>CM045993.1:113402254-114833020 GCA_025175895.1 Wurfbainia villosa
TGACACCTAGTAGTGCATCATGATCCCCAATTAATCGAAAAGATCAGCGGTTGATCGAACTATTTACGAAACCCTTGTGGCTCGAATGAATTGTGCCCCATTCCCTTCACTCATCTTATACCCACTTGGTTCAGGACATGGTCTATAGTGTCAGTCCCACTAGGCTGACTACGTCACACCTAGCTCAAGTATCATTTCCTCGTCTTACGGATTCTAGTTACTGCACATGTATCGAAGAGTACCTTACTCTAAACATGTAATGCTTTGGCCAAAGACTTTAGTAATAATCCGACGAGAGGCCATGGATATACATCTCCTCTCAAGGAGTGGTGAATCCTTTATAGGCTATTCAAACACCTTCGATCACTTCGACTTATACCCAATCATCCCGGGTCCACATCTCCTTAGAGATGCTTGCTTAAGATGTCAAAGCATAAGTCTTTATGATCAAGATGACTTGAATACCGCAAGTCAAAGGAACATCGCACTTAAGCTGCAGTAAGAACTTCATTGACATATCTATATATGCAGAGAACCATATGAAGTCTTACGGCTGGTCACTCCAATGAACTAGTTACCATAACTAGCATCCACAATTAACTCCAGACATCACAATGTCTCTAGCCAGTGAGAATCAACTGCTTGGATACACCAAGGAGTATACCTCATGCTAGTCTCGACAGAATCAATGGTGTCCAAATCCATCAATTCATCGACTAGGGATAATTCCGATACATCACAATTACACATGTAGAGATACTCACTAGTTGTGATCCAATCACAAATTCTCTCATGCTGTGAATCGTATCGTGGACATTCAGTAAATGAGTTTAAGATCTAATCAAATACATGAAAACATGTATACTCAAATAGTGAATCTTCATTTATCATATAAATGGTTCAAACATAAGGCGATTACCTTACGACATCTCTCATATATCACTAACACTATCTGTTGGTATGAGGGTGGCGAGAAAAAAGAAATGGGACTCAAGACTGATTTTATAGATGATGCCACCAAAGCTATAAAGAACACACACCAAAGGATAGAAACTGCCCAGAGTCGGTAGAAGAATTATGTCGATGTCCGACGCAGACCCCTAGAGTTCCAAGTCAGGGATTCGGTGTTCATTAAGGTAGCTCCTATGAAAGGGGTAATGAGGTTTGGGAAGAAAGGCAAGTTAAGTCCCAGATATGTAGGCCCTTACCTGATCACTAAGAGAGTTGGTAAAGTAGCTTACGAGCTAGAGCTACCATAGGAGATGTCAACTATCCACAATGTATTTCATGTTTCAATGCTTAAGAAGCACGTCCCATATACAAACCTAGTGATTGAGCCACAAACGGTATAGATTCAGACAGATTTAAGTTATGAAAGTCGACCTATTCAGATAATAGATCGAACAGTCAGGAAACTAAGAAATAAAAAAAAATACCGTTAGTAAAAGTCTTATGGCAAAGTCAAAGGTTTGAAGAAACAACCTGGGAATGTGAGAATGACATGAAGCAAAAGTCTCCAGAGTTGTTCTAAGTTTCGAGGACGAAACTTTTATAAGGTATAAGGGATTGTAACACCCCAAATTTTAGTTCCTATATTTTTATTAGAGGAAAATAGAAATAAGAATAAAAATAGAAATAATAAAAATAAGAATAGAATAATAATAAAAAAATAATAGAAATAATTAAGAATAGGAATTTTAAAAAAAAGGAGAAGTTGGTTAATTTGGCTAATCATTTAAAGGGGATAATTAAGTTAAGAAAAAATCCTAATTATATATATATATATATATTTTATTTCTCTCCTTTCCCTAAATCCCTAGCGCTGCCCACCGACGCCCTCTCTCCCTCTCCTCTCCAGCCACCGACGCCCTCTCTCTCTCCCTCTCCTCTCCGACCATCGACACATTCTCTCTCCTCCTCTCCTCTCCAAATGCCGATCTTCTTTCTCCACCGAGGAAAATAAGAGAGAGAAAAAAAAGAGCCTCTATAATTTCTCCATCGTGGGATAATTCAAGAGGGAATTTTCAAGAAGGATCTCCTCAAGGACTTAGTAGAGGATTATGCTAAAGCAAAGGAACACGTAGGAGGTCTTCTCTTTACGAAATCTAACGGTATAAATTAGTGAAAAAGCATAGGAAGTAAGTATTGCTCACCTGCAGTATAAGTAGTTATCGTATGTCATTGATATGTTTTTATGTGCATATTATTTCCAGTTATGCATAGTGTTTTCAGTTACGTGATTTTACCCGTTATGTCATATTTGATTTAACATCATGTATAGATCCATGATAAAAATGTGATTTATGATCATGCATGTTGTAGATGAGTTGTAGCTTACAATTATATGCATGATGTAGAGTAAGATGTAAAAATATTTCCTTTATAAAGAAAATTTAAAGATGCTCCCTGTTCGAATTGGGGATCAAGAGCACAACGATCTTTAGTATGCTCCCCATTTCAGTTTTGGGGGTCAAGAGCATAATGATCTTTATGGTGCTCCCCATTCGTGATTTAGGGGATTAAGAGCATTCTGTCAGTAAGTATAAGAATATAAGTATAAAGGAAGTATTTTACTTTTGAAAGGGCATGTACCGGACATCAGTTCGCCCACGGGCCAAGGCCCTCGATCTCGATTACCTTGGTAGGTTCGATGGTTGGCCACACCCCTATTAGGAAAGTCGATTGGTACTATGCTAGGTGATCCGTGATGATTATTAATATCATAAGATAAGTACAAGTAAAAGTTTTCAAAGTTAATCATTCCAGTTCAGATACACTATTTACAAGTTTTAAAAAACTTAAAAGCATGGTTTATACAAGAGACATGTAATCAGAGTTATGATTTCCAGTTATGCTTGCATGTGTATCAATGTATCGAGGGTAAGAGAACTAGTTGCATGATTTCATACGTTGCATGTTTTTGTGAGCATATGAAGTACTTACTAAGCGTTATTTCTTACAATTTGTATTTCCTTATACTGCAGATAAAGGTAAAGAAAAGCTTCAGTAAGGTGGCATGACAGATGAAGTTCTGGGTGTGTGTGACGACGGAACAGTGGAAGTAAAAGATCCTAAGTGCAGATGTCTAAACCAGATTTTTAGTTTCTAATTGTTGTTTTTGATATTGTTTAAGTGATGTTAAGGTCCTTATGATCATTTTAGTTGTTAGCATATTGCGTTAGTATATTGCATGATTTGAGGAATGATAGTAACATGGTGTGATGATTAAGGTATAGCGTCAGAGTAAGAGTAGAAAGTACAAAATCCGTAACGATCTCTCCTTTAGGGGAGGGGTGGTACAGTTGGTATCAAAATAAGATAAGTAAGAATTAAAGAATAAGATAGTAAAGTAGTGACATCTCCTCTGGTAGAGAGTGGAAAGACTAGGGGGTGTTATATAAATGATCCAATCAACACCCAGAATATGCTTAAAGTGTGAACAAGGTCTTCGCGACTAAATTTGACGGAGTCTTGATCTAGTCTCCATAGTTGACGTAGCTGCGGGATGAAGCAAACTCCGTAATCCACGAGTTTAATGGGAGCTCCAAGTTCTTACGAACTGATTGAGCTCAAGAAGTGTCATCTCAAATCCATAGGAGAAGAGGTTGCGATGATGAAATGATAGATGTTGTCGAGTTCCTTGATGAAGTGGTCTTCCCTTGAATCCACAGGAAGAAATGGATGGAGGAGGGTGGAGGACTGCTAAGGCTTCTAGGATGAAAGGATGAGTTTTCTCCGTGGTTTTGGAGCTTTTAAACACACTTTGTCGTGTGGCTCCGTGGTCATCACGATCCGACCGTGGTGGCCACCAAGGTCACTGGCAATGGCTAGAGAGGTCCATGGTTGTAGAGCATATTCTTCACTCCCACGGGACCATAGTTTATCGTGGTTCATACTTAATAAGCTCCAAAACTTTTCAATATGTCCTTCAAATACCCTACAAAATAAGATACACATCGAATTAGTGCTAAGGATATCAAATTAACATATATTAATATTAAAGTGCTAAAATAATCCAACACTCATAATACATAATAAATACGACAACTTAACCATGCGAATGGATTAACATATCGAGAAATGAATCAAAATAATACATCAAAATGTGAGTTATCATGCTCCCTGCACCAACATTGATATCATCATCATGTTGCATGAATCTCTTCCTCTTATATAGACAATCAAGTTGCCTTGACTAGATTTTGGTTGCCCTAACCTACTTCCTATAATACAGAATTGGTCCACAAATATATATGGGCACACTAAGCTTTAGACAATTGCTATTGTCTGTTGGTACAATCGACCCAGGTCACGATTGACCAGACTCGAGTGTGACTTGAATAATGTTTTGATATTTGATAATATACTCGAGTGGGACTCGAGTTGGAGATGAGCATGAAGTCAAGGAGGTCAAGATTGACTAGATACTTGACAAGGGAGAAATCCAAGTCAGGCAAAGGTGACTGGACACTTGGTATTGAAAAGACCAACTGGAAGTTGACAAGGGAAGTCCAAGTCGGACAAGGTTGATCGACACATGGCACAAGGAGAGTGAAGTCCTGGCAAGTCAGGGAGATCATGTTTGGCAAGGGAAGATCTGATTGATCAGGGAGATCAAACTTAGTAAAGGGAAAGTTCAAGGATGGATCCTTGACAATGGAAGTCCCGAAGGTGCAACCTCTTGGCAAAGGTAGCCTCGTTAGCATGACGAAGCCGATGGAAGCACATAAAGGCTAGCACAAGGGTAAACACATCATGGAGGACTCAGATGGATCCTAGAGGTGTGAGGCTGATTGAAGTGACTTAAAGGCTTAGGTCTAGACTAAGGGTACTCAGTAGCATGACTAAGTCGATGGAAGTACTTGAAGGCTAGCGTGAAGGGTGAATGAGTTGTGGAGGACTCGGATGAACCCTGAGAGCATGAGGCTGATGAAAGTGGCTTGAAGACTTAGGTCTAGACTAAGGGTGAGTGCCAAGTATGAAAGAATCATACTTGATGTGTTAAACCTCAGTTCTAAGGTTTAACAATCGACTAGTCCAGTATGGTCGACTCCTGCTGTGGGACTTGAATTTCAAATTGGGTGCTCGGCACTGTGTGGTTCATGAAACAAGTATGGTGCTCGACAGTCGACTGTTATAGAGAGGCAGTCGATTAACCACTGTGAACTCGGGGCTCAGACTAAGTGTTCGACACTTGGTGAGTCAACAAACGAGCTAGGTGCTCGATAGTCAACTACTATTGAAGAGCAGTCGACTGGTCGTTGGTGCTCGGGAAGACTGAGGAGTTGCTCGGGTGATTGAGAAATAGTAGTCCGACAAGCAGTTGACTACTGTGGTAGAGTAGTCGATTGGAGGCTTGACAGCGGCATGTCAAAAGCTAGGCGCACTCAACCAACGCCTCGACTAGGGCTTAGTCGAGGTGGCATCTTGACTGGCGATGTGATAGTTGCGCTGTAATGATCAAAAATCAGCCCGACGTGAAGCTTCAAGAGGAAGACTTTGTCGACAATTTGAGGCATAATTTTTGGGTGATTTTGAGCTGAAGTGTTGCTGCATTTTAGGTCTTCAAAAGTCATCCAAAACAACCAAAAGATAAGCAAACAACATCGCAATCTTGTAAATGTGTTTTCACTTTCTTCTTTCATTTGCTTTTGTATACTTGTATTTTAGTTGTATTTGTTGTAAGTTTTTTGTTGTAAAGCTATTCTACAATGTTTCTACACCTTCAGTATCATACGAGAAGGAGAGAGTTTTAATGAGGATAAATTACTAGAGCGTCGCCGTAGAGTAGGAACTTGAGTTCCAAACCACATAAAATTCCGAGAATTTTCAGTAGAAGAAGTTTGTCCTTTAAATTATCTAAGTTTTCCTCTTACGCCATGAGGATCGAATGCTAGGAAATGCAAAAGTTTTAGTGGGTCATGAGGATTAGACACTAGGCAGTGTAAAATCCCACTGAGTCATGAGAACTAGATATTAGGCAAGTGCATGAATTCCCAATAGATTAACAAGGACTAGATGCTAAGCACGAAGAGGAAGTCACAAGGAGGAGCTTCTTGGCAACGAAGAAGTCGTAAAGGTTAGGAAAACTTCTTGGCATCAAGGTCAAGTTAGCAAGGGAGTGCTAGCATCTTAGGGAATGAAAGTAAGCCCAAGACTGAAGCTACAAGTTGTTGGAAAGCATGTACTAGTTAACTAATTGGACAATGAGTAGTTTAACTATAATTGAACTTTCAATTGATCCCCGAATTTAGGATCCCATGGATGAAGATACAATATCTATAGACTCATTGAATTTGATTCAACTATTGACGAAGAACAAGATTTTGATAGAGATCATATCAATTTTTCAGAAGAAAAACTAGATTTCGATTCTTAGGATCACTTGATTGGCAATGTAATTGACCAGCTAATTGAGTGAAAATCATGTCGTTTGCCTAAGTTTTAAGGCAGTCAACTACTAAGCATTAGTCAATTAGTATGCCTATAACAGTCAACTAACGACCCCAATGATAATAAAACATTTTATTGTTGATGCTGAAAAAGTAACATGTAATTGTCAAATCATTGATAGTAGTTGATTATGATGTTTGATCAGTCTACTAGTCACAAAAAGACTTATTTTTGGGAGGGAGAAGAAAGCTGCTGATTTGGCTATATATATGAGGTTAAAGCAGCTTGAGAACTCATGTGGGAAAGGCTTCCTGTTCCCCAAGTGCTCAAAATTCCCAAGCTCTTTTCTTGTGTTCAAGATCTTCATCTGGTAAGAAAGGTTTCCTCACCTTTAGTTTCTTACTAAGAAGGAGATTATTCTATATTTCTAAATTAAATGCAATAATTTTACATATTATTGTTGTGTTTTAGCTACAACTAAGATCGGTTTGTAGAGAGTTTGATTACATATTTACCCTCTCCTAACCCTCTCAATTCTACAATTATGCCTGAGTTTGTTCGGATGTTTGGACAATATGTTGTTCCTTGAATTTGAGCAATATGGTTGAAGTTAGATTGATATGTCAAGTAGTCAAGATTAACACTTGATATTTAACATTGGATGAAATCTAAGTAGATCAAAATTAATCAGATACTTGACAAGTATAAAAGTTCAAAAGGTATTGACAAATGAAAAGTCCAACAAATGTTGGCATTAATGGAAGTTCAAAAAGGTTGAAGATAATTGAATGCTTAATAAGTGTAGGAAGTCTAACCAAGTCCAGGTGGACCTAAGGCTAACTCAGTAGAAGTTCAAGAGGCTAGGCCTTTAGCAAGTGGAAGTAATAAATCAAGGTAGACTTAAGGCTAAGTAAATAGAAGTCCTAGTGACTCGAGTTTGACTAACACTGGATAGATGATGAAGTCCCGGAGGCTTGTTCTCTAAGGAACTAAAAGACCTAGTAGGTTAGAGGTTGACCAATACAAGGTAGGCAAAGAAGTTCCGAAGGCATGGACCTATCAGTAGGAAAATCTAAGTAAGAAGATAGTCTACAAGTTTGAGTTTGGGGTAGGCTTAACTTAGGTAAGGATTTAACCTTAGAATTGATCAGAGTCAATAGTTTAGTTGATAGAAGGCTAGATTCAGTCGATTGATAGTTGAGCAGAATAGAAAATCAACTAAGACTGAATTACTAACAAAATAGAATATTAGCCCATCAATGAGCCAAGATTAGTTGATTGATGAGAAAGATCAATTGACCATTGAAGCAACAATAATCTAGGAAGAAAGCTATTTATTTACTATGATTAGCTATGGTCGTCAAATGACTCAGATGCTACAATAGATCAATTGACTGAATGGAGGATCATTCAACTTAAGTAGCCATTTGCTGTCCAAGCAATTCACTAATACTTCTATTTCTAATTAAATATAGAATGGTACAATGTGCTATCGCCAAGGATGAGGTATGCTACACGTTTGTTTGCCACATGTTCACTTGTAGGCTCTAGATTTATCATAGAAGTATTAGTACATGTATGGACTATGGTAACAAAATTTTTGCATTAGATCGTTAAACTGTCGTTGCATGTTGGAATTATCAATGCGACCGAAAAAGAAAAGACAGAAAAATGAGAAAGAATAGATGTATCAATGTCCAGCAGAAGAGAAGCATGGAAGAACAAAACTGTAAAAAGGAGCTATATAGGGACTCAAAAGATCATTTCTTCTCACATGGTCCCACTATTTTCTATCTACAGCCTAATGTCAAAAGAGTAAAGAAGACGTGAATGATACGAGTAGTGTTTCAACCAGGAGATTCGACCAGAAGGCAAGGACCAGACCAAGAGTAGTGTTTCATCAATAAACCTCCTTGAATGATACGAGTGGTTGTTGAGAATAAAAAACGGAGCAGGCACTGGAGCAGTGTTTCAAGTAGATCAATTGCTAACGTTTGGTCCACTTCAATTCCCTCGATCGCCAGATGATCCTTGGGCAACTCTTTGGTTCAACCTCACCTTGACCTGCCACCACTGTGGTCAGAATCAGTCCTACTACTGTCCTCACCTCTGCCATAAATCCCACTCGTGGCACCATAATTTCTCCGCCCTCTAATCCCCTTATTTCTGTACCTGCCTCTGTTGCTGGCTGCACAAATCAAATGAACAAAGTTTGAATTTAAACTATCGGAAGAATATGTCTGAATTTCAAGAGAATGATATCTGTTTTGCATGTTTTTCAAATAAATATTACACAATAGCTCTTGTTACTTGCCTCTTGAATTACTTGACCTTTTTTTCTCGACAAATGCAGGCCGGCCTCCTATTGTTACAGGGGAAGCCTGAATATTTAAAGATTTGTAAATAAAGAAGACTGCTCAGGATTAAAGCTGAAACAAATGTACCAGTCAACCACTCCTGAAATCCATTCAACTTTAGTTTGTTCAGATCATGGCAGAGTACTCTGCTATATAAGGGAATCACAATCATAAAGCGTATTTTGAAGTGTGAATTACTATGGATATATGTTATCTATTATTTTATTTGAAGTAAATAAGCAGAAGTATTGTGACCCAATGCCCACAATAACAATTAATTTTGTCAAGCAACAAGCCTGATGTACAAACAGCAGTGGAAGGTGGAATAGTTTCTCGAAAAGAGGTTTTATCCATCAAATATAGAAGGAATAACAAATGGAATGAATTATATTCAATTCTTCCGGCTCATATTGTTACCAGTAATAAAATATGAACATCACATTTGCAACCTAGCAAAACTAGAGGGGGAACCAGCTGTTTATCAACATATAGTCTAATGGATACCAAGCATTATTAATCTTTGATCAAAATCTAGACAGCTATATATATATATATATATATATATATATATAAAAGAATGTTATCCTACACGGACGGTAGATAATAGAAGTGCTCACGGATGAGTTATGTAGGAGATCATTCCCCCCCCCCCTCTCTCTCTCTCTATATATATATATATATTAAAAAAATAATATTATTTTAGTGTCAACCACTTAGGCAAGGTGCCAACCACCTTTTAATACCCCAGTAAACACGAGCCATAATGATGCAGGTGCATCTAGCAGCTTGATCAACTCTCTTCGTATGATGTGATTCTATATCCTTTCAAGCCGTGTTAAAGAGAAATTGAGGCCTCAAACAAGAATTTTAACACCTCCATAGCTCCCTTACACCGATACACTTCATTATGAACCTGAATGAGATGTAATGGAGCTCCCATAAGCTACCATGGCTTACCTTTGGTCTTCACCACGGACGTATTCTATTCGGCAGCTTAAAGGAGGCCTCCAGAGGAGAATACGGGTTGCTCGTGTTCCATTCCACGGTCGTGGTCCAGACCACGGTCAGGTCATGGCCAATTCCACTATCGTGGTCGAGACCACGACCGAGCCGTGGAGGCCTCCACAATCGTGGAGCGACGCCGCTACCACACAGTAATTAGAATTTTTGATTAATTCTTGTTTGTTTTTGAATCTTTCTTATTTGAATTTATCTCCTTTCCTAGTCTATTTAAACACAGGATAAGGCTCACGTAAGCATTGATTATTGATATTGATTATTGGTTTCGTTTAAACTTAGAGGCAGATCCAAGTTCTCTTTCTATTTAAACACAGGCTAAGGCTCATCCAGTAGCTTGATCAACTCTCTTTATATGTTGCAATTCTACATTCTTTCAACATCTCTATGGCCCCTTGACACAGATATGCTTTAGTATGGACCAGAACGAGAGGTAATGGGGCTCCCAGAGGCTATCATGGCTTACCCGTGTTCTCCACCACGGGTGTGTTCTATTCGGTAGCTTAAAGGAGGCCTCCATCGGGGATGCCTGTGTTCCATTCCACAGTTGTGGTCCAAACCACAGCCAGGCCATGGCCAATTCCACGATCGTGGTCCAGATCACGACTGGGTCATGGAGGCCTCCACGACCGAGAGCACCGCGGCATAGGAATAACAAATGGAATGAATTATATTCAATTCTTGCAGCTCATATTGTTATCAGTAATAAAATATGAACATCACATTTGTAACCCAGCAAAACTAGAGGGACCAGGAACTGGTTGTTTATCAACATATAGTCTAATGGATACCGAGCATTATTAATTTTTGATCAAAATCTAGATATATATATACAAGAATATTACCCTACATAACTCATCTCCGATCTCCAAGGGTTCAAAGATTGGGCTATAGTGCTCACCCGATCGGACGGTGAATAATAGAAATACTCATGGATGAGTTATGTAGGGGATCATTCCTCAATATATATATATATATATATATATATATATATATATATATATATATATATTTTAGTGTCGACCACTTAGGCAGGGTGCCAACCACCTACTACTTGAAACTGCCTTTTAATACCCCAGTAAACACAAGAGCCATAATGATGCAGGCGCATCCAGCAGCTTGATCAACTCTCTTCATATGATGCGATTCTATATCCTTTCGAGCCGTGTTAAAGAGCAATTGAGGCCTCAAACAAGAATTTCAACACCTCCATAGCTCCCTTACACCGATACACTTCATTATGGACTTGAACGAGACGTAATGGAGCTCCTAAGCTACTACCACGGCTTACCCGAGTCTTGCGTGGCGTATTCTATTCGGACTCTTAAGGAGACCTCCAAAGGAGAACACGGGTTGCTCGTGTTTCATTCCACGGTCGTAGTCCAGACCACGGTAAAGTCATGGCCAATTCCACGGTCGTGGTCGAGACCACGACCGGGCCGTGGAGGCCTCCACATTTGTGGAGCGCCGCTGCTACTACATAGTAATTAGAATTTTTGATTTATTCTTGTTTGTTTTTAAATCTTTCTTATTTGTTTCAAATTTTTCTCCTTTTCTAGTCTATTTAAACACAGGCTAAAGCTCACGTAAACATTAATTATTGATATTGATTATTGGTTTCGTTTAAACTTAGAGGCGCATCAAAGTTCTCCTCTTTCTATTTAAACACAGGCAAAGGCTCATCCAATAGCTTGATCAACTCTCTTTGTATGTTGCAATTCTACATTCTTTCAACATCTCTATGGCCCCTTGACACAAATATGCTTTAGTATGGATCGGAACGAGACATAATGGGGCTCCCAGAGGCTATCATGGCTTACCCATGTTCTCCACCATGGGTGTGTTCTATTCGGCATCTTGAAGGAGGCCTCCATAAGGGTTGCTTGTGTTCCATTCCACAGTTGTGGTCTAAACCACAGCCAGACCATGGCCAATTCCATGACCGCGGCATAGGAATAACAAATGGAATGAATTATATTCAATTCTTGCAGCTCATATTGTTATCAGTAAGAAAATATGAACATCACGTTTGCAACCCAGCAAAACTAGAGGGACCAGGAACTGCTGTTTATCAACATATAGTCTAATGGATACCAAGTATTATTAATTTTTGATATATATATATATATACACACACAAGAATATTACCCTACACAACTCATCCATGAACACCTGTGAACACCTACATTATCCACCGTCCGATCTCCAAGGGTTCAAAGATTGGGCTATAGTGCTCACCCGATCAAACGGTGGATAATAGAAGTACTCGCGGATGAGTTATGTAGGGGATCATTCCTCAATATATATATATACATATAATATTATTTTAGTGTCGACCACTTAGGCAGGGTGCCAACCACCTACTACTTGAAACCACCTTTTAATGCCCCAGTAAACACAAGAGCCATAATGATGCAGGCACATCCAGCAGCTTGATTAACTCTCTTCATATGATGTGATTCTATATTCTTTCGAGCCTTGTTTAAGAGCAATTGAAATTTCAGACAAGAATTTCAACACCTCCATAGTTCCCTGACACCAATATGCTTCATTATGGACCTGAACGAGACGTAATGGAGCTCCCAGAAGATACCATGGCTTACCTGTGGTCTTCACCATGGGCGTATTCTATTCGGTAGCTTGAAGGAGGCCTCCAAAGGGGAACACAAGTTGCTCGTGTTCCATTCCATGATCGTGGTCCAGACCACGGCTAGGTCGTGGCCAATTCCACAGTCGTGGTCGAGACCACGACCGGCCAAGATCATAAATGGAGCCTCCACAATCGTAAAATTTTTGATTAATTCTTGTTTGTTTTTGAATCTTTCTTATTTGTTCAAATTTTTCTCCTTTCCTAATCTAGTTAAATACAGGCTAAGGCTCACGTAAGCATTGATTATTGGTTTCATTTAAACTTAGAGACAGATCGAAGTTCTCCTCTTTCTATTTAAACACGAGCTAAGGCTCATCCAATAGCTTGATCAACTCTCTTTGTATGTTGCGATTCTACATTCTTTCAACATCTCTATGGCCCCTTGACACAGATATACTTCAGTATGGACCTGAACGAGACGTAACGGGGCTCCCAGATGCTATCATGGCTTACTTGTGTTCTCCACCATGGGTGTGTTCTATTTGGCAGCTTAAAGGAGGCCTCCATAGGGGTTACATGTGTTCCATTCCACGGTTGTGGTCCAAACCACGGCCAGGGCGTGGCTAATTCCACTACAATCGTGGTTCAGACCACAACTGGGTCGTGGAGGCCTCTATGGCCTTAGAGCGCCGCCGCATAGTAATTAGAGTTTTTGATTAATTCTTGTTTGTTTTTGAATCTTTCTTATTCGTTTCGAACTTTTCTCCTTTCCTAGTCTATTTAAATACGGGCTAAGGCTCATGTATGCATTGATTATTGATATTGATTATTGGTTTCATTTGTTTCGTTTAAACTTGGAGGCCGATCCTCTTCATTTATTAAAGTTCTCCTCCTTCGATTCCTCTGCCCTCCTCTTTTCTAACAGCGCGCGTGGAAAGTATCGCTCATCCCGCTATCCCGCTTGCGTTACATAAGACACTAAATCATAACATAACCCTTTTGGATGTAGGATTACTCAAGAAAGATACAATGAGTAGATCTTGGGTTAACTTTTTCATCTCAAATACCTAAACTTGAAATACACATATATAGCCCAAAATTTTAGAGACAAAGAAAAAGAAGTTTAATTAGGATAAATATAAAAGGATATTTTACCATCAAATATAGAAGTATATGATAAATATAGATATAAGATTTAAGAATTTGGTGTAAGTGATGATGAATTCAAAAGAAAATTTTATAATACATATTCTGTCTAGAATTAATGAGATATGTTAGAAGCCTTGCTTTTTAATATGCAAGTGAGAACCATTAGCAATAGAAACTAGTGATAAAAAAAAAATTGAGATTACCTATTATATATAAATATATACTTGAATCAAGTACCATAACTCTTAGATATTACCATAGAAATAGGATAGAAGTAGAAGTCATTGCAATAAAGTTAATGAAAATAGAAGAATTCTAAAGTCTAGAATTATTCATATGTTAAGATCATCATAATGGAAGGTATTGCACTACATACCTCATTTTGTCAATTTTAATTTTTAGTGCTAGTTTTCACTATGATTACGTATCAAACCAAATTCTAAAAGGAAAGAAAAGATGAAATAATTTCACCTGACCACGTGAAGACACATTTAGCAATATGTTCTCTACTTAGTCCATACAACACGATCATCACAATGTAGCATGAAGGTGCTAATGGCTATCGCAGCAAAGGAGTAGATGGTTGACACTAGAGCTCAGAGCACAAGGACTATGATGTCTTGTCAGTGACCAACACCAACAGGGAGTGGTTAAGTTTTGTCATCTATGACTTTTATTTTACCACAGGCCTCTTATCCATACCCTTCTGGTTTTATCCTAGCCATTGAATCAGAAGAAATTTTTGAGAAAAAATTCAACTAATTATTAACTAAACCTTATAATTAAAAGCGAAATTAATTAGAATCTTATCCATTTAATTAAAAACTAATTTAATTTTGAAAAATTACAAAAATTTCAAAAACATTTTAATAATTTTTACCATATTTATAAATCTATTTCAAAATTATATTTCACTCCAAATACATTTTAATCAATATACAATTTGATTCTTCATGTTATGCAAATTAGCCATTAAATTTGCAATTACGCTCTCTTTTTAATTGAATAAAGTAACACTCGATTTACCTAAATTAATTTCTAATTAGTCAACATAATTGACCTTTAATTATTTAATTAATCAACTATAATAATTAAAATTTTATCACCCACTACTATTCCTTAGGCTACTACATCATATACTGGAAGTTTAAACTTTATGTGTGTTATAAGCTCCTATACATAGTAGAATACTTAAGTGATCATATACTGGAAGCACTATTACATCTGATTGCATTAAACCTCATAAGCATTAGGTAAAATACAAAATGAGTTCTAATATTTGTCTAGACATCACATGTCAAATGGGTTGTTCTCAACATTCTTATCCATATATTTGTCTGTCGTCCAATAGCAGAAACATAAAATACTTTAGTTTTACCACGAAGTCATCCATGTTTTTTTTTTCAAGATCTCAATGACCAAGGGCTTATTTTCAACCACATGGATAAGATGGTCTCATTTCTTTTTTAATAATTCATTAAAGTAACAATTTTATTGAAATCTTTTATTCTAATATATCAATTGCACAAACTAACAAGATTGATAAAATAAAGAATAATTTTTATTAATAATGAAAATTCAATTACATTGTCCATTAATTCTCTTTTATAATCCAATAGTCTTTTTAGGGCATGATCATTAGCATCATATTTGGCTAATTAGATTATTTTTGTTGTTTAAATGTCGCTAAAATATTTCAAAAACTATTTTCTTGT
This sequence comes from Wurfbainia villosa, assembly GCA_025175895.1. Taxonomy (NCBI): domain Eukaryota; kingdom Viridiplantae; phylum Streptophyta; class Magnoliopsida; order Zingiberales; family Zingiberaceae; genus Wurfbainia; species Wurfbainia villosa. Next base: position 113,417,476 of record CM045993.1, read on the forward strand.
GTTTAGTGCAAACACAAAAATCTGACATGTTTTTTAAAATTAGACCAGTTAGGCAGTCTAGCCATGCGAGGTTTGCATAACTGAACTGACATGTTTGGTCTACTGGATCCATCCATCAGATTATCCAAACCAACCAGCTCATTTAGACCGATCAACTCGTTTGAATAAATTTGATTTCCTAAATCGACCACATTGACAGATCAAACTACCTACTTAATTAGTCCGACTTGGGTAATTGGCTTGACTAGACCAACCAATTCAATCAAGGTGACCAACTCAATCTGATTGATTTGGCTCGACGACCGAACCCCTAGACTAGTAGACCCAACTGAACCACCTGACATAATTGCCCCACCCCCAAAATAAAGAGCCTAGCACACTAGAAGAAAAATACCTAAACCTTAGTGAATACCTAAAATGATAATTTCGTTTTGATCTTTCCATACACAACTAAAGAATGGAGAGATTATTCGACAATCCTAGGCCCGAGAAATGCATGATAAATATCACCAAAGACTTTGACTATTGAGAAAAGTGAAGTACTCCAAATACAGTGTATAGTATTGTGTCTGTAACCTCCCTCAAACCTACCCAACCTATAGTAGCTATGCGTGGAAGTAAAATCAATATTTGTCTATACATGGGTTTCTTTGGTATAAAAAGAGCCACTTCAAATAGGTTTACTGGACCCAAAATACAATTAATCTCACATGAGCTATATGAGCTGCTTTGTCACAACGTTAAAGTTATTGTCATGTGACTTGGAAATTATGAGTTCGAGTCATGAAAATAACTTCTTGCAATGATGGGAGTTTCATACAATAGACTCTTTCCTAAAACTCCGCATTGATGGGAGCTTCATGCACTGAGCTATATTTTTTATGGGATGCATGAGCTTTAAGTAGTTTATTAGACAAAATAAGTCTAGCATTCTTGTCCCTCATAACCTGACTAATAGCCTAGTTTAAAAGCATCCTCTCCCCCTTGGATAGTTAGGCCTAACCATATCATCCGACTCGACTAAATCACTAAGCCCTATTAGCTTACTTGGACTACTAGCCAAAGTGATCAACCCGCTAAACCGCTCCACCTAATTAATCCACACAACACATTAATTGAATTGCCCAACTTTCTTAACTTTATTTGGCCAAATCAATCTTCTAAAATTATTTGTATAAATGAAGAAGGGTGAAAACTAAAGAAGATCATTCGAGTCACTTAGCTTGACAAAATCATGAAACTCAATTGACCCACTTGGCTTGCTTAGTCTACCCGACAGGTCTAATCGAGCCACTAGACCCTATGCCCAAACCTAGCCACTTGATTCATAGCATACTCAACTCGCCTAAACCAACTGAATCACCTAACCATCTTCTCCTATCTAATTAGATCAGCTTCCTAAATTGTTTGGTGTACATGAAAAAAGATGTGAAGACTAAAGAATAAAAAGAATCTTATAATAGAAGAAAGGGCTTATGGATGAGTATGAAAAATGGCTTCATCTCTTTTCTGAGAGAATTTATAATTTTCTCAAAAGCTACCTATCAATTAAAGAAAATTTTCTATTGAGTAAAATAATTTTCTAGTTGACCATGATTTCTTATTGTGCCAAATATCGGAAATTCTCTAAAACATTTTTGTGAAACAAATAGATACTTAAGAGATGAAGAGGTCACAGTGGCTCATGCAGTAGCTCATGCAACGGATAGTCATCGGAACTTATCCCAACAACATTCAAATAGATTGTTAATTCGACCAAAGTGAACAAAAGGATGGTACTAAGAGCATGCGTCCATGTCCTCGTCCTCAACCTTTACAACCTCATCTACCCATGTGAGCCACAACTTTAAGTGAAGAACGGGGGATCACACATACTAGGGTTATAAGGACTCATGCCAAGGCATTCAACAAAGATGGTTTAGTAGCAATGCATCCCACCTTCACGTTGACAGAATTCGTGAAAATATGATATATATGCCCACTTCATTGACTTCCCATGGATAAAAGACATTTTGCTAGTGTGAATACATTTACTGAGATGCATCACAAACAAGACTACTATTGGACCATATAATTGAAAAGCTATATAAAAATAGTACAGTCTGAATTCTATCATACTAAAAGATCTTTTGCATTTAGAAGTAGAGACATGAAATGAATACCCTTCTAAACAAAGCCAAGATGATCTCAAATGTTTGAGCCTAAAGAAGATAAGTAGATCCAATGAGTTTAATAATGGTTGTGAAAGGATTATTGAGTCTAGAATCATTAGTAGAGCATATCATCATAGATGAACTATAACAAAAACAAGTTCATAAAGTTTGAAAAAAAAAAATATAGTAATAAAAAAAGGAAAGAAGGTTTTGGTTTAATAGAAATTGATAAGCATTTTCTTTGTGGTTGTAGGGTTCACCTAGTAGCATTGTACATAATCATTGGTGAAGGGAGAGGAGGGTAGGATGGGGTGGAGACCTAATCAATGTGAGAGGATGGGGAACTACGACCTAGGGAAGGAGAGATAGACAAACAAGAGGCAAGTCTTTGTTGGCAAAAGGGTAAAGCAGGGTAGGCTCTGACACAAGTTAAAAGAAAAACTTGATATATATCTGAAATATGATTACAATGCATGTATTTATAATCCCTAAGATAACTAACTAATGTATATATATATATATATATATATATATATATATATAGAGAGAGAGAGAGAGAGAGAGAGAGAGAGAGAGAGTTTTTTTTGGCAGAGCGATAAAAAAAGAGAATTTGTGAAAGCTTTCTCTCTGTGAACAGTGATTTCATTGTGAACAACACAATGAAATCACTGCTCACATGTAGAGAGAAGGCGCGCACAATTGCTCATTTTCCATCGCTCACCCTAAAAACCTATATATATATATATATAAGACTTTTATTTTTCATCTATTGCTACAGATATGACCAAAAAAAAAAAAATAAGGCAAGGAAATATTATTGGAGTGGGAGAGATACGAACATCGGACAAGACACTAAGTCAAGAAAAATAGGGAACTATATAATTTTCTAAGGTAAAACGAGCACTTGTCTTGTTAGAAACAATAATAATAATAACGACCAAGCCTTATCCCACAGGTGAGGTTAGCTATATGGATCCTCCTATGCCATTAACCTCTATTCCCTACTATATCATCATTTATATTTAAATAAATTTTATCTTGTTTTATCATTGCTAACCAAGTCTTCTTTAGTATTCTTTTTTCTAGTTTAATTTGCATATTTGTAATAGTTTCATATCGCTAAACTGGAACATTTACTGATAGTCTAAGTATATGTTTGTACCATCTTAAACGTGTCTCTCGGAATTTTTTCTCAATAGGTACAACCCTAACTTTTGCTCTAATATTCTTATTTTATTCATCCTTGTATGTCTACATATCCATTTTAACATCCTTATCTCTATAATTCTCATCTTCTGCTCACGTGCTCAAGTCATAGCTTAAAATTTAAATTCATATAATATAGCAGGTCTAATTGTCGTTTTGTAAACCTTCTCTTTAAGTTTTAAAGGTACTTTACGATCACAAAGAACACTTGATGCTCTTCTCCATTTCAACCATCTTGTTTGTATTCTATCTCTCTTAATTCCTCCATACTTTTGTAAAAATAATCTTAATTATTTAAAACTTTCAATTATAGGCAACTCAATATCTTTTAACTTAATAATTATCCCATATATCTTGTTTTTACTCTATTAAATGTAAGACCTTTAACTTTTAACGTTTCCTTCCAATATTCAAATTTAGCATTTACTCTTTCATGTGTCTCATCTATCGAAATAATATCATATGTAAATAACATACACCATGGTATCGAGTTTTGAATGTGTCTAGTGAGTTCATCCATGATTAGTATAAAAGTATAAAGATTTAAGATTGATCCTTAATGTAATCCTATCTTTATGGGAAACACTTCGGTTAATCCTCCTGCATTTTCACTCTTATCATTGCATCCTCATATATATCCTTAATTATTTCAATATATACTATATTAACACCTTTATTTTTTAGAATTCTTTATATAATTTTCCTTGAGACTCTATTATAAGTTTTTTCAAGATCAATAAATATCATATGTAAGTCTTGCTTTTGTTCCAACACTTTTTAATTAGTTGTTAAAAAAGATGTATGACTTCTATTGTCGACCTTTTCGGTATAAATCTAAATTGATTTTCGATCATTGTGGTCTCCTTCCTTAGTTTTTTTTTTTATTACTTTCCTATAGTTTCATAATATGACTCATTAGTTTAATACTCCCATAATTTGCACAATTTTATATGTCTCATTTATTTTTATATAAAGGAACTAGAGAATTTATCCTCTATTGATCAGATTTTTTTTTTCGTTTTCAATATTAAGTTGAATGAAGGGGACCCTTGGCACAATGGTAAAGTTGTTGCCTTATGACTTAAAGGTTAAGGGTTCGAATCCTGAAAACAGCCTCTTGCAAAGCAAGGTAAGGTTGCGTACAATGGATCCTTCCCCGGGACCCCGCATGCCGGGAGCTTCGTGCATCGGATTGCCCTTTCAATATTAAGTTGAATAACTATGTAAGTCATTCAATACTTTACTTGACTAGGCATTTTCATACCTCTATCAAAATATTATTTGGTTCAACTACTTTTCTATTTTGCATCTCATTTAAAACCTATTTTACTTTTGAATGTTGAATTCTATGATAAAAACTTAAAGTTAAATTGGTTAGCTGAATTTTCATTAAAAAGTCGATAAAGATATCTCATTCATCGCTCTTTTATTTCTTCATTGTCCAAAATAGTATACTATTGCATTCATCCTTAATACATTTTATTTGGGTAAGACCTCTAGTCTTTCTCTTTCTAGCTTAGCTATTCAATAAATATCTTTTTTTCCTTCTTTTATATCTAGTTGTTGATATAAGCATTTAAAATTTGCATTCTTAACTTTATTTACTGCTTTTTTTTGCCTCTTTTTTAGGTATTGTATATTTTTTAAGTTTTCCTCATTCTTACAAATGTATAATACCTTCTAGGGTTTTTTTTCTTTACTTTCTCATGTACTTTCTCATTACACCGTCAAAATTCTTTACTTGGTAGCGACGACATCCCTTTCGACTCACCTAGTAGACCTTTAGCTACCATTTTTAACTTTAATACCATCCCCATATTATATTCGAGACATCATATATCTCTTCTAATACTTATACTCCTACACTCTCTTTAAATATATTTTGTTTATTATCTTTTAACTTCCACCATTTAATCCTAAGAGTCATACATATTTTTCTTCTATTAATGTTATTCTTAAGCCGCATATCTAATACTATCAACCTATATTGTGTAGTTAAGGTTTCTTCAAGAATAATCTTACAATCTTTACATATCTTTCTATCATTTTTCTCACCATAAGAAATTCAATTTATGACTTATTATTTTCACTTTTAAATATGACCAAGTATTCTTCTCTTTTCTTGAAAAACATATTAACTAGTATAAGTTCATATACTATCGCAAAATTCAATATAGTTTTACCTTCTTCATTGCTTGTTCCAAATCCATAATCCTCATGCACTCTATTATATTCCTTATTTTTTACTCTTACATTCCCATTTAGATCTCATATTAAAATCATTTCATTTAGCTGAATTCTTTGTATTATCTCATCTAAGTCTTCCTAAAATATAGTTTTTTACTAGTTTCTTCGCTATCACTATCTTAAGAGCTATAATTCTATCTCCTTTTCTAATTACTCCTACTACTTCATCATTTAGTGAACTATCTATAATAATAGTTACATCATTTCGTGTTATACTCTTTCCTTTATACCATAACTTAAAACATGAGTTTTTTTAATCTTTATCTTCTCCCCTAATCATTTTGTCTCTTGTAAATACAAAATATTAATTCTTCTTCTAATCATAGTATCTACTACTTCCATTGCTTTATCAGTGAGCATTCTTATTTCCATGTTTCAAATTGTAAAATTTTAATTTTCTTATAATATTTATTTTTATCCAACTTACAATGTGAAAACACTTGCATTTTTAACATTATACCTAAGTTTTTATGGAGATGTAACGATCCTTTTTGAGACGTTATAGTCGAACCCTACAACGCATTCCTTCTGGGGAACATTATAACATTAGCACAATATCTTAATGAATCCATCATTGAAATTTACACAGCTTCAACATTGGCTAGCAACATAACGCAACCCTCCCCCTTTATCATTCGGATTTGAGACCGGCCACGACAGGGTTATAAACAAATTGATCATTAAAAAAACATGGTTATAAGCTATTGATCCTTAACTCAGGTATCCACAATTAGAAAATTGATTCCGTGTAAGAGCTGGTTGCTGAAGTCAAAAGGGTAAACATGGTATTCATTATAATGGGAAAATAGAAAACTAGTGGACCGACATGTTCAGATGCTGATTTTGACTTTAAAAAAAAATTATCAGTTCTACATTATGGCATGGAAGCAATACTATATTCAATTATAAACAGAACTAAAACATTTACAAATACCTCTATTGCTCTTGCAACAGCATCAGCAACTTCAAAATCCACAAAGCCAAAGGAAAATCGATTTCGCTGCACTTGAATATGATTATCACTTATGTAAACAAAATTGCATGGAAGATTAGAAAACAAAAGATGCAAGTAGAGTAGAAAAGAACCTGGATACTTCTGATTTGTATTCCGCCATGTTTTATAGGTCCAAATTTCTTGAATTCTTCCTCTAGTTGTGCAGGTGTGACATCCAAAGGAAGATTCTTTATGTGGATTGAATAGCTAACAACTGCGATAAATGATCATAACAAAGATACAAAAAAATGAAAAAGAAAAAGAACTCTCATCAAACTTCCTCATACCTTCTGGTTCTGGACTACTGTAGCTATCAACAACATCAGGACTAACAGAGGCACTCTCAGTCACAAGAGCTGGTATTGAAGTTGGTGATGCTGGTTGGTCAGTGTTTACAACTGCAAGTTTAGAAGGAACAGGCGGAGAAACAGGCGGAGTAGGTATCTCTTTCATGGCTTTAACCTACCAAGTCATATGTTTCACTGTTAATGTTTAAAACTTCATCCACTCTGTAAAAGAAGCAATTACAAACAAACCAGCTAGAATAATACAAAATATGAAGTACGTAGGATAGTAGGATATATTCCTTCGAGTATGAAAAAGAACAAATAACGCCACCAGCAGCCTTATCTTCATCTCTTCTCTCCATATCAAGGGATTAAACCACTAATAATTAAGAAAAATACAACTGAGGCATGCAACATTGTCATAATCTCCATTTATCAATTTTTCTGGCTCATTTACTTATCTGATCATTTCAATTCCCCAAGGGATGAACTAATGAATTGTGTGGTCCTTTTACTTCTCACAGTCTCTATGTGATTCAATTATTACGTTATACATATTTTCTCTTATCCATTATTATGTCAAACCAAGTTAAAAAATCATCATGATTTCATTGATAATAGATTTCAAACTTCAAAGACTTCTCTACAAAATACCAGCAGGAAATGCATTTCCATATCATCATTAGATATTTCTTCAACTTATGCAAATCAATAAGAACTGGAGTTGGAAGCACCTAAAACTAGTTCTCATAACTAAATTACATATTTAACCAGTACATGCCCAAAGAGAGCTTTATATCAAAAAGTCTCTACAAAATTTAGATAGCAAATGTTAAATAAAAAGAATCAGAAGCTCAATAATTTATCAAGTGGTTCATCAAATTTTCATCTTGGAATACATAAGTGTTAAAGAATGCAACGATGCAACTGCAAAATGTTTACGATAAAGAAACTCTTACAATTGAAACATAGGACTCCCTTGGTGGTGACTCTTCCAGGGCAGTAGAAGAACTAGGATTCAGAGCGACTGCCTGAAAACTTTTAGAAACTTCGTCAATCTCTTTTCCTGCTTGCACTTCCTCCTTGACACTGCAAGAAATCTCAGCTGAAGGATCAACAGTTTCAGCTTCATCCAGTTTCTCTTCTTCTGGTACCTGGTTTTCATGTTGTTCCAGTTGCTCAGCTGCCACAAATCATAAAAGAAAAGGAAATTAAGAACTAAGTTATCAGGCCTTGGCACTGGATTCAAAGAACATGCCACTTTGAATTCCAAAATAATACCCTGTTCAGGAGCAAGAGGTTCAGTATCTCCACTTGTCAAAGCGCTACTTGACGGTTGATCATTAACCTCATCAAGAAGACGAAATATATCATTCAAAACATAGTATCCCTTATCCTGAGGGGCCAGTAAAAAAGACTGAGAAAACTTTTTCTTGACATCATCATTCCTATTGAGGTACCCTGTCACAAGAACAGTAACACCGCCATCAAGCGATTCCTGGGCGTCCACTGTCTTAATCTCTGCACTGTACTCGCTATAGTCAACGGATAGAAGCTTCTCATTGATCGCCTTTCCATAATTCACCAAGTACCAAACAGAAGATATCCAATCAATAGATCTTACAATAAATTAAAAAAAAAAGACAAGGAAATAAAGAATCAACACTTAGTCCAAAACGTTCGCCATTCTTTTTACCTCATAAATAATATGAATAAAAGTACGAGATAGAAGAAAACAACTAAATAAGGCATCTTACATCCATGCCGGTGACGGAGCTCATTTCGCCTCGAGAATCCGGTCGGCTGAGCTTGCTTCCTCCTGTAGAACCGGACGACGAGCTGAGGGAATGGATAAGGATCTGATAGTACTGAGTCGCAAAACGATGCCAACCTACCACCAAATCCGGCATTCAGGTCCCAGAAATCAAGCAACAACTACGTTCGTCCACGCGATCGAACAGAATGAAAGCGAAAACCGCGATCCAGCAAACAAGAATCAGGAAACTTTACCACTTGCGCGGACGGAGGAGTTCCGTCGGCAGCCATCCTGTGCCACGGACGGATCGACGGAAGCAGAAACCGATGAAGAAGAAGAAGAAGAAAGGAAAAGAGCAACTCTCGCGGAAGAGAAGCGAAGAAAGGAAAGAGTGCAATAGAAACCGTTACAAGCGCCGCTGCTCTTTCTCGATTTCTATTATTTTGCGTCTTTCCTCATTTGCACTTAAACTAAGCATGGAGCGGCGCGACGGCGTTTTGATTAATTCTGACGGTGGATATCGCTGGATTGGATAAGCAGGGTGGTGGATCTGAGGACGCGTGTACTGTATTGAATGGGTTGGAGTGCGGGGCACGTGCGACGCTCACATCAGGCAGCGCTGGATATTCTGCGACACCCGCGACGGCCACTGCGCCGTCGGCACGTTTGACGACGAGTGGGTCCTTTCTGAAAAGTTAGGCAGAATGTCCGTACGTAACACATATTTAATAATAAAATATGATCAGATTAAATATAAATACTAAAATGATAAATCATTTATCGCTTTTGAGAAAATTTTATAATAATTTCGATAAAATGTTAATCATTCAATATTCGATTATCCAATAAAGTTTTGAGTAGGGATGACTGTATATTATCCTATCCATTCAAATAATAAATATTTTCATTCCGGAACTCGATGCATCGGTTACAATTGAACGGGAATATTTAGAGCTATCAAATTGAATTGGACCCGTCGAGTTAGTCCATCCCGTCAAATAATTTAAATAGATTTGGTTGAAATTTTATCAAACCATCATTTTGATGAATCTAAAATCAATCATGGATCGATGGGGATTTGAGTCTAAATGGATCGGCCCGTCATGGGCACGGGTTGTTCCGCGAGTTGAGAAATGTCAAAAGATGAAACATATGAAAATAAAATTGTATAAATTTTTTGATCAATATTTTAATATTAACAAGACAAGTTTTTCCTCATCACAATCTTCTTCTATTACATATACACCTCAACAAAATATAAAAGAAGTTAAGAAAAAAGAACAAAAGAATATTTAATGAAGTATTTTATTTTTTTATACTCTAATTATTTTATATTATCTTGTCACTGCTATTTTAATCGATATAAAAAATAATGACATATCAAAATGAAATAATTATAAGGACTAAAAAATCTCAATTGAATCTTTATTTGGAGGAGTAAAAATTTACATTTGTATGTTATTAAGATTTGAATATTTTAGAACATTGAAAAGGAATAAAAAATATCAGTACTCAACTTTGTAGGTTGATAATTGAATCTCAATTATAAGATTTTAGTTACTTCAAATGTTTATTTTTTTAATCATGATACCCCCATCTGCCTTATCGATCATGTCTCAAGCCCTCAATGTCTTAGTAATTTTAGATATATTTTTTTAAATTTTTTGGCCCGCGAGTTGACGGCCTAATCCGCAACCCGCCTTGGGTTGGATTGGGTTAGAGATTTCTCAACTCGCCGAGATAGCGGGTTGGCCCGTCCCTCCCCGTTAAATATTGAATTTATGATGGATTAGTCTGCCCCGCCATGGATAGACCCGTTCGACAGTTCTGGGGATATTCATACAATCATAATTTGATTCTCACGCTATGTATATATTTATCAACGATATTTAAACCATTTGTGATATTGATTCGTCCATTGAAATTCAATTATATTTTTTAATTTTCTTTTGATGGTCGATAATTTTTTTTTATAAGATTAGATCAATCATTTTCAGAATTAATCGAATTATACGACTTAAATATTTAGATTATCAAAAAAATATAAATAATCAATTCAAATGGATAAAATCACATGTTTATTTAGTAATAAATTTTATTTTCCATTAGCTCATATTTAAGTCAATTGAATCATTTTTTTTCTATCAACTTAATTTGATTGTAATAACAAATTTAATTTGGTCAATTTAATTTTAATATGACACAATTAGTCAACTATTTAGTCAAAGAAAAAATATATTATGAGGAGCCTAAGTTAACTCCTTATTCGACTTTTACTTGACTAGAATCCTATTTATAATCATCCTAATGATCACTTAAATTGAAATCTAATCTCTCTCAAGGATGAGTGGATTGTGGATGATACCATAGGTTCAACGAGACTCATAAGAGTGAATTGGAACACATCAACACTCTCATGCCATAGTTCATCTTCTTCCAACTATCATTATCGTTATGTGATGCTCCTCATTTTGTAGTCCTTCGGATGTGTCTAACCACTGATGAGTTTTAGAGGTCATCGATGCTATAGACTTGCTCAGAAGTGTTTTTTTTTTTTGGATGATTATGCTATCGAACAAAATACAAATGGAACAAAAGTAGAGTTAAAGGTCAATAATATTTAATGTGGCGACAAAGGTGATGCTTTGATGCCTCAAAAGAAATAATGTGGTATGATGTTGATGGTTTGGAGTAAACAGAACAAGTTAGATGCATAATTCATGGTTTAGTAAATTTTCAAAATGATTTCAATTGATTAATTTACTTTGTTAGTGATAATACATGCAATATATATTGATGTTGTTTTGTACAGCTGCATAAATATTATCATAGATAGATTGAAATCTACCACAATACAATATATATTAACATTATAGTTGATTCTAAATTCATGTGTTCACTATATTTGCAATTCGAACTAATAAATGTTTAAATACACCTATATTAATACATCTAAAAGCAATAAATAGATGTATATATTAGCATTGTTTTACCACTGTCTACACCTTGCCTAAGTGCCCGCCTAGACACTATGTAGTAAGTCGATCGTCTACTCTACTGCTTGAAACTACTGATAAACAAAAGAGTTAGATCAATAGGCATTGTTCATAGGGTAAAGTTGGATAATCCAAATGAAAATAAAGAGTTGTTCTTTTTGAGTTTTTGTATGATCATGTGATCCTTGCATTAAAAATAAACATACTATAATATAGTGTACCATCAACAATACTTGATGGGCAAACAGTTGACATAAAAGCATACATAAAAAGTTAGCATTGTAGGAGAATGCCAAGAGGACATGGGACTCAATTTTTCATGAGCAATTAGATATAATTCTTCATTTTTCTCTCGTGTATTTGTGGTAGATACCGAAATGAATTCTAATACAGACGATAACGTCATACAAACTTAGCACTCTACCTTTAAGAAAAGCATCGGCTGCTGCACCAAAACCTCACATACCTGATAAAGTAAACGATTCCAATATCCTCTCAGAGAATGTCCCAAGAAACACCAGATAGAATGATTACGATAGCTGTCGGTATGACTCGACGAGCTTAACTCGATTCTTTATTTGCACAGCGAGCCAGCTTCCTCCACACTGTCCTGCCTCTGTTTATCTCGAGGCCACTTCTTGATAATCTCAACAAGTGCAAAAATTGCAGTAGATTTTGATCATTGGCATGGGGGTAGGAGGTGACAGCCCCATTTGTGCTACCATCCTCTGGAACTTCTGGACTGGCAAGTGAATCCACAATATCATTGTGCTGGCATTCTCGCTGGTAATCAAGAGTGATTGTCTGCAGCTTATAAGTGTCTATGATCTCTTGTGGTATGCTCTGCAAGAGTGCCATATGTATGAGAAAAGATTAATTAGTTCTATGGTGCTTAGCATGGAGTAAGATTAGATAGAAATGCATACTTCGAGGACCCATCTGATGTAGGTCACGTTGTTTACGTGTTGATTCATGTCCAAATCAGCTGTCCTTGGCTGCATAATTCAAATGAAAATGATGATCAGCAAAGTAATATCAGATGAATCTTACGCTAGGATTCTTTCAATCGATAAAATGCCCTACCACAAGCCCTAATCGGGAATATTGAGCAGGACCATCCAGTTTCGGAATTTTCTTTAGGCTGCCATTGTTTGCCTCTGGAAATGATAATCTACATGGACAGGAAGTTGTAGCGGCATACTCACAGTTCTAAATATAGCAAATTTCTTGGGAAACCAGAGTGGCGTATGAGAGGGAGGCTAAGTAAGAAATTATGCTTCAGATAACAGATTAGTTTCTTCCTTGCGGCTAAAAGGAAATCCATGATAATTGAAGGATAAAAAAGAAGACCCATCAGATGCTTACCTGGGAGTTCTTGGACAATGCACAAACACTTCTTCTCTGACTTCATCACTTATTCGTTGAAGTTTCCGGGTGTTTTGATTCATCGTCACCCACTTGCTGAGACAAAATAAAGTGACGAACAATATCACTAGCATTACTGAGAAATAGAACTAGTTATATTTCCACAAATCGCTTCTTCAATATAAAAACTTCCAACTGCTCCTAATTAACTAATGTTAACCAGGCAGAATAAATTCACGAATACATTTGCATTTGTTACAGCAACATCTTTGCCCAAATAGGCCCGACTGTGATCAGTGCCAAATAAACCCTATTTAGGTAGAAAGTTTCTGAATCCTTGTTGGGATGGCAAATTTCACAACGGTGGAGCTTTTTAAACCTAGTAGAGGTTGGAGAGTGCATTTGAAGGTTGTAGGACACTAAAAGACGTGTTAAGAAGAGAGTTTTCTTCTCAGAAAGGGTGTATTTTCCCTATTTGGTGACCATTAGAAGTGAAGTTTTCAGTGGAAGATTAACGCATCTTAATTAAAGTTTTCCACTTTTTATTGTACTTTTGCTTTTACATTATATAGAATAAGATTCTTTCAGTGGAAGTTATATGGCCAAATTCATGTTAAATTGTTTTTTAAATACAAATACACACCTTGGGATGGGTGACTTTTGTCCTCAGGATGAGAGAGCTTGATTTCACTTAGTTGTTGAATTTAGAGGAACATCACTACAGAGCAGCTAGAGTTCCAAGGGTGGCTCTTGATGAACTGGTTGATAACTAGAAGGTTACATAATGGCTGGAGACATTCCCTAGCATATGAGATGGTTGGTACGTGTAGAACGCTTAGGTGGCATGGTTAATCTTGGGACAATAAATGGGTAAAAAAATCTATTAGTTAATTGTAGGTAAAGGGATCTTCATTCGTAATCAAGTAACTCTATTGATCAAATTAGCTATACATGGGCTTGGCTGAGGTGGAGTTAGGTACGTGGATTAGATGGTGACACCATATGGTGACGGAAGGGGATGCGAATTTATTCAGATGTATATTTTTTAATGTTCATGCTTTTATATGGTGACGGAAGGGGATGCCAATTTCTCATTAGTAACCCATTCAATTTCTCTATGTTACTGCTATCTCATACAGATAATTTCAATTTACCCTCATAGAAAAAGACTAAACAAATTCAGATGCTGTAATTTCTTGTGTGCAAAGAAAACACTGGAACAAAATTGATAATAGCCATTACTAAACAAATGCAACAGTTAATTACTCTTAAGAAGATTCAGTGCTGAAAAGAAAGGTATTATTTTTCTCAAACACATTTATGAATTTCTATTTGTGTTTCTCAAACACATTCATGAACTTGTCTTCTCTATTATTTCTACTAAAAGCATGAACATTAAAGATAAGGAATAAAAACTACAATGTTGTGCGTAAGAATCATCAACTAACCCCATACACTGTTGGGATGAAGACATTGTTTGTTGTGGAGATCAATGATTGCAAATAGGACTCATCAAATTGGCCAAACATATATTTTCTCCTATTGGTTGTAACCTAGGAAAACAAATTGAATTTAATTCATACTCATGGATCAAAGCAGCAACTGTTGGTATTTAAACACAGAGATTACACTTATGTAGACCAAATCAAACAGATCACCCCCAATTTAAACATAGTCAAGTCTGTTGGTATTTGTAGAAAGTTGCAATCTGACCTAGTAGCTCTACCGATAACTTCACCAGTAGTGAAATCCTTAAGAATCCAATCGCGTCTTGTTCCCATTCTTCCATCACTTTGGCACCAGGTCTCTATCTCAATCACCTCACCCCTACAAAGACGTATGATATCATACCCAATCAGATAAAATGCAAGTAAAGAAAAAGGGACATTTTTAGGAACCCACCAAGCACGATACTTGTATACTTCAATGTGCATTCGAGAAGTCACCCATATTAGGCCAAGCTTTCTCATAGTAGCTGTTGTAGCAAATCCATCAGTGGAAAAACCTACACTCTGTGCATGGCTGCCTCCTACTTCCTGCAAAGGTGAAAACATCATGCACTGCGTATTGTCCTTGCCTACTTCCTGCAAAGGTGAAAACCTACACTATGGGTACAGAAAGGGGCAAAGGTAGTGAAAGCAATTATCGAGATGGATGAACGGTTTCAGAAAATAGAAAGACAGAGGGTACTTAAAGTTGCTTGCTTCCACTAAATTGGGCAAAGAATAGCAACTGGCGCAAAGTTGGGACCTTTATCAAACCTGTAGAAGGTTGGCGATGGTCTCCACCAAAGCTATCTTGTCGAACCTCACCTCGTAGCATCTTATGATAAAACACTCTTATACAACAATCTGACAGGAAGCAGATTCCCAAGCCGCAACCTCTCTGCCAATTCCTTCTCTCCAATGCCTTTTTCTCTGACAGTGACTGATGCAGCTACAACAGTAGCCACCTCCAACTCATAGGCCATTTTGCAGGCGCATCGCACCTCCCCATAGCTCCTTAGGCGGTGACACTGACCTGCAGGTGTCATCTCGCGAGACCGGATCAAACCCAACGATGTGGACCATCGTAGCATCGTCACCATCCACTGGATTAGACCCAGATTCCAATTAGTCCACGACCACGAGGTGTTCACACCACTCGCCAATGGCACAAGTATCTAGTTGATGAGACTCGTGGGTGACAGCAATGATGACAAGATTGAATTTTCTCCACTTGATTGATTATGAACAGTTGTTAAAAGAAGACTAGTTAGCAAGCTGCTGTATAATAGAATGGTGCAACGTGGGTAAATGAACAACCTAGATTAGATCTTAGAAGGGGATCTCGCTGTGTGAGCTTGTTTATATTTAGATGTTTAAGCAATGTAATTGAGTTTAGTTTTCAAATTAGATTGATATGTAAAGTAACTAAAGCTTGATCAGTTATCTAATATAGAATGAAGCATCGAAGAAGAAAGTTCAATAAATGTTAATAAGTGAAAATTTTAATAAGTGTTGATAAGCAAAAAAAAAGTCTAACATTTATTGATAGATGAAAAGTAAAAAATTTATTAAGTATTAGAAAATGGAGAAAGTCTAATAAATATTGATAAAGAAAGAGTCCAATATAAGTTGACATTTGAATAGATTTTGATAGTTCAAGTTAATCAAATGCTTGACATGTGAAAAAAGTTTTAACAAATCATGATGGAATTTCAAATCAAGGTGGAATTAAAGCTAAGCAAGTGAAAGTTCTAGTGAGACTTAAAGGTGACTATCATTAGGCAAATGATAAAGTTTTAGAGGTAAGTCCTATTACAAGTGGAAGCCCCAAAGATAAAACTTTTAGCAAGTGAAAGTCTCAGAGGTTAAGCTTCTTAGCAATTTGAAGCATTAAGAGGCTAAAGAAATGAAGTGATTGGTTATTCATCCCTCTAACCTCATCGAACAATCCAATAAATGGCATCGACTAAGATGATTTGAGAGGCAAATTGTTAACCAATAAAAGAGCTAAAGAAGTTGCTAATTAAAAAAAAAAAAGAAGAAGGTCTTTTGATACCAACAAGTTATATTAGAGTGAAAACACTCTTCAAGCACTAACTACCACGATGGTACAAGCCTAGAGAAGCAAAGAATCACCAAAATCAAAGCTTCTTTCTCATGGAGTTTAGAATAGTTCTTTTCATGATGCCAATGTTCCACTACTGTTTAACAAGAAATACTTTTTCATTTGGAAGTGTTACACGAAGACATTCACACAAATCAACATTGACAATTGGTAAGCTTGAGAAGTGATTTTGATGCTCTAAAGGACAAGAAGGAAGAGTTCTCAAGATGTTTCGCAAAATGGAAGTTCTATGCTAACATTCACAAAAGCTCTTTTTGCAATATTCAAATTATGTTTCATGGTAATATTGTTAGTGCTAAGGAATAGTTATTGATGAAGAGAAAGTTAAGGTATTCATGAATGACCAATACCAAAAATCATAATGGGTATGCATTTTTATGGGTTAATTAGTTTCCATAAATTTTATACTTTCTCTACACCTTTAAATGAATTTGTTAAGAATATTGAGTTTTATTAGGGTCCTGAGAAAGATTTAGCTTTCAATTTGTTTAAGCCGAGGCTAAGTTTTGCACTACTTGATTTTGCCAAATCTTTTAAAATTCAATATGATGCTTTAGAAATAAATATTACCATTTTGTCTCTTATAAACACATAATATTAATTCTTCTTCTAATCATAGTATCTACTACTTCCATTGCTTTATCAATGAGTGTTCCTATTTTCATGTTCCAAATCGTAAACAATTAATTTTTCTATAATATTTATTTTTATTCAATCTATAATGTGAAAACTCTTATATATTTAACACTACACCCAAGTTTTCATAGAGATGTAGCGATTATTGTTGAGATGTTACTGCAACACGTTCCTTCCAGAAAACATTCTAGCATTAGCACAATATCTTGATGAATCCATCATTAAAATTTGCCAAAGTTCAACGTGGGCTAGCAACTTAACACAACCCTCCCTCTTTCTCATTCAGGCTTGGGACCAACTACAACAAGGTTATACACAAATTGATCATAAAAAAACATGGTTATAAGCTATTGATCCTTATCTCAGGTATCCACAATTAGAAAATTGATTCCATGTAAAAGATGGTTGCTAAAGTCGAAGGGTAAACATGGTATTCATTATAATGGGAAAATAGACAACTAGTGGACCAACATGTTCAGATGCTGATTTTGACTTTAACATATTTTAAAAAAAAAAAAATATCAGTTCTATATTCAATTATAAACAGAACTAAAAGCATTTACAAATACCTCTATTGCTCTTGCAACAGCATCAGCCACTTTAAAATCCACAAAACCAAAGGAAAATTCATTTTGCTGCACTTGAATATGATTATCACTTATGTAAACAAAATTGCTTGGAAGATTAGAAAATAAAAGATGCAAGTAGGAGTAGAAAAGAACCTGGAAACTTCGGATTTGTATTCCGCCATGTTTTATAGGTCCAAATTTCTTGAATTCTTCCTCTAGTTGTGCAGGTGTGACATACAAAGGAAGATTCTTTATGTGGATTGAATAGTCAACAACTGCAATGAAAAAGGATGATCATAACAAAGATACAAAAATATGAAAAAGAAAAAAAACTCTCATCAAACTTCCTCATACCTTCAGGTTCTGGACTACTGTTGCTATCAACAGCATTAGGATTAACAGAGGCACTCTCAGTCACAAGAGCTGGTATTGAAGTTGGTGATGCTGGTTGGTCAGTGTTTACAACTGCAAGTTTAGAAGGAACAGGCGGAGTGGGTTTCTTTTTCATGCCTTTAACCTATTAAGTCATATGTTTCACTGTTAATGTTTAAAACTTCATCCACTCTGTAAAAGAAGCAATTTCAAACAAACCAGCTCGATAATACAAAATATGAAGTACGTAGGATAGTAGGATATATTCCTTCAAGGATGAAAAAGAACAAATAATGCCACCAGCAGTCTGATCTTCATCTCTTTTCTCCATATCATGAGATTAAACCACTCCATTTATCAATTTTTCTGGCTCATTTACTTATCTGATCATTTAAATTCCCCAAGAGATGAACTAATGAATTGTGTGGTCCTTTTACTTCTCAAAGTCTCTATGTTTCAATTCTTACATTATCCATATTTTCTCTTATCCATTATTATGTCAACCCAAGTTAAAAAATCATCATGATTTCATTGATAATAGATTTCAAACTTCGAAGACTTCTCTACAAAATGCCAGCAGGAAATGCATTTCTATATCATCATTAGATATTTCATCAACTTATCCAAATCAATAAGAACTGGAGTTGGAAGCGCCTAAAACTAGTTCTCTTAACTAAATTACATGTTTAACCACTACATGCCCAAAGAGAGTTTTATATCAAAAAGTTTCTACAAAATTTAGATAGAAAATGTTAGATAAAAAGAATCAGAAGCTCAATAATTTATCAAGTGGTTCATCAAATTTTCATATTGGAATACATGAACAAATCAGTTTACAAATTTCATATACTAGCATTTTTTGAATTGCACAGTGAAACTTGACAAAATGTTAAAGAATGCAATGATGCAACTGCAAAATGTTTACGATAAAGAAATTCTTACAATTGAAGCATAGGACTCCCTTGGTGGCAACTTTTCCCGGGTAGTAGAAGAACTAGGAATCAGAGCGACTGCCTGAAAACTTTTAGAAACTTCATCAATCTCTTTTCCTGCTTGTACTTCCTCCTTTACACTGCAAGAAATCTCAGCTGAAGGATCAACAGTTTCAGCTTCATCCAGTTTCTCTTCTTCTGGTACCTGGTTTTCCTGTTGTTCCAGTTGCTCAGCTGCCACAAATCATAAAAACAGAGAGGAAATTAAAGACTCAGTTATCAGGCCTTGGCACTCAAAGAACATGATACTTTGAAGTCCAAAATAATACCCTGTTCAGGAGCAAGAGGTTCAGTATCTCCACTTGTCAAAGCGCTACTTGACGGTTGATCATTAGCCTCATCAAGAAGACAAAATATATCACTCAAAACATAGTATCCCTTACCCTGAGGGGCCAGAAAAAGCCTGACCAAAATATTTCTTGACACCATCATTCCTATTGAGGTACCCTGTCACAAGAACAGTAACACCGCCACCAAGCGATTCCTGCGCGTTCACTACCTTAATCTCTGCACTGTACTCGCTATAGTCAACGGATAGAAGCTTCTCATTGATCGCCTTTCCATCGTTCACCAAGCACCAAACAGAAGATATCCAATCAATAGATCTTACAATAAATTAGAAAAAAAAGACAAAGAAATAAAGAATCAACACTTAGTTCAAAACGTTCGCCATTCTTTTTTTACCTCGTAAATAATATGAATAAAAGTACGAGATAGAAAACAACTAAATAAGGCATTTTACATCAATGCCGGTGACGGAGCTCATTTCCTCGAGAATCCGGTCGGCTGAGCTTGCTTCCTCCTTGTAGAAGCAGACGACAAGCTGAGGGGAATGGGAAAGCATCTGGTAGTACTGAGTCGCGAAATCGATCCCAACCTACCATCAAATCAGGCATTCAAGTCCCAGAAATCAAGCAACAACTACATTCCTCCACGCGATCGAACAGAAATAATGCGAAAACCGCGATCCTGCATGAATCAAGAAACTTTACCATTTTCGCTGACGGAGGAGTTCCGTCGGCAGCCATCCGGTGCCGTCACGGCCGGATCGACGGAAGCAGAAACCGATGAAGAAGAAGAAAGGAAAGAAGAGCAACTCTCGCGGAAGAGAAGCGAAGAAGAAAGAAAGAGTGCTGCAATAGAAGCCGTTACAAGCGCTGCTGCTCTTTCCTCCTTTGCACTTAAACTAAGCATGGAGTGGCGTGAGGGCGTTTTGGGAAGAGTGGGGCGGCGGATTAATTCGGACGGCGGATATAGCGCGATTGGATAAGGCTCGAGCTGTTAAAAAATTTAAATAGATTAGATTGAAATTTTATTAAATCGTTATTTTAATATATTTAAATAGATTGATCCGTACATGTTACTTATCTAGACGGGTCGGTCTATGATGGGCTCGGATTGATTCGTAGATTAAGAAATATCAAAAAATGAAATATATAAAAATAAAATTGTATAATTTTTTTTGATAATATTCTAATATTAACAAGACAAATTTTTCATCATTATAATCTTCTTTTATCACATATATACTTCAACAAAGTATAAAAGAAGTTAAAAGAAAAAACAAAAGAATACTTGATGAAGTTTTTTTGGTATACTCTAATTGTTTTATATTATTTTGTCACTACTATTCTAATCAATATATCAAAATCAAATAATTACAAAAGCTAGAAAATCTCAATTGAATCTCTATTTGGAAGAGTAAAAATTTATATTTGCATATTATCAAGATTTTGGATATTTTGGAATATTAAAAAAATAAAAACATCGTCTAACTCAGAGGTCGATAATCAATCTCAATTATAAGATTTTAGTTACTTTAAATGTTTAATTTTTTTAATCATGATACCCCATCTATCTTACCAATAATTACCTTAAGCCATCAATATCTCAGTAATTTTAGATATATTTTTTTAATTTTTTTGACTCGCGGGTTAGTGCGCTAAATCCGCAACCCGCCTTAGGTTGGAGATTTCTCAACCGGCCAAGATGACAGGTCAACTTGTGCCTCCCTACTAAATGTTAAGTTTACAACGGATTAGCCCGCCCCGTCATGGATCAGTCCGTTTGACAACTCTAGCCCTGGATCTTCTCTGTCACCGTCGTCGTCGACATGTTTGACGACGAGTGGGTCCTTTTTTGAAAAGTTATAGGCAGAATGTCCGTTGATATCAGTAAGGTCAGGGTCATATATCCGGGGTGATAAAATTTAAAAGTTGAATTATAAGGAAGACAAGAGTTGAGAAACTCGAGGGGCCCGAAGCTTGAAAAGTTGATAGCTCAGGAAATTGAAAAAGGTAGGAGCTCAAAAAATTGAGAGTACATACAAAATAGAGTTGAAAAAAAATTAGAAGTCGAAATTGGCATAATTTCATCTTGAATATTTCAAAAAATTATAATAAAGACGGGTGACAAATGATGACCTAAGATACGTGCTAAAGTGGAGTTTGCGAAGGTTGCCACAATATGAAGAGATATGTGTAGAAGCGATTACATAATGAAGGAAGGGAATATGTGAGTTTGAAGTAGCCGAAAAATGTGTGCACTAATGACAAGGATTAGAGAGACTATAAAAGCAAAAGATAGATAAATAAATAAATAAAGTATTTGTCATTTTGTTAGTTTTCATCTACTATATAATTTCTTCTATCTTCTTCTCTTGTCTAACTTAAACATCGGAGAGATATTATCGGAGTACCGATGCCCTCCGCCCAGTGTTACTTTGGACATGATATCATTGTGGCTAGGCGAACTAGTTCTCATCGGAGCACTTGACAAAGGAGGATTAACATTTGTTTGCATCATTGACATCGTCTGTGGGAACTTTGCGCAAAGACATAGAGAATATACAATCGCGAGAAGTTTCTCCTTCGGCCTTTGCTTTGGATCGGAGGAGACTCTCATAACATTAATTCGCGACCAGTTAGCTGCAATAGTGTAGAAAATCCATGGGGGATGCATTGGGCTAGGAAAGTAAGAGGTCAGCCATCCGTTACCCAATCCACTAGAGTAAAGAGGGGTCCAAGTTTTCCTCTTCCCGATAACAAAGAAAGAAAAGCAGACCAAAGAGAGGACAGGTATGCGAGGGGCCAAGCATCGATATGAACTATTTCACGCTTCAATTGCAATGAGTAGAAAGAGAGCCAATTGGTGGTGCATAAGTTGCGACGGAGACTTCTTCCCTTTGTCAAAGAAATTATACTGGAAGAATTTCTCTCCAATTTTCATTCTCTCCACCTGGGGGAATATAATAGCTCCGCAAACCTAGAAGAGCATTTATGCAAGTTTGAGAATGTGATTTTTCTTCATCAATGCTCCGATGTTATTAAGCGTCGAGAATTTATCACTACTTGATGGGGTAAATACCGAAGTGATTTTAGTCATTGCGGCCCAAATATTTGATCTCTTTGAAGATTTTTCCGAGGCATTCTTGCATCATTTCACAAGTTGCAAAAAGTATCAATAGAATACTTTTAGTTTGTTCAATCTGAAACAAGACCGACCGAGCCCATAGGGGGCATATTCAACAATTCACTCAGTCTGCTTTAGAAGTCCCCACTGCAACTCTTGAAGTCCTTATGACAATGATTTCTCAAGAACTGGAGGATGAATCTTTTTTCCATTCTCTAGTGAAGAAGCCCATGAGAAGTTATAATTAAGGAGGTACTTGGGCAAACAGAGAAGTATATTAATGTGGAAGAAGCTCAAAAGGTTCGTCAGAACATGAAAAGACCAAGCTTGGGGGCGAATTTGGCAAGAAAAATTAGTACATCTTGACTGACATCAGTAAGACCGGACAAGTTTAAGTTATTCCCAATCAAGGCCTCGGGAATGCCCCTGGGCATAATGATAGTTGAATATCTCCCTAGCCCGGAACCGCCCAAGAAAAGGGCTATAGAGATCTATGAGTGACACTAAGTCCTTCGGTGGGCTAAGGGATATGTGGGGTTATTGAGAATCAGATATTGTACACAAACGCTCTGATACCACTTGTTGGAACCTCACGATATCTTCAAGCTTCGTCCGACAAAATTCGACACCACGAGTCAAGATCCTACGGGATGCACGCATAGTGGAAAACAAAAACTTTTGGGGTGCTCCCATAGATATCTAGACAAGCTATCTTGTTTTGACCATAGACCACTATAATAAAACAACAAGGGTTAGAAAATAAGATTCATACCTTCGTGATCTTTCACAGATTTGTAGAAACCATGAGCAAAATCAACGGGCTTTGCCTCTACTAGTATCCACGCTAGATCTTCGCGAGACAACCTTCCAAAGGCCATAAGCCATCCTCTCCGCTCGTCACTAGCCAAGACTTGGAGAAGAAAAGAAGAAGAGACAACATAGGAAAAACCCTAGGCAACACGAAGGAACTCTCTCTTAGGGGTTCTTCAAGAGTCCTATTTATAGGATTATTGATTAGGGCATGAAAACTTCCCAAAATTGATGAAGACAAAGTGTCAGGAGGAACACGGTCGAGGTGTGCCTACCAGGGATGACCATGGCGTGTTCCTTCCGAAATCACACGATCATCACATGACCATGTCCCTCACAAATGCTAGGGTCGTGCCTCTCAGGTACGACCGTGTCTCACAATATGGCGAGGTCGTGTTTCGCTCTAGATGTGTCAAACATGGACAGAAACATGCCCGTGTGACGGACACACCCCGTGCCAATTTGGCACGACCGTGTGTTTCAGCACGACCAGACCATGTTTCTCTCTGTACGTGTCAAACATGTCTTGAAACATGCCCATGTGATCTAGTCACATCCATGCCTTTGCAAGGTCTTCTTGTCACACGGTCATGTCAACCATTGGCACACCCATGTATACTTCTTTCACTCTCATTTTGTGCTCTTTTAAGTCTAGTCCAACTAGACATCCTCTTCTATTTGAGAATCATATTCTCTAACTTATTTTATGTCTCTTGAGACATAGTTATATGTATGATCCAATAAGTTTTCGACTATATTGATCATTCATAACTAACCATTAGTTATGAATAAATTATGAGTGTCACCTAATACTGCATCATGACCTCCAATTTATCGGAAAGTTATCATTGATGTCAAAAAAATTCTGACCCCTTTAGCAACTATAATTATTTGTGCCATGTTCCTTTTACTCTTCTCATACCCATTTGGTTCAGGGTATGGTCTATTGTGCTCGTCCCCACTAGGTTGACTACGTCACAACTTGCCCAAGTATTGTTCCTTATCATGTGGATTCAAGTTATTCTATGCATGTGTCCAAGAAGACTATCTTCTTGACATGTATGTTTTGGTCAAAGACTTCTGAGTAACAATCCTAACAAGAGACCTAGGGTATATATCTCCTTTAGAGGAGTGTATATCCTCTATGGACTATTCAAACACTTTCGATTACTTTGACTTATACCCAATCAACCTGTAGTGACACCTCTTTATGGAGATGGTTGTGAAGCAGTCAAAGCATAATTCACCATAATCAAGATGACTTGAATATCTCAAGTCTAAGGAAGCTTGCACTCAAGCTGCAATGAAACTTCATCGATATTAAGAACCATATGAAATTTTATAGCAGGTCACTCCAATAAATTAGTTACCCTAACTAGCATTCATATGTTCACTTTCAACATCCCTATACTTCTATTTAGTGAGCACCGAATGCTCGGATAAACCAAAGAGCATAACCGTGCTAATCTCCTAAAATTGATGATGTCCAATCTCATCAATTCATCGACTAGGAATAATTTCAATACCTATATAATTATACATGATGAGACACTCATTAATTGTAATCCAATCACAATTTCTCTCATACTATGTATTATATTGTGGACTTCAGCAAATGAGTTTAAGATCCAATCAAATACACATAAAATGTACACTCAAATAATGAATTTATTGTTGGATCGAAAGTGTCGCTAGAGGGGGGGGTGAATAGCGATACGGTGTCGTTAAAAAAAACTTTTGCAATAAGTAAAAAGCAAGTAGAGAGTGCACAGCGGAAATATAAAGTAGACAAGATATTTTTACGTGGTTCACAATCTTTCGATTGCTAATCCACGGCCCTAGTGATCCTTGATCACGTACGGAGGGCAATTCACTAAAACCACTCCTCCTCGTTGGAAGTAGGAGCAACGATCACAAAAAGAAATCAAGGCAAAGGGACACTCCCCCTTTCCTTGTTACGATTAAAGCACAAAGACAATTTAAAGAAGTAGAACTTAAATAAATATACCGACAACTCTTATAAGTAGAAGATGTAGCTTTCGTTGTCGGCGGCACTTCGTCGTAGCAAATGTGAGTAGTAGTAGCGGCGTTACGACGACGTGTTGAGAGCTCTTGATTTCTTATTTTTTGCTTGGCGTGAACATGTCTATTTATGGATATTGATCTATGAATTTAGACATAGGTAGTGTCCAAGGTGAGGTTCTTATCCCCCAAGTCTTGCTCATCCACATCCTTTGCGCCAACTCAAGGATGAGGTGCTTCATCCAACCACCTTGTGCCACAACTCAAGGATGAGGTGCTCATCCAACCACCTTGTGCCACCTCAAGGAGGCCTTCACGCCAACTTGTTGGAGCCATCCAACTTGTGCCACATCATGGGAGCCAACCATCTTGTGCCAACTCTCCTCATTTTGGGCGTCAAGCTTGATGGTGGTTTGCCAACCATCTTGTGCCAACTCACCTCATTTTGGGCGTCCAACTTGATGATGGTTTTGGATGTCCACCTTGATGCCACATCACCTAATTTTGGGGGTCCAAGCTTGGTGATGGTTTGGATGTCCACCTTGATGCCACATCACCCTTTGTACCAAAACACGAGTCAAGTCCAAATTCACCCCCTTGAAATTCGAGCTCTTCTCGAGAGAACTAGACCAATAGCGATTGGTAGTAGACGCATTTCGTCAAAGGGTTTTGGATTCTGATACAAGTTAGCTTAAAATATAAAGTACGATGGTTCTAACCAACTGATCTCGACCTAGACCTTCCATTGGAGGTATTGGGTCGGATCTACGCTTAACGTCCTTGCTTCGCTTTCACACGAGCTTACCTTGTAGCCTCGCTTCCGGTCTTCACCCGAGTACCTCGGCTTCCTCCGAAATCCCTATGGCGTTGCCCGACCACCTCGGTTCCCACCGGGTGTCGCAGACCTTCCGCTCAACTTTAGCATTTCTGCACACTTAATTGAGCTCGTAAGATAACAAATATACCCTTAACTATTGAGCCTTTTGCCATAATCAAAATACCGGTTCGACTTTGGTGCCCACTGCACAAACAATCTCCCCCTTTTTGATTCATGGCAAACCGACACAAAAGTTAAGGAAAAAATTAAGCTAGCATAATGATTAAGCATGAATGAGCTAGCATAAAGATTAAATATGAATGAGCTAGCATAATGATTAAATATGAATGAGAAATATTATTGTTTCAAGTTCTCCTTTGAGGTAACCTCCTCGACCGAAGGTGAGTTCTTGAAAAATAATTTTACTCCCCTTAATAGTTGCTTAAGTAATCGGAATTACTTAATATAAAAGGTAATAATTTTGTTTACTTTCTTCCCTTTAATTTTGGTTAATTTTGGTTACTTTTGTGACTTTCTCCCCTTTGCCTTAACTCAAAAAGTTTGTAAATATATTTTAGGGTTTGTAAGTCCAAGCAAGTTCCCAATATATATATATATATATATATATATATATATATATATATATATATATATATATATATATATATATATATATATATATATATATATATATATATTTTTAAAAAATAATAAGCTTGAAAATATTTTCATATAAAATGTAAAACTCCGGTTGGACTTGATTGATATAGAGTGATCAATAAGTCGTGACGGAGTTGATTAAATTTAATTATACTCCATGGTTCATATCGATGCAATTGAATCTACATCTGAACCGGGAGTAAGGTCCTAACATCTCACGCCCGTCTACGTGGCTAAGTACACAAACACATTAGTCCTATGTGTTGTGAGATGTGTTAGCTCCTTAAATCTATAGGTATATGATTTCTAAGGTAAGACTTAGGCTAATTTCATAAAAAGAAGCAAAAATAGAGTACATATATAGAGAAATTTAAATCCTACTCTATTACGCACATACCTAACTTTCGTCTTAATAAACTAAATTCGGCTTCGGGTAGTGGTTTGGTGAAGATGTCCGCTAGGTTTGATTTGGACTCAACATACTCTAGTTGTATAGTTCCATTAGTTACATGTTCCCTAATGAAGTGGTGTTTAACTTCTATATGTTTTGTCCTAGAATGACATATTGGATTTTTAGTTAAGTTAATTGAACTGATGTTATCTATGTAGGTTTTAATGTTGTTAAAGATTAAGCTAAAGTCTTGGAGAGTGTGCTTCATCCACAGGAGCTGAGAGACACACTCACCCATCGCAACGTATTCGACTTCGGTGGTAGATAAGGCAACGCAATGCTGCTTCCTACTGCACCAACTCACTAGACTCGAGCCGAGGATTTGACAACAACCACTCGTGCTCTTTCTATCGAGTTTACTACCGTCATAGTCGGAGTCGGAGTAGCCGATTAGATTAAACTCGGTAGATCTAGGGTACCAAATACCTACGTTTAGCGTGCCCTTTAGATATCTAAGGATACGCTTGACTAGGGTTAGGTGAGACTCCTTGGCACAGGTTTGTAACCTTGCGCACATACTTACCGCGAATAAAATGTCGGGTCGGCTCGCGGTTAAGTATAGGAGACTTCCTATTGCGCTCCTATAGTATTTTAGGTCAACGGGTTTTCCTTCTACATCTTCGTTTATATTAACATTAGTTGCTATAGGTGTATTAATTATTTTAGCATCTTGCATTCCAAATCGATTTATTAAGTCCTTAGTATATTTTTGTTGATGTAAATATATTCCATCTTTAGTTTGTTTAATTTGTAAACCTAAGAAGAAACTTAACTCTCCTACTAAATTCATTTCAAATTCACTTTCCATAAGTGAGATGAATTCGTTTAGCAGGATCGAGTTGGTAGTTCCAAAAATTATATCATCTACATAGATTTGGGCTATAAAGATTTCTTTTCCTACGGTTTTTTCGAATAAGGTTGGGTCGACTAAACCTTGGTTGAATCCTTTGGACTTAAGATAGATCGAAAGCCTTTCGTACCAAGCTCTTGGGGCTTGTTTGAGTCCATATAGGGCTTTCTTAAGTCTAAGGACATGGTCAGTTTATCTAGATTTTCGAATCCGGAGGTTGGTACGTAAACTTCTTCCTTAATGTATCCATTCAAAAATGCGACTTGACATCCATTTGAAACAATTTAAAACCTCGATGTGCGATATGCTAACAACATTCGGATGGACTCTAGTCTGGCTACGGGGGCGTAGGTCTCATCGTAATCTAAACCTTCGACTTGACTAAACCCTTTTGCGACTAACCTAGCTTTATTTCTAACTACTTCACCTTTATCATCAAGTTTATTTCGAAATACCCACCTTGTTCCAATAATTGATTTTTCTTTAGGTGGTGGTACTAATTCCCAGACTTCATTTCTAGTGAATTGAGCTAGCTCTTCTTGCATAGCAATAATCCAGTCGGGATCAAGAAGTGCTTGTTCAATAGTTTTGGGTTCGATTTTGGAAATTAACGAGATTTGACTAATGTTTCTGTATGAAGCTCTAGTTCGAACCCCTAAATTTGGATCACCTATAACTTGATTGATAGGATGACTTGGGTTAGGGTCATCTATCACTTGGTCGATAGGATGACTTGGGTTAGGACGAGATTCAAGTTCAAGATCAGAGTCGGGTTTGCTATAAGTTGATTTGCTAGTTGGTTTTGTTAAGGATTGAACGGGTTCATGTCCTTCGTCGAAAACTATATTAATGGTTTCTTCGACTCTAAGAGTGTCGTGATTGTATACCCTATAAGCTCTACTGGTGGTTGAGTATCCTAGAAAGGTTCAAGTAGTGGTTTTGGATTTGAATTTCCCGGTAATCCTTAGTGTTTAAGATATGTACCTTGCATCCAAATACCTAAAGTATTTGATGTTCGGTATTTTATCGTGATAAATCTCGTCTGAGGACTTTTGGTGCCTCTTTACCATAAGGATCCTATTTTGGACATAGCAAGCCCGTACTAACGGCCTCTGCCTTAAAATCTATCGGGTAGGTTATACTCGTTTAACATTGTCCTAAGCGGCTTCTTGTAGGGTTCTATTTTTCCGACTAACCCATTTTGTTGTGGGGTTCTAGGACATGAAAACTCATGGTGGTATCCGCTTAGGTTATAGAAATCAGAAACTGTGGTTTTCGAATTCACCACCATGATCGCTTCTAAGTCTTTTAATCTTAAGGTTCTTTTGATTTTGATTAACCTACAAAGATTGATTAGTTGGTCTAGGTATCATTTTTATGTTTGATAAACCTAACCCAAGTAAATCTAGAATAGTCGCCAATTATGACTAAGCAAAATTGACTACCATTGAGTGACTTAGCTCCATGTGAATCAAATAGATCCATGTGTAGGAGCTCAAGAACACTTTTGGTTCGTTCTTGATTAGTTAATTGATGTTGTGTCCTAGATTGTTTACCTTGTTGACAAGCATTACATATTTTATTATCCAAGTTGTTTAGTTTAGGCAAACCTATAACCAAGCCACTCGACTCATCTTGTGAACGAGTCTTGGGTGCAGTGTCCAGTCTTGATTGCCATAACCAAGATTCCTCTTCTTTGTGTCATAAGACACTTGGTTGAGGAGTTGGGTAAATTTATTGTGTAGATGTTGCTATTCCTAGTTCCTTTAAGTATTATTTTAGATGTTGCATTTATCTTGATTACGATTCATTTTCTAGAAATATGACCTTATAATTGTTATCACACAATTGGCTTACACTAAGTAAATTATATTGAAAGTTTTCTACTAATAAGACATTTTGAATTGTAAAGTTAGAGTTGAGCTCAATATCACGATCCGATGATTTTGAGCTTGCCGTTATTCAGAAGGCTCACAGTCCTTATCGTTTGAATCGTAACTTGAAAATCTGAGTTGATCCCCGGTCATGTGTCGGGAGCAACCACTATCCAACATCCATTGATCCTACACATAAGGTAGTTGGATCGGATATTGGAATTACTAAAGGGTTGTTTGTAAGTTTTTAAACCTAAATCATCTCACCAATATCTACATGATCAAAACATGTTATTCCTATGTGTTATTGTGAGATGACTTTCAATTTTACTTGATTAATTTTAATGAATTTAAATTAACCAACATTAGGTTAGATTCGATTTAGTCTAAGCTCATCAAGTAATCTTTTCAAGAGATTAGCTTCGGTCGTGGCGAGGCACGAGGCCTTCTTTGATCGGAACAACGACCACTTCCTTAGACAAAGCTAATTTCAAGAAATTGATAACTCGACTTACTTGAGACTACATCTTGGTCTAACTAGTTATTTTTGAAAAGAGGCTCCCGAGGCTCAATCTTTTAAAGGATTTTAGTTGATTATGAGTCCTATCTAACCATTCTAAAAATAAAGGAAAAACTAAGCATGCAATTTCTAAGACTTAACAAAAATACATTTTGTATTGGCTCCCCCTGGACCATTGAATCGAGTGGGTCTATTCACATAGTGAATTTGGTCCTTGGGAACCCAATACATGTTAGATCCTAAAGTTGAAATCAAAGTGATCTTAGGGACCCATGCTTGGACATTTTTCTTATGTTGGTTTACTATAGACATATATGACTTATTGGTTGTATTTGAGTTAAACCCGAGTCCGGCCTTGTTGTACAGCAGGCCCTTTGTGATCCAAGTAAGAGGTCAAGTCCCTTGGATCCCAAAGTGAACCTTTCCAACGTGTTCCTAAGGTCTTCGACTTGTGTTTTCAAAAGCGAGTTCTCAACTTCAAGCTTTTCAACTTGAGTTGAGTCCTCCTCTTGAATACGAGTAGTCGAAGAGGTTAGGGAGACCTCATGTTTGAGGAGGTTAACCTCCTCAATTAGGGTCTCGACCTTGGACTCGGACTTAGCTAGTTTCTTATTTAAAAATTTAATTGCACCATACAAAGTATTAAGTAACGACCGACTTACCCTTAATGATTCTTTTGAACCGGATACGGATCCGTGGCTTGTCTTGAATGGAAGCTCATCATCGGATTCGGACTCGGACTCCTCTTCGGTTTCGGAGTCGTGCTCCATTAGAGCTTGTATATCGTCTTCTTCCTCCGACAACTCCTCCCAAGTAGCGTTTAGCGCTTTCTTGGTCTTTGATGCGTTATTCTTTAGCTTTGGGCACTCGGACTTGATGTGACCAAACCTGTTGCACTCATAGCATCTAAAATTAGAAGTATTTGAATTAGGTTTAGGCTTACCTTGAGTTGTTGGTCATTTTTCGTCTCTTGATCATCTTCCAACTAGATTGACTAGTTCGGATTCTATTCGGAGTCTACTTCCGATTCGACTCGTCTTCTTCCTTCGGGGTGGCTTGCTTGCGGGCTTCTTCTTCTTGGAACTGCAACTAACGCAATACTCTTCTCGGCCGGACCACGTTAGTTTGCTCATGTAATTCAAGTTCAAAATAATTTCTAACCTAATTTTAGAAAGATCCTTGGAGACCTTGTAGGCATCGACCATGGATGCCCACAAGGTGGTCCTAGGAAACGAGTTAAGAGAATACCTGATAAGGTCGCGATTCTCGACCTTTTGTCCGATGGCATGGAGTTGGTTGACGATGTCTTGGATACGAGCATGTAGTTGAGTTGCGGTCTCGTTTTCCTGCATTTTCAAGTTATACAATTTATTTAAAAGTAAATCTCTTTTACATACCTTCGTGTCGTCGGTGCCTTCGTGTAGTTCCACTAGCTTGGTCCATAAGTCCTTTGCACTAATGAAGGGGCCGACGCGGTTGAGCTCTTCCTTGGACAACCCACATTGCAAGATTTGAGTTGCCTTGGCATCGGCTTCTACTTGTTTTTTCATGGAGTTTGACCATTGATCGTAACCCAAAGATTCACCATCTTCATTAATAGGAAGTGTGAAACCGGTTTGGATTACGATCCACATCTCGATTTGGGTTTTAAGAAAGTATTCCATCCGACCCTTCCAATAACGAAAGTCATTACCGTTGTAAAACGGGGGTCGGGCGGTGCTAAACCCTTCGAGATGGGCCATTTAAAAACAAGAAGAAGAACGACGAAAAGAATCTTGCAAAACACACACGAAAAGAATATTCCAAGACTTTCGTCTTGGATTAGTAGTGCGGGAAGTAAAAAAGATATATATAAAATGTAACTTGCAAAAAGAAATAAACAATCAAATGCGAATGTCGTTGAAGTTCCGGAGGACAACCTTACTCGGGATCTAACCCGAAGGACAACCTTATCCGGATCCTAAAGCCTCTAATGCAATTCTATATGTAGGAGAAGATAAGCAAGTGAAATAATTATACGAAAACAGAAATAAATAAATAAAAAATCTGTGAAAAAAGAAAAACAAAGCTAGATTGGTGGTTTCACCGAATCTTAGCGCCCCCGGCTCTGATACCAATTGTTGGATCGAAAGTGTCGCTAGAGGGGGGGGTGAATAGCGATACGGTGTCGTTAAAAAAACTTTTGCAATAAGTAAAAAGCAAGTAGAGAGTGCACAGTGGAAATATAAAGTAGACAAGATATTTTTACGTGGTTCACAATCTTTCGATTGCTAATCCACGGCCCTAGTGATCCTTGATCACGTACGGAGGGCAATTCACTAAAACCACTCCTCCTCGTTGGAAGTAGAGACACGATCACAAAAGAAATCAAGGCAAAGGACACTCCCCTTTCCTTGTTACGATTAAAGCACAAAGACAATTTAAAGAAGTAGAACTTAAATAAATATACCGACAACTCTTATAAGTAGAAGATGTAGCTTTCGTTGTCGTGAGCACTTCGTCGTAGCAAATGTGAGTAGTAGTAGCGGCGTCTACGACGCGTGTTGAGAGCTCTTGATTTCTTATATTTTTGCTTGGCGTGAACATGTCTATTTATGGATATTGATCTATGAATTTAGACATAGGTAGTGTCCAAGGTGAGGTTCTTATCCCCCAAGTCTTGCTCATCCACATCCTTTGCGCCAACTCAAGGATGAGGTGCTTCATCCAACCACCTTGTGCCACAACTCAAGGATGAGGTGCTCATCCAACCACCTTGTGCCACCTCAAGGAGGCCTTCACGCCAACTTGTTGGAGCCATCCAACTTGTGCCACATCATGGGAGCCAACCATCTTGTGCCAACTCTCCTCATTTTGGGCGTCCAAGCTTGATGGTGGTTTGCCAACCATCTTGTGCCAACTCACCTCATTTTGGGCGTCAATCTTGATGATGGTTTTGGATGTCCACCTTGATGCCACATCACCTAATTTTGGTGGTCCAAGCTTGGTGATGGTTTGGATGTCCACCTTGATGCCACATCACCCTTTGTACCAAAACACGAGTCAAGTCCAAATTCACCCTTGAAATTGAGCTCTTCTCGAGTGAACTAGACCAGCAGTTGAGTAGTACGCGGTCAAAGGGTTTTGGACTGCAGTACAAGTTAGCTTAAAATATAAAGTACGATGGTTCTAACCAACTGATCTCGACCTAGACTTTCCATTGGAGGTATTGGGTCGGATCTACGCTTAACGTCCTTGCTTCGCTTTCACACGAGCTTACCTTGTAGCCTCGCTTCCGGTCTTCACCCGAGTACCTCGGCTTCCTCCGAAATCCCTCTGGCGTTGCCCGACCACCTCGGTTCCCACCGGGTGTCGCAGACCTTCCGCTCAACTTTAGCATTTCTGCACACTTAATTGAGCTCGTAAGATAACAAATATACCCTTAACTATTGAGCCTTTTGCCATAATCAAAATACCGGTTCGACTTTGGTGCCCACTGCACCAACATTTTATTAATAACATCTAAAGTGATTGTCTTAGGACATCTCTCAATTACATCATACTTCCACTTAGCCTATAGTCAATTGCCTTGGTATCTAATATCATAGGCTTCTACATGCCTCTCAAATTTATATTGGAGTAGTGGCTTAATCAAAGGATCTGCTAAGTTTCTTTCTGTGGAAATATTCTCTAATTGTACAACCTATAATCTCTCTGATCAATGATATCAACGTAATACATATTTGGATCGTTGATGAGATCGGGATTTCTTTATCTTGCAATGATGTCATTATTGTCACAGTACATCGGTAGTGCTTCAACAATGCTCGGAACAACACCAAGTTTTGAAACGAACTTTTTGATCCAAACTACTTCCTTAGTTGCCTCATAAGTTGCGATGTATTCTGCCTCCATAGTAGAATGAGCAACAGTCTCTTGTTTAAAACTTTTCCAACTAATCGCACCTCAATTCAAGGTGAATATGTATCTAGACTTGGATTTGGAATCATCCTTATCCGTATGGAAGCTAGCATCAGTATATCCGCTTACTACCATATCACCTCCTCCATATACCAAGAACAAATTTTTAGTTCTTTGTAAGTACCTAAGGATTGTCTTGACAACCATCCAATGATCAATTCCTGGATCAGACTGATATATGCTCATGACACTCAAAACATACGATACATCAGATCTTGTATATAACATAACATATATGATCGATCCTATAACTGACACATACAAAATCTGTCTCATGTGAATCCTCTCGTCTTCTGTGCAAGGGCACATAGACTTCGAAAGGTGAATCTCATACCTGATGGGAATGAAACTTTCTTAGATTCAGACATGCCAAACTATTTTAGCATTCTATCTATGTATGTAGACTGTGAAAGACCAAGTAACCAATTTGATCTATCTCTATAGATCTTGATCCTCGAGATGTAGGTTGTTTCTCTCATGTCTTTCATATAGAACATTTTAGATAACCAACCCTTATCTGTTTGCAAGCCAAGAATATTGTTTCTTATGAGCAATATATCATCTACATATAGCACTAGGAACATGATCACACTCCCACTAACCTTTTTATACATACAAGATTAGTCAGGATTTTATGAGAAATTAAACTATTTGATTGTCTCATCAAAACGGATATCCAAACTCCTGGATGTTTGCTTCAATCCATAAATGGATCTCTGAAGCTTGCATACTTTATCCTTGTCGACAGATGTGAAATCCTCAAATTTTTTCATGTATACATCCTCAGATAGGTTTCCATTCAGGAAAACTATTTTTATATCCATCTGTCATATCTTATAATAATAATGGATTGCTATGGCCAGGAGTATCTGAATAGATTTAAACATAGCTACTGGTGAAAAAGTTTCATCATAGTCAACACCTTGTCTTTGACGATATCCTTTCGTCACTAATCAAGCTTTATAGGTAATTACATTACCATCTATATCGGTTTTATTCTTGAAAATTCACTTGCTCCTTATAGGCATTATGCCTTCGGGGGGTCCATCAAGTTCCAAACTTAGTTTTCATACATGAAATTCATTTCCAATATCATGATTATAAGCTATTTTTTCCCTGTCCGAACTATTTAGAAGTTCTTCATAACTAGTAGGCTTCTCATCATCAATAAGAAACATATCGTTCAATTCATTTATGAGAAATCTATATCTCTCAGGAATCTTACGTGTCCCACCAGATCTACGAAGTGGTTGTATATTTTCAAGTTCAGTCGCTCCCTCATCCTTATGACTGACTGACTATGGTTCATTAGTAGGTATATCTTCTGTGTCTATTAGAGTCTCTTGAACTACACTTAGTTCAACCTCACTCCCACTATTTCCTATAAGAGAAACTCCTTCTCTAAGAAAATAGAATGCCTTGAAACAAACATCTTTTGTTCCAAGGGATGATAGAATTAGTAACCTCTTATCTCCTTAGGATAACTAATAAATAGACACTTATCAGACTTAGCCTTTAGCTTATCTGATATTATCCTCTTCACATAAGTAGGATAACCTCATATCTTCAAATAAGATAAATGAGGTTTCTTACCATTCCATATCTCATATGGAGTAGTTGAGATTGCCTTAGTCGGGACTCTGTTTAACAGGTAAACAATAGTCTCGAGTAACCTCAAAAGGACTTTGGAAGACTTGCTTGTTGCATCATCGACCTCACAATATCCAACAAGGTTTGGTTTTGCCTTTCATCCACTCCATTGTGTTATGGCATGTAAGGTGGAGTCCTTTGAGACAATATCCCATTGCCCCTTAGCTAATCTTAAAATCTTGCTAAATATTCTCCATCTTGATCCGATCGAATTGTTGGTACAATCGGTCCACGTCATGATTGATCAGACTCAAGTTGAACTCGAGTAGTGTTTTGATGTCTGACAATATTTTGGAGAGATTATTGGTGCAATCGACCCGGGTCATGATTGACCGAACTCGAGTTTGACTCGAGTGGTATTTTGATGTTTGAAGATGGTTTGACCATTGTTTGACTATATGGTTGACATGGGGTTGATCATATGATAGAGAAGTTCAAGTCTTGTGTATTTGGCATGAAAAGTCCAAGTCATGCTTACTTGGCATGAAAAGTCCAAACATGAGTCTTGGCAAGGGAAAGTCCAAGCTTGAGTCTTGGCAAATGGAAAGTCTAACATGGGTTGGCAAGGGAAGTCCAAGGGTTGATATTGGCGGCGTAAAGTCCAAGGGTGGAGTCTTGGCAGCATAAGTCTAATGGTTGACGGCGTAAAGTCCAAGCGGTAGTCTTGGCGGCATAAGCTCAATGTGCCTTGGCAGTATAGACCAGCTTAGCATGACAATAGTCGATGGAAGCACCTGAAGGTTGGCTAGCATATGGATGAACAAGTCATGAATGACTTAGAGGGATCCGATAGGTATGAGGCTGACGGAGGTAACTCAAGCAATTTAATTAAAAATAAAGATTATATAATTTTTCTTTGAGTGTAGGGAAGCCGGACACTACAAGAGCAAGTGTCCGAAGAAGGTCAAGAAGACCCAACCGACACCAAAGGTCAAGGATGCCGAAGTCCCCACTAGTAAGAGCAAAGAGCATGTGGTATGCTTCAAGTGCAATCAAAGGGGATACTACCGAAGTCAATTCCCTAGGGGGAGAAAGCAAACCAAAGGGCAAGGAAAAGCTACACATGTAGGGGGAACTTCTAAAGCTAACCCTAAGGTATATTTTAGTAATTCACCTTCTAAGTTTAATGTTAAGAAGAATGTCTTTAATTCTCTTGATATTGTTCATAATTATAAAAAACATGCTAGTAACAATAGACTCTATTGTTTAGGTGCTAAGAGTTGTAATTTTAGGTCTAAGGATCATACTAGACCTACTTTACCTAAGTAGAAACCTAGAAACAACAACTCTAGATCTATTCTACCTAGATAGTCCATTAGGAAGATAGAAGGCCATCTAGGCATTAATCCCAAAAATCATAGACATATGCCTAGAAAGAACAAATCAATTCAAAGAAATAATGGGCCCACCAAAATAGAAAAATTGGAGTTAGAGAACCAAACCTTGAGGTCAAAGCTTGAGAAACTTGAAAAGACCCTTAGGATTATGCAAAATCAAATGCAAGAGTCAAATGGTCAAAATCTAGGTCCTAGGAGACAAGGTTCATCCAAAGGCAAGAAAGATTTGGGTTACAAACTTAAGCCCAAGGAGACATACCACAATGTTCCATTTGATTATGAAACTAAATCTAGGTCTAGGAAGGTCATGGTTACTAGGGAGGCAATCCCTAAGGCTAACCATGGAGTGTGCCTAGTGGCTAAGGTTTCGAAGAAACCTAGGGAGACCACTAAGAAGGTTACAAGGGGAGTTACCCCTAGAGTTAACCTAGGCAATGTTGGTGCAACAATGCCCCAAGTATTTATATGTTTTGATGTTCGGATAATCATCTAAATAAGGCAATGCTTTGTGATCTAATTGTGAACATGTTTAAATAACAGGAAAATCCAAGTATGAAGACTTAGTAAAAGACAAGTCCAATTGTGATATTGGCAAAGAGAAGTCTAAGGAAAGGTCTTGGCGGTGTAAGTCCAAGCATGTAGTCTTGGCGGCGTAAAGTCCAAGCAGTCCTTGGCAAAGGAAGACCAAAGGCAAGTCTTGGCGGCATAAGTCCAAGCATGTAGTTTTGGCAGTGTAAAGTCCAAGCGTACTTTGGCAAAGAAGAAACCCAAAGCATGACGAAACCGAAGGAAGCTTTTGAAGGCAAGCGCATGGATGGAGTTGTGGACTCAGAGAAATCCTGGAGGCGCAAGGCTGATGGAGAAGCTAGAAGGTTAAGTCTAGGCTTAGGGTATATTTTCAAGTATGAATTAGTCATACTTGGGGTGTGCCAGTCGACTGGAACATTGTGCCAGTCGAACTGGCCTTCAAAATGTAGCATTAGAGGTCGGAGAACTACTGGCAGTCGATCGAGTTATCGGTCGAGCGATGATAGTCGACTCGAGCCGATACGCCGGGCAAACGATCGCTATGAACGAAGGCTCATAGCCAATCGATCGGCTCTGACGGCATCGGTCGGCGCTATTGTTGGCGATCGATAGCCCTCCCATTAGTGATGACGATCAGAATCCGCAAATCCCTGTTAAGTCGTTAGCGCGCGCGATCGATGTGATTCATCAGTCGACTGATGGACCTCCAATGGGAAAAGAGGCTCTTTCCTATAAAAAGAGGCCAAGGGGAGCAAGAAGAGCCTAATACTTATATTCTGATCATTCTCTTCAGCTCCCACAAATTTTCTAAGCTTTCTAAGTGTTTTTAATTCCCTTCCTCCTCTCTAATCTTCATTTTCATCCTTTGTAAGAAGAGGAGGTTTTTGTAAAAGAGAAAGCTTATTAGTGAAGATCGATTTGGGTTGATCCACCTTAAGGATCGCCGTGGAGTAGGAGCGTTATCTCTGAACCACGTAAAAGCTTCCGTGTTAGCATTGCATTTTTGTTTCTATTATTATTGTATTTGTTGTGTTTCCGCTAATCATTTTTTTAGAAAACGAAAAGAGGCTATTCACCCCCCCTCTAACCATCCAAGGATCCCCAACAAGTGGTATCAGAGCCCGGATCGCATCGGAAGATCTAACCATCAACCGAAGCATGACATTTCAAGAGGGATATAGTACGGCGAGGCCTCCATTCTTCGACGACAATGATTTAGGCTATTGGAAAGGTAGGATGGAATACTACCTCATGAATGACATCGAAAATTGATTTAGTATTGTAGATGGATTCGAAAAGCCGGTCGACGAATTTGGAGCACCACTATCGACAAAAGATTGGACAAGAGAGATGACAAAGAAAGCACAAGATAATGCAAAAGCAACAACCACACTTCAATGTGGTCTATCCAAGGAACAACTTTCCAAAGTCGGGCCTTTCAACTCCGCAAAAGAGCTTTGGGAGAAGCTCATCGAATTGAATGAAGGATCAAAGGAGACTAGAAGAGCCAAAAGAGACCTATTGATAGGTTAACTCCAAAGCTTCATCATGAAGACCAACGAGACCGTGAGCTAAATGCATGGTCGCTTCAAGGAAGTAGTCAACGGACTACATGTGATAGGTGAGAAGGTCGACAACCGAGACCTTGTGAGGTATGTACTCCAAGCCTTTCCTAGAACAACCTTATGGGCTTCAATGGTGGATGCCTATAAGGTCTCTAGGGATCTTTCTTTGGTAAAATTAGATGAGCTCTTTTGTGAATTTGAATTGCACGAGCAAGCTAATACTTCATCAAAAGAGAAAGGTATATCTCTTTTTGTAGGGAAGAAGGACAAAAATAAGAAGGAGAAGAAAGAAGTGTCTTCCTCATCCGAATCCAGGAGGAATCATCAAGTAGCAGCGATGACGAGCTATCAGCTAGTGAGGTAGCTCACTATGTGAAGAAGTTTGGTGGGAGGTCAAGGAAACTCACCAAGAAAGATGTGAGGAGGATGTTCCAATCCTCCAAAGGTAAAACCTCAACTAGTTCAATTCCCAATCAAAAATATCACACAAAGGTAAAACTTTACTTAGTACCACTTTACCTTTAGAACTATTGCATATGGATTTATTTGATTGTTATAGTACTCCTTCCATGATTGGTAGTAAATATTTCTTAGTGATTGTAGATGATTTTTCTAGATTTACTTGGGTATTTTTCATGAAAAATAAGGATGAAACCCTAGGAATAATCATAGGATTTAGCAAGAGAGTAGAGAATGAAAGAAAACTCAAAATCAACCGGATCCGTAGTGATCATGGTGGAGAATTTGAGAATTCTAATTTCTCAACCTTTTGCCTAGAACAAGGGTACAAGCACAAATCTTCTTGTCCTAGAACACCTCAACAAAATGGGATTGTGGAAAGGAAAAAATCATGCCCTTCAAGAAGCGGCTAGGACTATCCTTAATACATACTCTTTACCTAGCTACTTGTGGGCGAAAGCGGTCAACACCGCTTGCTATATCCAAAATAAGGTTTTAATTCATAGGTTCTTAGGAAAAACCCCATTTGAATTATGGAATGGTACAATTCCAATAATTCACTATTTTAAGGTCTTTGGATGCAAAGTCTATATTTTAAACACCAAAGACAACCTAGGTAAATTTGAGTCCAAAGCGGATGAGGGAATCCTAGTTGGATACTCATCCACTAGTGTAGGGTATAGAGTTTATAATAAAAGAACTCAAAAGATTGAAGAATCTTCAAATGTCCAATTTGATGAAACCTCTAATACATACCTAGAAATCCCCATTGATGATGATATCAATGACAAAAATCAAGAAATTACCCAAAATTTTCAAGATTTAACTTTGAGGGTAATGATCCGGAGGGAGAGTTAAATCAAGGGAAGTAAGAGGTAATTCGATGATGAAAAGAAGGGTTGAGGATAATCATGATCAAAATCAACTTAATACACCTCCTAGAACAATAAGAGTTCATCAAAATCATCCTATAGATCAAATTGCAGGTGAATTATCTCAAGGTGTTATGACTAGGTCATTTTATAGAGATCCCTCTAGTCATATAGCCCTAATCTCTCAAATTGAGCCCAAAACAATCAATGATGCATTACTTGATCTGGATTGGATCTTAGCAATGCAAGATGAATTGACTCAATTTGAAAGGAGTCAAGTATGAGAGTTAGTTCCTAGACCTAATAAAAACACCATCATTACCACAAGATGGGTCTTTAGGAACAAACTAGATGATCAAGGCAATATAACTAGGAATAAGGCAAGGTTAGTTGCAAGGGGTTTTAATCAAGTTGAAGGACTTGACTATGATGAAACATATGCCCCGGTTGCTAGATTAGAGTCTATTAGGATCCTATTAGGGTATGCCTCTTATATGGGTTTCAAACTCCATCAAATGGATGTTAAATCGGCATTCCTAAATGGGTTTATTAAGGAAGAGGTATATGTAGAATAACCTCCTGGGTTTGAGAATATGGACTATCCAAACCATGTATACAAGCTTAGGAAAGCATTGTATGGTTTGAGACAAGCTCCCCGAGCTTGGTATGAAAGATTATCATCTTTCTTAATCTCTAAGGACTTTAAGAGGGGTAGTGTAGATCAAACTCTATTTATAAAGTCAACATCAAAGGACATCTTTGTAGCCCAAGTATATGTTGATGACATTATCTTTGGGTCAACAAATGATGAACTTCTTCAAGACTTTATTAAGAATATGGAAAATGAGTTTGAGATGAGTCTAGTTGGGGAACTAAATTTCTTCCTAGGATTACAAGTCAAACAAACAAGTGAAGGAATTTATATTTACCCAAATATGCTAAGGAAATGATTAAGAAATTTGGTTTGGAAAATGCTAAGGTAGTTTCAACTCCAATGACAACCAATACAAAATAGATAGTGATCATGAAGGAAAACAAATTGACCTTACACTCTATAGGAATATGATTGGTAGCCTTTTGTACCTAACCTCTAGTAGACCCGATATATTATTTACGGTTGATATATGTGCTAGGTACCAATCATGTGCCAAAGAATCTCATTTAGTTATGCTTAAGAGAATCTTAAGATATATTAAAGGCACACTAAATGTAGGACTATGTACCCTAGGACTAGGTCTTTTGATTTGGTTGGGTACACCGATTTCGATTATGCGGTTGCAAATTGGATCGGAAGAGTACTAGTGATGGATGTCAATTCCTTGGGTCCTCCTAGTTAGTTGGAGTAGTAGGAAGCAACCTTGTGTTGCCTATCCTGCAAAGGCAGTATGTGGCTATGGGTGGTTGTGTAGCTCAACTACTATGGATGAAACATACTTTAGAGGACTATGAGCTACTTTACTCCAACATAAAAGTATTTTGTGATAATGTGAGCACCATAAATTTGACAAAAAATCTGGTGCATCACTCTAGGACCAAGCACATTGAAGTGAAACATCACTTCATTAAAGATCATGTGGCTAAGGGGGACATTGAACTTAATTACATAGAATATAAGTCCAACTTAGCCGACATATTCACCAAGGCTCTCCCCGAAGTAGAATATTCATCACTTAGGAGAGAATTTGGAATGTGCTTAGTAGAATAAGAAATCTAGGATTGCATAATCCTATAGAAATTCTAGGTTTTCTACCTTTAAGCATCTCACAAAATACCTAAGAAACCATGATTTTTGTATTGAGCCACTTAGACAACATGTGAGATGTTAGGAAGATGCACTTGGTTCATCATGCTTGTTATGATGCATTACTATGAACCAAAGTGACATTTAGAGACATTAATCCTTCATTGGACCAATTATTGGGAAGACTTATGCACAATTGATGGGCATATAGCTCCAAGAATATGATTGAAAATGTCAAATAAAATATAATTTAAACTATGTTTATCATACTTTGAAAAGCAATTTTCAATTGATAAGCAAAAGTGATAAAAAGCTTGCAAAAATGTCATAACTTTTGCTAAATCTTGAGTTTGTGTCAATACCAAAATCTAGAAGTGACATATTTTTAAAATCATTTTTCCGTGATAGGAAATGATCTAACAAAGTTAACCATAAAATTTTGTAATTTTTTGATCTTTATTGAATTAAT
The DNA here is from genome assembly GCA_025175895.1 of Wurfbainia villosa. Lineage (NCBI taxonomy): Eukaryota > Viridiplantae > Streptophyta > Magnoliopsida > Zingiberales > Zingiberaceae > Wurfbainia > Wurfbainia villosa. Next base: position 113,460,657 of record CM045993.1, read on the forward strand.
TATGCATTTTCCAATCTGGTCAGAAAACCTATCAGACTGATAGCAGTCGACTGGCGTTTATCGCCAGTTCGGTGTACGTCTTTCGAAGGCTTACTTAGTTCATCGCAATTCGATCGCTATTTATGGCGATCAAGTCATGCCTGCAGTGTTCGTATCCGATGGCCTGATTCGGTGATCTATCGATTGTCGACTAATAATGATCGTGATGTCAGAGTTTTAGGGTTATCCCACCCGTTCGACTCGCCAAAAAACTCCCCTCTTCTTCTTCCTCCGATGACCTTTTCCGCGTTTCTCTCGCCTCTTTTTCCCTTTTTTTTTCGGCGATCTCACCGGCCGGTGCTTGTGCTTGAAGCCTTCTTTGACTCGAGGACTCCCTCCTCTCACCATTTCACGCCTTGGTCTCCACCACAACCCATTCCCTCAGTTAGGGTTTTGTGGAACCTAGACTTTTGCACCCTTCCTTGATCAGTCACCATGCCTCCTAGGTAAACCCTCACCCCTGCTCATAGTTTGGTTGCTTGTCTATTTTTGTTTCACTAACTATTGTGTTTTTGTTTATTTTTGTGATGCATTCATCATCATCATGAATCCTTGACCTACATTGTTCTTTTTCCTTTCAATTCGTACATTTAGAGTTAAGCATTTTTTATCTAAGCGTGCCCGATTACCACTGGTCAATGAGGACCTATCGAACCCTCCACCCACCATCGATCCTAGGTTTCTAAATTCGACACTAGAACTTGCATTCAATAAGAACAAATTTCAACTCATCCCTCCTCGATCATTGGACCCAGAATTTATTAAGGACAACTGCTTCGACATTGTCCAGATTATCTAATTCTACAATCTTGAGTCCTTGGTATTTTGTGACCACCTGGTCAACATTACCCTCCTTTCTGAGTTTTTCAACAATTTGTGACCTGCTGGGGATGACTTGAGATATCGGACTCGTGTCTCTCAATGCGATCTGGATTTTAGCTCCCAGATCTGGACAGATTTTCTCGGATGTCACCCTTCCGAGAATGAGTTCGTCTTTTATCCTTCTTGGAGTGAGCCACTTCCGCCTCCCTTCGAGGATATCTCTCTGGACTCACTTCATACTCTCTTCTATAATTCTCCTCGTCCTTTAAATACTAATCTTTTTCAATCCCAAGAGCTTTCTGCTCTTGACAATGTCCTTTATAAGGTCATTGCTCATTGCATTCTTCCGACAGTTACACGTGGGTTGGCTTTAGTTCGACCTGTTCACTTCTTCCTCGTGCATATCTTCCGTTAGAGCTTAGATATCAACATTGGTCTCAACACCTTCCATTGCATTACTCATTTCATCAAGTCAAACAGTGGGAAGGTCCATATGCCATTTAGTAATGTCCTTACTCAGTGGCTAAGTTCCGTGGGCATCGATGTAACCAAGGGGGTCATTAAGCCCATGACCAAGAAATATGACCAGTTGAACGCTCGGAGCTTCTCTTTGGCGGGCTTGAAGCACCTTGAGGGGTCCGTTATCTGGGACTCTACGGCGCGTGCGGCGGCGCTCCGGCCGGAGGTGCGCTGCAGTGTTGTTGCTACGGGTGCCGATGAGGAGGATGCTGATGCAGGCGATGCCGTTATGCCAGACTCAGCTTTCGTAGCCCGTTTCGATGCCTTTGCAAAGAGGATGGATGCGCACCTTGAGGAGCTTAGTTTGGGGCACCAGGAGCTTCGCCGGGAGCATCAGGAGCTCCTCTCCCTCGTGAGTGGGATGCACCGTCAGTAGCAGGATATTCTAGCGATTCTCCACCCTCCTCGCAGGACATCCACCTCCTCACGATGGTTCGTCATCCGCGCCGATGGGTGATGACGATCCTTAGATAGCTTGTGTTTTATTTTGTTTTGGTCGTATGTACGGCACTAACTCAAACTTGTGTTAATAACTTTTTGTTTAATGAAATGGAGTTGTTTTTAGTTCATTTCTATTCATGTCTATATTACTAAGATTTGATATTTTCAAGTTTAGAAATTAAACACATAGTGCTAAGTGTTTTTGAAAACCTTTATTGTAATCCTAGTTACGAATATTGGTACGATACAATCCAATTTTTATTTCATATTTTTGTCACTTTGAATCTTGTATCAATCTGTTAATCGATGAGCATAATTTTAGTCTAATATTTTTCACATTATATTAGTCATAAATAATGTGTGTGCGAGTTTCATGATTTTTGGACATCCACGAATTTCCTACATGTTTTTAAACCTTGGTGAAAAACTTTGATTTGAGAGTTATGCGATATCGATCATTATTATTAGCGATCATTATAACCGAGTTGACTGATGACAATATCAGTCGAACCGGTGACACTGTTTTGGAATGGAAAACTGTTTTCATCGTTTAAAGGTCCAATTTTGGACATTATATCTCCATACTATGATTTCCACAGTATATAAATGATAACTTGTATGGAAAGAAGGATTGTCTTTATGTATTGGTTTAGGGGGAGCTACATCCCTTAAATCTATACTTGTTGGTACAAAGTTAGGACATATTTGCCTATTCTATTGTTTATGCTTTGTTTCATATTCCTCACATTATGAACTATGTCTTGGATTAAGGGGGAACCTCATATCAATCTTATACCTTAGTTCAAGATATGTCAAATATAATTCTTTCATGAACTTATTGTTGTATGAATTCTTCTCTTTTTGATGTATGTCAAAGGGGGAGAAGGAATGTTTAAGTTAGAATTCATATTGGAAATATGTTTATGTGCATGTGTTAAAGACCTAACTTAAATGATTGTCAAACATCAAAAAGGGGGAGATTGTTGGTGCAACAATGCCCCAAGTATTTATATGTTTTGATGTTCGGATAATCATCTAAGTTAGGCAATGCTTTGTGATCTAATTGTGAACATGTTTAAGTGATGAAAATCCAAGTATGAAGACTTGGTAAAGACAAGTCAAGTGTGATCTTGGCAAAGAGAAGTCAAGGAAAGGTCTTGGCGGCGTAAGTCTAAGCATGTAGTCTTAGCGGCGTAAAGTCCAAGAGTCCTTGGCAAAGGAAGACCAAAGGCAAGTCTTGGCGGCATAAGTCCAAGCATGTAGTCTTGGCGTAAAGTCCAGCGTACTTTGGCAAAGAAGAAACCCAAAGCATGTAAACCGAAGAAACTTTTGAAGGCAAGTGCATGGATGGAGTTGTGGACTCAGAGAAATCCTGGAGGCGCAAGGCTGATGGAGAAGCTAGAAGGTTAAGTCTAGGCTTAGGGTATATTTTCAAGTATGAATTAGTCATACTTGGGGTGTGCCAATTGACTGGAACATTGTGCCAGTCGAACTGGCCTTCAAAATGCAGCATTAGAGGTCGGAGGCTGCTTTGGCGATCGGTGGGAGTTATCGGTCAGGTGATGATAGTCGACTCGACTAGATTGCCGTACAAGTGGCAATGATCGCCACGCGAACGAAGGCTCATCGTGAGTCGACCTAATCGCCTACGGTAGCATCACCGACTACTACTGGCCGCAATGATCGAGCCCTCCGCTGGTGATGACGATCGAATCCGCGAATCCACGCTCGTAAGGGTCGATCGATGTGATTCATCACGATGGACCTCCAATGGGAAAAAGAGGCTCTTTCCTATAAAAAGAGGCCAAGGGGAGCAAGAAGAGCCTAATGCTTATATTCTTATTATTCTCTTAAGCTCCCACAAATTTTCTAAGCTTTCTAAGTGTTTTTAATTCCCTTCCTCTCTAATCTTCATTTTCATCCTTTGTAAGAAGAGGAGGTTTTTGTAAAAGAGAAAGCTTATTAGTGAAGATCGATTTGGGTTGATCCACCTTAAGGATCGCCGTGGAGTAGGAGCGTTATCTCCGAACTACGTAAAAGCTTCCGTGTTAGCATTGCATTTTTGTTTCTATTATTATTGTATTTGTTGTGTTTCCGCTAATCATTTTTGTAGAAAACGAAAAGAGGCTATTCACCCCCCCTCTAGCCATCCAAGGATCCCCAATAGGCAAGACCCAAATGACCAAGGATACTAAGCCTAGAAGGGTCATTAGGAGGGTAGGGAGGTCATCTCTGAGGAATACCTAGTTAACCCAAGGAGTTCAAATAGGTTTTGGGTTCCTAGGAACGTGATCGACTCATACTAAATGGGTTGGGATGTGATAACTTTAAATGGATGGGTAGTTAACCTAACCATGGTAAAGGTGGCACCTTAGGTCATGTTCAAGGTTATAAATACCTTGGAAATAGGTTTGAATTTTAATCCTAAAGGATTTTAGGATGTGTAAATATATTTTGAGAATTATGAAAAATTAATCAAATTGACACAAACTAGGTTTAGAGGTCATGGTGTGTCATTTTGAGTTTTTGACACACTTAGGGGATTAGTAGTAATATGACAAAATGGACGTAATAATAACAAATAACAATTAACGCTAAAATTTAGGTATTGTTATACCTTTATATTTTATTTGTCATAATTGATTTGTCATATGTCATATCATGATATCATATGTATTTTTATCATTTATATGTCATGATAATGCTTAGGTTTAGTTTTATGTCATGTGTATTTAGATTTAATCATATGTCATGACATCATGATTATTGGAATTACTTTATTTATCCTATCATTTATACCATGATCATATTTCATGCATTTAAAATAATTAAAAATTGATTTAAGGACTATGACATGATTTGAAGTCCCATGTATAAGGGAATCAAGTAGTGTTGCCTTAGAAAATGCATGAGACCTTAGTATAGGCATAACCAAAACCCACATCTCACATCAAATTAACTGGTATGTATTTTCGTACACCTTAGACATATGTGAGATGCTAGGAAATGAGTTAAGTTCAAGATGCATAGTTCTTGCATCTAGATGAACTCAAATTCATCTTATACCAATATGGATCATGGGGAAAGCTAATGTGTAAGTCATATGTATTGAGCCCATTGATCATGATCCAATATAGGTTTTCAAAAACATTTTAAAATCATTTTAGAAAATCTTGGTGAACTCTATCTTTTGATAGCAATCACCATTGATGGAGTTGATACAAAGTAGGGCTAAAATATTGAACTTTTCAATGGTTTTAAACTTTGTGTCAATCTCCTAATTTTATGGGTAATTTAATTTTCAAATATTTTTCACCCATTATATTTGTTATAAGTAATGTATGTATGGATTTTCAAGATTTTTCAAAATATGCATATTTACTTATGTATTTTCAAAATTCAATTTCTGAATCTGATTTCTGCAAACTGTAGAAATCAATCGACAACTGCTTATGACAGTCGGCTGACATCAATGGCAGTCGATAGGTGACTGTAAGAGTCAACTGCTAGAGTTGATTTTGGGTAAACAAGGTTTGTTAGCCTGATTTCAGCTATGTTAGGCTACCCTAACTGCTCCTAACCCTAGGATATACTTTGAAAAACATTAGAAAGGGTGAAAATCTATTGGATATGGATTAAGAGAGTTGTTTAGGGTATGTATCAATTTTAATGTGTGAGAGTTCATGTTTAAACTTTTGCCCTTAATTTTGATGGTTTAGTGTTCCTATAGGCTTAGGAACTCTCTAAGGACATTGTTGGTGCAATGGTCAAGGGGGAGCAAGCTTTTAGGGGGAGGTATCCATCATGGGATGATGGATTTTTTCTTCCTCATGAGGGGGAGAATTGGGAGAGTTTATAGGAATCCTCTCTTAAGTGATATAAGACTTATCACTAGGAAGAGTGAAGGCATCCTAAATATTTTTGGACCAAGAGAGAGATTGTAAGATCTCATTGGGATATGAGACATTGACACTATTGGGAAGAGAACCTTTTTGTTATATGTCAAAAGGGGGAGAATTTATGAAATCACCAATTTGGGAGAATTGGTAAGGAGATTTGAGTTAGGTAGCCTAACTCAATGGTTTTGTGGTTTTTGTCAAACATCAAAAAGGGGGAGATTATTGGTGCAATCGATCCAGATCACGATTGACCAGACTCAAGTTGGACTTGAGTAGTATTTTGATGTTTGACAATATTTTAGGGAGATTATTGGTGCAATCGATTCGGTCATGATCGATTGACTGAGTTTGACTTGAGTGATATTTTGATGTTTGACGATGGTTTGACCATTGTTTGACTATATGGTTGACATGAGATTGACCATATGATGGAGAAGTCTAAGTTTTGTGTACTTGGCATGAAAAGTCCAAGTCATGGGTACTTGGCATGGAAAGTCCAAGTATGGGTCTTGGCAAGGAAAAGTCCAAGCTTGAGTCTTGGAAATTGGAAAGTCCAACATGGGTTGGCAAGGAAAGTCCAAGCATGGGTCTTGGCAAGGGAAAGTTCAAGCTTGAGTCTTGGCAAATGGAAAGTCCAACATGAGTTGGAAAGGGAAGTCCAAGGGTTGATATTGACGACGTAAAGTCCAAGGGTGGAGTCTTGGCAGCATAAGTTCAATGGTTAGCGGTGTAAAGTTCAAGTGGTAGTCTTGGCAGCATAAGCCCAATGTGCCTTGGCGGTATAGACCAACTTAGCATAATAATAGCCGATGGAAGCACTTGAAGGCTAGCGTATGGATGAACAAGTCATGGATGACTTAAAGGGATCCGATAGGCCTGAGGCTGACGGAGGTGGCTAGAAGACTTATGTCTAGGCTAAAGGTGGTCTAACAAGTATGAGGGCATCATACTTGGGGTTAAACCTCATGTTTGAGGTTAACAGTTGACTGGGGCTTTGTACCAGTCGACTGGTCAAGTGTTTTGACACTTGGCAGCCGAGTCGACTTTGCATGCCGATCGAGATTATGGCCACCGAACCGCTTCAACTCGACCGTGTTCGATCGAGAAAATGGCTCGTTGGATCGCTGGTCAGGTTATGGGCGTAATGCTCGGTAGATAGTCGATCACTGATCTGATAGTCGATCTGATACCGATCGAATGACTATCGCTGTAATCGTTGGCTTGGATACCGACGTGGATTAAGTCGTTGTCTCACAACGGTACTGTTGGCAGTCGACTGGAGCCTTACGACAGTCGACTGCTAAGCGCGAATCTAGCCCGATGTAGACATAAAAGGAGCAGCTCATGGAAGATTTGAGCAGTGATTTCTTGGGCATTTTGAGGCGATTTATTGGTGCAAATCAGTGTCTTCAAGCACGGTTCAAGCAATCAACAAACAAGTTTCCAAAAGATCATTTGTAAAGTGTTCTTTATATTATTTTGTGTATTTCACTTGTATTTGTTTGTTTATTATTTCTTATTATTGTAAGAATAATTGTACGAGATTTCTCCGCCTTCAACTTTTGTCGAGAAGGAGTATTTGATTATTAGTAGTGTTTGACATCGCTAGGGCTCATTCGAGCCCAACTCGTGGAGTAGGAACCTTGAGGTTCCGAACCACGTTATATCTTTGTGTATTTTGTGTTTTGTCTTGTATATTTGTGTGTATTGTTTCTATATTCCACTACGTACTAACAATCATAGGCAAGCGCGAATGATTTCCATCTTCGACGAACTACACGCTATTCACCCCCTCTAGCGTAGGTCAGATTCCCAACACGAATTACTTTGATATTTTTCCAAATTATTTCTTTACTTCATTTCTAAATTCTTTGAACTTTTCAAAGGCTTCAGATTTGTATCTCAATAGATACATATGCCCGTATCGTGAATAATCATCGATAAAGGTATTGAAGTAGCTATAACCTCCTTGTGATTGAGTCGACATAGGTCCACATACATCAATATGTATTAGGCCCAAAATATTAACTACTCGATCACCTTTTCTTTTAAAAGATAAATTTGTCACCTTGCCTTTTAAACATGAAGCGCATGTATCTACTGAATCTGATTCAAAATATTCCAAAATACCCAACTTGTACATTTTGGACATGCGATCCTTACTTATATGACTAAGACGACAATGCACAATTGAGAGGTTAATTGATTATCTAGTTTAGCGCATTTATTACTATTTTCAATATTGAATGTTTCATTAGACAAATCTAATGCGTAGATTCCATTGTTTAACGTTTCGATTACATAAAGAACACCATTTAACGTTATATAACAACATTGTTACTAAAAGTTAAATCATAACCAATTCTATTCAAATAAGAAATAGAAATAATATTTTTTTATTAGAACAGGAACAAAATAATAATTGTATAATTCCATGACTAGTCCATTTGGAAAATATAATACATAAGTTTCTATAACTACAGTAGTGACTTTTGCTCTGTTGTCAACTCTTAAGTCTACTTCTCCCTTAGCTAACCACCTCCTGTTCTTCAACCCCTATATATCATTATATATATGTAAGGTACACCCAGTATCCAATACCCAAGTATTGAAAGATACAATATGACATTCAATCATGAAAATATCTGAAACAGATTGGGTATTAGATATCTTCTTCTTCTTCTTCTTTAGTGACTCCAGATAGTGCTTGCAGTTCCTCTTCCAGTGTCCCTCCTTGCCACAATGATGGCAAGTGCCCTTAGGAGTTGGTTCTTCCTTCTTTGCTTTCTTCTTCCCCTTGGCTACTATTTTTGACTTTTTCTTATAACCTTTCTTTGAGGAGTCAACCATCATCATAGTCTTCTATTCTTTCTTCATAGATGGCTCAACTGCTTTAAACATAATAATCAGTTCAGAAATTGTGGACTCAATCTTATTCACATGGTATTATCATCATAAATTGTGAATATCTATCAATAAGACTATGAAAAATTAAGTCAATATTTAATTCATGGTCCATGATAAGCCCTAATGAACCTAACCGCTCAATGTAGTCATTCATCTTTAGTGTATACTGTATCACAGATGAATCCTCCTGCATCTTCGAGTGAAAGCAGAGTTTGGTGATCTCAAACCTTTAAGATCTTGTCTACTGCTCAAATAACTCGCGAAGATGAAAGACAATAGTAAAAGCATCCATATGCTAATGTTTCTTTCAGATCTTGTCATGTTAGGCTTGGAGAGAGTCCAACAATCCAAACATAAAAAAGAAGTCTGGTTCAACCATATTAATGGAATGTGTAAGCCTTAATGTTTGCACTAGGGATTTTCTATTATTCCTAGGCCTCATCTTTCACTAAGCAAAACCTATGATTATACTACATGTACAATCATAAGTATCTTATACAAAACTAATTATACACGCATTCTAATAACCATTAAACCTAGATTCTGTTGGAACGTTGGTGGCTGGCTAGAGGGGGGTGAATAGCCCTCTTTGTTGACGATGATGGTATTCGTTCGTTGATTGCTTGTCTACAAACAATATTAGCGCAATGAAAACAAAACTAAACAAGCAATTAAGACAAAGTAAAGAAAGAATAGATGCAAACGCTAACACCAAGTCGTAACGTGGTTCGCGGCCCTTGTCGCTAATCCACGATCTGATTCGTTCCAAGGTGAATCACGCCTAAAGCTTTCCACTATTCTCTCCTTTGCACCAAGCTAGGTGGAGGTAACCTTTCTTACACAAGAATCACTCCTTTTACAATATGATTAAAATAAGCTCAAGGAAGAGGATTGAAAACGTTTGGGCACTTGAGAAGATGTTTAGAGTAGAAGCATTAGGCTCCCCAAGTGTTCAAAGGCTCCTTCTTATAGAGAAGAGCCCAATCTTCCCGTTAACATAGCGATAGTCGACTGATGCCCCGATCAATCGACCGTAGTCTGCCCAATAACAACTTCATCCATGTTGGTTTCAACCAACGGCTCCACATCGAGATCGATCTTCCCATCAGTCGATTGATGGAGCCAACAGTCGAGTGCCGAAAGCGAGCACTCAACTGATCAACATTCTGTGCTCGAAACCCTTGCAACTAGTCGACTGATTCCATCATCAGTCGACTAGTGGTTTCGTCAATCGACTGCCAATCCTTGGCAGTCGACTGATGGGACATAGACCTGACTTGAACACCAATCGAGCCAACAGTCGACTTAGAGCAGTCGACTGCCATGGCATGACAATCGACTGATGTCGGAAAATCCCATCCGACACTTAGTCAAATTGGCCAAGATCACCTAGGAGCTACCCCGTCCAGGGTTACAATCGCTCACTCTCATTCCCTTGGAGTCCCTCGCCTTTGAAGTTGTCTTCGTTCGGTCACGTCCCTCGGATGCACCAAGCACATGTAGGGTCGATATGTGTTGGCCGGCTAGAGGGGGGTGAATAGCCTAATATGTAGACAGTGGAATTTTCTCGTCGATTGTTTGTCTACAAATTCGTTAGCGCAAGCGGAAATATAAACAATAAAGACAAAGCAATAACAAGAATACAAACACTAACACAAAGTCGTAACGTGGTTCACGGCTGCACCGCTAATCCACGGTCCGATTCGTCCACGGTGAATCACTCCGCAAGCTTCCATTATTCTCTCCTTTGTACCAAGCTAGGTGGAGGTAACCTCTTTTACACAAGAACACTCCTCTTACAAATATAATGTAAATAAACTCAAGTAAGAGGATGAAAAAAAACTTTAGGGCACTTTGGGAGACTTTAGAGCATAAGCATTAGGCTCCCAAAGCCCCACACTCTTCCTCTTTATAGAGGAAGAGGGTTTCTTCCCGTTGACACAGGAGCAGTCAACTGATGTCCCTATCAGTCGACTGGTCCTATAGTCGTTGCCCAATAATGGCTGCTTTCCACGTTGGATTCCATCCAACGACACCATCATCAGTTGACTGATCTTACCATCAGTCGACTGATGGACCTATCAGTCGAGTGCTCGCGAGCTCGACTCACTTCTGTGCCCGAAACCCTTGCGACGACCGATCGGGTGGTCTCCCAGTCGACTGACATTCTATGGTAGTCGACTATTGACACTTGAACTGGACTCGAACACTAGTCGAGTTACAGTCGACTTAGAGTAGTCAACTACCATAACATGGTAGTCGACTGATGTCGGGAAATCCCATCCGACACTTAGCCAAATGACCAAGTTTCACCTAAGAGCACTACCCCTTCCCGGGTTACATTCGCTCACTCATCCTTCGAGTCCTTCGCCGGTTATCTTCGTCCGACCACATCCTCGGATACGCCAGCGACGGCCTCAGAAGGCCATCCTTCGCGTCTCGCCCTGAAGTCTACTTCCTCCGACTTCACTCCAAGCTCCTCGTCCGGCTGTCCCTCGGATGCTCCAAGCGCACGGCTTCCGCAAAGCCATCCTTCACCGACTCAAGGACCGAGTCATGAGATGTGAAACTCGCCAAGGCTCCATGTGCGAATTACTAAGTCCTGCAAGACTCCAACGCACATATCAAATCCACACATCCTAACTTAAACCCTTTGCCACACACATCAAAATCATATTAAGGGTTGATTGCACTAACAATCTCCCCCTTTTTGATGTGTGGCAATCCGTTTAAGTTAGGTAAACATTTGATAAAAATACTAAGGTAAGAAAGCATGTAAATAACATGATTAGCAACTCTCCCCCTTAATACACGAAACTCCGCCTTACTTAAACAAATATATTTCTCCCCCTTTGACACCATCAAAAATATTAAACAAAGTTTATCTAAGCATGGTATCAAGTTTAAAGGGAAACAAAAGCCAAAATATGCCTTAAAATTGGATACAAAAGGTTATTGGGCATGTTATCGACGATCGATGACTTGTTCAGACTACCAATCGACTGACACTCTGATTTCGGGTTTTTCAGATTTTCAGGGTGAATTTCAGAAATGCATTAGAAAATCTATAAAATTCAAAAAATCATGAAATTTGGGGAACATATTTCTTGTAAGTATATTTATAAATGAAAAATAATTGTCCATGAAAAATCATTATATTTTCAAAGATTTACCAAAAATCCAAAAGTTTCAAAATCAACTAGGTTTTTGATCAAGTTTGTATCACTTTTAACACATAGTTTTGCTTTAAATTGTTTCAAAACATGAACACACAGATTTTAAAGTAAGAAAATGTTTTGAAAACATATAAAATATCCAACCATTATCTTTGGGCAATATGTCTATGAATTAAACATAAGTCTTCCCCATGATTGATCTATTATTGCTATTTGATACCTTAAATGACCATCTAAATGCCATAGGCATTAGTGGACATTTGTATCATCCTAACATCTCACTCATGCTAAGTTTTCAATCAAGGTAGCCTATGGTGAGTGTGAGATGTATCCTAAAGGTATTTGTATATAATTAACCATTTAATTTCATGAAATTCTATACATGGTTAAGTATCATCCTAACAATCCACATGATCATAAAGACATATATGTATTGTTTCCACATTATGATCATCAAACAAAAGTAATAATCAATTTATAATCATGCATTAGGTATAAAAACATGATTATAAGTAAAATATCTCCCAAGACATGATTTGAACCCTAATGCCCATGACTATCTATCAAATATCAAGATCATAAATCATGATTGCAAACATATATAACAATTACATTAACTATCATGATTTAAGCATTATTATCAATTTATGGGCACATTATCATTACCGAACACTATGCTAAAAATGTATAGGTCATGAGTATCACATCACACTAAGTGTTGAGCATGATCTAAACTATTTAAGGGTGCGTTATCATCACCCAATACTATTTCAAAAATTTTATCCCGCCATCCTAAGTCAACCAAAAAATATGATATAGGTAAAATCCATATGGTTGACTATCCTAGGGTTTTCCTAATCCTTTAGGATGGATTTAGGAACCCAAAACAAATTCTTGCCTATGGGGTTCACTAAATACTCCTTAGGGATCCATTTTCTAGCAATTGTCTTCTTTTTATCTTGACCCCTAACAATTAAGCATTTATAGGCCTTTTCATTTTTCTTTTCCTTATATCCTAGGCCTTTCTTATTGAAACTTGCTCTTTGGCTCCCTATAATCATGTTAAGGGTGTTGGAGCCAATTGTAAACTTTTCTAGGGCCTTGGTTAAATGATCTACTTTCTCTCTTAAAGCCCTATTTTCTTCTATGCATGCATCATTTACATCAAATGGCATATAAAGATCATGTGAGCATGCATCATCAAGACTAGAGGGAATATTTTCATTAACATTTAAGCATTCTTTTTCTAATTTTTCTTCTAAGTCCTTAATTTGATCTAGCATGCATTTGTTCTTTTTCTTTGCCCTAAACAAGTCCTTAGTGAGGCTAGAAATAATTGACATAACTTTCTTGGGGGAAAGATTGGTTACCTCACTTACCAAATCCTCTTCCGATGATGAAGATGTAGAAGAAGCTCCCCCTTCACTCGAGCTCTCCTCACTTGAGCTTGCTTCTTCATTTTCGGAGGAGGAGTCTAGGTCGTCAAATGCCATTAGGGCAAGGTTTGAGTAGACATGTTCTTCCTCTTCTTCGGATGAGGATGATGAAGAAGAGGGATCATCCCATGTTTTTGCTTTTAGTGTCTTTGCCTTCTCCTTTTCCTTGGCTTTCTTCTCTTCCTTCTTTTTGCTCCCCTTCTTCTTCTTCTTTTCTTCTTTCTTTCTCTTCTCCTCTTTGCTCTTGTTCAAGAGGGGGCAATTATCCCTTATGTGTCCCTCTCCTTGACAATTGTAGCAAATAACCTTCCCCCTTGGTCTTCTCCTCCTATCATTAGATTTATTAAATTTGAAATTTTTTAAAGCACGCCTTACCTTCCTTACCATGTATGCTTCATTCGTGCTATCCATAGAGGAAGAGGAGGATGCTTCATCGGAGGAGGAGGGAGTCTCCATCTTCTTCTTCCCTTTGTTGGCCATCAAGGCTACTCCTTTTGAAGATTGAAATCTTGGCTCTTCTACTACTCCTTCGAGCCTTGTTTCGTGGAGCTCCATGGTTGAGAAAAACTCCTCCAAGGTGCTCACTTCTAAATTCTTGGACATGTAGAAGGAGTCCACCATTGAGCTCCATTTTGATGACCGGGGAAAAACATCGATTGCTTTCATGAGCATATCTCGGTTCGAAAGTCTTTCTCCTACACTTGTTAGTCCAATTAAGATTTCTTTAAACCTAGAATGTAATGATGTTACCTTTTCTCCCTTTTCTAATTTGATGTTTGATAGTTGGGAGCGGAGGAGGTCTCTCCTTGCAAGCTTGGCCTCCGAGGTACCTTCATGAAGCTCTACTAGCTTCTCCCACATCTCCTTGGCACTAGAGCATTCCCCAATCCGATTCACTTCTTGTTGGGGGAGTACGTTGTAAAGGTGATGTTTGGCTTTTGAGTTCGCCAAGTACTCTTCCCTTTGCCTCTTACTCCACATTGATTTCTCCAATGGCTCCCCTTCTTCATTCCTAGGCATTTCGAAACCATTTTCCATAATTAAAAGAATTTCGAAATCGGTTTCGAAAAATACCTCCATTCTCTTTTTCCACCAAGAGAATTCTCCTTCAAGCTTCGGTGGATGAATGTTCGAGTCGGCCATCTCTTGATATAGTGCTTGTATTGGCGGTTAATCCTCAACAAGCATCGTGGCTCTGATACCACTTGTAGGGTCGATATGTGTTGGCCGGCTAGAGGGGGGTGAATAGCCTAATACGTAGACGGTGGAATTTTCTCGTCGATTGCTCGTCTCTACAATTCAAGTGCGAAGTATAAACAATAAAGACAAAGCAATAACAAGAATACAAATGCTAACACAAAGTCGTAACATGGTTCACGGCTGCGTCGCTAATCTACGGTCCGATTCATCCACGGTGAATCACTCCGCAAGCTTTCACTATTCTCTCATTTGCACCAAGCTAGGTGGAGGTAACCTCTTTTACACAAGAACACTCTTACAAATATAATGTAAATAAACTCAAGTAAGAGGATGAAAAAAAAACTTTAGGGCACTTTGGGAGACTTTAGAGCATAAGCATTAGGCTCCCAAAACCCCACACTCTTCCTCTTTATAGAGGAAGAGGGTTTCTTCCGCTGACAGGAGTAGTCGATTGAAGTCCCTATCAGTCGATTGGTCCTATAGTCGTTGCCCAATAACGGATGCTTTCCATGTTGGATTCCATCCATCCAAGACCATCATCACCGACCGATCTTACCATCACCGATCGATGGACCTATCACGAAAGTGTTCGCGAGCTCGACTCGCTTCTATTCTCGAAACCCAGTACTAGTCGACCGATGCCTTCATCACCGATCAGGAATCTCAATGATCGCCATTCCATGGTAGTCGATCGCTGGCACTTGAACCGACTCGAACACTAGTCGAGTTACAGCTTGATTCTAGAGTAGTCAACTACCATAACATGGTAGTCGATCGATGTCGAAATCCCATCCGACACTTAGCCAAATGGCCAAGTTTCACCTAAGAGCACTACCCTTCCCGGTTACATTCGCCACTCTCATCCCTTGGAGTCCTCGCTCGGGTTATCTTCGTCCGACCACGCCCCTGATACGCCAAGCGACGGCGCCCATCCTTCGCGTTTTGCCCTGAAGTCTACTTCCTCTGGCTTCATTCTAAGCTCCTCGTCCGGCGGTCCCTCGGATGCTCCAAGCGCACGACTTCCGCAAAGCCATCCTTCACCGACTCAAGGACTGAGTCATGAGATGTGAAACTCACCAAGGTTCCATGTGCGAATTACTAAGTCCTGTAAGACTCCAACGCACATATCAAATCCACACATCCTAACTTAAACCCTTTGCCACACACATCAAAACCATATCAAGGGTTGATTGCACTAACAGCGCACGACTTCGCAGCTCCATCCTTTGCGTCTCACCCTGAAGTCTACTTCCTTCGACTTCACTCCAATGCTCCTCATCAGGAGGTCCCTAGGATGCACCAAGCGCATGACTTCTGCAATACATCTTTCACCGACTCAAAGACCGAGTCATGAGAGGTGAAACTTGCCAATGCTTCATGTGCGAATTACTAAGTCCTGCATGACTTCAACACACACATTAAATCCAATAAAATCCTAACTTAAACCCTTTTCCACACACATCAAAACCATATCACATGGGTTTATTGCCCTAACAATCTCCCCCTTTTTTATGTGTGACAATCTGTTTAAGTTAGGTAAAACAATTACAATAAAAACATAAGGCAAGAAAGCATGTAAATAATATGAGTATGAAAACTCCCCCTTAAACATGCAACTCCCCCTGTATGAGTATGAAAACTCCCCCTTAAACATGCAACTCACCCTTAAGACATGCTAAGTTTTCCCTTTTAGCATGATTAACTTAAACCTATCAATTCTCTCCCTTTGACACCATCAAAAACAATACCTAAATGTTATACACGCATGACATCAACTCTAAGGAAGAAAAATACCCAAACACCAATCAAAACCTAATAAAAATAGGTTACTGTGCTCGTGCACAGTACATCAGTTGACTGAATCAAACTATCAGTCGACTGACACACAGATTTCAAGTTTTCTGATTTTCGATCTCTAATTTCAGAAATGCATAAAAAATTCTAGGAAATTCGAAAAATCATAAAATTTTGAGTACATATATCTTGTGAGTTCTGTTAGTAATATATGAGAGATGTCCTAAGGCAATCGTCTTATGTATGAACCATTTATATGATAAATGAAGATTCACTATTTGAGTATACATGTTTAATGTATTTGATTGGATCTTAAACTCATTTACTGAATGTCCACGATACGATTCACAGCATGAGAGAATTTGTGATTGGATCACAACTAGTGAGTATCTCTACATGTGTAATTGTGATGTATCGGAATTATCCCTAGTTGATGAATTGATGGATTTGGACACCATCAATTCTGTCGAGACTAGCACGAGGTATACTCCTTGGTGTATCCAAGCAGCTGATTCTCACTGTCTGGAGACATTGTGATGTCCGGAGTTAATCGTGGATGCTAGTTATGGTAACTAGTTCATTGGAGTGACCAGCCGTAAGACTTCATATGGTTCTCTGCATATATAGATATGTCAATGAAGTTCTTACTATGGCTTAAGTGCGATGTTCCTTTGACTTGCGGTATTCAAGTCATCTTGATCATGGAGACTTATGCTTTGACATCTTAAGCAAACATCTCTAAGGAGATGTGGACCCGGGATGATTGGGTATAAGTCGAAGTTATCGAAGGTGTTTGAATAGCCTATAAAGGATTCACCACTCCTTGCGAGGAGATGTATACCCATGGCCTCTCGTCGGATTGTTACTAAAGTCTTTGGCCAAAGCATTACATGTTTAGAGTAAAGTACTCTTCGATACATGTGGAGTAACTAGAATCCGTAGGACGAGGAAATGATACTTGGGCTAGGTGTGACGTAGTCAGCCTAGTGGGGACTGACACAATAGATCATGTCCTGAACCAAGTGGGTATAAGATGAGTGAAGGGAATGGGGCACGATTCATTCGAGCTACTGAAGGGTTTCAGAAATAGTTCTGGATCAACCGTTGATCTTTTCGGTTAATTGGGGATCATGATGTACTACTAGGTGCCACTCATGATCGTTCTATAATTAATGGTTAATTATAGACGGCCAACATAAACCGAGACCCTATTTGGTCACACGCACAACGAGTGTAATCCAAAGGATTTAAAACGAGCTTGAGAATGGGATTCTCAGACCGAGAGAAACTATGTTTGGTTGGACCAAACATAAAGCGAGCATGAAATTGTTTCAGTCACAATGGAAGCGTGGATGGGCCGTGTCTTATGAAGACATAATGGATGGACCAAAATGGTTTGGTTCTAATCCAATGGATGAGAATAAACCAAAGGGTTTGGTTTATTTTAAACGAATGAACCAAAAGTTGGTTCGGTTCGTTTTAACTTAAAATAAACCATCATGGTTTGGTTTATTTTAACTTATCTTAATGGAGCGGGTTAACGGGCTTTATGGATATGATCCATTAACCATTAAGAGAATTAATTCTCTATAAAATAGGGCTTAAACCCTAATCCAAAATCTAATCAACCTTGGCCGCCCAAACCCCCTCCCTCTCCTATTCGGCGCCCAACATCTTGTTGCCGCCCAGCTTGTGGTGCAGCCTTCCAACTTGTTGCCGGCGTCCAAGCTCCAGCCGGTGAACCTCCGGCGACCCTCCGGTGATCTCCTATAGGTTCGGCATCAAGGTGAGCCTTTTCTCTCCTTGTTTTGGCCGGCGCCTACTCCTCCACCAAGCTGTCCAGTTTTCTGGACAGCTTCTTCTCCTCTCATCGGAGCGTCGTTTGGACGACGGTTAGTGCTCCGACAGCGGCTAACTTACCGGGGATTTGATCTCCGGTAATCCTCTGAGGTGGAGGACGAAGGATTCGTCAAACGGTTGACGAATACCTCTCCGGAGAAGCGAGTTTTGAGAACTTGTTTTAGGATCCGAATTTGGATTCGGATCGTGATCATCTCTCGATCACGTCATCTTCAACACGAGGCTAGTAACCCGTACGAAGATGAAGCTCGTGACTTAGCGAAGTCATCCTGAGGAGCTCGGCGTGGATACGGATAGAGACGATTCTTACGAGGATCGTTCCGGTTGATGCCGTTCCCGCTACACGTCGTACGGAAGGTATAACGTAGTTTAATTTCCTTTTATTGCAAATTTTAATTTACGGTTATATCTACACTTGTTGTAATAGCATGCGTGTGTTGTGTGTGTTGTAATAAATATAGATTTATTAATTTTAATTGCTTCCGCTGTGCTCATGTTTACGAAACATGATCGAACACACACACGCTGCGGTGCCGGAAACCCAACAGTGGTATCAGAGCCCAGGTTATGTTTCGACATAATCGTAAAATGGTTTTGCGATAGTCATAATGTATATCTGGAAATTTTCTAATTTTGGAAATTTAGAAGTATTTATAGAAATTTTTCAATTTTGGAAAGTCTAGAAGTATTTATGGAAATCTTCCACTTTTGGAAAGTTGGAAGTATTTATGGAAATTGATATTTTCCATAAATAAAATATTTGATTAGATTCTGGAAATTTGTTTCCTAATTTAATCATGATTTGATTTGGGAAATCAAATCTTAAAATATTTTATTTCCATAAGTAGTTTTAATGATTTAGGAAATTGGTTTCCTAAATAGATTTTCCTTAATCAAATAATTCCATGAATAAAATATGTGATTAGATTTGGAAATTTGTTTCCTAATTTAATTATGATTTGATTTGGAGAATCAAATCTTAAACATATTTTATTTCCATAAATAGTTATGACATATAAGGAAATATATACATGACATAATTGTATGTCATGTAATTGCATTAGATGCATAACATTATGCCATGCGTGTCGTGACATGTAGATGTATGCCATGTATGCCATGCCATGTAGATAATAGTTATTTGCATGCAAAGAGGATGAGACATAAAACCCTAACTCAATATTAAAGCCTACACCTTCCATTAATATGGTTAGAACCAGAGTTCTGTTTCTTGTTTGGGTTGTTGGACTCACTCCAAGCCACTCGAACACAACATGTTCAAATCATTGGAATAGTTTAACTCTAATATGGTAAGAGTCGAGGTCAATAGTTAGTTTGGTTTGTTGGTCTCTCTCCAAGCCTGGCTAATTGGTTGAATGCGCTCTAACCATATTAAAACTATTTCGCGATTAATGGGTCGGCTTTAACTTGGAGCATCGATTTGTTGGACTCACTCCAAGGTCGATGTGAAGAGAGGTGAAGTTGGGTGCTATGCATATGATGCATACTTGTTAATGTGTTAACAACCCAATGTATGTGAACATTCAATTAGTTGATAGCACATTGTGATAGTTACATATACATGATATGTAATCGGTATACTTGATACCCACCATCATAGCTAAGAATGGCTTGTTGGACTCACTCCAAGGTTGTTCTTATCTATGATGGATATCAGCCCATTCGGAGATGGACCTACGATCTCCCGAAGTGATTTTAAGGGTTTTTTGAATTCGAAAAATGAATGGGATTTTGTAAATGTATGTGGATGCATTTTAAAATCATTTTCTCATATATGCTCGTTTTGTATTTCTAGGTCAATAAATTGATCATGACGTCTTTGAATTTGCGCACTATTTTGGATTCGAACAAACTGACTGGGCCTAACTTCCTGGACTGGCTTAGAAACCTGAGAATTGTTCTCAAGGCGGAAAAGCTTGCATATGTCCTTGAAGAGCCTCTTCCTGACCGTCATAAGGACGATGCAACTCCAGACCAAATGTTGGTCTATCAGAAACATGTGGCAGATTCTGAGCTGGCGAGTTGCATCATGCTAGCGGCGATGGTACCTGAGCTGCAAAAGCAGCATGAGCATATGGATGCTAATACTATGGTCTTCCATCTTCATGAGTTGTTCGATGAGCAAGCGAGATCCGAAAGGTTCGAGGTCTCTAGGCTCCTCTTCACTACGAAGATGCAAGAAGGTTCGTCTGTAGTGCAGTTTGTGCTAAAGATGAACGGGTACATCGAGTGGCTAGCTACCCTCGGTTTTGTGATGGATCATGAGTTAAGTATTGACTTAATTCTGCATTGTTTGCCCAAGAGTTTCTCGCAATTTGTGATGAACTATCAGATGAACAAATTGGAATCCACCATTCCCGAGCTCCTCAATATGCTGAAGACTGTGGAGCCTTCTGTGAAGCATGAGGAGAAGGCGGTTCTGTTAGTTGATTCCTCAAAGAAAGGTTCTAAGAGGAAGGCAAAAGAACAGAAGAAAGGAAAGAAAAAGGCAAAGAAGGCGGAACCAGCGCAAAAGGGCACTTGCCATCACTGTGGCAAGGAAGGCCACTGGCGAAGAAACTGCAAGACTTATCTTGAGTCCATGAAGAAGAAGAAGGCATCCGATGCCCCATCCTCTTCAGGTATCTTCGTTATTGATTGTCATTCTATTTCCTTAGACACTTGGGTATTGGATACTGGGTGTAGCTC
Organism: Wurfbainia villosa; assembly: GCA_025175895.1. Classification (NCBI taxonomy): domain Eukaryota; kingdom Viridiplantae; phylum Streptophyta; class Magnoliopsida; order Zingiberales; family Zingiberaceae; genus Wurfbainia; species Wurfbainia villosa. The sequence goes on from CM045993.1 coordinate 113,481,459, forward strand.
ACATATATGTAATGACATACAGGGGCTAAGGAATAGAAGAAGACTTGTCAGAGGGGAGTCAAATTTGCGAGTTGGCAATGGAGCAAAGGTTGCTGCGGTCACCATCGGAACTTATTTGCTGAAGCTCCCTAGTGGACTAGTCTTGGAACTGGACAATTGCTATTATGTTCCTTCTCTAATAAAGAACATTGTTTCTATTTCCTGCTTAAATAGAAATGGTTTCCATTTAACGTTTAGTAACAATTGTTGTTATATAACTTTGAATGGCGTACTTTATGGAACTGGAACTTTGAGTAATGGCATTTATACGTTGGACGTATCCAGTGACATCTTCAATATCGAAGCGAGCAACACGCGTGCTCGAAAGGATAATCAAATAGACTCCTATATGTGGCATTGTCGTCTTGGCCATATAAGCAAGAAATGCATGTCCGAATTACACCGATGTGGAATTCTGGAATCGTTTGAATTGGATTCATACGATACATGCGAATCATGCTTAAAAGGCAAGATGACTAAGTTACCTTTTACTGGAAAAGGTGAACACGTGGGAGAGTTACTAGGTCTAGTACATACTGATGTATGTGGACCTATGTCAACTCAAGCTTTAGGAGGCTATAACTACTTCATTACCTTCACCGATGATCACTCACGGTTTGGGTATGTGTTCTTGATGAAACACAAGTCTGAAGCCTTTGAAAAGTTCAAAGAATTCAGAAATGAAGTAGAGAAACAACATGACAAAAGTATTAAAATACTTCGATCGGATCGAGGTGGTGAATACTTAAGTCAAGAGTTTCTTGATTATCTAAGAGACAATGGCATATTGTCTCAATGGACTCCGCCTTATACACCACAGCATAATGGTGTATCTGAGAGGCGTAACCGGACCTTGTTGGACATGGTCAGGTCAATGATGAATCATGCGACTCTTCCCAAGTCCTTTTGGGGTTATGCACTTGAATTTGTTTACTTGTTAAGCAGAATGCCTACCAAGGTAGTCTCTACTACTCCATATGAGATATGGGCTAGTAAGAAACCTCATGTATCTTACTTGAAGATATGGGGTTGTCCTGCTTATGTGAAGCGGACTGTATCAGACAAACTGGATGCTAAGTCTGATAAATGTCTATTTATTGGATACCCTAAGGAAATAAGGGGTTACCAATTCTATCATCCTGTGGAACAAAAGGTGTTTGTTTCAAGGCATGTTGTGTTTCTAGAGAAAGAGTTTCTCTTGCAAGAAAAGCAGTGGGAGTGTCGTCGAGCTTGAGGAGGCTCGAGAGACTCAAATAGACATTGATGAGATATACAGTGAAGCACTGACGGTAAACTCATAGTGATGAGCAATTGGACCTATTGTAACACCACATCTTCGTAGATCTGGTAGAACACGCAATATTCACGAGAGATATGGATTTCTCGTAAGTGAATCGAGCCGTGTTACTCATTGATGATGAGAGCCTACCGATTATGAAGAAGTCTTGACAAGTTCGAGAAAGGGATAAGTGGCTTGGTGCCATGAAGTGAAATGGATTCCATGTATGCGAAAACCAAGTTTGGAACTTGGTTGACCCACTGAAGGCATAAAGCCTATAGGGTGCAAGTGGGTTTTCAAGAAGAAAACCGACATGGATGGTAATGTGATTACCTATAAGGCTAGATTGGTGGCGAAAGGATATCGTCAAAAGCAAGGTATTGATTATGGCGAAACCTATTACTTTAGCTATCTTAAATCCATTCGGATGCTCCCGCCATAGCGGCTCATTATGATTATGAGATATGGCGGATGGATGTGAAAACGACTTTCCTTAATGGAAACACCTTTCGAGGGCGTGTATATGATCTGACTGAGGTTTCACATCGGTTGATAAAACCAAGGTATGCAAATTGCGACGATCCATTTATGGATTGAAGCAAGCATCCAGGAGCTGGAATATCCGTTTTGATGAGACAATCAAAAGTTTGATTTCTCACAAAATCCAGACGAACCTTGTGTGTACAAGAAGGTTAGTGGGAGTGCAGTCGTGTTCCTAGTGTTGTATCGATGACATATTACTTATAGGAAGCGATGTGTCAATCTTCTGATCAAATGGATTAAGGTTTGGTTATCCAAGACATTCTCCATGAAAGACCTGGGAGAAGCAACCTACATCCTCGGGATTAAGATCTATAGAGATAGATCGAAACGGTTGCTTGGTCTTTCGCAGTCTATATATATAGACCGAATGCTAAAGAGGTTTAGCATGTCGGAATCCAAGAAAGGTTTCCTACCCATCAGGCATGGGAACACCTTTCAAGTCTATGTCCGCATACGAAGATTTGCATGAGTAAGATTCCTATGCATCCGCAATAGGATCTATCATGTATGCTATGTTATGTACGAGGCCCGATGTATCGTGCGCTCACGAGTGTCACGGCGAGATACCAATCCGATCGAGAATGGATCATTGGGCGGCTATTAAGGCGATCCTTAAGTACTTGAGAAGAACTAAGGATGTGTTCCTAATATATGGAGAAGGGACATGGTGATACGCGGGTATACGGATGCGACTTCCGACAGACAAGGATGATTCAGTCTCGATGCGGATCGTGTTCACCTTGAATGGGAGCGCGATGAGTTGGAAAAGTTCCAAACAAGAGATCATGAGCGGATTCTACCAGGCGAGAATATATTGCGGCGGGCGTGAAAGAGCGGTTTGAATCAAGAAGTTCGTTCATGAACTTGGTGTGATTCCGGCCATTGTTGAAGCACTACCGGTCTACTGCGACAACAATGGAGCAATTAAACAGGCGAAAGAGGCCAGGTCTCATCAACGATCCAAACATGTATGCTATCATCTTATCAGAGAGATCATAAGTAGGAACGAAATACAAATCGAGAAAATTCCCACTGAAAGGAACTTAGCGGATCCTTTGACTAAAGCATTACCTCAAAGTAAGTTTGAGGGTCATGTTAGAGCTTATGGTATTGAATACCGTAGCGATTGGCATTAGGCCAAGTGGGAGTCTGTTAGTAATATATGAGAGATGTCCTAAGGCAATCGCCTTATATATGAACCATTTATATGATAAATGAAGATTCACTATTTGAGTATACATGTTTTATGTATTTGATTGGATCTTAAACTCATTTACTGAATGTCCACGATACGATTCACAGCATGAGAGAATTTGTGATTGGATCACAACTAGTGAGTATCTCTACATGTGTAATTGTGATGTATCGGAATTATCCCTAGTCGATGAATTGATGGATTTGGACACCATCAATTCTGTCGAGACTAGCACGAGGTATACTCCTTGGTGTATCCAAGCAGCTGATTCTCACTGGCTGGAGACATTGTGATGTCCGGAGTTAATCGTGGATGCTAGTTATGGTAACTAGTTCATTGGAGTGACCAGCCGTAAGACTTCATATGGTTCTCTGCATATATAGATATGTCAATGAAGTTCTTACTGTGGCTTAAGTGCGATGTTCCTTTGACTTGCGGTATTCAAGTCATCTTGATCATGGAGACTTATGCTTTGACATCTTAAGCAAACATCTCTAAGGAGATGTGGACCCGAGATGATTGGGTATAAGTCGAAGTGATCGAAGGTGTTTGAATAGCCTATAAAGGATTCACCACTCCTTGCGAGGAGATGTATACCCATGGCCTCTCGTCGGATTGTTACTAAAGTCTTTGGCCAAAGCATTACATGTTTAGAGTAAAGTACTCTTTGATACATGTGGAGTAACTAGAATCCGTAGGACGAGGAAATGATACTTGGGCTAGGTGTGACGTAGTCAGCCTAGTGGGGACTGACACAATAGACCATGTCCAGAACCAAGTGGGTATAAGATGAGTGAAGGGAATGGGGCACGATTCATTCGAGCTACTGAAGGGTTTCAGAAATAGTTCTGGATCAACCATTGATCTTTTCGGTTAATTGGGGATCATGATATACTACTAGGTGCCACTCATGATCGTTCTATAATTAATGGTTAATTATAGACGGCCAACATAAACCGAGAACCTATTTGGTCACACGCACAACGAGTGTAATCCAAAGGATTTAAAACGAGCTTGAGAATGGGATTCTCAGACCGAGAGAAACTATGTTTGGTTGGACCAAACATAAGCGAGCATGAAATTGTTTCAGTCGCAATGGAAGCGTGGATGGGCGTGTCTTATGAAGACATAATGGATGAACCAAAATGGTTTGGTTCTAATCCAATGGAGGAGAATAAACCAAAGGGTTTGGTTTATTTTAAGCGAATGAACCAAAAGTTGGTTCGGTTCGTTTTAACTTAAAATAAACCATCATGGTTTGGTTTATTTTAACTTATCTTAATGGAGCGGGTTAACGGGCTTTATGGATATGATCCATTAACCATTAAGAGAATTAGTTCTCTATAAAATAGGGCTTAAACCCTAATCCAAAATCTAATCAACCTTGGCCGCCCAAACCCCCTCCCTCTCCTATTCGGCGCCCAACATCTTGTTGCCGCCCAGCTTGTGGTGCAGCCTTCCAACTTGTTGCCGGCGTCCAAGCTCCAGCCGGTGAACCTCCGGCGACCCTCCGGTGATCTCCTATAGGTTCGGCATCAAGGTGAGCTTTTTCTCTCCTTGTTTTGGCCGGCGCCTACTCCTCCACCAAGCTGTCCAGTTTTCTGGACAGCTTCTCCTCTTCTCGTCGGAGCGTCGTTTGGACGACGGTTAGTGCTCCGACAGCGGCTAACTTACCGGGGATTTGATCTCCGATAATCCTCTGAGGTGGAGGACGAAGGATTCGTCAAACGGTTGACGAATACCTCTCCGGAGAAGCGAGTTTTGAGAACTCGTTTTAGGATCCGAATTTGGATTCGGATCGTGATCATCTCTCGATCACGTCGTCTTCAACACGAGGCTAGTAACCCGTACGAAGACGAAGCTCGTGACTTAGCGAAGTCATCCTGAGGAGCTCGGCGTGGATACGGATAGAGACGATTCTTACGAGGATCGTTCCGGTTGATGCCATTCCCGCTACACGTCATACGGAAGGTATAACGTAGTTTAATTTCCTTTTATTGCAAATTTTAATTTACGGTTATGTCTACACTTGTTGTAATAGCATGCGTGTGTTGTGTGTGTTGTAATAAATATAGATTTATTAATTTTAATTGCTTCCGCTGTGCTCATGTTTACGAAACATGATCGAACACACACACGCCGCGGTGCCGGAAACCCAACAAGTTCCTCTATCAGTGAAAAATAATTTTTTTCATGAAAATTCATTTTATTTTTGCAAGTTAGGCAAAAACTCAAAAAGTGTAAAAAGTCTAAGGTTTGTATCAACTTTAAAGCCAAGTTTTGCCTTGAAGTTTTTCAAAACGTGAACTCACTGTTTATGAAACATAAAATGGTTTTAAAATCATTTGAAATATTCAACCATGATCTTTGGACAATATGTCTATGAATTAAACATATGTTTTCTCCATGATTGGTCTATTATTGCTCTATTGATACACTTAATTACCCATCTAAATGCCATAAGCATTAATGGACCATTTGTATCATGTAGAAGAAATGTGACCGCTAGAGGGGGGGGGGGTGAATAGCGTCGTGCTAGTACGTTGATGGAAATCGTTCGCGTTTATCTACAAATTTCGTTAGTGCAGCGGAAATAGAAATAATAGCAATAATGAAACAAGACAAACACAATTCACAACACGAAATATAACGTAGTTCGGAACCTCAAGGTTCCTACTCCACGGATCGGGCTCTAAAAGCCCTAGCAATGCAAACACACACTACTAATCACAATAACTCCTTCTCGACACAAGTCGGAGGTGGAAAAACCTCATTCAAATGATCTTATAATAACAAGAGATAAATACAAGCAATATACAATACAAATACGAAAGACAAGTAAATAAAATTTTACAACACTTTCCTTTTGATTGCTTGAATGCTTGGCTGCTTAACTTGCACTTAAAGACCCTAATTTGCAGCAACAAATCGCCCCAAAAGCTCTCAAGAACCGGTATTGATTTCCTCCTCCACGAGCTCCCTTTAAAGCTACTGCCTAGGCTGGAAATCATCGATCAGTCGACTACTCAAGACCATCAGTCGACTGATGCCACTGTTGTCGTGAGACAACGGCTAGATCCACATTGGAAAAATCCAACGGATCCATCGTGATCGTGATCATACCCATCGATTGGTGATGGAGCCTTCACTCATTGCTTCTCCCACGGTCGAGTCTAAATCTGTCGTGTCCAAATTCTGAGCACCGGTCGGTGATCACAAGATCGGTCATTGTGCTCAACAATCGATCATTGCCAACCTCGGCGATCATTGCTAAACTGATCCTGATCGAACCCTAGTTGACTCATACGGTCGGCCCGCCACATGACACCTCAAATATGAGATTTTAACCCAAGTATGGTGCCCCCATACTTGCTAGACCACCCTTAGCCTAGACCTAAGCCTTTTAGCCATCTCCGTCAGCCTCACGCCTCTCGGATCCCTCTAAGTCATCCATGACTTGTTTATCCATTGCACTAGCTTTCAGTTGCTTCCATCGACTATGTCATGCTAATGGTTTTTACACCACCAAGGCTCATTGGACTTACGCTGCCAAGACTCCGCTTGGACTTTATGCTGCCAACCATTGGACTTATGCTGCCAAGTCTCCCGCTTGGACTTTACGCCGCCAATATCAAACCCCTTAAACTTTTCAAATGCCAAGACTCAAGCTTGGACTTTCCCTTGCCAACCCATGTTGGACTTTCCATGCCAAGACCCATGCTTGGACTTTTCCTTGCCAAGACCCATGCTTGGACTTTACATGCCAAGTACTCGAGACTTGGACTTTCCATGACATGGTCAACTCCAGTCAACCATCAAAATCCCCTCCAGTCAAACTCGAGTCCGGTTAATCATAACTCGGGTCGATTGTATCAACAATCTCCCCAAAACATTATTAGACATCAATGTCAACTCTCTATGTCAAACATCAAAACATCACTCAAGTCAAACTCGAGTCCGGTCAATTGTGACCTGGGCCGATTGCACCAACAATCTCTCCCTTTTTGATGTTTGACAAAAACACATACCTTTGAGTTAGAACACTAACTCAAATTCCCTTACCAATTTTCCCAAATTGGTAATTTCACTTTCTCCCCAATTCTCCGAATTGACAATTGATAACATCAATTGATAACATTCTCTCCCAAAACATTCTCCCCCTTTTTGACTAACATCAAAAAGGTTCTCTCCAAGGAGGTCAATGCCTCATGTCCCAATGAGATCTTACAATCTCCCCCTTGGTCCAAAAATACCTAGGATACCTACCATCTTCCTAGTGATAAGTCTCATATCACTCAAGAGAGGCAATCCTATACACTCTCCCAATTTCCAAATTGGGTATCTCAAAATCCATTTTTCCTCCTCATGAGGAAAAATACCATCCATCATCCCATGATGGATACCTCCCCCCAAAGGCTTGCTCCCCCTTGACCATTGCACCAACAATATCCTTGGGAAGTCCCTAAGCCAATAGAAACTCTAAACCATGAAAAATAAGGTCTAAAGTTCAAATATGAACTCTCCCATCCTTAAATTTGATACAAACCCTAACACCTCTCTTAATCCATATCCAATGGATTTTCACCCTTGATAATGCTTCCCAAAGTATATCCTAGGGTTAGGAGCGGTTAGGGAACTTTACCATGGCTGAAAATGGGCTAAACATTCTTGTGTTTCTCGAGAAATATTTGGCGGAGTCTCTGAAATCGATTGGCCACTGCGCCAGTGGCCGATAGCGCCGTCGCCGGTAGTTACGCGGGTAGTTCTGCACGAGCGATTTCACGCAGAAGCGGCGAGGCGATTTATTGCCAGGCGCCATCAGATACCAACGATTGATAACTGAAATTTCTGAATTTTAGTTATCAGAAACGGAATTCAGAAAATGATAAGTAAATATACATAAGTTGAAAAATCTTGAAAATTCATACGTATAATACTTATTACAAACACAATGGGTGAAAAATATTAGAAAATTATTTTACCCATAAAATAATGAGTTTGATACAAAACTCAAAACCATTGAAATTTTCAATGTTTTGACCCTATTTTGTATCAACTCTATCAATGGTGATTGCTATCAAAAGATAGACTTCACCAAAGTTTTCTAAAAGGATTTTAAAATGTTATTTTTAAAACCTTATTTTGGAGCATATTGCTTGGGCTCAATGTACATGACTTGTACACAAGCTTTCCAATGATCCACTTTAGTTAAAGATGAGTTTTAGTTCATCTAGATGCAAAACTATGCACCTTGAACTTAACTCATATCCTAACATCTCACATATATCTAGCAATACGTAACCGGAACGAAGCATAAGTGTGAGATGTGAGTTTTGGTTATCCTAATCTAAGGCCTCATGCATTTTCTAAGGCAACTCTACTTGATTCCCTTATAAATGAGACTTTAAGTCATGCCATTGTCCTTGAATCAATTTTAATCAAATTAAATGCATGAAGTATAATCATGGCATAAATGATTACAATAATTAAGCATGACCAATAATCATGATGTCATGGCATATGATATAATTTAAAAATACATGACATTAATCCTTAATCCTAGACATTATCATGACATATTTAATGATAAAAACAAGTATGATGTCATGACATGTTATATGACAAATCAAGCATGACACATAAAATATATAGGTATAATAATACCTAAAACTTAGTATTAATTGACATTTGTTATTATTAATTGTATTTTGCCATATTGCTATTTTTCTCCCAAGTGTGCCAAAAATCCAAAATGACACACCATGACCTCTAAACCTAAATTGTGCCAATTCAATTGATTTTTTATAATATTCAAGGTATATTAGCACATTCTAAAATCTTTTAGGATTAACAATCAAATTTATTTCCAAGGTATCCATAACCTTGAAAATTATCTAAAGTGACACCTTTACTATGGTTAAGTTAACTACCCTTCCATTTAAAGTTGACACACCCTAAACCCATCTAGCGTGAATCAATCACACTCTTAAGAACCCAAAACTTATTTGAGCTCCTAGGGTTTACTAGGTATTCCTTAGGGATAACCTCCCTAGATGTTGGTGCAGGGGCACTAGATAATCGAACCTGTGTTTTGATTATGGCAAAGACACAAAGTTAAGTCTATATTGTTATCTCACGAGCTAAATCAAGTGTGCAGAAAAGTGTTAAAGCTGGAGCTGAAGGCTGGCGACACCCGGAGGAAGCCGCGGTGGTCGGGCGACACTCGAGTGACTTCGGAGGGAGCCGAAGGAATCGAGTGGAAGGACGGAAGCGAGAGATACTATCGAGGTAAGCTTGTGTGAGTGAGAGATTGTAAGGTCGTGTCCTCTTTACGGGGATGACCGTAGGCGGCGATCCGACTAAGACTTCCTGTGGAAGGTCTAGGTCGAGATCGGACGGTTAGAAACCGTCGTATTTATCATTTTCTGAGCTAACCTCTTATTGCAGGGAAGTGGCCAAGCTGGCAGTCGACTACTGGACATGGAGCAGTCGACTGATGCCCATCAGTCGACTGATGGGAGGCATCAGTCGACTGATGGCGACGACTCATCTTTTGCGCTATGTCAAAATGGATAACGTTTGACACAGCCACTTCGCGATAAATTTTGGACAATTTCGTAATCCGTTCCTAAAGATGAGGAGACATATTCAGAGGCCAAAGTCTATAAAAGGAGGGGAGGATTCCATCTCCAAATCATATCAAGTTTATTCATCAAAGTGCTCCTACAACGCCAACGCTCCAACATCGTCATAACGCCGACGCGATGCCAAGTTACGATCTTCTTCGTCGGCAGCAGAATCAAGTAATATTTTTGATATTGTATTCTTTGTTTTCTTCATAACGAGGTGAGGTAGGCTTGTTGCCTCATCCTCGTATATTCGGTTTTGTGATCGTTGTCTCCTACCTCTAATGAGGAGGAGACGTTATAGTGTTTTTCCCTCCGTACGCGGTCTAGGACCGATAGGGCCTTGGAGTAGCAACCGCTGGGTTGTGAACCAAGTAAAATAAACGTGTTCATTTATTTTCCGCTGCTCTTATTTTGTGTATCGAACAAATTCGAACGAAAGATTTACGATCGCTATTCACCCCCCCCTCTAGCGACGCTTCTCGATCCAACAATAGATACTTTCCTAATGACCCTTCTAGGCTTGTTAGCCTTGGTCATTTGGGTCTTGCCATAGTTATCTCTAGGGGTAACTCCCCTTGTAACCTTCTTAGTGGTCACCCTAGGTTTCTTAGAAACCATAGCCACTAGGCACACACCATGGTCAACTCTAGAGATGACTTCTCTATTGACCTTAGTCTTCCTAGACCTAGTTTGTGTTCCATAATTGAATGGAACACTATGATAAGCCACCTTAGACTTAGGTTTGTGACCCAAACCATTCTTGTCCTCGGTTGACTTTTGTCTCCTATGCCCTAGGCCTTAACTCTTGGTCTTAGACTCTTGACTTTGATCATTTGACCCTTTTATTTGGTTTTGCATAATCTTAAGGGTCTTCTCAAGTTTCTCAAGCCTTGACCTCAAGGCTTGATTTTCAACCTCTAATTGCCCAATTTTAGAATTTTGATTTAATCCTTGGGCATGGTTCTTCCTAGGCATATGCCTAGTCCATTTAGGATTAAGACCTAGATGATCTTCTATCTTCCTAATTGTCTCCCTAGGTAGAATTGGTCTAGAATTATTTGACCTAGATTTGTCTTTAGATAAATTTGTTTTAGGAACATTAGTCTGAAATTTCTCCTTATTATTAAAATGAATATTCTTAGCTCCTAGGCAAAAATATTTATTATTTCTAGTATGATTTTCATCATAAATTGCAAGAGAATTAAAATTCCTAACATGCTTTTGCCTATTAAATTTAGAAGGTGCATTATTAAATTTTACCTTAGGGATTGCTTTAGAAGCTCCCCCTACATGTGATACTCCCTCTTGAGTCTTCTTGAATTCCCCAGAGCATTGACTCACATAGACTTTGACGACACCGAGCAATACGCAACCGTGTGCTCCTTGTTGGGAGGGGAAACTTTGCTTCCCACTTTAACTCGGTCGCTTGTTCATGGCGATCCCTTCTACGTCCCCGGATAAAAAAAATTTATCCTTGACAAGAGGGATTGCCGGATTGCCCAAGCAACCTTGTCATTGTCGTGCTATTCGATTAGAGTGGTTACTTGAATAAACTTGTTGTTCAAGCGACCAACCTCTATTCTACGAGTAGCCACGGAATAGACGATGTACGGATCGTCGGCTTTTGTGTTAATGTTCAGGGTCCAAGTATATTTATCCACAAAACAGAATATATATCATGCATATAATTGAAAAGCAAATATAAACATGTAACAAATGAAAATAGAGAATCGATATACCTCTCGATCTTCTATTGTATGACCTTCCTCCTTTCGGACGTCGTGTGGGCAACGAAAGTTGAAGCTCCTAGATCACCAATCTTCCTTCCTTGCTCATTCCGAGCAAGAGAAAGAATAGAAACAATACTCTTTTCCTTCTTTCAACCAACCAACAAGCAACAAGCTCTTGCTTACCGCCGGCCAACAAGGGGAAGAGAGAAAAAGATGGTTGCCGGCCAAGAGCTTCAAGGGAGGACCCTAAGCCTTGGTTCCATCAGCCAAGGAGAAGGAGAAGAGCTACTTTGGATGCCGAAACAATCTGGAATAGGCTGCTGGACGCCGGACACCAAAGAAGAAGAAGGAGATAAGGGAAAAATTTCCTTAATAGGTGCCGCCAACTCCAAACCCTAGCCTCCAAGCCTTGCCGCCCAAAACCCTAATCCTATCTCTAATTGGATTCTTAGTTGCCGCCCACCCCTTGCCCTCCTTTTATAGAGTTAGGGATAAGCCTTGTTTTAATCTCCACCATTGGTTCTAGGGATTTAATCTCAACCGTCAGATCTAGAGATTTAATCTCAACCGTCGGATCTAGAGATTTAATCTCTACCTTTGGATCTAGACTTTTGTTTCTATCCATTGGATCTAGGCTTCATGAGGTATTAATAGGCTACAATAGGGACTATGAGGAAGAGTTGGATCTTGGCCACCCAATGGATCAAGCCCACATAAAGTCCGATCCATTAATGATAATCCAATCAACTAAAGGATTATCATTGATCTACCTTACCAACCCCCATAAGTCAATATGGGCTCCATATATTATATGTACATTTTCTCCCCGTGTTTAAAATCTCGAATGCCCGTCGATTAATTAATTTACTGACCATTAATTAATCAACATCTAACTCCATGAGTAGTACCACTCAACCTTTTCATCATGCCGGACCAAGTCCACCTGCAGGGTTTACATGATGATCCTTATGAGCTCCTCAAGGGGACATCATCATCCTAATATATAGGACACAGTTTCCTCCTATAATCAACAACACACCATATAAATAATATCATTTCCCAACTTACTGAGCCTATCGATTTAATCTATAAATCTCTCCCATTGGTAAATCAAAGAAATGAATATTAAGTATATGTGTCCGTTATTATATTGGGATTAAGAGTATGTACAATATAATATCCGAGGTCCGATTCGATTATGTAGTCAGCAATAAATTGAATCACCTCTAAGTCGGTCCAGCTCAATACACACAAAGTGTACTAGTGTGATTTTATGGTCAAGACAAACCAATATCAAATCACACTACAACCATACCAATGGTTTGTCCAAAGCCATCTCGGTTGTGAGCCTATACTTATACTTTACAAGGAGCCGATAACATGATCTCCCGTGTGACACCACACACCATGTTATCTACAATGTAATGTATTAGACAATATGCATAACCATAAAAATATGCAAACAATGATCATGTGATTCTTATTTCAAAATAAAGATGTTCATACAAAAGATAGACTTTTCAGTATACATTCCAACAATCTCCCACTTATACTAAAAGACTATGCTGTCCTCATACTGCCATACATCTGATTCTCCTTCCCTCCACATGCCTATCAAAGCTCTCGCTAGAAGGGCCTTAGTGAAAAGGGTCTACCAGGTCATCCTCTGATGCAATCTAGGCGACAACAATTTCTACCTCCTTTACGATTTCTCGTATCAGGTGGTACTTGCGCTCTATGTGCTTACTTGCCTTATGGGCTCGTGGTTCCTTCGAGTTTGCAACTGCACCACTATTATCACAATAAATTGTGATAGTTCTGGGAAAACCAGGAATCACATCCAAGTCAATCAGGAAGTTCCTGAGCCACACAGCTTCTTTGGCCACCTCAGAGGCTGCCACATACTCAGCTTCCATGGTAGAGTCCTCCACGCATTTTTGCTTGACACTCCTCCATACAATGGCTCCACCTCCCAAAGTAAACACAAAACCTGAGGTAGACTTACTGTTATCCCTATCAGATTAGAAGTCGGAATCCGTGTAACCCACAGGGAATAATTGGTCTGCCTGGTAAACCAACATATAATCCCTAGTCCTTCTCAGGTACTTTAATATATGCTTTACCGTAGTCCAATGTCCCTGTCCTAGATTACTCTGATATCTGCTGACCATGCCCATGGCAAAGTAGATATCTGGTCTCGTACATAGCATCGCATACATGAGGCTTCCTACCACCGAAGCATAAGGAACCGCCTTCATCTCCTCTATCTCCTCAGATGTTCTAGGACACATCTCCTTAGATAAAGGAACTCCATGCTTGAAAGGTAGAAAACCTTTCTTAGAGTTTTGCATGCTAAAACGATCCATAATCGTGTCTATGTATGAAGCTTGGGATAAGCACAACATCCTTTTCCTACGATCCCTTATAACCTTGATCCCAAGGATGTGTCCCACTTCTCCCAAGTCCTTCATATCAAACTGTTTGGACAACCATACCCTTACGTCCGATAACACCTTGATATTGTTGTCAATCAACAAAATGTCATCTACGTATAGTACACGAAATACCACTATGTTTCCGTCACATCTCTTATATACACAAGACTCATCCGAACTTTGAATAAATCCATAAGACTGGATTACTTCATCAAATCAGATGTTCCAAGACCTTGAAGCTTGCTTTAATCCATAAATGGACCGATTAAGCTTACATACAAGATGCTCTTTGCCCTTCGCAATGAATCCCTCTAGTTGCTTCATATAGATGTTTTCCTCAAGACTTCCATTAAGGAAAGTTGTCTTGACATCCATCTGCCACACCTCATAATCCATATGAGCTGCAATGCATAAGAGAATCCGGATAGACTTAAGCATGGCTACCGACGAAAAGGTCTGCTCATAATTGATACCTTCTTTCTGAGTATACCCCTTCGCAACAATCCTCGCTTTGAAGGTGTCAACCTTCCCGTCTATTCCTCTCTTTCTTTTGTAGATCCACTTGTATCCAATGGTTTTTACACCATTGGGTGGTTCTACTAGCTCCCAGACCTGATTTGAATCCATGGATTCAATCTCAGTATTCATTGTACTTTTCCAAGATGCTGCATCTTTATCTTGGATTTCCTCGTCATATGTCCAGGGATCAGGTTCATGTTCGCCAAAGACCAAATCAGAAGATTCTCCTAAGAACATGAATCTATCAGGCTGTCTCACAACCCTCCCACTACGATGAGGTATCACCTGTGTATCCTCTGTGACACGCGGTGCAGTGACTTGTGGTATATCCTCTTGTACCGGTGGTACTGAAGAAGTGACTTCCCCTTTTAATTCCTCCAGAACAATTTTACTCATGGGCTTGTGGTTCATCACATAGTCTTCCTCTAGAAATCTGGCGTTCATGCTAACGATCACCCTCTGATCTCTAGGACTATAAAACAAACTACCTTTCATTCCTCTAGGATAGCCAACGAATATTCGTACTTCTGTACGAGGTTCCAACTTACCAGCATCTGCCTTCAGCACATGTGTTGGACTCCCCCATATCTGAATATGTCTTAGACTAGGCTTTCGCCCACTCCACAATTCTGTGGGAGTAGAAGACACTGATTTAGATGGGACCAAGTTCAGAATATACACTGTCGTATCTAGAGCATATCCCCAGAACAAATCTGGCAACTCAGAATAACTCATCATCGATCTAACCATCTCTATAAGAGTCCTATTCCTTCGCTCTGCTACACCATTTTGTTGGGGTGTGCCAGGTGCAGACAATTAGGATTGAATCTCAGCCTCTGATAAGTAATTTCTAAACTCTCCCAAGATGTACTCACCACCACGATCAGATCGTAGTGTTTTGATAATTTTACCTTGACGTTTCTCCACATCAGCCTTGAATTCTTTGAACTTGTCAAAGCATTCAGACTTGCGGCGCATCAAGTAAATGTATCCATATCTCGAATAATCATCTATAAAAGAGACAAAATACTCAAAACTACCTCTAGCCTGGATAGACATAGGACCACACAAATCAGAATGAACCAATTCTAATACATCTTTGGCTCTATACCCCTTGGCCTTAAAAGGCCTCTTGGTCATTTCACCCTCCAAGCAAGATTCGCAGGTTGGGAAATCCTCCACCACTAATGAACCCAGAGGTCCATCAACTATTAACCTTTGAATTCTGCTTAGGTTAATATTACCAAGCCTAAGATGCCAAAGATATGTTTGCTTCATACTCGAAGGTTCTTTTCTCTTATTGGAATTAGAAGATGAGTTATTAACTTCTATTTGCATCGTGGGAGCTTTTGGTTCAAGTGTGTATAAATTTTCTATCAATGCACCCGAATAGATAATGTCCCTATTCCTTTTTATAACAACTTTGTCATTAAAAGAAATAGAATATCTATCCATAAACAATTTAGAAACCGAAATTAAATTCTTTCTAAATAAAGGTACATAAAGGCAATTTTTCAGAACCAAAGTTTTATTTCTCTTGAAAGACAAATAAACATCTCCCACTGTAATAGCCGCCACCTTCGTGGCATTGCCCAAGTAAATGGTAATCTCCCCTTCATCTAGTCGTCGGGTTTCCTGGAACCCCTGCAAAGTATTGCAGACATGATCAGTGGTTCCCTTATCTACACACCAGGTGCCGGTAGATAACACCGCTAAACATGTTTCAACGACTAGACCAAAGGATATACCTTTGTTCTGCTTCCGGTTGAGGCAGTCCTTCTTCCAATGTCCAGTCCGCTCGCAAGTGAAGCACTTGCCTTTCAGCTTCTTCACTCATCCCTGAGATCCTCCTAACACCTATGCCCCAGCTTGTTTCTTCTTCTTCTTGCCTTTTGGCTTAGAAGTAGAAACCTTTTGAGCAACCATGGCCTGAGCTTGAGCAAGTCCTTCTGTCGACTGGAGAGTGATATCGACCTGGGTTTCCCCATCGATCTCAGCTCCAAGGACTTCCAGCTCATTCACAGGCTTAGGAGGACACTCTTCGAAGAGTACATATTTGTACTCCTCAACAGTTAAGACAATGTCAAGATTCCTTTTTCCAATCATCATAATTATGTACAGTAAGTTTATTTTCCTTTAGTATCATAGCAAGTGGACTGAAAGTCATTTTTTGAAAATCCTAAGAATCACATAGATCATTACTTTAGATTTCAAAAAATTATTGATTCCTCAAACAATAAAATTTTAAAATCAACCAACACCTCAAAACACTGAGAATATCGTATGCCACGATCGTGTGGACGTATACGAATTCTACATTTGTAAGAGGAGGTTTTACCCATTAATTTTATTATCTTGTCAACCTAACTTTTTGACAAATAAAATTAATAGTTGGTTTCTCTTCGGCCCTACAAATAAAAGCAATGACTCCGATGGGGAGGATACTCCTATTTGCATCTAAGTGTTCACCATTACTCGATACCAAGGAAATTATCTCGGGTTATGTGCCTTCCGATGGGGAAGTACACACACTCTTAAATAATTTCCTATAACCATATCCGACCCTATGATCCACAAACAAACTCATCCGATGGGGAGGAAGGCACTCAGAGCCGACGTGCAAGCTTGTTTGCATCACATGTCAAATCGTAATGGAGGTCGTAGGAATTTATAAAAAATTTCCCTCTCCCACTTAGTAATTTAAAATTGAGGAATTTTCTAGCCTACGACATGCATATCAAACAATAAGCAATAAATATGAAAAATAAAATTTTTCCAACTATTATGGCTTTTGTCTTCAATATGTCTCCCGTCGTATCGCCTTCTCGTCCGCTCCTCCTACGCCATGTACGAGCCATCCGGAGGTCCGAGCTGAGACTAAAATCTATTTTAATTTACATCCATCGATCCTATACTCCACGAGGGAGTGTACATGAAATCTAGATCGAAAGTAAACTAAAATAGAAAGAGTGGCTAAACAATGTCGTATCTAATTTACAAAAAATTAAATACTAGCCTCGTCAACCCCGAGGATTCAACAAAATATACTATTATACACATACAATCACATACACACATATGACCATAATAGTCAGATCTTATGCCTACAACCAAAGAGTTAACCTACGCATATCCTACTATTATCTGGCACATATAATATATGAAAAATGCATAAGAGTAACCGAATCCTAAACACACAAAACCATAAACCATGACTATGATACCAATTATTGGGAGGGGAAACTTTGCTTCCCACTTCAACTCGGTTGCTTGTTCATGGCGATCCCTTCTACGTCCCCAGATAAAAAAAATTTATCCTTGAGAAGAGGGATTGCCCAAGCAACCTTGTCATCGTCGTGCTATTCGATTAGAGTGGTCACTTGAACAAACATGTTGTTCAAGCGACCAACCTCTATTCTACGAGTAGCTGCGAAATAGACGATGTACAGATCATCGACTTTTGTGTTTATGTTCGGGGTCCAAGTATATTTAGCCATAAAACAGAATATATATCATGCATATAATTGAAAAGCAAATATAAACATGTAAAAAATGAAAATAAAGAATCGATATACCTCTCGATCTTCTATTGTATGACCTTCCTCCTTTCGGACGTCGTGTGGGCGACAATCTACCAAAAGTTGAAGCTCCTAGATCACCAATCTTCCTTCCTTGCTCGTTCCGAGCAAGAGGAAGAATAGAAACAAGACTCTTTTCCTTCTTTCAACCAACCAACAAGCAACAAGCTCTTGCTTGCCGCCGGCCAACAAGGGGAAGAGAGAAAAAGATGGTTGCCGGCCAAGAGCTTCAAGGGAGGACCCTAAGCCTTGGTTCCACCGGCCAAGGAGAAGGAGAAGAGCTACTTTGGTCGCCAAAAAAATCTGGAATAGGCTGTTGGACGCCGGCCACCAAAGAAGAAGAAGGAGATAAGGAAAAAATTTCCTTAATAGGTGCCGCCAACTCCAAACCCTAGCCTCCAAGCCTTGCCACCCAAAACCCTAATCCTATCTCTAATTGGATTCTTAGTTGCCGCCCACCCCTTGCCCTCCTTTTATAGAGTTAGGGATAAGCCTTGTTTTAATCTCCACCATTGGTTCTAGGGATTTAATCTCAATCGTCGGATCTAGAGATTTAATCTCAACCGTCGAATCTAGGGATTTAATCTCTACCTTTGGATCTAGAGTTTTGTTTCTATCCATTGGATATAGGCTTCATGAGGTATTAATAGGCTACAATAGGGACCATGAGGAGGAGTTGGATCTTGGCCACCCAATGGATCAAGCCCACATAAAGTATGATCCATTAATGATAATCCAATCCACTAAAGGATTATCATTGATCTACCTCACCAACCCCCATAAGTCAATATGGGCTCCATATATTATATGTACATTTTCTCCCCGTGTTTAAGATCTCGAATGTCCGTCGATTAATTAATTTACTGACCATTAATTAATCAACATCTAACTCCATGAGTAGTACCACTCAACCTTTTCATCATGCCGAACCAAGTCCACTTGCAGGGTTTACATGATGATCCTTATGAGCTCCTCAAGGGGACATCATCATCCTAATATATAGGACATGGTTTTCTCCTATAATCAATGACACACCATATAAATAATATCATTTCCCAACTTACCGAGCCTATCGATTTAATCTATAAATCTCGCTCATTAGTAAATCAAAGAAATGAATATTAAGTATATGTGCCCGTTATTATATCGGGATTAAGAGTATGTACAATATAATATCCGAGGTCCGATTCGATTATGTAGTCAGCAATAAATCGAATCACCTCTAAGTCGGTCCAGCTCAATACACACAAAGTGTACTAGTGTGATTTTATGGTCAAGACAAACCAATACCAAATCACACTACAACCATACCAATGGTTTGTCCAAAGCCATCTCGATTGTGAGCCTATACTTATACTTTACAAGGAGCCGATAACATGATCTCCCGTGTGACACCACCCACCATGTTATCTACAATATAATGTATTAGACAATATGCATAACCATAAAAATATGCAAACAATGATCATGTGATTCTTATTTAAAAATAAAGATGTTCATACAAAAGATAAACTTTTCAGTATACATCCCAACACTCCTTGCTCCTTTGACTTTGGGCACCGACATCCTTGACCTTTAGCGCAGGTGGACTTTTCTTGACCCTCTTTGGATACTTGCTCTTATAGTACCCGGTTTCCCTACACTCAATGCAAATTATATGATTTTTATTTAAAATTGACATGCTTGAGTTACCTAGATCAGTGGTGATTTGGATTTGTTCTTCTTCTCGACTGGAGGTGGATGGTTCCTCTTGAGTTAACTCCGGTGTTGAAGATGACCTCTCCTCCCCCTCAATTCTAGAGGTGGAGGCTTCTCCTACTTCTTTCTCTTCTTCCACCGATCCCGATCCGGATGTTGATTCTCTATCAACTTCTGAATCCTCACTCTCTTGTGAGGAAGATGATGTGCTCTCCACTTCAGTCTTCTCCTCCAATTGAGCCGATGAGCACTCTTGTTCTTTGAGCTCCTCATGGAATCTTTCCAACTTGCTCCATAGCCCCTTGACATCCATGTAATCTCCTAGCCTAGACAAAACATCATTAGGTATCAAATCTTTCTAAAAGTTTTGTTACCTTGGCTTCGGTCTTGAATTTTAGCCGTTGCTCTTTGGTACATTTCTTCAACTTTAGAACTCCTCCCTTCTTATCCCTAGGAGGTTCAAAGCCTTCTACGAGGATGAACCAATCCTCTATGTCCATTATCAAGAATGTCTCCATTCTTGTTCTCCACGCCGGAAAATCTTCTCGGTCGTATGATGGTAGAGTGTTGATGTCCCATCCAAGCTTTTCTTGAAATTCCATCTTTCCCTCTAGCATCTTTTGCTCTTGGCGGTTAGTCCGTAGAAGAGCCACGGGCTCTGATACCAATTGTAGAAGAAATGTGACCACTAGAGGGGGGTGAATAGCGTCATGCTAGTATGTTAATGGAAATCGTTTGCGTTTGTTTACAAATTTCGTTAGCGCAACAGAAATAGAAATAATAGCAATAACGAAACAAGACAAACACAATTCACAACACAAAATATAACGTGGTTCGGAACCTCAAGGTTTCTACTCCGCGTATCGGGCTCTAAAAGCCCTAGCAATGCAAACACGCACTACTAATCACAATAACTCCTTCTAGACACAAGTTGGAGATGGAGAAACCTCATACAAATGATCTTACAACAGCAAGAGATAAATACAAGCAATATACAATACAAATATGAAAGACAAGTAAAGAAAACTTTACAACACTTTGCTTTTGATTGCTTGAATGCTTGGCTGCTTGACTTGCACTTGGAGACCCTGATTTGCAGCAACAAATCGGCCCAAAAGCTCTCAAGAACCGGTATTGATTTCCTCCTCCATGAGCTCCCTTTAAAGCTGCTGCCTAGGCTTGAAATCGTCGATCAGTCGACTGCTTGGGACCATCAGTCGACTGATACCACTGTTGTCGTGAGACAACGACTAGATCCATTCTGAACAAATCCAACGGATCCATCATCAGTCGACTGATCATACCCATCAGTCGACTGATGGAGCCTTCACTCAACTGCTTCTCCCGCAGTCGAGTCTCGACTCCATTCTGTGCCCAAATTCTCGAGCACCAGTCGACTGATCACAAGATCAGTCGACTGCTTGGCCAATCAGTTGACTGCCAACCTCTGGCAGTTGACTGCTAGGCCATTCCCCACAGTTAAACCCTAGTTGACTCATACCAGTCGACTGTCACATGGTACCAATCGACTGGCACACCTCAAATATGAGATTTTAGCCCAAGTATGGTGCCCCCATATTTGCTAGACCACCCTTAGCCTAGACCTAAGCCTTCTAGCCACCTCCGTCAGCCTCATGCCTCTCGGATCCCTCCAAGTCATCCATGACTTGTTCATCCATTGCGCTAGCCTTCAGGTGCTTCCATCAGCTATGTCATGCTAACGGTGTCTACACCGCCAAGGCACATTGGACTTATGCTGCCAAGACTCTGCTTGGATTTTACGCCGCCAACCATTGGACTTATGCTGCCAAGACTCCTGCTTGGACTTTACGCCGCCAATATCAAACCCCTTGGACTTCTCAAATACCAAGACTCAAGCTTGGACTTTCCCTTGCCAACCCATGTTGGACTTTTCATGCCAAGACTCATGCTTGGACTTTTCCTTGCCAAGACTCATGCTTGGACTTTACATGCCAAGTACTCGAGACTTGGACTTTCCATGACATGGTCAACTCCAGTCAACCATCAAAATTCCCTCGAGTTAAACTCGAGTCCGGTTAATCATAATCTGGGTCGATTGTATCAACAATCTCCCCAAAATATTATCAGACATCAATGTCAAACATTAATGTCAACTCTCTATGTCAAACATCAAAACATCACTCGAGTCAAACTCGAGTCCGGTCAATCGTGACCTAGGCCGATTGCACCAACATATCATCCTATCATCTCACCCATTGCTATGTTCTCAATCAAGTTAGTCTTATAGTGGGATGTGAGATGTTCGTAAAGGTATTTGTACTTAACTAAAATTTTATACATTTCTACTCATGGTTAAGTATCATCCTAAAAACCCAATTATGAACATGCATCAAGAATTATCAATCATGATCATAAATTATCAATCATTGCATATCATTATTATAAATTATAAAATTAAGCATGAATCATGATTTAAACATTAAATTTATGGGTTATTTATTATCATCACCCAACACTATGTTAAAAATTTATAACCCATACCATCCTAAGTCAACCAAATAATATGATACAAGTAAAATCCACATGATTGACTAACCTAGGGTTTTCCTAACCCTTAAGGATGGATTTAGGAACCCAATATAAGTTCTTTCCTATGGGGTTCACTAAAAATTCCTTAGGGATCCATTTTTTAGCTATTGTTTTATTTTTAGCTTGACCCCTAGCAATTAGGCATTGATAGACCTTTTCATTTTTATTCTCTTTATAACCTAGGCCTTTCTTATTGAAGCTTGCCCTTTGGCTCCCTATGATCATGTTCAATGTGTTGGAGCCTATAGTGAATTTCTCTAGGGCCTTAGTTAAATGATCTATCTTTTCCCTTAAGACCCTATTTTCCTCAATGCATGCATCATTCACATCAAAAGGCATATAATCATTAACATTAACGCATGCATTTTCTAGTTTTTCCTCTAGGGCCTTTATCTCATTTTGCATGCATTTATTTCTATTTTTCATCTTAAATAAGTCCCTAGTTAAACTTGAAATCATGGAAACTATTTTCTTAGGAGAAAGATTCGTTACCATAGTTTCTATGTCTTCTTCCTCCGATTCCGATGAGGATGAGGATGAAGCTCCCCCTTCACTAGAGCTCTCCTCACTTGTGCTTCTTTCTTCTTGCTCGGAGGAGGAGGTGTCCAAATTGTCTATCCCCATTAAGGCAAGATTTGTGAAGGCCTCTTCTTCGGATGATGAGGATGATGGATCATCCCAAGTAGCCTTGTGTGCTTTGACCTTCTTTTCATCCTCCTCCTTCTTGTTCCCTTTCTTCTTCTCTTCTTTTCTCCTCCTTTCTTCTTTGCTCTTGTTCAAGAGAGGACAATCATCTCTTATATGCCCCTCTCCTTGGTAATTGTAACATATAATCTTCCTCCTTAGCCTTCTACCCCTATCATGAGATTTATTAAATTTAAAACTTTTTAAAGCATGTCTTACCTTCCTTACCATGTATGCCTCTTTTATGCTATCCATGCAGGAGGAGGAGGAGTCTTCATCCGATGATGAAGGTGGCGTTTCCTTCTTCTTCTTCCCCTTGTTGGCCATTAGTGCCACTCCCCTTGATGGCTTGATGCTTGGTTCTTCACTTATTCCTTCAAGCCTTATTTCATGTAACTCCATGGTGGAGAAGAATTCTTCTAGGGTGCTCACTTCTAGATTCTTCGAAATGTAGAAGGAGTCCACCATAGAGCTCCACTTTGAGGACCGGGGAAAGACATCTATAGCCTTCATTACCATATCCCAGTTGGAGAGCTTTTCACCTACACTAGACAATCCATTAATTATTTCTTTGAATCTAAAGTGTAGTGATAATACCTTCTCCCCTTTATCAAGTTTAATGTTGTTGAGTTGGGAGCGGAGAAGGTCTCTTCTTGCAAGCTTTGCCTCGAAAGTGCCTTCATGAAGCTCTACCAATCTTTCCCACATCTCCTTGGTGCTTGCACACTCTCCAATCCAGTTAATCTCTTGTTGGGGGAGCATGTTGAAGAGGTGGTGCTTGGCCTTTGAATTTGCAAGGTACTCCTCCCTTTGCTTCTTAGTCCACTTTGACTTCTCTAGTACTCTCCCCTCTTCATCCTTAGGCATCTCGAAACTATTTTCCATTATCAACATAATATCGAAGTCGGTTTCGAAAAATACCTCCATTCTCTTCTTCCACCAAGAGAATTCGCCTTCAAATTTTGGTGGGTGAATGTTTGAGCCGACCATCGTAGTTGTTGTGCTTGTTGCGGTGGTGAGTCCGGTGACAAGCGACTTGGCTCTGATACCACTTGTTGGAACATTGGTGGCCAGCTAGAGGGGGGTGAATAGCCCTCTTTGTAGACGATGATGGTATTCGTTCATTGATTGCTTGTCTACAAACAATATTAGCGCAACGAAAACAAAACTAAACAAGCAATTAAGACAAAGTAAAGAAAGAATAGATGCAAACGCTAACACCAAGTCATAACGTGGTTCACGACCCTTGCCGCTAATCCATGACCCGATTCGTTCCAAGGTGAATCACGCCTAAAGCTTTCCACTATTCTCTCCTTTGCACCAAGCTAAGTGGAGGTAACCTTTCTTACACAAGAATCACTCCTCTTACAATATAATTGAAATAAGCTCAAGGAAGAGGATTGAAAACGTTTGGGCACTTGAGAAGATGTTTAGAGTAGAAGCATTAGGCTCCCCAAGTGTCAAAAGGCTCCTTATAGAGAAGAGCCCAATCTTCCTGTTAACACAGCGACAGTTGACTGATGTCCTGATCAGTCGACTGTTGCTGTAGCCATTGCCCAATAACGGCTTCATTTACGTTGGTTTCCAACCAATGACTCCCATATCAGTCGATTGATCTTCCCATCAGTCGACTGATGGAGCCAACAGTTGAGTGTTGAAAGCGAGCACTCGATTGATCAACATTCTGTGCCCGAAACCCTTGCAACCACCAAGCGATTCCATCATCGGATCGGTGGTGGTTTCGTCGATCGATCCTTGGCTAGCGTGATGGGACATAGACGACTCGAACACACGGTCGAGTCAGCGATAACAGCAATCGACTACCATGGCATGGCAGTCGATTGATGTCGAGAAATCCCATCCGACACTTAGCCAAATTGGCTAAGATCACCTAGGAGCTACCCCGTCCCGGGTTACAATCACTCACTCTCATTCCCTTGGAGTCCCTCGCCTTTGAAGTTGTCTTCGTCCGACCACGTCCCTCGGATGCGCCAAGTGCACGGCTTCGCAGTGTCATTCTTCGCGTCTCGCCCTGAAGTCTACTTCCTCCGACTTCACTCCAATGCTCCTCGTCTGGCGGTCCCTCGAATGCATCAAGCGCATGACTTCCGCAATGCATCTTTCATCGACTCAAAGACCGAGTCATGAGAGGTGAAACTTGTCAATGCTCCATGTGAAAATTACTAAGTCCTGCACGACTTCAACACACACATTAAATCCAATACAATCCTAACTTAAACTCTTTGCCACACACATCAAAACCATATCACATGGGTTGATTGCCCTAACATATTCGTGTATAAACATTAATATCAAATATTACAATATCTATACAACTAGATTAACACATGCATATTCATAATATACAGGTTATCTAACCCTAATCTAAGTGATCTATGTCAATAGAACAAGTGTGGCTCTAATACCACTTGTTGGGAATCAGAGATCATACACAACGCTCTGATACCACTTGTTGGAACCTCGCGGTCTCTTCAAGCTCTATCCGACAAAGGCCGACACCATGAGGCAAGATTCTATAGGACACACGTGCAGTGGAAACAAAAACTTTTGGGTGCTCCCATAGATCTCTCGCGAGGCTATCTTGTTTTAACTATATATCACTATATTAAAAGCGTAAGTGTTAGAATAAGATTTATACCTTCATGATATTTCATAGATTTATAGAAACCATAAGCAAAACCAATGGGCTTCGCATCTACCGGTATCCATGCTGGATCTTCACGAGACAACCTTCCAAAGGCCACACGTCTTCCTCTCTACTCGTCGCTATCCAAGACTTGGAGAAGAAAAGAAGAAGAGATGACACAAAAAAAATCCTAGGCAACATGAAGAAACTCTCTCTTTAGGGTTTCTTCAAGAGTCCTATTTATAGGATTCGTGATTAGGGTGTGAAAACTTGCCAAAATTGATGAAGGCGAAGTGCCAGGATGAAACACGGTCGGGCTGTGCCTACCAGGCATAACCGTGTCATGTTCCTTTCGAAATCACATGCTCGTCACACGATCATGTCCCTCACACATGTTAGGGTCGTGCCTCTCAGGAACGACCATGTGTCACAAAGAGGTGGGGTCGTGTTTCGCTCTGGATGTGTTAGACACAACCAGAAACATGCCTGTGTTACGAACACACCTCGTGCCAATTTGGCATGACTGTGTGTTTCAGCACGACTAGGTTGTGTTTCTCTCTGTACGTGGCAAACACATCTATGTAATCTAGTCACGACCATGCCTTTGCAAGGTCTTCTTGGCAAAGTGTCACACAACCATGCCAACCATTGGCACACTCATGTACACTTCTTTCACTCCCATTTTGTGCTCCTTTAAGTCTATTCCAACTAGACATCCTCTTCTATTTGAGAATTATATTCTATAACTTATTTTACGTCTCTTGAGCCACTGTTATGCATGTAACCTAATAAGTTCCTAATTATATTGGTCATTCATAACTAACCATTAGTTATAAATAGATCATGAGTGACATCTAGCACTGCATCATGACCCACAATTTACTGCAAAGTCATCATTGACTTCAAAATAATTCTAAATCCTTCAGTAGCTACAGTTATTTGTGTCTTGTTCTCTTCACTCTTCTTATACTCACTTGGTTCAAGACATGATCTATTGTGCTCATTCCCACTAGGCTGACTACGTCACATCTAGCCCAAGTATTATTCCTTGTTCTATGAATTCAAGTTACTCTATGCATGTGTCCAAGAAGACTATCTTCTTGACATGAAAGCTTTGGCCAAAGACTTTTGAGTAATAATTCTGACAAGAGACACAAAGTATATATCTCTTTTACAGGAGTGGCGTATCCTCTGTGGGCTATTCAAACATCTTTTTATCACTTTAACTTATACTCAATCAACCCATAGTGATACCTCTTATGGAGATGGTTGCGAAGCAATCAAAACATAATTTGTCATGATCAAGATGACTTAAATATCTCAAGTCTAAGGAAGTTTACACTTGAGTTGCAATGAAACTTCATCGACATCAAAAACCATATGAAGTTTTATAGCAAGTCACTCCAATGAACTAGTTATCCTAACTAGCATCTACATGTTCACTCTTAGCATCTCTATGCTTTCATTTAGTGAGTACCAAATGTTCGGATAAACTAAGGAGCATAACATATACTTGTCTTCTAAAATTGATGATGCCCAATCTCATCAATTCATCGACTAAGGATAATTTCAATACTTATATAATTACACATGATAAGACACTCACTAATTATAATCCAATCACAATTTCTCTCATTCTATATATTGTATTATGGACTTTAGTAAATGAATTTAAGATTCAATCAAATACACATAAAATGTACACTTAAATAGTAAATTTTATTAATAATATCTAAGGTGATTGCCTTAGGACATCTCTCAATTACATTAGGGGTCACCCCAAAATCCCCTGTTTTAGTACTTCTATATCTACCACATAGAATATGGTCATTCCAATTACAACTGTTAGAGCCTAAAGCGGGAGATCGAAAGGGTCCGGAGGGAATACACTCATCTATGGAAATACCTGGAGACTAGTTCAGGAAATGCCAGATTTCAACGAGCGTTCCATCCGGGACCCCCCCCCCCCCCCCCCCGTTCGAATGGGGCCTTATGTATGTTGAAGGGAGAATAGAGTAGTTGGTGCCCCAAGGGAAATTCCTTTAGAGAAAGGACAGAGTAGTGGGACACCCCTAACCCTTGAGAGCATTCCTTCTTGAAGGGTTATCAATGTCATTGCCAGAGGGCTCACAAAAGGTGACTCCAATCGAGCTCGAAAGTCATATACTCAACTGATAGAGAGGCTCTCTATTGGAGAAAGTTGAGCTACCCAGAAGGTCCCACTACTTAGCTTCAGACCATAAGGCCTGTGGGAGTTGCTTTCCTATACAGTGATGTGTTGGTGATCCAAGCCACCATCACAAATTATGAAGTGGCTCGGGTGCTTGTTGACTCGGGGAGTTTGATTAATGTGTTATTTTAGGAAGCCTTTAACTGTATACAACTAGAGAAGACATAAATGGAGGTCATAGGAATGACTCTGTTCAGCTTCGTAGGACATGTCGTCCACCCAATCAGGCAAATCACTTTGCCTTTTATATTGGGAGAAGATCTAAGTTAGAGAATTAGTATGACTCCTTTTCTTATGGTGGACACTCTTTCAGCTTACAATGTCATTCTGGAGTGTCCATTCATATCGGTGTTCACGACTGTAACTTCTCGCTACCACTAGAAGATAAAGTTTCTCTTAGGATGCTAGGTAGGGGAGGTTTGGGGAGATCAAAAGGCAACCCGAGGATGTTACATGGAGATGATCAAAGAAGACTAGAAGAGAGTCTGCATTAAGGGTAAAGCAACTGATGTCTCTACTATTTTTAAAATGCAAGTCTTAGAAGAAGTCACCTTGAAGAGAAGCACTCTGGAGGAGGGAGAGCTCATAGAGATTGCATAAGAGAAGGCAACTCGGATAGCAAGTGAGTTGGAACCGGAAGTGAAAGAAGACCTCATTGCATGCCTCAGGAGGAATGTGGATGCCTTTGCAAGAGATGTCCACGACTTGATAGGGATCGACTCCAGAAATGTAGAGCACCACTTGAACATCACGAAAGGAGAATTCATCCTGTCAAGAAACAGAAGCGACACTTTAGGCTCAAGAAGGACATAGCCATTATTGAGGAAGTGGAGAAACTGCTACTGGCAGAGCATATAAAGTGCAATTTTCTGAGTGGGTGTCCAATGTAGTCTTGGTTCCAAATCGTCGGGCTAGTGGCATATGTGAATAGATTTTTGTGATTTGAATAAAGCATACCCTAATGACTACTACCACTTGTCTCAGATAGATCAATTAGTATCCCACAGTGGGACATAAAGTGATCTCTTTTAAGGATGCTTACCAAGGATATCATTAGATCCCACTGACTTAGGAAGATTAAAATAAAGTTAGTTTTGTCATCTATGGTAGCCTGTACACTGATGTGGTGATGTCATTTGTGTTGAAAAATGTGGGAGATACTTATCAAAGAATAATGGGTGGGATCTTTGCCTTCCAAAAGGGGGAAAAAATGAAAGTATATGTGGATGATATTTTGGTAGAATCCTGACTCGTCACTAGTTTGATCCTTGATATGGAGGAGACATTTGCCACCTTGAGGAAATACAACATGAAATTAAATATGAAGAATTGTATTTTTGGAATTCACAACGGAAAGTTCTTTGAGTACATTGTGATTGAGAGGGGGATCGAAGCTAATCATGAGAAGATACAAATTCTGTGTAACATGCAGTCACCTAGGACCTTACGAGAAATGTAGAGACTAGTTGGGAGGATTATGACTCTATCCTAGTTTTCTGATTTATTTCTCGATCGGCCGACTGAGGAGTACCATTTTTTAAGAAACTCAAGAAGGCGACTCATTTCTAATTGGATGATCAGTGTGAACAGGCATTTTGAGAGTTGAAGAAATATTTAGCCTAACTCCCCACCTTGACCAAGCCCAACATAGGGGAGTCTCTCTGGATATACTTGGTCATATTTGAAGGGGTGATTAACTCAGTCTTACCCAGGTAGGAAGGCTCCTAACAAAAGCCTATCTTTTACACCAGCAATATTTTGAAGGGGGCAAAGCTTCGTTACATCGACTTGGACAAGTTATCATATTCCTTGGTACTCACGACTCAAAGGTTATAAGCCTACTTCCTCGTGCACCCAGTGATAGTGCTCACCAATAGTGAATTAGGTTGAGTGTTAACTGAGCCTAATTTCTTGAGGGGATTGGCGAAGTGGATGATGGAGCTAAGTGAGTATGACATACAATATCGGCCAAGGACTACCATAAAAGCCCAAGCTTTGGCATATTTCTTGATCAATTTACCAAATCCCGAGTTAATGGACTCGGAAATGGTAGAGGGGTCGTAGTCCTTATGACAGGTCTTAGTAGATGGATCGATTGGAGCCGGGAGCCAGGAGGAAGCAAAGTCAGGATACTCCTTGTATCCCCTTCTGGTGAAGAGACATGGATTTAGATATGGCTCGAGTTTAGGACCTCCAACAATGAGGCCAAATATGAAGTTGTATTGTTAGTGCTCCAAGTTGCCTGAGCGATAGGAGCAACTTGAGTCCATGTGGATTTGGATTCGCAGTTAGTAGCATCCCAAATCCAAAGTTCCTTCATCATCAAATACAAACACATGACAAAGTATGTAGAGGCTTATGAGTGAATGAAGGCTCATTTTCAAGAAGTATAGATGCAGCAAACCGCTAGAGAAGAGAATGGACATGCAGATGAATTGGCATGGCTAGCTAGTTCATTGACTGAGTGGGATTCTTGGGATCCCTTGTACTTAGAGTCAACCACTTCTCTAGCAATTTAAAGCGTAGAGGATCCTACTGAGAGCAGGAAAGAGATCATGTCCAACTGGAGGACTGAGTTGGAGGCATATTTGAAAGATGGTATGATCCCGACTAACCCTAAGACTGCTTTCCCCTTAATAAGGAGGGCAAAGCACTTCACAGTGTTGGATGAAGTTCTCTTTAAAAGGCATTTCGGGAGGTCACTATTGTGGTGTCTGGTAACTGAGGAGGAAGGAGTTTTTAGAGAAATTCATGAAGGTTGTTGCGGCAATCACCTAGGGGGATGGACACTTGCCAGGAAGGTGATACTAGATGGCTATTTTTGGTCTATATTGAAACAAGATGCCACTCAGTTAGTCAAAGTATGTTGAGTGTAAAATACTGCAAATAAATGGCTAAGGAGTGATAATAATTATTGGAAAAAAATGGTTAGGGATTTAATCAAACCTAACCTAGGCTTAATGGTATGGGTTTAATCGAATTTAGGTTTAAACCTTATAGGGTCTTAAAACCGACTTGTTTTCTTCCAAACCTGATCCGTCCCATTTTTTAAAGCCAACCGTTTCTTCATTTCCTCACCGTTGAATTTTCCTGAACATTTCTATGCTGAAATCCCGAATGGCCGATGAAGACTCTTCTTTTTCTCTTCACCTCGTAATCTTCTCTTCTCGTGATTTCTCACCGTGACCTCCTCTCCGTAGTGCCCAACCTTCCTTCTTCCAATCTCATCCTTCCTTCCTTGTGGCAAGCGGCGGCAACTAGACCATCCTCAATGATCTCTGCGAATGAGCGAGAGCAGAGAGCAAGCAAGTGGCGGGGGAGCTTGAATCGGCGAAGATCCGACGGTGAGCTGCCTTCGCGTTCTCTATCGGAGAAAGGTAAGGCGTGGTCCCTCCTCCCCGATCTAGGATGAGATCCACTCGGATCACAACCCTTTCCATTCTATTTCTCATCAAATTGTGGTGTTAGGGCAGCAGAGGATTTTTTTGGTGAACAGAGCATTTGGGGGAAGTGTCGCCAGTGAAGCTGCAAACCTAAGTATACCTCTCGATTGCTTTCCATTCTCTGTTGTCCAGTGTGATTTATTGGTGTCGATTTTGGGTTTCAAAGGGGGCAATGGTTGTGCGACTGTGAACATAGAGGGATCTCTGCAGGTGGTGGGCTGGTATTGGGGAGTTGCTCGGCTGCGAGTGAGGGAAGATGGACGGATGGAGCTGTGTGTGTCACTTTAGGTTGGTCAGATCCCCAAATTGGTGTGAACATCGTTGTAAATGGCTGTGAATTAAGTTAGGTTACGATGAAGGTTCCAATTAGAGTTGGTTAGTGTTGGTGCAATCGGTCCAGGTCACAATTGACCAGGACTCGAGTTTGACTCGAGTGATGTTTTGATGTTTCGACAAAAATATATGACAATGTAATTGTCATGGGAAAGTCCAAGTCTTGGGTACTTGGCACGGAAAGTCTAAGTGGGACACTTGGCATTTGGGAAAGTCCAAGCATGGGTCTTGGCAAGGTAAAGTCCAAGCATGGGTCTTAGCATGGAAAGTCCAACATGGGTTGGCAAGGGAAAGTCCAAGCATGGGTCTTGGCATGGAAAGTCCAACATGGGTTGGCAAGGGAAAGTCCAAGCTTGAGTCTTGGCTTTTGAGAAGTCCAAGGGATTTGATATTGGCGGCATAAAGTCTAAGCGGGAGTCTTGGCAGCATAAGTCCAATGGTTGGCGGCGTAAAGTCCAAGCGGAGTCTTGGCGGCGTAAGTCCAATGTGCCTTGGTGGTGTAGACATCATTAGCATGACATAGCCGATGGAAGCACCTGAAGGCCAGCGTAATGGATGAACAAGTCATGGATGACTTGGAGGGATCTGAGCGGCGTGAGGCTGATGAAGGTGGTTAGAAGGCTTAGGTCTAGGCTAAGGGTGGTCTAGCAAGTATGGGGGAACCATACTTGAGCTAAAACCTCATGTTTGAGGTGTGCCCGAGTGCAATGTGGCGGACCGCGTAATCAACTAGGGTTTATCGGGAATAGGACTAGCGATCATGATCGCCGTGTGGGCAATCGACTGATAGGCCTAGCAGTCAACTGATCTTGTGATCAGTCGACTGGTGCTCGTGAAATCGGGCACAGAATGGAGTCGAGACTCGACTGGTCGAGTGAAGGCTCCATCAGTCGACTGATGGGTATCATCAGTCGACTGATGATGGATCCGTTGGACTTATCCAGCGTGGATCTAGCCGTTGTCTCACGACAACAGTGACATCGGTCGACTGATGGTCCCAACCAGTCGACTGATCGACTTTTTCTAGCACAAGTTGAAGCTTTATAAGGAGCTCGTGATGGAGAAAAATGTATCCGGTTCTTGAGAGCTATTGGGGCGATTTGTTGCTGCAAATCAGGTCTCCAAGTGCAAGCAAGCAACTAAGCATTCAAGCAATCAAAAACAAGTGTTGTAAAGCTTTTTCTTTACTTGTCTTTCATATTTGCATTGTATATTGCTTGTATTTTGTTCTTGATGTTGTAAGATCATTTGTACGAGGTTTCTCCACCTCCGACTTGTGTCGAGAAGGAGTTATTGTGATTAGTAGTGCGTGTTTCACTACAACAAAAAATCAAATAGACAACGGTGAAAAACCGTTGTCTATTAGCAAAAAAATCTGTGGTAAATCGACCCGTTGTGAAAAGTGGTTCGGGCAAAGACAACGGTGAAAAACCGTTGTCGTTTCAAGGATAAGACAACGGTTTTTACCCGTTGTCTTTGACCGAACCACTTTTCACAACGGGTCGATTTACCACGGATGTTTTTGCTAATAGACAACGGTTTTTCACCGTTGTCTTTTCCTTAAATCTACAATGGTCTTTCACCGTTGTCTTTGACCGACCACCGATTTACCACGGATTTTTTTTCTCATAGACAACGGTTTTTCACCGTTGTCATTTCTCAACGGTTACTCTAGAACACAATAAACCGTTGTAGATTTATAGTGTTGCATTTTTAATATAAATCATACAACATCAAAAAGAATTATAGAAAACACATATATACACGCGCACTTGTAGCAATGTAAAGTACAAGGTCACATCACATTTTAAATGATCACTCTTACCGATATATATTAAAAAGTACTGTGGCAAAACAACTACACATCATATGCACCAAAAGTATTATGCATAATATGCAAAACACATATAGATTACCACATGTAACCAAAAGAGTTAAGTACACTTAAATCTCTCCTAATCATCTGATATATGATCTTGTATGCATTCATCCCACTCCGAATGTACTTCATCAATTTCCTTTGCCGCTATCATAGATTTTGCGAACTGCATGTGAATAAATGAATGAAAATGTAATTAAACACTATGGTATCAATAAGAAAATTTGAAAATATATCTAATATTACTATTGATCATAGGGAAGACTTGTTAAAGGATGCGGCGCCTTCAATTATCTCTCTCATATATCGTAAAACAAAATAACCGTATTTAACTCTATCCGGTTGAAAAGGAACCTGTGATGAAAAAAATTATAGCAGTTATGTAGAGATTTTCACAAAGCTTCTCATTTCCTACAAAGTACAAAATATTTAACGGATCTTTGCTAGATTTCAACATCAATATAACTTTCATATCTACCAGAATGCACAAAAACATTTCCCACTATGACTATGAAACGAACATACAAAAATATAGACATAATAAATTATTATACGTAACTAAGCAAAATAGGAAAAAACAAGTATAATACTCACTTTCTGAATATAGACCAGATTTGTTCTTGTAATTGAGATTCAAAGATGGTTGTGCTTCATTAAGTTTGCTTGCTAATTCATGCTAAAGTTCATGAGGATTTAAATATGACCATATCTTATATACTTCTTAGTATGCTTGCACAACCAGAAATACAAACCTTGCAACTCGGATAGCCACCCAAAGACTGGATTAGCAATAGCATCATAAAAGCAGTTAATTGTTCACACAACATTACAAGAATAAAAGTGCAATATTTAATATAAGATGCAGAGTGTGAAATTTCTTCAAGCTACTAAATTCCAAGTAATTGATTCAGGCTATATAATTCCTTGTTTGCAACCAATTTTTTTAGGAGAGATAATTATTTGGAAACTTACTTCTTCACAAAATTAGTGGCATTTCTAAACAATGTATCAAACCAACAAGAATGGTTATTTAAGAATACAAACAAACACATCCACTCATTGCTCTTTGTAAAATCAATACCAACTATCGATTCGAAGATTCAAGACCAACATTTGAAAGAGCTTCAGTAACCTGCATTATAAAGGTGGAATAACTTAGAGTATTGCAAAGAAAATCCATTTAATAGACAAAAGAAAATTTGCAAAGTTAATTTAGGTTTTTAAAGTTTTTATACAAGTATACTGATCAGATAAGGTGTAGCATGTCAACTCTTTCCAAATGTTTGCTTAGCATTGGCTTCTTATATCAAGCAGTGTTTTGAGAAGCATACTCAATTTGGCTTGACTAAAGTCAACAAACACATCAAGTCATATTTGTCCCAAGTATTTGAAGTCAGCTACAGATATTTTATTCCTCCAATGAGCTCTATGTAAGACTATATCACTACTAATATTCAAATCAATTAAATTATATTAATTACATTCCCTAAATTTCTTTGATTACCTTGTACCTATTAAAGCTTATACTCTAATCAATTAAGCTCCTCTAGATATAGAACATATTGGTCGATTTTAAAATTGTCCAACTTTACATGACAAAAGGTGTCACTAAATTAACACTGATTAAAATCATGGTAAGAATTTGATCAAATACAACTGCCAAATTTTCAGTTAATGGTTATGACTATGAGTGTGCTGAATATTTCAACAAATATACTCCTGTAATCCCAAATGTAAGAAAAGGCTCCTGCAGAAACCTTCCAAATAATTGACAAAAGTTCTTTTAAAGTATTTCTCAAGATAAGTAGCCTTAGATTTAAGTTTTAAATCCTCAATGGTAAAATTATAAGAACAGAAAAAAGTGTTATGAAGTGCTAATAACTTGTTAGCAACTTTTATCCGCACTAGAGTTTCAAATGAAACAAATTGCTAAAATGATAGATCATGTAAGTCTATTACTAAAGGGAACTTCGGAAAATTCAACATGTAGGTGAAATTCAAACAAAACTTTCAAGTCTAGACATATTGCACAC
This sequence comes from Wurfbainia villosa, assembly GCA_025175895.1. Lineage (NCBI taxonomy): Eukaryota > Viridiplantae > Streptophyta > Magnoliopsida > Zingiberales > Zingiberaceae > Wurfbainia > Wurfbainia villosa. The sequence continues at coordinate 113,516,924 of CM045993.1, forward strand.
ATTAAGGAATTACTATGGTGGCATGAAGACATCCTACTGCATCAAATTCTACAAAGAGACAAAAGTTAATATAATAAAATTGAAATGCAACGAGTAAATGCAAAGAGTTTTAGCAAACCAGTTTTGCTAAAAGAATTTTCTTCTCAATTTGAATAGAAATCAAAGATCTGCATAAGAGAAACACCATGACCATTGTCATGCAAAGCGGGCTTCGAGGCACTCACTCGCATTTATTGCATATAAACACCCACTTCTCAGCATAATCGAATCGAATCAAGACACCATCAACAATTAGTGACGGTGGCGCTGTATTGAAGACTCTGTCCGACCGCCACAATGCGGCTGATGGTGAAACCAAGCTCACTGCGAAGGCTGGTCCGATGATGCGACGGATGGAGGAAAAATCGACAGTGGTGAATCTACCCTCACGACAAAGAGCTAGGAAGGGATTACCGACAATGGAAATCGAATCGGCGACACCACCAGCATCGAATCCTTTGCTCGTGCGAAGAGGACGACAATGGAGCAACGACCACTGGCGGAAGAGAAGATACGGCGATGGGGCGGCAGTGTCGCGTACGGAGTGAGGGCTGTGACGATGAGAAAGAAAGGGCAACAGCTCGCCGACGAGGCAAGCGGTGGCGGATGACCGACGGAAAAGGAAGAGAACGAATAGAGGGCGAGCAACCGTGAGAAGGCGGCGTGGAAGAAGAAGGGATGGACGAGCGCGCAACCTAGAACGAACGACGAAGGTTTTTTGGGAAGTAGGAACGGCGGAGGTTTTTGGGAAGTAGGAAGAGAAGTTTAGGGAAGCATTATTTAACCTAACAAATTTTTAAATATATATAAACTTTTAAAAAAATTATTGTTGTAATATATTGTTTAAAAAATATATATAAATTTTTAAATATATTGTTGTAAACGTATATATTTATATTTTTTTTAAAAAAAAACTTATTTCCAATAATTTTAAAAAAATAGTATTAATAATTAAAAAATAATTTCACCGTTGTATTATAATAAAAAAATAGTATTAATAGTATTAAAAAAATCACCGTTGTATTATTTCCAATAATTTTTAAAAAATAGTAAAAATAATTAAAAAAATAGTATTATAAACTTTTAAAATTTCATTGACAACGGTTTAAAACTGTTGTAATATTATCACAACGACAACAAAAAAATTCTCATTGACAACGGTTGATTGCACCGTTGTCCCAACTGTTGTTAAGATAAAAAAAACCTTAAAGACAACAGTTCTGGAAAACCGTTGTAAAATGTGTTGTTGATTTAAAAAAAAATATGCTCAATGACAACGGATACTGTAAAACCGTTGTCTTTTGTGTTATATGGGCGCTCAAAGACAACGGTTTTAGGAGAAACCGTTGTCTTTGTGGTGTTGTCTTTTAGCATTTTTGTTGTAGTGTTTGCATTGCTAGGGCTTTTAGAGCCCGATCCGTGGAGTAGGAACCGTTCGGTTCCGAACCACGTTACATACTTGCATATTTGTGTTTGTCTATTTCGTATTGCTTAATTATTATTCCGCTGTGGGCTAACGAAGTTTGTAGATGAACGCGAAACGAATTCCATCACGCGACACTATTCACCCCCCTCTAGCGGCCTCAAATCACTTACAATTGGTATTAGAGCTTGGGGCTCTTCTACGGATTAACCGCTGGGAGCTAAAGAAGCTAGAGGGAAGATGGAATTCCAAGACAAGCTTAGATGGGACATCAACACTCCACCGCCATATGATCGAGAAGACTTTTCGGCGTGGAGAACAAGAATGGAGACATTCTTGATGATGGACATAGAGGATTGGTTCATCCTCGTAGAAGACTTTGAACCTCCTCGGGATAAGAACGGAAATGTCTTGAAATTGAAGAAGTGGACGCAAGAGCAACGTCTCAAGTTCAAGACCGAAGTCAAGGTAACAAAGCTTTTAGAAGATTTGATACCTAATGACATTTTGTCTAGTTTAGGTGAATTTCAAGATGCCAAGGAGCTATGGGACAAATTGGCCAAGTTCCATGAGAAGCCTCACTTGACACAAGTAGAAGAAGAAGAATCTTCATCAGCTCAAGAAGAGGAAGAAGCTGAGGAAGAATCATCATCATCTTCACAAGAGAGTGAGGACTCGGAAGTTGCGAAGGAATCAACTTCCGGATTGGTGGAAGAAGAGGAGACCTCCACCTCTAGGATTGAGGGGGAGGAGATTAGAGCATCTACACCGGAGTAATCTCAAGAAGAATCATCTACATCCGGTAGAAAAGAAGAGCAAGCTCAAGAGAACCTCACCACCACCCTAGGTAACTCAAGCATGTCAATTAATAACAAAATTCATATAATATGCTTTGAGTGTAGGGAATCCGGACACTACAAGAGTAAGTGTCCAAAAAGGATTAAGAAAGCTCCTCCGACACCAAAAGTCAAGGATGCCGACGTCCCCACCAAGAAGAGCAAGGAGCACGTGGTGTGCTTCAAATGCCGACAACCGGGACACTATAGGAGCCAATGTCCTAGAAGAAAGGAGGGAGCTTTACAAGTAGGGAGAGTCTCTAAGACTAACCCTAAGGTATATTTTCATAATGCTCATTCTTTAAATTCTAAGCAAAAGCATGCTAGAATTAATTTAAATAAATCTGCTATTACTCATGAATCAAAGCATGCTAGAAATAATAATTATGGTTGCCTAGAAGCTAAACATGTTGGTTTTAGGACTAAGGAGAAATCTAGAAATGATAACTCTAGATCTATTTCAAAGAAGAAGAAATTTGGGACTAATGTCCCTAGAAATGTCCTTCCTAAGGAAACAAATAAGAAAATCAAAAACCATTTAGGCATTAACTCTAATAAGGGTAGGCATATGCCTAAAGAGAATGGTAATGCCCAAAAACCTAATCAAAAATCAATTGGGCAATTAGAGTTAGAAAATCAAGCCTTGAGGTCAAGGCTTGAGAAATTGGAAAAGACCCTTGCAAGTATGCAAAATCAATTTAAAGGGTCAAATTGTCAAACTCTAGGATCTAGAGGTCAACAAAAAGGGTGCAAGAGGCAAGAATCATCTAGGAGACAAGGTTTGGGTCACAAGCCTATGTCTAAGAAAGTAATGTCTACTTATCACAATGTTCCATTTGATTATGGAACTAAACCTAAATATAAGAAAACCAAAGTCTCTAGGGAAATGATCCCTAAGGCCAACCATAGTATGTGCCTAGTGGCTAGGGTTTCTAAGAAACCTAAGGAAGTCACTAAGAAGGTTACTAGGGAGGCAATCCCTAAGGCTAACCATGGCAAGACCATAATGACCAAGGCTAACAAGCCTAGAAGGGTCATTAGAAAGGTATCTAGGGAAGTCATCCCTAAGGAATACCTAATTAATCCAATGAGCTCAAATAGATTTTGGGTTCCAAGGAGCGTGATTGACTCACGCTAAATGGATTAGGAGGATGTGCCAACTTTGATTGGATGGGTAGTTAACTCAAGCATAGCAAAAGTTGACATTTTGGATTTTTTTTTTCAAGGTTATGGATACCTTGGAAATAGGTTTGATCTTATATCCTAAAAGGTTTTAGGATGTGTCATATATTTTTGGAATCATGAAAAATCATAAAATTGGTACAATCTAGATTTAGAGGTCATGGTGTGCCATTTTAGGATTTTGACACACTTTAGGAATTAATGTATCAAGAGAAGTGCTTAAAGTTTATAAGTCACATCAAGAGTGATACTTAAGTGCCACACACCTTGATGTCTTACACTTACCATGCTTCATGTGTTTTACCATATGTTTGCATGGAAGGAATGTTTATGGTATATTGCATCTAACAAAATAGGTCATTCATCTTGATTGTGTATTTCCACACTTAGAAAGGGTGAGATGTTAGGATTTTAAAATCATTGGATGCTAATGATTGTTAAAATGAAATAAAATACCAAAATACATTAACAAATGCATGAATATAAGCATAACATTAATATATTCGACATACAAGAGTAAACATGATAAAATGAAACAAATTGAGTGAAGAAATCAAAATTCACTCAATTTCAAAATTAAAAATCAGAGATCGATCTCGATATAGTTTATCGGTTACGCGATCACGGTGAGTTCAGTCTTTGAGACTCGATTATTTTGTACATCGGATCGTGATAGGATACATCGATCGATGGTACTGTTCATCGAGGCAGAGGGATCATCAGTCGAGTGGTCGCTGAGCAGTCGAGTGATGATCGCATCAGTCGACTGATTACCAACATCAATCGACTGATGTTACTGTAGCACGACACAGAAGCCTCAGCAGTCAAGTGATGAGCCGGAGCAGTCGACTGCTAGTTCAGTAAACCGCTCATAACCCTCCATCAGTCGACTGATGTCACACATCAGTCGATTGGAGTCGCGATTTTATAACGCCGAACCGCTAGGGTCGGCATCTTCACACTCATCTTCCCTCGCGAATCTCGCTCCGATCAGTGCTCATCGTCTCCGACCAGCTTCTCCTCGTCCACTCCAGTGACCAAAGCCCTAGGGTTAGTAGTCTTCTCTTCCGGTTGTGTCTTTCATCTCTCTATATTCCTAATGGTATCTCACAACCTAGTTTCTCTTCTCCAAACGATTAGGGTTCCGGCGAGACCCTTTCTCCGGCGATCTTTTCGGCGTTCCCCTCAGCAGCTGCCTTGTGCCTTCCCTTCATCACCTTCAAATGACACCAAAGTATAACTTCTATACACCTTAAACCCTAGATTTTTGTCTTTACACCTCATTGTGATCTAATCATGTATTTTGTATCATTGCATTTCATTCCATTGCATTGTATTCATATAGACGACCACGTAGGAACGACCCGACTGAGGTCTCATCATGATTGTACCAACCCATGTCAGTTAGGTACATCGATATCGACTTCTTTAGGCGTCATTGTGGTGATATCATGGAGATTCTAGCATACTATCAACTCATGAAGATAGTCCTTTGCACTCATTCCATAAATGATGATCTCCTTAAGGAGTTCTATCAAAACTTAAGGAAGGTGGACGATGGTCCTACCTACACTACTCGCGTTGCAAAACGCGACTTAGAGTTCACTCCTGCGATATTGCAGGAGTTTCTTGAGTGTAGGCCATCGGATGATACTTTCATCTTCTATCCTACCTTCGATGCCCCTCCACCTGAGCCGTTTGATCATATTTCTTTGGATTCCATGCATGAGGACATTTTTCACCATCCTCGCCCACCAGCTCAGAACCTATTCCCTATCACTGAGCTATCTGCCCATGACAATATACTTTACAAAGTCTTATTGTTGGGTGTTTTCTTCCTATCGTGACTCGGGGTCTGGCCAAGATTCGACCTCCCCATCTTTTTCTTATGTATGCCATGCGCCATAGATTAGATATAAACATTGCATTGAACATGTTTCATTGCATTGTACATTTCATATCCCCTGTGCAAGGAAAAGTGCATATGCCTTTTGGCCATCTCATCACTGCATGGCTAGAGTCTATAGGCATTAACATTAACAGGGGATCTCTGAGGGTGCTTTTCGAGGTTTACAACTGTATATCAGTTCGTAACTTCTCATTGGCGAAGCTGCGGATCGGACATGGGCAGATGGAGCTGGTACCTTGACCTCCGCCCGGGCCACATAGGGAGCCACCTCCAGTACCGGGGGAGCCTGCAAACCGACATGAGGATCCAGCTGATACTGATGAGGAGGACCAGATGCCAGCAGATGCATCAGCGGCAGGTCCTTCGGATCGGATTGCCCAGCTGGAGTCCAACTTTCAGGACTATCAACAGATGATGGACTCTCGACTAGCAGAGCTTATATCAGGGCAATCCTCCATGGGTGAGCATCTCAGTCAGATGGAGGAGCGCTATATTCGGATTGAGGAGTCACAGAACCTCATTGAGCAGCGTCAGCTCGATATGTACGAGATGATGTGAGCATGGACTTTGGGTCAGCAGCCACCTCCGCCTCCTCCTTCCTCAGAGGACTAGAGCTATTAGAATGTTTAGCGATTTAGGATGTCTGTTTGTTTGAACATTTCATATTTTGGATGTAAAAAACTAGAAGTTTTTAATGAAATATTTTGTTTCTAAAATTATTGGTGTCTGATTGTATGTTTGGTTGAAATGTGTTTGTTTGTGTAAGCTTACTATGTCATGTTCATTTTTAAAAGCTTATTGATATATCATGACTTCATGATCATTGCCATGCTTTATTATTGTTATCATTTATGCCATGATCATTCATGCATTTAACTTGATTAAAATTGAGTTAAGGACAATGGCATGACTTGGAGTTCCATTCATAAGGGAATCAAGTAGGGTTGCCTAGAAAATGCGTGAGACCATATTAATCCTAACTCCATATCTCACATCTAAATTGACATGTATGTGTGTGTATACACCTCAGATAACATGTGAGATGTTAGGATAATAAGTTAGGTTCAAGGTGCATAGGTAGTGCATCTAGATGAACTTAACTTATTTTAATCATCACTAAGAATTATGAGGAAAGCTAATATACAAGTTATGTATATTTAGCCAATAAATCATGGTTCAAAATAGGTTTTCAAAAATGTTTTAAAATCACTTTAGAAAACCTTGGTGAAGTCTATCTTTTGATAGCCATCATCATTGTAGAAGTTGATACAAAGTAGATCAAAAACTTTAAAGTTTTAACAGTTTTTGAACTTTGTACCAATCTCCTATTTTAATGGTTAAAATATTTTTCCAAGATTTTGTTAGGGCAATCTCTTGCCGTAATATGGTTTTGATGGTGTGGCAAAGGGTTTAAGTTAGTTTGATATGTTGATGTGATATGTGCGTTGAAGTCGTGCAGGACTTAGTAATTCGCACATGGAGCCGTGGCGAGTTTCACATCTCATGACTCGTGCCTTGAGTCGGTGAAGGATAGCTTTGCGGAAGCCGTGCGCTTGGAGCATCCGAGGGACCGCCGGACGAGAAGCTTGGAGTGAAGCCGGAGGAAGTAGACTTCGAGGCAAGAGACGCGAAGGAGCATTGCAGAGCCGTGCGCCTGATGCTGCCGAGGGATGTGGCCGAGAACGAAGAGAACTTCGAAGGCGAGGGACTCCGAGAAATGAGAGTGAGCGATTGTAACCCAGGGAAGGGTAGCTCTTAGGTGAAACTTGGCCATTTGGCCATACGTATGGGCCGATCACACCGACATCGATCACGATCAAAAGTAGCCGATCGGCCCGATTAATAGGGTTTCGCCATTAGAATCCCGAGAGCCGATCGGGCAGCCGGCGGTCGATTACGGAGGCATCGATCGGCCCGATGAGGTCCATCACGATCGCGCCAAGAGTTCCGTTGGACTACAACGGTCGGGATCCGACGTGTTCGGAGGCCGTTGTAGTGACGGCAGTCGACTGCCAAGGGCGGCAGTCGACTGGTGGCGGCCAACGGGAAGAAAACAGCCCTCTCTATAAAAAGAGAGGGTGTAAGCCTTTGAGAGGCTAATGCTCATACTCCAAACGATCTTCCTAGTGCCCCACAAGCTTTAAACTCTTCTTACTTGTTTTTACTTCAATCCTATTGTAAGAAGAGTGATCTTGGTTGTAAAGGTTACCTCCACCTAGCTTGGTGCAAAGGAGAGACCATTTAGTGGATTGGTTTAACGGAGTGATTCACCGAGGACGAATCGGGGACCGTGGATTAGCGGCGTAGCCGTGAACCACGTTATACCATCGTGTTAGCGTTTGTTTTATTGTTTGTCTTTTGCTTTGTATTTGTATATTCCGCTTGCGCTAATCTTTTGTAGACGAGCAATTTACGACGTCAAACATACGAGGGCTATTCACCCCCCTCTAGCCGGCCATCCGATCCCCTACAAGTGGTATCAGAGCCAAGGAAAGCTTGTCGAGGACTAACCGCCACAACAAGCAACATTCAAAATGGCCGGCTCAAACATCCATCCTCCGAAATTTGAAGGAGAATTCGCTTGGTGGAAGAAGCGAATGGAGGTATTTTTCGAAACGGATTTTGATATAATGATTACAATGGAATCCGGTTTCGTTTTGCCTAGGGATGAAGAAGGGAAACCAATCGAAAAATCACGATGGACTAAGAAGCAAAGAGAGGAGCACCTTGTGAACTCAAAGGCAAAACATCATCTTTTCAATGTGCTCCCCCAACAAGAAATCAACCGAATAGGAGAATGCCTAAGCGCCAAGGAGATGTGGGAGAAGCTAATTGAGCTTCATGAAGGCACATCCGAGGCAAAGCTAGCAAGGAGAGATCTCCTCCGCTCCCAACTATCCAACATCAAATTAGAAAAGGGAGAAAAGGTAATTTCTTTGCATTCTAGATTCAAAGAAATTTTAAATGGACTAACAAGTGTAGGTGAGAAGCTATCAAACCGGGATATGGTAATGAAGGCCATAGATGCCTTTCCCCGGTCCTCAAAGTGGAGCTCCATGGTGGACTCATTCTATATCTCAAAGAATTTAGAAGTGAGCACCTTGGAGGAGTTCTTCTCAACAATGGAACTCCACGAAACTAGGCTTGAGGGAATACAAGAGGAGCCTAAAATTCAACCCTCAAGAGGAGTAGCATTATTGGCAAATAAGGGGAAGAAGAAGATGGAAATCACCTCCTCCTCCGATGACGAAGCATCTTCCTCCTCCTCCATGGATAGCACCGAAGAAGCCTATATGGTAAGGAGGGTAAGACGTGCATTTAAGAATTTTAGATTTGATAAATCTAATGATAGGAATAGAAGACCAAGGGGGAAGGTCATATGCTACAATTGCCAAGGAGAAGGGCACATAAGGGACAATTGTCCTCTCCTAAACAAGAGCAAGGAAGAAAGGAAAAAGAAAGAAGAAAAGAAGAAGAAAAAGGGGAGCAAGAAAAAGAAGGAAGAGGAGAAGAAGACAAAGGAGAAGGGAAAGGCTAAGGCTCTCAAGGCAAGGACTTGGGATGATCCATCCTCATCCTCCTCCTCATCATCGGATGAGGAGAATGCCTTTGTCACCAATTTGGCCTTGATGGCCTTTGATGACTTGGATTGCTCTTCATCCGAAAATGAAGGATCAAGCTCAAATGGGGAGAGCTCAAATGAAGGGGGAGCTTCTACATCCTCCTCATCCGAAGAAGAAGAGGACATGGAAACTATGGTAACAAATCTAACCCCTAAGAAAATAGTTTCCATGGTTTCTAGCTTAACTAGAGATTTATTTAGAGCTAAGAAGAAAAACAAAAGCATGCTAGATCAAATTAAGGACCTAGAAAATAAACTAGAAAATGCATGCTTAAATGATAATATTTCTTCTAGCTTAAATGAAGCATGCTCACATGACCTTTATATGCCTTTAGATGTAAATGATGCATGCATAGAGGAAAATAGGGCATTAAGGGAAAAGGTAGATTATCTAACCAAAGCCCTAGAGAAATTCACTATTGGCTCCAACACATTAAACATGATCTTAGGGAGCCAAAGAGCTAGTTTCAACAAGAAAGGCCTAGGATACAAAGAAAAGAAAAATGAAAAGGCCTATAAATGCCTAATAGCTAGGGGACAAGATAAAAAGAAAGTAATTGCTAGGAAATGGATCTCCAAGGAATACTTAGTAAACCCAATAGGAAAGAATCTATTTTGGGTTCCAAAATCCATCCTTAAGGGTTAGGATAACCCTAGGGTAGTCAACCATGTGAACTTGACCTATATCATATTTTGGTTGACTTAGGATGACGGGACAACATTTTTTTTAGATAGTGTTGGGTGATGATAACGTGCCCATAAATAGGTAATAATGCTTAAATCATGATGATTAATGTAATTGCTATGTATGTTTTAAATCATGATTTATGATTTTGATATTTGGCATGTTATCATGAGAAATAGGGTTGAATCATGCTTTAGGTAATACCTTGCTTATTATCATCATAAAATACCTAATGCATGATTATAATTTGATGAAAACATGTATTTCATGATCATAATGTAGAATTAAATCATATATGTCATTATGATCATGTAGGTTATTAGGTTGATACTTAACCATGATAGAATTGCATGAATATATTGGTTAAGTATATACAAATACCCCCTAGGATGCATCTCACACTCACTATAGGCTAACTTGATTGAAAACTTAGCATGGGTGAGATATTAGGATGATACAAATGTCCACTAATGGCTATGGCATTTAGATGGTCATTTAAAGTATCAAAATAGCAATAATAGATCAATCATGGGGAAGACTTATGTTTAATTCATAGACATATTGCCCAAAGATCATGGTTGGATATTTCATATGTTTTCAAAACAATTTCTTACCTTAAAATACATGTATTCATGTTTTGAAACAATTGGATGCAAAACTAGGTAGCTAACTTGATACTAGAATGATAAAAAACCTAGTGGTTTTTAGAGCTTTTGGATTTTTGGCAAAAACAAGAAAATATAATGAGTTTTCATGAAAAACTATTTTTCATTGATAGATATACTTAAAAGAAATATGTTCCCCAAATTTCATGATTTTGAATTTTCGAATTTATAATGCATTTCAAATTCATTCAGAAAATTAAAAATTGGATTCTTTGTGACCGATCGCCATACCGATAGCAATGATCGGTGGCCTGTAAATCAGAACATTGAAGGCCGAATTCAGTTTGTAAACCTACAACAAGTGGTAGAAATATACTTGATGCCATCAACAAGTGGTACCCAATTTTAAATCAACTTGTGATATTTTCCCTCCATTATACTTGATGCCATGAGCTTATAACTTAGTGTTAATCTTTTTGATGGTGTCAAAGGGGGAGAAATAAGTATGTTTAAGTTAATTACTTTAGGGGGAGAAATATATGATAGGGGGAGAAAATTTGCATAGAGAGTTTCATGGATTAAGGGGGAGTTGCATGTTGCTATATCATGTTTATCTTTACATGCTTTCTTACCTTAGAATTTATATCAAATGTTTTTACCTAACTTAAACGGATTGCCACACATCAAAAAGGGGGAGATTGTTAGGGCAATCTCTTGCCGTAATATGGTTTTGATGGTGTGGCAAAGGGTTTAAGTTAGTTTGATATGTTGATGTGATATGTGCGTTGAAGTCGTGCAGGACTTAGTAATTCGCACATGGAGCCGTGGCGAGTTTCACATCTCATGACTCGAGTCGGTGAAGGATAGCTTTGAAGCCGGCGGCGCTTGGAGCATCCGAGGGACCGCCGGACGAGAAGCTTGGAGTGAAGCCGGAGGAAGTAGACTTCGAGGCAAGAGACGCGAAGGAGCATTGCAGAGCCGTGCGCCTGATGCTGCCGAGGGACGTGGCCGAGAACGAAGAGAACTTCGAAGGCGAGGGACTCCGAGAAATGAGAGTGAGCGATTGTAACCCAGGGAAGGGTAGCTCTTAGGTGAAACTTGGCCATTTGGCCAAGTGTCGGATGGGTTTTCCCGACACCAGTCGACTGCCATGTCATGGCAATCGACTGCTCTGAGTCGAGTGAGTTCGATCCGTATACGATAATCGGATTATGGCGCAGCGATCGCATACGCGGGGCTGATCGAAGATCATCGCCGATCAAGGCGCAATGATCGATCAATAGGGTTTCGCCAGAACCGCTTCGTACCGATCGGGCCGCCGATCATCGAGGAGCATCGATCGATGAGGTCCATCAGTCGACTGCCAAGAGTTCCGTTGGACTACAACGGTCGGGATCCGATGTGTTCGGAGGCCGTTGTAGGAGCAATGATCGCCAAGGCGGCAATGATCGTGGCGGCCAACGGGAAGAAAACATCCCTCTCTATAAAAAGAGAGGGTGTAAGCCTTTGAGAGGCTAATGCTCATACTCCAAACGATCTTCCTAGTGCCCCACAAGCTTTAAACTCTTCTTACTTGTTTTTACTTCAATCCTATTGTAAGAAGAGTGATCTTGGTTGTAAAGGTTACCTCCACCTAGCTTGGTGCAAAGGAGAGACCATTTAGTGGATTGGTTTAACGGAGTGATTCACCGAGGACGAATCGGGGACCGTGGATTAGCGGCGTAGCCGTGAACCACGTTATACCATCATGTTAGCGTTTGTTTTATTATTTGTCTTTTGCTTTGTATTTGTATATTCCGCTTGCGCTAATCTTTTGTAGACGAGCAATTTACGACGTCAAACATACGAGGGCTATTCACCCCCCTCTAGCCGGCCATCCGATCCCCTACAGATTTTTCACCGATTGTATGTGTGATAAGTATTATACGTATCAAATTTCGTGATTTTTCGATATACGTAGAATTACTTATGATTTCCTAAAATTTGATTCTGATAATCAAATTAAAATTTCGCTTATCGACGCTCTGGTGGCTAACTGTATATCCGACGGAGTCGACTGCCAATGCTGATTTAGGGAAAACAAGGTTTGTTTAGCCCTTGTTCAGCTGCGGTTAAGGTCCCTAACCACTCCTAACCCTAGGATATGCTTTGGAAAGCATTATAAAGGGTGAAAATCCATTGGATATGGATTAGGAGAGGTGTTAGGATATTGTATCAAATTTAAGGTGGGGAGAGTTCATGTTTGAACTTAGAACCTTAATTTTGATGGTTTAGAGTTCCTATTGGCTTAGGGACTTCCCAAGGACATTGTTGGTGCAATGGTCAAGGGGGAGCAAGCCTTTAGGGGGAGTTATCCATCTTGGGATGAATCCATGCGCCAACTCATTTAACAATCCAAAATATCCTAAATAGCAATACGTAACTGGAACGGGATGGGATTTTGAGAAACCCAATTTGGAAATTGGGAGAGAGTATAGGATTGCCTCTCTTGAGTGATATGGGACTTATCACTAGGAAGATGATAGGCATCCTAGGTATAGAATGAAGGCTCATTTTCAACAAGTATAGATGCAGCAAACCGCTAGAGAAGAGAATGGGCATGCAGATGAATTGGCATGGCTAGCTAGTTCATTGACTGAGTGGGATTCTTGGGATCCCTTGTACTTAGAGTCAACCACTTCTCTAGTAATTTAAAGCATAGAGGATCCTACTGAGAGCAGGAAAGAGATCGCGTCCAACTGGAGGACTGAGTTGGAGGCATATTTGAAAGATGGTATGATCCCGACTAACCCTAAGACTGCTTTCCCCTTAATAAGGAGGGCAAAGAACTTCACAGTGTTGGATGAAGTTCTCTTTAAAAGGCATTTCGGGAGGTCACTATTGGGGTGTCTGGTAACTGAGGAGGAAGGAGTTTTTAGAGAAATTCATGAAGGTTGTTGCGGCAATCACCTAGGGGGATGGACACTTGCCAGGAAGGTGATACTATATGGCTATTTTTGGTCTATATTGAAACAAGATGCCACTCGGTTGGTCAAAGTATGTTGAGTGTAAAATACTGCAAATAAATGGCTAAAAAGTGATAATAATTATTGGAAAAAAATGGTTAGGGATTTAATCAAACCTAACCTAGGCTTAATGGTATGGGTTTAATCGAATTTAGGTTTAAACCTTATAGGGTCTTAAAACCGACTTGTTTTCTTTCAAACCTGATCCGTCCCATTTTTTAAAGCCAACCGTTTCTGCATTTCCTCACCGTTGAATTTTCCTGAACATTTCTATGCCAAAATCCCGAATGGTCGATGAAGACTCTTCTTTTTCTCTTCACCTCGCAATCTTCTCTTCTCGTGATTTCTCACCGCGACCTCCTCTCCATAGTGCCCAACCTTCCTTCTTCCAATCTCATCCTTCCTTCCTTGTGGCAAGCGGCAGCGACTGGACCATCCTCAATGATCTCTGTGAATGAGCGAGAGCAGAGAGCAAGCGAGTGGCGGGGGAGCTTGAATTGGCGAAGATCCGACGGTGAGCTGCCTTCGCGTTCTTTATCGGAGCAAGGTAAGGCGTGGTCCCTCCTCCCCGATCTCGGATGAGATCCACTCGGATCACAACCCTTTCCATTCTATTTCTCATCAAATTGTGGTGTTAGGGCAGCAGAGGATTTTTTTGGTGAACAGAGCATTTGGGGGAAGTGTCGCCGGTGAAGCTGCAAACCTAAGTATACCTCTCGATTGCTTTCCATTCTCTATTGTCCAGTGTGATTTATTGGTGTCGATTTTGGGTTTCAAAGGGGGCAATGGTTGTGCGACTGCGAACATAGAGGGATCTCTGCAGGTGGTGGGATAGTATTGGGGAGTTGCTCGGCTGCGAGTGAGGGAAGATGGACGGATGGAGCTGTGTGTGTCACTTTGGGTTGGTCAGATCCCCAAATTGGTGTGAACATCGTTGTAAATGGCTGTGAATTAAGTTGGGTTACGATGAAGGTTCCAATTAGAATTGGTTAGTATTGGTGCAATCGGCCCAGGTCACAATTGGCCAGGACTCGAGTTTGACTCGAGTGATGTTTTGATGTTTCGACAAAAACATATGACAATGTAATTGTCATGGGAAAGTCCAAGTCTTGGGTACTTGGCATGGAAAGTCCAAGTAGGACACTTGGCATTTGGGAAAGTCCAAGCATGGGTCTTGGCATGGAAAGTCCAACATGGGTTGGCAAGGGAAAGTCCAAGCTTGAGTCTTGGCTTTTGAGAAGTCCAAGGGATTTGATATTGGCGCGTAAAGTCTAAGCGGGAGTCTTGGTAGCATAAGTCCAATGGTTGGCGGCGTAAAGTCCAAGCGGAGTCTTGGCGGCGTAAGTCCAATGTCCCTTGGCGGTGTAGACACCGTTAGCATGACATAGCCGATAGAAGCACCTGAAGGCTAGCGTAATGGATGAATAAGTCATGGATGACCTGGAGGGATCCGAGCGGTGTGAGGCTGATGGAGGTGGTTAGAAGGCTTAGGTCTAGGCTAAGGGTGGTCTAGCAAGTATGGGGGCACCATACTTGGGCTAAAACCTCATGTTTGAGGTGTGTCAGTCAACTAGTGCCATGTGGCAGTCGATTGGCGTAGTCAACTAGGGTTTCGATCGAGAATAGGATAGCAATGATCGCCGAAGTGGGCAATGATCGATAGCTGATCGTGATCTTGTGATCACCGATCCGGTGTGCTCGTGAAATCGGGCACAGAATGGAGTCGAGACTGTTAGTGAAAGCCCTAGAGTCAATCATGTGATGATTGTTGTATGAACTTTATTGTATCATATTCCTATTTATAAAGGCATGGTTATTATATTTACTTATATTGGTGCCAAATAACTAAATATAATCATGTCCTTGAGTAGTAAGTTCTTATCTATATCAATTGATTGGTTGAATCGATAATGAGATGATATAGAGAACACTACTCTTAATCATTCCTAGTCGAGTATTAACATTCAGGGACAATGTTAATGCATAGAGACTAGCATGTAGGTCAACCATCGATTAACCTGAACATAAGCTTCAGCCTAATGATCAATGAAGTTTTCTTCATTTTGAGTTTACTTCGAATCATAGAATCTCACTGCTCATCAACCAACTCACAAAGACGAGCAGACTGATTATGAGTAAATCCATGTTTCATATGCCGCTTTTTAAAAATGAGCCTAAACATCTTCCATCGTAGTACTTTATAATCATGAACTCATTAGCAATACGTAACTGCATAAGGAGTTGCATACTTTGGCTTCGTCAAACGTCACCCGTAAATGGGTGGACTATAAAGGCGATTACTGGGTATGTAACAAATTATGCGGAGGGATGTGAGTGATGTAGATGGAATCTATCCCTCCTATCTGACGGGAGTGACATTGATATTCTTGATAGAGTGAGACCACGAAGTGCATGGCCATGCCCAAATGAGTCAATATGAGATATTGAGCTCATTTGATTAGAGTGAGTCTACTTGGAGTTCAAGATTTAGATTGTACTGAGGATGACACGGTCTATGCCTCGATTGGTCAATCTAGATGTCAAGGATAGAGGGACATTGTCACATATTGTGAGAGTCACAATTAGTAGTCACAAAGGTGATGTTGGAGCTCAACATTCTTGTAACTTGGGTAGCAATGATGTGTTGCTAGATACCGCTCATTGCTTATGTTCGTAAATCGGTTTAAGGACATTGCCAACGTTACAAGAACCTATAGGGTCACACACAAAGGGCAATTAGATGGAGATTAGGTTCATATGATGAACCATGAGGATTAGGTTCATGGGATGAATCAAATTGGATTAAGAGTAATCCTAATTAGACTAATTGAGTTGGACTCAATTTGATTCAAGTGTTGAATGAGTCTAATTTAGATTTGATTCATTTAGTCAATTTAAATTAATGAATAGAGATTCATTAAATCAAATTGACTTGAGTCAAGTGGTTAGATTTGATCAACCATGGGAGATAAGAGGTCAAGTTTGACTTGACTTGAGAGGGAAGATGAAAGGTCAAGTTTGACTTGACCAAATGTCATGTCATGATGATGACTTGTCATGGCCGGCCAATGATGATGCTCCACATCATCATTGACTTATCAAGTGGTGCCACCTCATAAGGGAGACCAAGAGATATTGGCTCTTGGAGTTACAAGCATGCATGTAACCCCCCCTTCCATGAAGTGGCCAACTACTTATTCCATTAGATGGAATTGATTTTGTGAGTTACTCCAACTTCATCTTCCTCCTTGGATCATCCTCTCAAGCTCCCCTCTCCTCCTTGGCCGAAATTCCTAAAGAGTGCTAGCACACTCTAAGGTATTTTCTCCACCAATTTGTCCGTGTGGATACCAATAGAGGAGTGTTCACTTGACACTCTTGAGTTCTGGCGATACGTTTGGACAAGCGGGATAAGCGAAGGGCGTCGCTACGAGGGTAATACTCTCAACTTCTAGATCTAAGGTAGATCTAGGTTTACTTAGCACATACATGTTTTTATTTTAATATATCTTCGCACGGATCCGTGGCCGGACTTCTAGGGTTTCCGCAACACAAAAAGCTATTTTTGCGGCTCGGAAAGTCCAACAGTGGTATCAGAGCCACGTGCGAAGAATGTATGTGTTTCATTTTTGTAATTTTTGTATTAGATATAAAAATTACAGATTTATATGTTTCTGTAAATTTCCTATTTTTACAGAATTTTTGGGTATTTTTCTCGAAGAATCGAAGCAACGAGTGTTGGGACACTTGTAGGCTTCAACCGTCGAGAAAAACTCTCCGAAACGGCGAGTTTTCGCTTTAGGTTTTTGGGAAAGCGACTTAAGTTGTTGTAAGATCATTGTAGGGGCACTCGCAAAGTTTATTTTGTGAGTAGGGGCGCTGCCCCTATCCCCGAAAGGGGCCTTGTCCCGCGATCGCGTCCGGAAACCGCTTAGCGGGACCATTACGGGGAGGTGACTCATAAAATTTAAAAAAAAAGGAAAAATTATAGAAATTTTCTGTAAAAATACATAATTTAGAATTATGTATAATTCTGTGATTGTCATGGCCCAATAACCCCAATTTGATTGGATGATGTGTTATAATTCATAATACGGTCTGCGTGCCGTTTTTGTGGTTGTGCGTGTTATATAGTGTATGCGACCTGCGCGTTGTACCTCTTCTTATGATATTCTAGTTGTAAATAGTTTTAGACTCGAATGTAACTCGAGTTTCATATTTGTAATGTACAAAATGGAGCGGTGGAAAGTCCACTTGAAGACGAGGTTACGAGAAGGGTGCCGACGACACATGACGGTCAAAGGAAGCGCTTGGAGAAGCCACTAGCCTTAGGTTGACCGTCCGATCTTCTTATTGGCTTGAGAAGATCGTAGTAGGGCCATGACTACATCACAGTTATATATATATATATATATATATATTTGATTTTGCTTGTATGTATGTGATGCATGCTAGTAGAATAATGCTTGTATGTATATGATGCATGCTAGGATAATTTTCTTGTATGTATATGATGCATGCTAGAATAATGATTATATGTATGTGATGCATGCTAATATAGGATAATAAAGGCCTAAATGCATATAAGATACACATTACAATTAGATTAGATCATAATCGAATCAACTCGAAAATGCCTACCGAGCCTTGATACCCATCACTACCTCGATCATTTGTTGTTGTTGAATCTGCCAAAGCAGAGCAACGCATATTATCTTGGTAGGGTGCGGAGGGACAATCTTGGTCCCGCCTATCACGCTTGGGTTAGAGTAAGCTCAATTAGATTGAACAAAACTAGTTAACTCAATTGGATCGAGTAGGACTATAGGCATATTTCAATCGTTGGAAAGATAGGTTAAGATCGCATTTACACTAAATCTTGGGCGATTTAGCCAAAGCTAACTCAAGGTCTTTTGTAAATGTGGGTCTTGATCCTATAAACAAGAGTTGCATAGAGATGTAATCGGTAATGTGTTACCCACCGATCGTACTAAGTCTTGGGCGATTTAGCCAAAGCTAACTCAAGGCTTAGTATGATGTGGATCTTGTCCCGCAAGAATTATAGCTAGTTTGTATGAATCTAGTAATGTGGTTTGACCACATCCATAACTCGATTCTATAAAATTCCTATAATTCAGTGGGAGAATCATTTGATTAAAGGCCTAATTAAATGATAAAAGGAATATGATATTAATTCTCTGCATTGTATGTTGTAGAGAACTATGTCGACAAACACGAACACTCTCTCTCTGCATTCTGTCCTTGAGAAGGACAAGCTCAATGGAGCAAATTTCCTGGACTGGTACAGGAACCTGAGAATTGTTCTCACCCAAGAAAGGAAGTTGTACGTCATGGAGCAGCCCATTCCGGAGGCACCTCCTGCCACTGCCTCGCGAGTTGACAAAGATGCTTACAAGAAGCATCAAGATGATGCATTAGATATGTCATGTCTAATACTCGCGACCATGAACTCTGAGCTTCAGAAGCAACATGAGTTCATGAATGCTTATGATATGGTTGGACATCTTCGTCAACTATATCAAGGACAAGCAAGGCATGAGAGATATGAAGTCTCTAAGGCATTATTTGGGTCCAAAATGCAAGATGGGACTCCCGTAGGTCCATATGTACTGAAGATGATTGGGTACGTAGAAAACCTACAAAGGTTGGGATTCCCACTTGGCCAAGAGCTAGCCACTGACATAATCTTGCAATCTTTGCCATAAGCCTACAATCAATTTGTCATGAATTATAACATGAATGAAATTGATAAGTCACTGCCTGAGATGCTCAGCATGTTGAGAACTGTTGAGCTTAAACTTAAGAAGGGAAAATCTGACACCATTTTGATGGTGCACAAGAAGAAAGGCAGGGGCAAGCCTAAAGGTAAGGGAAAGTCCCAAGCCAAGGGCAAAGACAAAGAACTTAAACCCAAAGGAGGGGTAGCCAAGGAAGGGGCTTGCTTCCACTGCAAGGAAGCTGGACACTGGAAGCATAACTGCAAAGCTTACCTAGAAGATCTTAAGAAGAAAAGAAGTGAGACTTCTACTTCAGGTATAAATGTTATAGAAGTCAATCTATCTATTTCTTCATCATGGGTATTAGATACTGGATGTGCATCTCACATTTGTACCGATGTGCAGGCGCTGAGAAATAGCAGGGCATTGACAAAGGGCGAGGTGGACCTACGAGTAGGCAATGGAGCAAGGGTTGCTGCTGTTGCTGTAGGAACTTATGATCTATCTCTGCCCTCTGGGATTGTACTAGAATTAGATGAATGTTGTTATGTGCTTGCCTTAACTAAGAACATCATTTCAGTTTCATGTTTGGACAAGAAAGGATTTTCATTTATAATAAAGAACAAATGTTGTTCAGTTTATTTAAATGATATGTTCTATTGTAGTGCACCTCTAATGAACGGACTCTACTTTCTAGACTTAGAGAGCCCTATCTATAACATAAGTACCAAGAGGTTCAAGTCAAATGAGTTGAACCAAACCTATCTCTGGCATTATCGCTTAGGTCACATAAATGAGAGTCGCTTATCTCAGCTCCATAAGGATGGGATGCTAGACTCATTTGATTTTGAATCATATGAGACATGCGAGTCTTGCCTTTTAGGCAAGATGACCAAGACTCCCTTTAGTGGATACAGCGAAAGAGCAACAGATTTATTAGAACTTATACATAGTGATGTATGTGGTCCTTTCAATGTTGCTGCTAGAGGTGGTTACAGGTACTTCATTACATTTACTGATGACTTCAGTAGATATGGTTATGTGTATCTTATGACACATAAATCAGAATCCTTTGAAAAGTTCAAAGAATTCAAGAATGAAGTACAAAACCAGCTTGGCAAGAGTATTAAGATACTTCGATCAGATCGAGGTGGTGAATACCTTAGCCATGAGTTTCGTGACTATCTAGCTGAGTGTGGGATTCTATCCCAACTCACTCCTCCTGGAACACCACAGTGGAATGGTGTATCCGAAAGGAGGAATCGTACCCTATTAGATATGGTACGATCTATGATGAGTCACACAGATCTTCCTATATCCTTTTGGGGATATGCTCTAGACACAGCAGCCTTTACCCTTAACTGTGTACCATCCAAGGTTGTGATAAAGACACCATATACGATATGGACAGGGAGAAATCCCAAGATGTCTTTCATGAGGATTTGGTGTTGTGAGGCTTACGTTCGACGTCAAGTCTCAGACAAACTGGGACCCAAATCCGATAGGTGCTATTTTGTTGGATATCCCAAGGATACAAAGGGATATTACTTCTACATTCTCAGTCAGCACAAAGTGTTTGTGGCAAAGACTGGAGTTTTTCTAGAAAGAGATTTTATTTCTAGAAAAACTAGTGGGAGTACCTTCGATCTTGAAGAAATTCAAGATAAGGACCATAACACTGAGGCCTTGATGGAGGTTGAACATGAACCACAAAGTGTTGTGGGTGATGAGGTTGTTGCACAAAGAGTTGTGGAACAACCACCTGTTCAGGTAGACCTACCTCTTCGCAGGTCTGATAGGGTATGTCGTCAGCCTGAGAGATACTCATTTCTCTTGTCTGACCATGATGACATTATGCTCATTGAGAATGAGCCTACCTCCTATCAGGAAGCTGTGATAAGCCCAAATTCTAAGAAATGGCTAGAGGTCATGAGATCCGAGATGGAATCCATGTACACCAACCAAGTATGGACTTTGGTTGATCCACCTGAAGGGGTCAAACCCATTGGGTGTAAGTGAGTCTTTAGGAGAAAGACTGACATGGATGGACTTATGCATACCTATAAGGGCCGATTGGTGGCTAAAGGTTTCAAGAAAATTCATGGTATTGACTATGATGAAACCTTTTCTCCAGTGGCGATGTTTAAGTCCATTCGGATCTTGCTTGCTATTGCAGCATACCACGATTATGAGATCTGGCAGATGGATGTCAAAACTGCATTTCTGAATGGAAACTTACTCGAGGATGTGTACATGACACAACCTGAGGGTTTTGAAGATCCACAGCATACTGGGAAAGTATGCAAGCTGCAAAGGTCCATTTATGGGCTAAAGCAAGTCTCTCGGAGCTGGAATCTTCGATTCAATGATGCGATCAAACAGTTTGATTTCATCAAGAATGAAGATGAACCCTGTGTCTACAAAAGGGTTAATGGGAACACAGTTGTCTTCCTTGTATTGTATGTGGATGACATACTACTCATTGGGAATGACATCCCTTCGCTACAGTCTGTGAAGACTTGGCTGGGGACGTGCTTCTCAATGAAGGACTTAGGTGAAGCAGCCTGTATTCTAGGCATCAAGATCTATAGAGATAGATCTAAGAGATTGCTTTGCCTAAGTCAGAGTACATACATTGACACGGTATTACTACGGTTTGCCATGTAGAATTCCAAGAAGGGACTTCTGCCGATGTCACATGGTGTGAGTCTTTCGAAGACTCAAAGTCCCTCTTCTAGAGAGGAGAGAGACCGCATGGATAAGATCCCTTATGCATCTGCTATAGGATCTATCATGTACGTCATGCTGTGTACTCGTCCTGATGTCTCGTATGCTTTGAGCATGACGAGTAGATACCAGTCAAATCTAGGTGAGCGTCACTGGATAGCAGTCAAAAATATTCTTAAGTACTCGAGAAGGACTAAAGAATATTTCTTGATATTTGGAGGTGATGAGGAGCTAGCTGTAAAGGGTTACAGCGATGCCAGCTTCCAAACTGACCAGGATGATTATAGATCGCAGTCAGGGTTCGTGTTTTGCTTGAATGGTGGCGCTGTGAGCTGGAAGAGTTCGAAGCAGGACACAGTTGCTGATTCTACAACAGAAGCCGAGTATATTGCTGCATCTGAGGCAGCAAAGGAGGCAGTTTGGATCCACAAGTTCATTACTGAGCTTGGGATGGTTCCTAGCATAGCAGATCCCATAGAGCTCTATTGTGACAACAATGGAGCGATTGCACAGGCTAAGGAACCTCGCTCACACCAGCGGACCAAACACATACTACGGCGCTTCCATCTCATTCGAGAGATTATCGATAGAGGAGATGTGAAGATTTGTAGAGTACCCACAGAGGCTAACATCGCAGATCCCTTGACCAAGGCTTTGGCACAGAAAAAGCATGATGGTCACACTAGGTCATTGGGTATTAGATACTATGGTGATTGACACTAGTGCTAGTGGGAGATTGTTAGTGAAAGCCCTAGAGACAATCATGTGATGATTGTTGTATGGACTTTATTGTATCATATTCCTATTTATAAAGGCATGGTTATTATATTTACTTGTATTGGTGCCAAATAACTAAATATAATAATGTCCTTGAGTAGTAGGTTCTTATCTATATCAATCGATTGGTTGAATCGATAATGAGATGATATAGAGAACACTACTCTTAATCATTCCTAGTCGAGTGTTAACATTCATGGACAATGTTAATGCGTAGAGACTAACATGTAGGTCAACATGATGACTTGATCTCACAAGTCATGGATATGAGATATCAAGTTGACACATGGGTATGCATTGGAGAATGTATACTGAATGACCCGCCATGAGAAAGTATCATGGATCGTTATATGAGTGTTATATACTTTCTCATATGGCTATTAGTATGACTATTAGTCCTTAGATTTGAAGTCACCATGGTTCCCTACATAAGGAGTTGCATACTTTGGCTTCGTCAAATGTCACCCGTAAATGGGTGGACTATAAAGGCGATTACTGGGTATGTAACAAATTATGCGGAGGGATGTGAGTGATGTAGATGGGATCTATCCCTCCTATATGATGGGAGTGACATCGATATTCTTTATAGAGTGAGACCACGAAGTGCATGGCCATGCCCAAATGAGTCAATATGAGATATTGAGCTCATTTGATTAGAATGAGTCTACTTGGAGTTCAAGATTTAGATTGTATTGAGGATGACACGGTCTATGCCTCGATTGGTCAATCTAGATGTCAAGGATAGAGGGACATTGTCACATATTGTGAGAGTCACAATTAGTAGTCACAAAGGTGATGTTGGAGCTCAACATTCTTGTAACTTGGGTAACAATGATGTGTTGCTAGATACCGCTCTTTGCTTATGTTCATAAATCGGTTTAGGGAAATTGCCAATGTTACAAGAACCTATAGGGTCACACACAAAGGAAAATTAGATGGAGATTAGGTTCATATGATGAACCATGAGGATTAGGTTCATGGGATGAACCAAATTGGATTAAGAGTAATCCTAATTAGACTAATTGAGTTGGACTCAATTTGATTCAAGTGTTGAATGAGTCTAATTTAGATTTGATTCATTTAGTTAATTTAAATTAATGAATAGAGATTCATTAAATCAAATTGACTTGAGTCAAGTGGTTAAATTTGATCAACCATGGGAGATAAGAGGTCAAGTTTGACTTGACTTGAGAGGGAAGATGAAAGGTCAAGTTTGACTTGACCAAATGCCATGTCATGATGATGACTTGGCATGGCCGGCCAATGATGATGCTCCACATCATCATTGACTTATCAAGTGATGCCGCCTCATAAGGGAGACCAAGAGATATTAGCTCTTGGAGTTACATGCATGCATGTAACCTCCCCTTCCATGAAGTGGCCAACCACTTATTCCATTAGATGGAATTGATTTTGTGAGTTACTCCAACTTCATCTTCCTCCTTGGATCATCCTCTCAAGCTCCCCTCTCCTCCTTGGCCGAAATTCCTAAAGAGTGCTAGCACACTCTAAGGTATTTTCTCCACCAATTTGTCCGTGTGGATACCAATAGAGGAGTGTTCACTTGACACTCTTGAGTTCCGACGATACGTTTGGACGAGCGGGATAAGTGAAGGGCGTCACTACGAGGGTAATACTCTCAACTTCTAGATCTAAGGTAGATCTAGGTTTACTTAGCACATAGATGTTTTTATTTTAATATATCTTCGCACGGATCCGTAACCGGACTTCCAGGGTTTCCGCAACGCAAAAAGCAATTTTTGTGGCTCGGAAAGTCCAACAGAGACTCGACTGGTCGAGTGAATGCTCTATCAGTCGACTGATGGGTATCATCAGTCGACTGATGATGGATCCGTTGGACTTATCCAGCGTGGATCTAGCCATTGTCTCACGACAACAGTGGCATCAGTCGACTGATGGTCCTGACCAGTCGACTGATCGACTTTTTCTAGCACAGGTTGAAGCTTTATAAGGAGCTCGTGATGGAGAAAAATGTATCCGGTTCTTGAGAGCTATTGGGCCAATTTGTTGCTGCAAATTAGGTCTCCAAGTGCAAGCAAGCAACCAAGCATTCAAGCAATCAAAAATAAGTGTTGTAAAGCTTTTTCTTTACTTGTCTTTCATATTTGCATTGTATATTGTTTGTATTTTGTTCTTGCTATTGTATGATCGTTTGTACGAGGTTTCTCCACCTCCGACTTGTGTTGAGAAGGAGTTATTGTGATTAGTAGTGTGTGTTTGCATTGCTAGGGCTTTTAGAGCCCGATCCATGGAGTAGGAACTGTTCGGTTCTGAACCACGTTACATACTTGCGTATTTGTGTTTGTCTATTTCGTATTTCTTAATTATTATTCCGCTGTGGGCTAACGAAGTTTGTAGACGAACACGAAACGAATTCCATCACGCAATGCTATTCACCCCCCTCTAGCGGCCTCAAATCACTTACAGTTAGATCCCTAAATTGGTGTAATTATGGGTCGTGAAGGGTTGTGAATGGGAGTTGTGAAGGCTACGAAGGGTATTGTCCGGTGAGGTTGTGTTGTGTGGGTTGTATATGTTCTGTACGAGGGTTGGGAATGGGCTGGAGCAGCTCGATCTCGACTGTAATGCACTGTTTTAAGGCTGTGAATGGGTTAGTAGGAGCTGGAGTTGATTTGAAATGGTAGGGTCTTTGAATAAATGTGATTCGTGTGAATAAGATGGGAGTTCAATAGAGGGAGCTCAATTGTTGTGAATCGGCCATGGATGATTGTGGGTTTCTAATTCGTATTTGATAAGAAGGGATGTTAATATAAGAATGACATAGTAGTTAATTAATTGTTGTCATGTGTTGGAACTTAATGCGTGTTATGATATGTGCAGGATGTGAATACGAGACATGTCCGCGACCGTGAAGATTTTATTATTACGAGATTTACATCAGGTGGGTAATTTCCTACCCTGGTCAGGTAGTTGTAAATCTTAATGCATGAGGATTTAAATTTATGATCATATTACCTTGACTCAACTCCTATTATGTTATTGCTTGATACTTAGCCTTTGCCCTTTAAATACTCTATTTTTGTTATCACATTTTCCTTCATCATGATTAGGAGTTACAGATGTGATGTATGTAAGCCTATAGTTGTTCAGTTATGTGTAAATAGTGGAGTACGGATGAAGACTTGATTTGTAAATTGGATAAAAGGTCATCTGGGGGTGGGTAATATCTTGAACGTAGAATTGATTTTTATGTCATATCCTCATGTTACGTATCTATTACGGATCATGTGTTTATGTATGGGCATGTGGATTGTGGATAGTGTGTCGCTACAGACTGGTTGTCCTAGCTTGGTTATGATCAATTGAGTATGACTCTCTGTAGGATAGAGAGTATGTTCATCAATTGAGTATGACTCTCTATAGGATAGAGAGTGTGTTGATCAGTTAAGTATGACTCTCTGCAGGATAGAGAGTGTGTTGATCAGTTGAGTATGACTCTCTGTAAAATAGAGAGTATGTGGTGGATGTATGTTATGTGTGATGGTGCATTCATGTCATTTACATACATGCTGGCACTTGATCTTCTTTGTAGTCAAGAGAGTCGTCAGTCATCCTGCCTCCATGGTTACTCGCGGTAGTAGTAGCTGGTGTAATGGCAGAGCATTTGTTATGCCACACTCGACCACTATTGACGGTAGTAGTTGGAGTTGCGTGCAGTTGTCCTGCGTGTGTGACACTCGACCACTCATGGATAATGACTGTCGGAGTAGCCACCAACAGGGACTCCCATTGTGTAGCTAGCTCTTTATGCTTATATGCTACTTGTTCATATTGCCCACTCGGTCACTCGAGAGTAGTGGTTAGTGTTGAGTTGGGACAGTTGTCATGTTGAGCCACCTATGCCACATTGGGACCGTGGTAGCGAGTGGGGTGAGCAGGCATGACCATGCATTCTGTATTGTCGTGTTGTTACGTTGTTATATATTATTGTGATTAATATATCTATAGATGCAGTCTATATATATGTTTGGTGTGATGTTGCATTTATTTGTATTATGCTTACTACATTTGGTTGTACATCATCATACATGCTACTTGCATTTTCTATATGGTTGTGGTGGTTGTGGCTGAAAGGCTTTGTATGAACAGGATATTATGTCACGTACAGGAGAGATATTGTCCATTTTTCGGCTCGGCATACTCTCTGGGCGTGACAACTTTATTGGTATCATAGCCCTAGGTTTTGCGATGTCATACAATTATTTTTTCCTTGAGTTTTGGATTCTCGGGAGTCGATTTTTTTGGTTTTGGTTTTGAGAGATGGGATCGACGGCGGTATGAGCTCTGAGCAGTACAAAGTAAGAATTCTTGATAACTTATATTCTAGTTAAATACTTATCTAAAATTCTTCATCATGTGTTGATAAACGGAGTTATGACACTTGTTCAGACTCGTGGTCGAGGTCGTCCATCAAGGCGATCAGCCAGAGTTGTGAGACAAGAGGTTGCTATGACTGAGCCCGTTATTCGGGAACAACCTCAGCATCCCCCTATCGGAGGTTCAGAGTCTCAAGTTCCGGATATACTACTGACTATGCCAGTACCCGCGGAGTCCAGTTGGCTTAATGATAAAGCTCGGATACTTGTATTGGCGCGTTCGACCAAGTATCGACTTACTCTGTTCCGAGGGGAGTCTGATCCATGGATCGCCTGTAGTTGGCTGGAAAATTTAGAGGATACTTTCGAGTACGTGGATTGTACGGACGAGGAGAAAGTGGGCCTAGCTGCATACCACCTTAGATATCAGGTTGTTACTTAGTGGAAGATGCAAAAAAAACCCTACTCGGGGAGCATGGGATTACCTGAGCAGTCTTTCGAGATGCTTTCTGGAGATAGTGTTTTCCTTCGGCATTTTCTACGATACATCGTTAGGAGTTCCTAAGCCTGAAGCAAGGTGACCAATCTGTTATGGAATATAATGCAAAATTTACCAGACTTATGGAGTTCTGCACTCATCTGGTAACTCAGGATACAGATCGGATGTTCCAGTTTACTCAAGGTCTAATTTCTTATATTCGGGCCAGGATGTCGGGATCTTCAATTAACTCATACAAAGAGGCCTTGGACCGAGCTATCTTTATTGAGATGACTTCCCAGCAGATTTCAAGGGATAAGGATATGGAGAAGCAAATGTCCTAGAGTAAGCAACCAAAACAGAATACAACAAATCAGACTCAAAAGAAGAAGGATCGAGGTGGTGCTACTCGAGGTACTGCAGAGGGATCTTCTAGGTTGCAAAAAGGGAAGCAACCAACTTCTGAGTATTCTAGCGGTTATTAGAAGAGTCGTAAGGGTCAGAACAAGACCGGATGTTATAGATGTGGATCTGGAAGCCATAGAACTCCAGAGTGTCCCTTGGAGCATCCTGTTTGCTATTATTGCAAGCAACTTGGGCATACCAGTCGGGAGTATACTTTGAAAGCACAGTCGGAGTTCTCAGATAACTCTAGCAAGGGAAGGAAGTCTAGCCAGTAGAGGCAGCAAAGGAAAACACAAGGGACACAAGTGTATGGTAAGAAGCAGCCAGTACCTCCATAGGCACAATTGCATCAGATACAGGGGTGCCACTTCAGTGATGCCGACAGCTATTCAGTATCTTGCCTCTCTAGTGATTTACTATCCAAGGGTACCTACACAGTAGTTTTTACCAGCCAGCTCTCAGGGGTATATTATGTCTGCACCGATGACTCAGCCTTCAGTACCACAGAGTCATACTCAGCCTGAGTGGAGGCACACTACTACTTCATCAGGGACGTAGCCGTAAAATGTCGAGGTTGGATGCGTTTATGCTATAACTAGAGAAGAGGCACAACGGATTGAGGGATCAGTCATTAGGGGTATGATTTCATTTTATTTTATATATGTTGATATTTTGATTGATACTGGTAGTTCCCATTCATTCGTAGCTAGAATATTTCTAGGTAGAGTTGGAAGGATTTCGATGGTTCGTTCTTGTGGGCTAGCAGTATTGTTGCCATCAGGAGAGGTACTAACTATACACCAAGAAATCAAAGATTGCCCATTATATTTCGACGAACATATCCTTACAGTGGACCTCCAGGTGTTGGAAATAGTAGAGTTTGACATTATTCTCGGTATGGACTGGTTGGCCACTTATTATGCTACAGTGGATTGTAGAGCAAGGGTGATGACTTTTCGACCACCAGATCAACTAGCTTGGAAATTCATTGGTACTAGAGATGATAGAGTGTCCATCATATCTGCATTACAAGCTTAGAAACTATTGTCTCAGGGTTGTCAAGGTTACTTAATGTCTCTAGTCAAAGTAGAGAGTGAAGGACTATCACCCCTTTCTGATGTGTAGGTAGTCCAAGAGTATCCGGATGTGTTTCCAGATGAACTTCCAGACTTGCCACCTCCTAGGCAAGTGGAATTTGCGATAGAGGTGATTCCAGGAACCGCATCAATATTGAAACCTCCTTATCGGATGGAACCAAAGGAGCTGAATGAACTTAAAATCCAACTGCAGGAGTTGTTGGATAGTGGATTTATTCGGCTAGTGTTTCTCCATGGGGAGCTCCGGTACTTTTTGTCAAAAAGAAGGATGGATCATTGCAATTATGCATTGACTACCGACAACTAAATGCGGTAACTGTAAAGAACAAATATCCATTGCCAAGGAAAGAAGATTTGTTTGACCAACTTAAAGATACCTATGTGTACTCTAAGATTGATTTGCGCTTAGGATATCATCATCTTTAGATAAGAGATGAGGATGTGCAAAAAATCGCATTCCACACTCGTTTTAGGCATTACGAGTTTCTGGTGATGCCTTTTGGCCTCACGAGTGTCTAGCTGCATTTATGGACTTGATGAACCGAGTATTCTTGAGGTATGTAGATCAGTTTGTAATAGTGTTCATAGATGATATATCGATATATTCTCGGTTTGAAGAGGAACATGACCATCATCTCCGGATTGTTTTGGAGACGTTACGACAAGAGCAGCTATATGCCAAGTTCAGTAAATGTGCGTTCTGGTTATCTTTAGTGAGTTTTCTTAGACACGTGGTGTCTAACAGAGGTATTTCTATAGATCCCCAGAAAATCGAGGCGATTACCAGTTGGGAGCAGCCAAAATCAGTTCAGGAGGTCCGTAGTTTCCTTAGTTTGGCCAGGTATTATCGGAGATTCGTGGAGGGATTCTCTAGTATTGCCATGCCACTCACTCGTTGACCCAGAAGGGGGTCAAGTTCACCTGGTCAGAGGCTTTTGAAATTAGCTTTCAAGATATGAAACAACGGCTAATTTCCGCACAAATATTAGTGATTTCTTCCGGTGTTGCTAGGATGATACTATATACTAACTCTTTTATCCAAGGATCGGGTGCAGTTCTGATGCAGTCTGACTGTGTGGTATCCTATGTCTCCCGTCAACTAAAGGATCACGAAAGGAATTATCCAGTGCATGACCTAGAGTTAGTAGTCATTATTTTCGAGTTGAAGATATGGAGGCACTACTTATATGGAATTACATTTGAAATCTATACAGATCATAAAAGTTTGAAATATCTGTTCACATAGAAGGAACTGAATTGAGACAGAGGCGGTGGATGGAATATTTGAAGGATTATGATTGCACCATTCATTATCATCTAGGAAAAGCTAATGTTGTAGCAGATGCGCTGAGCAGAAAGTCTCGTGAGGTTCTAGTTAGTCATCTGACAACAGTTATCGACCTAGTTCGACAGTTCTCAGAGTTAGAATTGTCTGAACAAGGTCAAACATCTCAAGGGATATTAATTTCTATGGTTGCCCAGTCCACTATTGCTGAGAAGATTAAAGAAGCACAAGTTAGTGATCAGCATCTGCAGTTCTTGTGCAACACAATAGACTCAGAATGACAGATGGATTTCTCGAGTGACGAGAATGGAGTACTATGTTTCCATTGATGATTATGTATTCCGAACACTCATCCAGTTAAGGAAGAGTTGTTACAGGAAGCACATCATTCAAGATTTGCTATACATCTTGGTGGTACTCGGATGTACCGAGATTTAAAATAGTTATACTGGTGGAACGATATGAAGAAAGATGTTGCAGACTTTATTGCTCGATGTTTAGTATGTCAGCAGGTGAAGGCTGAACATCAGAAATCCACTGGGTTGCTTCAGAAAATTCCGATTCCGAAATGGAAGTGGGAGCATATCGCTATGGATTTTCGTTACGGGATTGTCCAGAACCTGTAAAGGGCATGATGCGATTTGGGTGATTGTGGATCGACTAACCAAATCCGCTCACTTTTTGCCTATTCGTGGGACGGACTCATTGGATCGTTTGGCAGAGTTGTACTGCCAAGAGATTATCAGGCTGCATGGAGTGCCTTTGAGTATCATATCTGATAGAGATCCGCGATTTACCTCACAATTCTGGCAAAGCCTTCAGCAGGCCATGGGCACAGAGCTTCGACTTAGTATAACATTTCATCTGCAGACAGATGGATAGTCTGAGCATACCATTCAGACATTAGAGGATTTGCTGAGATCTTGTGTTATGGATTTCAGAGGCAGCTGGGAGGACCACGTTCATTTAGTAGAATTTGCCTATAATAATAGTTATCACTCCTCTATTCAGATAGCTCCTTTCGAGGCCTTATATGGCAGACCCTGTAGATCTCCCGTGTTATGGGAGGAGGTTGGGGAGCGACAATTGCTGGGGCCACAGAGTATTCAGCATAATGCAGAGTTGGTGCAAGTAATTAGATGACGGTTATCCGAGGCACATGATCGACAGAAGAGTTATGCGGACCAGAGGTGAAGACCTTTGGAATTCTTAGTCGAGGATCATGTATTCCTACGAGTTTCACCCATCAAAGGAGTCAAAAGATTTGGGTTGAAAGGAAAATTAGCTCCACGCTACATTGGTCCATTTAAGATATTGGAGCGGATTAGGGGTGTAGCTTACCGGCTGACTTTACCTCCAACACTTGCAGGTGTTCATAACATATTTTATGTTTCTATGCTAAAGAAATATGTATCATGAGTTGATCATGTTTTGAAGGAGGTACTAATCCCACTTCAGCCTAATGCGTCATATGTGGAGATTCCAGTGTGAATTCTAGGTCGCAAGGAGCATCAGTTGCGGAACAAAACCATCCGACTTGTAAAAGTTGGATGACAGCATCATACTGATGAGGAGGCTACATGGGAGTTGGAGGATACTATCCGAGCTCGATACCCTCATTTGTTCACTTGAGGTATGTGATGGTTCCAGAAATTTCTTGAATTGGTTATTACATTTAAGTGCGAAATTTGGAAATCAAATTTTATTAAGTGGAGGAGAATGTAAAATACCGCAAATAAATGGCTAAAGAGTGATAATAATTATTGGAAAAAAATGATTAGGGATTTAATTAAACCTAACCTAGGCTTAATGGTATGGGTTTAATCGAATTTAGGTTTAAGCCTTATAAGGTCTTAAATTTGACCCATTTTCTTTCAAACCTGACCCGTCCCATTTCTTAAAGCCAACCGTTTCTGCATTTCCTCACCATTGAATTTTTCCGAGCATTTCTGCGTCGAAATCCCGAACGATCGGTGAAGACACTTCTTTTTCTCTTCACCTCGCGATCTTCTCTTCTCGTGATTCCTAACCGCGACCTCCTCAACTGCCACGCCCAACCTTCCTTCTTCCGATATCGTCCTTCCTTCCTCATGGCAAGTAGTGATGACTAGACCATCCTCGACGATCTCTACGGATGAGCAAGAGAAGAGAGCGAGCGAGTGGCAGGGGAGCTTGAATCGGTGAAGATCCGACGGTGAGCTGCCTTCACGATCTCCGCCGGAGCAAGGTAAGGTGTGGTCCCTCCTCCCCGATCTCAGATGAGATCCACTCCAATTGCAACCCTTTCCATTCGATTGCTCAACAAATTGTGGTGTTAGTTTAGCAGAGGATTTTTCTAGTGAACAGAGCATTTGGGGGAAGTGTCACCGATGAAGCTGCAAACCCAGGTATACCTCTCAGTTGCTTTCCATTCTCTGTTGTCCAATGTGATTTATTGGTGTCGATTTTGGGTTTCAAAGGGGGCAATGGTTGTGCGACTGTGAACATAGAGGGATCTCTGTAGGTGGTGGGCTGGTATTGGGGAGTTGCTCGACTATGAGTGAGGGAAGATGGACAGATGGAGCTGTGTGTGTCACTTTGGGTTGGTTAGATCCCCAAATTGGTGTGAACATGGTTGTAAATGGCTGTGAATTAAGTTGGGTTACGATGAGGGTTCCAATTAGGGTTGGTTAGATCCCTAAATTGGTGTAATAATGGGCCGTGAAGGGTTGTGAATGGGAGTTGTGAAGGCTGCGAAGGGTGTTTTCCAGTGAGGTTGTGTTGTGTGGGTTGTATATGTTTTGTACGAGGGTTGGGAATGGGCTAGAGCAGCTCGATCTCGGTTGTAATACGCCGTTTTAAGGCTGTGAATTGGTTAGTATGAGATGGAGTTGATTTGGAATGGTATGGTCTTTGAATAAATGTGATTTGTGTGAATAAGTTGGGAGTTCAATAGAGGGAGCTCAGTTGTTATGAATCGGCCATGGATGATTGTGGGTTTCTAATTCGTATTTGATAAGAAGGGATGTTAATATAAGAATGACATAGTAGTTAATTAATTGTTCTCGTGTGTTAGAACTTAATGCGTGTTATGATATGTACAGGACGTGAATACGAGGTAGGACCGCGACCATGAAAATTTTATTATTACGAGATTTATATCAGGTGGATAATTTCCTACCATGGTCAGGTAGTTATAAATCTTGATGCATGAGGATTTAAATTTATGATCATATTACCTTGACTCCACTCCTATTATGCTATTGCTTGATACTTAGCCTTTGCCCTTTAAATACTCTATTATTGTTATCACATTTTCCTTCATCATGATTAGGAGTTACAAATGTGATGTATGTAAGCCTATAGTTGTTCAGTTATGTATAAATAGTGGAGTACGGATGAAGACTTGATTTGTAAATTGGATAAAAGGTCATCCGGGGGTGGGTAATATCCTGAATGTAGAATTGATTCTTACGTCATATCCTCATGTTATGTATCTATTATGGATCATGTGTTTATGTATGGTTTTGTGGATTGTGGATAGTGTGTCGCTACGGACTGGTGGTCCTAGCTTGGTTATGATCAGTTGAGTATGACTCTCTGTATGATAGAGAGTGTGTTGATCAGTTGAGTATGACTCTCTGTAGGATAGAGAGTATGTTGATCAGTTAAGTATGACTCTCTGCAAGATAGAGAGTGTGTTGATCAGTTGAGTATGACTCTTTGTAGGATAGAGAGTATGTGGTGGATGTATGTTGTATGACAGTGCATTCATGTCATTTACATGCATATTGGCAACTTGGTCTCCCTTGTGGTCGAGAGAGTCATCAGTCATCTTACCTCCACGGTTACTCATGATAGTAGTAGCTGGTGTGGGGGCAGAGCATTTGTTGTGCTCCACTCGACCAATATAGAAGGTGATAGTTGGAGTTGCATGCAGTTGTCCTGCGTGTGTGACACTCAACCACTCATGGATAGTGACTGTCAGAGTGACCACCAGTAGGGACCCCCGTTGTATAGCTAGCTCTTTACGCTTATATGCTACTTGTTCATACTGCCCACTCGGTGACTCGAGAGTAGTGGTTGGTATTGAGTTGGGATAGTTGTCATGTCGAGCCACCTAGCCACACTGGGGTCGTGGTAGCGAGTGGGGTGAGCAGACATTACCATGCATTCTGTATTGCTGTGTTGTTATGACATTTTGCATATTGACATATATATATGGTTGTGATTAGTATATCTATAGATGTAGTCTATATATATACTTGGTGTGATGTTGCATTTGTTTGTATTATGCTTGTTGTATTTGGTTGTACATCATCATACATGCTACTTGCATTTTCTATATGGTTGTGGTGGTTGTGGCCGAAAGGCTTTGTATGAATAGGATATTGTGTCACGTACATGGGAGACGATGTTCGTTTTTCGGCTCGATATACTCTCGGGTCGTGACATTGAGTCTATCAATTGCATAGCAATATGTCAGAACGACAAGAAAAGTTGATCAAGACTATGGTATCATCCTGTCCTTTCAACCAATGGGGTATGGACCTAGTCGACCTAATGTCATTAGCTCCTGGATAAAGGAGGTTCTTAGTTAGCAGTGAATTATTTTTTCAAGTGGATAGAGATTGAGCCCTTATCAAGTATTACCAAAAGAGCAATAATATAGTTTTTGTGGCGGAATATCCTATGCCTGTATGGGGTGCCACGATGACTGATAAGTGATAATGGTCGTCTATTCTAGTGTCGCTAAGTAAGGGAGTGGTGTTGAATCTCCGAATTGAATAAGTCTTCATTTCTATGGCCTATTCTCAAACTAACAGGAAAGTAGAAGTGATCAATAGAATCATTGTATAGGGGTTAAAAACCAAGTTAGAGGTCACATGAGGAAATTGAGTGGAGGAGCTCTTGGGAGTCTTTTGAGCCTATCGAACCATTGTAAGGGCTCCTACGGGAGAAACTCCATTCAGTATGGTTTATGAGGCGGAAACAGTCATCCTAGTGGAAGTTCTACTTGAGAGTGCTCGAATTCAAGCTTATGATCCGATTAATAATGAAGTGTAGAGGATAATAGAATTAGACCAGATAGAAGAAAGGAGGGAACGAGCGTGGGTCAAAATTGAGGCATACTAACAAAAGAATACAACGAGCATTCAATAGAAAGGTTATACCTCGATTTTTCCAAGTTGGGGATTTGGTGTTGTGTAAAGTGAATATGGTTGAAAAAGTCAAAAAATGACCCCTAATTGGGAAGACCCGTATAAGGTTATCAAGCGAGTAGCTGGAGCAGCATACTACTTGCAAGATGCGGAAGACAAGATGCTACCAAGGGCTTGGAATGCAGTGCATGATAACACACATTTTGGCATACTATTTTGATTCATTTCTTGATCTTTTAATCTACTCATATGGTTAGTTTGTCGTATTTATCATGTTTTATGAGCATTGGATTATTTTAGAACTATGATGCAAATATATTCTAACTTGATGTCCCTAGAATTAAATTGTGCTTTGTTTTGTAGGGATTTGAGGATCATATCGAGAAGTTTTGGGGCCTATTCAGTAAGGAAACATGACCAAGCCATGGCCCTAACATGCTCCACTATGTGTTGAGCTGTGAGCATCAAAGATAACAAAATAACAACACAACAATAAGGTCCACGGTCTGGTTGTGATGCTCATCACAATCATGGACCCCACTGGACATAGCTGAAGTGCAGTGGTCACCATGGTATGGTCGTGGTGCCCACCACAACCAAGCCGTAGTGTAGGGTGGAACTCCTAGTGAGGCACTACAAAAGTCTGCCTTCATCCCCCATCTGAGAGAGCTCTCCTCTCCTTCCCTAATAGCTGCCTCCATCACCTCTCCCAGTTGAGAGAGCGTCCATCCATGTCATTCCATCATCGAAGGGGTTCCTCCAATCATCTTCATCATCTCGACACCACAGGAGGTCAGGGTCTCTCTTGAAGGGAAAAGTCGCGTTTCGCTTCTTCCCTTTGGTCACTTGCGCATGACGATCCTGTGTCACGTCCCCGGATTAAAATTTCATTAATTAAAACTAATCCGGACGAAGATGGATTACCCAAGCAACCGATTCATCATCGTGCTATTCAATTTGAGTTGTCGCTTGAACAAACTTATTGTTCAAGCAACCTAACTCTTTTTCTCGATTATCTGCGAAATATATGATGTACGGATTGTCGATTTTTGTGTTTATCATCGGGGTCCATGTCAATCAATAACATATAAATACAAAAGAACAAGAATCAAAATTAAACAAGATTATACCTCTTGTTTTGCCTCTTGATCTTCTATTGTATTCCTATCCTCTTCTTGGACGTCGTGTGGGCGATGATCTTCCAAGAATCGAAGCCTCCTAGACCAAGTTTCCGAGCAAGGAAGAAAATCCTCCCTTCTTCTCCTTGTTTATGTCGACCACCAAAACACCAAGTCCTTGGTGTCCACCGGCCCTAAGGAGAGGGAGAAGGTGGCGCCGGCCAAGAGAGAAGGATAGCCTTAAACCCTTGATGTCGTCGGCCCTTAGAGAAGGAGAAGAGGCATAGACAATGGAGAAGGAAAAACCCTAGAACTCCAAACCTTGTCGTCGGCACTAGAAGCAAACCCTAGCACACCCAAGCCTTGCCACCCCAAAACCTCTCCAACGTCAACCCAAACATATATTTAGGTCTAGGCTTCATGAGGTATTTATAATAGGCTACAATAGAGACCATGATGAGGAGTTGGATCTTGGCCACCCAATGGATCCGAACCACATATAACCCGATCCATTAATGATAATTCATTCCACTAGAGGATCATCATTGATCTACCTCACTAACCCCCATAATTAAATATGGGCTCCAGATATTATTTGTACAAAATATCTCCCCGTGTTTAAGATATTGAATGTCCATTAATTAATTAAATTACTGACAATTTAATTAATTAATATCTAACTCCATGAGTAGTATCACTCATCCTTATTATCATATTGGACCAAGTCCACCTGCAGGATTTACATGATGAACTTTATGAGCTCCTCAAGGGAGCATCATCATCCTATGCATAGGACACGGTTTCCTCCTATAATCAACGACACACCATGTAGATAATATTATTTTCCAACTTACCAGGCTTATCGATTTACACATAAATCTCGCCCATTGGTAAATCAAAGAAATAAAAACTAAGTACATGTGCCCGTTATTATATCGGGATTAAGAGCATGTACACTATAATATTTGATGTCTGATTCAATTATATAGTCAGTATAAATTGAATCACCGCTAAATCGGTCCTGCTCAATACACACAAAGTGTACTAGTGTAATTCTATGGTTAAGATAAACCAATACCAAATTATACTACAACCATGCCAAAGATTTGTCCAAAACCATCTTAGTTGTGAGCCTCTACTTATACTCTATAAGGAACTGATAACATGATCTTCTGTGCGACACCACACACCATGTTATCTTCAATGTAAAGTATCAGACAATATGCATAATATGCAAACAATGATCATGTGATTCTTATTTCAAAATGAAGATGTTCATACAAAGGCTAAGCTTTCAGTATACATCCCAATAATCTCCTACTTATACTAAAAGACTATGCTGTCATCAAACTGTCATAAATCTGATTCCCATTCCCTCCACATGTCTATCAAAAGGTCTGGCTGGAAGGACCTTAGTGAAAGGATCTACCAGGTTATCCTCTGATGCAATCTTGGCGACAATAACTTCTCCTCACTTTACGATCTCTCGTATCAGGTGGTACTTGCGCTCTATGTGTTTACTTGCCTTTTGGACTCGTGGTTCCTTCGAGTTTGCAACTGCACCACTGTTATCACAATAAATTATGATAGTTCTGGGCAAACCAGGAATCACATCCAAGTCCATCAAGAAGTTTCTGAGTCATACAACTTCTTTGGCTACCTCAGAGGCTGCCACATACTCAGCTTCCATGGTAGAGTCCGCCACGCATTTCTACTTGACACTCCTCTATATAATGGCTCCACCTCCCAAAGTAAACACAAAACTCGAGGTAGACTTACTGTTATCCCTATCTGATTGGAAGTCAGAATCTGTGTAACTCACAGGGAGTAATTGATCTGTTTGGTATACCATCATATAATCCCTAGTCCTTCTCAAGTACTTCAATATATGCTTTACCGCAGTCCAATGTCCCTATCTTGGATTACTCTGATATCTGCTAACCATGCCCACGATAAAGCAGATATCTGGTCTCGTACATAACATAACATACATGAGGCTTCCTACCGACGAAGCATAAGGAACCACCTTCATCTCCTCTATCTCCTTTGATGTTCTAGGACATATCTCTTTAGATAAAGGTACTCCATGCTGAAAAGGTAGAAAACCTTTCTTGGAGTTCTGCATGCTAAAACGAGTTAAAATAGTGTTTATGTATGACACTTGAGATAAGCACAACATCCTTTTCTTGCGATCCCTTATAACCTTGATCCCAAGGATGTGTCCCACTTCTCCCAAGTTCTTCATATCAAATTGTTTGGACAACCATACCCTTACGTCTGATAACACTTTGATATTGTTGCCAATGAGCAAAATGTCATCTACGTATAGTACAAGAAATACCACTATGTTTCCGTCACATCTCTTGTATACACAAGACTCATCCGGACTTTGAATAAATCCATATGACTGGATTGCCTCATCAAAGCGGATGTTCCAAGATCTCGAAGCTTGCTTCAATCCATAAATGGACCGATTAAGCTTGCACACAAGATGCTCTTTGACCTTTGCAATGAATCCCTCTGATTGCTCCATATAGATGTTTTCTTCAAGACTTCCATTAAGAAAAGTTGTCTTGACATCGATCTACCAAACCTCATAATCCATATGAGCAGTAATAGACAAGAGAATCCTGATAGACTTAAGCATGACTATCGGCGAAAAGATCTCCTCATAATCGATACCCTCTTTCTGAGTATACCCTTTCGCAACAAGCCTTGTTTTGAAGGTCTCTACCTTCCCGTCTGATCCTCTCTTTCTTTTGTAGATCCACTTGCATCCAATGACTTTTACACCATTGGATGGTTCTACTAGCTCCCAGACCTGATTTGAATCCATAGATTCTATCTCAGAATTCATCACTCTTTGCCAAGATACCACATCTTTATCTTGGATTGTCTCGTCATATGTCCAAGGATCAGGTTCATGTTTGTCAGGGACCAAATCAGAAGATTCTCCCAAGAACATAAATCTATCAGGTTGTCTAGCAACCCTCCCACTACGATGAGGTATCACCTGTGTATCGTCTGTGACACACAGTGCAGTCACTTGTGATATGTCCTCTTGTACCGTTGGTACTGAAGTAGTGACTTCCCCTCTTAATTCCTCCATAACAATTTTGCTCATGGGCTTGTGGTTCCTCACATAATCTTCCTCTAAAAATCGAGCGTTCATGCTAACGATCACCCTCTGATCTCTAGGACTATAGAACAAACCACCTTTCGTTCCTCTGGGATAGCCTACGAACAAGCGCACTTCTATACGAGATTCTAACTTACCAGCATCTCCCTTCAGCACATGTGTTGGACTATCCCAAATTCGAATATATCTCAGACTAGACTTTCGCCCAGTCCACAATTCTGTGGGAGTAGAAGGTACTGATTTAGATAGTACCAAGTTTAGAATATACATGGTCTTTTCCATAGCATACTCCCAGAACGAATCTGGTAACTTAGAATAACTCATCATCGATCTAACCATCTCCATAAGAGTCCTATTCCTTCGCTCCACCACACCATTCTGCTAGGGTGTACCAGGTGTAGACAGTTGGGATTGAATCTCAGCCTCTGATAAGTAACTCCTAAACTCTCCCAAGAGGTACTCACCACCACGATCAGATCGTAGTGTCTTGATACTTTTACCTTGACGTTTCTCTACATCAGCCTTGAATTCTTTGAACCTGACAAAGCATTCAGACTTGTAGCGCGTCAAGTAAATGTATCCATATCTTGAATAATCGTCTATAAAAGAGATGAAATATTCAAAACCACCTCTATCTTGGATAGACATAGGACCACACAAATCAGAATGAACCAATTCCAATACATCTTTAGCTCTATACCCCTTGGCCTTAAAAGGCCTCTTGGTCATTTTACCTTCCAAGCAAGATTTGCAGGTTGGGAAATCTTCCACCACCAATGAATCCAAAGGTCCATCAGCTATCAACCTTTGAATTCTACTGAGGTTAATATGACTTAACCTTAGATGTCAAAGATACGTTTGGTTCATTTTCGAAGGTTCCTTTCTCTTATTAGATTTAGAAGATGAGTTATTTATTTCTATTTACATCGTGGGAGTTTTTGGTTCAAGAGTGTATAAATTTCCTACCAACGCACCATAACAGATAATCTCCTTATTCCTTTTTATAACAACTCTGTCATTAAAAGAAATAGAGTACCCATCCATAAATAATTTAGAAACTGAAATCAAATTCTTTCTAAATGAAGGTACATAAAGGCAATTTCTCAGAACTAAAGTTTTATTCCTATCACAAGATAAATAAACATCTCCCACTGCAATAGCCGCCATATTCGTAGCATTGCCCATGTAGATGGTAATCTCTCCCTCAACTAGTCATCTAGTTTCCTGAAACTCCTGCAAAGAATTGCAGACATGATCAGTGGCTCCCCGTATCTATACACTAGGTACCGGTAGATAACACCGCTAAACATGTTTCAACGACTAAACTAAAAGATATACCTTTGTTCTGTTTACGGTTTGGACAGTCCACCTTCTAATGTCCAGTCTGCTTGCAAGTGAAGCATTTGCCTTTCGGCTTCTTCACTCCTGCCTGAGATCCTGCCCCCATCTTTGCTACACCTTGTTTCTTCTTCTTCTTGCCTTTCGGCTTAGAAGTAGAAACCTTTTGAGCAACCATAGCCTGAGCACTCTGACAAAAAAGCCCCTCTGTCGCCTGGAGTTCTGTCAGAAGCTCCGCCAACGAATACAACCTCTTATTCATGTTGTAGTTCAGGCGAAACTGCTCAAAACTTCTAGGTAGAGATTGGAGAATGATATCGACCTGGGTTTCTCCATCGATCTCAACTCCAAGGACTTCCAACTCATTCAAATGAGCCATCATCTTGAGAACATGATCCCTCACGGGTGTTCCCTCAATCATGGTGGTCATCATCAAGTTCCTCATAGCTTCTTTCCTAGCAGCCCGATTCTGGTGTCCGAAAAATTCCTTGAGATTGAGCATCATGTCATAGGCAGTAGTCATGGCTTGATGCTGATGTTGCAATACATTTGACATAGAAACAAAAATGTAACACCGCGCCATCTCATCTGCCTTGATCCACTTCCTATAACTCTCTTTCTCCTTTTCACTAGAATCATCCATAGGCTTAGGAGGACATTCTTCGAAGAGTACATATTTGTACTCCTCAGCAGTCAAGACAATGTCCAGATTCCGTTTCCAATCAATATAGTTTGGTCCAGTAAGTTTGTTTTCTTTTATAATCACAGCAAGTGGTTTGAAAGCCATTTTGAAAAACCTAAGAATCATAGTGATCAAAATATTAGATTTCAAAAATTTATTGATTCCTCAAACAGTAAAATTTTAAAATCAACCAACACCTCAAAACACCGAGAATATTGTATGCCAAGATAGTGTGGATGTATACGAATTATACAATTGCAATAGGTGATTTTACCCATTAATTTTATTATCCTGTAAACCTTATTTTTTGATAAATAAAATTAATAGTTGGTTCCTCTTTTGTCCCTACAAATAAAAGCAGTGACTCCGATGGGGAGAATATTTTTATTTGCATCTAAGTGTTATCATTACCCGATACTAAGGCAATTACCTCGGATTATGTGCCCGATGGGGAAGTACACACGCTCCTAAATAATTTCCTATAATCATATTTGACCTAGTGATCCACAAAACAAACTCATCCGATATGGAGGAAGACACTCAGAGTCAACGCGCAAGTTTGTTCGCATCACATGTCAAATTGTAATGGAGCCTCAGGAATTAAAAAATACCTCTCTCCCACTTAGTAATTTAAAATTGAGGAATTTTCAAAAACACACAACATGCATATCAAACAATAAGCAATAAATATGAAAAAAAATTCAACTATTATGGCTTTTGTTTTCCAATATGCTTCTCGTCGTGTCACCACCTCGTCCACTCCTCCCTTTACCGTGTACAAGCCACAGGAGATCCGAGCCGAGATAATCTATTTTAATTTACATCCATCGATCCTATACTCCAAGAAGGAGTGTACAACATATCTAGATCGAAAGTAAATTAAAATGAGCGACTAAATAGTGTTGTATTTAATTACAAAAATTAAATACTAATTAACCCGTCAACCCCGAGGATTCAAACAATCACACACAATCACATACATCCACATAGCCATAATAGTTGGATCTTATGCCTGTAAGCAAAAAGTTAGCCTACGCACATCCTACTATTATTCAGCATAAACAATAAATGATAAATGCGTGAAAGTAACCGAATCCAAAACACACAAAATCGAAAACTGTGGCTCTGATACCACTTGAAGGGAAAAGTTGCGTTTCGCTTCTTCCCTTCAGTCGCTTGCGCATGGCGATCCTGTCTCACATCCCCAAATTAAAATTTCATTAATTAAAATTAATTTGGATGGAGATGGATTACCCAAGCAACTGATTCATCATCGTGCTATTCGATTTGAGTTATCTCTTGAACAAACTTATTGTTCAAGCAACCTAACTCTTTTCCTCGATTAGCCGCAGAATAGATGATGTACGGATCATTGATTTTTGTGTTTATCATTGGGGTCCATGTTAATCAATAACATACAAATACAAAAGAACAAGAATCAAAATTAAACAAGATTATACCTCTTGATCTTCTATTGCATTCCTATCCTCTTCTTGGACGTCGTGTGGGCGATGATCTTCCAAAAATAGAAGCCTCCTAGACCACGTTTCCGAGCAAGGAAGAAAATCCTCCCTTCTTCTCCTTGCTTGTGCCGACCACCAAAACACCAAGTCCTTGGTGT
This sequence comes from Wurfbainia villosa, assembly GCA_025175895.1. Classification (NCBI taxonomy): domain Eukaryota; kingdom Viridiplantae; phylum Streptophyta; class Magnoliopsida; order Zingiberales; family Zingiberaceae; genus Wurfbainia; species Wurfbainia villosa. The sequence goes on from CM045993.1 coordinate 113,560,134, forward strand.
CCAGCGGCCCTAAGGAGAGGGAGAAGGCGCCGCCGGCCAAGAGAGAAGGATAGCCCTAAACCCTTGGTGCTGCCGACCCTTGGAGAAGGAGAAAAAGCGCCGGCAATGGAGAAGGAAAAACCCTAGAACTCCAAACCTTGCCGTCGGCACTATGAGCAAACCCTAGCACACCCAAGCCTTGCCACCCCAAAACCTCTCTAATGCCAACCCAAAAAACATATATTTAGGTCTAGGCTTCATGAGGTATTTATAATAGGCTACAATAGGGATCATGAGTAGGAGTTAGATCTTGGTCATCCAATGGATCCGAACCAATCCATTAATGATGATCCATTCCACTAAAGGATCATCATTGATCTACCTCACCAACCCCCATAATTAAATATGGGCTCCACATATTATTTGTACAAAATATCTCCCCGTGTTTAAGATATTGAATGTCCATTAATTAATTAAATTACTGATAATTTAATTAATTAATATCTAACTCTATGAGTAGTATCACTCATCCTTATCATCATGTTGAACTAAGTCCACCTACAAGATTTACATGATGAACTTTATGAGCTCCTCAAGGGGACATCATCATCCTAATGCACAGGACACAGTTTCCTCCTATAATCAACAACACACCATATAGATAATATTATTTTCCAACTTACCAGGCTTATCGATTTACACATAAATCTCGCCCATTGGTAAATCAAAGAAATAAATACTAAGTACATGTGCCCGTTATTATATCGAGATTAAAAGCATGTACACTATAATATCTAAGGTTTGATTCAATTATATAATTAGTATAAATTGAATCACCTCTAAATCGGTCCTGCTCAATACACACAAAGTGTACTAGTGTAATTCTATGGTCAAGATAAATCAATATCAAATTACACTACAATCATGCCAATGGTTTGTCCAAAACTATCTTGGTTGTGAGCCTCTACTTATACTCTATAAGGAACTGATAATATGATCTTCTGTGCGACACCACACGTCATGTTATCTACAATGTAAAGTATCAGACAATATGCATAATATGCAAACAATGATAATGTGATTCTTATTTCAAAATGAAGATGTTCATACAAAGGCTAGACTTTCAGTATACATCCCAACATCGCTCTTGTGATTGCTCCATCCTTCGCCGCCGGCCATCCTCATCTCCTCCACTCCCATCAGAAAGATTCTCGATAGAGAATGCCTATTTGCTAGAGAAGAGAAGGTGCGAAGATCTTCCAACGTCTTTTCTCTTGCAAGTCCATCCGTCACCACATCCTCCATCCATTGTTTGTGTGCTCGGGGTCCCAAGCGTCGAACAACTCTGCCATTGAGTTGAAGGGGTCACTAGCTCGATCCACTCCATCTGACACTAGTGATTCGCATCGTCCACCATCACCGGAGGGAGAGACTCCTTATCTTAATGCTTAGCTAAGCTTTATTAACTACTTTGAATTGTGCATGTCAAGTTTTTTTTAATGTCCCTTTATATTTTTGTCATTTGATTCACCGCACTTAAGTTGTTTGATTGAAGTCCTGCAAGATTCTATTTCGATTAAATGCTTTAATTGTGTTTGACTGCTTGCTTTATGTTAATTTCAATTCCATTGCAACTGTAGATTAGATTAGGTCAGATGTTTTCATTATCTTAAGCATTATAATCCCAAAACTCAAACCCTAATCTTTACAAAAAAAAATGACTCAAGCAATAAACATCGATCCTAAGGTTATCATTCCGCCTACATTCCTTGTGAGAAATAACCTGAGTCTTCTCCTATGCTACATAAGTGTAGAGGGTTTTGATATTTAAAATTGAATTTGAAACTATGATATGATGCACATCTATCAAATTTTGGGATCATTGTCGGAGACTAGTGGTGCTTAGTAAACTTAGAATTGCTTGTCTATTTTTCTTTAATTTTTTTTAAGGGCTTAATTTACTTGTATCTATGTATTTTATCTTGCATGTTTTCTATATCTTTTGATTTTATTTGCTAGTGTTTTAGGTAAAACTAAGAAATCTCTTTTGTGTGCAGCATGGATTGTTACTCTTGATAGTTTAGAGACATTGATGAGGCATATAGGTTTAGCGTTGAGCAACCTAGAATGGAAAATAGATTGGAAGAGATAGCTTCTATTGTCTTGTAGCTCAGTGCCACGAATCAATCTTCAACGCTAAGTATGCAACCTCAGTATTATCAACCCGAACATCAGTACTATTACCCTAATCGGATGAATTATACACATTTTAGCGGTGAGTATGCACAATAGCAATTTATTGAGCAACCTTAGTATCATAGTCAGAGTAAGAGTAGGTTGGATGAGATAACTTCTACTATTAGACAATTTGGAATGAACCAATCTCAACAGTTGACCGTACCTTTTTCCAACAAAGCCATTTGAATTTCAAAATGAATTGATGCCTAACAGAGCTCATCCATTCCAATAGGTCAAGTCAATTTTCTAGGGAACATTCCAAGGTTACAATAAAGAAACTCCTGCTCATATCCAAATAGAATCCTCATTGCATAAATTAGAAGATCTCGTGCATCAAATAACAATCCATAATCTTCAATCCCAACTGCGAGCTAATGCATCAAAATAATATCTAGAGACATAGATGGTTAAAGTTGCATAATCTACCAAACATTATAAGCATATGATTTTAGTCAACTTTGTTGGTGCAAATAAGATTCATATATCTCCATAATAGTATAATATTATTCACTTTAGGCTTAAGTCCTCATAATTTTATTTTTGGATTATACCCAAAAGGTCTCACATCAATGGAGATATTTTTCATCTTATAAGTTCATAATCTTTTCCATGTGAAACTTTGATGTTCTCCCAACAATCCCCCCTCAAATGAAGGATGATATTAGGTCTCCCCTTCAAGTTCATCCATCCACGAAGGACTTCCTCTGCTTGATATTTGATCCTTAACCCACCAGATATTCTTGTCAAATGTTCGGTCCTCCTGATCCAGTTGGACTTCTTACTAGTTATTCGATCCTCCTAACTCAACTAGACTTCCTGTCAAGTATCTAGTTCTCTTGATATGGACATGGAAGCCCCTACTTCCTTCATTTGAGGCTCATGGCTCGACATGGACCATTGACTCTAATACCACTCATTAGTGCAAATAAAATTCATATATCTCCACAATGGTATGATATTATCCACTTTGAACCTAAGTTCTTATAATTTTATTTTTGAGCTATATCCAAAATACCTCATACCAATAAAGATATCTTTCATCTTTTAAGTTCATTATCTTTTTCATGTCTTTCCAATGTGAGACTTTGAGTATTCTCTCAATAATCCCAACAAACTTCACTTAGAGACCACTCCTAATTGTATTGATGTACGTGAGGAGATGGATTGTGAAGTTTGTGATAAAAATGTTTATGATTCTGCTGCTCTACAGGGCTCCTTTGTTTCGTTGTGCTATTATGATGAAGTTGATGATGTTGTATATTTTGATAATGTGGATGTTGTACACAGTATTCATAATGAGAGCATAGATATTGATGGGGATATCAATGTATTGTCAGCTGCTTTTTCTTGTGAATAGAAAAAAGTGCAGAGACTTGTGTAGTTGATGCAGTATCCACCAGATTTCTTTCTTTCAGTTGTGCAATCACTTGGATCAGAGTTTGGGTCATTTTATAATGATTTGGAAGATGCATACTTAAAGAGAGTAGTGGATATCTAGAAGCTCCTAGACTGTACTTCCCATTTGAGTTGAAAACTCCAACTTTTGTGCTGAGAAAAGTCATGACATCCAATGCAATAATCTAGCCCCAAGCTCGAAACTTCTGATGAATCGCCTCCAATTACCAGAGAAAATATGCAAGAAGCTGGCAATATTGGAGGGAGCGACACTCGAAGACACTACTACATGCAGAAGGTGCTCACCTCACCTCAGTCTATCCTACCTCCGACAATGATATTAAAGTTGAATCGTCTCTAATCACCATGAAGGATCTTCTCTAGGACCATGCCACTCCCAACCTAACTTCTTCTACTCAACCACCTTCAATCGCCAGACATTCAGGGGAGTTCATTCCTATTTCCTTCCATTTTCTTTTTCTTTGTATATATATACTTCTTTGTTTTGGTTGCTTTTACTTTAGTTGGTTATTTTGGTTGTTGAGATTTAGTTGTTGTGTTTTTTCTTTGTTAGTTTTTTAATTGAATTCCCAATGTATTCTTTTATATCACCTTAGAAATTGTGAAAGTTAATTAAATTTAACTGTCGAATTTTGAGATTTATTATTGAATTCCAAATGCATTCTCTGCCTCAGCCAGCTTAAGTTTGCACTGCGAGGGTTATGACAACTATTGAGTAAGCTAGCTAAGATAGGCCTATAATGAGGTATTCCAGTTGGCCATCTGATTTTGATAGTTTTCCAACCGACGAATGAAGTTGTCATAATTAGTGTTGGCCTACAAAAACAACATGGGTTAGAAGAAAATAAATAAGAGAGAAAAGACAAATTAGGATACTTACCAAGTTCAAGTCGTGGCGCATACGCTCCAAGGTGGGTTAGAGTTCGGTCTAATTTAGGAGTCGCAACTCCTTAGATGAGGGGTTTAAGAAGGGTTTGGAAGGAGGTGCTTGGGAGATGTAAGGGGATTGGGTCTGTGACCTCCTTTGGCTCAAGGTGATGAGGGGGATTGGTGGGGGAGGGTTGAGGGGAAGTTTGCAGTGTCGGGGTCAGAAAGCGTAGAGGAGCTGAGACAAAAGAATGGAGAGACTCGAGGAGGAGAGGGGTCATGATAGGAAGGGTAGAAGTTGCAGAGGAAAGAACAGGGTGCTCCTCGAGGGTGAGAATTATAAGGGGAGAAGCGGTGATAAAGGGGAGGGAGGAGTGGGTGGGTGGGGAGGCATAAGGAATTATGACAATGAGTGGATGGAAAGAGAAAGTTGTGAAGATCAGGGTGAAGTATCAGATGAGATGGGGTAGGGCTTAGACTCAGGGGGTGAAGGAGGGAACTGAATGGAAGGCGAGGGAGGAAATTGAAGGTGTTGGAGGGATAGAGATATTAGACTTCTGGGGAGGAGATGACTAGGGGGCTCAGGGCCTCGACCCTCGGGGCGAAGGGAAAAAGATCAGAAGGCAGAGTTGGCATTGAAGTCAAGAGGAGCTTTTGAATGAGGAGGAGAGAAAAAGTAAGTGGGAGTAGAGGAGTCGGGGGTATCCTTCTCCATTTAGAGAGGATTCTCTGAGTGGATTGTGACGGATGCCTGAGGGGGACAACTTGAGGTTCTTCCTTCGTTAGTTGTGGTTGTGAAGATGAGGATGAGGCAATTGGGTAGGGGCGGGAGCAAAGGGCGTTGCCTCCCCAGACTTATTTTTCTTGGACTTTTGGGGCTCGGGCCTTGTCTTGTCCAACTTACCCTTCTTCGACTCTTGAAGGGCATTCAACATGACCGTTGATGTGTTGTTTTCCGCAAGTGCACGGTTGTCGTCAAGTAATAAAAATATCAATCCCACAGGGATTGGGACAATTACCGAATGATCGTGATACCAAGTTATCTAGTCAATCAATTTGTGGATTAAGCAAAGAAACTGAGCAGTCAAGAACAACGAATGAGAAGAACAAGCTAAAAGTCAATAGTTGAGGAGAATCTCAGGATATGGGTTTCACCACGTCGACGATTTATAAGGTGATTTAGTGCTTTCCTACCCCTATTAGAGTTGTTTTGATGGAACCTATCCTAAGGTAAATCAACGGCCCCTTTCGAGGTCTACACTAACTGTACCTATCAAACTCAATTTACCTGTCACGGTATTCGAGCGTAGGGGATCATAATCAGCTAAGGGGACCTATCACGAGACCCCCGCAAACCTCCCTAGTCTTACCTCCGTTACTTGGTAAAAATTGGATTTGATAGATCCATTAAGTCCATAAGAGTTCCTTTAGAGTCTAAATTTCCTTTTCATGATAGGTTTGCACACAGGACCATAATCAGCTAAGGGGACCTGTCACGAGACCCCCGCAAGCCCTCATAGATACACTACCGCTACTTGACAGGAGTTTATCCCTAGTTGGTTCTGGGTTTCGGGAACTTGGGTTCACTGTTAGGTACTTCCCCTTAGCTCCTTAGGTTTATCAATAAGAATCCAGAAACAGATCAAAACAAATAATAATTCAAGTAGTATAGATTACATCATCCATCATAAATCGTCAAGGGCTACTCCCCCATCCTAAGATTACAAGACACTACTCCATGGTCGAACAAGAATTTCTAGAGAAAGAAATTACGATACTTAGTGTCATCTGTGTTCCTCTGTCGTCAACTCCTTCCTTATCCTCCTTCTGTCGTCGTTGTCACCACTCGTCGTCCTCCCCTTTAGGGTTAGAATATCTCCTCTTTTATAGCCTTGGCCTCCTCTTTAATTAAGGTAAAAGATTTTCCTTTAATTGAGACGGCCGAGTTGCTCGCAGAAAAGGAAATCTGGAATCAGGCCAACACGCCTGTGCCAAATGAGGGCACAGGCATGTCGCGGGCTTCCCACCGAGCGTGTTGCGCTTGAATTAGGGCGTGTCGAAGGCTGAACTGGGACGTGTTGAGCGCTGGAACTCCTGACACGGACGTGTCACTGATAACACGCCTGTGTTGTTTTGATACGCCGACCGTGTCAACACTTTGAATGGGGCGTGTCGACTGCTGAACCAGGGCGTGTTGAAGGCTGGAACTCCTGACACGGACGTGTCACTGATGACACACCTGTGTTGTTTTGATACGCCTGCTTCTTTGCCCTGTTAACACGAAAAACACCCAAAAGCAGTCTCTTTGTCCAAAATATGCTAAACTTAACTAAATCATGATAAAATACATGCCTAGGACATGAAATGAGATAAAATGCATGCAAATGGAGTAGTGAAAATATAACATGATTTACACACATCAACCGCCTTCTTGATGTCATCTGCAAAAGAAAAACAAGAGTGATTAGTATCTTTCATTCAGGGTGTAACATATGTGATGAGGAAACTACCTATCAAGGTCGGGCCGTCAATAGGAAAGGGGGATAACCATAAATAACTGAGAAGATGTTTATCTAGAAGGGTGCATATATTGTAGTTGTGGTCTCGAAGGGTATGAGCATGGAAGTGAAAGGCCAGTTAGATCGATTCTCTTTTAGGTCGGGAGCTCTAAAAGCTAAGTGTGCTAGATCTCAAAATTAGGAAGGGTGATGGACAATCAGGCGTAGAAATAAAGGTTTTTTTTCATCCTTTATAGGAAGAGGGCATGCCCCTTAGGAATTGGCAGTCAGGATGCCTAATAAAATAGAAAACCTTTGGTTCCATCAATTTTAATTGGAAAAGGTAATGGAACAGGATGAGTGACAAAGAAAGTTGCAAGTGTTTGAAAATCATAACTACTCCAACTAAGATGCGGAAGGTATTTGGGGCAAGTTGGTTTAGGGCCATTTTGTAAAAAGATAAAATACGAAGGTAAACGGTGGGGATAGGCAAGCAAAGGTCACCTTCAAGTTGGCTTAAGAAGAAACAATCGCAATCGGAGGTAAGACGATGAGGGTGATCAATAGATTTAAGAAATAAGATAGGGATAGCTTCTAGGACATATTTGTCATTGTGTTGCCAGAAGGAGTGAGAGGGGATCAAGAAAGAAGAAAGGGTCTCGAACCAGGGGAGTTCAGAGGTAGTTCTTGAATATGAAGCCATGGAAAAAGAAGGTTACTTACTTGAGTAGAAGAGGGAGATCGTCGGAAGAAGAAAATGAGAGCAGAAAGGAGAATGGATGAAGGCGACTGAGCATGAGTCATTTTAAAGGAGGAGGGTGGAGGCTGAGGCGTTGTTTCGGTGAAGGACAAGTAATAATGATAGTGGAGTCTGAGGCGATTGTGAGAGAGAATGAGGAGATGCAAGGGTTGTTAGTGAAAGCCCTAGAGTCAATCATGTGATGATTGTTGTATGGACTTTATTGTATCATATTCCTATTTATAAAGGCATGGTTATTATATTTACTTTTATTGGTGTCAAATAACTAAATATAATAATGTCCTTGAGTAGTAGGTTCTTATCTATATCAATCGATTGGTTGAATCGATAATGAGATGATATAGAGAACACTACTCTTAATTATTCCTAGTCAAGTATTAACATTCAGGGACAATGTTAATGCATAGAGACTAACATGTAGGTCAACACGATGACTTGATCTCACAAGTCATGGATATGAGATATCAAGTTGACACATGGGTATGCATTGGAGAATATATACTGAATGACCCGCCATGAGAAAGTATCATGGATCGTTATATGAGTGTCATATACTTTCTCATGTGGCTATTAGTATGACTATTAGTCCTTAGACTTGAAGTCACCATGGTTCCCTACATAAGGAGTTGCATACTTTGGCTTCGTCAAACGTCACCCGTAAATGGGTGGACTATAAAGGCGATTACTGGGTATGTGACAAATTATGCGGAGGGATGTGAGTGATGTAGATGAGATATATCCCTCCTATATGACGGGAGAGACATCGTTATTCTTGATAGAGTGAGACCACGAAGTGCATGGTCATGCCCAAATGAGTCAATATGAGATATTGAGCTCATTTGATTAGAGTGAGTCTACTTGGAGTTCAAGATATAGATTGTACCGAGGATGACACGGTCTATGCCTCGATTGGTCAATCTAGATGTCAAGGATAAAGGGACATTGTCACATATTGTGAAAGTCACAATTATTAGTCACAAAGGTGATGTTGGAGCTCAACATTCTTGTAACTTAGGTAGCAATGATGTGTTTCTAGATACCGCTCATTGCTTATGTTCGTAAATCGGTTTAGGGATATTGCCAATGTTACAAGAACCTATAGGGTCATACACAAAGGGCAATTAGATGGAGATTAGGTTCATATGATGAACCATGAGGATTAGGTTCATGGGATGAACCAAATTGGATTAAGAGTAATCCTAATTAGACTAATTGAGTTGGACTCAATTTGATTCAAGTGTTGAATGAGTCTAATTTAGATTTGATTCATCAAATCAATTTAAATTAATGAATAGAGATTCATTAAATTAAATTGACTTGAATCAAATGGTTGGATTTGATCAACCATGGGAGATAAGAGGTCAAGTTTGACTTGACTTGAGAGGGAAGATGAAAGGTCAAGTTTGACTTGACCAAATGTCATGTCATGATGATGACTTGGCATGGTCGGCCAATGATGATGCTTCACATCATCATTGACTTATCATGTGGTGCCACCTCATGAGGGAGACCAAGAGCCATTGGCTCTTGGAGTTACATGCATGCATGTAACCCCCCCAAGTCATGAAGTGGTCGGCCACTCCATTTGATGGGTGTAATTGATTTTGGTGAGTTACTAGAACTTCATCTTCTTCCTTGGATCATCCTCTCAAGCTCCCCTCTCCTCCTTGACCAAAACTTCTAAGGGTGCTAGTACACTCTAGGTTTCTTTTTTCCACCTAATGCTTATGTGGATACCAATAGAGGAGTGTACACTTGACACTCTAGAGTTCCAGCAAGCTATTTAGACGAGCGGGATTTGCGAAGGGCGTCGCATCGAGGGTAACACTCTCATCTTGTAGATCTAAGGTAGATCTAGGTTTTCTTAAAAACATACATGTTTTATTTTATATATCTTCGCACGGATCCGTGGCCGGGCTTCCGAGGTTTCCGCAACGCAAAAAGCGGTTTTTGCGGCTCAGAAAACCCAACAAGGGTGCCATTGGCGAATGAAGGTATGGAGGTTTGTAGGCACGAAACTTTAGGATGATGGCAGTGTGGGGGAGATGAGAGCCCAGAAAGTTGAGGGGTTCGGGAGATGAAGGGCCCGAGAAGTCGGAAGCTCAAGGAGTCAGGAACTCAAAAATTGAGAATTTGAGGCGGGAGCTCGAGAAGTTGGGAGTACAGGAGAGGTGAGGCCAAGAAAATTTAGAAGTCATGATTGACATAATTTCACCTTGAATATTCCCCGAAGAAGATCTATCCAGGGGGAGATTGCAATAAAGACATGTGACAGCTGGCGAACATAGATACGTACTGAAGTGGAGTTCGTGGAGGTGGCCATGATATGAAGAGGCACATGCAAAAGTGGTTACGTAATGAAGGAGGAGAGTACGTGGGTTGAGACAGCCAAAAGACGTGCAGTAATGGCAGGGTGTTGGAGAGAATATAAAAGAGTATTTTCCATTTTTCTTAGTTTCAACTACTATCTAATTCCTTTCATCTTCTTTTCCTGTCCAACTTAAGCATCGAAGGGGTATTGTCGGAGCATCAACTCCCTTTGACTAGTGTTACTATGGATAATATCTCATTGTGGCCAGGTGAACCAGTTCTCACCATATCACTCGACAAAGGAGGGTTAACATTTGTCTGCATTGGAACAGGATGCATGACAAAGAAAGTTACAAGTGTTTGGAAACCATAACCGCCCCGGCTAAGATGCGGAAAGCATTTGGGGCAAATTGGTTTAGGGGTATTTTGTAAAAAGATAAAATATGAAGATAAATGGCAAGGATAGGGAAGCAAAGATCACATTCAAGTTGACCTAAGAAGAAACAGTAACAATTGGGGGAAGGGCGATCAATAGATTTAGGAAACAAGAGCGGGATGACTTCCAGGACATATTTGTTGTTGTGTTGCCGAAAGGAGTGAGAGGGGGGCAAGCAAGAAGAAATGATCTCGAACTAGGGGAGTTTAGAGGTGGTTCTTGAGGATGAAGCCATAGAAGGAGAAGGTTACTTGAGTAGAAGAGGGAGATCATCGAAGGAAGAAAATGAGAGCAAAACGGATGAAGGTAGCGCACCGGGAGCTGTTTTAAAGGAAGGAGGGTAGATGATGAGGCATTGCTTTCGACAGGGATGGGTAATGATGATCGTGGAGTCGGAGGCGATGGTGAGAGAGAATGAGGAGACACAAAGGGTCCCGTTGGCGAATGAAAGTGGGGTGGTATGTATGCACAAAACTCTAGGGTGATGGCAGCATGAATACCATTAATGAAAATATATCATTTAGGCACAAAACTCTAGGATAATGGTGGCGAGGCAATAATGAGAACAGATGTGTTGATGTCAAATACATCTGATTGTCTGACAGTTTGAGGGGGAGTGACTAGTGATACTCGATAAGATCTTAGTCCATATACCTGGATGATCAAATTAAGGAGTTGGATTATAGGGGTGATGGGAGACCAGAAAGTTGAGGGGCCCAAGAGATTAAGGGCCCTAGAAGTCGAAAGCTCAAACAGTCGAGAACTCGAAATTTGAGAATTCAAGGAGGCGAGGGCTTGAGAAGTTGGGAGTACATGAGAGGTGAGACCAGGAAAAAATTAGAAGTCATGATTGATATAATTTCACCATGAATATTCCCCGAAGAAGATCTGTCCGAGGAGGAATATTGCAATAAAGACGTGACAGCTAGCGAACGTGAGTACATGCTGAAGTGGGGTTCGCGAGGGGTGACCACAATATGAAGAGCTACATGCAAAAGCGTACAAAGGGCAATTAGATGGAGATTAGGTTCATATGATGAACCATGAGGATTAGGTTCATGGGATGAACCAAATTGGATTAAGAGTAATCCTAATTAGACTAATTGAGTTGGACTCAATTTGATTCAAGTGTTGAATGAGTCTAATTTAGATTTGATTCATCAAATCAATTTAAATTAATGAATAGAGATTCATTAAATTAAATTGACTTGAATCAAATGGTTGGATTTGATCAACCATGGGAGATAAGAGGTCAAGTTTTACTTGACTTGAGAGGGAAGATGAAAGGTCAAGTTTGACTTGACTAAATGTCATGTCATGATGATGACTTGGCATGGTCGGCCAATGATGATGCTCCACATCATCATTGACTTATCATGTGGTGCCACCTCATGAGGGAGACCAAGAGTCATTGGCTCTTGGAGTTACATGCATGCATGTAACCCCCCAAGTCATGAAGTGGCCAGCCACTCCATTTGATGGGTGTAATTGATTTTGGTGAGTTACTAGAACTTCATCTTCTTCCTTGGATCATCCTCTCAAGCTCCCCTCTCCTCCTTGACCGAAACTTCTAAGGGTGCTAGCACACTCTAGGTTTCTTTTCTCCACCTATTTCTTGTGTGGATACCAATAGAGGAGTGTACACTTGACACTCTAGAGTTCCGGCAAGCTATTTGGACGAGCGAGATTTGCGAAGGGCGTCGCATCGAGGGTAACACTCTCATCTTGTAGATCTAAGGTAGATCTGGGTTTTCTTAAACACGTACATGTTTTGTTTTATATATCTTCACATGGATCCATGGCCGGGCTTCCGAGGTTTCCGCAACGAAAAAAGTAGTTTTTGCGGCTCAGAAAACCCAACAGTGGTATCAGAGCCACGTGCGAAGCATGTATGTGTTTCATTTTTGTAGTCTTGTATTAGATATAAAAATTACATATTTTTATGTTTCTGTAAATTTCCTATTTTTATCGAATTTTTGGGTATTTTTCTCGAAGAGTCGAAGCAACGAGTGTTGGGACACTTGTAGGCTTCAACCATCGAGAAAAACTCTCCGAAACAGTGAGTTCTCGCTTTAGGTTTTTGGGACAGTGACTTAAGTCACTGTAAGATCATAGTAGGGACACTCGCAAAGTTTATTTTGCGAGTAGGGGCGCTGCCCCTATCCCCGAAAGGGGCCTTGTCCCGCGATCGCGCCCGGAAATCGCTTAGCGGAACCGTTACGGAGAGGTGACTCATAAAATTGAAAAAAAAAAATAAGAAAACTTATATAAATTTTCTGTAAAAATACATAATTTAGAATTATGTATAATTCTGTGATTGTCATGGCCCAAGAACCCCAATATGATTGGATGATGATGTGTTGTAATTCATAATATGGCCTGCGTGTCGTTTTTGTGGTTGTGTGTGTTGTATAGTGTATGCGACCTACGCACGTGCCTCTTCTTTTGAAATTCTAGTTGTAAATAGTTTTAGATTCGAATGTAACTCGAGCTTCATATTTGTAATGTACAAAATGAAGCGGTGGAAAGTCCATTTGTAGACGAAGTTACGAGAAGGGTGCCGACGACACATGGCGGTCAAAGAAAGCGCTTGGAGAAGCCGCTAACCCTAGGTTGACCGTCCGATCTTCTCATTGGCTTGAGAAGATCGTAGTAGGGTCATGACCACATCACAGTTAATTATATATATATATATATATATATATATATATATATATATATATATATATATATATATTTGATTTTTCTTGTATGTATGTGATGCATGCTAGTAGAATAATGCTTGTATGTATATGATGCATGCTAGGATATTTTTCTTGTATGTATATGATGCATACTAGAATAATGCTTGTATGTATGTGATGCATGCTAGTGTAGGATAATAAAGGCCTCAATGCGTATATGATACACATTACGATTAGATTAGATCTTAATCGAATCAACTCATAAATGCCTACCAAGTCCTTGATACCCATCACTACCTCGATCATTTGTAGTTATTGAATCTGCCAAAGCAGAGCAACGCATATTATCTTGGTAGGGTGTGGAGGGACAATCTTGGTCCCGCCTATCACGGCTTGGGTTAGAGTAAGCTCAATTAGATTGAGTAAAACTAGTTAACTCAATTGGATCGAGTAGAACTATAGGCATACTCTAACCGTTGGAAAGATAGGATAAGATCGCATTTACACTAAATCTTGGGAGATTTAGCCAAAGCTAACTCAAGGTCTTTTGTAAATGTGGGTTTTGATCCTATAAACAAGAGTTGCATAGAGATGTAATCGGTAATGTGTTACCCACCGATTGTACTAAGTCTTGGGCGATTTAGCCAAAGCTAACTCAAGGCTTAGTATGATGTGGATCTTGTCCCGCAAGAATTATAGCTAGTTTGTATGAATCTAGTAATGTCATTTGACCACATTCATAACTCGATTCTATAAAATTCCTATAATTCAGTGAGAGTATCATTTGATTAAAGGCCTAATTAAATGATAAAAGGAATATGATATTAATTCTCTGCATTGTATATTGTAGATTACTATGTCGACAAACACGAACACTCTCTCTCTGTGTTCTGTTCTTGAGAAGGACAAGCTCAATGGAGAAAATTTCCTGGACTGGTACAGGAACCTGAGAATTGTTCTCACCCAAGAAAGAAAATTGTATGTCCTGGAGCAGCCCATTCCGGAGGCACCTTCTGCCACTGCCTCGCGAGCTGACAAAGATGCTTACAAGAAGCATCAAGATGATGCATTCGATGTGTCATGTTTAATGCTCGCGACCATGAACTCTGAGCTTCAAAAGCAACACGAGTTCATGAATGCTTATGATATGGTTGAACATCTTCGTCAACTATATCAAGGACAAGTAAGGCACGAGAGATATGAAGTCTCTAAGGCATTGTTTGGTACCAAAATGCAAGATGGGACTCCCGTAGGTCTATATGTACTCAAGATGATTGGGTACGTAGAAAACCTACAAAGATTGGGATTCCCCCTTGGCCAAGAGCTGGCCACTGACTTAATCTTGTAGTCTTTGCCGCAAAGCTACAATCAATTTGTCATGAATTACAACATGAATGAAATTGATAAGCCACTGCCTGAGATTCTCAGCATGTTGAGAACTGCTGAGCTCAACCTTAAGAAGGGAAAATCTGACGTCATTTTGATGGTGCAAAAGAAGAAAGGCAAGAGCAAACCTAAAGGTAAGGGAAAGTCTCAAGCCAAGGGCAAAGGCAAGGAACTGAAACCCAAAGGAGGGGTGGCCAAGGAAGGGGCTTGCTTCCACTGCAAGGAAGCTGGACACTAGAAGCGTAACTGCAAGGCATACTTGGAAGATCTTAAGAAAAAGAGAAGTGAGACTTCTACTTCAGGTATAAATGTTATAGAAGTCAATCTATCTATTTTTTCATCATGGGTATTAGATACCGGATGTGCATCTCACATTTGTACCAATGTGCAGGCGCTGAGAAATAGTAGGGCATTGACGAAGGGCGAGGTGGACCTACGAGTAGGCAATGGAGCAAGAGTTACTGCTGTTGTTGTAGGGACTTATGATCTATCTCTGCCCTCTGGGTTTGTACTAGAATTAGATGAATGTTGTTATGTGTCTGCTTTAACTAAGAACATAATTTCGGTTTCTTGTTTGGACAAGAAAGGATTTACATTTATAATAAAGAGCAAATGTTGTTCAGTTTATTTAAATGATATGTTCTATTGTAGTGCACCTCTAATGAACGGACTCTACTTTCTAGACTTAGAGAGCCCTATCTATAACATAAGTACCAAAAGGTTCAAGTAAAATGAGTTGAACTAAACCTATCTCTGGCATTGTCGCTTAGGTCACATAAATGAGAGTCGCTTATCTCAGCTCCATAAGGATGGACTGCTAGACTCATTTGATTTTGAATCATATGAGACATGCGAGTCTTGCCTTTTAGGCAAGATGACCAAGACTCCCTTTAGTGGACACAGCGAAAGAGCAACAGACTTGTTAGGACTTATACATAGTGATGTATGTGGCCCTTTCAATGTTCTTTGCTAGAGGTGGTTACAGGTACTTCATTACATTTACTGATGACTTCAGTAGATATGGTTATGTGTATCTTATGACACATAAATCAGAATCCTTTGAAAAGTTCAAAGAATTCAAGAATGAAGTACAAAACCAGCTTGGCAAGAGTATTAAGATACTTCGATCAGATCGAGGTGGTGAATACCTTAGCCATGAGTTTCGTGACTATCTAGCTGAGTGTGGGATTCTATCCCAACTCACTCCTCCTGGAACACCACAGTAGAATGGTGTATCCGAAAGGAGGAATCGTACTCTATTAGATATGGTACGATCTATGATGAGTCACACAGATCTTCCTATATCCTTTTGGGGATATGCTCTAGACACAACAGCCTTTACCCTTAACTGTGTACCATCCAAGGTTGTGATAAAGACACCATATACGATATGGACAGGGAGAAATCCCAAGATATCTTTCATGAGAATTTGGGGTTGTGAGGCTTACGTTCGACGTCAAGTCTCAGACAAACTGGGACCTAAATCTGATAGGTGATATTTTGTTGGATATCCCAAGGATACAAAGGGATATTACTTCTACATTCCTAGTCAGCACAAAGTGTTTGTGGCAAAGACTGAAGTTTTTCTAGAAAGGGATTTTGTTTCTAGAAAAACTAGTGGGAGTACATTCGATCTTGAAGAAATTCAAGATAAGGACCATAGCACTGAGGCCTTGATGGAGGTTGAACAGGAACCACAAAGTGTTGTGGGTGATGAGATTGTTGCACAAAGAGTTGTGGAACAACCACCTGTTCATGTAGACCTACCTCTTGCAGTCGATAGGAGTGCGTCGTCGACTGAGAGATACTCATTTCTCTTGTCGACCATGATGGCGTTATGCTCATTGAGAATGAGCCTACCTCCTATCGAGAAGCTATGATGAGCCCATTACGAGAAATGGCTAGAGGCCATAAGATACGATATGGAATCCATGTACACCAACAAAGAATGTACTGTCGTTGATCCACATAATGTGGTCAAGCCCATTGGGTGTAAGTGGGTCTTTAGGAGAAAAGTGACATGGATGGACTTACGCATACCTATAAGGGCGATTGGTGGCTAAAGGTTTTGAGCAAATTCATGGTATTGACTATGATGAAACCTTTTCTCGCGATGTTTAAGTCCATTCGATCATGCTTGCTATTGCAAAGATACCACGATTATGAGATCTGACAGATGGATGTCAAAACTGCATTTCTGAATGGAAACTTACTCGAGGATGTGTACATGACACAACCTGAGGGTTTTGAAGATCCACAGCATACTGGGAAAGTATGCAAGCTGCAAAGGTCCATTTATAGGCTAAAGCAAGCTTCTCGGAGCTGGAATCTTCGATTTGATGATGCGATCAAACAGTTTGGTTTCATCAAGAATGAAGATGAATCCTGTGTCTACAAGAGGGTTAATGGGAACACAGTTGTCTTCCTTATATTGTATGTGGATGACATACTACTCATTGGGAATGACATCCCTTCGCTACAGTCTGTGAAGACTTGGCTGGGGACGTGCTTCTCAATGAAGGACTTAGGTGAAGCAGCCTGTATTCTAGGCATCAATATCTATAGAGATAGATCTAAGAGATTACTTGGCCTAAGTCAGAGTACATACATTGACATGGTATTACTACGGTTTGCCATGCAGAATTCCAAGAAGGGACTTCTGCCAATGTCACATGGTGTGAGTCTTTCAAAGACTCAAAGTCCCTCTTCTAGAGAGGAGAGAGACTGCATAGATAAGATAACTTATGCATCTGCTATAGGATCTATCATGTACATCATGTTGTGTACTCGTCCTAATGTCTCGTATGCTTTGAGCATGACGAGTAGATACCAGTCAGATCCAAGTGAGCGTCACTAGATAGCAGTCAAGAATATTCTTAAGTACTTGAGAAGGACTAAAGAATATTTCTTGATATTTGGAGGCGATGAGGAGCTAGATGTAAAGGGTTACAGCGATGTCAGCTTCCAAACTGACCAGGATGATTATAGATCGCAGTCAGGATTCGTGTTTTGCTTGAATGGTGGCGCTGTGAGCTAGAAGAGTTCGAAGCAGACACGATTCTTGATTCTACACAGGCGAGTATATTCGCATCCGAGGCAAAGAAAGGAGGCAGTTTGGATCCGTAAGTTCATTACTGAGCTTGGGGTGGTTCCTAGCATAGCAGATCCCATAGAGCTCTATTGTGACAACAATGGAGCGATTGCACAGGCTAAGGAACCTCGCTCACACCAGCGGACCAAACACATACTATGGCGCTTCCATCTCATTCGAGAGATTATCGATAGAGGAGATGTGAAGATTTGCAGAGTACCCATAGAGGCTAACATCGCAGATCCCTTGACCAAGGCTTTGGCACAGAAAAAGCATGATGGTCACACTAGGTCATTGGGTATTAGATACTACGGTGATTGACACTAGTGCTAGTGGAAGATTGTTAGTGAAATCCCTAGAGTCAATCATGTGATGATTGTTGTATGGACTTTATTGTATTATATTCCTATTTATAAAGGCATGGTTATTATATTTACTTGTATTGGTGTCAAATAACTAAATATAATAATGTCCTTGAGTAGTAGGTTCTTATCTATATCAATCGATTGGTTGAATCGATAATGAGATGATATAGAGAACACTACTCTTAATCATTCCTAGTCAAGTATTAACATTCAGGGACAATGTTAATGCATAGAGACTAGTATGTAAGTCAATACGATGACTTGATCTCACAAGTCATGGATATGAGATATCAAGTTGACACATGGGTATGCATTGGAGAATGTATACTGAATGACCCACCATGAGAAAGTATCATGGATCGTTATATGAGTGTCATATACTTTCTCATGTGGCTATTAGTATGACTATTAGTCCTTAGACCTGAAGTCACCATGGTTCCCTACATAAGGAGTTGCATACAAACGTCACCCGTAAATGGGTGGACTATAAAGGCGATTACTGGGTATGTGACAAATTATGCGGAGGGATGTGAGTGATGTAGATGAGATCTATCCCTCCTATATGACGGAAGAGACATCGTTATTCTTGATAGAGTGAGACCACGAAGTGCATGGTCATGCCCAAATGAGTCAATATGAGATATTGAGCTCATTTGATTAGAGTGAGTCTACTTGGAGTTCAAGATATAGATTGTACCGAGGATGACACGGTCTATGCCTCGATTGGTCAATCTAGATGTCAAGGATAGAGGGACATTGTCACATATTGTGAAAGTCACAATTATTAGTCACAAAGGTGATGTTGGAGCTCAACATTCTTGTAACTTATGTAGCAATGATGTGTTGCTAGATACCGCTCATTGCTTATGTTCGTAAATCGGTTTAGGGATATTGCCAACGTTACAAGAACCTATAGGGTCACACATAAAGGGCAATTAGATGGAGATTAGGTTCATATGATGAACCATAAGGATTAGGTTCATGGGATGAACCAAATTGGATTAAGAGTAATCCTAATTAGACTAATTGAGTTGGACTCAATTTGATTCAAGTGTTGAATGAGTCTAATTTAGATTTGATTCATCAAATCAATTTAAATTAATGAATAGAGATTCATTAAATTAAATTGACTTGAATCAAATGGTTGGATTTGATCAACCATGGAAGATAAGAGGTCAAGTTTGACTTGACTTGAGAGGGAAGATGAAAGGTAAAGTTTGACTTGACCAAATGTCATGTCATGATGATGACTTGGCATGGTCGGCCAATGATGATGCTTCACATCATCATTGACTTATCATGTGGTGTCACCTCATGAGGGAGACCAAGAGCCATTGGCTCTTGGAGTTACATGCATGCATGTAACCCCCCAAGTCATGAAGTGGTCGGCCACTCCATTTAATGGGTGTAATTGATTTTGGTGAGTTACTAGAACTTCATCTTCTTCCTTGGATCATCCTCTCAAGCTCCCCTCTCCTCCTTGACCAAAACTTCTAAGGGTGCTAGTACACTCTAGGTTTCTTTTTTCCACCTAATGCTTATGTGGATACCAATAGAGGAGTGTACACTTGACACTCTAGAGTTCCAGCAAGCTATTTAGACGAGCGAGATTTGCGAAGGGCGTCGCATCGAGGGTAACACTCTCATCTTGTAGATCTAAGGTAGATCTAGGTTTTCTTAAAAACATACATGTTTTATTTTATATATCTTCGCACGGATCCGTGGCCGGGCTTCCGAGGTTTCCGCAACGCAAAAAGCGGTTTTTACGGCTCAAAAAAACCCAACAAGGGTGCCATTGGCGAATAAAGGTATGGAGGTATGTAGGCACGAAACTTTAGGATGATGGCAGTGTGGGGGAGATGAGAGCCCAGAAAGTTGAGGGGTTCGGGAGATGAAGGGCCCGAGAAGTCGGAAGCTCAAGGAGTCAGGAACTCAAAAATTGAGAATTTGAGGCGGGAGCTCGAGAAGTTGGGAGTACAGGAGAGGTGAGGCCAAGAAAATTTAGAAGTCATGATTGACATAATTTCACCTTGAATATTCCCCGAAGAAGATATATCCAGGGGGAGATTGCAATAAAGACATGTGACAGCTGGCGAACATAGATACGTACTGAAGTGGAGTTCGTGGAGGTGGCCATGATATGAAGAGGCACATGCAAAAGTGGTTACGTAATGAAGGAGGAGAGTACGTGGGTTGAGACAGCCAAAAGACGTGCAGTAATGGCAGGGTGTTGGAGAGAATATAAAAGAGTATTTTCCATTTTTCTTAGTTTCAACTACTATCTAATTCCTTTCATCTTCTTTTCCTGTCCAACTTAAGCATCGAAGGGGTATTGTCGGAGCATCAACTCCCTTTGACTAGTGTTACTATGGATAATATCTCATTGTGGCCAGGTGAACCAGTTCTCACCATATCACTCGACAAAGGAGGGTTAACATTTGTCTGCATTGGAACAGGATGCATGACAAAGAAAGTTACAAGTGTTTGGAAACCATAACCGCCCCGGCTAAGATGCGGAAAGCATTTGGGGCAAATTGGTTTAGGGGTATTTTGTAAAAAGATAAAATATGAAGATAAATGGCAAGGATAGGGAAGCAAAGATCACATTCAAGTTGACCTAAGAAGAAACAGTGACAATTGGGGGAAGGGCGATCAATAGATTTAGGAAACAAGAGCGGGATGACTTCCAGGACATATTTGTTGTTGTGTTGCCGAAAGGAGTGAGAGGGGGGCAAGCAAGAAGAAATGATCTCGAACTAGGGGAGTTTAGAGGTGGTTCTTGAGGATGAAGCCATAGAAGGAGAAGGTTACTTGAGTAGAAGAGGGAGATCATCGAAGGAAGAAAATGAGAGCAAAACGGATGAAGGTAGCGCACCGGGAGCTGTTTTAAAGGAAGGAGGGTAGATGATGAGGCATTGCTTTCGACAGGGATGGGTAATGATGATCGTGGAGTCGGAGGCGATGGTGAGAGAGAATGAGGAGACACAAAGGGTCCCGTTGGCGAATGAAAGTGGGGTGGTATGTATGCACAAAACTCTAGGGTGATGGCGATGAATACCATTAATGAAAATATATCATTTAGGCACAAAACTCTAGGATAATGGTGGCGAGGCAATAATGAGAACAGATGTGTTGATGTCAAATACATCTGATTGTCTGACAGTTTGAGGGGGAGTGACTAGTGATACTCGATAAGATCTTAGTCCATATACCTGGATGATCAAATTAAGGAGTTGGATTATAGGGGTGATGGGAGACCAGAAAGTTGAGGGGCCCAAGAGATTAAGGGCCCTAGAAGTCGAAAGCTCAAACAGTCGAGAACTCGAAATTCGAGAATTCAAGGAGGCGAGGGCTTGAGAAGTTGGGAGTACATGAGAGGTGAGACCAGGAAAAAATTAGAAGTCATGATTGATATAATTTCACCATGAATATTCCCCGAAGAAGATCTGTCCGAGGAGGAATATTGCAATAAAGACGTGACAGCTAGCGAACGTGAGTACATGCTGAAGTGGGGTTCGCGAGGGGTGACCACAATATGAAGAGCTACATGCAAAAGCATACGTAATGGAGGGGAGTATGTGAGTTTGAGGAAATTGAAAAAGTATGGAGTAATGACAGAGAGTCAAAGAGACTACAAAAGAGGAAGACAAATAAATGAAAAAGGATATTTGTCATTTTACTAATTTTCATTTATCTTATTATTTCTTCCATCTTGTTCTTCTGATTGACTTAAATATTAAAGAAGCATGATTAGAGCATCAACACTTTGGATAGAATCTCATTGTAGCCAGGTGAACCAGGGCTGAGAACTCGACAAAGAAGGATTAACTTTTGTATGTGTCATCCGTACATAACACATATTTAATAATAAAATATGATTAGATTAAATATAAATATTAAATGCTAAAATGATAAAATCATTGATTGCTTTGAGAAAAGTTTATAATAATTTCAATAAAATATTAATTATTGAATATTTTATTATCCAACAAGTCTTGAGTAGGAATGACTGTATAATCAATTCAAATAATAAATGTTTTCATCTTTTGATTTGATGCAGTGGTAGCGATCAGATGGAGATATTCATACAATACAATGAGGATTCAACTCTCACGCTACATATATATTCACTAACGATATTTGAATCATTCGTGATATCGAATTGTTTGTCGAAACTCAACTATGCTTTCAAGATTTATCTTGATGATCGACGAAAAAACTTTTATAGAATCAAATCGATCACCTCCCGAATTAATTGAATCGTAAAATCTAAATATTTAAATTATAAAAAAAATATATAAATAATCATTCAAAGTCTTTTAATCAATTCAAATGGATAAAATCACATGTTTATTTACTAATGAATTTTATTTTGGATCAACTCATATTTAAATTAATTGAATCAATTTTCTTTCGATCAACTTAATTTGAATGTAATAACAAATTTAATTTGGTCGATTTAAATTTAACATCTTTCAACTGTATATAGGCTCAAAAGTATATATATATATATATATATAACTCATTCATAAACACCCACCCATGAACACTTCTATATAAAAGGATACAAATGGGACAAAAATAGAGTTAAGTTCAATAATTTTTACCTGTAAAGCTCCATTTTTTAGTGTCGCAACAAAGGTGATGCTTTGATGCCTCAAAAGAAATATTGTGGTATGATGTTGATGGTTCGGAGTAAACAGAACAAGTTAGATGCATAATTCAGAGATTTTTAAAACCAAGATGCATGGTTTAGTATATGTTCAAAATGGTTTCAATTGAATAATTTACTTTGTTAATGATGTTGTTTTGTACAGCTGCATAAATATTATCATAGATAGATTGAAATCTACCACAATACAAATATTAACATAAATTCATGTCTTCCCTATATTTGCAATTTGAACTACTAAATGTTTAAAAACACCTATATTAATATATCTAAAACCAATAAATAGATAAATATATTAGCATTGTTTTACCACTGTCTACACCTCGCCTAAGTGCTTGCCTAGACACTACTAGTCGATCGTCTACTCTACTGCTTGAAACTATCTTTTAACATAAGAGGTAGAGAAATTGATGTAGTTATTTACATACTACAAATCTTTCACATGGCTAGATCTACTGATAAACAGAAGAGTTAGATCAATAGGCGTTGTTCATAGGGTAAAGTTGGATCATCCAAATGAATATAAAGAGTTGCTCTTTTTGAGTTTTTGTATGATCATGTGATCCTTGCATTAAAAATAAAAATACTATAATACAGTGTACCATCAACAATACTTGATGGGCAAACAATTGACATAATAGCATACATAAAAAGTTAGCATTGTAGGAGAATGCCAAGAGGACATGGGACTCAATTTTTCATGAGCAATTAGATATAATTCTTCATTTTTCTCTAGTGTATTTGTGGTAGATACCGAAATGAATTCTAATACAGATGATAACGTCATACAAACTTAGCACTATACCTTTAAGAAAAGCATCGGCTGCTGCACCAAAACCTCACATACCTGATAAAGTAGACCTATGTCCCAAGAAACACCAGATGAATGATTACGATAGCTGTCGGTATAACTCGACAAGCTTAACTCGATTCTCTATTTGCTACGAGCTAGAGTACATAATCCATAACCTCAGCAAGCTAGCTTCCTCCACACTGTCCTGCCTCTGTTTATCTCGAGGCCACTTCCTGATAATCTCAACAAGTGCAAGAATTGCTGTAGATCTTGATCATTGGCATGGGGGACGGAGGTGACAGCCCCATTTGTGCTACCATCCTCTGGAACTTCTGGACTGGCAAGTGAATCCACAATATCATTGTGCTGGCATTCTCGCCGATAATCAAGAGTGATTGTCTGCAGCTCATAAGTGTCTATGATCTCTTGTGGTATGCTCTGCAAGAGTGTCATATGTATGAGAAAAGATTAATTAGTTCTATGGTGCTTAGCATAGAGTAAGATTAGATAGAAGTGTATACTTCGAGGACCCATCCGATGTAGGTCACGTTGTTTACGTGTTGATTCATGTCCAAATCAGCTCTCCTTGGCTGCATAATTCAAATGGAAATGATCATCAGCAAAGCAATATCAGATGAATTGTATGCTAGTATTCTTTCAATCGATAAAAAGTCCTACCACAAGCCCTAATCGTGAATATTGAGCAGGATCATCCAGTTTCGGAATTTTCTTTAGGCTGCCATTGTTTGCCTCTGGAAATGATAATCTACATAGGAAGTTGTAGCGGCATACTCAAAGTTCTAAATATAGCAAATTTCTTGGGAAATCAGAGTGGCGTATGAGAGGGAGGCTAAGTAAGAAATTATGCTTCAGATAACAGATTAGTTTCTTCCTTGCGGCTAAAAGGAAATCCATGATAGTTGAAGGATAAAAAAGAAGACCCATCAGATGCTTACCTGGGAGTTCTTGGACAATGCACAAACACTTCTTCTCTGACTTCATCACTTATTCGTTGAAGTTTCCGGGTGTTTTGATTCATTGTCACCCACTTGCTGAGACAAAATAAAGTGACGAGCAATATCACTAGCAGTACTGAGAAATAGAACTAGTTATATTTCCACATCACTTCTTCAATATAAAAACTTCCAACTGCTCCTAATTGACTAATGTTAACCAGGCAGAATAAATTCACGAATACACTTGCATTTGTTACAGCAACATCTTGGCCCAAATAGGTCCGACTGTGATCCAAGTGCCAAATAAACCTTATTTTAGATAGAAAGTTTCTCGATCATTTTCAATATAGTTTTCCTTTGTGATGGTTGGGATGGCAAGTTTCACAAAGGTGGAGCCTTTTTAAACCTAGTAGAGGTTGGAGAGTGCATTTGAAGGTTGTAGGACACTAAAAGACGTGTAAAGAAGAGAGATTTCTTCTCAGAAGGGTGTTTTCTTCCCTATTTGGCGAGCATTAGAAGTGAAGTTTTCAGTGGAAGATTAAGGTATCTTAGTGAAAGTTTTCCACTTTTTATTGTACTTTTGCTTTTACATTATATAGAATAAGATTCTTTCAGTGGAAGTTATACGGCCAAATTCATGTTAATTTGTTTTTTTAATACAAATACACACCTTGGGATGGGTGACTTTTGTCCTAAAGATGAGAAAGCTTGATTTCACTAAGTTGGTTGAATTTAGAGGAATACCAGTACTACAGAGCAACTAGTAGAGTTCTAAGGGTAGTTTATCATGATGAACTGGTTGATAACTATAAGGTTACATAAAGGCCGGAGAAATTACCTAGCATATGAGATGGTTGGTACATGTGGAACGCTTAGGTGGCATGGTTAATCTCAGGACAACAAATGGGTTAAAAAATCTATCAATTAATTGTAGGTAAAGATATCTTCATTCATGATCGAGTAACTCTATTGATCATATTAGCTATACATGGGCTTGGCTGAGTTGGAGTTAGGTATGTGGATTAGAAAGGAGCCTTGGCACAACGATAAAGTTATTGCCTTGTAACCAAGAGGTCACGGGTTAAAATCCTGGAAACAGCCTCTTACAAAAAAACAAGATAAGCTTGCGTACAATGGATTCCTCCTCCAGTACCCGGCGTGGCGGGAGCTTCGTGCACCGGGTTGTAGTTTTTAGTGCGTGCTATTGTATATCAGGCTACACAAAAGACTATTCAGGATAAAAGGAGCAAGATGATTATGGTGTACCACTAAAGAGTTTTAAAGAGCAATAAAACAATATGAGATACAGATGGTTGGACACAATAACATATTGAGCACAATAGGCCTTGATATGGCCCAAGTGTTGAATAAATTTTATTTTGAATTTTTTCAGATGGTTTCCAATACGATTTTATATGGTGACGGAAGGGGATGTGAATTTCTCATTAGCAGAGCATTTTAGAGCTTACAAGACACTGTATAATATATTTACAGATTATAGGAGGCCAAAAGATTACATAGAGAAGAGGATTTTTTTTTCTTGGGGAATATTTTTTTTGTGGTATCTAATGTTGGGGATCGATTGGCCGGCTAGAGAGGGGTGAATAGCCCTCGTTCGTTGGATGGTGGAATTTACTCGTTCTCGTTGCGTGCTCGTCTACAATTCTTGTTAGCGCAGCGGAATAACAATAACAATACTAACAAGATGCACAAATACAAATAAGCACACGCAACACACACGATATACGTGGTTCGGAACCGAATAGTTCCTACTCCACGGGCGAGCTCCTCGAGCTCTAATTATGCACACGACACTAACTAAAACACTCTTTTTCGACTACACGTCGGAGGTGGAGAAACCTCTCACAAGCAATTACACTAAGTAATGAAATACAAGCAATACAAAGACAAATACGAAATACACGTAAAGAACACTTTACAACGCTTGCTTTGAACCCTTTGCTTGTTGCTTGCTTTAGATGGCTCTTGAAGGTCTGGAATGCAGCAGCAATTCCCCTCCAATAGCTTCACAAAAAGTCTTGGCGAAATCCTCCCTCTTGAGCTCCTTTTATAACCTGCATCAAGCTGATTTCGCGCCCATCAGTCGACTGGTCCCATAGTCGTTGTCTCACAACGGCCAGATCCACGTTGGTTAAGTTCCAACGGATCACACATCAGTCGACTGATGGCACCCATCAGTCGACTGATCATCCATCACGAGTCTTTGGCGAAGCTCGACTCCATTCTGCGTCTGCAGCACATGTCATCGTACCGATCGCCATCCCTCGATCGATTCTCAACAATCATTGCTCCTCCTAATCGACCGATCACCGGACTTGCTCACCAAACACCGGTCGAACCCATACGACCTGAGCGGCCGATCGACACCTATGTCCGATGTCGGCTAAAACCTCAAACACAAGGTTGTTTGAACGTCCGACACTCGCCTTAGCCACTGCCAAGTCCACCTTATCCTCATGGAGTTCCCACCGGCTCTCTTCCCTCGGCCACGCCCTGACGCGCTAAGCGCACGGCCAACGCCATCCTTCGCCTCATGCCCTCGTACCTGAAGTATGCTTCCCTTTGGGCTCACCCATTCGCTCCCCGTCCGGCGGTCCCCTGATGCACAAGCGCACGCGGCCGCGATGCCATCCTTCACCGACTCGAGGACCCGAGCCTAGTGAACTTGCCAAGTTCTCAAGACTTCCCAACGCACTGCGGCCGCACGGCCCGCAATGCCGACTTTCCGCCAAGGCTTCTTGGACTTCCACACCAAGCTCCATGCTTGGATTTTCCACGACAATCCATGTCATGAAGTTTTGTATCATCAAAATACTATCAGTCTGCCGAGTCAAACTCGAAGTCAACTGGATCGATTGCACCAACAATCTCCCTTTTGATGATTGACAAAACTACTATCTCAAGTCTACCATTCTCCCATATCGCAATCCTCATATCCCAAACGAGAATTCCAACGAACTCTAATCGTAACTTGGTAACTTCTCCCGACATTACATCAAAAAGGTCCTCCCCAAGGGTATGAATGTCTCATATCCCAATGAGATCTTACAATCTCTCCCTTGGAGGAACACATGCCTACAATCTTTCTAGCGATCCCATATCACCTAAAGAGAGGCAACCCAATTTTCCTCCCATGAGGAAATACACATCCATCTTCCCAAGATGGATACTTCAGAGGCTTGCCCCCTCGACCATCGATCAACAATGTCCTCGAGAGTCCCTAAGCCAATAGGAACATTAACCAAATCAAAATTAAGGCAAAGTTCAACAATGAACTCTATTCCACCTTAAAATTGATACTCACCCTCAACCCAACTCCTAATCCATATCCAATGGATTTCCACCTTCTCTAATGCTCTCCCAAGCATATCCTAGGGTTAGGAGTGGTTAGGGGACCAAAACATGGCTAAACATGGGCCTAACTATCAAGTTTACCCGAAATCGACTGTGCTACGACTCGACTCGTCGGATACCGATCGACTTACCATCGATCATTGCCATTACAGTGATCGATAACTACATTCGCAGCTTTGATTTGAAAAATTGGATTTTCGAAATCCATAAGTAAATATACGTAATTTTAAAAATCTTGAAAATGCATACGTATAATACTTATCCTAAACATTATGGGTGAAAAATATTGGAAATTTATTTTACCCATTAAATTAGGAGATTGATACAAAATGCAAAATTTAAGAAAAACTTCAATAAAGAGCCAACTTTGTATCATCTCATTCAATGGTGATAGCTATCAAAAGATAAGCTTCACCAAGGTTTTTCAAAATATTTTTCAAACCTTTATTTTTCTTTTTCCTAAACATCTCACCAATATCTAGATGTGTAAAACACATACAAGTCAAATTTTTGTGAGATGTGGGTTTTGTTTTGTTTATGTTCTCATGCATATTTCTGGGCAACATTAATTTGATTCCCTTCAAATTGTGCCATAGTCCTTAACTCCATTTGAAACTATGCATGATATGATTATGGCATAAACATGATTTAGATAAAAACATATGTCAATATCATGATGTCATGGCATGTGAATGAGAACTAAGCATACATGACATCTAAAAATAATTCTAAACATGATCATGACATTTTATAAATAAAAATGAAAATGATGACATGGTAAGGCAAACAACTCATGGCAAGTAAAATATACTAAGGTATAAAATACCTAAGTGTGAAAATCAATTTGCCATTTTTAGGGATTAAATACATTTTGCCTTAATGTCATTCATCTCCTAGTGTGCAAAACCCAAAATGACACACCACGACTTCTACATAATCATTTTAAACTTCTCAAATCATATTGGCACACCCTAATGTCAACTCACAATGGCTAGGTTAACCACCCATCCACTTGTGGTCGACACCCTAACCCATTTAGCGTGAATCAATCACTCTTAGGAACCCAATATCTATTGGAGCTCCTTGGGTTAACAAGGTATTCCCTAGGATAACTTCCTGATACCTTCCTAATGACCCTTTTTGGTTTTGAAGCCTTAGTCAAATGGGTCTTACTTGGGTCAACTCTAGAGGTGACTCCTAATGACCTTCTTAGTAGCCTTCTTGGTTTTCCTTGGGTCCTTAGCCACTAAGCACCACGGGCTAGACTTAGGGATAACTTCCCTATTAGCCTTGATTTTCCTAGACCTAGATGTGGTTCCATAATTAAATGGAACATTATGGTAGGACATAGATTTGTGACCCAAACCCTTCTTGCCCTTAGACATTTCTTGTTTTCTAGGTCTTGACTTTTGTACATTAGACCCCTTAACCGAATTTGATATTATTGCTAGGGTCTTCTCCAATTTTTCTAGCCTTGACCTCAAGGCTTGGTTTTCTAACTCTAATTTTCCCAATTTTGAATTTTCATTTATCTTTTGGGAAATGTTTTTCTTTTTAGGCATATGCCTAGATTTCTTGGGATTAACACCCAAGTTTTCTTCAATTCTCCTAATTGACTCCCTAGGTAAAATAGATCTAGTGTTTTGAGTCCTAGGTTTGTCTTTAGTTATATGAACATGCTTGGCACCTAGACAATACACCTTATTATTTCTCTTAGCATGCTTTTCATTGATAATAGCAAGAGAACTAAAATAATTTTTAGCATGCTTTTTGACTTTAGGAATTAAAAGTGCATTAACTAAATGTACCTTATGGTTAATTTTAGGAGCTCCCCCTACATGAGTTGCACCTTCTTGCCCTTTCTTCCTCCCCCTAGGGCATTGGCTTCGGTAGTGTCCCTTTTTATTGCATTTGAAGCACACAATGTGCTCTTTGCTCTTGATTTTGGGAACACCGGCATCGTTTGACTTTGGGTTGAATTTTGGTGTCGATGCCTTCTTCTTAGCCAATTTAGGGCATTTGCTCTTATAATGCCCTTTCTCCCTACACTCAAAGCATATTATGTGATTTTTATTTAAAATAATAACACTTGAGTTACCTAGGGAGGTGGTGGAGGCCTCTTCATTTCTTCCGAAGGTAGAAGCTTCATCTTGATTTTTCTCCGGAGTGGGAATCCTTTCCTCCCCCTCAATGCTAGAGGTGGAGGTCTCCACCAAATCATCAACATCATCAAATGTGGGTGCTCCTTCCTCGGCATTCTCCTCTAATTGTGTCGGTTGGGGATTCTTGTGGAATTCAACCACCTTATTCCACAAATCCTTTGCATCCCTAAAATTTCCTATGCTAGACCAAATATGGTTAGGAATCAAATCACCAAGTAATTTAGTTACCTCGAGATTTGTCTTGAAATCCTTCATTTGGTCTTGGGTCCACCTTGATTTTTCTAGTGGCTTATTTTCCTTGTCCCTAGGCACTTCAAAATCATTTTCAATGATTAACATGAAATCAAAATCGGTTTCGAAATATACCTCCATCCGTTTCTTCCACCAATCAAAATCTCCATCGAATTTCGGTGGATGGATGTCAGAAATCATCTTATAGTGCTCTCGCGGTTAGTCCTTCGAAGAGCGACCCTCTCTCGATACCACTTGTTGGGGATCGATCGTCTGGCCAGAGGGGAGTGAATAGCCCTCGTTCGTTGGATGGTGGAATTTACTGCTCGCCGTGCTCGCTACAATTCTTGTTGCAATGAATAACAATAACAATACTAACAAGATGCACAAATACAAATAAGCACACGCAAACACACACGATATACGTGGTTCGGAATCGAATAGTTCCTACTCCACGGGCGAGCTCCTCGAGCTCTAGTTATGCACACGACACTAACTAAAACACTCCTTTTCGACTACACGTCGGAGGTGGTGAAACCTCTCATAAGCAATTACACTAAGTAATGAAATACAAGCAATACAAAGACAAATACGAAATACACGTAAAGAACACTTTACAACGCTTACTTTGAACCCTTTGCTTGTTGCTTGCTTTAGATGGCTCTTGAAGGTCTGGAATGCAGCAGCAATTCCCCTCCAATAGCTTCACAAAAAGTCTTGGCGAAATCCTCCCTCTTGAGCTCCTTTTATAACCTGCATCAAGCTGATTTCGCGCCCATCAGTCGACTGATCGCGACCATCAGTCGACTGGTCCCGTAGCCGTTGTCTCACAATGGCCAGATCCACGTTGGTTAAATTCCAACGGATCACACATCAGTCGACTGATGGCACCCATCGATCGGCCCGATCATCCATCGATCGAGTCTGAGCTCGACTCCATCTCCGTCTGCGTCGCGATGTCATCAATCGATTGTCATCCCTCGGCGATCGGCGATTCTCCAATACCGATCGCCCTCCTCGGCGATGATCGATCACCAGACGCTCGAACACAAGGTTGTTTGAGCGTCCGACACTCGATCTTAGCCACTGCCAAGTCCACCTTATCCCCACGGAGTTCCCCATCTCTTCCCTCGACGTCCCTGACGCGCTGCGCCGCACGGCCAACGCCATCCTTCGCCTCATGCCCTAAGTATGCTTCCTTTGGGCTCACTCCATTCGCTCCCGTCCCCGATCCCCTGATGCACTGCGCGACGGCCGCAATGTCATCCTTCACCGACTCAAGGACCCGAGCCTAGTGAACTTGTCAAGTTCTCAAGACTTCCCAAATGCACCAAGCGCACGGCTTCGCAGTGCATTTCTCACCAAGCGCACGGCTTCGCAATGCTTTGGACTTTCTCATGCCAAGGCTTCCCCCTTGGACTTCCACACCAAGCTCCATGCTTGGATTTTCCATGACAATCCCATGTCATGAGTTTTGTCTATCATCAAAATACTATCAAGGTACTGCTCGAGTCAAACTTGAGTCAACCTGAGCCGATTGCACCAACATCTAAGGATTGCTGCAAGTGAGGTATTCTTCTTTTCTCCATCAATACTGAGAAAAATGTAGAGAAGATTGAGAGGTCTCTTGTACAAGGTGAGAATATTGGTTTGTCCATTTCCACTGTACCTTTGCTCTCATACTATATAGACCTAGATTCTTTTCATAGATATAGGCTACACAGAATTACATTAAATTGCTCTTCTCTTTTTGTGTGTTTGTGCTGTTTTTTTTTTTTACCAAGGGGGATGAAAAAACTCCACCGTGTGGATTTGCAATGGAGGTTAATTTGCATTCTAGATGCCGAATTTGAAGCCACAATTGTGAGGCTTGAGGGTACATGATTCAAGCAAGTCGTACTAGAGAAATTTCCAAGCTCAAATAGTGATATTAGTGGTACTTCTGATCTTGACATTATTCTCAACCTATTCAACTTCTCTATCTTACTGTTATTTAATACAGATCATTTGATTTTACCCTCATAGAAAGAAAGACTAAACATATTCAGATGCTGTAATTTCTTGTGTGCAAAGAAAACACTGGAACAAAATTGATAACTTCTTAGCCATTACTAAACAAATGCAACAGTTAATTACTCTTAAGAAGACTCAGTGTCTGAAAAGAAAGGTATTATTTTTCTCAAACACATTTATGAATTTTTATTTGTGTTTTTCAAACACATTCATGAACTTGTCTTCTCTATTATTTCTACTAAAAGCATGAACATTAAAGATACGGAATAAAAACTACAATGTTGTGGGTTTGTTGTGGAGATCAATGATTGCAAATGGGACTCAATCTAATCAAATTGGCCAAACGTATATTTTCTCCTATTGGTTGTAACCTAGGAAAACAAATTGATTTTAATTCACACTCATGGATCAAAGCAGCAATTGTCCCTCTGTCCCGATGGTACATAGGAATAGGTTGTGGAGTTTAAACACACAGATTACACTGATGCAGACCAAATCAAACAGATCACCCCCAATTTAAACATAGTCAAGTCTGTTGGTATTTGTAGAAAGTTGCAATCTGACCTAGTAGCTCTACCGATAACTTCACCAGTAGCGAAATCCTTAAGAATCCAATCGCGCCTTGTTCCCATTCTTCCATCACTTTGGCACCAGGTCTCTATCTCAATCACCTCACCCCTACAAAGAAGTATGATATCTTACCCAATCTGATAAAATGCAAGTGAACAAAAAGGAAAATTTTCAAGAACCCACCAAGCAGGATACTTGTATACTTCGATGTGCATTCGAGAAGTCACCCATATTAGGCCAAGCTTTCTCATAGTAGGCGTCGTAGCAAATCCATCAGTGGAAAAACCTACACTCTGTGCATGGCTGGCTCCTACTTCCTGCAAAGGTGAAAACATCAAGCACTGCGTATTGTCCTTGTCACCCTTATCATTTTAGGATCCAGTAGTCAGGTAAACAAAGGCTATGACTGAACAAGTGTTAAACAGAAATCAGAGTTAATCAAACAGATGGAAGAATTGATGAAGAAACACTTAGATCAGGAAGAACACATGCCAAATCCCAACCGTATGTGGACAAAATCAATTGTTCTTAGTGTAAATTGAAGACGAAAACGATCAGCATTCCTCAAAAAACAGGAAAAAAAGATAGAATTTTCCAAATCCTATTCAACTCCACTATGGGTACAGAAAGGGGCAAAGAAACTGAAAGCAGTTATCGAGACCGATGAACGGTTTCAGAAAATAGAAAGACAGAGGGTACTTAAAGTTGCTTGCTTCCACTAAATAGGGCAAAGAATAGCAATTGGCGTAAAGTTGGGATCCTTATCAAACCTGGAGAAGGTTGGCGATGGTCTCCACCGTAGCTGTCTTGTTGATCCCCACCTCGTAGCATCTTATGATAAAACACTCCTTATACGACAATCCGTCAGGAAGCAAACTCCCAAGCCGCAACCTCTCCGCCAATCCCTTCTCTCCGACGCCTTTTTCTCCGGCAGCGGCGGCTGCGGCTGCAGCTGCAGCCACCTCCAGCCCGGAGGCCGCTTTAGAGGCGCACCGCACCTCCCCCCAGCTCCTCAGGCGGCGACACTGGCCTGCGGGCGTCGCCTCGCGAGACCGGATCGGACCCAGTGACGTGGTACACCGCAGCATCGCCGCCATCCACCTCGAGATTCCAGTTGGTCTACGACAACGAGGCGCTCGCACAGCTCGCCTCATGGCACAACCGTCTAGTCGATAGGACTCGTGGGCCATCGGAACGACGACGAGATTGAATTTTCCTTCGTTCGATCGATTATGAACGGTGGATAAGAGTAGCGAGATGCTGGATGACAGAACAGTGCATCTTGAATAAATGAACGGACTAGATTAGATCTCAGAAGGGGATCTTGCTGAAAGAGCTTGTTTGTATTTAGATTAATATGTTAAGCAATTAAAGATTGATTGAATATCTAATATTACGAAGCATCGAAGAAAAAAGTTCAATAAATATTAATAAATAAAATAATTCAATAAGAGTTAATAAGCAAAAATAAAAAAGTCTAACATACATATGAAAAAAAATAAAAAGTTATTAAAGTACTAGAAAATGAAGAAAGTCTAATACAATAAAGAAAATAGTTCAACGTGAATTGACATTGAACGAGCAAGTGAAAAAAATCTTAATAAGTCACGGTCAAACTTCAAGTCAAAGTAGAATTAAAGCTAAACAAAGAAAAGTTTTAATGAGACTTAAACAGTGACAAATCTAGATTAAAATTTGAATGAATGCTCAATGAAATTCGATGGTAACTAGCAAAGATACGAGATTAATGATCGACGACTAATAAAGAAGGACTATCTTTATCTTCTAAAGGAAAGGAGTGCTTTCACACACCCTCGGCCTCTCTCTCTCCGCCACTGGACTCAAAGGTGATTATCACTAGCCAAATGACGAAGGTTTAGAGATAAGACTTTTTGCAAGTGGATGTCCCAAAAATAAGTCTCCTTAACAAATGAAAGTCTCAAGGTTAAGCTTCTTGACAAATTAAAGCATTGAGAAGCTAAAGAAATGAAGTGATCAATTATTCATCCAAATCGTTGACCAATATAAGAGCTAAAAGAGTTGCTATTTTTTTTTAAAAAAAAAGTCAAATGGTATTAGAGTTGGAGCACTCTTCAAAGAACTAACTAGTATACAAAGAATAGAGAAGCAAAGAAACAATCAAAATCAAAGCTTCTTTCTCATGGAGTTTAGAATAGTTCTTTATCATGATGTCAACCTTCCACTACTATTTAACAAGAAATACTTTTCCATTTGGAAGTGTTACACGAAGACATTCACACAAATCAACATCGACAATTGGTAAGCCTTGAGAAGTGATTTTGACGCTCCAAAAGGCAAAAAAGAAGAGTTCAAGAAAGACAAATGAATCAAGTAGCAACCACAAAGATGCAAACAAACAATAAGGTAATCAATGTGTTAGTCGATGTTTTGCCTAATTATATCTTGTGTAAAAAAGTGAGTACAATGATTCTCAAGATTTGTGAGAGAAGGTAGGAGACTATCTTGAAAATCTTTCGCCGACACAATAAATGGAGTTCAGAGCTCATCAACTCAAGTTGAGAAGCTTTAAGGGATGAAAGGTGTTTGACATCTGAACATGAAGAGAAGGAGAGGAGAGACCATTGATATAGGATTAATAAGGGTTCAATTTCAACATCCGAGTTGAAGGTTAATGAGTCCTCCACCTCATTAGGTCATGCTAAAGAAGAAAGCACCATTCCTCTAAGTATCGAGAACCCAACACCCATAAGTATAGCTAATGTTATATTCAAAATTTATATTATATGTTTTGAGTGAATGGAACAAGAACACTATAATAATAAATGTTCAAACTTGATGAAGGAAAAGGTCTAAGTAGCATCCAAGGGTAAAATTTAAAAAAAAAACAAAGAATTCACCTCCTTGAGATGAAAGGGTAAGGATCACATTGTATAATTCAAATGCAATGAGAAGAACACTACCATAACACATGTTCAAATGGAAGGCAACCAAAGGGATACACAAAAAGGAAGTTTGAGTCAAAGGGGAGCTCCTTACTATGCTTTCATGTAATATTTCATGATATACTTACTATGTTAGTAAAAAAAAAATTCTAGAGCTAAATTTAAAGATTAATAGTGATTTTATCATAAAATGGAAAATTTAATGATTCTAATGTCAATTCTTTGTGCAAAAGGTTGAAACTACCAATCTAGTGGTCCTCTCACTCCGACCCCATAAGTATGAGAGGAAGTAAATCACGGGTGGTCATTGATCTTTGTGTGATAGCAAGTGCGATGAAGGACGTGGTCTGACGCGGATATTAAACAACCCACTGACACAGGGGATCGAACCTTGTTCCTATTGGATCGAAGAAACACTAGAGGGGGGTGAATAGCGTACGTAAATTATTTCTTTTTCATCGTTAAAACCAAAGTATGCACAACGGAAAGTAAAAACAATAAACGAAAATAACACTCATTCTTTTTACTTGGTTTACAACCAAAAGGTTACTAATCCAAGTCCCCACAATCCTAGACCGTGTACGACGAGGCAATCTACTATCAATAGTCTCTTCCTCGTTGGAGGTAAGAGACGACGAATATAAGAAAAATATAGAGGAAGAGGCAACAAGCCTACCTCTCCTCTTAGCAATGAAAGTATAAATAAAGTAAAACAATAACTTTAGATTGAAACTACCGATGAAGGATTTGGAAGCTCCGCGTGACGTCGGAGTTACGATGGCATAGCGTTGTCATTGAAGGCTTGACATTGTTGGAGCACTTTGGGAGTACACTTAGATAATCCAAAGAGGTGAAAAGCCTCTTCTTTTATAGCTACTCAAACCTTAGCTCATTGAGATCCAGATCTGGGTCAAAGCTCCACATCACCCCTCATTTTGTGGTTCTTATCTTGACTATCTTTGAAGTGATCAACTTGACCAGCAGTTGACTGATGCCCTTCAGTAGTCAACTGATGGTAGGATTAGTCGACTACTAGTCGTCAGTTGACTATCAGCTTGATCACTCACTTGCAACATAGAGTTAGCACAAAAATATTGAGTAATGATAATTATGACAGTTCCTTACCATCCGACCTCGACCTAGACCTTCCTCTGGAAGTCTTAGTCGGATCGCCGCCTACGATCGTCCCCGTACGAAGGATGTTGGTGCAATCGGCCTAAGTCATGATTGACCAGACTCGAGTTTGACTCGAGCGATGTTTTGATGTTTGACATGAAGGTTTGACATTGATGTATGACATTGATGTCTGATAATGTTTTGGGGAGATTGTTGGTGCAATCGACCTGGGTCATGATGTCATGATTGACCGAACTCGAGTTTGACTCGAGGGGAATTTTGATGGTTGACTGGGGTTGACCATGTCATGAAAAGTCCAAGTCTTGAGTACTTAGCATGTAAAGTCCAACCATGGGTCTTGGCATGGAAAGTCCAACATGGGTTGGCAAGGAAAAGTCTAAGCTTGAGTCTTGGCATCTGAGAAGTCCAAGGGGTTTGATATTGGCGGCGTAAAGTCCAAGGGTGAAGTCTTGGCAGCATAAGTCCAATGGTTGGCGGCGTAAAGTCCAAGAAGAGTCTTGGCAGCGTAAGTCCAATGTGCCTTGGCGGTGTAGACACCGTTAGCAGGACAATAGCCGATGGAAGCACCTAAAGGCTAGCGTATGGATGAACAAGTCATGGATGACTTGGAGAGATCCGATAGGCCTAAGACTGATGGAGGTGACTAGAAGGCTTAGGTCTAGAATAAGGGTAGTCTAGTAAGTATGGGGACACCATACTTGAGGTTAAACCTCATGGTTGAGTTTATCAGTCGACTGGTCAAGTATTTTGACACTTGGCAACTGAGTCGACACTCAGTAGTCGACTAAGATTATGGTCGATTCTACTGCTATGAGTCGACTAGTGCTCGACTACCGTTTAAGGGAAGAAAAGGCATGGCAGTTGACTGCCATGGATGGCAGTCGACTGCTTGTTTGGCCATGAGCACAAAATGCTTGGTAGCCGACTAGCAGTCGGCTACGTGCACTAGCAATCAATTGCCAATATTGTTAGTCGACTGATAAGAGTTCCGTTGGAATTTTTCCAGCGTAGAACAAGCCGTTGTCTCACAACAACAGTGTTGGCAGTCGACTGGTGTTTTATGGTAGTCGACTGCCAGGCGGAAATCCAGTCCGATGCAGGTTAAAAGGGAGCTGTTCGTGGAGATTCCAACATTGGTTCTTTGGGAGCTTTGGTGAGGCGATTTGAAGGCGAATTGCAGGTGCATTTCAAGGTCCTTCAAGCTTATCCAAGCAACCAACAATCAAGCACTCAAAACCCTAGATTGTAAAGTGCTCTTTACATTCTCATTTGTATTTGCTTGTTTACTTGTATTACTGTTGTAATATCTTGTAAGAGGTTTCTTCGCCTCCGACGTGTTGTCGAGAAGGAGTTTATTATTTAGTGGTGTTTATGGCATCGTTAGAGCTCTTTAGAGCTCAATCCATGGAGTAGGAATCATTCGGTTCCGAACCACGTTATATCTTGTGTAGTGCTTGTATTTGTGTTGTATTTGTTTTATCATTTCTATTTCCAGTGCGTATAACACGTTTTATAGCAAGCACACAACGAATTCCATCGACGCATTGAAACGCGCTATTCACCCCCTCTAGCGGTCACCGAATCCTCAACAGAGGACACGACCTTACCATCACTCCACACTCAATGCTTACCTCTGGTCCTCCTGACCTGTCGCTTAGTTTCTGGTCGCCACCGAGGTTCCTCGACTCCAACGAGGTTCTCCTAATGACATCCGACCACCACGATTTCTCGTCCTGAGATTCTCCTGGTGTCATTGACCTTTAGCCTAGCTTAATTCATTTCTTGCACACTCAACACAACATATGAGATAACCATAATAACTTAACTTTAAATCTTTATCATAATCAAAACCTATGTTCGATTATCTGGTGCCCCTGCACCAACAATCTCCCTCTTTTTTATCTATGGAAAATAGATTCAAAATTAAGGAAAAATATGCATGAAATAAATAATAGTAGTAGTAAGTAAACATGTAGTGGTAGGCATGAGTAAACATGACTAATATGAATAATAAGTATGAATGAAATATGTATGATAAAGTAGTAAGCGACAATAAGCATAAATAGTAAGTTCTTTTTCAACTCCTCCCCCTCAAGGTTACCTCTCCCTTAATCCTAGGTGAGTTTTGAAAAAGAAACTTTGAGTTTTAACTTAAAAAAACTTTTTTGCTCCTTAAACTTATAGTCTCTTCTTTCCCTTTTGCCATATATCGAAAAACAAGGGGTATATTCATAAGATTTAAGAGAAGAGAAATTTCATTCTTAACAAAACATAGAAGAAATAAGTATAATAATCCAAGCATGTGTCCCTTTAAGGTTAACTCTTGACTTTTTAATTTGAGTCCTAAGGATCATATAACACCCTAGGTGTAACTAAAGGTGTAGGATTAATTTAAGTTTTTCCTATCCCTCTGCACCAATAATATTGAACTAGCTTTTCATGAGAGAGTGTATAATAGCTAGTTTTGGTAAAGTAAATTTTTGAAAACTACTACAAACATAATCTAAGATTTCAAAATACTCAAAAGTTATAATCATAAGTATGTTTTCAAAATACCTTGAAGACTTTATTAATTTTAAAAGAGTTGTATACAAATTTTAATCTTTAAGATTAGTATTTCCCCCTTAACTTATCACTAAGGTTAATCACACAAAACCTAGAAGGTTTAGGGGTCTAAATTTGGCCTAAAGGTTATATGTCTAGTATTGGCCAAGTAACAATAGATATTTAAAGAATAAATGCATCAATCATGAAGATAAATATTCTTATAGGTCTTGAGCACATTTCGAATATTGTGTTTATTTTAATTGTCCTTAGCATCTCACCTATTGTATGTGATCAAACATGTTAACCTTATATATTTTGTGAGATGACTTCAATTTTACTTGATTAAACTTAGTGATTTGAAGATTAATCAACCTTGGGTTAGATTCGGATTTAATCTTTAGATCATTAAGTGAACCTTTCGAAAAAATGACTTTCAAGTCGTGGCGAGACATAGAGACCTTCTTTGATTGGAACAACGACTACTTCCTTAGACAAAGTCAATTTCAAGAAAATGTTCATTTAATTCACTTAGGGTCACTTCCTAGTCTAACTAGTTTAGGATGTGGTCAGGTAGCTTCAGCTAGTTTCACTTAGCCAAGTACACTAAGCTAAATACTTCTTATCTAACCCGGATACACAAGACTTTGTTTTCCTAACGTACTATCATCTCACCGCGTCCTGATACTATGTTGTCAAGGTTGACTAAATATTGGTCCTATCTAACCATTCTAAAAATTAAAAAACTAGGCATGTAAAGTTACACTAAGTGATCAAACACACAAATTTAGTACTAGCTCACCCTAGATCATTGAACCGATGCGGTCCTTCCACATAGTGGATTTGATCTTTGGGAATCCAATGCTTAGTAGTACTTATATGTGAATTTAACAAGATCTTAGGGACCCATGTCTGGACTCTTCGATTAGTACGATTGACAATTGACATGTACGATTTATTCATAGTTGTTGTCCTAAATCCGAGTCCGGCCTTGTTATACACGGCTCTTTGCGATCCAAGAAGTAGGTCAAGACCCTTGGATCCTAATGTGAAACTTTCCAACTTAGCCTTAAGCTCTTGAACTAGTCATTTCAAGAGAGAATTCTCTTCCTCAAGTTTTTCAACTTGAGTTGAGTTTACCTCTCGAACTTGACTCGTTGAAGAGATTAGGGTAGCCTCATGCTTGAGGAGTTTAACTTCCTTAATTAGTGACTCGACCCTAGACTCAGACTTAGCTAACTTCTTATCTTATAACTTAATTGTGTGATATAAATTGTTGATTAATGAATGACTTACCTTGATCTTCCCCTTTGAGTCTTGTCTTGAATTCATCTTCAGAGTCAGATTCGTAGTTGTCTTTGGACTCGGACTCGAATGAGGACTCTGTCGGTCTCGCCATGAAAGTCAAGTCGTCACCTCAATATTCTTCTTCTTCCCAAGTTACTCAGAATGCTTTCGTTGGTTGTTTTTGTCTCGACTTCATATTTGGGCAATCTGACTTAAAATGCCCCTTCTTGTTGCACTCATAACACTTGTAGCTTTGTGGGGGTTTCCTATCCTTCGATTACTTTAGATACTTTCTCCCCTTTTTGATCATTCTTTGAAATAGGTTGACTAGTTCAGTCTCCATTTCTTCTTCCGATTCTGACTCGGATTCGAACTTGGATTCATACTCTTCTTCTTTGGGAGGTGGCTTGCTCTTTCCCTTTCTTCTTTGACTTGCAACCAAGACAACACTTTTCTCGACTAGGACCGAGTTAGACTGCTCATACAACTCAAATTCCGAAAATAACTCGTCTAATCTAATTTTTGAAAGGTCTCTAAATACTTTGTAGGCATCAATTATAGATGCCCACTAAGTGGTCCTAGGAAATGCATTTAATACGTATCTTATTACATCGCAGTTCTCCACCTTTTGCCCAATTGAATGGAGGTCATTCATTATGTCTTGGATCCTTGAGTGGAGTTACGTCACCATCTCATTTTCCTGCATCTTTAGATTAAATAGCTTATTCAAAAGAAGGTCCCGTTTACATACCTTCATGTCGACCGTCCCTTCATGTAGTTTGATGAGTTTGTTCCACAAGTCCTTTGAGCTGATGAAGGGGTCGATGCGGTTGAGTTCTTCCTTTAAGAGACCGCACTACAGGATTTGCGTGGTTTTCACATCAGCCTCTACTTGTCGCTTCATGGCGTTCATCCACTTGTTGCAATCCACGAACTCATCGTCTTCATTAGTTGGTAGAGTAAAGCCCGTCTGGATGACTATCCACATCTCGACTTGGGTCTTAAGCTAGCATTTTATCTGACCCTTACAATAACGGAAGTCATCTCCATTAAAGAATGGAGGTTGGGCGGTGTTATAACCCTCAAGACGGGCCATTAATTATCTTGCAAAAATAAAAATACAAACCAAAGGAAATTCCAAGACTTGGTCTTGGATTAGTAATGTAGGAAATAACAAGAAATAAATGAGAAATAAAAAGTTAAATAAAGAACTAAGCACTTACGACCTTCGATGTCCCTGAAAATGTACTAAACATCATTTTTTGGGGCGAGAGATCTTCGATTTGGTGGGTAGCACGTTTTGTGGGTCCACTTGCATCAAAAGTTATACTCGTTTTACCATGAGCTACTCCAGAAGCGATTAGTTCAGTTGTAGAACTTTAGATACTTGCAAACACACAACCAAAAAATAATGTACCAAGACTTGGTCTTGGATTAGTAGTGTGGGAGTAAAAAATTTAAATGACAATGCAAAAATAGGAAAAGAAAATTGCCCGACAAGTGGTTGCACCGAATTTGAGCGCCTCCGCTCTAATACCAATTGTTGGATTGAAGAGACGCTATGGGGGGAGGGTGAATAGTGTACGTAAATCGTTTCTTTTTTGTTGTTAAAACCAAAGTATGCACAGTGGAAAGTAAAAACAATAAACGAAAATAACACTCTTTCTTTTTACTTATTTCACAACCAAAAGGTTGATAATCTAAGGCCCCGTAATCCTAGACCGTGTACGATAGGGAAATCCACTATCAATAGTCTCTTCCTCATTGGAGGTAAGAGGCAACGAATACAAGAAAAAGATAGAGTAAGAGGCAACAAGCCTACCTCTCCTCTTAGCAATGAAAGTACAAATAAAGTAAAACAATAACTTTAGATTGAAACTACTGACGAAGGATTTGGAAGCTTCGCGTGACGTCGGCATTACGATGGCGTTGTGTTGTCGTTGAAGGCTTGGCATTGTTGGAGCACTTTGAGAGCACACTTAGATAATCCAAAAAGATTAAAAGCCTCTACTTTTATAGCCACTCAAACCCTAGCTCGTTGAGATCCAGATCTAGGTCAAAGCTCCACATCACCCCTCATTTTGTGGTTCTTATCTTGACTATCTTTGAAGTGATCAGCTTGACCAACACTCGATTGATGCCCTTCAGTAGTTGACTGATGGTAGGATCAGTCAACTACTAATAGTTGTCAGTCGACTGTCAGCTTGATCACTCATCTGCAATATAGATTTAGCACAGAAATGTTGAGTAATAGTAATTACAACGGTTCCTTACCGTCTGACCTCGACCTAGACCTTCCTCCGAAAGTCTTAGTTGGATCGTCGCCTACGATCGTCCCCGTACGGAGGACACGACCTTACCATCACTCCACACTCGATGCTTACCTCTGGTCCTCCTGACCTGTCGCTTGGCTTCCGATCACCACCAAGGTTCCTCGACTCCAACGAGGTTCTCCTGGTGACATCCGATCACTACGATTTCTTGTCTCGAGATTCTCTAAGTGTTGTTGACCTTTAGCCTAGCTTAATTCATTTCCTGCACACTCAACACAGCATATGAGATAACCATAATAACTTAACTTTGAACCTTTGCCATAATCAAAATCTAGGTTCGATTATCTAGTGCTCCTGCACCAACAGTTCCTTGTACAAATTTTGTATCACACTTACTAATGCATCATCCCCGTGGGGACAATAATAAATCATGAGTAATCTAAAATTGAGGTTCTAGAAAAATAAAATCAAGTTTTGATGTTAAGACTTTATTTTTTAGAGAAGACCCTAAAGAAACTCA
Source organism: Wurfbainia villosa (assembly GCA_025175895.1). Taxonomy (NCBI): domain Eukaryota; kingdom Viridiplantae; phylum Streptophyta; class Magnoliopsida; order Zingiberales; family Zingiberaceae; genus Wurfbainia; species Wurfbainia villosa. The sequence continues at coordinate 113,603,621 of CM045993.1, forward strand.
TTAATGGGACTAACAATGTAGATTTGAGATTACGGAGGCAATAATCGATCAATGATAAATGTGGTTTGTAATACAAACTCAAGTCAAATGTTAGCATGCCAACCTACTATAGGGATCACTTTGATTTTATCACAAGAACCCTCTAGGACTAGAAAAGATATGAAGTATAAACCAAGGTCATCCCTAGTAATCACCTTAATAAGATCACCAATTCCAAGACTTCAAAGAGGTCTAAGAGAGTCTTTACGAAGGTACCTAAAGAAGTTGTCCCAAGTGGGTACCTAAAGAATCCAAAGAGAACTTGTTAGTACAATCATGCCCATAGTGATCGAGATCATTCATGGGTTTTTATGTTTGGATAAAAAGTTTAAATTAGGATTTCTTATGTATCTAATATGTGTATGAAGTCGTGCAAGATTTGGTTGATATATACATGGGAATGACTTGACATGGCTAATTAGGTTAATGGAGACTTGATGGCTCAAGGTCTATGAGAGATCATACAATGCTAGAATGGAATTATAGGATGAAGAGCATTAGAATGTAGTTAAGGTAGAGGAGATGAACTACGTAGATAAAACCTAAAGGATGCCACTTCAGATAAGATGAGTGCTTTGTGCATTTGAGGGATAGGTAGGCAAATGGGAGAATTATCTCATGATGAAAGAGTTGCAATGTAAAACTCTTAAATGAGTTGAGAATTTAAAGATTTATGCTTGAAAGAGGGTTTTTCTTTCAAAAAGATGAAGACTTACCATTAAGATGGTTGTAGCCCACAATCCAATCAACTGAAAGTGATTTTCAATCAATTAATAGTTGAGATGACCAAGTAATCAACTTAAGTGGATCAACTTCAACTTAAAACCCCTAATTCATGGTCATATTCCATCCAAACTTCATTTTGATACTAATTGTTAAGACCATGAGGTTGAGATGACTATATACTGTTAGTAATATATGAGAGATGTCCTAAGGCAATCGCCTTATGTATGAACCATTTATATGATAAATGAAGATTCACTATTTGAGTATACATGTTTCATGTATTTGATTGGATCTTAAACTCATTTACTGGATGTCCACGATACGATTCACAGCATGAGAGAATTTGTGATTGGATCACAACTAGTGAGTATCTCTACATGTGTAATTGTGATGTATCGGAATTATCCCTAGTCGATGAATTGATGGATTTGGACACCATCAATTCGTCGAGACTAGCACGAGGTATACCCTTGGTGTATCCAAGCATGATTCTCACCGGCCGAGACATTGTGATGTCCGAGTTAATCGTGATGCTAGTTATGGTAACTAGTTCATTGAGTGACCACCGCAAAGACTTCATATGGTTCTCACATATATAGATATGTCAATGAAGTTCTTATCGTGGCTTAAGTGCGATGTTCTTCGACTTGCAGTATTCAAGTCATCTTGATCATGGAGACTTATGCTTCATCTTAAGCAAACATCTCTAAGGAGATGTGGACCCGGATGATTGGGTATAAGTCAAGTGATCAAGGTGTTTGAATAGCCTATAAAGGATTCACCACTCCTATGCAGGAGATGTATACCCATGGCCTCTCGTCGGATTGTTACTAAAGTCTTTGGCCAAAGCATTACATGTTTAAAGTAAAGTACTCTTCGATACATGTGAGTAACTAGAACTGTGAGAGGACGAGGAAATGATACTGGCTAGGTGTGACGAGTCACCACTTAGTGGGGATCCGGCACAATAGACCATGTCCCAACCAAGTGGGTATAAGATGAGTGAAGGGAATGGGGCACGATTCATTCGAGCCATCAAGGGTTTCAGAAATAGTTCTGGATCAACCGTTGATCTTTTCGGTTAATTGGGGATCATGATGTACTACTAGGTGCCACTCATGATCGTTCTATAATTAATGGTTAATTATAGACGACCAACATAAATCGAGAACCTATTTGGTCACACGCACAACGAGTGTAATCCAAAGGATTTAAAACGAGCTTGAGAATGGGATTCTCAGACCGAGAGAAACTATGTTTGGTTGGACCAAACATAAAGCGTTCATGTAATTGTTTGTGGAGCAATGGAAGCGTGGATGGGCAAAGGTCTTATGAAGACATAATGGATGGACCAAAATGGTTTGGTTCTAATCCAATGGATGAGAATAAACCAAATGGTTTGGTTTATATTAAACGAATGAACCAAAGGTTGGTTCGGTTCGTTTTAACTTAAAATAAACCATCATGGTTTGGTTTATTTTAACTTATCCTAATGGAGCGGGTTAACGGGCTTTATGGATATGATCCATTAACCATTAAGAGAATTAGTTCTCTATAAAAGAGGGCTTAAGTGATTGTTAAACCCTAATCATCCAAAAACCCTAAACCTAGTCTACCAACATATAGTTGCCGCCCAACATATTGTTGCCGCCTAGCTTGTGGTGCCGCCGTCCAGCTCCTTGCCGGCGACCAAGCTTCAGCCGGTGAACCTCCGGTGACCCTCCGGTGATCTCCTCTAGGTTCGGTGATAAGGTGAGCTTTCATCTCTCCTTGGCCGGCCTCTATTCCTCCACCAAGCTGTCCAGTTTTTCTGACAGTTCTTTGTTGTCCGGAGCGCCGCTTGACGACGGTTAGTGCTCCGACAGCGCTAACTTACGGGATTTGATCTCCGGTAATCCTCTGAGGTGGAGGACGGCGATTCGCCAATTGGTTGACGAATACCTTCCGAGAAGCGAAGTTTGAGAACTGCTTAGGATCCGAATTTGATTCGGATCGTGATCATCTTCGATCACGCCGCCTTCAACACGAGGCTAGTAACCCGCACGAAGACTAAGCTCGTGACTTAGCGTCATCCCGAGGAGCTCGGCGTGATACGGATAGAGACGATTCTTACGCAGGATCGCTCCGCTGATGCCGTTTCGCCACACGCCATACGAAAGGTATAACGAGATAATTTCTTTTATTGCAAATTTTAATTTACGGTTATGTCTACACTTGTTGTAATAGCATGCGCAGGTTGTGTGTGTTGTAATAAATATAGATTTATTATTTTTAATTGCTTCACAGGCTCTCATGTTTACGTAAACATGATCGAACACACACACGCCATGTGCCTAAAACCCAACAAAGGGTATCAGAGCTCAAAGTTGTGTTTCGACATAATCGTAAATGGTTTTGCGATAGTCATAATGTATTTCTGGAAATTTTCTAATTTTGGAAATTTAGAAGTATTTATGGAAATTTTTCAATTTTGGAAAGTCTAGAAGTATTTATGGAAATCTTCCACTTTTGGAAAGTTGGAAGTATTTATGGAAATTGATATTTTCCATAAATAAAATATTTGATTAGATTCTGGAAATTTGTTTGCTAATTTAATCATGATTTGATTTGGGAAATTAAATCTTAAAATATTTTATTTCCATAAGTAGTTTTAATGATTTAGGAAATTGGTTTCCTAAATAGATTTTCCTTAATCAAATAATTCCATGAATAAAATATGTGATTAGATTTGGAAATTTGTTTCCTAATTTAATTATGATTTGATTTGGAGAATCAAATCTTAAACATATTTTATTTCCATAAATAGTTATGACATATAAGGAAATTATATACATGACATAATTGTATGTCATGTAATTGCATTAGATGCATAACATTATGTCATGCGTGTCGTGACATGTAGATGTATGCCATGTATGTCATGCCATGTAGATAATAGTTATTTGCATGCAAAGAGGATGAGACATAAAAACCCTTAATCAATATTAAAGCCTACACCTTCCATTAATATGGTTAGAACCAGAGTTCTGTTTCTTGTTTGGGTTGTTGGACTCTCTCCAAGCCCGGCTCGAACCTGAATATGTTCAAACCATGGAATAGTTTAATAATAATATGGTAAGAGTCAGAGGTCAATCGTTAGCTTTGGTTGTTGGACTCTCTCCAAGCTGGGCTAATTGGTTGAATGCGCTCTAACCATATTAAAACTATGTCCTGATTAATGGGTTGGCTTTAACCTGGAGCATCGATTTGTTGGACTCTCTCCAAGGTCGATGTAAAGGGAGGTGAAGTTGGGTGCTATGCATATGATGCATACTTGTTAATGTGTTAACAACCCGATGTATGTGTGAACATTCAATTAGTTGATAGCACATTGTGATAGTTGCATATACGGGATATGCAATCGGTATAGTTGATACCTACCGTCGTAGTTATGAATGGCTTGTTGGACTCTCTCCAAGGTTGTTCATAACTATGATGGATATCAGCCCATTCGGAGATGGACCTACGATCTCCCGTAGTGATTTTGGGGTTTTTGAAATTCGAAAAATGAATGGGATTTATAAATGTATATTGATGCATTTTTAAAATCATCTTTCTCATATATGCTCGTTTTGTATTTCTAAGTTAATATATTGATCATGATGTGTTTGAATTTGCGTTCCATTTGGGTTCAAATAAATTGACTGGGCCGAACTTCTTGGACTGGCTTAGAAACTTGAGAATTGTTCTCAAGGTGAAAAGCTTGTGTATGTCCTCGAAGCGCCTCTTCCCGCCCGTCCTAGTGACGATGCAACTTTGGACCAATTGTTGGCCTATCAGAAACATGTGAGTGATTCTGAACAAATGAGTTGCATCATGCTAGCCGCGATGGAACCCAAGCTACGAAAGCAGCATGAGCATATGGATGCTCATATCGTAGTCCTTCATCTCTGTGAGTTGGTTGATGAGCAAGTGAGATTCGAAAGGTTCGAAGTCTCCAAGCTCCTCTTCACCTCTGAGATGCAAGGAGGTTCATCTGTGGTACTGCTCAACATGCTGAAGACTGTGGAGCCTTCTGAGAAGCATGAGTAGGGGCAGTTGTTAGTTGATTCCTCGAAGAAAGGTTCTAAGAGAGTCAAAGGAACAATGAAGGAAGAAGAAAAAGGCTAAAAGGCGAGAACCATCGAAAGGGCACTTGCCATCATTATGGCAAGGAGGGTCATGCGAAGAAATTGCAAGGTTTATCAAGAGTCCGTGAAGTAGGATAATGCATCGGTTGCCCGATCTTCTTCAGAAATCTTCTTTATTGATTGTCATTCTATTTCCTTAGACACTTGGGTATTTGATACTGGGTGTGGCTCACATATATGTAATGACATACATGGGCTAAGGAATAGAAGAAGACTCGTCAAGGGAGAGTCAAATTTACGTGTTGGGAATGAAGCAAAGGTTGCTGCACTCGCCATCGGAATGTATTTGTTGAAACTCCCTGCAGGACTTGTCTTAGAACTGGACAATTGCTTTTATATTCCTTTGTTGATAAAGAACATCATTTCTATTTCTTGTTTAAATAGAAATGGTTTCCATTTGACGTTTAGTAACAATTGTTGTTACATAACTTTGAATGGGGTTCTTTATGGACCGAACTTTAAGCAATGGTGTTTATACGTTGGACGTATCCAGTGACATTTTCAATATCGAAGCGAGCAACACGCGTGCTCGAAAGGATAATCACATAGACTCCTATATGTGGCATTGTCGTCTTGGCCATATAAGCAAGAAACGCATGTTCGAATTACACCGATGTGGAATTCTGGAATCGTTTGAATTGGATTCATACGATACATGCGAATCATGTTTAAAAGGCAAGATGACTAAGTTACCTTTTACTGGAAAAGGTGAACGAGTGGGAGAGTTACTAGGTCTAGTACATACTGATGTATGTGGACCTATGTCAACTCAAGCTTTAGGAGGCTATAGCTACTTCATTACCTTCACCGATGATCACTCACGGTTTGGGTATGTGTTCCTGATGAAACACAAGTCTGAAGCCTTTGAAAGGTTCAAAGAATTCAGAAATGAAGTAGAGAAACAACATGACAAAAGTATTAAAATACTTCGATCGGATCGAGGTGGTGAATACTTAAGTCAAGAGTTTCTTGATTATCTAAGAGACAATGGCATATTGTCTCAATGGACTCCGCCCTATACACCACAACATAATGGTGTATCTGAGAGGCGTAACCGGACCTTGTTGGACATGGTCAGGTCAATGATGAATCATGCGACTCTTCCCAAGTCCTTTTGGGGTTATGCACTTGATTGTTTACTTGTTAAGCAGAATGCCTACCAAGGTAGTCTCAACTACTCCATATGAGATATGGAATGGTAAGAAACCTCATGTATCTTACTTGAAGATATGGGGTTGTCTGCTTATGTGAAGCGAAGATCGGATAAATGGATGCTAAGTCCGATAAATGTCTATTTATTGGATACCCTAAGGAAACAAGGGGTTACCAATTCTATCATCTGTGGAACAAAAGGTGTTTGTTTCAAGGCATCTTTGTGTTTCTAGAGAAAGAGTTTCTCTTGCAAGAAAACAGTGGGAGTGTCGTCGAGCTTAAGGAGGCTCGAGAGACTCAAATAGACATTGATGAGATACCTGGTGAAGCACAACAGCCGACAACTCATAGTGATGAGCAATCGGCTGGACCTATTGTAACACCACATCTTCGTAGATCTGGTAGAACCATAATATTCACGAGAGATATGGATTTCTCGTAAGTGAATCGAACGACGTGTTACTCATTGATGATGAGGAGCCTACCATTATGAAGAAGTCGACAAGTTCAGAAGGGATAAGTGGCTTGATGCCATGAAGTCGGAAATGGATTCCATGTACGAAAACCAAGTTTGGAACTTGGTTGACCCACCTGAAGGCATAAAGCCTATAGGGTGCAAGTGGGTTTTCAAGAAGAAAACCGACATGGATGGTAATGTGATTACCTATAAGGCTAGATTGGTGGCGAAAGGATATCGCCAAAAACAAGGTGTTGATTATGGCGAAACCTATTCTTTGTAGCTATGCTTAAATCCATTCGGATGCTCCCGCCATAGCGGCTCATTATGATTATGAGATATGGCGGATGGATGTGAAAACAACTTTCCTTAATGGAAACACCTTTCGAGGGGCGTGTATATGACACAGCCTGAGGGTTTCACATCGGTTGATAAAACCAAGGTATGCAAATTGCGGCGATCCATTTATGGATTGAAGCAAGCATCCAGGAGCTGGAATATCCGTTTTGATGAGACAATCAAAAAGTTTGATTTCTCACAAAATCCAGACGAACCTTGTGTGTACAAGAAGGTTAGTGGGAGTGCAGTCGTGTTCCTAGTATTGTATGTCGATGACATATTACTTATAGGAAACGATGTGTCAATCTTACAGTCAGTTAAGGTTTAGTTATCCAAGACATTCTCCATGAAAGACCTGGGAGAAGCAACCTACATCCTTGGGATTAAGATCTATAGAGATAGATCGAAACGGTTGCTTGGTCTTTCGCAGTCTACATATATAGACCGAGTGCTAAAGAGGTTTAGCATGTCGGAATCCAAGAAAGGTTATTCTACCCATCGGGCATGGGGAACACCTTTGAAGTCTATGTGTCCATGTCGCCTGTAAGCGAGAGGATTTGCATGAGTAAGATTCCCTATGCATCCGCAATAGGATCTATCATGTATGTTATGTTATGTACAAGGCCCGATGTATCGTATGCTCACGAGTGTCACGGCGGATACCACCGATCTAGGAATGGATCATTGGGTGGATGTTAAGACGATCCTTAAGTGCTTGAAAAGAACTAAGGATGCGTTCCTAATATATGGAGAAGGGTACATGGTGACATGTGGGTATACGGATGCCAGCTCCAGACAGACAAGGATGATTCCATGTCTCAGTCTGGGTATGTATTCACCTAAAATGGAGGCGCAATAAGTTGGAAAAGTTCCAAGCTTGACACTATAGCGGATTCTGCCACTAAGGCAGAATACGTTGCAGCTTTGGAAGCAGCAAAGGAAGCGGTTTGGATCAATAAGTTCATCTATGAACTTGATGTGGTCTCATCAATGATCCAAACATGTGCTTCGCCGCTATCATCTTATCAGAGAGATCATCAGTAGGAACGAAATACAAATCGAGAAAATTCCCACTGAAAGGAACTTAGCGGATCCCTTGACTAAGGCATTACCTCAAAATAAGTTTGAGGGTCATGTTCGAGCTTATGGTATTGGATACCGTAGCGATTGACATTAGGTCAAGTGGGAGTCTGTTAGTAATATATGAGAGATGTCCTAAGGCAATCGCCTTATATATGAACCATTTATATGATAAATGAAGATTCACTATTTGAGTATACATGTTTCATGTATTTGATTGGATCTTAAACTCATTTACTGGATGTCCACGATACGATTCACAGCATGAGAGAATTTGTGATTGGATCACAACTAGTGAGTATCTCTACATGTGTAATTGTGATGTATCGGAATTATCCCTAGTCGATGAATTGATGGATTTGGACACCATCAATTTCGCCGAGACTAGCACGAGGTATACTCCTTGGTGTATCCAAGCGGTGATTCTCACTGGTTGGAGACATTGTGATGTCCGGAGTTAATCGTGGATGCTAGTTATGGTAACTAGTTCATTGGAGTGACCAGCCGTAAGACTTCATATGGTTCTCTACATATATAGATATGTCAATGAAGTTCTTACTGTGGGTTAAGTGCGATGTTCCTTTGACTTGCGGTATTCAAGTCATCTTGATCATGGAGACTTATGCTTTGACATCTTAAGCAAACATCTCTAAGGAGATGTGGACCCGGGATGATTGGGTATAAGTCGAAGTGATCGAAGGTGTTTGAATAGCCTATAAAGGATTCACCACTCCTTGCGAGGAGATGTATACCCATGGTCTCTCGTCGGATTGTTACTAAAGTCTTTGGCCAAAGCATTACATGTTTAGAGTAAGGTACTCTTCGATACATGTGGAGTAACTAGAATCCGTAGGACGAGGAAATGATACTTGGGCTAGGTGTGACGTAGTCAGCCTAGTGGGGACTGACACAATAGACCATGTCCTGAACCAAGTGGGTATAAGATGAGTGAAGGGAATGAGGCACGATTCATTCGAGCTACTGAAGGGTTTCAGAAATAGTTCTGGATCAATCGTTGATCTTTTCGGTTAATTGGGGATCATGATGTACTACTAGGTGCCACTCATGATCGTTCTATAATTAATGGTTAATTATAGACGGCCAACATAAACCGAGAACCTATTTGGTCACACGCACAACGAGTGTAATCCAAAGGATTTAAAACGAGCTAGAGAATGGGATTCTCAGACCGAGAGAAACTATGTTTGGTTGGACCAAACATAAAGCGAGCATGAAATTGTTTCAGTCGCAATGGAAGCGTGGATGGGCAGTGTCTTATGAAGACATAATGGATGGACCAAAATGGTTTGGTTCTAATCCAATGGATGAGAATAAACCAAATGGTTTGGTTTATATTAAACGAATGAACCAAAGGTTGGTTCGGTTCGTTTTAACTTAAAATAAACCATCATGGTTTGGTTTATTTTAACTTATCCTAATGGAGCGGGTTAACGGGTTTTATGGATATGATCCATTAACCATTAAGAGAATTAGTTCTCTATAAAAGAGGGCTTAAGTGATTGTTAAACCCTAATCATCCAAAAACCCTAAACCTAGTTGCCGCCCAACATATTGTTGCCGCCCAACTTGTGGTGTCGCCGTCCAGCTCCTTGCCGGCGACCAAGCTTCAGCCGGTGAACCTCCGGTGACCCTCCGGTGATCTCCTCTAGGTTCGGTGATAAGGTGAGCTTCCATCTCTCCTTGGTCGGCCTCTATTCCTCCACCAAAAGCTGTCCAGTTTTTCTGGACAGTTTGTTTCTTTGTTGTCGGAGCATCGTTTGGACGACGGTTAGTGCTCCGACAGCGGCTAACTTACCGGGGATTTGATCTCCGGTAATCCTCTGAGGTGGAGGATGAAGGATTCGTCAATTGGTTGACGAATACCTCTCCGGAGAAGCGAGTTTTGAGAACTCGTTTTAGGATCCGAATTTGGATTCGGATCGTGATCATCTCTCGATCACGTCGTCTTCAACACGAGGCTAGTAACCCGTACGAAGACGAAGCTCGTGACTTAGCGAAGTCATCCCGAGGAGCTCGGCGTGGATACGGATAGAGACGATTCTTACGAGGATCGTTCCGGTTGATGCCGTTCCCGCTACACGTCATACGAAAGGTATAACGTAGATAATTTCTTTTATTGCAAATTTTAATTTACGGTTATGTCTACACTTGTTGTAATAGCATGCGTGTGTTGTGTGTGTTGTAATAAATATAGATTTATTATTTTTAATTGCTTCCGCTGTGCTCATGTTTACGAAACATGATCGAACACACACACGCCGCGGTGCCAGAAACCCAACATATACTAGGGGTCTGAATAGTATTTATACCTACAAACGAGATTTCTAAATTATTTTTGCTCCAATATTAGCAATGTCATATAAACATTATAGTAGAATAAAAATGCACAAAAATGCATGCACATACTGAAACTAAGAAGGCATTTATTTGGTTCAACAACGTCTAAGACTCCTATTATACGACCTATGATTCATTGGTTAATCACTCTTAGAAAATCACTATGCTTTCTCTTTCTTGATTAATTATCAAAGATAAAGAAACCTTTTACAAGATCAAAATACAAGAGATTATGAGAGGGCACGCAATGCAAAGGAGAGACTTCTAATAGAATCTAACCAATTACATTTTCACCGACCTTCAAGCCTCCATAGAATCTCTTATTTATAACCTTTAGATCCTCTTCATTCTCGATTTATACAAAAATAATCTATTGACAATCATTCAATTTCTAGCTATCATCAGTTGACTTCTTTTGATTGCCCTAGTATTAGTTTGTCAATTGCTTTTGAGTCGATTGGAATTCATGATTAGTCAATTGGAGTATTATAGTTGATAAGTCATTTGACTAGTATGCCACAATCTTATGTGACAAACAACTCTTTCTAGCTTTCCATTTGTAGCATTAGCTAATTAGATTTTAATATCAATCAACTAAATACACATTAGTTGACTACATCGTCACTTGAGCCACAAATAAAAATATTCCATTCATTAGCTTTTTAGCATGAGCCAAATGTTTCGACTCCTTAGTTGACTAGACATAGTTTTAATTTACTAGAACTAGACTTTAATCATCCTAATAATTGAGTCATGCACTTAAGTTGAGTTCTACTATTGCCCCATAAGTACATATCACTTAATTATCATAGCTCACCATAGAAGTCTTACCTTTGTAGTTTGACTTTACCGTTTGCCATTTTCCATCAGATTATTCATCCCTTACATACACATAGCCTCAACTTAATTCATAGACCATCCTTTATATTTTACCTATATAGTGTGTCTCCGTTAGTTGTCATTAGTGTTGCCCTTGATGTTCCTCATCCTCTGATCCCATAGATGTATAGGAACATTGCACGTCGCTAGAGGGGAGGGGGGAATAGTGATTCGTTTCGTTGCTTGGAATTTGATTGCGTTCGTTTGAGTGTTTGTCTACAATGATGTTAGTGCATAATGGAATATACAACAAATACAAATGCATAATAAAAATTCACAAGCATATAACGTGGTTCAGAATCTAGGGTTTCTACTCCACCGGTCGAGCTCAAGTGAGCTCTAGTGATGCACACCACCACTAATGAAATTCTCCTTCTTGGAAAAGACTCCGGAGGTGGAGAAACCTCTTACAAGTGATTATGGAAGTAATACAATAACAAGATACAATCAACTACAATAATACAAATGAAATACAAAGAAAAACTTTCCAAAAGAGTGCTTTGATTGTCTTGCTTGTTACTTGATTTGGATTGCTCTTGATCTGGATTGCAGCAACAATTCCCCTTCAAAATCTCTTCAAAAATTGATGTAAAATCTTCTATCTTGAGCTCCTTTTATAGCCTGCATCGAGTTGATTTTGCACCTAACAGTCAACTGCTCATAGTGTCGTTATCTCATAATGGCTCAATCCATGCTGAAAAACTCCAACGGATACACTAGCAGTCGACTGACCTTACCATCAGTCGACTACTACACCGACAGTCGAATACCAAAGATTATGTTCTTGTGTCTACTTAAATCATTCGACTGCCAGATCCTAATGGTTGACTCTTATGGATTCGTTGACTGCTAAACCTTAGCAGTCGATTGACAAGGCCACATATCAGCAGTTGAGCCTCAGTCAACTTCTGACCAGTCGACTGATCCAAGTTGACTAGGCTACCAAGTTTTAAACACTCGGTTAGTCGACTGATCCATAACCCCAGTCGACTGATAAACCTCAAATATGAGGTTTAACTCAAGTATGATCCCTTCATACTTGAAGACCACCTTTAGCCTAGACCCAAGCCTTCTAACCACCTTCATTAGCCTCACGCCTATCTGATCCCTCCAAGTCATCCATATGCTAGCCTTCAAGTGCTTTCATAGGCTATTTTCATGTTAACCGGGTCTACTTTGCCAAGATACATTTGGACTTATGTTGCCAAGACACACGCTTGGACTTTATACCGCTAAACATTGGACTTATGCCGCTAAGACTACAACTTAGACTTTATGCCTCCAATATCACACCTTTGGACTTCCCAAATGCCAAATATCCATACTTGGACTTTCACCGCCAAAGTTCACTTTGACTTTACGTCACCAAGACTACAGCTTGGACTTATGCCGCTAAGACTATACCTTTGGACTTTCCTTGTTAAGTGCCCATAAATTGGACTTTACCATTGTCAAGACCCATGCTTGGACTTTCCATGCCAAGATCCATGCTTGGACTTTCCAATTGCCAAGTACCCATGACTTGGACTTTCCCTAACAATCACATTGTCAATCATTTTGTCAAACATCAAAATATTACTCGAATTAAACTCGAGTCCGGTCAATCGTGATCTGAGTCGATTTCACCAACAAGATGTCCTATCTATCCTTCTCTGATCAGACCTAAAGCCATTAAGCTGTCAATTTGGTCTCACCAAGTCATGCTTCTAAGCTTCTCCAACACCACCTTAGTCCTTCTCCCCTCATGCAATCTTCTTTGATCTCCATGTACCTCATCCACTATGTGTGTCACCATGGTCACACCCAGTCATCATCCATATCATTGCTTAATTTTGTCAAGATCTTACCAAGCTTGTATGTTCCTACAAATCCTTGCACACACAAACACACACATTCAAACATATATTAAACGACAATGAAATGTCAACTCTAAACACTTTGCTAGAACATTAAACCACAAGATCAAACTTACCACTCAAGCAACAACTATAACAACAAGTGAAGCATAAACAATGACACATGGAGTGAGATAAGGGCTTAGTGTGTCTAAGGGATGAATAATCTAATAATACATGTCTGTGATGGTGAAAAAAAACATCAGAAGGTAATCTCTGATTGTGAGTTATGAGAGTTGAAAGACTTGTACTCTTGGGTGAGGGTAATGTTCAATTTAAGTGAGACTTTGTATTGGAATCAGAGATCGCTCTGATACCACTTGTTGGAAACTCGCGGTCTCTTCTAGATTTGTTTGACAAAGCTCGACACCACGAGATGAGTGTAGAGGATCTCGTGACCGCTAGAGGGGGGGGGTGAATAGCGTCGGCGTTGCTTGATGGATTATGATCGCGATCGCATCTACAAATCATGTTAGTGCGCAGCGGAATAATAACAATAAAAAACAACAACACGAATACAAGCACACACACACACAACACCAAATATAACGTGGTTCGGAACCGAATGGTTCATACTCCATGGATCGAGCTCAAACGAGCTCTAGCGATGCATACAACACCACTAATCAAATAAACTCCTTCTCGGAACAATTCAGAGGTGGAGAAACCTCGTACAAATAGTCTTACAACAGTAAGAAACAAATACAAGCAATTACAATGAAATAAAACAAAAGAAATACAAAGAAAACTTTACAATCGATCTTTTGGAAGCTTGCTTGTTGATCACCTTGGACTAGCCTTGAAGATCCTGATTTGCACCAGCAAATCACTCCAAATCGCCCAAGAAAATCATGCCAAAAATCCTCCCTTTGTCCTCTTTTTAAACCTGCAATTCGGGCTGATTTTTACCTAGCAGTCGACTGATCGAGACCATCAGTCGACTGCCCCTGTAGCCGTTGTCTCACAATGGCATGAAACATGTCAGATAAGTCCAACGGATACACCATCAGTCGACTGATCATACCCATCAGTCGACTGATGGCTCAATCAGTCGAGTGCTCGTGTCAATCACTCGACTGAAGAGCACTCTGTGCTCGACATCTCGATGATCACCGATCGTGATCGCCGATGACTACCCAACTCGCAATCGCCGTCAACTTCTCGCAGTCAAACCCTAGTCGACTCTCATCAGTCGACTGATCATAGTCCCAATCGACTGATACACCCCAAACATGAGGTTTTAACCCAAGTATGGTGCCCCTATACTTGCTACACCACCCATAGCCTAGACATAAACCTTCTAGCCACCTTCATCAGTCTCGCGCCTATCGGATCTCTCCAAGTCATCCATGATTTGTTCATTCATACGCTAGCCTTCAGGTGCTTCCATCGGCTATTGTCATGCTAACGATATCTACACTGCCAAGGCATATTGGACTTACGCTGCTAAGACTTTCGCTTGGACTTTACGCCACCAACCATTGGACTTATGCTGCCAAGACTCCCGCTTGGACTTTACGCTGCCAATATTCTTCTTAGACTTTCCAAATGCTAAGACTCAAGCTTGGACTTTCCCTTGCCAACCCATGTTGGACTTTCCATGCCAAGACCCATGCTTGGACTTTCCTTTGCCAAGACCCATGCTTGGACTTTCCTAGCCAACCCATGTTGGACTTTCCATGCCAAGTACTTAAGACTTGGACTTTTCCTTGCCAACCCATGTTGGACTTTCCATGACAAGTACTCAAGACTTGGACTTTCCCAATGCCAAGTGTCCCACTTAGACTTTTCATGCCAAGTACCCATGACTTGGACTTTACCATGACAATCACATTATTATATATTTTTATCGAATATCAAAACATCGCTCGAGTCAAACTCGAGTCCGATCAATCGTGACTTGGGCCAATTGCACCAACAGTGAGATCATGCGGGATGCACGTGTAACAAAAAATAAAAACTTTTAGGAGCTCCCATAGATCTCTTGCAAGGCTATCTTGTTTTATACATAGATCACTATATTAAAACAGTAAGGGTTAGAATAATATTCATACCTTCATGATCTTTCACAGATCTATAAAAGCCACGAGCAAAACCAATGGACTTTGCCTCTACCGATATCCATGTCGGATCTTTGCAAGACAACCTTCTTAAATGCCACAAGCCTTTTCCTCCAAACTGTGTTAGCAGTGTGTGGAGAGAAAGATTGAGAAGAAGAGAAGACGATACAAGAATCATGGAGTTTCAAACGTCCAAGAACCATTCCTAGGGTTCTCCTCAAGAACCCTATTTATAGAGAAGTGAAAAAAACTTACCAAAAATTCCACAAAACGAATCATCAGGCCACGACACGACCTAACCATGCCCAGTGGCATGGTCGTGGCACGTTCTGTCATGCCTAACATGCTAGTCATATGGTCATGCTATGCAACATGGTTGGGTTGTGCCTCTCTAGCACAACCATGCCAATAAGCATGGCCTGACCATGTTCTTCACTGGGCAATTCCAACACGGGCATAACCACATCCGTGTTGTGTTGCATGTTCTAGCTGCACACTATATTCAACGTTTTAATGGCAAACGTGGCACGGTCGTGCCAACATTTGGCACGCCCGTGTTTCACTCTGTAAATTCTATTTTGTGCCCTATAAGCCTAGTCCAACCAGACATAACCTTCATCTCATTGGGAATCATATTCTTTCATCTCTTGAGACACCGTTGTGCGTGTGACCAAATAAGTTTTCGACTATGTTGGTAATTCATAACTAATCATTAGTTATGAATATATCATGAATGATACCTAGTAGTACATAATGACTCCCAATTGACCAAAAAGTCAAAGTCGACTCCAAAACATTTTTGAACCCTTTAGCAGCTACAGTTATATGTGTCTTTGTTCCTTTCACTCTTCCTATACTCACTTGGTTCAATACATAGTCTATAGTTCTCGTCCCCACTAAGTTGACTATGTCACACCTAGTCCAAATATGGTTCCTTGTCCTATAGATTCAAGTTACTCCCTATATGTGTCCTAGAAAATTATCTTCTTGACATGTGTACTTTGGTCAAAGACTTCTGAATAACAATCCTGACAAGAGGTCTAGGATATACATCTCCTTTACAAGAGCAGTGAATCCTCTATGCGCTATTCAAACATCTTCGATCACTTTGATTTATACTCAATCAACTCGAAGTTATACATCCTATGGAGATGGCTACGAAGAAGTCAAAGTATAGGTCACCACGATCAAGATGACTTGAATATCTTAAGTTTAAGGAAGCTAGCACTCGAGCTGCATTGAGATCTTCATCGACATGAATAACCATATGAAGTTTCATAGTAGGTTAGTCCAATGAACTAGTTACCCTAACTAGCATCCACATGTTCACTCTTAACACCCTATGCTTCCATTCAGTGAGCACCGAATAGGAGCATAACATGTGCTAGTCTCACAAAATTGATGATCTCCACTCTCATCAATTCATCAACTAGGGATAATTTCAATACTTACATAATTATACATAATGAGACACTCACTAATTGTAATCCAATCACAATTTCTCTCATGTTATGTATTGTATTGTAGACTTTAGTAAATGAGTTTAAGCTTCAATCAAGTACACATAAAATATATACTCAAATAGTGAATTGTATTAATAACATCTAAGTCATTGCCTTTGGACATCTCTCAATTACATCATACTACCACTTGGCCTAAAGTCAATCTCCTTGGTATCTAATACCATAAGCTTCTACATGCCTCCCAAATTTGTCTTGGGGAAGAGGTTTAGTCAAATAATCTACTAAGTTCCTTTATGTGGGAATCTTCTCTAATTGTACATATCTTCTACCTACGATCTCTCTGATCAAGTGATATTAGCGTAGTACATGTTTGGATCATTGATGAGACTAGGGTTCCTTTGCTTGTGAAATGGTGGCATTGTTGTCCTAGTATATCAGTAGTGCTTCAACAATGCTCGAAACCCCACCAAGTTCTGAAACAAACTTATTGATTCAAATAGCTTCCTTAGATGCCTCAAAAGCTGCGATGTATCCTACCTCCGTAGTAGAATCAACAACGGTCTCTTATTTGAAACTTTTCCTACTGACTGCACCTTCATTCAAGGTGAATATGTATCCACAATGAGATTTAGAATCATCCTTATCTGTCTAAAAGCTAGGATTAGTATACCTATGCATCACCATATCACCTCCTCCATATACTAAGAACAAATCCTTAGTTCTTTGTAAGTACTTAAGGATTGCCTTGACAGCCACCCAATGGTCATACTAGGATCCGACTGATATCTACTCGTAATACTTAAAGCATACAATACATCGAGTTTTGTACATAATATAACATACATGATTGATCATATAGCTGATTCATACGTGGTCCGTCTCATGTGAATCCTCTCGTCTTTAGTGCACGAGCACATAGACTTCGAAAGGTGAATGTCGTGTCTCATGGAAATGAAATCTTTCTTGGATTCATCAATGTTAAACCTTTTTAGCACTCTATCTATGTATATAGACTATGAAATGTTGGTGCAATCAGCCCAGGTCATGATTGACCAGACTCGAGTTGGACTCGAGTAGTGTTTTGGTGTTTGACAATGTGTTGGGGAGATTGTTAGTGCAATCGACCTAGGTCATGATTGACTGCTTGATGATGGTTTGACCATTGTTTGACTATATAGTTGACTTGGGGTTGACCACATGATGGAGAAGTCCAAGTGGGACACTTGGCATTTGGGAAAGTCCAAGTCTTGTATACTTGGCATGAAAAGTCCAAGCATGAGTCTTGGCAAGGGAAAGTCCAAGCTTGAGTCTTGACAATTGGAAAGTCCAACATGGAGTTGGCATGAAAAGTCCAAGGGTGTAGTCTTGGCGGTGAAAGTCCAAGTCATGGATACTTGACAATTGAGAAGTCCAAGGGGAATATTGGCGGCGTAAAGTCCAAGGGTGGAGTCTTGGCAGCATAAACCCAATGGTTGACGGCGCAAAGTCTAAGCGTGGTCTTAGCAGTGTAAGTCCAATGTGCCTTGGTGGTGTAGACACTGTTAGCATGACAATAGCCGATGGAAGCACCTGAAGGCTAGCGTATGGATGAACAAGTCATGAATGACTTGGAGGGATCCGATAGGCGTGAGGCTGATGGAGGTGGCTAGAAGGTTTAGGTCTAGGCTAAGGGTGATCTAGCAAGTATGGGGGCACCATACTTGGGGTTAAACCTCATGGTTGAGGTTATTAGTCGACTGACATTATACCCGGTTCGACTGATTGAAGTTGACTACGGTTCAACTGTGACTAATTATGCGACAAAATAACCTGGCAGTCGACTGCTCGATGTAGCAGTCGACTGATGTCAGTCGACTACCATGGATGGTAGTCGACTGTTGGTTCAGCTGCGAGCACAAAATGCTCCGTAGCTGACTGGGCAATCAGTTGCGGGCACTGACAGTCGACTGCCAATGTTGGCAATCGACTGATGAGAATCTCATTGGACTTTTTTCAGCGTGGATTAAATCGTTGTCTCACAACAACAGTGTCATCAGTCGAATTGATATTTTTGACAGTCGACTGCCAGGCGCGAAATCAACCCGTTGCAGGTTAAAAGGAGCAGCTCATGGGAGATTTCGACATTGGTCCTTTGTGAGCTTTCTTGAGGCGATTTGAAGGCGAAGTGCAAGTGCATTTTAGGGTCCTTCAAGCTCATCCAAGGCAATCAAAGATCAAGCAATCAAAAACTCTTTGTAAAGTGTTTTCCTTTACTTGTATTGCATTTCACATTTGTATTTGCTTGTATACATTATATTACTTAGTGTAATCATTTGTATGAGGGTTCTCTGCCTCCGACTTGTTGTCGAGAAGGAGTATTTGATTAGTGGTGTGTGTTTGCATCGCTAGGGTTCATTCGAGCTCAATCCGTGGAGTAAGAATCTTGAGGTTCCGAACCACGTTACATCTTTGCGTTGTGGTTGTGTATCTTGTTATTTGTCTTTGTTATTATTATTCCACTGTGCTAACAAGGTTGTAGACGATCAACCACGAACAAATTCTATCGAATCGACGACAACGCTATTCACCCCCCTCTAGCGGGCGCATAAGTCCTAACATGAAAGACCAAACAACCGATTCGGTCTATCTCTATAGATCTTAATCCCCAAGATGTAAGTTGCTTCTCCCATGTCTTTCATGAAGAACATTTTAGATAACCAACTGATGTGTGCAAATCATATAGGGTTTTTAGAGTAGTTTTAGCATGCATCTCATTGCATTTCATACTTGTTTCATGCATATTCTCCTTTGTTTTACATTCATTTACTATTTTATAGTTCAGAGATCTACTTTTGTTAATTTATATGTAGGACGATATTTTTGGAGTAAAAATGAAGCATTTTATGGAGCACGAACTTTAGGGAACATGCTCTAGACGTGCCTCAATACACGGGCATATTCTTGAAGCAAACGGATCAAAACGGAGGCTCCAGAGTGACACACGATCGGTCATGTTAAATTAGCATGACCGTGTTAAATTTCCAGCCCAATTTTTAGCCTAAATTTCAGCCATTTCTAGCCTTGCACACGACCTGCCCGTGTAAATTTCACACGACTATGTAGTGGTGCCGCAAATCCAAGGATTTAGGGGTTTTCAAGCATTTATGGAAAGCCAGAGCCACCTCTGTATATAGGAAACTCATCTAAGAGCTTGGGGATCACGGAGGCAGCCGCCCTAGGGATCCCAAACCTTGAGGAGGAGGCCCGATGGCTAGGACGGCAAGAAGGTACCCTAAGAAGCACTGGAGGCTCACAACAAGGAGAGAGGAAGCGACTCAAAGACTGAAATCTACGCTCCAACGCCTAAGAGAAAGACCAAGAGTACTGCATTTTATTCTTAAACATCTTTGTGTTGTAATGATTCTCTTTATGATGTCTTGTGTTCATTCTCTTCTATTTATGGAGTAGATACATTGATTCTAGGATTAGAGAGTAACTTGTGTATGTTGGATATGCTAATTTAAATATTCATTCTTTGCTCTTGAATTTATATTTGAAATTTAGGCTTTTGAGATCCATGAAAGTTGTGTTCTGATTCTACTTCTACTGCACATAGCTGATACAAAGGTGGAAAGCCTTTGTATCAAAAACCTAGGAGAACCAAGGAAGAACCTCACGGTCTTCCTCCCTCTCATAACTGTAGAAAGTAGAATATGATAGAGTAGGATATGCAATATGATCCGACTCTTCATAGGAATTACTAGGGCATCCTCGTACCTCAATAACTTATCTTAGCAGAAAGCCCAAAGTAGGAGCCATCAACTCTAGAAGGGTTGAGGGATCCTAGTGACAGGGGGCTCCCAACGATATTAACCCCTTGAGCTCTGACGATTCGAAAGGGAAACTTGGCTAGGAATAGGTAGTTCCTGGCAGAAGCAAAAGTTCATCGGGTAAATACATGATGATCCTCCCGCAAGATCATAGATAAAGATCCTAAAAGTATTTAGCACAGATTGCTAAGCAGGTAATAAGAAAAGATGTGCATGAATTTAATCTTGTTTAAGAGGCCAAAGGAGCTTGTAAAATTTCAATTTCTTCTTTTTGTTCTGTTTCAAGTCTTTTAATTTGTTTCAAGTTCTTATACATACATATATATGTATATATCATCTTTATAAACATTATCAATAATGTGAAGCTGATAAATCAACTACAATCTGATAGATCAATTACAATATGATAAAATTAACTAAACAGTGAAGAACTAGAGCTAATATCATTAGAGTGTATATAATGTCATCTGACGTATGGGCTAAAAGCCCCATCACCGATGGAATGCATGTAAGATACTGGAATAAAATTTATTTAATTAGGTATATGGAGTAAATACCTAAGTAGCTATTTGGGGGTTTAATTAGGAGTTGGGTCAAGTTGGGTTAGCTCGGATTTGATTTAAGCTAGATCAACCTCCTAGAACATCCGTTGAAAACCAATCGTGATTTCTTTCCCCACCACGATGCCATTCTTCCCCATCAACCATTACTCCGCCGATGAGCATTTCTCTCTGCCGTTTTCTTTTATTCCCTGAGATATCATTTCACCGCGACTCCTTTTTCACATGGGTTTCTTTCTTCCTTGCGATTCCTCTCTTCTTCACTGCCGCTGCCTTCATTTCCCCCTTGCCCAGCCCGTCGGTTGCCGCTGCTTCGCAGCCATCACACGTGCGTCGCCGCTCCTATGCATCGCACACATGCGGCCAGCAGCCACAACCTCCGTGCTCTCGTCGCCCTGCCTCTGTTGTCGTGTGTCACCCTCTTCTTCTTCTCGATCTGCGCCGCCGGTTGATCCCTCTTCTCCCTTCCACCCTAGGCGCCCTCACACGCGACGGTTGGCACCCACAACCCATGCCGGTGCATCCTACCCTTCCAATCGTGTGCCTTGGTCGAGCACTGCAAGCTCGGCCCTCCTCCGGCAACAGCAGTGACTAATTTCAATGATGCCTCCACCGTAGGTTACCACACTAGCTGTTGTTCTCGGTGTCACTATTAGTTGCCATTGACATGATCTTATGGAGCAAAGAATGGAGGTGAGTGCTTGATCTAGTTCTAGATCAGAAGAGTCAGATTCGAGAGCTTGATGTTAGCTGTGGATTCTTGATTTTTGTAGGTAAGAAGCACAATCAAATCAAGGGTTGTGATTGAACAAGTTGATCATTCCATATTTGGAAACCTCAAATTGTTGGATCCAAAAGTTGAGTAGCCAAGATCTATAAAGGTAAGTTTGATATGGATGATTGATGATGGTATGCTATGAATTACAATTTGTGGTATGATAATTATAGTGGATGTTCTAGTTGAATTGATGTTTAATAGCTAGCGAACGATGTTGTTCTATTGAAGAATATCGATTGTGGATTGATGGTAATAGTGTTAATGGTGGAGTTAATTGCAATATAGGGTAAGGTGAAGGCTTAATTTTGGTGGATGAGATTAAGTATGTTATCATGGGGATAAGATGAATTGTGTAGTGTTGATTTCCAACTCGTGGATTGTGATATGAGTTTGAAGAAAAATTAGATCCGATCATTCAGATTATGATGGACTCAATTGTGTTCTATGCATGTGCAGGTATTTGATTCGATGTAGATTCAGGCACGTGAGGATCAACAACACAGTTTATATAGTAAGTGGGTAATATTTTCTACCCTGATCAGGTAGTAGCTAAACCCTGAAGTATATAACTTCATATTATTGTCACTTTGACCTTAAATCCACTCTAGTTTTTTTATGATTGATACTTGCCTTTGCACTTAAATACTCTATTATTGTTATTATCTATTCATTCATCTTTGTTATGAATTATAGATATTAAGGTAAGTGAACCTGTAGTGGTTTACCTATGTGTACGTAGCTAAATTCGATTGTAAAACTGAATTGTACAATTTAGATAAATCATCCAGGGTTGGATGATTCTAGAAGCAAAGTTGAGTTTTCATGTTAGATCCTGATGAGGTGTACATATCCACTATGGATCATGTAGTCGGGTGTGGACGTGTGATTTATCGATACAGTGTCGCTACAGACTGGAGGTCCTAACTTAGGTGTTGATCAGTTGAGTATGCCTCTATAGAATAGAGAGTGTGTTGTGGGCATATGTATGGTCAAGTAGATTGTGGATAGTGTGTCGCTATGGACCGATGGTCCTAGCTTGGTTGTAATCAGTCGAATATGACTCTCTGTATGATAGAGAGTGTTGTGATCAATTGAGTATGACTCTCTACAGGATAGAGAGTGTGTTGATCAGTCAAGTATGACTCTCTGCAGGATAGAGAGTGTTATGATCAGTTGAGTACGACTCTCTACAGGATAGAGAGTGTATTAATTAGATTGGTATGACTCTCTGTAGAATAGAGAGTCTGTGGTGATGTCTGTATGTATGACTGTGCATTCATGTCGTTTGCATACATGCTAGCGACATGGTCTCCCTTATGGTTGAGAGGGTCGTCAATCATCCTGCCTCCTAGGTTACTCATGAAGGAGTAGCTGGTGTGAGAGCAGTGCATTTGTTGTGCCGCACTCGACCACTATAGACGGTGGTAGTTAGAGTTGCATGCAGTTGTCTTGGGTGTGTGGCACTCGACCACTCATGGATAGTGTTAGTCGGAGTGGCCAGCAATAGAGACCCCCATTGTGTAGCTAGCTCTTTATGCTTACATGCTACTTTATACTGCCCACTTGCCCACTCGAGAGCAGTGATTGGTGTTGAGTTAGGACAGTTGTCATGTCGTGCCACCTAAGCCACACTGGGGTCATGGTAGTGAGTAGGGGTGAGCAGGCATGACCATGCATCTGCATTGTCGTGTGTGTGTGTATGTGTGTGTGTGTGTGTGTATAGTTGAGTGTGATGAGAATATATATAGTTAGAGTCTATATATATGATCATTGATTGTTGCATTTGTTTGAACTATGCTTGCTGCATTTGATTGTACATCATCTTGCATTCTACTTGCATATTCTATATGGTCGTGTATGGATTATCAGTATTGAGTTGGTTAGATGGTTGTATACCTTTGACCAGTACCTTGAGGTGATACGGGATGGATCTGGTTCCTTGCATTTTGGACATAGATCGGTAGTATGTCGGTGTTATGGTTTATAGAGTTGGTATTTACTCTACCATATTGTAGGTGTTGTATTATGGTACTGATACTCAGGTTGTGTGAGATACATCATTGCCGATTCGCAGGTATGTCAGTACCTTACTTTATTGTTGTTTTGTTTAGTTATACAGTTGTTATATTATGCTGGTGTATATCTGTTATACTTGTTTACAACATATTGATGACTCGCATGTGATATATATAAATTATGCATGCACTTTTATTCTTATTACCGCTGAGTTATACTCACCACCATAGACCCTGGGTTTCTTATCACCCAGGTAACAGGTACTTGACTCCGTGATGGGCTTGGAGCTTTGCAGGTTGGCAATATCTCATCTAATCTCCGAGGGTCCCAACATGAATTTATGTTTTCTTTTATTTTTGGATGTTTCTTATTTCGATTCGGATTTATGTGGTGGATTGTAGTGTTGATCTTGTGGTTGATGTACACACTTGTGGATTCGGGTTTTTGCCGATGTTTCCGTTGTATTTTTGTGTCAGTCATATCGGTATGCAATGTGTGTAGTTGTTATGTCGTTGTGTTATTTTCCGCTGTGTATTGTCATATTTACTTTGTTATATGATGTTGTGATTGCAGCCGAATGACCTTGTATAAATAGGATATGTTGCCACATACAGGGGAGATATTGTCCGTTTGTTTTTCGGCTCAACATACTCTCGGGGCGTGACAATGCAACAAGAATAACAACAAGGCGCTGAAGCACAAATAAAATGCTGACCGCGGGCGACAACATGCTACCATAACAGCATATGAGCAGTCAGGTACTCTGGTATCAAGTCAGGCTCAAAGTTTTCACTTTTAGTTTTCCTATTCATTTCTTTAATATTCAATTTTAATTCTTTTATCACACTTGTTCAACTATATGTGTACATCTTATGATGATCTAAATGATCAACTTAATTCAAGTTATTTAAACACCAACATAAGATATATATGTGCATGTTGTATCATTAAAAGGTACAAGTATCAACAAAGAAAATAATCATGAGTAAGGAAGGTCAAGCAATATAAACGAACAAGTATCAACGGAAGAATAGGTCAGAGTATCCATTTAAATTTTGAAAACAACCCATCTCATGTGTCACCCCATATGAAACCCACATATGAACATGAAGTAATGTCAATTATTTACCCTTCATTAATTTAATTATTTATTGCCCATTTCGCTATTTTTAAATACTAATTAAGTGCTCATTTTTAAAAACAGTTATACAAATATAAATAAATCAATAATCTCATTTATTCATGCACAAGGAATATGTAAAGAGTCCAAGAATAGAATGTACCCACCTCTATACACAACAAAAGTCGTCGAATCTCGGTCGATCACCGAGCTCCGCTCAAACTTGTATCTACAAATACAATATGAAAATGATTCAAAACTCAATATAATATCCAATAAAGATAATAACACAATATCATAATAATTGACCAACATTTGAACTCGACGAACTGAATCATACATACTAAATCGTAGTCTCATTATATCGGCTTATTCTCATTTACTACATGAGACCCACTACTCCTTCAATCAACTAAACAAATTCGGAAGACAATAACTATTCTATCGTTGTTGTCCGTTTAAAAGAGCACAACAAAGTTGTTCATTTTGTCGAAAACAACAACATTTAGGTGTGTGGCATTGTTGTGAAGGAAAAGCAAAACGTTATTTGCTAGTAGTGACCAGCGAAAAGAAAGAAAGGAGAAGTTTACCTAGTGGTGGATTGTTTCTGCACGTGTTATTAGTTGAAAAACAAGGCAACAAGGAGACATTTGGGGTGTTTTCTCTGCTGAGTGAGCCTAGCTAGGTGTTGCTCACGTTGACGTGGAAGAAGAGTAGCAACTAGGGCTATTGTCGACGAGGAGGAGAAGGAAACAACAGCTTGAGTTCCGGCTGAGACAAAAAATAGGGAAAAGAAAGGAAGAGGAAAGAGAAAGCAAGAAAATAAACCTTTATCATCTTTGTTAACAACCTTAATTAGCTTCGACAAACTTCAACAACTTCGATAGCAACACCAGGAGAGCACAAAAATGGGAGGAAGTAATTGTTGTGGTGGTCAGAAGAAGAAGATGAAAGAAAAAGACCTAGGGCAACAATGGGGAAAGCAACCAGAGAAAGAAGAGGGATGCAGGAGGTGAACATATAGGGGATGGTGTGAGGAATGGCAATGTGTACGGAGAAGTATAGAGAGGGAAGAGAAGGGAGGTAATTTATTCTTTTTAATACTTAACACCGGATAGACGAAACTTCATTTTCCTAATGTACTATCATCTCACCGCATTCTGATACTATGTTGTCAAGGTTAATTAACCATTAGTCCTATCTAACCATTCTAAATTAAGCAAATAATAACTTACTAAGCATGCAAAGCTAAATTAATCAAGTAAATTAGCATACAATTTTAGTATTGGCTCCCCTTAGATCATTGAATCGATATGGTCTATCCACATAGTGGATTTGATCCTTGGGAATTCAATACTTGGTTGAACCTAGTTGTGATTTTAAAATGGTTTTAGGAACTCATGCTTGGATTCTTCTACAATCACGATTTATGAGTGAAATAAAAGATCTATTTTTTTCTCTAAATTCGAGTCCAACCTTGTACACGGCTCTTTGAGTTCCAAGGATTAGGTCAAGACCCTTGGAGCCCAATGTAAACTTTTCCAACTTAACCTTAAGATCTTTAACTTGCCCTTTCAAAAGAGAATTCTCTTCCTCAAGTTTTTCAACTGGAGTTGAGTTTCCCTCTTGAACTTGACTAGTTGAAGAGGTTAGGGTTGCTTTATGCTTAAGGATTTTAACCTCCTTAAGCAACGACTTAACTTTAGACTCGAATTTAGTCAATTTTTTATTCAACATTTTTATTACATGATATAAGTTGATGATTAATGAACAACTTACCTTGATCTTCTCCTTTGATCCGGCCTTGAGTCTTGACTCGAACTCATCATCGGAGTCGGGTTTAGATTAGGATTTGGATTCAGACTCAAAAGTTATATCAGGCTCGGATTCGGATTGATTTCCCATGAAAGCATAGTTGTCAACTTGAACGTCTTCTTCCTCATTTGATGTCTTTTTTTAAGTTGCTTAGAATGCCTTCTTTGGTTATTTTTATTTTGGCTTCATTGTAGGGACCGTCGTGATCGCTAGAGGGGGGTGAATAGTATCGGCGTAGCTTGATGGATTACAATCGCGATCGCGTCTACAAATCGTGTTAGTGCGCAGCGAAATAATAATAAAAACAATACACGAATACAAACACACAAACACAACACTAAATATAACGTGGTTCGGAACCGAATGGTTCCTACTCCACGGATTGAGCTCAAACAAGCTCTAGCAATGCCAATCACACACCAGTACTCGATAACTCCTTCTCGGAACAATCCAGAGGTGGAGAAACCTCGTACAAATAGTCTTACAATAGTAAGAAATAAATACAAGCAATTACAATGAAATACAACAAAAAAAATGCAAAGAAAACTTTACAATCGATCTTTTCGAAGCTTGCTTGTTGATCGCCTTGGACTAGCCTTGAAGACCCTGATTTGCACCAGCAAATCGCTCCAAATCGCCCAAGAAAATCATGCCAAAATCCCTCCTTCCGAGCTGCCTTTATAACCTGCATTCGGGCTAGATTTTGCCTAGCAGTCGACTGATCGGGACCATCAGTCGACTGCTCCTGTAGCCGTTGTGAGACAACGACATGTGCCACGTTGGATAAGTTCCAACAGACAGACCATCAGTCTACTGATCACAATCATCAGTCGACTGATGGCTCAATCAGTCGAGTGTTCGGGCCAATCACTCAACTAGAGAGCCTTCTGTGCCTGAAATCCCGACCATCAGTCGACTAATCACCAAATCAGTCGACTGCTCAGGCCAACAGTCGACTGTCCAACTATGGCAGTCGACTGTCAGGGCACTTCCCACAGTCAAACCCTAGTTGACTCTCATCAGTCGACTGACCATAGTCCCAGTCGACTGATACACCTCAAACATGAGGTTTTAACCCAAGTATGGTGCCCCCATACTTGCTAGACCACCCGTAGCCTAGACCTAAGCCTTCTAGTCACCTCCATCAGCCTCGTGCCTATCGGATCCCTCCAAGTCATCCATGACTTGTTCATCCATACGCTAGCCTTTAAGTACTTCCATCGACTATTGTCATGCTAACGGTGTCTACACCGTCAAGGCACATTTGACATACGCTGCCAAGACTCCCGCTTGGACTTTACGCCGCCAATATTCCCCTTGGACTTTCCAAATGCCAAGACTCAAGCTTGGACTTTCCCTTGCCAACCCATGTTGGACTTTCCATGCCAAGACCCATGCTTGGACTTTCCTTGCTAACCCATGTTGGACTTTCCCTTACCAAGACTCATGCTTGGACTTTACATGTCAAGTACTCAAGACTTGGACTTTCCCAGTGCCAAGTGTCCCACTTAGACTTTCCATGTCAAGTACCCATGACTTGGACTTTACCATAACAATCACATTGTCATATGTTTTTGTCGAACATCAAAACATCGCTCGAGTCAGACTCTAGTTCGGTCAATCGTGACGTGGGCCGATTGCACCAACAATCTCCCCCTTTTTGATGTTTGACAAAAATACCCTTGAGTTAGGCCCCTAACTCAAATTCCCTTACTAATTTTCCCAAATTGATAATTTTACTTTCTCCCCTTTTTTGACATACATCAAAAAGGTTCTCCCAAGGAGGTCAATGTCTCATATCCCAATGAGACCTTACAATCTCCCCCTTGGTCCAAAAACATCTAGGATGTCTACAATCTTCCTAGTGATGAGTCTCATATCACTCAAGAGAGGCAATCCTACAAACTCTCTCAATTTCCAAATTGGGCATCTCAAATTTCCATTTCTCCTCCTCATGAGGAAAAATACATCCATCATCCAATGATGGATACCTCCCCCTAAAGGCTTGCTCCCCCTTGACCATTGCACCAACAATGTCCTTGGAAAACCAAAAATAAGGTTAAAAGTTCAACATTGAACTTTCCCACATCTTAAATTTGATATATCACCCTAACAACTCTCCTAATCCATATCCAATGGATGGTCACCATTTCTAATGCTTCCCAAAATATATCATAGGGTTAGGAGTGGTTAGGGAACCCTAACATAGCTGAAATCAGGCTAAACAAATCTTGTTTACCCGAAATCAGCATTGGCAGTCGACTTTATCAGGCAACATTCGACTGCCCTCATCATCAGTCGACTGCCATCCATGGCAATCGATTGATATCTACAAAATGCATAAATCAGTTTTTAGAAACGATTTTTTGAAATGCATAAGTAATTATACGTAATTTTAAAAATTACAAAACTTCATACGTATAATACTTATAACACATACAATGGGTGAAAAATATTTTACCCATAAATTAGTGAGATTGATACAAAGTTCAAAAGTTGAGAAAATCTTCAATATTGAGCCTTCTTTGTATCACCTCATTCAATGGTGATTGCTATCAAAAGATAGACTTCACCAAGGTTTTTCAAAAAGATTTTGAAATATTTTTAAAACATTTAATTCCATTTTCCTAAACATCTCACTTGTATCTAAATGTGTGAAACACATACAAGTCAAGTTTTAGTGAGATGTGGAGTTTATTCATTTAAGGTCTCATGCATTTTTCTAGGCAACATTATTTGATTCTCTTATGCATGGGATTTCAAATCATGTCTTAGTCCTTAAATCCATTTTATTTATGCATGAATAATGATTATGTCATAATTGATACAGGAATAAAAGCATGTGTCATATAATCATGATGTCATGGCATGTGATAATATAAAAACTAAACATACGTGACATTTGAATAACTCTAAGTATTATCATGATATTTTATATGATAAAAATAAATATGATGTCATGACATGACATGACAAGGCAAATAAAGCATGACAATTATAAAATACTGAGGTATAAGATACCTAAGTGTTAAGCCCAAATTGTCATTTCTAAGATTAAATCCATTTTTTGCCTTAATGCCAACTATTCCCCTAGTGTGCCAAAAACTCAAAATGGCACACCATGACTTCTAAGACATAATTGTACCAATTTAATTAATTTTTCATAATCCCAAAAATATATTGGCACATCCTAAACTCTTTTAGGATTATAATTCAAATCTATTTCCAAGGTATCCATAACATTGAAAATAACCTAAAGTGTCACCTTTACCATGGCTAGGTTAACTACCTATCCATTTAAAGTTGACACACCTAAACCCATCTAGCGTGACTCGATCACGCTCTTAGGAACCCAATACCTATTGGAGCTCCTTGGGTATACTAGGTATTCACTAGGGATAACTTCCCTAGATACCCTCCTAATGACCCTCCTAGGCTTAGAAGCCTTGGTCATCTTGGTCTTGCTTAGGTTAACTCTAGGGGTGACTCTCCTTGTAACCTTCTTAGTAGCTTGCCTAGGTTTCCTTGAAACCCTAGCCACTAGGCACACACCTTGGTTACCCTTAAGGATGACTTCCCTAGTAACCTTGATCTTCCTAGACCTAGGTTGTGTTCCATAATCAAATGGAACACTATGGTAGGTCTCCTTAGGCTTAGGTTTGTGACCCAAACCTTTCTTTCCCTTGGTGGGACCTTGCTTTCTAACCCCTAGGTTTTGACTCCTATATCCTAGATTTTGACCATTGCATTTGATTTTGCATTTTCTTAAGGGTCTTCTCAAGTTTTTCAAGCATTGACCTCAAGGCTTAATTTTCTAGCTCTAATTGTGTTAGGGATCTTTGGAAGGCTAGAGGGGGGTGAATAGCCTCTTTTTGTTTCTACACAAATGGTTAGCGGAAGCAAAAATAAAAATACTAAAGAAACAAAGACAATTTATGTGGTTCGGAGATTAAGCTCCTACTTCACTAAGATCTCCTTTGAGGTGGAGAAGCCTTCTTTACAAATGAACCTCTCTTCTTACAAATGATAGAAGTGAAATTAGAGAAGAAGAGGTTAGAAATCACTTAGAAAGCTTTATAACACTTGGGGAGCTTGAGAGTATAAGTATGAATGTGAGCACTAGCCTCATCAAGCACCCCATGGCCTCCTTTTATAGGAAAGCAGCTGATTTTCCCATTGGAGGACCATCAGTCGACTGATGTGCTTCATCAGTCGATTGTAGCCGCAGCTAACGGCTTTTGGCGAGGCGAATTCGCGGGATTCGCAGTCGTCATCACCAACGGGAGTATCGATCCGCCAAAAGCGATAGTTCGGCCCGATGTTGCCCGTTCTTGGCGCTAGTCGGCTACGAGCCTTCATTCATGGCGATCGATCGCAATAATGGCGATCATCGCTAGCTTGTATCGACGTCGGTTCGAGTCAACTATCATCAATTTGATCGATAACTCCCGATTGACTACGGCGATTCTACCTTCAATTGCATATTGAAGGCGGATTCGCGGCACAATGTTCGATCGGTAGCACACCCCAAGTATGACTAATTCATACTTGAAAACATACCCTAAGCCTAGACTTAACCTTCTAGCTTCTCCATCAGCCTTGCGCCTCCAGGATTTCTCTGAGTTCACGACTCCATCCATGCGCTTGCCTTCAAAAGGTTCCTTCAGTTTCATCATGCTTTGGGTTTCTTCTTTGCCAAAGGTCTGCTTGGACTTTACGCCGCCAAGACTACATGCTTGGACTTACGTTACTAAGACCTCGGCTTTGGACTTCCTTTGCCAAGGTCCGCTTGGACTTCTCTTTATCAAGCCTTCATACTTGGATTTTCCTGTCACTTAACACAATCATAGTTAGATCACAAATATTGCCTAACTTAGATGATTATCCAAACATCAAAATATATAAATGCTTGGGGCACTGTTGCACTAACAAATTGTCCAACTTTTGATTTTTCATCTATTCTTTGGACATTATTTTTCCTAGGCATATGTGTAGTTCATTTAGGGTTAAAACCTAGGTGGTCCTTAATTTTCCTAATACTTGCCTTAGGTAAAATATTTTTAGGGACATTAGTCTCAAATTTCTCCTTATTCCTAAGGTTGACACTCTTAGCACCTAAACAATAAAATCTATTTTTACTAGCATGCTTTTGTTCATGAGAAATAGCAAGATTATTAACATAACTCCTAGCATACTTTTTATCATAAGTTGAAGGTGCATTATTAAAATATACCTTAGGGTTAGCCTTAGCTCCCCCTATATGTGATGCTCCTTCCTTATCCTTGATTTCCTTCTTCCTAGGGCATTGACTTCTATAGTGCCCCTTTTGAAGGCACTTGAAGCATACCAAGTGCTCCTTGCTCTTCTTGGTAGGGACTCCGACTTCATTGGTCTTTTCGTTGACTTTTGGTGTCGGTGGAGTCTTCTTAACTCTCTTTGGACACTTGCTCTTGTAATGTCCATACTCCCTACACTCAAAACACATAATATAGATTTTATTTTGAATTAAGGTGTTTGAGTTACCTAGGGTGGTGGTGAGGGTCTCTTGAGCTTGTACATCCCTTCTCTCTAAAGTAGATGGCTCTTCTTGCTCTTGCCCTTGATCCGGAGATCTAATCTCCTCCCTCTCAATCCTAGAGGTGGAGGCTTCTTCTACTTCTACCTCTTCCATTGATTGCGATCCAGATGTTGATTCCCTATCAACTTCCAAATCCTCACTTCCTTATGAGGAAGAGCTTTCTCCTTCGGCCTCCTCTTCTTGAACCGGTGATGGATCTTCATGGAATCTTACTACTTGGCTCCATAGCTCTTTTGTCATGCCCCGATGGAGTCCCCGCCAGACAAAAATCCGACAGCATCTCCCCTATACGGGTGACAATGCCAATTTACATACAAGGCCTACACGGCCACTATACATCGGTCAACACGACCGGAGTCCAAACAACCCATGCAGATAATAAATTAGGCCTCTGGCCAACTATCAAAGAAAAAGGTAAACAATCTACATAACTAGACTTACCCCTTCTGCCATCTGGGCAGGAATACCCAACCAAAACCAATCGAAATAAATCCGATCAAAGGTCCCTAAGGACATACTAAAACATCCACAGGTACAAATATCCAACTCCAGTCCTAAACATATATTCTAATCAAAATACCCAAAACCGTAAACACAAATAACAAATAGAACTTTCACAACGAGTGGAGTTTGGCAGCTGGACTCTTCTGACAGCTTCATCCTGAAATAGATATAAATCAACGGGGTAAGTTCAAAGAACTCAGCGGGTATAGTCGACATGCAAAGTAAGATATAGCTAACAATAAAACTCATGTCAGTACAGTCTCACATATAGGGTAAGCAAGAAATAAATGCAAAAGGACTGTACTCACCTGAATCTCCTACCCTGATATAGGAGCATGTGCCCTACTATAAGAGATAAAGTCATCACCAAATACGAATATGAATTCTGTATGCATGACAATCATATGCAACATCCAAGGCATCAATAAAATAATGCACCAAACACAATACAAATGCGATCCGTGCAAAGTGCATGTCGTGCAAATGATATGGTCACCCCTGATGCCAGTCAGCCGCCTCATATGCGATGGTGAAGCCGAGTGGGTAGGGCTATGACAACTGTGCACTCTGCCATCACTGCTCCTGAGTGACCAAGTGGACAGGATGCTATCGGAGTACATCTATCCTCCTGCCCTAAACAGAGTGGGGGAGCTAAGATCTCATCTCCCGGTGTCATAGACCAGAGGAGGGATCCCTACCCGCTACCACGCTGCCTCATCGCTACCAATGAGTGGACCAGCGGAGCCTGACAGAGCAACTGTACACACCCTCCTAATGTACCACTAACCCATGAGTGACAGTGTGTGCAAGTCATGTAACTGCCTGCGGGCTCAATAATAAACGAACCCCGTCCAGCCAGCATGCAATCATGCAAGATGGTGCGTGATACTAAAGCATGTAAATCCAACTAAATACACCTATCCGAATAATATGCACAATCAATATGTACATATCCATAATCCAAGTAACTATGATCCAAATAAAACAGGGAAGGTATAATCATAACCTATCACATGCATGTATCAAGTAGGCACCAAAAACATACTAGGCATATAAACATGAAAATTATTACAAGCTATCCTAACTAGCATATCAACTTGACCATATCTAAAAGATAAGTCAAAATACCCGCCTTTTATAAAATATCCGCAAAAAGAACCAGATCGTCACGACCGTGAACCTGCCTCGTGACCGAAACCTGCATACAACATAACTATTGTTAAGCACAAAATATCATTCACCGACAAATCGAATACTTAATCGATTCCTTCCATAACCAATTAATCCAAAGTAAATCCATCAAATCCAAGTACACAACAAATGATCGAATCGAATCCCACATCGACCTCATATCCGATCCACTAGATTGATTTAATTATCCTATTCAACCTAATCAATCCTCCATACATAATTACAGAACCGATCAACATCACACCGAACTCAACAATCCAACCAACCATAGATCACTAAGAATTAACTCACACCCAAATCATATGACCAAAGTACAGACAACCACTGTTAATAACCTGTAATTAAGTTACAATCATCCGGTATGTAATCCAACCAATCAATCACAGCCATCCCCATTGCAGCAATGGAATTTAACAACATCCTAAATAAATCCTTCATTTTCCTCAAGCTTAATTCACAACTCCACAACAATATACAGAACATCTCACCGATCAGAAATATGAATCCAACCTAACCCTAGGTGACATACACACGACTCAATCAAACCTTACCTCAAACTCAATCCAACACTGATCCCACAACTGCACCCACAATCCATTTACAATCGTTAACAACTCACCTAACGATAAACTCACACCAACAACACTCATTACATAGAGTCGAAATGGATCAAAGAAAATAGAGTAAATTCAAGATATATAAATTTCCCTCACCCTCCTTGCCAATAGCCCAGTCCGTCGGAACCCTAACCCCAACACCGCTGCTCTAGCTCCCGCTGGAATCCCTGTTCACTGACACCATACCACTGCCAAATTCATTGATCAAGCTCAACGAAGAGGAAGATGCTCACTATAACCTAGATCCGCCCAAGGTACAAGAATCCGACTCCTACCTTGCTTCGATGACCACCGGCAGGATCGCAACCCTCCAATAGTGGTTGTGCGACAGCAAAACCTTATCCGAGGCCGTGGCGGCTACCGCAACGACCAAGAGGTAGGCACACGGTGTGCGTGAGAGAGACGGCCTGACAGAAAAATCAGAAGAGAGATGATGGCGAGATGATGGTGACGACGGCGTGGAGAGCGACGAAGAAGCAAGCGGCGCAAAGCAGCAACCACGTCGGGCAAAGATAGGGAAGAGGAGGCTCGGCGATCCTGGCCATAGAGATCGTGCCGCGATTGGGTCGGCGAGGAAGAGGAGAACGGCGAGAGCCGTCTGCCGACGTGCGTCGTCTGATCGTCGGCGGAGAAGAGACCGTCGCGGAGAAGTGGTCTCTCGAAATCGGGAACTACCGAAGGCGAAACGATGTCGCGGTGGGGAAAAAGAAAATAGAAACTTAGGTTAATGTCGTCGATTAACCCCCCTTTAAATAGACACCTCTAAAGCCTATTTATTTTATCCCCATAATTATCTCGTACGGATTCCGTTTAAATCCAGAAAAATTCCTAAAAATCCCGAAAAATTCCCAGGATTATTTTCTTAAATTTCTGGTCATTAAATTTAATATTTTAAATCTTCAGTATTTAACATTCTCCCCCACTAATAAAAATTTGGTCGCCAAATTTCCTACTCGTATATTAGTACGAGATGTCACAACAACCATCTCAAGCATCTAGAGACAAGTCACACCTCAAGTGACCAAGTGGGGTTACTGATATCCCTTAAAATCTATCACACCTGCTTCCAGCAACCCTTCCAAAGTATGAATAGTATCTTTATATCGACCACCTATCAAAAAGTACATAACTATACCAGAGTGGAGCTCTAGATCCGTGATCTGTTAAAGACTTTGCCAGAATCACAAGGTAAATCCTGAATCATTATCGCATACGATACACAAAGATACTCCATGAACTGAAAATCTCCACAGTATAACCTATCCAGCGATCCAACAAACTCATCTTATGGATCAAGAGAAAATGAGCGGGCTCAGCTAATCGATCACCGATCACCCCAAATTGCATCAAGCCCTTTCCGAATTCTAAATAATCTCCCAATACTGTCCATCATACTAGGCTCCCACTTCCCTCTTGGTACACCACTTTGCTGATTATTAGTATTCCACCTTTACTAGTTGACACACTGAACACCATACTACCAAGTCAACCAAGTTCCGCATGACGTTCTACCATGGAGAACGTTTCAAGAGAAATATTTTCTCTAGCAAATAACTCAGCTACTCTCTTAACTATATAAGGACAGAACTACAATAATAACAACCAAATCTTATTCCACTAGGTTAAATCGATTGTATAAGGACGTTTCACTAAAATAAAATATGCATATTTAGATAACTGATCCACTACAACAACAACAACTTTATGCCCTTTTTATCGAGGAAGTCCAGTGATAAAATCCATAGAGACATCGTCTCATATAAGATTCAAACTCTCATACACAACGCTTCATACCTATCCAATAAAGATCACCTGCTAACCTTCTACAAATTTTCAAAAATTGGAATGTTCTCCTAAAGGGAAAGAATGGAATTTCTTTAGGAGTGATTGTATTGAAGGAGATATAGTAGAAATAACAAGTCTATTATTGTTGTACATAACTCCTTGTTGTAGCTCAAAACTCTGATGAGAATATGTATTGTTGGTCAAATCAACCAAAATTTTCTGCAATTGATGATCCTGTTTAGCTTCTTCAATAAGACTTTCACCTTCCTCCAATGGAGGGTAAGACACCAAAGCGTGATATTCACCTCCTTCATATATTCTAGATAATAAATCAGCAACTTTATTTTCCAAACCTAATTTGTAAATGACTTCAAATTGGTAACCCAATAGCTTAGCCATCCAACATTGTTGATCAATGGTTGTGATCTATTGATGTAGTAAATGCTTAAGGCTCTTTTGATCAGCGTACACTATAAAAAAAAATTTCCAAGGAGATAGGGATGCTACTGTTGCACAAACAAAACCAAAGCCATCAATTCTTTTTCATATGCAGATTTTGACAAATTCCCTTCTGATAAAGTTGAAGGAGAGCTTCATCACGTAAGCGTTCCAAGAAAGACTCTAAAGAAGTCGATCCTAGCGAAAATTATCCTTCTTGGTCAACTCTACCTAGAGCTTAGATACTTTTCCATAATTTTATACAAATTTCTTATAGTTATCTGTCAAACCCAGAAAACCTCTGAAGGATCACCTGAAACACCTTGTCCATAAATGAAATATAAAAATATTCCATCGTTGTGGTACAAAAGGCATAACTAGGAACTCATAATGCCCATTGTGAGTGCAAAATGCAATCTTATGAATGTCTTCCTCCTTTACTCTAATCCAATGATACCCCAAATTTCAAATCAATTTAAAAAAAAAAATGTAGCTCCAAATAGCTCATCAAGCAATTTATCTACCATAGGAATAGAGTACCTATTTGGAATTGTGACCTTATTTAATGCTCTATAATCAACACACATTCTCCATGATGAATCTTTTCCTATTTACCAATAAGATAGAACTAGAGAAAGAACTTACACTAAGCCAAATAACCCCTTGATTGCAGCATGTCTTGAACCTGCCTCTCGATTTCCTATTTGGTGGTGTGGATAATGGTATGAATGCACACTAATAGGACTCTGCCTTTCCTGCTCCTCACCTCTACAAAACAACATAATATCTGCTAAGTCCACATCATATATTTGACAACATATCTCGCAATTCTTTATCTGCCGTAAGCTTAGGATACGTCTCATTCAATAGCATCGGAATCACTCCGATCCCCAAAATGATGCATCCATGTACACGATCCTTCCATCCACACCAGAATAATTAAACAATACTGGCGTAACAGTCAACCATCGTATGAGCTGTGAAACTAGTTTCACAAGTTTTAGACCAAGTAAATTCCATCACCTTCCTGATCCAACCCGTCAGCGATGCAATACCGCTAGAGCATCCTATCCATATCTATGGTAATAATCATATCAATAAAAAGGAAACCACCATCTACAGTGGTCTAATGCTCAACTCTAACTATCACCATCACAAATGATCCAATCGTGTCCAGAATACATGATTTCCCAAATCCCTGGACGACTAAGTCGTCATAAGTCTAACAAGATAATCAAACCTCATACAATTCATACCAAGTATGAGATTGTCGTCGCTACACACCTGCACTCTCTTTACTCTAGGCTGATGATATATCAATCATCACAATGACAATGATAATTGTATGACACCATATCACTACAATATCAATACACCAATCATAAATCAATCCTAGAGTATACACAGATGTCCTATAGCTGATATAAATAGATCCTCGATCCACCATGAAGGATATTCATTTCCTTCTACCACTACCGCATTCCATCATCGATAATTGATGTATAACCTCAAAGGTTCATCTCGTTTTGAACAACAAGTTCTAGAGCTTCTCAAGAAATAAAATACTGGGACAAATAAATATCCCATCCAACATCTCCTATAATTGGAACTTAGATTCTTCCAATTCCCATAGTGTTAAGCAACACTGATACCAAATAAATTATCCCCTAGAAAAAAATCATCTTTCTAACAAATACCTCTCGGCATCATCAACCTTGCCAACCTTGAAAGACAGATCGATGACGGTATCTAAGCAACTCGATTTGGCTTACAGCCAATTTAATGACATTGCTTTGAGTATATCACGAGCTTCAACAACCTTGTGCGCTTTACACCAGCCCTCAGCCAACGCACCATAAGTAAAAACATTTGGCTCGAAAAATATCATTACCTCAGTGCCAAATAAACTATCACCCATTAGGGAATCTTAGATATCGAAACTATTTTCGAAATCACTCCGATCGCCTACTCTACTTGCCTATACAGTGGCAAATCTAGAAGTTCATCCGACACTACATCTGATTACTCTTGAATTAAACAGGCATCCGAGAGACATTCTTATACCATCATGTCACAATCATAACCTCCAAGTTAATATCCAGATATCCACATCATATCAACCAAGTTAACTATAACTCAACTAAGTCAACTCTCCCACCATAATATAACATCTCCAACAATCAACCTCAAAACATCAAAAATCATTTTCATACCCCTCTGATAATCATCACAGTAATCATCTCAACAAGTTACCATCTCTAGCAACCGACATAATCAATATCGAACATCAACATGGGAGTGAAATAATACCACGTGAATTTAGCTAGAAGAGCACGTTCACGACTTCTACGGTTGCCTTATCAAAAGTGTAGGTTATTATCACTAGGTTGACTACACTATTATCTGGAGACACTTGTTGCAGTGTCATTTTCATAAATATGACTCACCCTAATGCCTCCCGATAGGAACTGATGGAAGATCCAACTATCCTAATCCAAATGTAAGCCAATAAATCATGGGTGATCGAAAACAACTCAATCACTATCTTGAGCCCTTAAATGGGGGTAAACTCTGTAAGTCTAACAAACTCTATAGTGAAACTCCATTAGCTATTGATCACTCAACTTAAGGCTCAAGAATTCTCCAACAATGAGTCATACAAAATAACATGGGGAAATACTGTCTCTCGAAAACATCCTGAACCCATGATCCCGTAATGGGTTATTTCCCTCAAAATTCCTCTACATATTCCACCAAGTAACAACTTGATCATTGCAATAGTAAGAAACTAACTCCACTCCCCCTATATAAATACAAGTTAGGTACTTAATAGTACCTTCAATATTATCGATCTAAGGCTTAATCCGCTCAAGGATCAAAATCCCTATGGAACTTCGAAACTTAAACCTCCATTGTCTGCATCAACAATAGTATACATTCCTTGTCCCTTACCCACCAGGGTAATAATCTGACTAGCATAATCAGTGAAAATCTGTAACACTGTAGTCCTTGATTTCCACAACAAATGTGATGACTTGATCCCTGCTTTCTGACTCGGTATCAGTCAGCTCTCAAAGGAAATTTACCTTTTCAACACAGGTTCAAGACTCACAGACTGAACAGGTTGTTCACGTGGTCAACTCCATCTACGATTATGAATAGTGACCAACACACTAAATATTATTTCCTGTTATCCACTTAACACATAGCCAATCTAACCGGGAGTATAAATACTAACGGCAACTCCGGCTGGTCACCTTGGTGGGCGACCCCTACTACGAGTCTGCACATGAGTCAAAACTCTATAGACCCTTCTGGTAACTCCTTAGCCAGAGATCTCACTGTCCTCTTGCGTGGTTACCCTGCACCACGTCTTGAAGCAAGAGCACGCTCACCTCGTCTCATATCTGTTAAATTATTACAGATGT
Source organism: Wurfbainia villosa (assembly GCA_025175895.1). Taxonomy (NCBI): domain Eukaryota; kingdom Viridiplantae; phylum Streptophyta; class Magnoliopsida; order Zingiberales; family Zingiberaceae; genus Wurfbainia; species Wurfbainia villosa. The sequence continues at coordinate 113,643,877 of CM045993.1, forward strand.
TACTAGAACAGATGTTAGTAGAAGTAAAAATATATAAAATTTTTTAGCATACCTATTTCTCCATAGGAGAGGTCCCATCGCCGCCAAATCCCCATATTGACCTCGTCATAAATCCTCAAATTTCCGAAACATAAAAATTGTCGGAAATCCATACCAATCCAAAATTTTCCAAATTGCCTCGTAAAACCTGCCAAACGTGGCGAACTCTGAAAAATCCAAAAACCCCTAGGAACTCGAAAACCTAGGCGCTCTGATACCAATAAATTGTCACGCCCCGATGGAGTCCCCACCAGACAAAAAATTCGACAGCATCTCCCCTGTACGGGTGACAATGCCAATTTACATACAAGGCCTACACGGTGGCCAACTATCAAAGAAAAAGGTAAACAGTCTACATAACTAGACTTACCCCTTCTGTTAAATACTAGAAAATTTAAAAAAAATGTAAAATTAATGGCCAAAGAATTAAGGAAATAAGCCTGAAAATTTTTCAGAATTTTTAGGGAATTTTAGGAATTTTTACGGAATTTTTTTGAATTTTTACGGGGATAAAATAAATAGGCTTTAGAGGGGTCTATTTAAAGGGGTTAAATACATGATGAAAACCTAATTATCTATTTCCCTTTTTCTTTTTCCCCACCGTGACTTCCTTCGTTCAGCAGTTTCTTCCGCCCGTTCCTTCACGTGCCCGACGCCCTCCTTTGCTTCTCCGCCGGCGCCCTTTTCTCCGCCGACGATCTCTGCTTCGTCGACAACCGTCACCGCTGCCCCGACGCGTGCTCCCCTTCGCCGTCCGAACCACCGCAACCATCAGCCGAGCCCTCTTCTTCGCATCTCCACCCACAGTCCTCGGCCACAGGATCCTCGCGCTAACGCCGCCTTTCCCTTTCAGCCGCTGCGGGTTTGCCGTGATCGCCATTGCTTTTCTTCCCAACGCCTTTCTACCACCGGACCGCCGTCGTGAGCCCTCTGCGTCGCCGATGATCGTGGTATCTAGGTCTAAAATTGGGGGTGCCACCGGGAAGGTGGAATTTAGGTATATTTCTTTCTTGTTTCCTCCTTTCCTTTCTGTTCATGGTGTTTACTATGTATTGATGGTGTTGAATGGAGTGTGGATGCGATTAGGGAATCAAGGGCAGGGGGTGCAGTTGGGTCGATGGAGTGGGCTGGACGAAGGTAGTGAATCTGTGATTTGAGCTGTAGTTGGTGAGTGACTGTGTTGGGTTGTGCATAGGTTGTATAAGGTTGTGGACCGAATTTATGGTCGATTTGGGTTGATTTTGGTGTTATTCGGTTGATTGGTATGGTATTCGGAGGATATGGGATGGTTGGGTGATATTGTTTGATTTTGAGGATTTTTGAAGGTGATGAATTAGGTTAGGTGATTAGGAATTTATTTGGGTACACTGGTTGGAACAATAGTTGGATAAATTAAAAGTCAATAAATTTTATTTATTTGGCTTAGGTTGTTAAAATGCAGGTTAAACCAGGTTTAATTGATTAATTAGCTTATCATTAATTAATCAAAATTTTTATCAATTGATTTAGTGGGCTAAATTAATTGTATGGATATTTGTGGTAGAAAAAGGATTAATAAGACGGTTGGAAAATTAAGGAGAATTGGAAATTGATTTGGGTTAATTGGGATATGAAGGAAATCGATTTAAGTATTCGATTTGTCGTTGAATTGTATTTAGTGCTTAACTATGGTTATGCTATATGCAGGTTTCGGTCACGAGGCAGGTCCCCGGTCGTGACGTTCTTATTCTTACGGATATATATATTCAGGCGGGTATTTTGACTTATCTTTTAGATATAGTCATTGTTGATATGCTAGTTAGGATAGCTTACAATAATTTTTCATGTTTATATACCTAGTATGCTTTTGGTGCCTACTTGATATATGCATGTGATAGGATATGATTTTATCTTTCCTGTTTTATTTGGATCATAGTACTTGGATTAGGGATATGTACATATTGATTGTATATATTATTCGGATAGGTATTTTGAGTAGGATTTACATGCTTTAGTATCATGCACCATATTTGCATGATTGCATGCTGGCTGGACGGGGTTCAATTATTGTTGAGCCCGCAGCTAGTTACATGACCTGCACACACTGTCACTCATGGGTGGCAGTGTGTCACAGTTCGCCGGTCCGCCATGGGTACATGAGGCAGATGGTAGCGGGCAGGATCCTCCTCCCATGACACCGGAGATGAGAGCTTAGCTCCCACTCGCTTGGGGCAGGAGGATAGTGTACTCCGACAAGATCCCGCCCACTTGGCCACCAGAGCAGTGATGGCAGAGTGCACAGTTGTCATAGCCCTACCCACTCGGCTTCACCATCGCGTGTGAGGCGGCTGACTGGCGTCAGGGGTGACCATGTCATTTGCACGACATGCACTTTGCACGGATTGCATTTGTATTGTGTTTGTTGCATTTTTACTTATGCCTTGGATGTTTCATATGATTGCCATGCATACAGGATACATGTTTGTATATGGTGATGACTCTTATAGTAGGGCACTTGCTCCTATATCAGGGTAGGAGATTCAGGTGAGTACAGTCCTTTTGCATTTATTTCTTGTTTACCATATATATGAGACTGTACTGGCATGATTTTTATTGTTAGCTATACCTTACTTTGCATATCGACTATATCCGCTAAGTTCTTTGAACTTACCCCGTTGATTTATATCTATTTCAGGATGAAGCTGTCAGGAGAGTGCAGCTGCCGGACCCCACTCGTCGTAAATGTTTTATTTGGATATTTGTTTTATGGTTTGGATATTTGGTTAGTGGACATGTATAGGTTTGGAGATTGATGTTTGTATTCGTGGATTTTTGGTGTCCTTATGGACCTTATTCGGATTTTGGTTAGATTGGATTTTGTTGAGTATTCCTGCCCAGATGGCAGAAGGGGTAAGTCTATTTATGGTAGACTGTTTATCATTTATTTTGGTAGATGGCCTGAGGCCAAATTATATAACTGCGTGTGTGTTTGGATTCCGGACGTGTTGACCGATGTATTGTGGCCGTGTAGGCCTTGTATGTAAATTGGGAATTGTCACCCCTACAGGGCAGATGCTGCCGGATTTTCGTTTGGCGGGGTCTCCTTCGGGGCGTGACACCTTCTGCCATCTGGACAGGAATACCCAACCAAAACTAATCGAAATAAATCCGATCAAAGGTCCCTAAGGACATACCAAAACATCCACAGGTATAAATATCCAACTCCAGTCCTAAACATATATTCTAATCAAAATACCCAAAACCATAAACACAAATAACAAATAGAACTTTCACAACGAGTGGGGTTTGACAGTTGTACTCTCCTGACAGCTTCATCCTGAAATAGATATAAATCAACGGGATAAGTTCAAAGAACTCAGCGGGTATAGTCGATATGCAAAGTAAGATATAGCTAACAATAAAAAGCATGTCAGTACAGTCTCACATATAGGGTAAGCAAGAAATAAATGCAAAAGGACTGTACTCACCTGAATCTCCTACCCTGATATAGGAGCATGTGCCCTACTATAAGAGATAAAGTCATCACCATATACGAATATGAATCCTGTATGCATGACAATCATATGCAACATCCAAGGCATTAATAAAATAATGCAACAAATACAATACAAATGTCCAAATGAAATGGTCACCCCGACTCACACGCTGGTGAAGCCGAGTGGTAGGGCTATGACAACGCACCATCATCAGCTTCCCGAGTGACCGAGTGATGAATGTCTGAGTACACCTATCCTCCTGCCCCAAACAGAGTGGGGGAGCTAAGCTCTCATCTCCCGGTGTCATAGACCAGAGGAGGGATCCCTGCCCGCTACCACTGTAACGCCCGTAAAATTCCTAGCAATTTTACAGAAATTTTTGGCTTGATGATCATGGGCTTTATGTGGGCCTTTTTAAAAATAAAAGAAAATAAGCCAAAAAGGGGTGCAAGGCCTAGGAATTGAACCCCAAACCTCTAGAGATAGCCAAGCCTTATAGATGCACCCACTAACCAGAAGCCCAATAGGATTATATGATTAAGGAAGAGGGGGAAACTATAGATAAATGGGACTAAGAGTAAATGAAGAGGCATGGAAAAGAAAAGAGGAACTTCTCTTCCTCCCCCCTTTATAAAGAAGAGGGAAGATTGGATTTGGTCACTTCCACCCTTCTTCTTCTTCTCCTCACCGAATTCTAGCTTCTTCTCCACCTTTGGCCGAATTTCATCCAAGCAAGAGAAGGCTAGGGTTGGTTCTTCCTTAGGTTTTCCTTCCACCAAAAAGCAACGCGAAGGAAGTAAGTATCCCTCACCTGCATACGAGTAGTTTCGATTGAATGTTTGAACAACCTATATGTTAGATCCGGCCAAGCATGTTTTGGTTTATCAATGAAGTGGTAATCTATGTTTGTAATCTATGTTAGGAAATATATGATGATGCTAAGATGGGAAAAGAGGTTTGGTTAAAAAGCTAGCCCTAATGGCCACCAAGACCTATTCGCCAAGCTAGGATTGGGGTTTTACATGAAGTTACATGCTATGTTTTATTCACTATATGATGTAGTTAAGATTTAAAAATGGATTAGGACCAAAAAGCTAACCCTAGTTTAGCCCTTATGTGTTTCGCCACCCTAGGGAATTAGGGTTAGGTTGCATGAAAATGTCCCTAATGATGCTATGCTAGGTTATAAGGCTCATGAATGAATGTTGGGTAACAACAACCCTAGTTGAGCCTCTTATGTGTTTCACCCTAGGGAATTAGGGTTAGGGTTGCATGAAAATGTCCCTAATGATGCTATGCTAGGTTATAAGGCTCATGAATGAATGTTGAGTAACAAGAACCCTAGTTGAGCCCTTATGTGTTTCGCCACCCTAGGAGTTAGGGTTAGGGTTGCATGAAAATGTCCCTAATGATGCTATGCTAGGTTATAAGGCTCATGAATGAATGTTGGGTAACAAGAACCCTAGTTGAGCCCCTTATGTGTTTGGCCACCCTAGGGAATTAGGGTTAGGGTTGCATGAAAATGTCCCTAATAATGCTATGCTAGGTTATAATGCTCATGAATGAATGTTGGGTGACAAGAACCCTAAGAAGCCTAAAAGGGCCATTTGGCCACCCTTGGTTGTTTCTTTTCTTTGTGTGTTTCAATAAAGTTTACACCATGAAGTGTATGCATATGTATGTTAATTGAATTAGTTAAAAGTCTAAACCCTAAAAAGCCTATAAGGGCCATTCGGCCACCTTTGGTCTTTTAGGTTACAATGAAGTTCATACCATGAAATTTATGGAATTTGTATGCCTATGTATGTTACTTGAATTAGGTTAAAAGTCTAAACCCTAAAAAGCCTATAAGGGCCATTCGGCCACCTTTGGTCTCCTAGGTTACAATGAAGTTCATACCATGAATTGTATGATATGCTATGTTAATGAAATGAAGCATGATGTGTATGAAATGAAGTATGCTATGCTATGTTAATGAAATGAAGCATGATGTGTAGGAAATGAAGTATGCTATGCTATGTTAATGAAATAAGCTATGTTGTTATGAAATGAAGTATGCTACGCTATGTTAATGAAATGAAGCATGATGTGTATGAAATGAAGTATGCTATGCTATGTTAATGAAATGAAGCATGATGTGTATGAAATGAAGTATGCTATGCTATGTTAAAGAAATAAGCTATGTTGTAAAATAAGCATATAAGTATTTTACCTTCTGCATGGCTTGTACCAAGACCTTAACAAGGTCCAAGAAGGGATGGGCTCCTAAGATGCCCTAGGTCGATGGAACAAGACTCGGGCCTAGGATGGGCTTCTATGTATGATTGCCCCTAGGTCGATGGAATAAGATTCGGGCCTAGTACGGGATGGGCTCCAAGATGCCTTAGGTCGATGGAGTAAGACTCGGGCCTAGGATGGGCTTCTACGCTATGACGATTGCCCCTAGGTCGATGGAATAAGACTCGGGCCTAGGAACCTATTAGGTTCGAGACTTGCTACCTCGGGCCTATTTAGGGATGCGCGCTATGATAATGAAGAAGTGGTACAATGCCGGGCCCAAATATGTTGAGAATTATATTTACGTACCTAACATATATGTTTTCAAAAGCATCTTGCATATGTTTACCTGTTAATGTTTAAGTTACCTGTTATGCTAGATGATATGCCATAATGTTTAAGTTACATGTTATGTTAGATGATATGTTAATGTTTAAGTTACCTGTTATGCTAGATGATATGCCATAATGTTTAAGTTACATGTTATGTTAGATGATATGCCTTAATGTTTAAGTTACCTGTTATGCTAGATGATATGCCATAATGTTTAAGTTACATGTTATGTTAGATGATATGCCTTAATGTTTAAGTTACCTGTTATGTTAGGTGATATGCCATAATGTTTAAGTTACATGTTATGTTAGATGATATGCCTTAATGTTTAAGTTACCTGTTATGTTAGATGATATGCCATAATGTTAAGTTACATGTTATGTTAGGTGATATGCCATAATGTTTAAGTTACATGTTATGTTAGATGATATGCCTTAATGTTTAAGTTACCTGTTATGTTAGATGGTATGTCATGATGTATAAGTTACATGTTATGTTCGATGGTACGCTATGATGTTAGGTTACTAAGTTACCTACGATGCATATTATGCTGATTAAGTATATATATATATCATGTTATCGCTAAGTTAGGATGATCCATGCTATATTATCTCATGTTACTTAAGCTACAAGTTAAGTTGATGATGCCATGTATGTTACGTGATATATTGATTATATGTTATAAATGCTACAAGTCATGATTAATGATGATGTATGATTTTTTTGTGAGTAGGACAGGATCTTACTAAGCCTATGTGCTTATAGTTTATCTTTCCCTCGTACTGCAGATAAGGGTAAGGGATGGATAAACTAAAGGGAGCAGCAGGAGGGGTCAATGTGTGTGGTAGTGGCATGGTGGAGAAGATCCGTTAAGTCTACTTATACGTGTATTACCTATGATGATGATGCCTATGGATGTCTTTACTTATGTCTCCCTATGACGATGATGTTATGAACCTACTAAGCCCTAAGTATCTATATATATATATGATGCATGCTTTACGTTGATAAGAAGAAGTAAAGAAGAATGCCTTATGAAGTAAGAAGAAGTATCTATGCATGCTATGCTATGAAACATACTCTATGTTAAGAAGAAGTGTTAATGCATATTTATGTTTAAAAGAATCAAAAAAAAATATTTAGGTCTTAAGTCTTCCGCTGTAAGAAAGAAGAAGTATATATATATATATATATATATATATATATATATATATATAAAGTCTTCCGCTGTATGAAATGTATGTATGTCACACACGCACGCCTCTGACATTTAGGGTCCCGGAAGGGCGGGCGTGACAGGTTGGTATCAGAGCGGATCTGCCTTTCCACTACACACACATCAAGCTCCAAATCCTGCTGCTCCAAGTAAGAATTCTATGTCTATGCTTTAATTTTGTTAGTTTTTTTGATCATGCATGATATGAAATATCTTTAGATTATTTAGTTCATGTATAATATAAAATGCCTTTCCCTTATGCTTGGTTCATGTATGATGGGAAATGTTTCTAGCTAAATATGCATGAAAATATGTATGATACCCTTATGCTTGTTCATGTATGATATAAAATACCTTAAGCTTAAATTATTCATGAGAACATGAATGATGCCTTAAGCTTAAAATGACTTTATGCTAGCTTTTAGTTTAACCATGCATAGATAAATGAACGATAAACTTATACTAGCCTTACTCTAATATGTGAAGATAACCATGGCTGGAAGATGTAGTAATAGGGTCGATGAGATAGTAATATATGGAAGACGTAGTAATAGGGTCGATGAGATAGTAATATAGGGAAGACGTAGTGAGATAGTAATATAGGGAAGACGTAGTGATAGGGTCGATAAGATAGTAATATATGGAAGACGTAGTAATAGATTCGATGAGACAGTACCCCCACCTGCTCTTATGCATGTGGTTACTGAACTCCAGTACTGTTGGTGAAGAAGAAAGACTGGTCTATACAAATGTGCATAGACTACTGAGCGCTAAATAATGTGACGATCAAGAATAGGTACCCTTTACCACGGATTGACGACCTGTTCGACCAGTTAAAGGGTGCCACCGTCTTCTCTCAGATTGATCTGAGGTCTGGCTATCATCAAGTGAAAGTGAAACTAGATGATATACTGAAGACGGCTTTCCGAACAAGATACGGACGTTATGAGCTCGTAGTTATGCCTTTCGGAGTGATGAATGCACCTGCTATGATCTGCTGAATCGGATTCTTCAGGAAAAGTAGTTGTATGCAAAGTTCTCCAAATGCGAGCTCTGGCTCGAGCAAGTATCATTTTTGGGTCACGTGATATCCAAACACGGAGTGATGGTGGACCCAATGAAGATTGAAGCCGTGAGTAATTGGAACCGACCAAGGAATGCCTGCGAGGTCAGAAGCTTTCTCGGGCTAGCAAGCTACTACCGGAAGTTTGTAGAGAACTTCTCCAGGATTGTCGCCCCTATGACAGTCCTCACCAGAAAGGACAAGAAATATGAGTGGACGGACGCCTGCGAGAGGAGTTTCACAGAGTTGAAAAGGAGACTGACCAGCGCTCCAATTCTTGCTCTCCCGGACAGTAACGAAGGCTTCGACATGTACAGTGACACTTCCAAGTTGGGACTCAGAGCTGTACTTATGCAGAATGGCAAGGTCATCGCCTACGCCTCTAGGCAACTCAAGGAACACGAAAGGAATTATCCCACCCACGATTTAGAGCTAGCGGCCGTGGTCTTTGCTCTCAAAACATGGAGGCATTACCTATATGGAGCTCAGTGTAGGATTTATACAGACCATCAGAGTCAAATATTTCTTCACACGTAAGGACTGAATATGAGGCGGCAGATGGCTCGAGCTCAAATCAAGGATTATGCGAGATTCTCTACCATCCGGAAAGCTAACAAGGTGGTGATGCACTCGTGAGAAGTCCGACGCCACCTTGATGTCCCTATTAGTGCTATCTCGCCCTTAGAAAAGAGATTATGCGTTACGGGGTTGAAATCATTTCCGACAGCTCTCGACCATGACGATAGCACCGACATGTTCGATGATATCGAAAAACAAGCCCGTGACCCAAGCCTTGAGGATCAAGCAAGAGGTCTTAGAAGGAAAGGGCGACGGGTTAGGATCTCGATAGTGGAGTACTCTACCTCGTGGATCGCTTGTGTATTCCCGGCAATCCGTAATCATGCGGAGGAGATATTTGAGGAAGCTCACAGAACTCCCTATGCGATGCATCCTGGAACCACCAAGATGTACCAAGACCTTAAATGGAAGTTCTGGTGGTTCGGAATGAAAAGAGATGTGGCTCAGTATGTCAGTACTTGCCTGACCTGCCAAAGGGTTAAGGCAGAGCACTAAAGACCTGGAGGAACACTGCAGCCGATCCAGATTCCAGAATGGAAATGGGAGGACATTTCTATGGATTTCATCTCAGGATTGCCCAAGACGACAAACGGTTACGATGCTATATGGGTGGTTGTAGACAGATTGACTAAGTCCGCCCATTTCTTAGCAATCAAGATGACCTATTCGACGGAGCAACTGGCTCAGTTATATGCTAGGGAAATTATCAGACTACATGGAATTCCTAAGACCATCATTTCTGACAGAGATGGTCGCTTTATATCCCATTTCTGGGAATGCGTTCAGAAGGCCTTAGGCACAAAGCTATTGTTCAGTACTGCCTTCCATCCCCAGACGGACGGACAGACCGAAAGAGTAAATCAAGTACTGGAAGATATGTTAAGAGCCTGCGCCCTGGATTTCAAGGGTAGCTGGTGTCGATACTTATATTTGGCAGAATTCGCCTACAATAATAACTACCAAGCTACTATTGGAATGGCACCTTACGAGGCTCTATACGGGAGGAAATGTAGATCTCCCATATGCTGGTACGAGGGTGGTGAAAAGAAGAGGATGGGACTCCAGACGGATTTCATCGACGACACCACCAGAGCTATACGGAACATCCGCCAGAGGATTGAAACTGCCCAAAGCCGACAAAAGAGCTATGCGGATAAGAGGCGTAGACCATTAGAATTCGAGGTTGGGGACCTAGTATTCCTCAAAGTGGCTCCCATGAAGGGAGTAATGAGATTCGGAAGGAAGGGTAAACTGAGTCCACGTTACGTGGGACCGTATCCGATATCGTAGAGGATCAATGTAGCTTACAAGCTAGAGGCCTCAAGAGATGTCTATTCTAACGTGTTCCATGTCTCTGCTCAAGAAATACATTTCGATGCAGACAAGTGATCGAGCCACAAACAAAGCATACAAGTTCAAGAGGACCTAAGTATTGAAAGTCGGCCTATCCAAATACTAGACCAGAAATCAAGAGGCTAAGGAATAAAGAGGTGCCCTTAGTAAAGTCCTGTGGCGTAATCAACGTGCGAGGAAGCTACACAGGAACGCGAGGAGGACATGAAGCGTATACCCATAATTGTTCTAAGTTTCGAGGACGAAACTTTTTAAAGGTATGAAGGATTGTAATGTAAAATTCCTAGCAATTTTACAGAAATTTTGGCTTGATGATCATGGGCTTTATGTGGGCCTTTTTAAAAATAAAAGAAAATAAGCCAAAAAGGGGTGCAAGGCCTAGGAATTGAACCCCAAACCTCTAGAGATAGCCAAGCCTTATAGATGCACCCACTAACCAGAAGCCCAATAGGATTATATGATTAAGGAAGAGGGGGAAACTATAGATAAATGGGACTAAGAGTAAATGAAGAGGCATGGAAAAGAAAAGAGGAACTTCTCTTCCTCCCCCCTTTATAAAGAAGAGGGAAGATTGGATTTGGTCACTTCCACCCTTCTTCTTCTTCTCCTCACCGAATTCTAGCTTCTTCTCCACCTTTGGCCGAATTTCATCCAAGCAAGAGAAGGCTAGGGTTGGTTCTTCCTTAGGTTTTCCTTCCACCAAAAAGCAACGCGAAGGAAGTAAGTATCCCTCACCTGCATACGAGTAGTTTCGATTGAATGTTTGAACAACCTATATGTTAGATCCGGCCAAGCATGTTTTGGTTTATCAATGAAGTGGTAATCTATGTTTGTAATCTATGTTAGGAAATATATGATGATGCTAAGATGGGAAAAGAGGTTTGGTTAAAAAGCTAGCCCTAATGGCCACCAAGACCTATTCGGCCAAGCTAGGATTGGGGTTTTACATGAAGTTACATGCTATGTTTTATTCACTATATGATGTAGTTAAGATTTAAAAATGGATTAGGACCAAAAGCTAACCCTAGTTGAGCCCTTATGTGTTTCGGCCACCCTAGGGAATTAGGGTTAGGGTTGCATGAAAATGTCCCTAATGATGCTATGCTAGGTTATAAGGCTCATGAATGAATGTTGGGTAACAACAACCCTAGTTGAGCCCCTTATGTGTTTCGGCCACCCTAGGGAATTAGGGTTAGGGTTGCATGAAAATGTCCCTAATGATGCTATGCTAGGTTATAAGGCTCATGAATGAATGTTGGGTAACAAGAACCCTAGTTGAGCCCCTTATGTGTTTCGGCCACCCTAGGGAGTTAGGGTTAGGGTTGCATGAAAATGTCCCTAATGATGCTATGCTAGGTTATAAGGCTCATGAATGAATGTTGGGTAACAAGAACCCTAGTTGAGCCCCTTATGTGTTTCGGCCACCCTAGGGAATTAGGGTTAGGGTTGCATGAAAATGTCCCTAATAATGCTATGCTAGGTTATAATGCTTATGAATGAATGTTGGGTGACAAGAACCCTAAGAAGCCTAAAAGGGCCATTCGGCCACCCTTGGTTGTTTCTTTTCTTTGTGTGTTTCAATAAAGTTTACACCATGAAGTGTATGCATATGTATGTTAATTGAATTAGTTAAAAGTCTAAACCCTAAAAAGCCTATAAGGGTCATTCGGCCACCTTTGGTCTTTTAGGTTACAATGAAGTTCATACCATGAAATTTATGGAATTTGTATGCCTATGTATGTTACTTGAATTAGGTTAAAAGTCTAAACCCTAAAAAGCCTATAAGGGCCATTCGGCCACCTTTGGTCTCTTAGGTTACAATGAAGTTCATACCATGAATTGTATGCTATGCTATGTTAATGAAATGAAGCATGATGTGTATGAAATGAAGTATGCTATGCTATGTTAATGAAATGAAGCATGATGTGTAGGAAATGAAGTATGCTATGCTATGTTAATGAAATAAGCTATGTTGTTATGAAATGAAGTATGCTACGCTATGTTAATGAAATGAAGCATGATGTGTATGAAATGAAGTATGCTATGCTATGTTAATGAAATGAAGCATGATGTGTATGAAATGAAGTATGCTATGCTATGTTAAAGAAATAAGCTATGTTGTAAAATAAGCATATAAGTATTTTACCTTCTGCATGGCTTGTACCAAGACCTTAACAAGGTCCAAGAAGGGATGGGCTCCTAAGATGCCCTAGGTCGATGGAATAAGACTCGGGCCTAGGATGGGCTTCTATGTATGATTGCCCCTAGGTCGATGGAATAAGATTCGGGCCTAGTACGGGATGGGCTCCAAGATGCCTTAGGTCGATGGAGTAAGACTCGGGCCTAGGATGGGCTTCTACGCTATGACGATTGCCCCTAGGTCGATGGAATAAGACTCGGGCCTAGGAACCTATTAGGTTCGAGACTTGCTACCTCGGGCCTATTTAGGGATGCGCGCTATGATAATGAAGAAGTGGTACAATGCCGGGCCCAAATATGTTGAGATTTATATTTACGTACCTAACATATATGTTTTCAAAAGCATCTTGCATATGTTTACCTGTTAATGTTTAAGTTACCTGTTATGCTAGATGATATGCCATAATGTTTAAGTTACATGTTATGTTAGATGATATGTTAATGTTTAAGTTACCTGTTATGCTAGATGATATGCCATAATGTTTAAGTTACATGTTATGTTAGATGATATGCCTTAATGTTTAAGTTACCTGTTATGCTAGATGATATGCCATAATGTTTAAGTTACATGTTATGTTAGATGATATGCCTTAATGTTTAAGTTACCTGTTATGTTAGGTGATATGTCATAATGTTTAAGTTACATGTTATGTTAGATGATATGCCTTAATGTTTAAGTTACCTGTTATGTTAGATGATATGCCATAATGTTAAGTTACATGTTATGTTAGGTGATATGCCATAATGTTTAAGTTACATGTTATGTTAGATGATATGCCATAATGTGTAAGTTACCTGTTATGTTAGATGGTATGTCATGATGTATAAGTTACATGTTATGTTCGATGGTACGCTATGATGTTAGGTTACTAAGTTACCTATGATGCATATTATGCTGATTAAGTATATATATATATTTCATGTTATGCTGTTAAGTTAGGGATGATCCATGCTATATTATCTCATGTTACTTAAGCTACAAGTTAAGTTGATGATGCCATGTATGTTACGTGATATATTGATTATATGTTATAAATGCTACAAGTCATGATTAATGATGATGTATGATTTTTTTGTGAGTAGGACAGGATCTTACTAAGCCTATGTGCTTATAGTTTATCTTTCCCTCGTACTGCAGATAAGGGTAAGGGATGGATAAACTAAAGGGAGCAGCAGGAGGGGTCAATGTGTGTGGTAGTGGCATGGTGGAGAAGATCCGTTAAGTCTACTTATACGTGTATTACCTATGATGATGATGCCTATGGATGTCTTTACTTATGTCTCCCTATGACGATGATGTTATGAACCTACTAAGCCCTAAGTATCTATATATATATATGATGCATGCTTTACGTTGATAAGAAGAAGTAAAGAAGAATGCCTTATGAAGTAAGAAGAAGTATCTATGCATGCTATGCTATGAAACATACTCTATGTTAAGAAGAAGTGTTAATGCATATTTATGTTTAAAAGAATCAAAAAAAAATATTTAGGTCTTAAGTCTTCCGCTGTAAGAAAGAAGAAGTATATATATATATATATATATATATATATATATATATATAAAGTCTTCCGCTGTATGAAATGTATGTACGGTCGCGTCACGCGCCGCCCCTCCGGACATTTAGGGTCCCGGAAGGGCGGGCGTGACAACCACGCTGCCTCATCGCTACCCATGAGCGGACCAGCGGAGCCTGACAGAGCAACTGCACACACCCTCCTGATGTACCACTAACCCATGAGTGGCAGTGTGTGCAGGCCATGTAACTGGCTGCGAGCTCAACAATAAAGGAACCCCGTCCAGCCAGCATGCAATCATGCAAGATGGTGCATGATACTAAAGCATGTAAATCCAACTAAATACACTTATCCGAATAATATGCACAATCAATATGTACATATCCATAATCCAAGTAACTATGATCCAAATAAAACAGGGAAGGTATAATCATAACCTATCACATGCATGTATCAAGTAGGCATATAAACATGAAAATTATTGCAAGCTATCCTAACTAGAATATAAACTTGACTATATCTAAAAGATAAATCAAAATACCCGCCTTTTATAAAATATCCGCAAAAAGAACCAGATCGTCACGACCGTGAACCTGCCTCGTGATCGAAACCTGCATACAACATAACTATTGTTAAGCACAAAATACCATTCACCGACAAATCGAATACTTAATCGATTCCTTCCATAACCAATTAATCCAAAGTAAATCCATCAAATCCAAGTACACAACAAATGATCGAATCGAATCCCACATTAACCTCATATCCGATCCACTAGATTGATTTAATTATCTTATTCAACCTAATCAATCCTCCATACATAATTACAGAACCGATCAACATCACACCGAACTCAACAATCCAACCAACCATAGATCACTAAGAATTAACTCACACCCAAATCATATGACCAAAGTACAGACAACCACTGTCAATAACCTGTAATTAAGTTACAATCATCCGGTATGTAATCCAACCAATCAATCACAGCCATCCCCATTGCAGCAATGGAATTTAACAACATCCTAAATAAATCCTTCATTTTCCTCAAGCTTAATTCACAACTCCACAACAATATACAGAACATCTCACCGATCAGAAATATGAATCCAACCTAACCCTAGGTGACTTATACACAGCTCAATCAAACCTTACCTCAAACTCAATCCAACACTTGGATCCCACAACTTGGCACCCACAATCCATTTACAACCGTTAACAACTCACCTAACGATAAACTCACAGCCAACAACACTCATTACATAGAGTCGAAATGGACTGCAAGAAAATAGAGTAAATTCAAGATATATATATACCTGCAACAGAATTTCCCCTCGGCAGCCCTCCTTGCCAATAGCCCAGTCCACCGGAACCCTAACCCCAACACCGCTGCTCTAGCTCCCGCTGGAAACCCTGTTCACCGACACCATACCACTGCCAAATTCATCAATCAAGCTCACCGAAGGGAAGATGCTCAGCTATAACCTAGATCCTGTCCAAGGTACAAGGAATCCAACTCCTACCTTGCTCCGACGACCACCAGGATCGCGACCCTCAACGATGGTGTGATCTTTGAGCACGCCTTTCGGTGGCGATTCTGGCGTGCGGCCAAAGAGGTAGGCACACGGTGTGTGCGTGAGAGAGACGGTCGGCGGCAGAAAAATCAGGAAGAGAGATGATGGCGGAACGGCCTCATGTCAGACGGCGAAGTGGAGAGCGACGCCGGCAAAAGCGAATGCTGCCTGTGAGCAGCAACCACGGCGTCGGGCAGCGTAGGGGAAGAGGAGGCTCGGGCGGTCCTGTGGTCGTAGAGACCGGCGCGCGCGGTTGGGGTTGGCGAGGAAGAGGAGAACGGTTAGAGTCGTCTGCCGGCGCGCGTCGTCTGATCGTCGACGGAGAAGAGACCATCGCGGAGAAGAGGTCTCTCGAAATTGGGAACTGCCGAAGGCGAAAAGATGTCGCGATGGGGAAAAATAAAAAGAAAATAGAAACTTAGGTTAATGTCGTCGATTAACCCCCCTTTTAAATAGACTCCTCCAAAGCCTATTTATTTTATCCCCATAATTATCTCGTACGGATTCCGTTTAAATCTAGAAAAATTCCTAAAAATCTCGAAAAATTCCCAGGATTATTTTCTTAAATTTCTGGTCATTAAATTTAATATTTTAAATCTTCAGTATTTAACATCTTTGGCATCCATATAGTCCCCTAACTAGACACAGTATTATTAAGTATTAAATCAATCAAAAATTTTATTACCTTATCATTTTTCTCGAAGACTTGGACTTGCTCTTCGGTCTATCTCTTGTTCTTGAGGTATCCACCCTTTGGTCCTCTTGGATAGCTAAATCCCTCCATCACAATGGACCATTCTTCAAAATCCCTCATCATGATGAAATCTTCAATTTTTCTCTTCCATGAATTGAAGTCTTCTTGTCCATAAAGTGCGTACAGGACTGGTGTGTTGATGTTCCATCCAAGTTGTTCTTCAAATTCCATCTTCCCTCTAACTTGCTCCCTCGGATGCGAAGTGGGTGAAGAGCGACCCTCTCTGATACCAATTGTAGGGACCGTTGTGACCGCTAGAGGGGGGTGAATAGCGTCAGCGTTGCTTGATGGATTACAATCACGATCACGTCTATAAATCGTGTTAGTGTGCAGCGGAATAATAATAAAAACAATAACACGAATACAAACACACAAATACAACACCAAATATAATGTGGTTCGGAACCGAATGGTTTCTACTCTACGGATCAAGCTCAAACGAGCTCTAGCGATGTCAATCACACACCATTACTCAATAACTCCTTCTCGGAACAATCCGGAGGTGGAAAAACCTCGTACAAATAGTCTTACAATAGTAAGAAACAAATACAAGCAATTATAATGAAATACAACAAAAGAAATGCAAAGAAAACTTTACAATCGATCTTTTCGAAGCTTGCTTGTTGATCGCCTTAGACTAGCCTTTAAGACCCTGATTTGCACCAGCAAATCGCTCCAAATTGCCCAAGAAAATCATGCCAAAATCTCTCCTTCCGATCTGCCTTTATAACCTGCATTCGGGCTGGATTTTGTCTAGCATTCGACTGATCGGGATCATCAGTCGACTGCTCCTGTAGCCGTTGTGAGACAACGACATGTGCCACATTGGATAAGTTTCAATGGACAGACCATCAGTCGACTGATCATAACCATCAGTCAATTGATGGCTCAATCAGTCAAGTGTTCGGGCCGATCACTCGACTGGAGAGCCTTCTATATTCGAAATCCCGACCATCTGTCGACTGATCACCAGATCAGTCGACTGGCCAATAGTCGACTGCCCAACTATGGCAATCGACTGCCAGGGCACTTCCCGTAGTAAAATCCTAGTTGACTCTCATCAGTCAACTGACCATAGTCCCAGTCGACTGATACATCTCAAACATGAGGTGTTAATCCAAGTATAGTGCCCCATACTTGCTAGACCACCCTTAGCGTAGACCTAAGCCTTCTAGCCACCTCCGTCAGCCTCACGCCTATCGGATCCCTCCGAGTCATCCATGACTTGTTCATCTATACACTAATCTTCAGGTGCTTCCATTGGCTATTATCATGCTAATGGTGTCTACACCGCCAAAGCACATTGAACTTACGCTGCCAAGACTCCCGCTTGGACTTTACATCGCCAACCATTGGACTTATGCCGCCAAGACTCCCGCTTGGACTTTACGCCACCAATATTCCCCTTGGACTTTCCAAATTCCAAGACTCAAGCTTGGACTTTCCCTTGCCAACCCATATTGGACTTTCTATGCCAAGACCCATGCTTAGACTTTCCTTTGCCAAGACCCATGCTTGGACTTTCCTTGCCAACCCATGTTGGACTTTCCCTTGCCAAGACCCATGCTTGGACTTTACATGCCAAGTACTCAAGACATGGACTTTCCCAGTGCCAAGTGTCCCACTTGGACTTTCCATGCTAAGTACTCATGACTTGGACTTTACCATGACAATCACATTGTCATATGTTTTTGTCGAACATCAAAACATCGCTCGAGTCAGACTCGAGTCCGGTCAATCGTGACCTGGGCCGATTGCACCAACATTCATATCCAAGCAGTCTAACTTAAAGTACCCCTTCTTGTTGCACTCATAGCACTTGTAGCTTTGTGGGGGTCTTGTGTTTTGCTCAGTTTTCTTGTCCTTTGATTGCTTTGTAGACTTTCATCCTCTTCTAATCATTTTTTGAACTAGGTTGACTACTTCGGTCTCCATTTCTTCCTCTGATTCCGACTTAGATTCGGACTCTTTGGGCGGGGGTTTGCTCTTGCCTTTCCTTTGTCTTGCAATCAAAGCTACACTTTTCTTGACCGTGGCTGAGTTAGACTGTTCATGCAATTCAATTCGGAAAATAACTCGTCTAATTTAATTTTAGATAAATCCCTAGAAACTTTGTAAGCATCAACCATGGATGACCACAAAGTCATCCTAGGAAAATATTTTAAAGCATACCTTATTATGTCGCAGTTCTTCACCTTTTGTCTGATGGCATGAAGCCCGCGATCTCATTATCCTGCATCTTCAAATTGTACAATTTATTAACTAACAAATCTATTTTATATACCTTTGCATCGGACGTCCCTTCATGAAGTTCAGTGAGCTTGTTCTAAAGGTCCT
This sequence comes from Wurfbainia villosa, assembly GCA_025175895.1. NCBI lineage: Eukaryota > Viridiplantae > Streptophyta > Magnoliopsida > Zingiberales > Zingiberaceae > Wurfbainia > Wurfbainia villosa. Next base: position 113,662,595 of record CM045993.1, read on the forward strand.
TGGCCCTAATAAATGGTCCAATTCAGTTGAGTTCCTCCTTGTATAAGCTGCATTGCAAGACTTGAGTCACCTTTGCATCGGCTTCGATTTGTCTCTTCATTGCATTGGTCCATTTGTCGTAGTCCAATGGTTCCCCTTGGTCATTGGTGGGTAAAGCAAAGTCGGTTTGGATATAATCCACATATCAACTTGTGTTTTTAGAAAACACTCCATCCGACCCTTCCAATAACAGAAGTCATCTCTCTTAAAGAACGGAGGTCGGGCGGTGCTATACCCCTCAAGGTGGGCCATTAGAAATCTTGCAAAATCACAAACAATAAAGAAAATTCCAATACTTGGTCTTGGATTAGTAGTGTGGGAAATAATAATTAAAAAAACTTTAAATGATAAAGAAAAATGAGAAGAAAAAGTGTTCGACCAGTGGTTGCACTGAATTTGAGCGCCCCGCTCTGATACCAAATGTAGGATCGAGAAAACGCTAGAGGGGGATGAATAGCATTCAAAAAACTTTCTCCTTGTTCGAAAAGCTAACTCGTAATAACACAAAGTATTGCAATGGAAATAAGTAAAGATAAGACACAATGTCACATTTGTTTTTACTTAGTTCACAACCAACTAGTTACTAGTCCAAAGCCCTGCGATCCTTGATCACTTCCGAAGGAAAATCCACTAAAACTCTCTTCCTCATTGGAGGTAAGAGATACAAAATGGTACACAAAATGTAACGGAAGAGGTAACACTCCTACCTCTCCTCTTAGCAGTTAGAAAACACAAAACCAAAAGCAATTAAATAACTAAGTAGCACTACCGACTAAAAGTATAAGTGTTGGAAGCTCAGTCAACGTTACGACATCGTTGTGTGGTGATGAATACTTTGGATTGATGGAGCACTTAGGAGCCTTTTTGTTGATCGAAGAAGGGTAATTTTCCTCTCCTTTTATAGTCTTTCAAACCCTATCTCATTGAGCCTTAGATCTTAGTCAAACATCATTATCCACTCCTCTTTTTGTGGATCTTATCTTGACTTTTCTCGAAGCAATCAGATTCATTAGCAGTCGACTAATACTGTGCCAACTCGGGATTTCTATTAGTCGCTCGGGAATTGTACTGGTCGCTCAGGAATTCTACTGATTGCTCAAGAATTCTACTAGTTGCTCGGGAATTCTACTGGTCGCTCAGGAATTCTACTAGTTGCTCGGGAATTTTACTGGTCGCTCAGAAATTCTATTGGTCGCTCAGAAATTTCACTTGTCGCTCAGGAATTACACTAGTTGCTCGGGAATTCCACTAGTTGCTCGGGAATTACATAGGTTGCTCAGGAATATGATAGAAAGCATATAAAACAAAGTTAGCACAAGAACTATATATATAAGACGGTCCTTTACTGTCCGATCTCGATTTAGATCAACCTTCAGAAGTCTTAATCGGATCGACGCCTTTGGTTGTCTCCATACGAATGACACATACTTACCATCACTCCACACTCAGAGCTTACCTTTGGTCCTTCTGACTTGTCGCTTAGCTTTTGGTCACTTGACCACCGAGGCTTCTCCTTATGAGATTCTCCTAGCATCACCCGACCACCGAGGTTTCTCCTTCCGAGATTCTCTTGGCGTTATCAGGCCACCAAGGTTTCTCATCCCGAGATTATCCTGGTGTTATTGACCACCGAGGTTTCTCATCCGGAGATTCTCCTAGTGTCGTTGACCTTAGCAAAGCCTAATACAATACTTGCACACTCAACATAACATATGAGATAACAAGATATCTAAACTTTGAATTTTTTTCATTATCAAAATCTAGATTCGATTATCTGGTGCCCCTGCATCAACATATGCTAGCCCCACGGAATTGATGATGTTCAATCTCATCAATTCATCGACTAGGGATAATTTCAATACTTACATAATTACACACGATGAGACACTCACTAATTATAATCCAATCATAATTTCTCTCATGTTATGTATCGTATTGTGGACTTCAGTAAATGAGTTTCCAATCAAATACACATAAAATGTATACTCAAATAGTGAGTTTTATTAATAAAAACTAAGAAGATTGCCTTAGAACAACTCTCAATTGCATCAACTTGATCATTAGAATGACTACAATTGCAGTTTTGGTAGACTTGAATTGACTCTAAATAATCATCTAATGAACAAAATATTTTTATTCATGGATGAATCAACTAAATAATTGGCTAATGCTATAATAAGAAATCAAGGAGCCATTAATTAGATAAAATTGCACTGCAACAGTCAAATGACCTAAGGGCTATAGTAAAGTAGTTGATTGATAATAAAATCCAAGCAACTCAATTAGTCATTAGCAAATTCAAACGGAAGTAATGAGAAGAGTCATTTAACAAATGGTAGATCCAATCAAGTGATTACTAAAATGTTAGTTAAATAAATTAAGATTAGAGGGGCTAAGATCTATATAAAAGGGAGTAGGGTAGACATTTGAAAGTTTGGAAAAATATAGATTGGTTAGATCATATTGAGCCTTGACATTGTAGCCCTTAAACCTTCCTATCTTAGTCTCATTGTATTTCATGTTGCAAGTGACTTTTCTACTTATAGAAGTTATCCGTGAAGGGGAAATATTGTGGACTTTTTTAGAGTGATTCATTAATAAGTCATAGGTTATGAAATAGGAACACTACAAAAATAAATAAATTTGGCGACGAATTTTGCAATGAATTTTGGAAAAAAAAATTCATTGTAAAAATTTTTTGCAACGAAAAATTTCGTTGCAAAAAATTTGCCGCCAAATTCTGGAACGAAGAATAAAAATTCATCACTAAATTGCAATGAATAATATTTTCATTGCAAAATTCGTCGCCAAATTTGGCGACCAATCTTGCTTTTCGTCGCCAAATTTGGCGACGGATCTTGATTTTTGTCACCAAATTTGTCGATGAATCTTGCTTTTCGTCGCCAAATATGCGACAAAAAATAAATTCGCCGCCAAAATCTAATAAATATATTTCCACAAATAAAATTAAATTTGGCAATGAATTTATTTTTCATCGCAAATTTGGTGACGAAAATCCAGATTCGTCGCCAAATTTTTCAAGATTAGTCGATTAATGAATAGATCAATCGACTGAATATACGACCAGTTCGACTGATCGGTCGGCTACCAAATGTTCTGTGACATGCTACAGTAATGGCAGTCAACTGGTCATTTTTGTCAGTCGACTGCCAAGTGAGTAGTCGACTGCTTAGTCGATTATGACAAGTTCTGTAAGCTGCTACAGTACCATCAGTCGACTGATGTTGAAAATCTAATTTGAAGCAGCAACTTTTCATGTATCAGTCGACTGATGCATCTATTTTTGCAACGAAAATAGTATTTTCATTGCAAATCTGGAAAAAAAAAATATATTTTTATAGATTATCTTTATTTCCCTATTTTACAACAAACACACACAACAATATTAACAAATTTAGACATCAAACTTTAATACATAATTAATATATATAACAAACCTAAACTAACTTACAAATACATAAATATCGTATGTCATAAGTCAAGTAACATTTAAATACAACAAATACATTCAAAGGTAACCACCATCATCACTATCATCATCAAAAAATACATCATCATTGTCTCCATGACAGGGATCAGGAGGAGGAGCAAATCTAGAAGGAAGAAGTTAACTTAAACTAGACGTTAATCGAAGATGTTGCATAATGAACATTTATTTCCTTTGAAATTCGTTCATCTTTTCATTTAAGTCTTGTACTTTCTGAGTGTTTTCTCTCGATTCAATTTCCTTCTGTGCTAGTAACTCTCTCAAATGATTAACCTCTTCAGTTAATTGAATTACTTGTGCTTTTGATGCCGGGGAGGACGAAGAAGAAGCAGCATGGAGTCTATAGGATCAGCTCAAAGAATCGGGTCTAATTATTCTTTCACTTTTCGGCCCTCCAGTTGCTTTGAGCCATAAATTTATATTACTAACAGAAGGCTCAGATTCGACTGCATCATCGCTTGCACTCGAATTTCTCTGTGAAAGTTCATCGTATTTCTCCTGTTGTGAAAGGAAAAAAAAAATTAAATACTAACATAATAAATTAAATTTTTAAAATTACAAAGCTTCATTGTTCTACCTTTTTTTCCACTCCACGTCTTATCTTTCTTTTGGAATGTACAAGTGAAAGTGTCTATAAATAATGGCTCAGTCCCCGTCTCCTTGGCCTAAATAAACAGTTAAAATTTATAAATTAGTGAGTATTAGATTACAAAATTATAATTTGAAAACACTCACCAATTGATGTCTATGCTCATCGATATTTATTGATCCTCCCGCATACGTGGCAGACATAACACCAGAATTACAATGCTGATTTTGCTTATTCTGCTCACTCCTCCGTTTGCTTTCCTTAGATCCCCAATGTGCAACAATTTTATTCCAATTCTCTATAGGATCTCGAAGGTCGGCTAGAGGGGGGTGAATAGCCCTCTTCGTACGATGATGGAATTGCTTCGTTGATAGCTCGTCTACAAACATTATTAGCGCAAGCAGAATATACTAATACAAATAATTAAGACAAAGCAAAGCAAAGAACAATTCGCTAACAAGAGAATATAACGTGGTTCACGGCCTCGCCGCTAATCCATGACCCGATTCGTCCAAGGTGAATCACTCCTTTGCCAAATCCACTAGATCTCTCCTTTGCACCAAGCTAGATGGAGGTAACCTTTTACACAAGAATCACTCCTCTTACAATATGATATAAATAAACTCAAGAGGATGGAAAATGTATTAGGCACTTTGGAGGAGTTTAGACCATAAGCATTAGCCTCCCAAAGGTCCTCACCCCTCCTCTTTATAGAGGAAGAGGGTTTCTTCCCATTAACATAGAAGCAGTCGACTGATGCCCCGATCAGTCGACTGATCCTGTAGCCGTTGCCCAATAATGGCTTCTTCCACGTTGGATTCCAACCAACGGCTCCCACATCAGTTGACTGATGAAGTCATCAGTCGACTGATATTGACTTCCAGTCGAGTGATGACTCACTTCTGTGCTCGTGCACAGTGCGATCAGTCGACTGCACCCCTTTAGCAGTCGACTGATGTCGACTCAATTTCCAGCCAAACACCAGTCGAACTCTGTTCGACTTGGAGCAGTCGACTACCATGACATAGCAGTTGACTGGTGCCATGTGAAACTCAAACTTAACATCCGTTTGAGCTTCCTACGGTCGGGTAAATCTCAACCCTTGCGGTCGAGCCTCCGAAACTCAGCCATTCGACTAAGTTTACCTAATGAGCTACTTACAATTCACTCATTCTCTCATCTCACTCGAAGTCCCTGGCTGAAGCTCTCTTCGTTCGCGGCCATGTCCCTCGGCAGCATCAGGCGCACGACTCTGCAATGCTCCTTCGCGTCTCTTGCCCTCGAAGTCTGCTTCCTTGGCTTCGCTTCAAGTCATCTCATCCAACGGTCCCTCGGCAACATCAAGTGCACGACTCTACAATGCTCCTTCTCCGACTCAAGCACGAGGTTGTGAGTGGTAACACTTGCCTAAGCTCCATGTGCGAATTACTAAGTTCTGCAAGACTCCAACGCACATATCAAATCCAATCATCCTAACTTAAACCCTTTGCCACACACATCAAAACTATATCACAGGTTGATTGCCCTAAAAATCTCCCCCTTTTTGATGTGTGGCAATCCGTTTAAGTTAGGTAAACATTTGATAAAAATTTTAGGTAAGAAAGCATGTAAATAAACATGATTATCAACTCTCCCCCTTAATACATGAAACTCTCCCTAAATACAATTCTCCCCCTTAATATAACTCACTTAAACATACATATTTCTCCCCCTTTGACACCATCAAAAAGATTAAACTAAGTTATTCAAACATGACATCAAGTCTAGGAAGAGGAAAAATACCACAACATGCCTTAAAAACTGATAAAAGAAGTTACTAGGCATGTTTTAAGTCGATCAGTCAACTGGTGATTTCAGAATTTTTTTATTTTCGGGCTGAATTTCAGAAATGCATAAAAAATTCTATAAAATTTGAAAAATCATGAAATTTGGGGAACACATTTCTTGTAAGTGCCTTTATCAATGAAAAATATATTTTCATGAAAAATCATTATATTTTCGAAAATTAGGCAAAGACTCAAAAGTTAGAAAATGTCTAAAGTTTGTATCAACTTTGAAACCTAGTTTTGCCTTGAAGCTTTTCAAAACATGAAAATTCAGTTTATGAAACAAGAAATGGTTTTCAAAACATTTGAAATATCCAACCATGATCTTTGGGCAATATGTCTATGAATTAAACATAAGCCTTCCCCATGATTGGTCTATTATTGCTATTTTGATACTTTAAATGACCATCTAAATGTCATAGACATTAGTGGACACTTAGTATCATCCTATCATCTCACTCATGCTATATTTTCAATTAAGGTAGCTTATAGTGAGTGTGAGATGTTCCTAAAGGTATTTATGTACTTAACCTTCAAATTCATGCAATTCTACTTAAGACTAAGTATCATCCTAACATACTACATGATCATAAAGATATATATGTATTGATTTCATATTATGATCATGAAACTAATGTATTCATCAATTTGTACTCATGCATTAGGTATAAAATCATAATAATAAGTCAAATATCACCTAAAACATGAACTAAACCCTATTGCCCATGATTATATATTAAATGTCAAGATCATAAATCATGATTGAAAACATATATGACAATTACATTAACTATCATGATTTAAGCATTATTATCAATTTATGGGCACATTATCATCACCCAACACTATGCTAAAAATTTATAGGTCATGAGTGTCAACATATATAACACTAAGTGTTGAGCATGATTTAAACTATTAATGGGTGCATTATCATCACCCAACACTATGCTAAAAAAATTATATCCCGCCATCCTAAGTCAACCAAATATATGATATAGTTAAAGTCCACATGGTTGACTATCCTAGAATTTTTCTAACCCTTAAGGATGGATTTAGGAACCCAATACAAGTTCTTTCCTATGGGGTTCACTAAATATTCCTTAGGGATCTATTTTCTAGCTATTTGCTTATTTTTGCTTTGACCCCTAGCAATTAAACATTTATATGCCTTTTCATTAGTCTTTCCCTTATATCCTAGGCCTATCTTATTGAAGCTTTCTCTTTGGCTCCCTATGATCATATTAAGGGTGTTGGAGCCAATTATAAATTTTTCTAGGGCTTTGGTCAAATGGTCTACCTTTTCCCTTAAAGCCCTATTTTCCTCAATGCATGCATCATTAACATTAAAGGGCATATAATCATATGAGCATGAATCATCAAGGCTAGAAGACTTATTATCATTAATATTTAAGCATGCTTTTTCTAGTTTTTCTTCTAAATCCTTAATTTGATCTAGCATGCATTTGTTCTTTTTCTTAGCCCTAAATAAATCTTTAGTAAGACTAGAAATCATGGAAACTATTTTATTTGGTGAGAGATTCGTTACCATAGTCTCCATGTCTTCTTCTTCGGATGAGGAGGATGATGATGAACCTCCCCCTTCACTAGAGCTCTCCTCACTTGTGCTTCTTTCTTCTTGCTCGGAGGAGGAGGTGTCTAGGTCATCAAACGCCATCAAAGCAAGGTTGGTGACAAAAGCATTCTCCTCTTCCGATGATGATGATGATGAAGAGGGGGCATCCCATGTCCTTGCCTTTAGTGCCTTGGCCTTCCCTTTTTCTTTGGTCTTCTTCTCTTCTTCCTTTTTCTTCTTGCTCCCCTTCTTCTTTTCTTCTTTCTTCTTCCTCTCTTCTTTGCTCTTGTTCAAGAGGGGACAATTATCCCTTATGTGTCCCTCTTGTTGGCAATTATAACAAATTACCTTCCCCCTTGGTCTTCTTCTCTTATCATTAGATTTATTAAATTTAAAATTCCTCAAAGCACATCTTACCTTCCTTACTATGTATGCTTCTTCCGTGCTATCCATGGAGGAGGAGGAGGATGCTTCATCGGAGGAGGAAGGAGTCTTCATCTTCTTCTTCCCCTTGTTGGCTAATAGTGCCACTCCCCTTGATGGTTGAAATCTTGGCTCTTCTACTACTCCTTCAAGCCTTGTTTCGTGGAGCTCCATGGTTGAAAAGAATTCTTCAAGTGTGCTCACTTCTAAATTCTTCAAAATGTAGAAGGAGTCCACCATTAAGCTCCATCTTGAGGACCGGGGAAAGACATCTATGACCTTCATTACCATATCTCGTTTGGAAAGCTTCTCCCCTACACTTGTCAAACTGGTTAAAATTTCTTTAAAGCTAGAATGTAGAGATTTTACCTTCTCTCCCTTTTCGAGTTTGATGTTGCTTAATTGGGAGCGTAGGGCATCTCTCCTTGCTAGTTTGGCCTCGGATGTGCCTTCATGAATCTCTATGAGTTTCTCCCACATTTCCTTGGCACTTGCACACTCCCCTATCCGATTCACTTCTTGTTGGGGGAGTACGTTGTAGAGGTGAAGTTTGGCTTTTGTATTCGCCAAGTACTCTTCCCTTTGCCTCTTACTCCACCTTGATTTCTCCAATGGCTCCCCTTCTTCATCCCTAGGTATTTCGAAGCCATTTTACATTATTAATATAATTTCGAAATCAGTTTCGAAAAATACCTCCATTCGCTTCTTCCACCAAGTGAATTCCCCCTCGAACTTCGGCGGATGAATATTTGAGCCAGCCATCTCTTGATGTAGTGCTTGTTGCAGCGGTTAGTCCTCGACAAGCAACTTGGCTCTAATACCACTTGTAGGATCTCGAAGGTCGGCTAGAAGGGGGTGAATAGCCCTCTTCGTACGATGATGGAATTGCTTCGTTGATAGCTCGTCTACAAACACTATTAGCGCAAGCGGAATATACTAATACAAATAATTAAGACAAAGCAAAGTAAAGAACAATTCGCTAACAAGAGAATATAATGTGGTTCACGGCCTCGCCGCTAATCCACGACCCGATTCGTCCAAGGTGAATCACTCCTTTTCCAAATCTACTAGATCTCTCCTTTGCACCAAGCTAGGTGGAGGTAACCTTTTCCACAAGAATCACTCCTCTTACAATATGATGTAAATAAACTCAAGTAAAAGGATGGAAAATGTATTAGGCACTTTGGAGGAGTTTAGAGCATAAGCATTAGCCTCCCAAAGGCCCTCACCCCTCCTCTTTATAGAGGAAGAGGGTTTCTTCCCGTTAACACAGAAGCAGTCGACTGATGCCCCAATCAGTCGACTGATCCTGTAGTCGTTGCCCAATAACGGCTTCTTCCACGTTGGATTCCAACCAACGGCTTCACATCACATCGATCGTCGATGAAGTCTTCATCGATCGATGTCGATCGGCTCGATCGGTGGCGACTAAACCACGTGCCCGTACGCGGTCACGATCGATCCTTTAGCTGCGATCGATGTTGACTCAATTTCCAGCCAAACACCAATCGAACTCCGTTTGACTTGGAGCAGTCAACTGCCATGACATGGCAGTCGACTGGTGTCGTGTGAAACTCAAACTTAACATTCGTTTGAGCTTCCGACGGTCGGATAAACCTCAACCCTTACGGTCGAACCTCTGACACTCAGCCATTCGGCCAAGTTCACCTAATGAGCTACTTACAATTCACTCATTCTCTCATCTCACTCAGAGTCCCTCGCTGAAGCTCTCTTCATTCGCGGCCACGTCCCTCGGCAACATCAGGCGCACGACTCTGCAATTCTCCTTCGCATCTCTTTCCCTCGAAGTCTGCTTCCTTGGCTTCACTTCAAGTCATCTCGTCCGACGGTCCCTTGGCAGCATCAAGCACACGGCTCTGCAATGCTCCTTCTCCGACTCAAGCATGAGGTTGTGAGTGGTGACACTTGCCTAAGCTCCATGTGTGAATTACTAAGTCCTGCAAGACTCCAACGCACATATCAAATCCAATCATCCTAACTTAAACCCTTTGCCACACACTTCAAAACCATATCACAGGTTGATTGCCCTAACATTCTCCTCGGTTATACAGTGTGGCTTCTTATTTCTAGTTTTCGCATGATTGAGTATGTTTCTCATATGATCGCCACACTTTTTCTTAAAAATCCTCCTAATCTTTAGTGTTTAACTCTCCTCCTAAGTAAATACCCGCTGCAGTAGAGAAAAATTAAATTGATTATATTAACTGCAATTTTATATACAAAATGATTTAAATAAGTTACCTTAAACTCATTCCACCATAAAACTTTTATTTCTTCCGGCGTGCTCCTATAAGTCATAGAAACTCCGCCCCAATGGTTATTCACTATTTTATTCACTTCGTTAATAACATGTACAGAATTTGTAAATCTAACATAAAATAAAAACAAACCTCGTTAGATACTTATAAAAATATATATCGTATTAAAAAAACATAGATAATCTAAAACTTGAATACTTACGAATCTCCGCGTGGGGATATAAACTCTCTCGTATCTTCCCTCTTCATGAGTGATTGTTGTATCAGGGAAGATACATTAGCAAGTATCTGTTGAGAACTAGAAGATCCTGCAACTGGAGAAGAAGTAGAGGGCACATTTCCTGCAAGAGCATCAGAATGTGCAGGGGTTAAAGCAGAGGAAGACTATGATCTTCCATCACTACTCAGTCTATGACCGCCACGTCGAAACTAACAATCATAATTATTAGAAGAATATGATAGTAAAAAAAAATACATTTGCATATCGAATTTATAATAGGAACAATATGAAAAAATTATCATATTCATAGAAACTAAATGACCCAAAAAAAATAGTTCATTAGTATATCAAATATATGAAATTTTGAATTAGACAGTAAATTAAAACATTATTGGTACTCAATAAAAAGTTACCCACAATTAGAAATCGAAGTTTGTATTACAATTTTCATCCTGGTCATGCGTCTATTCATCATCGTCATCCTCATCCTCATCCACAACAACACTCTCATCCTCATAATTAAAATCCTCATCTTCATCCTCATTCAGTTCACTTGCATTAATGGCTACTACTATGCTGTTGGGATCTCGTAACGTTGAAATATTATATTCTTCGATATGAAATGTATTGACAACTTCATCTTGTTGATATGCTATGTATTCCCAATGTTCCTCAATTTTATTACGTGCTTTTGTTTTACAAACAACCCACCAATCACTTTTGTCTCATCTCAAACTTGAATCGTTTGCTGTGCTAACACAAATGGTTCATACCTCTTGTATATTTTTTTTATAATTAATTTCAACCAAATTAAACTGTGGATGCACCCTCATGCCTTTGATAGGGTCAAACCAACGACACATAAATAAAATAACTCACAAATCTAAGCCTAGGTACGCTACCTCTAAAATTTCATCTAGCAAGCCGTAAAATTCATTCCTTACACCCCCATCATTAGATGACTGAACACAAACTCTGCTATTCATTGTAGTTTTCTCGATTCCATAATCTTGAGTATGAAAATTATATCCGTTTATGAAATATGTCAGTCAAGTTTTCACAATTGAGTTTGGACCCCATGACAGATGTTTTATTAGGTCTTGCTCAATGTGAGCATGATTATCAAGAACCTAAATCCAAATAAATATGTGTTAAAGTCAAGATTTATCAAATTTATCATCATAGACTACTTACATATTTTTTGAACCATTGTGCAAATTCTTCATCGTAGAAACGATTAAACTCATGCTCTAGAAACTCAGAATATAGAGTTTAGAAAATCCTACCATAAAATTAAATATAATATAAACAATAATTTACGATATATGAAGTGTATAATATAACATTTATATACTTACTCGAAATATGACGTTACTTCTGGATAGTTCAATAAAATATATGTGTTGGCTGCTCGCCACTCCTGACCAGTTATGTCAAGCCCCGAGAGTATACCGTACCAAAAAGTAAACGGACGACATCTCCCCTGTACGTGGCAATATATCGGGTTAATACAAGGCCCGTAGGCCCACAACAACAACACAATATATAAAGATATCAACATATCAAACACAGCGGAAACAATTCAAACAGATCAACAAGATACAAAGACCAACTGTGCACTCCGGAGTGACTTGACACGACAAGAATCATAACAGAAATCGAATTAAAGACCAAATACATACAATATGTCCGTATATCACAAATACGGAAACAATACAGGGAAAAACCCAAACCAACAATCCGTAAGGATACAACAACACGGAAAACATATCCATTCATCCGGTGTGAGATGGGATCAGCTGACGGAGCTCCGAACGTCCAAGGAATCTTCTACCTGTTATCTGGGCGACAGGAAGCCTAGGGTCCCGGGGTGGTGAGTATAAACTCAGGGGTAATATATAGAAAGTGCATGAACAACATATAAGGATAGATCTACAAGTATACATGTGAAGATCTACAAGTATACAGCATGAGTCCAATAGACATACAGTCATATCCAAATCTAATAACAAGTAACTACAGTAAAGTCATACTCAATGTATATACTAAACTGGTCAACTGAACATAAAGTAATGTACCAACGTACCTGACGGTCTGCAACACCATAAGCTATATCATCCTGACAGATATACAATAACATAACTCATATAATGTACTAGGTCAATCCCATACCTGACCAATACTCCATATATGAATAAAGATATATGATCACCTGTAATAACCTTCTGCTTACACAATGACATGATGCTAATCAAATGCATATAACAGTCTGAATCAACGCATGTATCATGCTCAACACATAGCAGTAAATAAAATGCAAATGGCATGTATCATGATGTACAACCATGTGCAACAATCATAGCTCAATCAAATGCAGCATCTCACAGGCATATGTAAAACATATATCAAATACATGCATACATATATATCAACAATGCATATGCATGGTCACTGTCTGCAGACCCATCCAACCACGACCCCAGAGTGGCGGGTGGCGACAAATGACAACTAGCCCGACTCCGGTGCCACCACTCTCGGTGGCCGAGTTGGGTAGTATGTGAGTAAGCGTAAGCGTAAAAGCTAACTACTCCTAGGGGTCCCTGCTGCAAGCCACGCTGTCCTACCCATGAGTAGACAAATGCCGCACACAGGACAACTACACGTCACACAACCACCGTCTATAGTGGGCGAGTGCTAACACCACTCTGCCGGTGGCGGTCGCATCTCCGGCTACCACCATCCATAGTGGCGGCGCACATCTAATGCTCTGCCCTCAATCCTACTACCACTACCGAGTGGCGGAGGCGGGATGACGACGACCGTCTCATCCACAAGGAGACCGCATGCAAATGTAATGATGCATAGCTCCATACATGTATCCTAGCGCCACACTCCCTATCCACGGAGTCTGGTCAACTAAAAGTCAACTATGCAAGGACTACAATCACAAGACTCTCTATCGTACAAAGAGTCATACTCATCGGCCAGATCCAACCACGCTAAGACCTCTAGTCATTGGCGATATACTATCGACCGTCCATATAACCATACGGATATACGATCCATGTGGATATATACCATCGCGCTAGGACATCTAGTCCATGGTCACATACTGACAACCATACACTTATCTATGCACAGACAACTAGATCCACCATAAATGCACCACTAATACGGATATGATATAACAATCGGCTCCATAATCCAAACCATCACCTAACCCTAGTGATGTAAGATAGTAACCCAATCTGAAGTCACAAAGATAAACCTAACCACTTGTACTTACTGAACATCCATCAGCTAATACGTAATAGGGTTTATAGTTCCTATCCGTGCTAGATAATCAATGAGTAACAGAGTATATATCTCAAAGGTCAAGGCAGTACAAGCATATGATTAAATAAGAGTTGATTTAAGGTAAACAGGTATAAACATAAATCCAAGATCATGCACTAGAATTTGATCAAAACTACCGGACCAGGTAGATATTACCCACCTGATACGAAGCTCGAAATAATCCGTGCTATCCATCTCCACGTTCATGTATCCATCACCATCAAAGTCCTGTACACAATGTAGAATACACTTAAGTTCTACCATACATCGAATAATCGAACCAAATCCTACAGGATGAATGAATTCATATTAACCAATCTACCAACATCATATGAGTTGTAACTCACTACTACATTGACAAACATGACATACTTCCAACAATATATCCGTATGGTAACACTCCACAAAGTCCTCAATCTGCACTTACCCGACTTTATTTCATCCAACCACAATAGAGCCACTGCCGAAACCAACCACTGTCCACCTCCCAGCTTGCTCAATCGAAGAAGCTTGAAATTCAAAATCAACAACCTCGTAACCCATGAGCAATGTCAGATCTCACCAATAGAAACACATAACAACGAAATGATCACCAACTATCATTAGATCAAACTCACCTTGTTCCAATTCACTATTCCCTTACGAATATGAAAGAACATCCCCTTATCACACCGACACACCACAATTTCACCTCAATTTACAGATGAAACAAAAGGGATAAACCACACTTACAATTAATCTTCACCTACAGACACTCTCCTCGTAGCTCTGTTCACCGGCAAAACACGAGCTCCAAAACACTGTCCAAAACCGATCCAAGCTAAATCAGAAACCCATATCGAGATCTCATCTCACAAGAGGAAGAAGATAGACCTTTACCTACCCTCGGCAGGAATCGTGAAACCTAGCTCACGATCGGAGACTCGATAGAACCACCTGACCCTAGCTCCCAGCCGAAGACATTTCACAATTCTTGCTCGGGAACCCGCAATCGAGGTCTCCCAAATGAGGTGATCCTATATCGCATTTGCATCGCCGATACCGCGTCCGAAGAGGAGATTGGAACGCGCCGCGCTGAAGGATCACCGAGACTCGAAGGACCGATGATCACCGGGCGGCGATTCTAGCGAATCAAGGCCATGGACGCCGGCCGAGATCGTCGGCCGATGAGATTGTGTGGAGAGACGAAATCGTGCAGAAACGAAGGACAAGTCGCGATGGAAGAAGGAGCTTCGACTGCGTTGAGGAAGAAAACGAAATCGCGATTTGAAGAAGTGAGGAATCGCGATCGGCTTGTATAAGTTGATCCGCCTCAACTTGAACTAGCCTTAGGTTAAAACCTAACCTAAGTTGAACCCAAGCTAACCTAGGTTTAATCCAAACCGGTTTAAATCCAATCTAACTTAACCCAATCCAACTCAAGCCAATCAGCCCAAGCCCAATACAAATTAATTCAAATTTATTAGCTTCAAATTTCAATGGATTCGCCCAATGTGTTTTAGCCCAATTTCAATCCACTAATTAAGCTCAATTAATAAAAGGATTAATCCATATAATTTTTTTTTTCGTATCTTACATTCTCCCCCACTTATAAAAATTTGGTCCCCAAATTTCCGACTCACGTACGAGTACGAGATGTCACAACAACCATCTCAAGTATCCGGAGCAAAATCACACCTCAAGTAACTAAGTGTAGTACTGAGCTCGAATATTATATTCCAGCTCTTATACGCTCTCAGTCAACCTATTAAGAGGTCAATAACTGTACCAGAGTGGAGCTCTATACCCGTAACCGATGGGAAACTTTGCCAGAATCGTAAGGTGAATCATGAATCACTATCAGAAATGATACTCAAGGTTACTCCATGGATATAATTTCATCAAGCGATCCGACGAAGTCCATCTTACGGCTCGGAAGAAAATGAGCGGACCTAGCTAATCGATCATCGACTACCCAAATTCGATCAAGTCCTTTCCGAATTCTAGATAATCTCCTAACACAGTCTAACGTACTAGGCTCCACTTCATCACGGTACTTAACCCTACCGATCACAATATTCCACCTTGCTTGTTGGCATACCCAACATCAAACTACAAAATCAACCGTGTCCCATATATCGTCTTACCAACATGAACGTCTCAATATTCACTATTTTCGGATACACTCCGAATAAATCATCACTCTCGAATGAAGAGTCTCCTGAAACAACTCTTCCTAAAACGAATGCAATTCTAGGAACCACTATCCATCTCATAGACAGAGAATTATTCTTACAAGAGAAATTAATCTAATGTCCAAAATTCATTCTGTCACACAGAACTGAAAGTAACTGGAAGACTATAATGACCAATCTCGCTAGTTTCTCAACTAGCGTACACATAATATACGTCTCATTTAACTGCATCGGAATCGCTCCTAATCCCTGAAATGTTGCATCTATGTGCAATACCCTTCCATCCCTATCGGACAGATTAACTAACACTGACACAAAAGTCAGCCACCGTCTAGGCCCTGAAACCTAGCTTCCCAAGCTTCCGACCAGGTGATTTCCATCACCTTCTTGGTCCAACAAGTCGGCGATATAGTATCGCTAAAATATCCTATCCTCATCTATGGTAAATACCAAAACAATCTAGGAAACCATAACTTCCCTTAAGATCATGAATATATCCATAAATATATCCTCCACAGATATGATGACAATCGATCTCAAATACTCCAAGGGTACTTGATTCCTCAAATCCATAAACGACTAAATCGTCGATAAGTCTAACAACATTATCAACATCTCCTAAAATTCATACCAAGTATGAAATGTCGTCTTCTACACACTAACATCCTTTTACTCTAAGCTGATAATAGCTCAATCATCGCACCGGTATTGATAAGTGTATGACACCAAGTTACTACAATATCAACACTCCAATCATAAATCAACCCTAGAATAACCTCAGGTGTCCAAAATGAAGGATATTCATTCACAACAACTACTGCATTCCATCATCGATAATCGATGTATAACCCCAAAGGTTCGTCTCTCTTCTAACAAGAAGTGCTGGATCTTCTCGAGAAGAAACATTGAGGCAGACAAATCTCCCATAGTGTTTAGCAACACTGACACCTATAAAATCATCTCCCAGTATGAGGTCCCCAATATCAGGATTATTCCCGAAATCACCTCAATCGCATATTCCTCTTGCCCAGGTAGTGACCAACCCGAGAGTTCATCTGTAACTACATCCGAATACTCTCGGATTATACGTACATCCGAGAGTCCTAGTATACCAATGCTCCAACAATCCAACTATCCGTAAGGATATGTCTATAGTGGAGGTATGTCTAGCAAAGGCTAAGGGTATCCCTTAACTTCTTGATTGTTGATCAATATCTCACCTGACGGTAGAGAAAATCACCAATCCACCAGTCGATAGGAACCCTTCGAACCCTATCCAAGAATGTTCTAGACAAAGATACTTATACCTACCAGTATCTCTCGATATATCTGCAAATAAGATAACCTAAAGTAATACCCCGAAGGACCGATCCTTCGGTCTTCTATACTTCTTCTAGAGTAATCATGTAAACTTGTCCAACATCTGTTCTGGACGGCTGAACTCATGTAGATGCAAAGACTATCATGGAGGAACTGAAGTCAACTGCTGAAACTGAGGTACAAATTGAAACAACTGCAATAGAGATGGTAAACACTGTATCGCGCAAGGGTACACATCCGTCAGTAAAATCAAGAATCGCCAACATCGTAGCACGATCCAACTCTGTGAAAGGTATAGCTGCAACTGGAGAATACTGCGTAGATACGACCATCATCGTAAATCTCTCCTTTGTATAAAGCATAACCATGTATGGGAAGGTAACAGTTGTCATCGTCTGGGAAGGTAACAATTGTTGTCCAACGCCCGAAGTCTTCGAGATGTCTTCTACCGAGATCACAGTAATTTACTTCTTCCGGATGAAAGTATCAAAGAACTCCTACTATATCTGAGGTAGTAAATCGCTGCTGATGTGATAACCCAATCTTCTGTAATGATCTTAGCTTCCAAGGTTGTGGATCGTCCGCTCGAAAGTTTCATCCATAGTCTTCAACGGAGTCTTCAAAGTACATACTCTCCTCGTAGATACCGGCTGCTTATAGTAGAAACAGATACAATGGTCCATCGGATAATCTGGCTCTGTGTCTCGTCGTAACCCGCACTACACACCTATAATCTCCCTTCGGAGTCTTTCCTCTGAGTTCGCTGATAAACATGAGAAGCTGCTGACAATCTACAATCGCTCTTCTATGATCGAAAAACTCTCCAATAGTCGCTCGTGACTTACGACTTTAATCTTGCTCCTTTTATCCAACATTTGGAGATTTCGAATTCCAATAATTTGACTCGCAATATCTGCTTATCAAATCTCCAACTCTTTAAAACACTTACTACGGAGTCATTTCTATACACATGACTCGGTCTATACACTTCCGGTAGGATCTGGTAGGAGATCCAAACATCCTGATAAAGATGTCAACCGATAACATGTGGGTGGCCAAAACCAACCCAATCACATTCTCGAGCTATTAGGGGGGTCGTAACCCTCATGAGTCTAACGACTCTGCATGGTACTTTCGTCACCAGACGATCACCCAACCTGAAGCTCAAGAATTCCCTGACGATGAGTCAAAAATGACATGGAAAATACCTCTCTCACAACATCACTACACCGCGTGGCCAAGTGATGTGTGATTTCAAGGTTATTTCCTATCTCTTCCACTCAAGTACCGCTAGATCCGGATAATGGTATCAGACTAACTTAGTTTCCTCTCAGTATAATACGAGTTAAGTACTCAAAAGTACCCTCGGCGTTATACAACCTAGAACGACCAACTCGAGGATCAAAATCCCTATGAATATCACCAAAATAATCCTCTACTATCCGTGACAATAGTGTACTCGCTGTCTATTACCCAATAGGTAATGATCGACTAACATAATTAGTGAAAATCTTAGGACCAAATCCTTAATCTCCACAATAGATGTGACTACCTAACTCCCGCTCCGACTCGATTCGGCTCTCAAAGGTAATTACCTTTTCGATGGCACATATCTAATAACCTCAACATATCGTTCCGTGGTCAAACTCAAACCACTAAGCATGAATACTAACCAATATCCTACAAGTCATTCATGTTATAAGCAACTAAATGCATAACCAATAGAAGGATATGTAATAACAATTAACATACCTTAAACCTTGTAGCTCGGAGATGTCCGCAACAGCCAGATCCCAGAACTCACAAACCAAAACCAAGTAAAGCAAAACTCGATGTCCGAACGAAATAAAATCCGAAAATGGACTTCGCAACCTAGGGCTCTGATACCAATAAAATTGTCACGCCCCGAGAGTATACCGTACCGAAAAGTAAATGGACGGCATCTCCCCTGTACGTGGCAATATATCGAGTTAATATAAGGCCCGTAGGCCCACAACAACAACACAATATATAAAGATATCAACATATCAAACACAGCGGAAACAATTCAAACAGATCAACAAGATACAAAGACCAACTGTGCACTCCGGAGTGACTTGACACGACAAGAATCATAACAGAAATCGAATTAAAGACCAAATACATACAATATGTCCGTATATCACAAATACGGAAATAATACAGGGAAAAACCCAAACCAACAATCCGTAAGGATACAACAACACGGAAAACATATCCATTCGTCCGGTGTGAGATGGGATCACCGACGGACTCAACGCCCAAGGAATCTTCTACCTTATCAGGCGGCAGGAAGCCCTGTGGTCCCGGGTGGTGAGTATAAACTCGGGGTAATATATAGAAAGTGCATGAACAACATATAAGGATAGATCTACAAGTATACATGTGAAGATCTACGGTATACAACATGAGTCCAATAGACATATACGATCGTATCCAAATCTAATAACAAGTAACTACAGAAAGTCATACTCAATGTATATACTAAATCGTCAATCAACATAAAGTAATGTACCAACGCTACGGACGGTGCAACACCATAAGCTATATCATCCTGACAGATATACAATAACATAACCCATATAATGTACTAGGTCAATCCCATACGACAATACGCGGACATATAGCGGTATAT
Organism: Wurfbainia villosa; assembly: GCA_025175895.1. Classification (NCBI taxonomy): domain Eukaryota; kingdom Viridiplantae; phylum Streptophyta; class Magnoliopsida; order Zingiberales; family Zingiberaceae; genus Wurfbainia; species Wurfbainia villosa. The sequence continues at coordinate 113,682,535 of CM045993.1, forward strand.
GATCACCGTATAACAACTGCTAATCAAATGCATATAACAGTCTGAATCAACGCATGTATCATGCTCAACACATAGCAGTAAATAAAATGCAAATGACATGTATCATGATGTACAACCATGTGCAACAATCATAGCTCAATCAAATGCAGCATCTCACAGGCATATGTAAAACATATATCAAATACATGCATACATAAATATCAGCAATGCATATGCATGGTCACTATCTGCAGACCCGTCCAACCACGACCCCAGAGTGGCCAGGGTGGCACGACAAATGACAACTAGCCCAACTCCAGCTACCACCACTCTCGAGTGGCCGAGTTGGGTAGTATGACTGAGTAGCGTGTAAGCGTAAAAAGCTAACTACTCCTAGGGGCCCCTACTGCAAGCCACGCTGTCCCTACCCATGAGTAGACAAACGCCGCACACAGGACAACTGCACCTCACACAACCACCGTCTATAGTGGGCGAGTGCTAACACCACTCTGCACAGTGGCCAGGTGCGCATCTCCAGCTACCACCATCCATAGTGGCCGAGCGCACATCCAATGCTCGCCCTCAACCTGCTACCACTACCCCGTGGCCGGGAGGCGGGATGGTGACGACCCATCTCATCCACAAGGGATACCCAGTAGTCAGCATTCATGCAAATGTAATGATGCATAGCTCCATACATGTATCCTAGCGACACTCTATCCCACGGGAGTCTGGTCAACTAAAAGTCAACTATGCAAGGACTACAATCCACAAGACTCTCTATCGCATAAAGAGTCATACTCATCCGACGATCAACCACGCTAAGACCTCTAGTGATGGCGATATACAATCGATCGTCCCATATAACCATACGCAGTACACAATCCATAATGGATATACCATCGCGCTAGGACCTCTAGTCCATGGTCACATACTGACAACCATACACTTATCTATGCACAGACAACTAGATCCACCATAAATGCACCACTAATACGGATATGATATAACAATTGGCTCCATAATCCAAACCATCACCTAACCCTAGTGATGTAAGACAGTAACCCAATCTGAAGTCACAAAGATAAACCTAACCACTTGTACTTACTGAACATCCATCAGCTAATACGTAATAGGGTTTATAGTTCCTATCCGTGCTAGATAATCAATGAGTAACAGAGTATATATCTCAAAGGTCAAGGCAGTACAAGCATATGATTAAATAAGAGTGGATTTAAGGTAAACAGGTATAAACATAAATCCAAGATCATGCACTAGAATTTGATCAAAACTACCGGACCAGGTAGATATTACCCACCTGATACGAAGCTCGAAATAATCCGTGCTATCCATCTCCACGTTCATGTATCCATCACCATCAAAGTCCTGTACACAATGTAGAATACACTTAAGTTCTACCATACATCGAATAATCGAACCAAATCCTACAGGATGAATGAATTCATATTAACCAATCTACCAACATCATATGAGTTGTAACTCACTACTACATTGACAAACATGACATACTTCCAACAATATATCCGTATGGTAACACTCCACAAAGTCCTCAATCTGCACTTACCCGACTTTATTTCATCCAACCACAACAGAGCCACTGCCGAAACCAACCACTGTCCACCTCCCAGCTTGCTCAATCGAAGAAGCTTGAAATTCAAAATCAACAACCTCGTAACCCATGAGCAATGTCAGATCTCACCAATAGAAACACATAACAACGAAATGATCACCAACTATCATTAGATCAAACTCACCTTGTTCCAATTCACTATTCCCTTACGAATATGAAAGAACATCCCCTTATCACACCGACACACCACAATTTCACCTCAATTTACAGATGAAACAAAAGGGATAAACCACACTTACCAGCCGAATCTTCACCGGCAGACACCTCCCTCAGTAGCTCTGTTCACCGGCAAAACACGAGCTCCAAAACACTGTCCAAAACCGATCCAAGCTAAATCAGAAACCCATATCGAGATCTCATCTCACAAGAGGAAGAAGATAGACCTTTACCTACCCTCGGCAGGAATCGTGAAACCTAGCTCACGATCGAAGACTCGATAGAACCACCGTCGACCCCTAGCTCCCAGCGAAGACATTTCGCCGAATTCTTGCTCGGGAACCCGCAATCGAAGGTCTCCCAGCGAGGTGATCCTATACTGCATTTGCATCGTCGACAGCCGCGTCCGAAAGAGGAGATTGGAACGGCGCTCGCGCGAAGGATCACTGAGACCTCGAAGGACCAGTATCAGCTGGGGCGGCGACTTCGCCGAACTGCGCTCACATGGACGCCGGCGAGCTGAGATCGGCCGACGAGATTGTGTGGAGAGACGAAATCGTGCAGAAACGAAGGACAAGTCGCGATGGAAGAAGGAGCTTCGGCTGCGTTGAGGAAGAAAACGAAATCGCGATTTGAAGAAGTGAGGAATCGCGATCGGCTTGTATAAGTTGATCCGCCTTAACTTGAACTAGCCTTAGGTTAAAACCTAACCTAAGTTGAACCCAAGCTAACCTAGGTTTAATCCAAACCGGTTTAAACCCAATCTAACTTAACCCAATCCAACTCAAGCCAATCAGCCCAAGCCCAATACAGCCCAATTAATTCAGCCCATTAGCTTCAGCCCAATGGATTCGGCCCAACAGGTTTTAGCCCAATTTCAATCCACTAATTAAGCTCAATTAATAAAAGGATTAATCCATATATTTTTTTTTTCGTATCTTACAAGTTAAGTATCTACTTATACAAGATCCACTTGGTCGACCAAGGTAGTTAAAAATTGAGAATGCCCTCAAATTTGGATCAACGGGACCCTTATCGTTTCTTCCTACTTTCCGACTCTTGCATTGAACGTGAGGTTCAAAATAATATGATGCAAAAAGTTGCAACTTCCTCCACAATATATGCATTAACAATAGAAGCTTCAACATGAGCCTTATTTTTCACTTTTTTTTTCAAGTGATAGAGGAATCTAAGAGTAATACAATAAAATTTATTAGAAAATAAATTATACTTAATTTGATCAAATGAAATAACAATGATAAAAAAAATCAAAAAATTCACCTTTCAAACGGATACATCTATCAAAATTGAACAGAACCTCCAACTTTAGCCTCATATGGCAAATGAACCAAAAGATGTTCCATAGAATCAAAAAACGCCGGTGGAAATATCCATTCTAAGTTATACAAAATGATCAGAATGTCTCTCTCTAATGTCTCCATGTGTGAATGACTCAATACTGTCGAGCATATATCATGAAGGAAAATGCTTAATTTCGTAATTGCACCCCAGACAAAATTTGGTAATAGTTCCTTCAAAACAATAGGAATTAGTCTTTCCATGAATATATGACAGTCATGACTTTTCAAACCAATCAATTTGCATTCCTTCAAATCAACGCATCTGCCAAGATTAGAGACATAACCATCAGGAAATCTCAATGATTTCAATCATTAACAAACAATCCATCTTTGATCCTTATTCAATGTATAAACTGCTTTCGGTTTTGGTCGCCTACTATTTTCATCAACATCAAGGGCGGGTCATTTACAGATGAGATGCAAATCTTTTCTTGCATTCAGATTGTCTTTTGTTTTTCGGTAATATTCATCACCATATTTATCAGATTATCAAAAATATTCTTCTCAATATGCATTAAATCAAGATTGTGATGAATCAAATTACTTTGCCAATACGGTAAATCCAAAAATATACTCCCTTTAGTCCATTTATGCGTAATTATATAGTCATATATTGTAACATTTGGTTCTTCAATAATAGATGGAAAGTTAAGCACTCTTTGCTATAAAATTTGACCGGTGAATCTCAATGGTGGAGGTGTTCTTTCAATTCTATTCTTAGTGAATTCTTCTTTATTTTTTCTGAATTTATGATTTGGCGATAAAAATTATCTATGACAATCAAAATAACTCGGTTTCTTTCCGTGTTTCAATCTGAATTACTTTGATCTCTTCATACATATTAGGCATCCTAAAATCCCCGCGGTACTCTAGCCCGATAATATCCCATAAGTAGGAAAATCATTTATGGTCCAAAGAAGTACAGATCTCATTGTTAACATCTGATTAGTATGGACATCATATGTGGAAACACCCTCGTCCCATAGTTGGATCAACTCGGCAATCAACGGTTGCATGTAAACATCTAGTAACTTCTTCGGATTATGAGAGTCAAGCACAATCAATGTTAAAAACATATAAGGTGTTTTCATACACATACCGGGTGAAAGATTATACAGAGTTGCGATAATTGGCCAGCAAGAATAAGTTCTTCCTGATTTTCCAAATGGAGCAAATCCATCAACACATAGACCCAACCTGATGTTTCGAGTCTCATTCGCAAACTCAAGATATGTTCTATCAAAATTTTTCCACGCCTCTGCATCTGATGGATGACACATTAGCTCATCCTCTGTTTCATGATTTGCATGCCAAGTCATGTGTTCAACAGTGACCTTTGATGCATAAAGCCTTTGCAATCTAGGAGTTAAAGGCAAATAGAACATTTGTCTGAATGATTTTAATCGCTTATTACGATTTGATCTCGTGGTACTCTTGTACATGCATTGACTACAGAATATACAAGTCTCTAAATCTGCATTATCTTCCCAATATAGCATACAACCATCTCTGCAAACATCAATTCTTTGTACCGGAAGATCTAAATATTTCACAAGTTTTTCTTACTGTAAAAATCGTTCGGCATTATGTGATCACGCGGCAATACTTCTCAAATAACTTGAACAAAATCATTAAAACAATCTTCAGACACATTATACTCAGCTTTAACATTCAACAATTTTGCGGTGAGAGATAATTTAGTGTGACTATCACAACCAAACCACACGAGTTCATCTGCAGCTCTCAACACTTCTTGAAATTTGAGATATGGCTCATTGTACACATTTTCATGAACACCAGTTACTTCTACCTCCTCCAACGGCGTTGAATAATTAGTATACATGTGTTCAAATGTTTGAGGATAATTAGAACTTGCAGCATTTGGTTCGTTATTCAAATTATGATCAACTGCATCAACTATCATCCTCTGGTATGGATTGAATTAATCGTAATATATTTGCTCTCCACTAACTGTCCTTTGTATGTTTCGTCCAACCTCTTCATCGGATATAAACGGTCCACAATGACAAGTCCAATTATAATAATTTAGCGTAAAACCAAATCTACAAAGATGTTCTCGAACTTTATCACATTGAAAAAATTTACCATTATGATATTTTTTACACGGATACCTTAATTTATTCTCATCCATAAACTCAACATTGCTATTAGCAAATGTCAAAAATTGTTCCAACCCAATAATAAATTCGTCGGTTAAACCACGACGTTCTGGTAAATTCTTTTTATACATCCAACTTCGTTCTCTCTCCATTTATCCTGTTTTCAAAATTATATCAAGGATTAATTTTAATTTTTTTCCAAATTTCATCCATATATATCAATCTAACAATAAATTTATACTCAAAAATAAATTCTTCTAGTACTAAATATTATTTTGTGTGATATTTAATTGCAAACTATAAAATCATTTCGAACAAATATTATATATTTACAGTAATAAAATTACTTAAAATCAAACATTATTTATAATTAATATAAAATAATAATACTATAATTTTATAAATATACAATATTTATACGTACCTATCCTGATGGAAATAACGGATGAGCTCACAGCTAGCTGAAGACTTCACAAACACACCGAACACCTTAATGACGAAGTACGACAAACCTATGAAAAATAATTTTGTATTTAGATTACACATTATATTGATTTATATAATTTGAATAATATTTAAATTTTAACACTATTGTTACGGCGATAAACGACAAGTTGGGACGACGATTAACCACCCAAACCGTGCCCCATGTCAAATTACGCCGCAGCTGCTTGCAAAGTGCGACAGTTGCCCGCAAAGTGCGGCAGCGGACGCCCCGACCTCGCGGCAGCTGCTCGCAAAGTGTGGCAGCTGCCCGCAAAGTGCGGCAACGACCGACGCCTCGATCAATCTCGCGGCAACAAAAATTCACGAGGGCACGCGACAACTACCGCGAGGGCACGCGCACAGTGCGACAACTATCACGCGGCGTGACCTGGAAACAATAGCTGCATGGTGCGGCCGCTCGCGGCAGCTGCCACAAGGCCACGTGGCGTGGCCTGGCGGCACCAGTCGCCAGGTGCGGCTGCACGCGCCAGCTGCCGCATGAGCGAGCACGCGTGGCAACCATCACTACTCCGGCGACGGCGAAGAAGAAGAATAAGAAGAAGAAGAAGGCATACCGGGATCGGGCCGAGGGATAGTCGTGTGATTCGATTGGGAAAAGGAAGGGGGGAATAATTAGGGAGAAATTAGCGGCAAATCCTATTTCGTTGCTAAATTCATCGGCAATTTGGCGACGAAATTTATTTTTCGTCGTCAATTTTGCAACGATATTTTAGATTCGTTGCTAATTTGTAACGAAAAAAAATTCGTTGCAAAATTTGCAATGAATTTATGAAATCGGTGCAGATTATGCAACGAATTCGGCCTACGACTGCCGCGAGGGCACGCGGCGACTGCCACATGCTGTCGTAGCCTTGCGGTTGCTCGCGACACCTACCGCGCGAGCTCGCGGCAGCCACGCCGTGAGCTCACACGGCATCGCCATCACTACTCCGGCGACGGCGAAGAAGAAGAAGAAGAAGAAGAAGAAGAAGAAGGCATACCGGGATCGAGCCGAGGGATAGTCGTGTGATTCGATTGGGGAAAGGAAGGGGGGAATAATTAGGGAGAAATTAGCGACAAATCCTATTTCGTTGCTAAATTCGTCGCCAATTTAGCGACGAATACAAGATTCGTTGCCAATTTGGCGATGAATTTGGCAACGAAATTTATTTTTCGTCGTCAATTTTACGACGATATTTTAGATTCGTTGCTAATTTGTAACAAAAAAAAATTCGTTGCAAAATTTGCAATAAATTTATGAAATCGGTGCAAATGTTTGCAACGAAAATTTAATTCATTGCAGAATCTGCAATGAATTTTGAATTCGTTGCAAATTCTACAACGAATTTTAAATTCGTTGCAAATTCTGCAATGAATTTTAAATTCTTTGCGGATTCTGCAACGAATTAAATTTTCGTTGCAAACATTTGCAACGAAAATATTTTTTTATCGCAAATTGGTGACGAAAAATCATTTTCATCACCAATTTGCAATGAATTTTGCAACGAAAATTAAATATTAGAAATTTAAATAATTTTGCAATAAAATAATATTTGTTGGAAATTTCATTACTAATTTGTAACGAAATTTAAAATTCGTCGCAAATTTTGTTGCAGATTTGCAACAAAATTTTTTCGTTGCCAAATTTCGTCGTCAATTTAATGTTTTTTTTTGTAGTAGAATACAAGTTCCAAATGGCATTACATCCCCACGTTCGCGATTGTAATTTGCAATTTTGTATGTTTTCAATTTCGCTACACTAACTCTTGTGTGACCTTTTCTAGCCATTAGAAAGAGTAGTATTAATTGGTATTTATAGGTATAATAAATAATCACCCTCTCTAGCTCATTTGATCATCCTCTACAGTAGTCCCAATATATATATATTATCATTTGTGCCTTATTGTAACACTTTTTTCCCTCACTTTTTAAGTTTCATTGTAATCATTTTATAAGAGCTTGTAAGAGATTTCTCCACTTTAAAAAGAAGTTCAAGAAGAGGATAAACTAGTGAGACTTTCGGGAGTAGCTCGCCAAAGTCATGGATCATAGAATATGAATGATGGTTCCAAATCATGTTATGTTGAATTTGTTAGTATTTGTTATCCTCTTTTATTTATTACCATTGCATAATTTGTTTAATTAACTTTACTAAGATTTTAACAAGCGTTTAAGTATTAATTGTCGAAGGAATCATTACTCAAACCTCCCCTCTAGTTATCCAACCATTCATGCACTGGTCCTAACATAGTCAATAGGTATTGCATCCTAAAGAGTGTAATTCTATTACACTAAATGGATTTAGGATGTGCCAACTAAAGTTAGAAGAGTAGTTAATTCAACCTTTAAAAAATGACATTTTAGGATAGCCTTAAGATAAATAAGTTACCTAAAAAGATGAATATCCAATGAATTTTTAATCATCATCTAATTGTACCAACACTTTGATTTCTAGTATACCTTGAGCTAGTAAGTTAAATAACTTGGTCACACCAAGTTAAGCTTCTCAAGCTTTGCGTGCACTTTATCAAGTCCTTGCACAACATCATGTACACATTAGCAATACAAAAAAAAAAAACCTCTAAATTAAACTCTTTACCCAATACAACATAACACCATGACCCAATATAACCATTCAAGGTATGATTCCACCAATAGACCTATGATGGTGTAATCCAAGTGAAGGATGGATCACTAATTAGATTCACTCAACTAAAGAATTTAGTCCATTGAAGAGTTAATTGGATATGAGGGTTTGATCAATAAAATGTTTATGTTCTAGCAACTATTGAATGGATATATGGCTTCTAGTAAACTAAAGGCTTGAATAATTGACTAGAGAGAAATTTTAATAGTTTAATGTTGGCTTTCGATGACAACATTGCTAGTCAACTATAGGTGAGAAAATTGGAACTATTGTAGAACTTATTTTATAAGCTCTTAAGAGAAATTCACAAATAAAAGAAATGGTACTTAGGCAATTTAACCCCATTTAGGATGCACTATTTTGATAAAGCTATGTATGTAAATATCCATTTAAGGTATGTAGTAAGTCAATTAAGGCAATCACCAATGTTTCGTGTGTATGTGTGTGTGTGAGCAAGGTAAGCACTAATCAGGGACGGATTTAGAGGGGGGGGGCCCATATTTTAAGTGATTATTATCAAATTTTTATTTATTTTTTTTAATTAACGTTATTATATTTTAGTTTGGCAGCCTCCCCAATGTAAAATCCTGAATTCGCCTCTGGCACTAATGATGGAACACACACTGATCAAGAGGTTGCATAAAAACATTCTTGATACTCTTCGTATCAAGTGCTGCAATTTTTCAAAACTTGAAATGACTTGATTAAAATTAAAGGCTTCAACTTAAATTGTTAGTAGTTTTCTATTTACTTGAGCTATTTATTTTATTATATTCAAGAGGAATGAGAATTATTGTCATCCCAAGGTTGCAATTGTAAGAATTTAATCTAATGCCTCTTTTGAAGGGGTGATTCATAGTGAAACACTTAGGGTTGACACATTGGATTCATTATAGTTCATGGATTATGATTAGGGTCTCTAAACCATTTTAATTAATGTGTTATTGTGTTTTTGTTCTTTTTATTTCTTATTTTCATTATGAACTTGAATACTTAGCACGAATCAATACATCAGAATGCCCTTGAATATTATTTGCTTGTCATTCTTTTTGCACGAGAATTGTAAATTAAGAGACATTGGGACTCAAAGTTGCAACCCATATTAGATCCTTGCTCTTGTATTCTACACCTTATCTTTCCTTTCAATGCAAAACTTAAATGTAGTTCCCTAATTTCTCAAGCATGAGATGATATTAGTTTCTTTTGGATTATAACTTTAGGTTTAAAATTGTTTTTATCCTTATTATATTTAAACTTACCTTTGTGAGGATGAAGACTAGAATATTTACATTCGGAACTACTACAAGGGGTATGGCTATATCCAACTTATAAATATTGGTTTTCTATGTTCTTTGTCTATATTTAGGTATAAGGTCGTCTAGAATTATCTTCTCTCTTCTATGTTTATAGACATTGAGAATTTTTTTCAACTTGGAGGAGTTTCTCTGTGATTGATAAAATTTATTTTTCTAATAAGACCATTTCACTTTCGGTATATATATGCTCATGCAAAAGTATAAGAAGCATGTATAGTAGTAAATCATCATGGGTGTAGTGTTGTGGTAAATCACTCAAAGAAGTAATAAGATTAAGAATCAAATTTCAAATGGGATGAATACCTTAAAAGTTGATTTAAGTAATGTCTACTTTCAAGATTAATCAGATAAAACATGAACATTTGGATTACCAAAAAGAATAATAGTGATTCAATAATTATTAAGGATAACACACTCCATAAATAAGGCATTCTATAAATAGATTTGCATGATGAATCCACCCAAGTTCTTCAAATCCATCAAATGCAATCTTTATCCATGCAAAAATCACTGAATCAATATATATAGAGAGAGAGTGCTTTCTTCTCTTGCACAACGATCTCGTGCACTCCACGCGTGAGCCACTCGCATTGCCGTCGTCATCGTCGGACCGAGCACGATCGACGCGCAACTCATCGGCGATCCGACGAAGCTCGGATTCTAGCCAGTTAGCGCTCGGAATCCGACGCAAACCGACCGAAAATGATCGAAACATGCGGTCGACAGTGGCGCGACCACTGCCGACCGCGATCGAGTCGGATTCCGACCGAATCGTGGCCGAAATCTGGCATCGGACGGACCAATCGACGCCGGTCCATCCGGTATACTCGACCACCCGCAATTCGACCGTCGACCAACCAAATCACGGTCAAAATCAGTCGCCAGAATCGGGCGACCGATTTCGGCCACGATCGAATTGAATTACAATCGGAATCCGACACCGGACGGGCCGACATCGACTGTCGATCCGTCCACCGCTGGATTCCGACCGCAATTCAACCCGAATCTAACCCGATTGCGGCCAACAATGGTCGTGTCACTACCGACTGTGTGTTTCGATCATTTCCGATCGATTTGCACCGATTTTTGGACGCTAACCGATCAAAATCCGAACCTCGTCGGACCGTCAACGAGTTGCACGTCGATCGCACCCAGTCCAACGAGCGACGATGGCCAGACGGCACGACGATGACAACGTGCATTGGTCGGCATAGAGCGAACGAGCACGTAGAAATTCATCGTGCAAGTGAAGAAAATTCTATATATATATATATAAACTAAAGGAATAAAATTATTTCTCTCTCATTCTCTCTAAAAAAAATCTTCTATTTCTTGATATTTATCAGCCTGAATTTTACTTAAATTTTATACAAACTAAACATCAAATTTTATTCTCGATAATCACAACTTTGAGCTTTTACATTCTTGAAAATTCTACTTTGATAACATTAGGTTTCCAAAAAATATTAGAAAATAATTGTGGCCTATTGGATTTTATCTTTGACAATATTGTATATAGAAATTGTAACTTCTGTGACATATCCCACATATTCACCACTACAGTTATAGGTTTTAATATATGCTCATTCTCCCTTCTCTAACAATGACAAAAAAAACAAAATAAGACATTAGCAGACCCCATCGGTGTGGGATATGTTTTCATAAGATATGGCAAAAGGCTGTGTATAGCAAGCTTAAAAAACAAGAACATTGTATTATTATAAACGCAGATGAAAATTGCAATTACAACTGAAGTGAAAACAACATAAAACATGACTACATGATTCACCATAAAATACTCGAAACGAGCTCGGTGTGGTGTGATTCAATTGGTCATTTGGACGGCAGAATTAGATTCAATAGGTCATTTAGAAGGCAGAATTATAGTGCCAAGTCGACGTTGGGATCTTGCTGAGATCCACATCGGCCATAAGTTTACATTTATAATGTCTTTTAAGAGATCATCTTGGTTCCCTCTGATTAAGCTGCAAGAAAGAATGAAACTTTTCGAATACATTTTAAAACTGCCTCAAGATGACCTGCTTCAATGGCATTGCTAAATGTATAGTTCGTCGTAACAAGGCTGTTGAATGCCTTGTGATATCGCTGATCATACAAGTGAACCGAAACTTTCTCCAGCTATATCTGGTGTCATCTCAGGAGTCAGTATCACCGCGACTGATTGTCTAGCAGGTATATGTCAAGGTCTGATGGTCGATAGACTTGAGAAATGATAGCCAAAACTCCACTCTGGTAATTCAATTTTCCTCCAGTTTTTCGAGATGAATCAGTATTACCAATAATCGACAAGGCCATAGAGAACAACCTTCCTCCAAAGAAATGGCTTAGCACAATACATTAGGATTTCAAGTCTGCACTTGATTCTCCCTGGAACATCAAACTCAATTGAACATTAACTGTAATGGAGAGGTAGCAGATTCAAATGGTTGGCCAAGTTATGCGCGAAGCTCCAAAAGGTCCAGAACTTGTGCATTCTCACGTTCATCAAGATACTTTCCTGGTTTAATCTGCAACAAAGAAAATTTTGATTTCATTCCGATTTAAGATAATTTTTTTTACAACTGCTTTAAGCTAAATTAGTGTGCATTTGGAGAGAACTTTAAGCAGCAGCACAAAATAATTGAATTCTGAATGCACCACAATTTTTTGCATGCCAAAAGTGATAACATCCTGGTTTTCAGATATTTAATGTAAAAAAATATAGTAGATTGAAAAAGGCAGTAAGCTGTGTCTTTCGCACACAGGACCAGTCGCAGCACAAGGACTGCCAAGGTGTATTGTTCGGTAATTTACGAAATCATGCACCCAAGTTTAAGGAATATTCAAAACACGTACCTAAGTTTGAAATTTACTAAAGTGCACATTTGTTTTCTAAAATGTGCCTCCACTCATTCCAGCCCCAAACAGATTTTAGATTTGCCTATACCGATTAGAACTTAAGCCAAAACTCTCTTCTCTCCACTCTTCATTGAGAAACTATGGAAACTGTGGCCATGAAATGCCCTTTGGAAAATCTGCCACTAAACAAAGAACAAGATGTTTTATCCCAAATAGAAGAAGATAAAGTATAGGTTTTCTTTAGCTCAAGCGACGAAAATGCAACACCCAAATAGAAAAAATTTCAGAAGAAGGCAACAAATTGCTTGAGTGTGCTTCTCGTTGTGACTATGCATATAGCAATGCATGACAAAAGTAGAGAAGTAGAACACTTGGAAAGCTCTTAGGACTGAGAATTACTAAAAACACACAGGAAACAAAGGAGATAACATAGATATGAATAAAGGCCAGTTGATAAAAAGAGCTGTTGATCTAAGAGAGAACTAAGAAGAGGTAGAATTTGGCTCTAGAAATAGTTGTTCAGGAAGAACAAACTGAAGAGAATAGGAGAACAAAAAACAAGTCAAATGTTACTAAACTGATTGGAAAAAAAAAGAGAATAAGAGTAGAAAAACAATGCTACTTAATGTGAAAGGGAGCCATCCTACATGGACTCATTAGTTGTGAGAAGGATGAGAACAATACTATCCATGAGAAGTGTCAACACCTTTGATGAGATGTGATATAGTAATATATGGAATTGTGGCTACGATAGAGTGAAGACGTGAGAGAGGCAGGTTGCATCACTGCTTTAGTCGGTTATAGATGTTAAACATCAGTCTTATAAAAGGATTAAAAAAAATTCTCCCCTCCTTTCCCATGCACAAGCCTTCTTTTTCCCATGTCACCGCAACTCTCCTCCACACACCAATCTACCCTCTTCTTTTTTCTTCTTTAATCTCCTTCTGCTCCCCTCCATTTTTCTCTTCCAGCACCCAAAAAAAACCTAAAGCTTCTTCTTCCTGTTTTTTTTTCCAACTTCCAGCCAATAGATTTTGTTACCTTCTCCAACAGCAGCAAAACTGCAGCCCTCTCCTTCTAGGGTTTTATTTCCACAACAAGATCAACCCTTGTTTTTGCCTTTCCCTTCCTCTCCTTGCATCACAACAGTGTCACCGAAGTTTGCTGAAGCTAACCAAGGCTGCCGGCAAAAAGGGGTAAGGTTTCCTTTTTTCTTTCCTTTCTCTTATCATTCCATCCTTTTATTTTATTTTTGCAGGCAAATCAGCAACATTTCTTGCTATTCTATTTTGTTTCTTTTCCTTGTCCTACAGCAATAATTCTTTTTTTTCTGTGCTTTCCGCTGAAAATTTGGAGGGATATTAATTGAACTTATGGTTGAGAAACCCCACCAAATTTCAACGTTAAGTAGTGGTGATGTTGAGAAATAGATCGAAATTTATTTTAGTAGTCTTAGAATGTTGGTAGATCTTTTGCATCCTAAACAACTTATATTAATGTTGTGATATAGGCTTGAATTAAATATTTTGTTTTTTCGAATGGAGGAAAAGTTGTATTTTTAGAATTTCTCAAGTTGGCTTATGTTGACTAATAGGTAATCGAGGTAGTAGGATCAACATTTGACCCATCAACTTCGAATTTTCATATTTTTATGTTTATGAATTATTTCTATATTATACTTATAAATACATGTTTGAGTGAAACATAGTGACCTGCCAACACTCGAAGCTTTTGCAATATATAGAGGTCGATGAATCTACTCCTTGACTTCTTTATATATTTTCTCATGCATGAATAAATAGATAAAAATGGATTATAGATGCTTGTATAATTGTTTTAAAAAATGAGATTAAAATGATATTTAAAATAGTGAAATGAGCTTTAAAATAATTAAACCATTGGAGGATAAATAATTAATATTATTTCATATTCACATGTAGGTTTCATACGGGAATTAAGATGAAAAAATTGTTTTAAAATTTTAAAATGAATATGCCAAATTACTCTTCAGATGATACCTCTTTAGGTTGTTTGACCTTCCATATTGTTGATACTTATAGTTTCACATTGTATAACTTTTACTATACACCCTTTGATAATATCTAATGAATGAACATGATTCATATTAAAAATTGACTTGGTTAATCATTTAGAGTCTTCAGACTAGCCGATAAGATGTGAATTTAGATTTTAACAATTGTAGTAAAATGAATTAAACCTAATAAGAATATTAAATGGAAATAGAATACTAAAAAAGTAAAAACTCTGAACCTGATCTTATGCCAGAGTACCTAACTGCCCATATAAGTTATAGTAACATGTTGTCATCCACGGTTAGTATTTCTTTGTGCATTGGCACTACTTTGTTGTATTCCACCAATGAGAGTGTTCAGCCTATACGTTAGATGACATCATCATACTCTAAAGACATTGATTCTAGTAAATCACTTCTTAGTTGATTTATCAGACTTAGACAATTAATGACACTTATATGTGCTAATACTTAAATGATTTGTGATATTTATCCATGTTAGCATTTTACTATTGATGGCCTTTATACATGATTAAACAATAAAAATTGAAATTTTATTTTAATTAATGATAACAAATAATAATAATTTGTAACTCTAAATTTAAATTTAGAAATACTAGATGATTTCTTAATCTATTTTACTTCTTTGACCTCTAAATAAATTAAATTTAGCACATCTTTTTTTATTACCCAGTCTTCCTTGACCTCCAGTTTTGTAAATAGAGGTACCCTTTTGATATTTTAGTTGGTCTTAGCTTGCACATAAAGTTGGTTAGAGATTTCAACCTGTTGATTCTTGATTTGACTTGATTTTTGTTTTGTTATATTTTTTGCTTTGTATCATTTGTTGTCTTTATCTATATAATTTTCATTATATACAAAGAAAATGATGTAGATATATAAATAAATAAATTTGATAAATTTCTTACTTATCCTGTTTCTATGGTTCTTAGATCTCTTTTATTATACTATCACCAAGTGATGTACCTCTTGGTGAATGGGAATTACACCTCCGGGCGTGACAATAGAATCAAGCAATGAGATGGTGCTAGCCATAGAGGAATCAAGTGTTGACAAAAAAAGGAGATTCTCCTAGACAAATATTGTGTAGTATCACTTGGATGCCACATCGTCTTGAGCAAGTGGAGTAAAAAAATTGAGCATAGAAGCTGAGAGGGACAAAGGAGGATATAAATCTAGATTCTATTCAGATGTCACTGCATCTGGAGTAAAATAAATATCTTTTTTTTTGTTTCATTCATGGTATCGTCATGTGCATCTTGCAGTAAAATAAATAATAATAACAATAAAATAAATTCACACATCACAAATACATTAATTAATTATATCAGTTTAATTAATTCATAATATATAAACTATATTTATACTATATAACTGATACAATTAATTAATATCTTATATAAACACAGTTTATTATTATTAATTAGCCTATATAATATTATCGGTAACAGTTTATATCAACACTGTTTAAATAATGTTATATATTAAATAGTTTAATTATTACAGTTAATACTATATAAGTTTAATTAAACTAAAATTATTAGCCATATATAATATTATTGACTTTATACAACTATTTTAGTTAAAATTTAGCTATTATTAATATATTAGTTTAAAACCTTTAAAATTGTTATTATTAACAAAACTGATATAATATTACCGGCTTAAATTGTATATAATATTATATATTATGGCATTGATATAATTATATCGCTGATAATTAATTGATTCTAAAGATTAATTAACCATTGATAATTTTTAACTCTCACAATTCTTACGGTTTCCACTCTCCCGCCGTGTCTCGATCATAATTTAGTTGGCAATTGCCAATAATCATCTACTCGTGATCGGAGCTCCCTCCTTTAATCACAATTCCCACCCCTTATAAACCAATTACTATTCAGTCCTATTTGTGCACCGCTACTCTAAAGTCAGTCAATGTGGCTTTGCTGGTCGCTATTATTATCAATTGGTAATCTTTCATCAATGTTGATCACTACATATAGTAAGATCCCGATCTTTTATAACTCCTAAACTCTCCCGCATGATCGATAGAAGGAATCACTATATGCCTTCTATTTTGGTCCGCACATATTAGATATTTTCTCCATTAGGTGCGCTTATGTATTAATTAATAACATGCATCATTGTCATTAAGGATTAAACTCAATAAAGTGATCTAATGCATCATTAATTGCAGATTTAAGTTATTGGATGTTGATTACATGTGTAGAACTCATTAACCCAATTCGTTAACATTAATAGGCTATTAATGGGTTATAAGCCCATTAAGGGAATGGTCCCTGTTAGACTTGGCTTGTATAAGAAGATGAGGGTCAAGAATATTTGGGCCACGCTGAGTTTTTGAGCCTGCTTCTCTTCTCCTCGCCTTGTCGAATGAGAGACTCTAGTTGTCGTCCAAGCTCCTGCAGAAAACCATTTTGCTGCAATTGCAAGAACCTCATTCCACAACGCTACGGAACAATGACAATGATTTTGGAGTCAGGTTTCAATTTGTCATTGTTTCGATATCGATATTCATTCAGCCGATGAAAACTAGATCCTGTAGATGAATTGTTCGATTTCGATTTGATGTATTTTATACTCCTTCAATTGGTATCAGAGCACAGGATTAGCTTATCGTCATCTTTTCGGTATATGGATTGGATTTCGACGATTTGGTACATGTGCATAAATTCTGGATTCGATTCCACTTTGGAATAGCGAATTAATACATATCTGTTGAGTCTAGGAGAATTTTACATAGGTTTTGAGTTTTTCGCACTATCTCATGAAGAATGACGAAGAACGACGATAGATTTAGGTTTACCACCACCATTCTCGCACAAAACTATCATGTGTGAGAAGCAAAACTTTAGTTGCATCAACAACAGTCAACTGATAAGGACCAGCAATCGATTGTTGGATACAAAATTGGACATAGAATGTTTATGGTTTGACTGAGCGCTCGACTGATTGACCATCAATCGACTACTATAAAGTCACAGTCGACTGCTCGATTGATGAAAAGCAATCAATTGTTATTATGAACCAGGCAACTAAGTTGGATGAAATCATGCACAAAAACTCTAACTCAATTGATGGATTCAATTGCTATAAGTCAATCAACTGTGGATAACAAGTGTCAGCTGATAGAGTTAGAGTCTAGTACAGAAGGGTTAGCAGTCGACTATCGAAGTCTAGCAAATAAGGTGTATCAATCGATTGATGATCAAAGGGCAGTCGAATGATGCTAGTATAAGTCGATTGATGTCTGAAACGGTCAACTAGTTCAGTTAAGTTGGGTTTCCCTAGACTTTCCTATATCTATCCTCACACTTGCTACTTAGTCGAGCTAATACTATGACCAAAGTGTGAACTATTTAATAGGCTTGGGGCATTTACATGAATGAATGTATATTTATACTAAAGATAATTGGCCCAAAGGAAAATCATTCTTCATATATTCCAGGAAGAAGGTACGGGTATCATCCATTAGATGGTCTACGTCATTCCAGACCTGATTCTGGTTTCCCTTCCACAAAATTTGCATCCTGCATAGATTGTTGAGACTTCTTGATTGTGTAACCATGTGTGATCACAGTAGGCCTGTTCTTCAGGGATGTTGATCTGGACCTGCCAACCCTTTTCTTCTCCAAATAATACAAATAGAAATTCATAAGGAAAAGTACTGGTTACCAGATTGCAATGTTGTTCCGTATCCATCTCCCCTTCGGATATGCTGCAGATTGCGTCACTTTCCGTTTCATCCTGATAACAGATACAACATCAAATTCTTCAGGAAGATCTATTTCATTCAACATGGCTACTCTTTCTTTGTTCCCTGATTTGTTTCGGCACTCCCTAGCAAAGTGTCCTTCTTCTCTGCAAATGTAGCATTTGCATTTCTTTACTCTGGTTCTGTCATGTTGGTATTTCTTCTTGATCACACGAACGTGTGATTTATGAGGTTTTCCCCGATAACTCTTAGCTTTCCTCAGGCCATATTTCTTTTGCCCTTGATAGTAGTTGGGTAGTGGTATTTGAGAACAGAATTGTAAATCCTTTAAGCTTCTCTGGAGTGAAGCTTGTTTGCACATCTCCGTTAGCTCCTGATATGCATGATGGATTTTGGACAAAACTCCTATGGTGTTTCCTGGATATCGCTCCTGGGATTTTTGCTCAAGATAGTTACCGATTAGTGGAGGCATTTTTCGATAAAACTTACTTGATAATTCTTCATTGATGAACATTCTTCCAGTCTTCGCGGCTAGCTCCTTGTATTGGTTCATGTAGTTAACCAATTCTTTAGTACTTGGGCAAGCCAACCTTTCTAGATCCAGGTAGGCTTGATTTTGTTCAGCCATCGATCCAGTTGTTGGATCTTCAAGTGTGATGATTCTTCTGATTTGGGATAACACATTCTGTGTTTCATCAGCTGCATTTATTAACTTGTCGTACTGGTCTGGAAACATCATTCTCCATTAAATGAATGTTTTCTTCTCGATCTCCCCTAGTAAGTTCTCAATGTACAATACTTTGGCTCTCTTATCAGCCCAAATCTTGGAGTCGATGACGTTGGTTGTAATGGATTCCCACCTGGCAATAACATCATTATACAAACCAATATTGCTGGGTAAGACCAGTAAAGCACCTGTCTGCTGTTGGGCGGGAGGCAATTGCCATTGCTCATTATTATAGCCTTCCTTAAATCTTCCTACTCTTGAATTTGTAAAGTCCATCGAATTGTAGGGATTTGCCCGTGCTGCAGGTCTTGATGCGGGTCCATATTGTGGAGGACCCATCATCGAATCATCTGGTGGGTTGTATGCAGAGGTAGCTCCTGATGAAGCTAAGATATTTTTCAACAATGGATAATCCATTTCAGGATATTCCGCATCTGTCTGAGTGAATAACATTTCTTCGGCATCAGGTTCAATTGCTTCCTCTTTTTCTTCAAGTGTTGTTTTTGAGGAGAAATAAGCATCATCTTCATGGTCTGAGTCCCAAGATGGGGTTATGAGACTCATATCCCATTCTGGTTGCTTTGGTGGTGTATATCGGACATAGTAGTCGAATTTGCCACTTGGTTGCCCCAGAGTATCCCAAATTTCTTCTTGAACTTCTCCTTGTTCTTGTTTCAAATTAGCATTAGAATTAGAAGCATCTCCACCACCTTCCGCGAATGGATTGGTCCATTCTGTATCATGAAGCATTAAAAAAGTATCAATTTGATCCAGCTCTTGAACTGGTTGTTGCGGAATATGAGAAGGGTATAATTTTGCCATAAGTTTATCCCATTCTTCTGTCCCTATCTGGGTGTTGCATTCTCCGAAACCTTGCTGCTGCCTGGTTGTGTCAGGTAACTACTCCACTTGTTGTAACTGTGGAGTGCTTACTTTCTCCAGGATAAGTTGTGCAACCACTTCTCCCTGAGATAATTTCAGAACATCGGAAGTCATATTAAAGACCAAAATATATACTTGTCCTCTATAATCATTATCAATGATTCCATCGCCAATTTGGATTCCCTTTTTCCATGAAATTCCTGATTTGGGTGCTATTCTTCCATAATGCTCCTCCGGAATAGCAAAGGCTAAACCGGTCTCGATCAATGCACGACCATGAGGTTGAATTTCATAGTTATAGCATATTGAAAGATCATAACCTACTGACCCTTCCGTCTTCTTTGTTGGTATTCTTGCATCTGGATTTGTTTTCATCACCTCCAGTATTGGCTCTTCAATTGTCAGTACGGCTAAAATCTCTTGTTCTGCTATCTCAAGTTCAACATCTTCTTGGTTTACTACTACTATTCTGTTTTCAGCAGTAGGAATATAACCTTCAAACTGCAGCGAAACACTTTCGTCTAGAAGTGTTATGGTTTCAACCCTAGTTGGTGTCATAGGGTT
This sequence comes from Wurfbainia villosa, assembly GCA_025175895.1. Taxonomy (NCBI): domain Eukaryota; kingdom Viridiplantae; phylum Streptophyta; class Magnoliopsida; order Zingiberales; family Zingiberaceae; genus Wurfbainia; species Wurfbainia villosa. The sequence continues at coordinate 113,703,075 of CM045993.1, forward strand.
TCTTCTTATAGATGGCCTTAGTATCCATCTCTGTTGTTGTAGTTCTTCCGTCGTGAATCTGGTTCCTGGAATGGCATTTACTCCTCTACTTGCTAAATAATCTGTAACATTTTGCACATTGTAAGAGAAGTTAGTAAAACTTGTGTTGGTTAGGCGCCCCACCATCATTCTGGTAATAAGTAGGTTACTGGTTCCGCCTTGCCATTCTTGGTATCCATGTGTTTGTATGGATAATTCAATGTGATTAGCGAAGTCTTCAACATTGATCATCAGGTCTGGAATGACGTAGACCATCTGGGTCCCTCTACTGAGATCCATTTCCATTGTGGCTATTATGGATCTATCTCCTCTCCATCTTGTATCCCTGAGTACCACTAATACCACAGCTCCTGTGTTTCTTCGATGTAGTGCATGAATTCTTATCATTACAAGTCCCATATGAATATGATGAAATCCTGCATCACGAAGTCTTTGGTGACTTTCTTCAGTTACAAGTGGGAGATCCACTTGATTTTCTTCTATGCAGAGAAGATCTTCTTCAGAATAATGCTGATATACTCTGTGATTTGCAGGTTGGAATCCTGTGGAATATAAGATTTCTGCTGGGACCGTATTTGCTCTTCTTGTTCTAGAAATCTCAAGCTGTTCTTCCGGGTCTACTTGACTCTCAATTGTCCTTCTAAATCTTCTTTGATTAGGAAGTATTCTTCTTTGCAAGTTGTACAACATCCTTTGCCCTTGTCTATAATCTCTAATTTGATTCTCTGAGCTTGGAACTTGCAGTGTTGAAGATGTACCAACAGCGGGTGGCCTGGTACTTGTTGAATGTCTTGAGCTTGAAGACATTATCTAGTCTTTTCGTTTTGGAGGATTTCTGAAGGGTTTTTGAATACCAAAATAGAGCCTTTCTTTTTCAGGATTACAGATCCTTCGCCAAGGTTGATACCAGAAATTCTCTTGGTGAGATCGTCGATGGCTCCTTCAAGCTCTTTTGATGGCTCTGATACCAAAAGAGGATCATTTTCCTTTGAAAATAAAACCTGGACTGCTATCCGGAATTTTATTTAGAGAAAAGTAGAACTATTACAAGCTCACAAACAAAGACTAGCACAAGAAAGCTCACAAACAAAAGACTAAAAACTCTCAGATGACTACTGCAAATAAGGAATGACTTACTCGGTGTTGCTCGAGTGTGTAAAACCTCTTGCCACTCTTAGCCTTTTATAGAAGAGAGGTTGTATTGAAATCAAAGCGGGTGCGCATGGGGCCCCATCAGTCCTTTGATTCTAGTACCCTTTCTAATAATAGAAGGCTTTACATCACACACTTACTTCTTTACAGCTAATCTACATATGCCTGAAAGGACGGCTCCCCGGGGCTCAATCCTTTAGGGCTCATCACGCTTTCTTTAAGGGGGAATCTACCTTATGTCTCTATAAATGTCATTCAGAGTGTTGGAGACACGCCAGATATCCCTTCTCGTTTTTCCAATGTCATGAGACTTAGCGAAGAAGTAACTTTGTTTTGGTCCTTCCAAATGTCGTTTGCAAATAAAGTAAGATTCCTTTACTTGCTGAATCAGCTCCAGCTCCTTGAAAGCGGTAGCGAGCTGATTGATGGCATATTCTTCAATGTCTGCCATCTCCTTCCTCTTGTTGTGTTCCTCAAGAGGGAATATATCCTTTGAAATTGCTACAACCAAACTTTCGTATAGAGTTAACAATCTATACTCAATTGAAGTGGTTACCTCTGGATGCATGATTCTTGTCCATTCGTCCTCTGTTCGGATCATGTTGACAGTCTCTTCATTTGCTTCAATCATCCTTGAAAGTGAATCTGCAAAGATGTTTAATTTACCATCTACATGCTCAAAATTGACTTTTACCCCAGTTCCAGTGATATAATCCGTAAAAGCCAACCATCTAACTCTGGATGGTTTATTCTTGGAGGTTTTATTGTGGAAGCTAATAATAGTTTGGCAGTCTGTTCTTAAAGTAATTTCTTCTTTGTCCATGTAATGGATCTTCAAGGCACTCATCGTCTCCATTGCTGCATATATCTCCGCATCAATAGCTGACTTAACTGTTGGGAATTTTCCATGTGCATATGCACATATTTTCTCCGTGCTTCGGGAATCAAACTTCGCCTTCTTCCATTTACATATTCCTTCCCATCCAGACATTGAACTGTCTGTTTCTAGGATAATGTATGCATTCTCGAGGGGGACTTCAAGATCCGGTAATTGCTGAACTTGAGATTTTATCTGCCTCACAATTTCCCAATCGGAAGTCTTCATTCTTTTATCCCCATGGGGGGGTGTCTTCTCATAAAGAGGTCCCAACTTGATGCTTAGGTTGGGAATATAAGTTCTGGCGTAATTCAGGATCCCAAGCCAAGATCTCAGGCCGCTCTTCGTCTTGAGTTGTTCATCCTTGAATTCCGTAATTTTCTTTATTATGTGAGGTTGGAGCTTCAATTTTCCTTCACCAATCTCAGCACCAAAGAACTCAATCTTTGGAACAGCCAGCTTATATTTAGTTGGTGACAATATCAATCCATTTTCCTCGGATATTTTTAACATTATTTCCAGATGCCCCACATGTTCTTGCTCTGAGAAAGAAAATACCAAAATATCATCTATGTAAACTGCAATAAAGCTTTCAGGACCTTGGAAGCAATTATCCATCTTCCTTTGAAATGCCGCTGGTGCGTTCTTCAATCCGAATGGCATAACAAGCCATTCATAGAGTCCAGAAGGGCTTATAAAAGCCGTCCATTCTATGGATGCGGGATCCATAGCAATTTGATGAAAACCAGACTTAAGGTCGAACTTTGAATATATCTTAGAATTTCCGACCTTCTTCAGGATGGTATTAATGTCTGGGAGGCTATACTGGTCTTTGTAGGTGTTGTCATTTAGGATTTTATAGTTGAAAATCATTCTTTCTTTGCCTTTTACCTCCTCCTTTGTCACCGGATCCACAGTTGTGCCAGACTGAATAATCATTGTCATTGTCCTATGTCTGCTCTTGCTTGGTCTTATGACCTTCAGCTGCAGTAAACCCTTAATATGCTTCTCGAACGTCTGCTTCATGAGTGGAGTTATATAAGACAAAGGTTTATCCTGAATTATGATATCAGGATTAATAATGTCAATCTTGCAGACGATCTTATTCTTGGACCAATATTTCAGAGGATCTTCCCCTATGAATCCCTGATTTCTTAGCCTTTCTAGCATGCTTCTTCAAAATTCTTGGATTGGATGGACTCATAGTATAATAAACCTTCTCCTGAATATCCAAATATTCATCTTCATCCATCTCCCGTTCTTGTATGGCGTGGACTGCTGCTTCATTAGTTGTGATTGAAGTAACATTTTTGTAAATAGTAATTAAATTACCTTCAATCCTTAGCCCACCTTGCATGTTCCTGATGAAGTTACAGCCAATGATCATCTGTATTCCATCTCCCAGAGTCATATCAAAGGAGTAGGTGAAAGGGATTCTGAACTTATTATCCCCTATAATCATCTGTCCACCCTTTAATTTTCATTTCGCCAATTCTGGTAAAAAGTAGGTTATTGGTTCCGCCTTGCCATTCTTGGTATCCATGTGTTTGTATGGATAATTCAATGTGATTAGCGAAGTCTTCAACATTGATCATCAGGTCTGGAATGACGTAGACCATCTGGGTCCCTCTACTGAGATTCATTTCCATTGTGGCTATTATGGATCTATCTCCTCTCCATCTTGTATCCCTGAGTACCACTAATACCACAGCTCCTGTGTTTCTTCGATGTAGTGCATGAATTCTTATCATTACAAGTCCCATATGAATATGATGAAATCCTGCATCACGAAGTCTTTGGTGACTTTCTTCAGTTACAAGTGGGAGATCCACTTGATTTTCTTCTATGCAGAGAAGATCTTCTTCAGAATAATGCTGATATACTCTGTGATTTGCAGGTTGGAATCCTGTGGAATATAAGATTTCTGCTGGGACCATATTTTCTCATCTTGTTCTGGAAATCTCAAGCTGTTCTTCCGGGTCTACTTGACTCTCAATTGTCCTTCTAAATCTTCTTTGATTAGGAAGTATTCTTCTTTGCAAGTTAAGTCAGACAACATCCTTTGCCTTGTCTATAATCTCTAATTTGATTCTCTGAGCTTGGAACTTGCAGTGTTGAAAATGTACCAACAGCGGGTGGCCTGGTACTTGTTGAATGTCTTGAGCTTGAAGACATTATCTAGTCTTTTCGTGTTGGAGGATTTCTGAAGGGTTTTTGAATACCAAAATAGAGTCTTTCTTTTTCGGGATTACAGATCCTTCGCCAAGGTTGATACTAAAAATTCTCTTGGTGAGATCGTCGATGGCTCCTTCAAGCTCTTTTGATGGTCCAGCGACTAGAATGGCTGATTGCCCCTTTAGTTGATTTATTTGCACCTTCAGGTCCTGCACCTGTCTGTTAATATCAATTAACAGTGATATTAAAGTATTGTTTTGTTTGATCAGGGTTCTTTGGAATTCAAAGGTTGTCTTATAGTGGGATGGTACTGCAAAGCCTTTATATAGGAGATATTAGTAGCTTGGTTTTCTAAATTGCTCATCCACCTATTAGGCTCTTGACTTCTCGTAACACTTGCTCAACTCTTTTTACTCCTGACTTTAGCTCTTTGGCTAAAGCTTCCTCTTCAGCTAGGATTGGCTGGATTAGGGTTTTGATTTCCCCTAATCTTGGGCTCCTATTGTTAATAATTTCTTTTTCAAGGGAGGCTATTGTACCCCGTAATTGGGTTATTTCTCCTTTCAGCTTAGTGTTCTCTTCTTCTAGTAGAAAGAAATGCTTCAATGAGACTTTTGACAAAAGTGAAACTCTATCAAAGACAACTTCAAGGTTATTAGCTAGCAGTGAGATTGTGGGTTCTGGGTTTTCAGCAAGGTCAAGATATTCCAGATTTCGGATTTGGGATTTTTCATACCACTTCCTTATATTCTACTCAAACATATCGCTCATCTATTTGTTTTAACTTACTTACGGCTTAGGACTCTGTAGAATTTTCTTGCTCATCCGACGAGTTACGGCTCTACCTAGAGACTTACGTACACTCGAGCAACACCGAGTAAGTCATTCCTTATTTGCAGTAATCATCTGAGAGTTTTAAGTCTTTTGTTTGTGAGCTTTCTTGTGCTAGTCTTTGTTTGTGAGCTTGTGATAGTTCTACTTTTCCTCTAAATAAAATTCCGGATAGCAGTCCAGGTTTTATTTTCAAAGGAAAACGATCCTCTTTTGGTATCAGAGTCATGTTTCTTGGCTAAGTTCTTCATATATTCCAGGAAGAAGGTACGGGTATCATCCATTTTTCTTATTGCAAAAACTATTTTAAGTCTTAAGTTATGACTTATGATAAGGCAAACGACTGTGTTAATTGATTGCAAAAGGCCGCAGTGTACGTAAGTCTCCAGGTAGAGCCGTAACCCGTTGGATGAGCAAGAAAATTCTACAGAGTCCTAAGCCGTAAGTAAGTTAAAACAAATAGATGAGCGATAAGTTTGAGCAGAATATAAGGAAGTGGTATGAAAAATCCCAAACCCGAAACCTGGAATATCTTGACCTTGCTAAAAACCCAGAACCCACAATCTCACTGCTAGCTAATAACCTTGAAGTTGTCTTTGATAGAGTTTCACTTCTGTCAAAAGTCTCATTGAAGCATTTCTTTCTATTAGAAGAAGAGAACACCAAGCTGAAAGGAGAAATAACCCAATTACGGGGTACAATAGCCTCCCTTGAAAAAGAAATTATTAACAATAGGAGCCAAAAATTAGGGGAAATCAAAACCCTAATCCTGCCAATCCTAGCTGAAGAGGAAGCTTTAGCCAAAGAGCTAAAATCAGGAGTAAAAAGAGTTGAGCAAGTGTTACGAGAAGTCAAGAGCCTAATAGGTGGATGAGCAATTTAGAAAACCAAGCTACTGATATCTCCTATATAAAGGCTTTAAAAGCAACCGACTTGATAGAACAACCTTCAATAGGCTTTGCAGTACCATCCCATTATAAGACAGCCTTTGAATTCCAAAGAAACCTCATCAAACAAAACAATACTTTAATATCACTGTTAATTGATATTAACAGACAGGTGCAGGACCTGAAGGTGCAAATAAATCAACTAAAGGGGCAATCAGCCATTCCAGTCGCTGGACCATCATAAGAGCTTGAAGGAGCCATCGACGATCTCACCAAGAGAATTTCTGGTATCAACCATGGCGAAGGATCTGTAATCCCGAAAAATAAAGGCTCTATTTTGGTATTCAAAAACCCTTCAGAAATCCTCCAAAACGAAAAGACTAGATAATGTCTTCAAGCTCAAGACATTCAACAAGTACCAGGCCACCCGCTGTTGGTACATCTTCAACACTGCAAGTTCCAAGCTCAGAGAATCAAATTAGAGATTATAGACAAGGGCAAAGGATGTTGTACAACTTGCAAAGAAGAATACTTCCTAATCAAAGAAGATTTAGAAGGACAATTGAGAGTCAAGTAGACCCGGAAGAACAGCTTGAGATTTCCAGAACAAGAAGAGCAAATATGGTCCCAGCAGAAATCTTATATTCCACAGGATTCCAACCTGCAAATCACAGAGTATATCAGCATTATTCTGAAGAAGATCTTCTCTGCATAGAAGAAAATCAAGTGGATCTCCCACTTGTAACTGAAGAAAGTCACCAAAGACTTCGTGATGCAGGATTTCATCATATTCATATGGGACTTGTAATGATAAGAATTCATGCACTACATCGAAGAAACACAGGAGCTGTGGTATTAGTGGTACTCAGGGATACAAGATGGAGAGGAGATAGATCCATAATAGTCACAATGGAAATGGATCTCAGTAGAGGGACCCAGATGGTCTACGTCATTCCAGACCTGATGATCAATGTTGAAGACTTCGCTAATCACATTGAATTATCCATACAAACACATGAATACCAAGAATGACAAAGCGGAACCAGTAACCTACTCATTACCAGAATGATGGTGGGGCGCCTAACCAACACAAGTTTTACTAACTTCTCTTACAATGTGCAAAATGTTACAGATTATTTAGCAAGTAGAGGAGTAAATGTCATTCCAGGAACCAGATTCACGACGGAAGAACTACAAAAATAGAGATGGATACTAAGGCCATCAATAAGAAGAAACCCTATGACACCAACTAGGGTTGAAACCAGAACACTTCTAGACGGAAGTGTTTCGCTGCAGTTTGAAGGTTATATTCCTACTGCTGAAAACAGAATAGTAGTAGTAAACCAAGAAGATGTTGAACTTGAGACAGCAGAACAAGAGATTTTAGCCGTACTGACAATTGAAGAGCCAATATTGGAGGTGATGAAAACAAATCCAGATCCAAGAATACCAACAAGGAAGACGGAAGGGTCAGTAGGTTATGATCTTTCAATATGCTATAACTATGAAATTCAACCTCATGGTCGTGCATTGATCGAGACCGGTTTAGCCTTTGCTATTCCGGAGGAGCATCATGGAAGAATAGCACCCAAATCAGGGATTTCATGGAAAAAGGGAATCCAAATTGGCGCTGGAGTCATTGATAATGATTATAGAGGACAGGTATATATTTTGGTCTTTAATATGACTTCCAATGTTCTGAAATTATCTCAGGGAGAAGTGGTTGCACAACTTATCCTGGAGAAAGTAAGCACTCCACAGTTACAACAAGTGGAGCAGTTACCTGACACAACCAGGCAGCAGCAAGGTTTCGGAGAATGCAACACCCAGATAGGGACAGAAGAATGGGATAAACTTATGGCAAAATTATGCCCTTCTCATATTCCGCAACAACCAGTTCAAGAGCTGGATCAAATTGATACTTTGTTAATGCTTCATGATACAGAATGGACCAATCCATTCGCGGAAGGTGGTGGAGATGCTTTTAATTCTGATGCTAATTTGAAACAAGAACAAGAAGAAGTTCAAGAAGAAATTTGGGATACTCTGGGACAACCAAGTGGCAAATTCGACTACTATGTCCGATATACACCACCAAAGCAACCAGAATGGGATATGAGTCTCATAACCCCATCTTGGGACTCAGACCATGAAGATGATGCTTATTTCTCCTCAAAAACAACACTTGAAGAAAAAGAGGAAGCAATTGAACCTGATGCCGAAGAAATGTTATTCACTCAGACAGATGCGGAATATCCTGAAATGGATTATCCATTGTTGAAAAATATCTTAGCTTCATCAGGAGCTACCTCTGCATACAACCCACCAGATGATTCGATGATGGGTCCTCCACAATATGGACTGATCAAGACTGCAAAGACGCAAATCCCTACAATTCGATGGACTTTACAAATTCAAGAGTAGGAAGATTTAAGGAAGGCTATAATAATGAGCAATGGCAATTGCCTCCCGCCCAACAGCAGACAGGTGCTTTACTGGTCTTACCCAGCAATATTGGTTTGTATAATGATGTTATTGCCAGGTGGGAATCCATTACAACCAACGTCATCGACTCCAAGATTTGGGCTGATAAGAGAGCCAAAGTATTGTACATTGAGAACTTACTAGGACAGATCGAGAAGAAAACATTCATTTAATGGAGAATGATGTTTCCAGACCAATACGACAAGTTAATAAATGCAGCTGATGAAACACAGAATGTGTTATCCCAAATCAGAAGAATCATCACACTTGAAGATCCAACAACTGGATCGACGGCTGAACAAAATCAAGCCTACCTGGATCTAGAAAGGTTGGCTTGCCCAAGTACTAAAGAATTGGTTAACTACATGAACCAATACAAGGAGCTAGCCGCGAAGACTGGAAGAATGTTCATCAATGAAGAATTATCAAGTAAGTTTTACCGTAAAATGCCTCCACTAATCGGTAACTATCTTGAGCAAAAATTCCAGGAGCGATATCCAGGAAACACCATAGGAGTTTTGCCCAAAATCCATCATGCATATCAGGAGCTAACGGAGATGTGCAAACAAGCTTCACTCCAGAGAAGCTTAAAGGATTTACAATTATGTTCTCAAATACCACTACCCAACTACTATCAAGGGCAAAAGAAATATGGCCTGAGGAAAGCTAAGAGTTATCGGGGAAAACCTCATAAATCACACGTTCGTGTGATCAAGAAGAAATACCAACATGACAGAACCAGAGTAAAGAAATGCAAATGCTACATTTGTGGAGAAGGAAACTTTGCTAGGGAGTGCCGAAATAAATCAGGGAACAAAGAAAGAGTAGCCATGTCGAATGAAATAGATCTTCCTGAAGAATTTGATGTTGTATCCGTTGATCAGGATGAAACGGAAAGTGACGCAATCTGCAGCATATCCGAGGGGAAGATGGATACGGAACAGCATTGCAATCTGGTAACCAGTACTTTTCCTTCTGAATTTCTATTTGTATTATTTGGAGAAGAAAAGGGTTGGCAGGTCCAGATCAACATCCCTGAAGAACAGGCCTACTGTGATCACACATCGCTATACAATCAAGAAGTCTCAACAATCTATGCAGGATGCAAATTTTGTGGAAGGGAAACCAGAATCAGGTCACGAATTCATTGCAGTCATTGCAAATTAACTGCTTGTGCACCTTGTGCAGATTATTACCCGAAACAGGAAGTAGTAACAAAACCAGCACCATTCCAACATAATGACAAAGCATTGGTCAAGGAACTGCTGGAATATGTGGACTATTTACTGGCAGAAAATCAGAGACTAATGATGGAGATTGATCGCATAAACAAGAAGGCGATTGATGATAATTTGTATCAAGATTTGGAAAGAGATTTTGAAGAATTAAATCAAAAAGACTCTGGAAAAGGGAAGGAACAGGTCAGTTATCTTGAGGAGGAGATCATCTCAAAAGTAAATGAAGAATACCATCCTAGAAGAATGATAAACAGACTTTATAAATCACACGTTCGTGTGATCAAGAAGAAATACCAACATGACAGAACCAGAGTAAAGAAATGCAAATGCTACATTTGTGGAGAAGGACACTTTGCTAGGGAGTGCCGAAACAAATCAGGGAACAAAGAAAGAGTAGCCATGTTGAATGAAATAGATCTTCCTGACGAATTTGATGTTGTATCCGTTGATCAGGATGAAACGGAAAGTGACGCAATCTACAGCATATCCGAAGGGGAGATGGATACGGAACAGCATTGCAATCTGGTAACCAGTACTTTTCCTTCTGAATTTCTATTTGTATTATTTGGAGAAGAAAAGGGTTGGCAGGTCCATATCAACATCCCTGAAGAACAGGCCTACTGTGATCACACATGGCTACACAATCAAGAAGTCTCAACAATCTATGCAGGATGCAAATTTTGTGGAAGGGAAACCAGAATCAGGTCACGAATTCATTGCAGCCATGGCAAATTAACTTCTTGTGCACCGTGTGCAGATTATTACCTGAAACAGGAAGTAGTAACAGAACCAGCACCAGTCCAACATAATGATAAGAATTCATGCTGTATGGCATTATTGCAAATTAACTGCTTGTGCACCTTGTGCAGATTATTACCTGAAACAGGAAGTAGTAACAGAACCAGCACTAGTCCAATATAATGACAAAGCATTGGTCAAGGAACTGCTGGAATATGTGGACTATTTACGGGCAGAAAATCAGAGACTAATGATGGAGATTGATCGCCTAAACAAGAAGGCGACTGATGATAATTTGTATCAAGATTTGGAAAGAGATTTTGAAGAATTAAATCAAGAAGACTCTGGAAAAGGAAAGGAACAGGTCAATTATCTTGAGGAGCGGATCATCTCAAAAGTAAATGAAGAATACCATCCTAGAAGAATGATAAACAGACTTTATAATATAATGGTAATATTAGAAATTCCCGACAATGCTCCCATAAGAGTAAGTGCAATTCTAGATACTGGTGCTACAACATGCTATATTGACAAGAGGGTTGTTCCAGAAAAGATACTAGAAAAAAATCCTTATACCATTGTGATCAATGGTGTCAACTCAAAACAATTGACGAAATGGAAATTAAAGGGTGGACAGATGATTATAGGGGATAATAAGTTCAGAATCCCTTTCCCCTACTCCTTTAATAAGGCTCTGGGAGATGGAATACAGATGGTCATTGGTTGTAACTTCATCAGGAACATGCAAGGTGGGCTAAGGATTGAAGGTAATTTAATTACTATTTACAAAAATGGGAATTTTCCATGTGCATATGCACATATTTTCTCCGTGCTTCGGGAATCAAACTTCGCCTTCTTCCATTTACATATTCCTCCCCATCCAGACATTGAACCGTCTGTTTCTAGGATAATGTATGCATTCTCGGGGGGAACTTCAAGATCCGGTAATTGTTGAACTTGAGATTTTATCTGCCTCACAATTTCCCAATCGGAAGTCTTCATTCTTTTATCCCCATGGGGGGATGTCTTCTCATAAAGAGGTCCCAACTTGATGCTTAGGTTGGGAATATAAGTTCTGGCGTAATTCAGGATCCCAAGCCAAGATCTCAGGCCGCTCTTCGTCTTGAGTTGTTCATCCTTGAATTCCGTAATTTTCTTTATTATGTGAGGTTGGAGCTTCAATTTTCCTTCACCTATCTCAGTACCAAGGAACTCAATCATTGGAACAGCCAGCTTATATTTAGTTGGTGACAATATCAATCCATTTTCCTCGCATATTTTTAACATTATTTCCAGATGCCCCACATGTTCCTGCTCTGAGAAAGAAAATACCAAAATATCATCTATGTAAACTGCAATAAAGCTTTCAGTACCTTGGAAGCAATTATCCATCTTCCTTTGGAATGCCGCTGGTGCGTTCTTCAATCCGAATGGCATAACAAGCCATTCATAGAGTCCAGAAGGGCTTATAAAAGTCGTCCACTCTATGGATGCAGGATCCATAGCAATTTGATGAAAACCAGACTTAAGGTCGAACTTTAAATATATCTTAGAATTTTCGACCTTCTTCAGGATGGTATTGATGCCTGGGAGGCTATACTAGTCTTTATAAGTGTTGTCATTTAGGGTTTTATAATTGAAAACCATTCTTTCTTTGCCTTTTACCTCCTTCTTTGTCACCGGATCCACAGTTGTGCCAAACTGAACAATCATTGCCATTGTCCTATGTCTGCTCTTGCTTAGTCTTATGACCTTCAGCTGCAGTAAAACCTTAATATGCTTCTCGAACGTCTGCTTCATGAGTGGAGTTATATGATACAAAGGTTTATCCTGAATTGTGAAATCAGGATTAATAATGTCAATCTTGCAGACGATCTTATTCTTGGACCAATATTTCAGAGGATCTTCCCCTATGAATCCCTGATTCCTTAGCCTTTCTAGCATGCTTTCATATTTCTTCAAAATTCTTGGATTTGATGGACTCATAGTATAATAAACCTTCTCCAGAATATCCAGATATTCATCTTCATCCATCTCCAGTTCTTGTATGGCGTGGACTGCTGCTTCATTAGTTGTGATTGAAGTAACATTTTTGTAAATAGTAATTAAATTACCTTCAATCCTTAGCCCACCTTGCATGTTCCTGATGAAGTTACAGCCAATGACCATCTGTATTCCATCTCCCAAAGCCATATCAAAGGAGTAGGTGAAAGGGATTCTGAACTTATTATCCCCTATAATCATCTGTCCACCCTTTAATTTCCATTTTGCCAATTGTTTTGAGTTGACACCATTGATCACAATGGTATAAGGATTTTTTTCTAGTATCTTTTCTGGAACAGCCCTCTTGTCAATACAGCATGTTGTAGCACCAGTATCTAGAATTGCACTTACTCCTATGGGAGCATTGTCGGGAATTTCTAATATTACCATCATATTATAAAGTCTGTTTATCATTCTTCTAGGATGGTATTCTTCATTTACTTTTGAGATGATCTGCTCCTCAAGATAACTGACCTGTTCCTTCCCTTATCCAGAGTCTTCTTGATTTAATTCTTCAAAATCTCTTTCCAAATCTTGATACAAATTATCATCAGTCGCCTTCTTGTTTAGGCGATCAATCTCCATCATTAGTCTCTGATTTTCTGCCAGTAAATAGTCCACATATTCCAACAGTTCCTTGACCAATGCTTTGTCATTATGTCAACTAGTGGGATTCCATTACTTCTGCTTCGGTAATAATCTGTACAAGGTGCACAAGCAGTTAATTTGCAATGACTGCAATGAATTCGTGACCTGATTCTGGTTTCCCTTCCACAAAATTTGCATCCTGCATAGATTGTTGAGACTTCTTGATTGTGTAGCCATGTGTGATCACAATAGGCCTGTTCTTCAGGGATGATCTGGACCTGCCAACCCTTTTCTTCTCCAAATAATACAAATAGAAATTCAGAAGGAAAAGTACTGGTTACCAGATTGCAATGCTATTCCGTATCCATCTCCCCTTCGAATATGCTGCAGATTGCGTCACTTTCCATTTCATCCTGATCAACGGATACAACATCAAATTCTTCAGGAAGATCTATTTCATTCAACATGGCTACTCTTTCTTTGTTCCCTGATTTGTTTCGGCACTCCCTAGCAAAGTGTCCTCCACAAATGTAGCATTTGCATTTCTTTACTCTGGTTCTGTCATGTTGGTATTTCTTCTTGATCACACGAACGTGTGATTTATGAGGTTTTCCCCGATAACTATTATCTTTCCTCAGGCCATATTTCTTTTTCCCTTGATAGTAGTTGGGTAGTGGTATTTGAGAACAGAATTATAAATCCTTTAAGCTTCTCTGGAGTGAAGCTTGTTTGCACATCTCCATTAGCTCCTGATATGCATGATGGATTTTGGGCAAAACTCCTATGGTGTTTCTTGGATATCGCTCTTGGAATTTTTGCTCAAGATAGTTACCGATTAGTGGAAGCATTTTTCAGTAAAACTTACTTGATAATTCTTCATTGATGAACATTCTTCCAGTCTTCGCGGCTAGCTCCTTGTATTGGTTCATGTAGTTAACCAATTCTTTAAGATTGGGCAAGCTAACCTTTCTAGATCCGTAGGCTTGATTTTGTTCACCGTCGATCCAAATATTGGATCTTCAAGTGTGATGATTCTTCTGATTTGGGATAACACATTCTGTATTTCATCAGTTGCATTTATTAACTTGTCGTATTGGTCTGGAAACATCATTCTCCATTAAATGAATGTTTTCTTCTCGATCTGTCCTAGTAAGTTCTCAATGTACAATACTTCGCTCTCTTATCACCAAATTCGAGTCGATGACGTTGGTTGTAATGTATTCCCACCTGGCAATAACATCATTATACAAACCAATATTGCTGGGTAAGACCAGTAAAGCACCTGTCTGTTGTTGGGCGGGAGGCAATTGCCATTGCTCATTATTATAGCCTTCCTTAAATCTTCCTACTCTTGAATTTGTAAAGTCCATCGAATCAGAGGGATTTGCCTGTGCCGCAAATCTCATGCAGTCCATATCGCGAGGACCCATCATCGAATCATCCGTGGGTCAGATGCAGAGGTAGCTCCCGGCTGAAGCTAAGATATTTTTCAACAATGGATAATCCATTTCGTGATATTCCGTGATCCGTCTCGAGTGAATAATATTTCTTCTGCATCGTTCACCGCTTCTTTTTCTTCAAGTGTTGTTTTTGAGGAGAAATAAGCATCATCTTCATGGTCTGAGTCTCAAGATGGGGTTATGAGACTCATATCCCATTCTGGTTGCTTTGGTGGTGTATATCGGACATAGTAGTCGAATTTGCCACTTGGTTGCCCTAGAGTATCCCAAATTTCTTCTTGAACTTCTTCTTGTTCTTGTTTCAAATTAGCATCAGAATTAGAAGCATCTCCACCACCTTCCGCGATTGGATTGGTCCATTCTGTATCATGAAGCATTAACAAAGTATCAATTGATCCAGCTCTTGAACCGGTTGTCATGCGAATATGAGAAGGGCATAATTTTGCCATAAGTTTATCCCATTCTTCTGTCCCTATCTGGGTGTTGCATTCTCCAAACCTCGCCGCTCGTCAGGTTGTAAATCGCTCCACTTGTCAGAATCGTGAGTGCTTACTTTCTCCAGGATAAGTTGTGCAACCACTTCTCCCTGAGAAAATTTCGGAACATCAGAAGTCATATTAAAGACCAAAATATATACCTGTCCTCTATAATCATTATCAATGACTCCAGCGCCAATTTGGATTCCCTTTTTCCATGAAATCCCTGATTTGGGTGTTATTCTTCCATAATGCTCCTCCGGAATAGCAAAGGCTAAACCGGTCTCGATCAATGCACCATGAGGTTGAATTTCATAGTTATAGCATATTGAAAGATCATAACCTACTGACCCTTCCGTCTTCCTTGTTGGTATTCTTGGATCTGGATTTGTTTTCATCACCTCCAATATTGGCTCTTCAATTGTCAGTACGGCTAAAATCTCTTGTTCTGCTGTCTCAAGTTCAACATCTTCTTGGTTTACTACTACTATTCTGTTTTCAGCAGTAGGAATATAACCTTCAAATCGCAAATAAACACTTCCGCCTAGAAGTGTTCGTTTCAACCCTAGTTGGTGTCATAGGGTTTCTTCTTATTGATGGCCTTAGTATCCATCTCTATTTTGTAGTTCTTCCGCCGTGAATCGGTTCTGAATGACATTTACTCCTCTACTTGCTAAATAATCTGTAACATTTTGCACATTGTAAGAGAAGTTAGTAAAACTTGTGTTGGTTAAGCGCCCCACCATCATTCTGGTAATGAGTAGGTTACTGGTTCCGCTTTGTCATTCTTGGTATTCATGTGTTTGTATGGATAATTCAATGTGATTAGCGAAGTCTTCAACATTGATCATCAGGTCTGGAATGACGTAGACCATCTGGGTCCCTCTACTGAGATCCATTTCCATTGTGACTATTATGGATCTATCTCCTCTCCATCTTGTATCCCTGAGTACCACTAATACCACAGCTCCTGTGTTTCTTCGATGTAGTGCATGAATTCTTACCATTACAAGTCCCATATGAATATGATGAAATCCTGCATCACGAAGTCTTTGGTGACTTTCTTCAGTTACAAGTGGGAGATCCACTTGATTTTCTTCTATGCAGAGAAGATCTTCTTTAGAATAATGCTGATATACTCTGTGATTTGCAGGTTGGAATCCTGTGGAATATAAGATTTCCGCTGGGACCATATTTGCTCTTCTTGTTCTGGAAATCTCAAGCTGTTCTTCCGGGTCTACTTGACTCTCAATTGTCCTTCTAAATCTTCTTTGATTTGGAAGTATTCTTCTTTGCAAGTTGTACAGCATCCTTTGCCCTTGTCTATAATCTCTAATTTGATTCTCTGAGCTTGGAACTTGCAGTGTTGAAGATGTACCAACAGCGGGTGGCCTGGTACTTGTTGAATGTCTTGAGCTTGAAGACATTATCTAGTCTTTTCGTTTTGGAGGATTTCTGAAGGGTTTTTGAATACCAAAATAGAGCCTTTCTTTTTCGGGATTACAGATCCTTCGCCAAGGTTGATACCAAAAATTCTCTTGGTGAGATCGTCGATGGCTCCTTCAAGCTCTTTTGATGGTCCAACGACTGGAATGGTTGATTGCCCCTTTAGTTGATTTATTTGCACCTTCAGGTTCTGCACCTGTCTGTTAATATCAATTAACAGTGATATTAAAGTATTGTTTTGTTTGATCAGGGTTCTTTGGAATTCAAAGGTTGTCTTATAGTGGGATGGTACTGCAAAGCCTATTGAAGGTTGTTCTATCAAGTCGGTTGCTTTTAAAGCCTTTATATAGGAGACATCAGTAGCTTGGTTTTCTAAATTGCTCATCCACCTATTAGGCTCTTGACTTCTCGTAACACTTGCTCAACTCTTTTTACTCCTGACTTTAGCTCTTTGGCTAAAGCTTCCTCTTCAGCTAGGATTGGCTAGATTAGGGTTTTGATTTTCCCTAATTTTTGGCTCCTATTGTTAATAATTTCTATTTCAAGGGAGGTTATTGTACCCCGTAATTGGGTTATTTCTTCTTTCAGCTTGGTGTTCTCTTCTTCTAATAGAAAGAAATACTTCAATGAGACTTTTGACAGAAGTGAAACTCTATCAAAGACAACTTCAAGGTTATTAGCTAGCAGTGAGATTGTGGGTTCTGGGTTTTTAGCAAGGTCAAGATATTCTAGGTTTCGAGTTTGGGATTTTTCATACCACTTCCTTATATTCTGCTCAAACTTATCGCTCATCTATTTGTTTTAACTTACTTACGGCTTAGGACTCTGTAGAATTTTCTTGCTCATCCGATGGGTTACTGCTCACCTGGAGACTTACGCAAGAAAGCTCACAAACAAAAGACTTAAAACGGTTCAGGTAGAGTCGTAACCCGTCGGATGTGGGTTTTACCCAATCAACTGGTTTAGTGAGGCCGACTCCCGCTGTGAAGATCGGTTTTCAGAGTGGGTGTTCGACAGTCGACTGCAGAGGAAGAGCAATCGACTGGCTGAGGGTGCTCGGCACTGTACGGCTCGGGAATTAGCGCAGTGCTCGGGAGAATAGTCCCGAGCAGTCAACTACCGCTGTGGACAGTCGACTGGCCAAACAGAGGTCGGGCCATGGGAAGCCTGACTTGACACTCCATGCTCGAGAAACGGCTGCGGTGCTCGGCAGTTGACTGCTGAGGAAGAACAGTCGAATGGTCGTAGGTAGTCGAGAAACTGAGGAGTTGCTCGAGCGATTGAGAACGATGGCTCGGCAAACAATGATCGTTGTGGTAGAGCAATGATCGAGGCTCGATAACACAGCGTCGAAGCAAGACGCGTCGACCCACCTCGAGTTGAATGGTAAAAATCAGCTCGACGCGAAGCCTATAAGAGAAGGAGCTCGAGGAGGTTTTTACAACGGTTCTTTGGAGACTTTGAAAGGGCGGTGTTGTTACATTCCAAACCTTCAAGAGTATTCCACAGCAACCAAATCTACAAGCGATCAAAAGCAACTTGTGTAAAAGTGTTTCTTTTATTTTCGCATTTTATTAGTATTTGTATTTGATTGTTCTTACTATTGTAAGTTCATTGTAAGAGGTTTCTCCACCTTCGGTATCATTCCGAGAAGAAGGTATTAGTGAGTGTGGATCACTAGAGCGCTGTCGTGGAGTAGGAACTTGAGTGTCGAACCACATAAAATACCGTGTAGTGCATGTGTTCTTGTATTTTGGTTGTTTCTATCTTGTATTCCATTGTGCTAACGCTTTGTAGTCAAGAATACGCAAACGAAGCACGATATCAAGCAAATTACTATTCATGCCCCCTCTAGCGTACAAATGGTCCCAACAAGTGATATCAGAGCTAGGTTGCTCTTCTACGGACTGATAGCCGAAGGAGCACAGAGCTAGGGGCAATGGAGGTTGGGGGCAGATTTGGACTCGACACAAGATTCCCACCTCCTTATGGACTAGGAAGATTTAGTCAATGAAAGTCAAGGATGGAGATATTCTTTCAAATGAACATCGAAGAGTAGTTCGTCCTAACAGAGGAATTCGAAGCTCCAACAGACAACAAGGGAAGACTTCTCAAGAAGAAGAAGTAGACCGAGAAGCAAACTCAAAAATCCAAGATAAATGAAAAGATAGCTTTAATTTTAGTGAAATCAATACCTAAAAATGTATTGTATAGCATAGGTGAATTCAACGACGCTTAGGAGCTATGGAGCAAATTGATTGAGCTTCACGAGAATCCTTCATCAACACCAGTAGAAAAGGAGTCCAAGGAGGAAGATAGCTCTTTATCCCAAGCTCTTGAGGATTCGGAAATTGAGAGATGCTCAACATCCGAGGAAGAGGAGGTTGAAGAAGTCTCCACCTCTAGGATTGAGGAGGAGAGACAACCAACACCGGAGCAAGAGCAAGAGCAAGAGGAGACCTCTACCTCCGGGAGCAATGAAGAACCATCTCCGAATTCTCCTACGACCATCCAAGAAGATAACTCAAACACAATTATTAAAAATAAAAATCATATTGTATGCTTTGAGTGCAGAGAAAGAGAACAATACAAGAGTAAGTGTCCAAGTAAAATCAAGAAAAAGGCTCAAGTAGTGCCGAAGAGGAAGGAAAAGCCAAAGGAGGTCGAAGCTCAGATACGTAAGAGCAAGGAGCACATAGTGTGCTTCCGATGCCAACAAAGAGCCACTATAGAAGCCAATGTCCGAGGGGGAGTCATCCTAGGAAGGATAAGCTGGAGAAGAGCTCAAATGTAGGGGGAGCTCTTAAGGCAAATCGTAAAGTATCATTTAATAATGCAATTACAATTATTAATGATAACATGAAGCATGTCAATAATAATTTACTTGCTATTTATCATAAGAAAAATACTAGTGATAAGGTATATTGTTTAGGTGCTAAACATGATAATTTGCCTAAGGACAATTCTAGAATTATTACCTCAAGAACCACACTACCTAAGGATAAGAAGGCAGACAACTTAGGCTTTAACCCTAAGAAAAATAGACATATGTCTAGGAGGAAGAAGAATGTCCAAAGGTATAATGGACAATCAAAAATTGAAGTATTAGAAATAGGGATTAAAGTTTGAGAAAATGGAAAAAACTCTTAGGAAGATGGAAAATGCATTTAAAGGGTCTAGTAGTCAAAATGTAGGATTTGATAGGCAAGGGTCATATAAGGACAAGAAAGGTTTGGATTACAAACCTAAGTCCGAAGAGGTAATGTCAACCTACCATAACATTCCATTTAACTATGGAACAAGCTCTAGGTCTAGGAATACCAAGATCATAAGGGAGGTCATCCCTAGAGTTGACCATGGTAAGTGTATAGTGGCCAAGGTTTCCAAGAACCCTAGGAAAGCTACTAAGAAGGTAATAAGAGAAGTCATCCCTAAAGTTGACCTAGACAAGACCAAAATGACCAAGGCTTCCAAGCCTAGGAGGGTCATTAAGAAGGTACTAAGGAAGGTTATCCCTAGTGAGTATCTTGTGAACCCAAGGAGCTCAAATAGGTTTTGGATTCCTAGGAGCGTGATTCCTTCATGCTAGATGGGTTTAGAGTATGTCAACTTAAATGGATGGGTAGTTAACCTAACCATGGTAGAGTTGACACTTTATGACATTTCAAGGTTATGTGATATCTTTGAGAGATTGAAATTTAATCCTAAAAGATATTAGAATGTGCTAATTGAAATAATTGAGGTTGAAAAATTGATCAAAATTCGGGCTATTGTTTCTCCACGCCTTAAACTTGAAATAAAGAAAATGCAGCAATTCTCTTATGCATTAGCAGTATGCTCAGGTATATACATTCGGATCTTATGTATATAGTGGAAATATTAGGTAGATATTTGAGTAACTCTATATCAGAGCATTGTAAAGCTATGAAAAGGGTTATATGGTATTTGCAACAAACTAAAAACTACATGCTCACTTATCAGAGATCAAGTCATCTAGGGATCATTAGATATTCAGACTCTAATTTTGTTAGATGCTTGAATAGCAGAAGGTCCACCTCGGATTATGTCTTTATATTGGCAAGAGGAACTATATCATGGAAAAACGTCAAACAAACGCTTATGGTCACTTCTATAATGGAGATAGAGTTTATAGTCTACTATGAAGCGTACAACCACAGGATATGAATGCGGAACCATATCATAGAATTATAGATCATTGAGGTATTGTCAGGCCATTGAAGATCAACTATGATATAAAGCTACAGAACTATATTCCAAGAATAACCTCAGTCATCGAAGTCTAAATACATCGATATAAAATTTTGTGGTTAAAAAAAGAATTCAAAGCGATCAAATGATGAGGACAAATTTCATATTGACAGATTCGCTCACCAAGAGCTTGTCACCCAAGGCGTTTCATCAACATGTGCTAAACATGGAAGTTCTTTCTTTTGATGAAGTACTCATTTTGTGGGAATCTATATTTGATATAATGCTCTATAGCAATGAACATATGTTTTTTTTAGCTTATTATACGTATAAAGGTTTATTGATACATGTGTATAAGGTTTTGATTCTTTGAAATAAAAACATCATGATTTACTATTACGATTTACATATAGTGCTTATAAATATGCACAAGAACTATATTTTTGAGTTATAAGGTTAAAATCATTATTTAATACTGCGGTTTAGCATAAAGTTTCAACAAACATGATTCTCTTTTGGGTCATAAATAGGACTAGTTGAGAATGGATATGTATAGATCATATTTTGTCATTTTCATATTACACATCTACATTAAATATATGTCATTAATAAAATTGGCATTGTGATTACTATTGGGTCTTATTACAAGTGAGGTAACTCTGACTTCTTCAGTCCTGTGTTGATAGAATTAATGAACCAGATTGTCTAAGAGTTGTTAAGCTCAATTAAGGTATTATGTCTTATATACGGTATCTCATGTAGCTTAAATGGGAGATTATTGGATTAAATCTCCATTAGGTGGGTGTATATGTTAATTAATGGCACACATCATTGTCATTAAGGATTAAACCCAATAAAGTGATCTAATGCATCGTTAATAACGGGTTTAAATTATTGGATGTGGATTGTATGTATATAATTGATGAGTTATTAATAGATTACGAGTCCAATAAGGCAATGGTTCCTGTAGGGTTTGACTTGTATAAGAAGAAAGGGGTAAGGACATTTGGGCCAAATGTCACCCTGAGCTTTTGAGCATGCTTCTGTTCTTCTCACCCTATCGGATGAGAGACTCTAGTTGTTGCCCAAGCTCTAGCAGAAAACCATTCCGCTGCATTTACAAGAACCTCATTTCGCGACACTCGGAACAATTAGGTCAAATTTCAATATCAATATGCATTTAGCCATGATTTCGATAATAACTAGATCTATACACGAATCATTTGGTTTCAATTTGATACATTTTGTACTTACAGTACCAATTGCAAGCATCCTATCAAGCTCATGGTCAAGCAGTAGAATCTCATACGATATGGCACACAGGAGTACCATTGGGGTATCGGTGTGAGTTCCATTCCAAAATAGTAAAAATCATCCATATTAGGCAACACAAGTAGACACCCAAATCAAACAACAACAACAACCAAGCCTTGTCCCACTAAGTGGAGTCGGCTATATGGATTCTTCTACGTCATTGGACTTCATCCCCTACTATATCATCTTCTATACTTAAATAAATTTTATCTTGTTTTATTATTGTTAATCAAGTCTTTTTTTGTCTTCCTCTTCCTCGTTTGATATGTATATTTGTCATTGTTTCACATCGCCTAACTGATGTATAATCTAAGTACATGTTCATACCATCTTAAACACATCTCTCAGAGCTTTCCTTCGATAGATGAACTCCGACTTTCTCTCTAATGTTCTTATTTCTTATTCTGTCCATTCTCATATGTCTGCACATCCACCTTAACATCCTCATCTCTGCAACTCTCATTTTTTGCCCATGTGCTTGAGTCGTAGCCCAACATTCAGCGTCATATAACATAGTAGGTCTAACTATTGTTTTGTAGAACTTCCCTTTCAGTTTTAGAGGTACTTTATGATCACATAAAACACCCAATACTTTCCTCCATTTCAACCATCCTACTTGTATTTTATATAAGACATCTCTCTCAATCCCTCTATCACCTTGCAAAAATGATCCTAAATATTTAAAACTCTCAGTTCTAAATAACTCGTCATTTCCTATCTTAACACTTGTCTTATACGTCTAATATTACTAAACTTAAATTCCATATATTCTATTTTTTACTTTACTAAGTCTAAAACCTTTTACTTCTAGTATTTCCCGCCAAAATTCTAATTTAGCATTTACTCTTTCACGTGTCTCATCTACCAAAACAATATCGTCTGCAAATAATATGCACCACGGTACTGTGTCTTGAATGTGTCCAGTGAATTCGTCCATAATTAATGTAAAAAAATAGAAACTTAGAGTTGATCCTTGATGTAACCCTATCTTTATTGGAAATGCTTCAATTAATCTGTCTGAAGTCCTCACTCTGATTGTTACATCCTCATATATATCCTTAATTAGTTCAATATATGTTACGCTAACACCTCTCTTTTCTAGAATTCTTTGTATAATTTCTCTTGGGACTCTATCATAAGTTTTTTCTAAGTCAATGAATATCATGTGTAGATCCTACTTTTGCTCCCGATACATTTTAATTAGTTGTCTAAGAAGATGTATAACTTCTATTGTCGACCTTCCTGACATAAACCCAAATTGATTTTCAAGAATCATGGACTCCTTCCTTAATCTTTTTTCTCTTACTCTTTCCCAAAGTTATATATTTGGGATTTACTTGTCTATAATTAAAAGATAGATTTTGTTTATTTAATCTTAACCTAATAATCTAAAATTATAGTTCAATACACTGATACTTGGAACTTTTGGTTGACTGATCAACATGTTACTAATTAATTTAGTATAACCATGCTGGCTTATTACTATCTTATCACAAAATTGGCCCCAAGTTCATTTGACAAGTTTAATTGGAGGCAAGGCACATATAACATCACCCGACTGCACCCTAAAAAATAAGAAGAATATGAAATTCCATATTTTTTCAAATCGAGAATTCAAGCATTTATTCGAATTTTTCATCATAGTACTAATTCCAAAAACAAAGATTCATTTTCATAGACGAAGTTCAAGTGTATAAAGAGAGCTGAGGTAAAGGATTAAGAACATCTTTGTAATGATACCTCCTTGAGAATCTGTTTAGATAAGAAGAATGGCTCTTTTTCCTGAATGCCACCATTGTCCTTGAAAATCTTTTGTAAATCCTAGAAGAAATAAACAGTGTTAAGTAGCAACAAGAAGCAAACGTTTGAAAAATGAAATAAAACTTAAGGAGCATAAACAAGAAGTTGAGACCTACTCCTTAGGTTCAGACGTTCAGTTAAATGTACGATATTCCATCATTAAATACTATTTATCAGCAATAAAAAAAAACTTACAGGAGTATGCCATCACATAAGAAAGAAAGAAATATAGTCAAGACGAAACAGAATACACCCAGATAAAATATCTCCCCGCACATCACTCTAATACATTCATCACATAGCTGAACTATTTGCCACATATTATCGCATATAATTTGCGACATGTCACTCTAACACATCCATCACATAGCTGAACTATTTGCCACATATTATCCCATATAATTTGATGATTTCATGGCAATTGCAAAATTATATTTATAGGTACTATAATGGTGAATATGTTAGCCAGGGACTCGGGCTGACCCCATGATGAAGGAAAAAAGCTATAATTTACTTGAAAATGATACAATAAATAAACCAGTACAAGAGTTGAACTTTACACATTTTTTTTGTTTTAGTTTAATAATTGTTGTAAACCTAATATATTTTACACTGCTTTAGCAAACTGAATTATTGTGAGAACTATAAATGAGGCAGTGTGGAGGCCTGCCGTAGAAGGGGACAGTTGACCCACAAAAAATCAACTTAATAATTCACATTTAGAAATAAATTAAAAAATATATATTTTTAACCCCATTTTATAGTCCTAATTATATATCAACAGATCAATGTTAAAACTATTTTATAACATATTTTCATAATGCAATGTCGCACCATTAAAAGTCAGTCCTGGCTCTGTAACTGAGTGATGGCTCTTATTGTTTTAATCCATCAAACATCAAAAAAGATTATGGATTGACAATATGAATGTCATGTGAAACTCCTGAAATTGTCAGCTAAGGTGCACCATCTCTACCCTTGACAATCTCAACATCAAAATACGGGTGAGTGGCAAATATTACAAAAAGTCAAGTTTTGGACGGATGAAGGATAGAAGAACGGTGAGAGTGGGGGTGAAGAAATAAAGTTTAATCTAGCCAGATGATTATTGGCCATTTTACTCAGTTCACAATTGGAGGTTGTGTGGCATTCATTGGGAGAACAAGAAGGCAACAAATGGTGGCAAATGGTGGCAGAGAAGAGATGTGTTCAGCCATCATCACAACAGAGAGAAGAAAGGGGCACGGGACAAGGTTCAATTCAGGAGAATTTGTATTTCATTCATAAAAGTAATTATTAGGGTTGGTTGATCCCATGAACAAGGGAAAAAAATGCTTGGATATATGGTCAACACTTTGCTCGATTTAAATTCACCACTCGAATCATTAACAATCAACATTTATCAAATTAACAATAATCAATGCAGAACCAGTAATGAGGGTCAATAAATCACACTGGACCTTGACCTCCAACATTAGGTTAGTCAAAATGACTAATACTCCAATTGATCATGCTTATCTAAAACACTCGCCACAGCACTTGTAATAACATTATCAACAATAACTCTCCATCAATGTTAGTTTTTACCAATAAATCGCACATGGCAACATTCCACATACATCAATGTCAAGCACCCGCACTGTTGATTGAAGTTGATGCACTATCATGTTCGATCATTCAAAAATTTATAGATTCGCATTATGTATGATCTCATGGAAACCAGATCGGCACAACACTCAATATAGCATCTCAGATAAGGTTTTAGACATTATCCAAATCAGAATGGTACAATATTGGTCCAGTGGCATGCTGACACTGGGTACACTTTATATTGTAGCAAGTTGATTTTGAAATAGTTTCACTTCTCCTGTTGGCATCAAAGAGTTACATGCCTCATTAACCACCTTCATGATAATCTTCTCCTCATTGCTCATCACACCTTGCATAATTCACCTTCCTTTCCATCTTATGCCAACACTATCATTATGCTCTACACTTGGGTGGATCCCTTGTAGTTAGTAACGTAACACACATATGGCCAATTTCTATCGTTAAGTAGATTGACCCTGAAACTCTGCCCATGATGAGTTAACCTTATCGTGGCCGGTCCTAAGCCCTGATAAAGGAGAAGGATTGCGTTAGGTTGTCAGCCAGCGTTAAACTAAGGCAAATGTTCAATGAATGGATCAATCAAACTATTGTGTTAATGCTAGGTTATTCCCTGGAAGGAACGCATTACAGGATCCGACTATAACGTCTCGACAAGGACCGCTACATCTTCAGAACTCGGGTGTAGTGAAAAATATGCAAGAGCTCGTGTTGCAGGATCCGACTGCAACGTATTGGCAAGGACCGCTACATCTCCATGAGAACTTGGGTATAGTGTTAAATAAGCAAGAGTTCTCACACCATAAGTTGGGTAAGAACAAATATTATAGAAAAACTAATAATCTAAGACTTAGTACATAGAACATACAAACCCTCACAGATAAAACAATGGAGATAGTAGATACGATAATTAGGAGAAAAATTAATATTGTGTGTGTACAAGAGACAAAATGGGTAGGTGAGAAGGCAAAGATGATAGAGAACACGAGTTTTAAGTTATGATATACAGGAAAGAGTAAAATAAGAAATGGAGTAGGTATTATTGTAGATAGTTCGTTAAAGGATGAAGTTGTGAAAGTAATTAGAAAGGGGGATAGAATTATAGCTCTCAAAATAGTAGTGGAGAAAGAAACTATGAACATAATTAGTGTGCATGCACCTCAAAAAGGATTAGATGAAAATACAAAATTAAGGTTTTAGAATGACTTGGATGAAGTATTACAAAATATTTCGTCAAATGAAATGATTTTAATAGGAGGCGATTTAAATGGACATATCGAAGTGAAAAATGATGAATATGAGAGGGTGTATGGGGGCTATGAGTTTAGAACAAGAAATGAAAAAGGTAAAACTATATTGGATTTTGCAATAGCATATGACCTTATACTAGCTAATACATTTTTTAAGAAAAGAGAAGAACACTTGATCACGTTTAAAAGTAGAAATAATAAATCACAAATTGACTTTCTTATGGTTAGGAAGAGAGATAGAAAGATTTGTAAAAATTGTAAAGTCATCCCTGGAGAAAGTTTAACTACTCAACATAGGTTAGTAGTATTGGA
Source organism: Wurfbainia villosa (assembly GCA_025175895.1). Lineage (NCBI taxonomy): Eukaryota > Viridiplantae > Streptophyta > Magnoliopsida > Zingiberales > Zingiberaceae > Wurfbainia > Wurfbainia villosa. The sequence continues at coordinate 113,730,002 of CM045993.1, forward strand.
TATACGCCTCAAACATAATATTAATCGAAGAAAAATATATACGACTCCTAGAATTAAGTGGTGGAAGTTAAAGGATGAGAAACTAAATATATTTAAAGAAAAGGTAAAAGTACAAGTATTAGAATTAATATACAGTGACCCTAATATGACATGGGATAAGATGGTATAAAAATACAAAATAATAGTCAAGAGTGAACTCGGTGAGCCAAAAGGGCATGCACCACCAAGTAAAAAATCTTGGTGGTGGAATGAGAGAGTGAAAGAGAAAGTCAAGGAAAAACGAACAACCTATAAGAAATCATATATTTGTAAAAACAAGGAAAACTTGAAAAAATATACAATAGCCAAAAAAGAAGCTAAGAAAGCAGTGAATGAAACTAAGACTGAAACTTTTGAACGGTTATATCGAAAATTAGATACAAAAGAAGGGAAAAAAGATATTTATAGAATAGCTAAAGTGAGAGAGAGGAAAACAAAAGATCTTAATTAAATAAGATGTATTAAAGATGAATTCAATAGGGTACTAGTAAATGATAAAAAAATAAAAGAGCGGTGGAAGAGATATTTTCATCAACTTTTTAATGAAGGTTGAGGAGACCAACTTAATTTAGGTAATTTAAGTAGGTCAAATAAGTATAGAAATTTAAATTTTTATCGTAGAATTCAAATTTCAAAAGTAGAACAAATTTTAAATGGAATGTAAAATGGAAAAGTCATTGGACCAGATTAAGAAAGGAGACCATGGTTCTCAAAAATCAATTTGGATTTATGCAGGAAGGTCGACAATATAAGCTATACATCTTCTCAGACAACTAATTAAAAAGTATCAATAGCAAAAGCAGGATCCACATATGGTATTTATTGACTTAGAAAAAGCTTATGATAGAGTTTCAAGAGAAATTATATGGAGAATTTTAGAAAAAAGAGGTGTTAGTGTAACATATAATGAACTAATTAAAGATATGTATAAGGAAGTAACAACTAGAATGAAAACTTCAGGCGGATTAACTGAAGCATTTCCAATAAAGATAGGCTGATAGGGTTACATTAAGGATCAGTTTTAAATCTCTATCTTTTTACACTAATCATGAACGAACTCACTGGACACATTCAAGACACAATACCGTGGTGCATGTTGTTTGCAGATGATATTGTTTTGATAGATGAGACACGTGAAGGAGTAAATGTTAAACTAGAATCTTGGCAGAAAACACTAAAAGTGAAAGGTTTTAAGCTCAGTAGAGTAAAGACATAATATATGAAATTTAAGTTTAGCAATATTAGACGTAATGAGACAAATGTTAAGATAGGAAATGACGAGTTATCTGAAACTGAGAGTTTTAAATATTTAGGATCATTTTGCAAGATGATAGAGGGATTGAGAGAGATGTCTTACATAGAATACAAGTAGAATGGTTGAAATGGAGAAAAGCGTCGGGTGTTTTATGTGATCGTAAAGTGTCTCTAAAACTTAAAGGGAAGTTTTACAAAATGGCGATTGGACCTGCTATGTTATATGGCGTTGAATGTTGGGCTACGACTCAAGACATAAGCAAAAGATGAGAGTTGCAGAGATGAGGATGTTAAGGTGGATGTGCAGACATACGAAGATAGACAGAATAAGAAATGAGAGCATTAGAGAAAAATTCGGCGTTGCATCTATTGAAGGAAAACTCCGAGAGACACATTTAAGGTGGTACGGATATGTACTTAGACAGTCAATAAATGCTTCAGTTAGATGATGTGAAACGATGACAAATATATACATCAAATGAGGAACAGGAAGACCAAAAAAGATTTGATTAGCAACAATAAAACAAGATAAAATTTATTTAAATATAGATGATGATATAATAGATAATAGAGTCCAATGGCGTAAAAGGATCCATATAGCCGACCCCACCTAGTGGGATAAGATTTTGTTGTTGTTGTTGTTGTAAGTAGATTGACCCTGAGAGAGTGCAACATAAGGAGTCAATTTAGCAACTCCTAAGACGAAATAACCTTTGGATAACATCCAATATTCATAAGAAGCAGTCAGCGTCCCACAAACCAGATAACAACCAAAACTCCTACCTAATATAATGACCCTTCTTGAGACTAAACTGATAGCAACCAAAACTCCTACCTCATATAGTGACTTTGTTTGAGACTAAACTGATATCTCCTAAGAAACAATATTAATGTCACTATGATCTAGACTCATAATTGTCAAATTCTTCACACTACTATAACCCTCTAGAGCACTGAACTAATAAGCAAAAGGATATATTAGGAATCTGTGATTCTCTTTTTCAATTGTCAAATTCGTTTGTCACAATTATATGAAGACCAACATAGACAAGCATGCATTCATTTGTAGTTACATATAAGTCTCAAGCTCATTGACCCATCAATCTGTGTTCTTTGCCTCCTTTTTCAACAAAAATGGAGAATATAAGAAAGTTACATATGGGTACCAAGCTCGTTAACCTATTGATTTGTTTTCTTTGCCTCCCTTTTTCACAAAATGGAGAATATTGCTGAGAATATAAGAGAGGCATGTTGCTGTTAGAAAAAGATCACACGGAATAACAATTATTATAAAGGATATATTGATGCACTCATAGACCAAAAGAGAGATTATTCCCATGCATGGATAGGCTCAATCAATCCCATAAACACTCACCTAAAAGCCTTCATTGTCCATTATACTATCCCACACTGTCCAACTTTCAACATATTGTACTTGCTAGGAATTCAAAAACCAACTTTATTTACCAATTGGCAAGTCACGCTCAGTCTAGTGTGAGTGCACTTATCTTCAGTACTATAAAAATAAATAAATAACATAATTGAGATACAAAGAAAGTTTCTGCCTTGTATTAACTGGTAGGACGAGCAAACAAGAAGATGGTGATGAAGTCAATGTTGCTAGGAAAGAAATTCTCGGAGTATCTTGTCAAAAAATAAACGTTAAATATTAATGTTTCAAAAAGTAAACAAACCCAGTAAAATAATTAGGTACACATCTTGGTATTGGTTTAGTTTAGTATTCCAACAAATCCAGTATATTTTACATGAAGTCCTAGAAAAATAGGTTATTGTGAGGCCTATAAAAGAACTCTCCTATTTTTCATTCTTTCAATCAACAATGGTGATTTTGGTTCTAAAGAGACTTTCTTCTCTGTTTTGCAAGATTGTCAGTTGAGGCACACAAACCCGTGAGACAGCTGAGGCACACTGTTCACACAGGAACCACAGCATCCTTTGCACCTAAATTTTTGTTATGTAACAAAATCTAACTAAAAATTACTAAATATCATTTTATAAAATACCAATTACCCATCAATTTTTTCAGAGCCTAGTTACCTTTTACAGGCCTTATGTTGGTCACTGTTCCTAGGAACTTAATGGTAATGGACAACTAAAACTCCAAATAACCTCAATTTTCATATTATAAGAAACTAAATGAGGAACTATACATGATCGTTTATTTAGGTGAAGGGGAGCAATCACCTCTCCTGTCAAGTTCTCATGTATAAGCAACTGTTCCACAATTGTATCAAGCAATTTGTGATTCTTCCAAAGCATTTCTTTGGCCTTATCATATGCCAAATCATAAATCTGTAAAAGAAGTAATAGTTAAAAAATTAGATCCATAGAGAAGAGCTATGAGTGGTTGGCATAGAGAAGAAACAGGTTATCTTTTATGAGAAGACAGATACCTGCTCAATTTTTTCTGCCAGTTCAAGCTGATGGTTGTCACCCATACTGAGGCTTCCACCCTAACATATTACAATAATCAATCAAAAAGGAAATAAGTGCATAGAGGTAAAACAACAACAACATAAGTTTCAGTATAAAATTTCTATAACATTGTCACCTACACCTATTTTCAAACAGAATTCTATAACAATGTCACCTGTTACCTAAAAAGAACAAGGGAAGACTAGGTAAATCAAAAATTGACACAGCTACATTGAACTTTACAAATTGGTAGGGATCACATCCATTTCCTGTATATGGTCCATCAGTTTGTCAGCATACCACATGCCACTCGGCTCACAAAATCTCATATTAATCAAGGATCTTATATGACTAAACCTTAGTCTTCAAGATAAACCTAGAAGCACCTTGCTGCAATGCATTCATCACTAATCACTATCTTCATAGCTAAATCAATCTTAAATTATACCCAATAGGATGGGGTTATGAGGGTCAGAACTCAGAACAAGATAAAAATTGGATCTAGAAATGGATTTCTAACCAAGACATCACCTGGCAAAGAAGAAAGATTTCGAACATGAGCATGAAAGAGTTTGTGTTAGGACAGAGCTTCTTTGTGCAACAGACAGCCTAGAAGCTTCACTGGTAGAGCTTTAGTCAGTTTAGAATGAGAAAATCTAGGTGCTGCTTGTTCGAATTCATAGAAGTACAGAAGAGGATCAAGAGGTTCAATTATTAGTGTGGGAAGGAGAAGATGACAATGAAGAGATTAGGTTGTGCCTTTGACATTATAGCAAAGGAGACCATGCAGCTACATCAAATCCACAGTATTCCCCTTAAAATGGAAGAATGCTAAAAAGGAAACTCTAAAATTTAACCTGCTATGAAAGTAATTGAACAATATTATTCAATGAATAATAAGAATAGCACACATGTATATTGGACTATAACAAAATAACTAAAAAAGGACTTGGATACTTGAACTCTTTATCAACCCATTTTGTGCCTGTTGGACATCTGCTACTGATACCAATAATCCCAGGTCAAACATTGACAACTCCATATATCACTTATTAAAAATGGTAAGAAATATCGTGTCACGGACAAAGGTCCATACCCTTGTTGGAACTCATAAACAACTCCTGCCCTTGATGGAACTCATAACCAACTCCAAGTAATATAGATAGAGAAATACAAACTAAGACAACCAAATATTCCAAACTATATATTCGAATAGATAATTCATTACCTTTTCATTTATATTTATCATTAAATGATTTTACATCTGACCTTTGACATTTTACTTTAAAGCTGTTTTTCTTGGCATTCTCAAATATTTTGATCCAGTTATAATGATTCATGATCCTGTCTTGCTTCATTGCACAAAGCTAATAGTTAGTTAGGAACTAAAATTAAGAAAGTTAAAAATAGAAAAAGAAGGGAACACCTGCTGCTTGTTGCAATCTACATTAAGAGAAGAGAAATAAAAACATAACAAAAATACAATAGGTCTAATGTTCTGGTCATAAAATGGGTACTCATATTTTATTCTTAAAATGTATAATTCAATTCTAGAAAACATCATTCATTTTTTCTTCAATAAAGCATCGAAACACAGGTAAAAAGGAGAAATTTAAGCTTCAAGGAATGGATAACTACTTCTTTTCTGGTGATATAAATGGCAGGACTGTCATCAGGACTCCATCCATATTGAATTACCATCTGCGTACAAATCTGTACTTGACAAATATGATTATAGGAATCATCGAGAGATATGTAACCGTTACTAGGAACATGTAAAAAACAATATGACAGCTATTAATACAAATTAAAACCTGTTGTGCTTGCTTTAGTTCCGGTACTGACAAGAGATTTTCTTCCCCAAAAGGAAGCAGCATTTGTGATGCAACGTGTGAACCAAAACAAAATACAAGTTTTTTCTCCAGATATGACCTTGATTCCAGATTTCCATTAGAAGAACCTTCATTCTTTGCTTTTGTAATCTTTGTACATCCAATCCCCTAATATGCCAAAGGATATACAAAAACATATGATAAATATGTTTTTATGTTAGAAAAGAAGAGGTCATATTTTCTTGTAAATAAAAATATAAAAAATCAAGGAAGCAGATAGAAATGTAATGCAGGGAAAGAATTCACGAAACTACAATCTAACAAATGTTAGATACAACTTGGAAGGTGGCATAAATTGACCGACATAGAATCAATAGAATATCATGAACTATACCCTAACCAAAACTTTTTTGCTTAGACAATCCAAACAGATAAATGGAACATTATCATTTTCCTAAACTAAGAATAAGAACAAACTATGTTTTTTGCAATGGATGAACTTTTGTTCTCCTTTTTATTTATTTAAATAATATTAAATCCAGTAAAGTAGTGAAAATAAATAATTTTTTTACCGTCATGCACAATTTTGGAGAAATATTAGTTAAAAGAAATCTAACAAGTCCAGCATGTTACATTTGTCTGTTCACAAAATTAATGGTGATGGTAGCTATCATGATTCCCTATAGCAAAGAACTACAAAGAGGCAGGTGCCTATCGCACCAAACCAGAATCCTGGTGATGGTGACAGATGCGGTGGACACCTCAGACAGTGGTGCATAATAAACGGTCATCTTGAGTATTTATTATTTATACCTTGTCAGAGACAATATGGTTATGATAATACAATGTAACAGTTAGTGCCTTCAGGTAGACAACTAGTCAATTTGTCCTACAAAAGTAAACAACTAAAACTTGACATATATGACACTCAATAAGGAGTGAACATCGCATAAGAATGTCTTCTTAACATTTGCATTCTCTTTTAATTCTTTAGCTGAATATTGTTAAGACCAAAACAATATTTTGTAATTAAGCTCCTCATGCTGTCATTAGTAGCTGTACCATCAGTAGTAATTGAATGGTGCACACAATTCAGTTCGCTTTTATTTGTTTTTGCACAAGCATCCCAAACTTTCTGTAGTAGAGACACCACGGAGCAATGCCGCAGTGTAGCAGCAAAGGATGTCGAATCATTCTCACCTGAGGGTGGAGAATGAAAATAGCAAGGCCAAACTTGAGATCTAACAAGAACTTACTTAGGTCACCTCATACTAGTAGGAGATAGCTCGACTATGGCGAAGACAATACACATAGATGAGGTGCAGAGTTCAGTATCACTCAATGATTTAGCAAAATGTTACTGGTGAAGAGAGAAGAAACAATGATCAGCAGATACACAGATGCGCAATCGAGGGGCGATGAAGCAAAGGTATTCGTAGGCAGAAGAGGTGGTGGTGAAGCAAGTGTGTGCCACCTTGGTAGGGCAACTGAACTGGTGAAGAGCGGCAATGGCAACCAGAGGCAACAGTTACCAACAGTAACAGTGGCAACAGCATACAGATACTATTTTATGCCAAGTTGAGCCAAACAGTTTGTATTGATGGAAAGTTTACATATTTGTCTTGAGGGAAAATAATGATATATATTAGTCTTGAACTAAACTAAAGTGACATAAAAGATATTTGTCTATTTATTAACATTGAAGAATAAAAACAAAAGCTTGAGACTGAAGACATAAAAAGGACAATTACCTCCCAAGCAGTAGGCTCCAACCACGTGTTTTCAACTACATCAAAATTGGGTAGAAGAAGCGTAATAAGAGAACGACCAGCTGCCCATACAGCATGTGGAAATTTTGTCTCCCTTGTCCACTAACAAAAGCGATCCCAAGTTATTAAAAAAAAATGGGAAAATATTATAGACTGCGGAGACACATATCGATTACAAGCAGATATTAAGAGGTAAAAAAAATATTTATGCACCAAGAAAGTAAAAGTCATTAGTTTTTTGTACACATCTTTTCTTCTAAGAAGGTAAGCACCAAGGTGATCAAGCCCCCAAAAATGGTATGACAGATATAGCTTTGGGTTCAAATCCTAAGTGTCATTAGCAAGAAAATCTAGTTAAGCCAATCGACTTGTTGAGATTGGGTAAGTCCAATTCACTTCATAAAACCAAAATCAATTGTAACCTTCCAGTTTTTTCCTTTTCCCCTGAAAAGTGTTACGAATCAAACTCAACACACCTAGAGTTTCAAAATTAAATACTCCTAACCAAAAAAACCAAAATCATAATGATATCATAGTTCAAAGGTAGTGTTGTACCCAACAAGTTGAAAGGAAAAATATTGGAAGTATTTATAAAAGAGAACAATTAAACTATATAAATAGGTCATATTGGTTGATATCATAGTCCAAAGGTAGAGGCAGTAACCACCAAATAGAAATTCTTCTTCAGTGACGTAATTCCTTATCAACCACCCCTACCTCAAACTCTAGTAACCAAACTAGTACCATACTGAGAAGAAAATATTGGATTGCATTCATAAAAGAGAACCATTAGACCATATATATAAGAATTTTGACAAGACGCCTAATGACAAAATACCCAATATGAGACACATGGGACTAAACCCATTACATATATTAATTTACATCATTCTAACATTCTCCATCAAGATCAAGCACATATAATGTATGTTCAACTTGTTATAATTGGGCAAGTCCCCACAGGGATGGCGTGGTGGCTAAGGCATGGCGGTGCTTGCGGATAAGGCATGCATCGATTCCGGAGGAGGTCTAAAGCTCTTTTCTGGATTCAAATAATCCCCATGTGTCTTGGCCACCACATCAAGGCCCATAGGATCTCCGTGATTTACCTCCTTCACAATGACTGTGGGACAAACTGGTGGGATCTGCTAGGTTGGTGGTTCCAACCTTTTGCAGAAAATTATAAAAAGATAAAATAAATCAAAATACGCTCAACTAAAATGACAGACATAATACAAGTGCAACAATTAAGAATCTTGATGGCAAAATGCCATAGATTAATCTTTAAAAAAGTTGATGAAACTCAATGAAATTATAATCAAATCTACTTGACTACAAGTTGTCTTCCTAAACAACCCTCAAACTGAAGATATAAACAACAACAACTAAACTTTATTCCATTAGATGGAGCAGTAATATGGATCCTTCTACGCTATTAAGTTCTATCCCTTACTATATCATCATCTGTATTTAAATAAATATTATCTTGTTTTATCGTTGCTAATCAAATCTTCTTTAGTCTTCCTCTTCCTCGTCTAATGTGCATATTTATCATAATTTCATATCTTCTTACTGAACATTTATTGACCATTTAAGTATATATATGTATCTTAAATGTGTTTTTCAGAGTCTTTCCTCAATAGGTGCAACCCCAATTTTATCTCCTATCTTAAGAATTGTCTTATTATGTCTAATATTATTAAATTTAAATTTCATATATTATATTTTTACTCTACTAAATTTAAAACCTTCCACTTCTAGTATTTCCTGACAAAATTTTAGTTTTAGCATTTACTCATTCATGTGTCTCAGTTATTAAAATAACATGTACTATAGTAACATGTCTTGGATGTGTCCAATAAGTTCATCTATGATTAGTGTAAAAAGATAGAAATTTAGAATTGATCCGTGATGTAAACCTATCTTTATAAGAAAGCTTCAATTAATCCGCCTGAAGTCTTCACTCTTGTCATTACATCCTTGTGCATATCCTTAATTATTTTAATATACGCTACGTTAACACCTTTCTTTTCTATAAATCTCCACATAAGTTCCCTCACGATTTTGTCACCATGTGTAAATCTTGTTTATGTTCCCGATACTTTTCAATTAATTACCTAAGAAGATGTATAGTTTTTATTGTTGACTTTTCATGGATGAATCCAAATTGATTTTCGATCATCATAGTCTCCTTCCTTAGTCTTTTTTCTATTACTCTTTTCCGAAGTTTTCTAGTATGACTCATAGTTTAATATCCCACCCCTGTAATTCACATAACTTTATACATCTTTGTTTTTAGATAAAAGGACTAGAACATTCACCCTCTATTAATCAGATATTTTTTCATTTTAATATAAGATTAAATAACTTCATAAGTCATGCAATACCTTACTTCCCTAAGCACTTTTATATCTATATCAGAATAATCCAACTACTTTTTCATTTTGCATCTCATTTAAAGCTTGTTCCACCTTTAAAGTTTGAATTCTACAATAAAGTTTAAATTTCTATACTTCTCTATTACTTAAATTGTCTAAGTTAAGTTGGTCACTTAAATCTTCATTAAAAAGTTAATGAAAATACCACGTCGATCCCTAGTCTGGATGAAAAAAGTCGAAGGTTATCTGCCAACGTCAAACACAGGCGAATATTCTATGAATAGATCCATCAAATTGAAGATATAGTATGACTTTATAAGGTATTGAAGTTTGTGAAGAAATAAAGTGATAATTAATAAGGGTTGCAATGAAAAGAGCAGTTGAGAGATCTAGTATCTACTCCTACGGTGAGGAGTTAACATCAAGAGATTAAATAAAATTTTATCTTCAAAAAATGCAAAGTAGTAGTAAGAGACTTATTAAAATTATGTTATCTACTCGAAAAAAGGATGTTGAAAAGCAGGATACAATATCTCGAGTCATGTCAAACCGCAAGTGAAACTTTTCTTTCTACCTAACGGCCAACACATGAGATCCTCAATATAGGGTGGCAAGCAATCATCTTCTGTCACAATCCATCTTCCTTCGTGGCTTCTTACGCACCCAAATAAAACTTAGCCCCACCTCCATATCGAAATATTGAAGCATATTCCTAATCATGTCGAAATCGAAAGTTTCATCGGGATCCTCCATGTTGTAACTAAAGTTTTATTAGACGCTAACGACAACTCCACTCAAGGTACCTCCTCTTCCTTGATAATGAAATCAAAACCCTAGCCCCAACATACTCCAATCAGCTCTACTTCAAGTACCCTTCCTCATCTCCTACACTTCTCTTCCTCTAAATTTTACTGCCTTTCCTTCTCTTGCTCTAACATTTGCATCTCTTCTCTTTCAGCAAACCTCCAACACCAATCCAGCTCTTACTCCTCTTTTCCTCTTCCTCTGACATTAGCAAATCCTTCTCCTTCATCACACCTCCAGCGTCAATATTGGAACCAATGGCACTGTCTCACACTAGCCAAGAACCAAAAACTAGGCTCAGCTCGAGATTCCAATCTCTAGTTGAAAGAAAGAATAACTAGCCTATCTTTTGGAGTTGTAATTTAAATGAAAATGACTAAAATAAGTGTCACAAACAAAAATAAGAGTACGAATCTAATTTTTCCTCTAAGAAAAAAATGTCACAAGAAAGTTGAGTTAGGATATATTTTCTATAAGGGAAGAAAAATTGAAAAGAAACAAAGTGCAAAAAAGATATCCAATCACCCCTTCCTCTCTATTTCTTTTACAAAATGTAGTGAGAGGGAAGGAAAGGAATTTTTTCTTTAGTTTGAACCAAAATTGTTCTAGTCCAATTAGCAAGTGTTGGTGCAATCGGTCCAGGTCACGATTGACCATACTCAAGTAGGACTCGAGTAAGATTTTAATGTTTGACAATAGGTTGACAATGGATTTGACCATTGTTTAGCAATATGGGTTTGGCCATATGACTAGTGGATGATTAGGATATCCAAAGTCATATGGGAGAGATTATTTGAAGGAGATTGTTGAAGCAATCAAACCTCAAATCAAGGTTGACCAGACTCGAGTGAGACTCGAGTGGAAGTCCAAGTTTGAATACATGGCATGGAAAGTCGAAGAATGGTCTTGGCAAAGAAAGTCCAAGTTTGGAGACTTGACAAGGAAAAGTCCAAGAATAGTCTTGGCATGGAAACGTCCAAGCATGGTCTTGGCATGGTAAAGTCCAAGTTTAAAGTCTAGGTCACGTAAGTCCAAGTGTGTAGTCTTGGCGGAAAAAATCCAAGTATTGAGGCTTGGCAATGGAGAAGTTTCGGAGACGCGATCTCTTGGCAAAGGTAGACCCGTTAGCATGACAATAGCCGATGAAAACACCTGAAAGCTAACGCGAAGGGTGAAGGAGTCGTGGAGGACTCGGATGGACCCTAAGGGTGTGAGGTTGATGGAGGTGGCTAGAGGTTTAGGTCTAGCCTAAGGGTACCCAATAACATGACATAGCCGATGGAAGCACTTAAAGGCTAGTGTGAAGGGTGAAAGAGTCGTGGAGGACTCGGATGGACCCTGAAGGCGTGAGGTTGATGGAGGTGGCTAGAAGGCTTAGGTCTAGACTATGGGTGGTTTATCAAGTATGAAGGGATCATACTTGGGTTAAACCTTATATATGAGGCTTACCAGTCGACTGGGGTTATGGACCAATCAACTGGCCAAGTGCACGACACTTGGGAGCCTAGTTTGACTTGAGCAGTCGACTGGGATTATGACCAGTAGACTGGTCGTGTAGCCGACTGAGGCTCAACTGCTATCTGTGGCTCTAGCAGTCAACAGCTGGGGTTTAGCAGTCGACTGGCCAGTGGCCAGTCCACTGCTAGGGTTGAGAAGTCGATTGGTCATAAGTCGCTAGAGTACAGAACGTCTCGTAGTCGACTGGGCAGTCGACTACTGGCTGGCAGTCGATTGTTGGTAAGGGCAGTTGACTGTTAGGGTATCCGTTGGATGGTAGGCCAACGTGGATTAGTTCATTATGAGAGAACGGATAGGCAAGCAGTCAACTAGTGTCTTTTGGCAGTCGACTGCTAGGCGCGAAATCAGCTAGCAACATGCTTTAAATGGAGCTTGAAATGGAAGATTTCAGAGCGGTTTTTTGGGAGATTTTGAAGGGGAAAGTGTTATTGCATTTCAGACATTCAAGGGCATCTCAAAGCAACCAAAAGCATTCAAGTGATCAAGGAATCTTGTAAAGTGTTATTTGTATTTTTATTCCTTCTTTACATTTATATTTGCTTGTCCTGTATTGTATTTGATTTTTTTTTTACTGTTGTAAGATATTGTAAGAGGTTTCTCCACCTTCGATGTCATACCAAGAAGAAGTTTATTAGTGATGGTGTGCATCACTATAGTTCACTCTAAAGCTCGACCGTGGAATAGAAACTAGGGTTTCGAACCACATTAAATCATTGTGTGCTTATCTCGTATTTTACCTTCGTATATTTGTATTTCCGTTGTGTTAACACTTGTAGACAAGCACGAACGTCAAATCATCGAAACCGCTATTCACCCCTCTCTAGCGCACGTCAAAACGGTCCCTACAATAAGGAATTAACATAAAGAGAGATTAACTAAATTTTTATTTTCAAAAGCCACGAAGAAGATGCCAAAGAGGAGATTGATTAAAATTATGATATCTACTCAAAAAAAAAAATGTTGAAAAGGCAAGGTTTATAATTTTGAACAATCCTGGAGTTTTGATCTCTAATCAAGACGATACAATTTGGGTATTATGTCATGTTATATTAGTATGGTTTTAGTAATTTATTGTGTAAAAGAGAAAGAAATAATCTATTTTTCCTTTATCTAATTTGCTTACATATAGGTATTTGTATACATAATGAGAGAAAAAGGATCCTATAATTATGGTATGCCAAAAATTAAGTTAATCTAAATCAATCATAATCCCTACAATTAAGGGAATCTTTGAAAGTATTCAACATCCCCGCTCAAGCTGGAGCATATATGTCAATCATATTCAGCTTGTCACAAAGTTCTGAAAAATGTTTTCCTCCTAATGCTTTAGTGAAGACATCGACGACTTGATTGGATGATGATGTGAAAGGAGTGACAATTTTCTGACTTATTACGCACTCACGAATAAAGTAACAGTCAATGTCAATATGCTTAGTCTTTTCATGAAAAACTGATTACTTGCAAAGTGAATAGTTGCTTGGTTATCACAGTACATTGACAATGGTTCATTATAGGCAAGGTTTAAAATTTTGACCCGTATCGAAATTTCAATCAGTGACCGGAACAATACAGTTTCGGTATCGTATCGTGCGTGTCGATATTGTTTCAATACTTTTTTCTATTTTTTAAATATTAATATTTTATTATTTTAAAGATTCATTATTCATTTGATTTCAAGTATTTATTATTAAGTATATTTCTATTTTTTTCCTTAAAATAATTGATATCAAAGGATAAAAGTAAATAAATATACTTTTCTTTAAAAAAAAATTATATATCAATAACTTAAATTAAAATTGAGACATCATATTTATATTATAATTATAATTAATTTATATTTTATATAAAATTTTAATTAATAATTTATTTAATTATAATTATATTATAATTTCTATATTAATTAATTTTATAAATTAAAATTTTAAACAATTGCGGATCGGGGATCGCGATCCCTAGCGCGCTTGGGATCGCGATCGCGATGCTGCAGGGATCGCGATCCCTACAGCGGGGATCGCGATCGTGATCCCAAGCAGTGATCGCGATCCCGAGCGCGCTCGGGATCGCGCGATAACGATAGGGATCCCAATGCGATCTCGACCTGAGCAAATCGTACCTGTAGCCTCGTCACCATTGCTCTGCATCGTCACCGGCTGCTCATCGCGGCCTCTGCCTCGTCGAGCCTTTGTCGTTGCTTCCAGATAAGCCCCTTACCTTCGTTATATACTTTCGCAAAGTTTTCGATCTCCTTTAATCTTGTATCGACATATTCCTTCTGTTGCTCATCCTTCATCCTTCTATCGCTCAGTTCCTCCTCCTTCTGTCGGTCGCGCGTATTTTATCGAAATCACGCGCAATTCCGGTATCGGTCCCACATCAGAACAAAATTATTCATTGATTTCGTCCAGTACAACTCGGCATTTAAAACCTTGATTATAGGTGAATCCTAATTCTTCAAGCAAATTCTTCAGCTATAACATCTTAGTTACAATGTGAGCCACGGCTCTGTACTCGGCTTCAGCAGTCGACCTAGCAATAACAGTTTGTTTCTTACTTCGCCATGTTACTAGATTTCCCCTACAAATGTGTAATACCTAGATGTGGACCGTCTGTCAATTTTAGATCCAACATCGTCGGCATCAAAATAAGCATCGATCTTTAGGTGCCCATTTCTCTTAAATGACAAACCTTTTCTTGGAGATTTCTTAATGTACTTAAGAATCCTAATAGCGGCATCCCAATGAACTTACTTCAATTTATCCATAAAATGACTGACTATTCCAACTGTAAAGGAGATGTTAGGTCTCATTACTGTTAAGTAGATGAATTTCCCAACAAGTCGTCTATATTTTGCCTTATCCTTAAAGAACTCTCCAGTATCATTCCAAACACTTGAATCCATAGGCGTATCAACCGGCTTCGTTCCAAGCAATCCAATTTCTTTGAGTAAGTTTGTAGCATTCTTTCGTTGCCATAATGAAACTCCAAATTTGTTATGACCAATTTCAATTCCCAAGAAATACTTAGGACATCCCATATCCCTCGTCACAAAGTGTTGCTGCAAATAATTCTTAGTTTCGTCTATCCTATATATATCACTGTCGGATATCAGAATGTCATCAACATAAACAATAAGAACAATAATCTCATTCATGCTCTGTCGGACAAATACAGAATAATCCGATTTGCACTGTTTAAAGCCAACAACACTGATTATATTATTATATTACTAAACTTATCAAACCAAGCTCCGGGGCTTTGTCTAAGAACATAAATAGCATTTTTAAGTTTGCAAACCATAGTAGCATCCCCTCCTTGAGCAACATACCATGAAGGTTGCTCCATAAATACAATCTCGTGCAAATTGCCATAAAGAAAAGTATTCTTCATATCTAGCTAATACATTGACCAAGATTGATTGACAGCCAAAGAGAATAGAACTCTAATAGAATTCAGTCGAGCAGTAGTAGAGATCGTCTCGAAGTGATCACCATAAGTCTAGATAAATCCTTTGGCCACTAGACGAGCTTTATACTAATCAATAGTACCGTTAGCTTTAAATTGCAAAGTAAATACCCAATGACAGGCAATAATATCAACAAAAATGGTGTAACCACCAGCTCCCAAGTACCACGAAAGATAAAGGCAGACATTTCCTCATCTATTGTTGTTCGCCAAGCCAAGTATTGATAAGCCTTAAAGTAGGACGTTGGAACTTCTATAGATGATAGAGACAACAAAAGCATGGAATGCAGGACCAAGATAACCAAACGAGATATGATTAGACAAAAAATGAGCAATGCAAGACCGAATACCTTTATGAAGAGCAATAAGCAGATCAATATCTGAAGGGCGAGGCGCATCAGGAGCTACAGGAAGAGGAGATGAGGGACATGAATTTGGCTCTGGCCGAGCACACCTCGTGTACACCTGCAACGGTTTAGGAGACAAAGCATCTGTAGTGGGAGACATGTATGGTGGAATAGGCAATAGAGGAGATGCTAATAGATCATGTGACTGAGCTATATGGGGGGAAAAGTATGGTTGGAACTCAAAAAATGTAACATCGGGACTGGTGTAATAGCGTTTTATGAGTGGGTCGAGACAACGATATCCTTTTTGTATGTGAGAATATCCAAGCAGGATGCATTTAATAGAACGAGGAGACAATTTATCCAAGCCATGAGTAAAATTATGAATGAAACAAACACAACTAAATATGTGAGGCGACACAGAGAAGAGATTTATCAGGATGAAAACAAGAGTAGGATATATCCCCATGTAACACAATAAACGACATTCTATTTATGAGAAAACAAACTGTGGAACAACATCATCCCACAAAAACTTAGTAACATGGATACGCAAAGAAGAGTACGAGCTACGTCTAAAATATGACTGAGTTTGCATTCAGCAAATCCATTTTGTTGGGAAGTGTATAAACAAGAGGTTTGATGAATAATGTCATGAGAATCACATAATGTAGACATTGTCTTCTGAGTGAACTCAAGTGCATTATCGGTATGAAGAATGCACAAGGCAACATAATATTAAGTTTTTATTTCATTATAAAATGATGTTAACAAGAACCTCACTCCTATTTTTGAGTAACTATAACCAAGTTATGCGAGAATAATCATCAACAAAAATTATAAAATACTAAAAACCTCCTCTTGACTCAACTCTACTAGGTCCCCAAACATCACAATGAACAAGTTCAAATGCAAAAGAACTACGTTTATTAACTCTAGAAGGAAAGAAAGTACAATGGTGTTTGCCGAACTCACAGGACTCACACTGAAAATTAGTAGACATAATAGGAACTAAACTTTTGAGAGCGGAAGAAGATGGTGACCTAGACGACAATGCCACTGATAAGGAGACAACTGCTGAGAATGTTTGGGAATTTACAGGTGTAACCGAATCCAAATAGTATAGGCCACCACTCTCATGTCCTCGACCAATCATCCTCTTCATGTACAAGTCTTGAAAAATACAATAGGATGGAAAAAAAGAATAATTGTGAGCTTTTTTTAGTTGGCTTATGAAGAGTAAACTAACAGGAAATTTAGGTGCAAAGAAAACATTATCAAGAGTGATATTTGTAGTGGATCTGACAACACCTCTTCCCATAATCGGAGAATAGGTGTCATTGGCCAGACAGACAGGAGATAAAGATGAGGAAACAAAAGAGGAAGAGAAAATAGACTTATTACCAATAATATAAGCAGACGCACCGGAATCCGACATCCAAGAATTACCACACGACACAGCAAACACGCTTAGAGAGGAGGCAGTAGTGGCAAAGGGAATGCTGCCAGAAGAGTGAAGCAATTTCTCATAATCAGTACAAGAAACAGAGATCATATCATCATGATCGCAGTGTCTAATGATGGAGTCGATAGTCTGGTATATGCATTATTAGCCCAGTCAAGTTTACCAAACTTCGCCCAATACTTCTCGGAGGCATGGTTGGAATGGCCACAGTGAATATACGAATGACTACTCGTGGTGGTATCAGTTCCACAACCACAACCGTGAATACTATTACGATCCCGAAAGAACCCACAACTGTGAGCAACCATACCCGAAGCGTCGGAAGTCGAGGAAAAACTGGTATCAAGACGATATGTGGTCACACGAAGAACTCGAAACAAAGCATTTGATAACGTGGGAATGTTATCACTTGCCAACATATTATCCCGAACCAGTCGTAGAGTGGAGTCCAAACCGGATAGGAACTTCGCAACCAAGAATTCCTCCCATTGATTCTTTTGAGTATGAGTGTCACAAGAGAGATGATGGTATAACAGAATTTCATTGGCGGCCCCCTTAAAAATAGCAAAATAATTACTAATAGATTGACCATCCTGGCGAAGAGCAAAGGGTTTTTCATATAATTCGAAAATACAAGAAACGCTCTTGTCATTTGAATACATGCCCCGTAAGACATTCCACATCTCCTTGGTAGTTTCCACAAACATAACATTAGTGCTCACGAACTCCTCCATGTTATTGAGAAGGTAAGCCATAACAGAACAGTCATCTGAAATCCAATCTAAATATTTTGGATCTTTAAAGTCAGGAGGACTGGACAGAATATGTTCCTTCTCGTGTGACCCAAGAATAGTTCAAATGAACATGACCACAAGAGATAGTTAGTCCTATTCAATTTAATAGTGGTAGTCAAATTGGATTTAGAATCCGAAGAATTCATCTTAGTAGGAAATCAAAAGCAGAACCTGAGTAGTAGCAGGTTAGGGTAGAGTTGGTTGACCCTCTCCTTCAACGATCAACAGTATGTGAGATCTTGGTCGCAGCAACAAGCAGCAGTGGTAGCAGGAGGCACAACAACAGTAGAGGCGGCAGAAAAAAAAAAACTAGGTCAGAGAAGGAGAACCTTGCTCTGATACCATGTAAAAGAGAAAGAAATAATTTGTTTTTCCTCTACCTAATTTGCTTACATGTGGGTATTTATATACATAATGAGAGAAAAAGGATCCTATAATTATGGTATGTGATTAATTACAATCAATCTTAATCCCTAAAATCAAGCTAATCTAAATCAATCATGATCCCTACAATTAAGGAAATCTTTGGAAGTATTCAACATACTGTTTACTTAGTAACTAATAAAATTGTTAATACAAGCTTGTTTTCTATTTATTTTCATTAATTTAACCACTTTATATTGCATCTAATTGTCTCTAAATTTTTAACTTTAACCAAATGCAAATTGTATAATTCTTTTGTTTAATGATAATTTTACTTTATCTTTTTTTTTATTTGATTAATTTAATCACCTTAGATTACTTTTTGTTCTACCTCCTCTCCTTCCTCTTCCTCCCACCTGCATCCCCTCTTGTTAAGCAAACCTCCAACACCAATTAAACTCTCACTCCTCTTTACTTATCCTCTTTTTCCTCTTCCTCCAACATTGGTGCACTCTTCTCCTTTAGCACGCTTTCCAACACTAATATTGGCATTGGTAGCACTATCTCATGTCGGCCAGAGACCAAAACCTCAGCTTAGCTTGAGATTTCAATCATGGTTGAAAGAAGGAATAACTAGCCAACCTTTCAGAGAAGCAATTAAAATAAAAGTAACTAATATAAGCGTTAGAAACCAAAATAAGAGTAGGATTCTAGTATTTCCTCTAAGAATCATGTAAGAAGAAGATGGAGTTAGTTTATGTTATGAACGCGGGGGGGGGAAGGATTGAAAAAAGACAAAGTGCAAAAATATTTCCAATCACCCCTTACCTTCTATTTTCTTTTGCAAATTGTGGGCAAAGAGAAGGAATGGATTGAAGAATTTTTTTAGTTTTAATCAAAATTGTTCTTGTCCAATTAGTGAGGAATTAATGTAAAGAGAGATTAAGAAAAGTTTTATCATCAAGAGACACAAAGATATCAAAAGGAGGAGATTGATTAAAATTATGATATGTACTCAAAATGGATGTTGAAAAAGCAAGCAAGAAAAAAAAATCAAGCAATGGTGTCATTTTGGTCTTCAATCGAAACGATACGATTTAAGTATTGTATTGTGTCATGTCGATATAGTTTCAATATTTATTTAATTGAATTATTAATAATAACAAGTAAATTTATTGTGATTATTTATTTAATTAATAATTAATTAAATTGCTAATACATGCTTGTTTGATTCATTTAATGGCCTTAGACTTGCAACTAATTAATTTTTAAATTTTAATCAAATATAAATTGTAGAATTATCTTACTTCATAAAAATTTTACTTGTTTTTCTATTTATATTTAATTAATTCAATCACCATAGGTTGCAACTAATTAAGTTTTAAATTTTTATCTTTAGTTATTTGTAAATTGTATAATTTTTTGTTTCGTAATGATTAAAATTTAGAGAAAAAGAACGAGAAAATAAAATCTTTTCCTTCCTCCTTCATAAACTGGGGGCATATTTTGCTTTCAAAATTTGACACATTGGAAAATTTTTTATTTACAAACCTAAGAGACTTCTAATGTCAAAGATATAATTTTCGTTTAAATGTGTATATTTGTATAATTGTATTTGAAATTTATTCGTTAACATTTAATATAAAAAATTGCACTAAACATCATTTTATTTCTTGTATTTTATTAGATAAAATCTAAATAACACTCTTGGATAAAGTGAAAAATTTTAAAATCCTTAGTTTTATTTTGGTTTTGTTTCCTTTTCATGACTATAATTATTGAAAAGGCAGTCTGGTATACGAAATTCCCATCAATCCAGAGTTCTAAAAAAGGTTCTATTATAAGAGGTTATTTCCGTAACTTAAACTCGTGACCTTCAAATTACACAGCAGCAACTTTACGATTGTGCAAGACTCCACATGACTACAATTATAGGAATGGACTAAAAATAAAACAATAAAAAGTCTTCAAGTTTAAGATATAAAATATTAAATTAAATATTAAATTTTGAAATTAAATTTATTTAATTTTATAAGTATAAAATTTTAAAAATATATATATAATATAAACTTCCAACTCAAATTTGATTCAATTAAATTGGAACTTTTAGATTTAAGATTTCTCCAATAAAATCAAATTCAAATTATATAATTTTATCCATTCAGTGCACATATATTCTAATTATATATTTTAATAAAATGAACTAAAATAGTGAAAAAAAATTAATTATTTTCTTAACATAACCAAAAAAAAATTATTTAACGAAAACATTTGTGTCAAATTCTAGCTTATTCTTGATGCACAAGCCAAGTTGAGATAAGGAGAATAAGAAGAAACTTGGCACACTTTAATTGAACCCTTTCTTATTGTTTGCTTGTAAAATCTTTCAAGATTTATAAAAAAAAGTTGCTAATGTTAGATGTTAAAATTTATCCTATTTAAAATTTTCACTTCTTAAATTATTTTCTTAAAAAAACTTACACCACTGATTAAGGTAAATGAAACTAATATTTTAAGTTTTAGAGGTCGAGTACAAGTCAATTTAAGATTAGGCGTTGTCTATTTAGTAGACATAGTGATTAGCATCAAGTGAGTTCAATTCGGAGCTGATTTTGGTTATTTTAATGTTGATCAAGTGATTAAGCCCCCTCGCACTTTGCTTGCCTCGTGGCCAACTATTATGGTGATGAGCTCTATGTATGGATGATAAGTAAACCTGTTGTGGCTAGTCCCAAGCCTAAATCAGAAAGGGTGATGGTTGCGTTAGGTTATCAGTCAATGTTAAACTTCAGCAAATTTTAATGAATGGATCCATCAAGTTACTGTGTTAATATTAAATTGTTTACTGAAAGAAACACATTATAGAGTTCGACTGTAATGTCTCAGCAAAGACCACTACATTTCTATTAGAACTTAGACGCAATATTAAATATACAAGACAAGGTTTAAAATCTCGACTCGTATCAGAATTTCGGTCTGCGACCGGAACGATACAGTTTCGGTATCGTATCGTCCGTGCCGATACTATTTCGGTATTTTTTTTAAACATTAATATTAATTATTTGATTTTTTTTTAAAATTTTAGTTAATTTTTAAAAAAGAATTTAAAATTTAATTTTACCTAAATTATAAATTTGAATTTAGAATTTTAATAAAAATATATTTTAATTTTTAATTTTTATTTAATATATAAATTAATTAATAATTTATTTAATTAAATTTTACAGTTTTATATATATATATATATATATTTATTTATTTATTTATTTATTTATTTATTTATTTAGAAAATCAGAAATTTCACGCGATCGCGGTTTCTCACCGCGATCGGGAATGCGATCGCCTTCCCGATCGCGCTCTGCTCGCGCCGCCGCGCTATTGCGACGTCGTCGCCTTAAGCTTCTTCGATCGATGCAGCGTTTGGTTTCGGTGATTCGTCGGAACGAAATTTTTCGGTGATTTCGTCCGAAACGGCTCGGAATTTAAAACCTTGATACAAGAGTTCTCGTACCATAAATTGGATAAAAACATATTATTAGAAAATTGATTATTTAATTTTTGAAATATGAAACATAAAAATGCTCACTTGTAAAGCAATGTAAGTAGCAGATACTATGATTAGAAGAAGAAATAATATTTTGTATTTACAAAAGACAATGGATAGAAGAGAGGCAAAGATGTTAGAGAAGTCAGGTTTTAAGTTATGATATACGGAAAAAATAGAACATAAAATGAAGTAGCTATTGTTGTGGATAATTCATTAAATGAAGTAATAGAAGTAATTAGAAAAAGAATAAAATTATAGTTCTCAAAATAGTGATGGTGAAAGAAACTATTAATATAATTAGTATATATGCATCTCAATTAGGATTAGATAAAGACACAAACTAAGTTTTATGAAAACTTAAATGATGTATTATAAAGAATTCCGCCGAACGAAATGATTTCAATAGGAGATCTAAATGAGCACGTAAGAGTAAAAAATAGAAAATATAATAAGGTGCTTGGGGTTATGAGTTTGGAACAAGCAATGAAAAAGGAAAAACTATGTTGGATTCTGTGATAGCATGTAAACTTATACTAGCTAATACATTTTTCAAGAAAAGATAATAATATTTTGTTACGTTGAAAAATGAGAATAATAAGTCACAAATTGACTTTCTTACGGTGAGTAAGAATGATAGAAAGATATATAAAGATTATAAAATGATTTCTGGAGAAAACTTAACTGCCCGATATAAGTTGATAGTATTGATTGTGCGTCTTAAGCATAGTATTAATATAAGAAAAATATGTATGACTCCTAGAATTAAATAGTGGAAGTTAAAAGATGAGAAACAAAATATATTTAAATAGAGGATAAGAGTACAAGAATTAAAAGAAATACATAATGACCCGAATGCGACATGGAATTAGATGAGATTAAAGTTAAAAATGACAATCAAATGTGTATTCAATGATTCAAAGAGATATACACCACCAAGTAAAGAATTTTAATGGTGAAATAAGAAGTACAAAAGAGAATGAAGAAAAAATGAATAGTTTATAAGGTCTTATACACTTGTAAGAATGAGGAAAATTTTAAAAAAATACAAAATAGCCAAAAAAAACAAAGAGGCTAAAAAAATAGTAAGTGAAGCTAAAAATGAAACTTTTGAAAGTTTATATCGACAAATAGACACAAATGAAGGGGAAAGAAATATTTATAGAATAACTAAAGAGAGAAAGACTAGAGATCTTACCTAAATGAGATGTATTAAAAATGAATACAATAGGGTACTATTAGACAATGAAGAAATAAAAGAGTGATGAAAAATGTATTTTCACCAATCTTTTAATAAAGTTTAGGTAATAAATTTAACTTAAGTAATTTAAGCAAGTCGAAAAAGTACAGAAATTTAAATTTCTATCATAATATTCAACCTTTAAAAGTAGAACATAATTTAAATGGGATTAGAAATGAAAAAGTAGTTGACTAGATGATATTCTGATAGAGATATGGAAGTGTTTAAGCAAGCAAGGTATTGAATAGCTTACAATGTTATTCAATTTGATATTGAAAATGAAGAAAATGTTCGATTAGTGAAGGATAAGTACTCTAGTTCTTTTATATAAAAAAATGAGACTTACAAAATTATACAAATTATAGGAGTATTAAACTAATGAGTCATACTATAAAACTATAAAAAAAAATAATAGAAAAAAGACTAAGGAAACCACGATGATTGAAAATTAATTTGGATTTATATCGAGAAAGTGGACAATAGAAGTTATATATATTCTTGAATTTAAAAAGTATCTAAAGAAGGCAAGACTTACACATGATATTTATTGACCTTGAAAAAACTTATAATAGAATTCCAAGAGAAATTATATGGATAATTCTCGAAAAGAAATGTATTAGTGTAGCATATTAAAATAATTATGAATATGTATGAAGATGTAATGATTAGAGTAAAAACATCAGGAGGATTAACTCCTATAACGATATAGTTATATCAAGGATCAGCTTTAAGTTCCTATTTTTTTTGCAGTTTATCATGAATGAATTCACTGGACACATTCAGATATGGTACCATAGTGCATGTTATTTGCAAATGATATTATTTTAGAAGATGAGACACCTAAAAGAATAAATATTAAACTTGAATATTAGAGGAGGAAAATGCTGGAAGTGAAAGGTTTTAAACTTAATATAGTAAAAATAAAATATATAAAATTTAAATTTAGAAATGTTAGATACAATAAAATAATTGTTAAGTTAGAAAATAATGAGTTGCCTGTAATTGAAATTTTTAAATATTTAGGATCATTTTTGTAAAGGATTGAGAGATTGAAAGAGATGTCCTATATAGAATATAAGCAAAATGATTGAAATGGAGGAAAGCATTGAGTGTTCTTTATGATTGCAACGTACTATTAAATTTTTAAAAAAAATTACAAAATGACAGTTAGACTTGCCATATTATATGGTGTTGAATGTTGAACTCTTAAGCACATGAGTAAAAGATGAGACTCGCAGAAATGAGGATACTAAGGTAGATGTGTGGGCATATGAGAATGGATAAAATAAGAAATGAAAATATTAAGCAAAAATTGAGATTGCATCTATTAAGGGGAAACTCCAAAAGATATATTTAAGATAATACAAACATGTACTTAGACGACTGGTAAATACTCCAGTTAGGTGATATGAAATTTTTATAAATATTCAAATCAAATAAGAAAAAGAAAGACCTAAGAAGACTTGTTAGTGATGCAGGGGAAGCGGAATGATGGAGATCCTTCCTCGTGTGAATTTGAACAGAGGGTTACAGAGAAATTGAAGGAGGGAATTCGTAAACAAAGAGGAGTCGCCTTTAAGTTTAACAAAAAGAAACTTTGTTAAACCAAAACAAGATGTCTTTACAAGAGTCCTAACCCTTATTTAAATAGTCTAGAATTGAGAAAAATTCGAAACAAACTAAAAAAATCTTAAAAAAAAAAGTAAACCAAAACCCTAACTTGGGTTTGGTGTGCGGCGCAACATGGCCATGCCCGTGGGCACGATCGTGGCAGGGAACACCGTCATGTTCCCTACAGGAACCTCCCATTAAGTCCCAAAATGGGACACGGTCATGCTCTTGAGCACGGTTAAGCTGTGTTGGCCTTTGATAACCATAATTCGCCTCATTCGGGTCCAGAATGAAGCACGTCCGTGCTAGGAGGCACGAGCAGGTCGTGTTGGCTACTTATTGCTCCTGTATCAAATGCCTGGGGTTAAAAGAAACTGGTCCTCGAGCTCAGTTTTTAGGCGTAAGGACTTATACTCTCTTAGAAGTATTCTTTGTCCACTAGCTCCAACACCTGTCGTTGCAACTCTTTGTCCTCCGTCAATCCCGGAATAAGATTAGTCTACTGTTGAATGTCCCTTATAAGTGAGTCTTGGAGGGCAATCCTTTGGCATCAAATATGCACTCTCCAAGTAATTGGTGTACTTTTGTCGGTATATCTGGGCCTGAGTCTAAAATGTTACTAGAA
The DNA here is from genome assembly GCA_025175895.1 of Wurfbainia villosa. NCBI lineage: Eukaryota > Viridiplantae > Streptophyta > Magnoliopsida > Zingiberales > Zingiberaceae > Wurfbainia > Wurfbainia villosa. The sequence continues at coordinate 113,755,483 of CM045993.1, forward strand.
CGAAGTAATAAAGCATAGGCAACTTTCTGTTGCACAAACACATCTACAGACCTAGACATAGAAAGAAAAGTAAAGCTAGAAGATGTCGAAATAGGAGTGGAATCCTCTCGTTGGGATATCAATACAATCTTCTTCCCTCTGATATGAAAGGTATAGGTGTTCTTCCGTCCATTATGGATAGCTCCGCGATCATACAGCCAAGGTTGTCCTAACAATATGTGGGATACATCCATCGCCACAACATCACACTAAGCCTCATCATGATACTCGCCACTGATAGAAAAAAAATGAGACATCTCTGATTCACAGTTACCTCGTATTCTTTGTTCGGCCCATATAACGTACTTCGGATAATGATCTGTCCTTAACTGTAATTTCTGCATAACTCCCTTGGATATAATATTTTCATAACTGTCACTATCAATAATCATTTTTCTACCTTATCTGCAAAGGTGCATGTCATGCAGAAGATATTCGTCCTCAACCAAACATCCCTTACTTCGTTCTTGGGAGTGAGAAGACTCTTACGAATAACCAGTGTTATGTGACCATCTCCGTAAAGTACCTTATCAATATCGTCCTCATCATAAACTTGGTCACCGACCGCTTCTGCATTGTTGCCCATATCTTCTTCAATCAATAGAGCTTCGTCTTTTTGGATGGCATATATTTTTCATTCAGTGGCCTTATGTCTTGATTCACCATATTGAAAACACTTGAGAATAGATTTAGGAAGAACCTAAGGTGTTATCTGGATAGAATGGGATTTCGGGGTGTGAGCTAGTTGATCGCTCAGAATCTCAAGTTTCCGACTCTATTATTTCTCAATCGCCAATGCACGTTAATAAACCTCTGAAACAGTCCAAAAAGAATACAGACTAAAAATATCCTAAAAAGATTGTCGCAAACCTCCCAAATATCTGGCTGTCAACTGCTCCATCTCATAAAAATCATTTCGAGTGATTAACTGATAAAATTCCTCCGTATACTCATCTGTTGATCGGATGCCCTATCTCAAAGTATGAAGATGATGAAATAATGATTGAGTATAATCAAAAGGGAGAAAATGACCTTTTATCTTTTCCTAATCAATAATCTTAATCTTGTCCTGTCTCTCGCGTGAGCACTGCAATTGTTCCCACCAAACAGAAGCTCGGCCCTTGAGTTTAATGATGACCAATTTCACTTTGGCACGATCAGGAACTTCTTTAAAATCAAAAATCCACTAAACTTCGTTAATCCAATCAATAAAATGTTCTTGTAATGTACCCACAAACTCAGGAAGATCGACGTGAAAACCAAGGTCTCTATACCGTTCTTCACGCCCACGGTGATCACGATGATACGAGTTTTCAAAATTCGACGTAGAGCATCGATCAAATACCTCTCGATCTTCCAAATCTCGTGTTGTTAAACGTTGAGATAACTCCACGATTTATCTCTGTAGATCCTCAATGAGCTCCTACAAACTTCGATCCTAGTGCGAGGCTTCCTCAACCAGAACCTACTTTTCATGATCACGACCATGACGACCCTCCATAGATCTAGGACTCATATACTAACTGACACAGGAGGAGCGGAATGATGGGGATCCTTCCTCGTGCAAGTTCAAACAGAAGGTTGCAAAGAAATCGGAGAGAATTCGTAAACAAAGAAGAGTCATCGCTAGGCGGAAAGAAACGTATTAAGCCAAAACAAGATGTCTTTACAACGATCCTAACCCTTATTTAAATAGCCTAGGAATTGAAACAAATTGAAAAATTCGTAAAAAAATAACAAACCAAAACTATAACTTGGGTTTGGTGCGCAAGTCATGCCCATGGGCATGGCCAAACAGTGCTCCCTGTTGGAACTGCCTGTTAAATCCCAGAATGGGACACGGTCATACCCTTGGGCACAACCAAGCCGTACTGGCCTCTGATAATCCTATTTCGCCTCATTCGGATTCAAAATAAAGCACACCCATGCTAGGAGGCACAAACAAACCATATTGGCTACTAAATGCTCCTAAATCAAATAGCAATGATAAAACAAGATAAAATTTTAAATATAGATGATGATATAGTAGAGGATAGAGTTCAATGGCATAGGAAGATTCATATAGTCGATCTCATCTAGTGGGATAAGCCTTAGTTATTGTTGTATTTTAATACTGAACCAAATTTATATATATAATAGCTCAATTTAATTGTATTTGATTTAGTGTTAGTTTATAAAGAATAAAAATTATCTAATTATCTCCTTCCTCTCTCTGCTCTTTCATTTTTTCCCCCAATTCGTATCTTTAGATCAGGAAGCGCCTGCCACTACAGCATGTCATTGTGCATCTTTATCCATCATTGACCCCACCACTTTCCAATCATCCTCTCCTTCTACCCTCTCCTCATTTATCTCCTTCGATCTCTTTCCTCTCCTCGATGTTCTATCATATCACGATGTTGAAGTATCTCGTATGTCAATCCACAGGTAAGATGTTAAATTATGCCCATACCGAGTGACATGGTTCAACACAAAAACTATGGTTGAAAGAAATAATATCTAGCTTCTCTTTTGAAGTTGTAATTTAAAAAGTAACTAATATAAGTGCTACAAATAGAAACAAAAGTATTTTAAGAGAAAAATATCAAAAAAAAAAAAAAAAGACTAAGGCTATGTTTCTTATGAAGGAAGAAAAAGTGAAACGAAACAACAAAAAGGTCACTCTAATTTCGCTTCGCCTCCCTTTTCTTTAGCAGAAGAGAAGAGAGAGAAGAAAAGGACCAAAGAAAATTTTCCTTAGAACCAAGGTTTAAAATCTCAAGCTGTATTGGAGTTTTAGATTTTGATTAGAAAGACATTATTTCGGTACCATATCAATGTTTCATATATGGTGCCGCTGAAGAATTAGATGGAGAACAAGGAAGAAGATGAAAAGGATGAATAAGAAGAGAGCACATGTATATTTTTGACTCTTATATGGAATCCAACAATTTTAACATTGTACCATATAACGAAAAATCAAAATAATAACAAAACATAGCATGTCAAAGGGTGTCGAATGTTAGTATGACACAATACTCATAGATATGATTGACACAACAACACGAGATAAATTACATGTGTCAAGCAGTTCTTAATAGTTTTGAATTTCGGTAATTTATCGGAATGTTTTGATCATGCACATGGTATGAGATTTTAAACGATGATTTAAACCAAAATTATTCCATCCAAGTTTGGCAAAAAAAAGCATTGTTTAAGTGCAATGCCGATTAATCAATTATTGAAATTTAGGCTTCCCTTTTTTTTTCCTTTCTATGAAGGACTATATGAGAAATTCTACTTCTTTCTTGACCCTCTAAGGAAATATAACTAAGGTTTAAAATCTCAAGCCGTACCAAAGTTTCAATCTTTGACTGGAATAATACTGTTTCAATATCATGTCGTGTATTGATTCATGGTATTAGAAATAGATTAGAGTTGAAAAGGGAAGAAGATGAGTTGAAAAGAGAAGGAGATGAAGTATAACAAGGAGACTTGTCTATGCTTAGCATAATTTTAAATCTTGCACCGTGCCAATCAAAACAGTCGAAACATATCATTCCAATAAATTACTAAAACTCAATACTACTCAATACAATTAATATTCCTTTCTTTGCTTCATCTCCTTCTTTCTTCAACCTTCAATCTATCACTAGCATCATGCATGGGAATGTCAACGTAATACTAGAACAATATCTTTCTAATCAAAGAAAGATCAAAACTACGACATGACTTGAGATTTTGAATCTTGTTGTCAAGTGCTATCAAATTTCGATGATTTACCAACACGATACATTTCATCCATTTCACCCAACACAGTCCAAGATTTTAAACCATGAATACAACATAAGAATACATTTAACTACTCTTTCTTTATGGATTGAATTCCCTACCTTCTTTATTGCCTCCCTTCATAGAAAATACTAATAATCTTAATTCATACACACAAGCAGAATCGAGTGAAAAGTGATAGTGAAACTTTAATCCTAATAATACTTCATCATGAAATGAGAAGCAACATTGCTACTTCAAAGACCTAAGTTTAAAATTTTCATTTTGTTTCAAGTACTATTAGCACCTTTATAGTGTTTCCTTTCAATTTAAGTGGGTCCCTCCATATTTTAAGATATTCCATTGCCACTCTCAATTTTCTTTTGAAGATGAACCTCTTTTTGGTACTATTTTATTGTATTACAACAGCAACAGTTGGGCATACGGATTAGATTAAGTGGAAGATGAATTGATTATATGCGTGAAAGGACTCAAAGAGATTCTCCAAGGATCTAGGATCTAGATGATTATCCTATTAGGGATGATAATCTAGGTGTGCATAGATGGTGGAGCCAAAGACAGCAACATGTTTAGGGATCACAATATAATAACTAGGTATCCACAAGTACCTTACTAAAACTGGTTGTGTTCAGTACCTGTTTACCATTCCGGGTAGGGCATGGGTATCAATTAGTCATGCAATTACATGCCTTTTTGGTATTTTGCATGGTCACGAATACCCACAAATATCAATAAACAAATAAATGTACAGATTTTATAAATAAAAAATCCCTCTTTTTAGTAGATAATTTTTTCCCACTACTATTTTCAAACAAGTCCCTTAATTGTATTTATGCTAATTGATGATTTTATTAAGAGTTTGCTAATTTATTGTCATTATATTTGTTGATTGATATTAGTCAATTTTTTTGTCTTCAGGAGGAATATGACCGTCCATTTATTCAGGTATTTATGGCAAGTTTGCAAACCTATTTGATTAAACAGGATAAATCATGGGTACCTGACCAGTTGTTATCCCTATCAGGGATAGAGAGGAAGGTACCAATGAAGCACTAGGTTTGTTAGAAGGAAATGTGCATCATGCGTCAATACTTCAGGCACTATAAAACCATCATGGTTATAGGGAATGAGGTGATTTATCTGATTCTTTTTCCTTTCACTTATAGTTTGATTGCGATTAGAGCTGGATTTAAAGATGGCAGCGATCCTATCCTGATCATGACGTGACTATAGATGAGGCAATGTTAATGCAATATTGGCAATCTCCAGCATCATGGAAGGATGCAGAAAAGAAGGATCCACAGGAAGCTAAGGTAGAAAATAAATCTCTTGATCTTCAGGGAGAGGCTTTATCTGCTACCAAGGAGTATCAACCATTGAGAGGGAAAATATTATATTGTATGCACAAAGGAACTATAGCACCATAGATATATACTCCAATAAACCATCCAATAACTAAATGTTCATGTGGGACTAAGCCATCCATAGATATATACTCCATAAAATGTAAAACTATTAACTATTATAGCTTTAATTGTTCTATTGTAGCATTGAGTCATTCGCTTGAGTGCCTTTAGAGATCATAGGATCACAGAATCAAACATAACATGGTATTGCAACAAAAAGTCTGGAGGTTGGGGTACGAATACTACCATTACCAAGTGTCATTAACTAAATAAACTAGTTAAATCAATCCACAAATTGGGCTTGGGCAAGTCCAATTCACCGCATGCCTATACATGTGAAGGAGAGCATCAGAAGATAAGAAAACTAGATTTTATGTTAATTAATTATTTAATCAAACTAAATACACCTTGATTTTCTAATCTAATGATTCAGATTCATGGAAACACGATCTCTTACCCATCGATTACATCAACGATTAAAGTACTCGATTGATTCATAATTTAAAAGCAAAATCATAAAGCACACCACCAGCTATTATTAAAAAATTGCTCAAGTTATTAGTATGATTCAGTGAACTAAAACTCAAATAAGCCTATGAATAATGTCCAAAAGAGAAATAGGAAAATATGTTGAAACTGCACAAAGTATTGATCAAATAAGAAAGAAATATGGCATATTATGTCAGAGTTGCTTACATCAAGTGGAGGGCTATATAACTCGATACCATTACTTATCTGACCATAAGGTTCCATTAAATCAACAACTGATTCCATATCCTCCCTTGTCAATGTCAATCCTAAATGATCAACTAGAGATTTGCTTATCCTTCTAAACCCTGTTGTCCGTCTCAACCATGTAGGAACAAATTTACTCAAGCTCTGTAAAGAATGTAAAAAAAAAACGTCATTAACAAGATACCTAAAAATAAAATAAATGATGGCTTATATGTGTCATCCACATGTTAAGCTTGAAATTTACCAAGACATGCATCACGATTCATTAGTAAATAATAGATGACGAGCATAGTTTAGGAAATAATATACAACAAATTGATGTAACCAAGTGATGGTATCATTCTGAAAAAGAAGCTGCCAGCTACTACACCTTGAACTTCCCACATCCTATTGATATTCCTTGGTTAATTTTGATATATTTTTCTCATCAATTCAAATTTCTCCATCAACATATGTAATGTGCGTGTCCACATGCTCTTCCTACTCATTTATTGAATCAATTTTCTTTATTGTATATTGAGGTTATGAACTTTACCATGTATTTTCTTCATCTATGTGACAGTAACCTTATTTTAACATTCTTATTTTTTTTATTATTGAATTCTGCTCATACAATTTGGATTTCTTATTAGTAAATCTTGACAGGATCCATTGCAGAAATTAGATAGTTAGAAATTATGATATTCTAAATTTGCTAAAAGAACATTTTGCCTGCAAGATATTACAAATAAGAGTTACAAAATTGTTACATACCGCAAACCAACTACAATAGGATATCAGTTCATCAGCATCAAGAACCTTGCTGCGGAATGCACTAGCTTCAAGTGCTAAAGGCACAAGCTTCAATTCTGTTGGCCTTAGCAAAGCAGTCTTCTCAGAAACCTAAAAATGAAAGTTCAAACACAATGCAAATTAAATCCATTATCTTTGAAACAGAAAAAAATACCATACAATTGCAGAAATAATGCTTATATGTGAAAAATCAAAGTTTATCTCCAATTTAGTGAGCAGTGTTGGGAGTTTAATGGATGTTAGAAAAGACAATCATTGAAGTGTTTAGCAAGCATAGGAAGCATTCATATTTTTTTAATATTAACTCAGTATCAAAGGTCTTCTGTCTTTGTGCGGAATGTTTACAAGTAACCTTTTAGCTTTGTGATCTAATATTCAATGGTCAAAGAAACAAGATGATATCACTCTAGTAATTGTCAAGAACAGGTTGACAATTTCATGCATTATATTGCATATCAAGCAGAAAATTCGGTCAAGTGCACAAATACAAACACCAAGTAACAACAACAACAATCAAGCTTTATTCCACTAGATGTAGTCGACTATATGGATCCTCCTACGTCATTGGGATCTATCCCCTATTATATCATCACCTATATTTAAATATATTTTATCTTGTTTTATCATTACTAACCAAATTTTCTTTGGTCTTTCTTTTTGTCGTTTGATTTGCATATTTATAATAATTTCACATCGACTAACTAGAGCATCTAGGTTGAACACGCTTGGTGTTCAACTCGATAAAAGTTCGTTTACGTTCATTCAATATGTATCAAAATCAATTGATAAATAAGTTTGAACAACTTGATAAATTAAATAAACAAACTTAAACACATATGTATTCGGCTTGCTAATGTCCGTGAACAATGTTCGTGACAGTGTTCATGAACAAACTCATTTAAAAATTATTTATGAACTTATTTATACTCATTTATAAATAAGGATTAAAATACTAAAAGTTTAAATAAACAAACAAGTTTGACTTAAGAACTTGATAACGTTTAAATAAACCAAACTTAAATAAGTTTGAAGCGAGCTTGATTCCAGCTTGAATCGAGCTTGATTAAAAGCTTGATACACATTAAACAAGCCAAGCTCAATCTTCAAAAAAAGAAACCAAACCAAGCTTAAACAGGTTTTTCAATTGCTTGATTAATTTTAGACTTGATTTGGCTCAGCTTGGTTATCTTATCAAATAAACCTGAACAATGTAAAGCTTAGCTTCGCTTGGCTCGTTTACAGCCCTAAGAGCATCTACTGATCATCTAAGTACATATATGTATCATCTTAAATATGTCTTTCAAAGTTTTCTTAATAGATGCAACCCCAACTTTCGTTCTAATATTCTCAATTCTTATTTTAGTCATCCTCATATGTCCACACATCCATCTTAACATTCTCATTTCTACAACTTTCATCTTTTGCTCATGTGCTTAAGTCATAATCCAACATTCAACTTCATATAACATAACAAATCTAACTGTCGTTTTATAAAATTTCCCTTTAAGTTTTGAATGTACTTTATGATCATAAAAAATATCCAATGTTCTCCTTCATTTCAACCATCATGTTTGTATTCTATGCAAGACATCTCTTGCAAAACCTCCATCGTTTTGCAAAAATGATCTTAAATATTTAAAATTTTCAGTTACAGACAATTCATTGTCTCCTAACTTAACAATTGTCTCATTGCATCTAATATTGCTAAATATAAATTCCACATATTCTATCTTTACTCTACCAAGTGTAAGACCTTTCACTTCTAGCATTTCCCTCCAAAATTCAAAATAAATATGGAACCGCCACATTAGCAGCCCCCTCCGACTGCCCCTACCGGTGGAGGAGGTAAATCAGGAACTCAGTTGGCAAGTGCAGAGGAGGTCGGTCAATAGCCCAGGGTGGTGAAACCCCCGAGATTTAACCCCTGCCCACTTAAGAGTTATCCCTGTGCACTTACCAACTAGGCTATCCCTGGGAGCTTTCCCTCCAAAATTCAAGCTTCTCCTTCACGTGTCTCAGCTACCAAAATAATATCATCTACAAATAAAAGATACTATGGTATCATATCTTAGATGTTTCTAGTGAGTTCATCTATGATTAGTGTAAAAAGATAGGAACTTAAAGTTTATCCTTGATGTAACCCTATATTTATAGGAAACACTTCAGTTAATCCTTTTGTCGTTTTCACTTTTATCATTGCATCCTCATACATATCCTTAATTATTTCAATATATATTACACTAACACCTTTCTTTTTTAGAATTCTCCACATAATTTCTCTTGATGCTTAATCATAAGCTTTTTTAAAATCTATAAATACTATATGTAAGTCATGCTTTCGATCCCAATACTTTTCAATTATTTGTCTGAGAAGATGTATAATTTCTATTATCGATCTTCGCGACACAATTCCAAATTGATTTTCGATTACCATGGTCTTCTTTCTTAGTCTTCTTTATATTACTTTTTTCCATAGTTTTATAATATGACTCATTAATTTAATACCCTTATAATTTGTACAATTTTGATTGTCTCTTTTGTTTTTATATAAAGGAACTAAAGAACTTATCTTCTACTGATCGGGCATTTTTTTCGTTTTCAATATCAAATGGAATAACTGTGTAAGTCATTCAATATCTTGTTTGCCTAAGCACTTTCATACCTCTATCGGAATATCTTCTGGTCCAACTACTTTTCTATTTTATATCCCATTTAAAGTCTCTTCTATTTTTAAAGGTTGAATTGTATGATAAAAATTTAAATTTCTATATTTCTTTGACCTACTTAAATTACCTAAGTTAATTTGATCACTTAAATCTTCATTGAAAAGTTGATGAAAATATTTTTTTCATCGCTCTTTTATTTCATCATTGTCCACTAGTACCCTATTGTATTCATCTTTAATATATCTTATTTGGGCAAGATCTCTAATCTTTCTCTAGCTTTAGCTATTCTATAAATATCTTTTTCCCCTTCTTTTGTATCAAGTTAGAGATATAAGCATTTAAAAAATTCATTCTTAATCTCACTTACTACTTTTTTACCCACTTTCTTAGTCATTACATACTTTTTTAAAATTTTCTAGTTCTTGTAAGTGTACAATACCTCATAGGCTTTTCATTTTTCGTTCACTTTCTCTTGTACTTTCTCATTCCACCACCAAAATTTTTTACTTGATGGTGCACATCCTTTTGACTCACCTAGTAGACTTTTAACTATCATTTTGAACTTTAATATCATCTTATCTCATGTGGTATTTGAGTCATCATGTATCTCTTCTAATTCTTGTACTTCTATCCTCTCTTTAAATATGTTTTGTTTCTCATCTTTTAACTTCTACCATTTAATCCTATGAGTCATAAATGTTTTTCTTCTATTAATATTATACTTGAGATGCATATCTAACACTACCAATCTATATTGGATAGTTAAGTTTTCTCCAGGAATAGCTTTACAATCTTTACAAATATTTCTATCCTTCTTTCTCACCATAAGAAAGTAAATTTGTGACTTATTATTTTTACTTTTAAACGTAATCAAATATTCTTCTTTTCTTAAAAAACATATTAGCTAGTATAAGTCATATGTTATTACAAAATCCAATAAAAATTTTCCTTCTTCATTAACCCCCATGCACCCTATTATATTTCACATTTTTTATTCCCACATGCTCATTTAGATATCCTATTAAAATTATTCGTTTGGCGAATTCTTTGTGATACTCATCTAAATCTTTCTAAAATCTAGTTTCAATATCTTTATCTAATCCTATTTGATATGCATATAAGCGAATTATATTAATAGTTTCTTTCGCTATCACTATCTTGAGAGCTATAATTCTATTCTCTTTCTAATTACTCCTATTATTTAATGAAATATCTACAATAATAACTACTTCATTTCGTATTTTACTCTTTCCTATATACCATAACTTAAAACATAAGCTTTCTACGTCTTTGCCTTCTATCCTAACCATTTTGTCTCTTGTAAACACAGAATATTAATTCTTCTTTTAATCATAGTATCTAACACTTCCACTGTTTTACCAATAAGCATTCCTATATTCTAAGTTCCAAATCGTAAACAATCAATTTTCTTATAATATATATTTTTATCCAACATATGATGTGAGAACTCTTGTATATTTAACACTACATTCAAATTTTCATGGAGATTAAGCGGTCCCTGCTAAGATATTACAGTCGGACTTTGCAATGTATTCCTTTCGAGGAACAACCTAGCATTAACATAATATCTTGATTGATCCATTCATTAAAATTTGTTGAAGTTCAAAGTTAGCTAGCAACCTAATGTAACCCTCTCCCTTTCTCATCTGTGCTTAGGACCATCCATGGCAGAGTTCAATACACCAAGTACAACAATAAAAACCAAGTTTTATCTCAATATATGGGATCGGCTATATGGATTCTCCTATGTTATTGGACTATATTCCTACTATATCATCATCTATATTTAAATAAATTTTATCTTGTTTTATCGTTGTTAACCAAATCTTCTTTAGTCTTCCTCTTTCTCGTTTGATTTGTATATTTGTAATAGTTTCACATCGCTTAACTAGAGCATCTATCAGTTATCTAAGTGCATATTTGTACCATCTTAAACGTCTTCCGAAATTTTTTCTCAACAGATGCAACCCTCAATACACCAAGTAAAAGATAATAAAAGCAAGGAGCAAAACAAAATAACATACCAAGTCCAAAAAAATAGTAATAAAACCACCACATTAGCGGCCTCCCACCACTGTCCCTACCATGGAGAGAGGTAAATCATGATCCAGTTGGCAAGCACAAAGAAGAGGGGTCGTCGATAATCCAAGGTCATGACTTTCCTCCACTATAGATAAGTCTCTTTGCACTTGCCAACTGGATTAGTCCTAGGGCTAAAAATTGAACAACTATAGATGCATAGGAAAATGGTTCACTGTGAAATTCAAAATTGTGCTGAGTGCCTCACAAGATACACTTTGCTGACAGACATTTGAATGATTATAGATGTGGAAGAGATAGCAACAAATTAGGTCAACAGAAAATAACAATGTAGAGACGGAAATAAATATCTAGCATAACAATCCTTGCCCTGTGGGCCATGGTGTCAAGCATCATTTGATAGACAGATTTATGGAAAGAGGATAAAGAAGTCGGCTCAAACATGATATGATGCTTCCTTCAAAGGAGAAAGGGAAAATAGAACTTGAAGCAATTTCCATGTCCAGACCTTCTGGTAACAAATTAAATTACTGATATGTCAAAGTTCAATATCCAATAGATCATGTTGGCAAGGGAATTGAGACATTTAGTAAAGATCTGGGGCACTGAAAAAAGTATTCAAGTACACAAAAAAGCATCTATAGAAATCTTAATGAAAAATAAAATGCACATGAAAATGGAATTATTCTTCTAAAACCATATTCACCACCAAGTCATTCTTCAATAATTTTCTAACAAAGAAATAGAATTAACAAGAGGAACAGAGAAACAAGGCATAAGGGTTTATGTAAGTAACCTTCTTCCAGTCAACAAAATCAATAAGGCCATCATCCATTGTATCTTTAGCAGCAAAACATAATATTTTTTCTCTTTCCATCTGAGTTGGCCGTTGAAGTTGTAGTACCCTGTCCATACGTCCAGGCCTTCGCAAAGCCTCATCAATTTTATTAAGTTTGGTAGTGGTGGCAATTAGAACAACTCCATCTTGCTTTTCAAAGCTGCAAATTGTATTACATATTAAAAAAGATTGTTCAAAATTTAATTGTTATTAATATCAAAATAAAAAGGTTATGATGAACAATTATGTGAACTAGGCAAAATCCTCCTCCATCAATGCTCCATGGCCTAGTGTTTAGCAAGTTTTCTAACTTCATGTTTACATGCTAATGACAATAATCTGACACCCACAAATGAAAATTATGTTGTATCTTGGGATTAAATCAATTAGAATGGCGTATCTAGCTAGTGATTATATTTATTAGAAACATGTATCTAGATATTAGATTGATTAGTAAGGAAAGGTTGCTCTTATTTATCCTTTATATGGCTACCGTCTATTTAAAGACTTAATCCACTTAATAGGACATACATCAAACAACAATCAAGCCTTATCCCACTAGGTGGGGTCGGCTAAATCCACTTAATAGAATATGCTTCTGTTAAAATAAATGATTTGATGTGTTCTACTGCATTTGATGTTTGACTCAACTTGTACCACAGGTCAATGTGTGCAATAACCAATGAATAAGCTGCAATCCTAGTTTCCTTTTCTAACCCATGTCTCAACTAGCATCAAAGGGATATTAAGCCTTCCCCACCGCTAGTGATTGCCCTTCCTCTCTGCAGTTGTGCACAATCTTCTCTCTTGACTGCCACCCTCTTTTATATATTGCATTTTTTTCTGCCATATAATGTAAGGAATATAAACTCTTTCCTCTCAAACGTAACCCCCATTATGTCACATCATGTCTCAATCTGTTGATTGCTCTCAAAGTTATTTTACTCATTCAGGGAATCACCTGCTTTCTCTATTAAATTCTATCTCATGTTTAGCCAATTTGAACCTCACTTTAAGAGTTCTATCAAACTCAATGGTTCTGAACTCCAACTATCTTCTATGGAAGCAAGTAATTGTATTTCCTGACACAAATGTATGTTGCACCCAAATGGAAGTTGGATTAATCGTGTGTATCATCTAGTATTTGCTACTGATGTCATGGCCGTAAAACAGAAGCTGAAGGTGGCTTTTCTTGATTCTAGAGTCCAGTTACATAAACATTACCCTCATACTCATGTGACTCCCAGTTACATGTGGATGCTACAATCCAGTCCTTGCCCATGAAGTTTTCAGTGTTCTATGCCTCTCGCTCCAATTCTTCTAAGATTACACCACTAGTTTCAGGTCATTTTCCAAATGCCACCAAAGGTGGTCATGGTGCACATAGAGCTTGCGCTCACCAAAGTTGCTTTATTTCTCATACTGTGTGACTGGATGAACAATACAATTCTTTATTGTTTGTAGAAATTTGTTAAACCTTCGAAACTCAACTAGATCAATCTCTTTCAACATCCACTTTTGATTCTTGCAAGACTTGTTCCCATAGCACCAACATCCCTGTAGTTAATTATGAGGATCTCCTTCACTCTTCTATTGGCTCGACTAATCTAGCCTTGCTATAGCATCGCAATTTCTTACGTCTTATGTCTTTTACCCAAACTATTATTATCCACTCTTATTCTCTCTCTTCCATCCCCCACCATCGCTTTTGAAATTACATGTTGAGTCACATAGCATGGTCAAATTTTACTAATTTTTAGAAATAATTAGTGAGAAATTTGAGTAAAATCTTCTAAAATTTATCTCAACACACTTAATGTATGTTGAAGCATGTGGAGTGTTGACACGACCAAAGTTCAGAGTACACTCTAGGTGTCTATCTTTAGCCAGATGGCAACTAATTCAGAGTAGTGTTGATAATAATGTTGATCAACACCATAGAAGAAAGGAAAAGAATCTATTAGCGAACACAAACAGCATGATGAGAACAGGGAGGAGGAATGGAAACCTACCTTGAAGTTCATTAGAGCAACAAAATCAGCATCAATACGTTGTCAAAAGCACCTGCCGAAGGTCAATATGTGACGCGTCTAGGAATGTGTCAGCATTTCAATAAGGAGCAAAAACTACAACCCTCGTATACACAACACGAGATCTATTACTCTAAACATAGTATAATGCACCAAAATTTCAATTAGCAATCTAATTTCTATTTTTAGTCATATTTTTAGATGTATTAAAACTTACTTGAACCTATTTTGGCATGCTTCAATACATGTTAAGTCATATTTTTAGATGTATTAAAACTTACTTGAACCTATTTTGGCATGCTTCAATACATGTTAAACCATGCTGAGAGATGGCATAGTGTGCTACAACAATTGACTACCTAATTAGAATATTAGGTAAATATATTAGGTGAAAGGGGAATAAAGGTGTAAACCTCATTTGAATTCATCTCCATATGACCTTTAATGTGAGTAAAAGAGGACTAAAGTTGTAAATCTCTTTAATTCATCTCTCGCTTCAGCATGTGCCAAGGTTAGCACATTATGTGTCCATATCATTGTTGATGCAAATCACACTTTAAATTCAGGAAGTGACAATGGGTCTTCGCCATGACTTTGTGGTACACGATGATTTCTTATTTCGAGGACTACAATTGTACATTCCAAATTGCTTGTTGAGGTAACAGATTTTGGGTGAGTTGCATAATGAAAAATACTTCGGCAGTGACAAGACATTAGCCCTCATATGATCCGATTTCAATTGGCCTAAGAATGAATTTCATACTTGGACTATCTCACACCCAGCGAACATCAGATTCTTAGTGGTGGTCAATAGGTTCTCCAAGAAAATACACTTTGTGGCTTGCAGAAAAACTATGGATGTCGTACGGATTACACACCTATATTTCAGAGAGGTTGTTCGATTATATGGCATCCTGCATTCCATCGCTTTATATCAAGACACCAAGTTCATCAGTCAATTTTGAAAGAGCTAGTAGAGCAAAGTAGGAACCCGATTAAATCTCAACAATGCCTATCATCCACAGACAAATGATCAGACCAAGGTGGTCAATCGGAGCTTGGGTAACTTATGAGGTGTTTGGAGGGCTCGAAGCTAAAGCGAAGTTTGCATACAATAGATCGAAGGACCGAATCATCGGGCTTACTCATTTTAAGACAATCTATAGACGGAGCCCATCCGAAGCACTAGATTTAGCCCCCATCCCATGCACGAGACAACCTAATCCTAAGGCGGAAGAGATTACCAAGCACCTTCAGTTCAGAGTATGCATGAACATATCAAGCAGGCTATCTAGGAAACACCAAGTACAAGGAACGAGCTCACGATCATCAACATCAAGTATTTTCCATGTTGGAGATTTGGTGTGGACAATACTAACCCGTAACCACTATCCTCTTGGAGAATACAACAAACTTAAGGAGCGAAAGATTAGCCCATGTGAGATCCTGCAAAAGATCAATGACAACGCTTATAAGTTGTGTCTCCCTAGCCACTTGAAGACCTCTGACGTATTCAACGTTAAGCACCTAACTCCTTACGCCAGAGAAGGTAATGACACTAGTTTGAACTCGAGGACGAGTTCTTTTCAGCCTAGGGCGTCTGATACAGAAGCATCCAACATTATGGTTAATTCTTATCTTATAATGCAACCTTGCCTCCTTCTGAGCCATGACAAAGAGTAATTAAGATCTCCAACAAGGATTTTGACACCTCTGTGAATCCGTAGTGTGAGTTTACTTCATTTTAAGCCTTGGCATGAGAAATTCAAACCCTTCTAACAGCCAACACAGCCTGATCATGCCCCCTAGCACAGGTGTACTTCATTCTGGATCAGAACGGAGAAAAGAGGCTAACACAGTCTGATCATGCCAAAGGGCACCACAATCGTGTCATTCTAGGACTTGACCAAATGTTCCCAGTAGGGAACACAGTCTAGTCATGGTGCGTCGTACGCCACATGTAGATAGGGTTTTGATTTTGTTAATTTTTTTTTGTTTGTTTGAATTTTTCTCAATTACTAAGCTATTTAAACAAGGATTAGGGCCCTTGTGAAGACATCTTGGGTTTAGTTTAATAAAGTTTTTTTCGTTAAATTTAAATGTGGGGATCCTCTTTGTTTGCGAGTTTTCCTCCTCCAATTTTCTCTGCAACCCTCTGCTCCATCTTCATTGGTGGAAGGATTCTCATCCTGCTTTCCTTACGTTAACTATGCACCCTATAATATTCCTCATTTTTTACTCCACAAAACTATTTAGATCTCCAATTAAAATCATCTAGCTTTTTGGAATCTTTTATACTATCTCATCTAGAACATTCCAAAACTATATTTGTATTTTCAGCTCGTCCTACTTGAAGTACATATATTCTAATTAAATTAAAATTTTCTTTTCTTACCACTATCTTAAGAGCTATAATTCTATTTTCTTTCTTAACTACTCCTATTACTTCATTCTTTGACAAACTATCTATAACAATTCTACTTCATTTCTCGTTTTAATTTTCCTGTGTATCATAAATTAAAACTTGTGTTCGCTATCATCTTTGTCTTCTTCTCTATCCATTTTATCTCTTGTAAATATAAAATATTAATTTTTTTTCTAATCATCGTATTTATTACCATACACAAGGTACAAAAAAAATAATTAAAATGTGTAATCCATTGGCATGATCGACACAATGACACGACATAGATTATATATGTTGATTAATATTGAGTTTTGGTAATTTATCAAAATGATACGTTTTGACTATGTCACGCAACAAGACACAAAATTTCAAACTACGATTATAAGCATAAGAAGAGTTTTGAATAGATAGAAATAGAAAATTGATGCACCTACAGCATAATGGATCTCAACTTATCCTCTATTTTTGCGCCTTTTGTAGGTCAACTGTTTTCAATGTAATGATTTCACCATGTTGGTCTAAAAATCTTTTGTCATATTTATACCACAAAAATAATACACTCACACAAAGAATATACAAATATATTGTTTCATGATAAAACAAAAGTTTACAAATAAATCTTTGACTTGTAGAATACATTTAGAATGAGAAATATGTATACTGATGTAAATTATATACAAAAATTAGGGAAATTTCATGAGAAACAGAAAATCCATTCATAAAGGCAAATTATATAATTTTGCAAGATCACAGCTTTCATTTAGATTAAACATAGTTCATTTTGAGTACAAGAATATTTTAATTAATGAATTATATGATAAAGGCAAAAATTTTAGTTAGTAATATTGAAGTCACGCGCTTATAATTTCTATATTATTTAAATTTACTGATTCCTAAGACTACGTTTGGTACGTTGTAATCAACCTTGTAATGTAATTCAGATTGCATTACAAGACAAAACCTATATAATCCGATTACATTCCAAATCGTAATATGAAAAGTGTCGGACACTCAATAGTCGACGTCGATTGTCGCCGCCACCGCCGGCCACTGCCCCCCCTCGTCGTTGGTCGACCACCGACCGCCGCCGATGGTCGCCAGTCTATTGTCACCACCACCACCGCTATCGTTGGCCGACCGTCACCGCCATTAACCGATCGTCGCCGCCATCGGTTGACCGTCGCCGCCATTGCTGGTCGACTGCAGTCGATCAATGCCGCCCGATGGCCACCGTCGTCCGTCGTCGCCTGCTGCTGGCCGCTCAACAACCGCCATTTCGTCACCGCCACCGACCACCCCCTCGTCGACCACTCCGGCCGTTCTTGTAATAGACACCAAACAAAAAATGCAATCATCCTTGTAATCAAAGATTACAAACAACTTTTTGACCAAACATAGTAATGTAATCAAAATTACATTGCATTACATTACAAACTTGATTACATTACAAACTTGATTACATTACAAGCTTGATTATATTACGTCCTACCAAACGTAGCCTAAATGTTTGGCCTACGAGTTCATATAAAGAGACTCGCATGAAACTTTTGTAAAGAAGCAAGATGTTCAAAAATTTCAGTGCAATGTGTTTGTCAATCTCGTGTGATTGTTTGGGAAACCCAAGATGTAATTGCCTAGGCCCTCTATTGTCCCGCTTTCACTTAAAGCTAGAACCGCCTGACATTTGATCCTACGGTAAATACTTTTCATGTAAGACGTAAGGTTGCTGCTATAAAAAATACTCTGCATCGGTTACTATCAAGGAAAACTTCTTAGGGGTGATAAAGGCATGTAGCAAAGTAGGTAGTTAAGAAAAAAGCACTAGATACCATACAAGTTGTGATCGTCAACATGGCTGTTAGGCAAATTGAATAGCAGAAAACAGTTGATAAATCCATACTGTAAGGACAAAACATTTTAACTAAATGCCAAATAAGGTAAGAATTCTTTAAAAAATAATTCATCAAAGAAAACCAAGTTTGTCATTTCACCTAATTCAAATATGTTAAGTGCCCTTATCAATATTAGGAAAAGGACAATTTACTAACTTTATCGACACAGAATCTGTTGGAATAAGGAAGTCATGTGAAGGATAGACAAGGTGAAGAAATTAGGCTTCCGCAAAAAATGTACAGAACACAAAGGATGACTGTTACCCATCCAATTCAACTAAAAGTTGGTTAATAAATGCCTCATGGTCTTGCTTTTGCGTGTGAATAAATTTGCCTCTAACACCAGCAAATTGGTCAAAGTCCTCCACAAAAATAATCACTGGTGCCTATAGAAAAGAAGTCAATCAGTGTCAGAGATGGAAAAACTAAGTTTTAGAACACGAAAAAGTTAATTACAACCTTAATAAACTAAAAAACAATACATCTTAAGCCAAAAATGTCATGCCAAAGGTCAGTTTTGAGAAACAGTGAGTCTAAGGTAATTAAGAAAAACCACACAATTGAATCCATAGTTGCATAAGAGCTTCTCATGATTATAACAAAGATATTTAATAATGAATGAAACATAAGTATAATAAGATTATGAAATCTGAAACCAAATTAAAGCCTTTTCAAAACCAACCAGCATATCAGCAAAATACTTAACCACTCACCCATTCATGGGAGTGAACAACCTTTGGCTCAAGACAATGAACAAAATTGCATGCCAATTATGAGTTAGCACAACCCAAAAAACAGGTTAGGAGGGTTTTTTATTAAAAGACAACAAATTATCAATGCTATTTTATTAGTTCACACATATATGCACTGAAGTTTAAGGAACAGATAGACAATGACCAGATCCCTTGCAGTCTGGAACAACTCCCTAATATTTGATGCACTTTGACCAACCCAAAGTCCAGCTTCCAGATCACGGGATTTAAGCTCCACAACAGGAACCCTTGCTTCTGCAGCTATAGCTAAAGCAAGTGAAGTCTTTCCTGTACCTCTTTCACCCACAATGAGAACTCCCTGAAGCAAAATTAAGCATCCCAAGGTCATCCACTGAGAAATTGAAACGTGTAGGTGGATATACAGACACAATACAAAGGCACATTTTCATGCAGTTAAGGAAGACCAGGATAGAAAAAAATGTTGTAATAAAAGTTCACAAGGACGATATACATTAGTAGTGAACAATTTCGTGTAGTCAAGCCAAATTAGTGCAAGACAGATTCTGTATTATTAAGTTGGATATCTTTAAATTCAGATTAATTATTTTTGTCAGTCAAATGGCTTGAATCAAAATATAACCGACCAAATACCTGAATGTTACATGATTAAAATGATCATCCTGTTTGAATTTTCTACTGTCTCTAAAAATAAATCATAAAAGAAACAAGGATAATTTTCAAATGCCTCCAACCCAAGGTTTAAAATCTCGAGTTATGTTAGAGTTTGTCTTTTATTCCAATGATATAGATTAGATACTTATGGTGTCAATGACGAATTGGAAGTGGAAGGAAGAAAGAAATGAAGGGGGAAAAAAAAGAGATAACACCTATATTCCTAAAGTTTGAACTTTATGTCTCACCTCAATGCTACAATCAAGCTCAAGTCATGCTGGAGTTTTACTCTTTGACAGCAATGATATGATTTCAATACCATGTTGACGTCCTAACTTATGGTGTTAGTGATGAATTGGAAGTAGAAGGAAATGAAGAGGAAAAATAATAGATGACAATTATATTCTTGAGTTTAACTTTGCGACCCATTTAAAATGGTAGGATTTCTATATTATGTTGTGCGATACAAACTACAAATTTTCAAATTATTTTGGCGTGCAGTATAGCATTGTCAATGGGTGTCAAGTGTTGATATGACATCGACAAGACTCGATATAAAAGAAATTACCTATGTCAAATAGTTTCAATAATTTATGGAAAGGATATGTTTCAACCGTGTCATTCAACACAACATGAGATATCAAACTATTGGTATAATTTTAATATCATGATGTATGGACACAAGCTACAAAATTTAAATTTATCTTGCTATGTATTGTAGCATGCAAAGGGGCATCGTGTGAACATGACAAAAAGTTCATCAACATGATTGACATAGCAACATAAGAGGAATTTCCTATGCTGAATAGTTTTGATAATTTTTCAGTACTATGTACATTTCAAACATGTCTCCCCGCATAAAACGAGATTTTAAACCATGCTATAACCTTTAATTAATGTTAAAACATCCATTTTTTATCAAAATGTCACCTATGTGAGATCAAAATAATTATTTTACCCTTCTAAAGCATTAAAAATGATACATTTGTTAATGGAGGGGCATTTTGACAACAAAATGCAAAACTTGGGGAATTTTGATATTAATCAAATGTTGAGGCATTTTTGAAAAGTAACCACGAAACTAACTTGTTTGATGAATTGAAGAGCTATCTTATTAATCGAATAATTGAATACTGGAATACAGTTTCTAATCTAAATAAATAAATAAATAAGAGAACAAGTATATAATAGCAATATAAGATCCGCAATAGGAGCATAAAATGACAACTCTTCCAAATTAACTTAAGATTCTGGATAATGAACCAATCAAAAAAATCATATTTAAAAACTTTTGATGACCGCGTTACTAATTGCAAAGTTGAAGAGAAAGCAGGAACAACTGTTGACAGTAAAAATGGGAGTAGAGGGCCTATTAGTGTGATACTTCTCAATTGTGCTTATTCAAAATCTATTGGATTGAGGTATAGCATGCAGAAGCAATCAAATGTTTCCATATGACATGAAGTAAAGTAGTTTGAAGATAAAATATTTGAATAGTCAATTTACCCTTGGAGCACGAGCTCCCTTTTCCTGGAAAGCACGGGGATTGCGCAAGCATGTTACAATGTCATTGATTTCCTCTCTCATAGATTCCACACTAGAAAAATCCTGTAATGGAATCGGTGGATTCCTCACCCTCTGCAAAACATGTCAACAAGAAAATGTGATGTGAGTGCAGTGGCCTAACAGCAAGCTGAGAGTTTCGCTTTAGCATATTCTCACCTTCATCTGCTCGAATGCAGAGGTTATTGGATCGACACCATCTTTCTTCCTTTTTATGTTTCTGGTGCGTGCATAATTATAGTAAAATTTCTGTCCATGCAATAAAATATAACATCAAAACTCAAGAATCACAATATAGTAGTATTATGCAATATGCATGACCAGAATCCTGTTGAATACAGGAAACAACAAGTTATACATCACTGAACACAAGGCCTTATCTGGAGTCTCTTCTAGACAAATACTCCAAATAGTAATAAAGCATGAAGTTCCTATTATTCGTGCATTTTAATTTCTCTTTTGAAATTCTATTTTAGCATGTACATTTTGAAATCCTACCAATAATAACATATGACTCTATCCTTTAACAGAATTTGGAAAAATAAGTATAGATATTTCAAAGGAACGAATGGGCACCAATGGATGTCTATTAAGGTGAAATGATCCAAGAACACACTGATGGATGAGTTATCCTTAGAATGTTATTCTCTCTTCCTCTGTATTCTAAATTAAACTCTTTGATGGCTAAGAAAAAGTTGAAAAATCTTAAAAGTAGTATTAGAAACAGTTAACTGGCATCTAAAGATAATGAGCTAACAAACATCAACGTTAGCATCCAAATTCCATAAGAAAATGATAAGAATGGATGCACTAAGAACAGAATTATCAAACATAACATCCAGAAGGCCAGAGAAGCAACATGTACAATCTGGGAAGTACAGAATTATAAAGGAGACGAAAGAAATGCCAAAAGATATACCACTCTGCGAAGTTTCTTCAAGTTGGGGTCTCTACGTAATGGCCCATAGCCAAGAAACCTCGGTATTTTCCTCTTCAAAAAGAAAAATACATTAAACAAAAGATATCCAAATATGGCACTTCTGATCAAAAACCAAAAGTACCACCGAATATTATTCACTGCTCTAGCTCTGTAATTTATCTCCGCTTCCGACTGCCATTTAAGGTACCATGTATTACCAACAGCTTGATAACTATCTTCTGGCCAGGCCATGCCTAAACTCATTCTCACCTGAAAGAAGAATGCAAATATGTAGTTCATTGCATCCTCGTGCATTGATCAACCTAAATGATTATTGTGGTCAACAGATTAAATATTTTTGAAAATAATTATATAAGTGTTACCTGTCTTGGAATGATAAACTCAATAAGAGGAAAGCCCATGATGATCATTAGATCATCAATTATATTTCTTGTACTTGTGTAAGCTCGTTCTCTTATATAGCCTAAAATGGGTGACTTCCATAAACCAACTAGACACTGGGAGAAAAGCCTTGTTAATAGAAGAAATTGCTGTCTGATATCCAACTCTGAGAATGGGATCCACATCAACTGAACAGCAGTTGGAATTCCAGAAGCAAGCATTTTCACATAAAGACAATCAAAACCTCCAGACTCCTCAAAAAGTAAATCAAACTCCTGCACTAAGTCATTGATAGTGCTTCAGGAAAAAAACCGACAACAATATAATCATACAAGAATACTTTTGCTACTTATGCAAGACACAGTTACCTGAATAGAAAGGCAAAAAAACACAAATTACAAGAATGCATGACTAACCTTGAGGTCAACAAAATAGACTCTATCTTCAGCTTTCAGGGTAAGATACATGACACCGCAATCATGTCGAATTTGAGCTCTTTCAATCAAATTCTTAGAAATAGCAAAAGGAACAGCGACCGGATCCATTTCCCACCTATTCCTTTCCTCATTATACCATGTTTTTGTCATCAACCTCTCGCGGTCTATGATGATACGACCCTAAAAGCAAGTTAATAATATAAATCAG
This sequence comes from Wurfbainia villosa, assembly GCA_025175895.1. NCBI lineage: Eukaryota > Viridiplantae > Streptophyta > Magnoliopsida > Zingiberales > Zingiberaceae > Wurfbainia > Wurfbainia villosa. Next base: position 113,779,034 of record CM045993.1, read on the forward strand.
ATAACAAACTCAAGTAAAAGTACAAACATTCCATATATTATCCAAAAATAAATGGTACTAAAGGATGGTGTCATCAAAGTAAAGCAGCCAACAATACACTTATTAAGAAAAGGGAGAAAAAGAATAATTAAAAGAGTTCTAATTAGCGAGAACAATGATGACAATGAAGTTGTTTGAGTGAAAAATGAACAAATGCACTTAAATGTTAAAATAAGTACTATTGATACAACAACAACAACCAAGTCTTATCCCACTACGTGAGGTCGGCTATATGGATCCTTCTACGTCATTGGACTTTATCCCCTACTATATCATCATCTATACTTAAATAAATTTTATCTTGTTTTATTGTTGCTAACCAAGTCTTTTTTGGTCTTCCTCTTCCTCGTTTGATATGTATATTTGGCATTGTTTTACATCGTCTAACTGGAGCATTTATTGATCGTTTAAGTACATGTCCGTACCACTTTAAACGTGTCTCTCGGAGTACTATTGATATAGAAGTAATTTTCAGCTCTATATCTTCCATATAAGTTTCGTAGGAGATTTGTTCTTGTCTTGAGTGGATCCCTAGGACTCTTATGATGCATCTTATCATTATTTGAACCCCAACCCCTCTCCCAACCCACCCTATAGCAAAGGCACAAATTGGTGGCATGATTTCCAATAGGGCCTCTTCTTCTTCATGGGCTCCAAATGTCACTAAACTATCCGCAAAATTTCTTTGTTGTTTTCTCCTGCCTCAAATCTTACCTAAAACAAACATTAAAGCAAGGTTTAAAATTTCGAATCGTGTCGAAGTCTTAGTCTTTGACTGGAACAATACAGTTTCAGTATCATATAATAACAATCTTTTTATAATTAATTAGATTGCTAATACATTTGCATTTTTATATTTATAATTTGTTGGTTAGTTTAATTGCCTCATTCTTCAAATTAAATAGGTTTGCAACCAATTAAGGTTTAATTTTGACTTTGGGCATTTGTAAATTATATATTTCTTTTTATTTTATAGTAATTTACACTTATAATTTATTGAATTCTAGCAGGCAAAACACTAGAATGAGTGACGAGAAGACAAGACCGTAGTCCTCTATAAACTAGCATATTTTACTTTCAAATTTTATAACATTCATATTTTGTGACATTAGAGCAATTTTAGATTTAAAGAGTAAGAAACTTTTATTGTTAAGGATATAATCTTGTTTAAATGAATGTATATTTTTATCACTTTATGTAATTATATTTACAATTGATTTATTATCATTCAATAAAAATAATTGGGCACTGATATCACTTTATGTATTTTGTTTATGCAACATTTAAAATTTCGATGTGCCAAGGTGTCAATTCGCAACCGAAACAATATGGTTTCAATATCGTATCATGTCATACTGATACGATTTCAAAACTTTTTCCATTTTTTCTATTACAGTTTAAATTTTATTAAATTTATTCAGAATCCCAATTGTGATCACGATTCTGTCGTGGATCATGATCGTGATTCCACCACCGATCACAATTGTGAATCCGTCATGCAAACACAATTTTATAGTCAATCATGATCACCATCGTGAATCCGTTGCAATATCACGATTGCGATCGCAAATTCACCTCCAATCACTATTGCAATCGCAAATCCACAGTCGATTGCGATCATAATTTCGTTGTTAATCACAATTTCCCCGTCGCCTTGGCACGTGGGTGTCAATGTCGGTCCTATGTCAGAACAGAAAAAACTATCCATTTCGAGTGGCACGGCTCGGCATTTCAAACCATGGTTCATGCAATTGAGCATTGAATACAAATGATATGTTTGACCTTGTAACAATGAGATAGTTTAATTTTCCTACAAGTCTTCTAAAACACCCTAAATCAGTAAATTGTCCCTTGTGTTAGTTTCATTTAACATTTGGATACATAAAGAGTCTCAACTAGTTTAGCACCCAACATACTAGCTTCCACAAGCATATTAAGAATATCTCGACTGAAAAATATAAATGTACCTCCTTAGAGGACTATGTCTATGCTAAGAAATATCTCAATTGTGTTGATAATTTCAATGTAATGGTTGGAAAAATAAGTGGTGGATGGAACAATTTGCAAAAAAAAAAGAATTCTCATACTTTTTTTATTAGACATAGGAATTGAATGGGATACCCATATGTCCAATCTCATGTCAAATAAACCTTATACTTCTATTATCACTTTGACAATTTTTTGCTACTACCTCACAGTCAACAATCATAACCATAATTGAGGAGTGGGACAAAGGGAAAAAGATGTATATTTGAAGAGATGATATCTTAGTCATTAAGCATATTTCTCTCCATTCCTTCTAAGTAATTAGGAGTAAAAAAATTTTCATCCATCCTTTCCTCGTCCCAAGTAATCATCTATTTTGATTCCTCCCCATCCCAATGTTCATTCCAGTCTCCCTCACCACAAACTTTTGGGCCCTCCAAGTAAAAATAGCCTTTGAGATTTACCAAGAAGAGGAAGAGGGTAGAGAGATGAAAATTAGACAATAGAGGAAAAGGAGCAAGAGAAAAGGGGAAGTGAATATTGCACAGGAGAGAAAGTGAGGGATGAGTAGGGTAGTGAAAAAGGAGTTGGATGGTGGGCAAGCATGACAAAGATTTTGGTAGATAAGCAGATAGTAATAAGAGAGAGGGCAACGCCAGAGGAAGAGCGAATTGACCTTTAGATGCGGTGGGATAGAGGATGGATAACCTTTAACTCATACCAAGTTAAAAGAAAAAAATGCAAGGTGATACAATGCTAAATTACTAATAGCCAAATTAACAATTACAGTTATTTATTTTAACAAGCAATATGTTGAACATTAACTTGCATGATAATAAAGAAGGCACAGACATTTATTCAGATCTATATTATGATATAAAAATTTATTCTTTATAAATATCAAATACAATCTAATCCATCATGATGATTAAAATGCATAAAATGGTTTCATGTTGCAAAAAATTAAGTACCTTTCTTTTATCCATATATTGCCGACCACGATCAATATTTTGTAGTAAATCTCTTTTCAAATTTTCTTTGGCTTGCTCACGCCACTTCTTCCATCCGTGGAATAATTGAAGACTGACAGCTTTAGGAACAACAAATTCTCTCTGACCGAACATCCATTTCAATTCTACTTCTGGAAAACCCTTTAAAACCTCATCCTCAGAAGTCCTAACAAGGAAACGTTTTTCATCACCAAATTTCTTTAGCTTTCGTCTTAATTGAGATTCCATATTCTTTTGCATCTGTCTGGATTCTCTTAGAGCTTGTTTAATGTTAGAAACAAAACCTACAGTGTCAGTTTCTGAATATATTTCAGGATCTTCATCTTCCAAAACTTTTGGCAATAACATTTGCTCCCAGTAGTCCTTTTGGGCAGTTTCTAGATCTCTCCTGATGTCATTTCTCGAAAGTCTACGTGTCATGTTGAATGAACTGTAACGAAACATGATAATGAAATCAGGAAAATACTCTACAACTAATTGCAAGGTGCATATTTGCCTAGGGACAGGCATCAAAGATATAATAGCTTGCAATGAGCTTCATCCACGCATCAACTAACATGACATCAAAGATAAGGTCCAACTTTGATTATTACTTTTCAGAACTTCCATTGATTAACAAAATACAATTAATAACTAATCTGACAATACTTAGTAGTCCAAAAGCAGTCATCCAATTTTTCTTCTTAATTTCCCACACTTAAATTAATAACAGAAATTAGTTAATAACAAATCTGACACTGATAACTGATATTACTTAATAGTATAAGATTGCTTCTAGGAATTATTACTCCATAAATTGACTGAAGTAAGCCTGCCAAGTACAAGCTATTAAAGTGAGTGTACTAAGCAATCACATAAGCAAAAAAAGGATTAGGTGTTAATGAACTGCAGGCATATCAAAAATTAAATTGTCAGGATTAAATTAGAATATAATAAATGCAAAAGAGTTAGGTTTGAATGTCCCCCAGGAGCGCCCCATCAAGGAATGTGTTTGGTTCTAGTTGGTCATCAAAGCTAGGGGCATTTAGTCCAATTTAATGAGTAGTATCTATGTTTGATCTAGGTTATGGTATGCTTTCAGGTGGAGTTTGATTGTCCACAAAGTGGTCCTCTTCATCGAGAATAGAAAGGTGATCTCAGTTTAACGATGCCTAGGTGATCTTGGAGCATATGTAATATTTAGGCAAGTGCCTTTTTCTAGCTTGTTGATTACACTAGCAAGACAAACTTTAAAACAGGTGGAGTTTGATTGTCCACAAAGTGGTCCTCTTCATCGAGAATAGAAAGGTGATCTCAGTTTAAATGATGCCTGGGTGGTCTTGGAGCTATATGTAATGTTTTAGGCAAGTGTGTTTTATCTAGCTTGTTGATTACACTAGCAAAACAAACTTTAAAACGGTTTACGTCTTCTATTCTAAATCGAAGGGTCTTAAGTTTGTCTTCTACAAACTCACACCTAATAATCTACCTCTCTGATGGTGGAGATTTTCATCACAGCGATATGGAGGTTTGACAAGTAACAAGAAACATAGTAATTAAAGAAAACAAATAAGAAAGAAAATTGAATAAATAATGATGAAGCAGATAGAAATAGAATAATCAAGGAATAATGTTGCAATACGCAGGTAATAAGAGATGATAAAACAAGTTTCAACTACCAAATTTACTAATAATTTTCTAAGGAACAATGTTATTAAATTGATGCAAACCTTTGTGCTACAGAATTTGCACCTTCAATCTAATCAAAAAGAATAAAATCAACAAAAAAGGCAATAGTGGATTGATGCAAGTCTCTTTGCTATAGAACTTGTGTTATGAAATTTGTGGCCAAGCAGAATTTCCTCTACTTGTGAGCCGAGTTGGTTGTATTCAAAGAAGTATAAGTAGCAGTCATGAAGAAAAAAAATTATAATAGTGGTGATTGGGAGGTCAGCAGCAGCGGTGGAGGAATAGAGCAACACCACCGATGGTGAGGTTGCTGTGGGCAGATCTATATTCGAAAAAAAAAAAGGCATGATGAATAGTGACAATAGAAGGAGGTTGAATAGAGATCAAGATGGATCAAAAATGATATGACACAGAATTACAAAATCAGTTTTGATATCATTTTTTGTAGAACAATGGTTAAACAATTCTCGACCAAAAAAAGAAAGTCAGAAAATATATCATCTCAAAATGTCTAATTCATATCATCCTAACTCCTTTTATAGATCGATAAGACGACTTATTTTTCATAAAATAAAGATCCAACTTATCCCAAAAAGAGTAATTGTCCTAATAAGATCTCTAATTGACCTTTTCTAAAAACTAAACATTCTTTTAAAAAGGTATCCACTTATTTCTAAAACATAAAAACTAAACAAACTTTTAAATCCAACAAATTATAAAAATTAATGACAAAAACAACTTTGAATGATCTTAAATATAAGTAAAATTATTGACTATGTTAAGATGCTCACGAGTTGTGTGAAACTACTCTCAATTTTCATAAAGCATAAGTTATACCTATTTATCTTCTCGGATAAACCTTTAAAAAGTTTATGACAAAATCCCGAGAAATATTATATGGAGAATTTTAAAAAAAATGCTAGTGCAACATATACTAAAATAATTAAGAATAAATACAAAAATGTAAAGATAAGAGTGAAGGCGGATTAGCCAAAGTGTTTCTTATAAACATAAAGTTACATCAAAGATTCACTCTAAATCTATATTTTTTTTATACTAGCCATGGATAAATTCACTTGACACATCCAAAATGTGTTACCATGGTGCATGTAATTTGCAAATGATACTATTTTGATAAATAAAATATGAGAAAAAGTAAATGTTAAGCTCGTGGTGAGAAACATTGAAAGTAAAAGGTTTTAGACTTTAAGTTAAGTAATAGTAGACGTAGCAAAGTAAATGTTAAGATTGGAGAGACAAGTTACTTGTAACTAAGAACTTTAGGTATCTAGATTCGCTTTCGCAAAAGGATAGAAGAGTTGACAGAGATTATTTTACATAGTATACAAGCAGAATGGTTGAAATGAAGGAGAATATGGTGTTCTTTGTAATTGTAAGGTACTTCTACATTTTACAAAACGGCAATTAGACCAGCTATGTTATATAGAGTTGGATGTTAGATCATAAATCGAGCTCACAAATAGAAACTGAGTCTCAAAATAAGGATGTTAAGATGGATGTGCGAACATATAATGATGAACATAATAAGAAATGGGAATATTAGAAAAAAGAAATCAGGGATGCACCTATTGAATGAAAACTTTGAAACACACATTTAAGATGGTAAATGGTATAGACATGTCTTTAGGTGACCAATAAATACCCTAATTAGGCAATGTGATGTCATAATAAATATGCATATTAATTAAGGAAGAGGAGAACCAAAGAAGACTTAGTTAATAATGATAAAATTGAATAATATTTATTTAAATGTAGATGATGATTAAGCTCAATGGCATAGAAGGATCTATACAGACGACCTCATTTAATGGGATAAAAATTTGATTGTTGTTGTTGTCTAAGGTATATCTATTTCTCTTACTTTCAAAATAATTTACATATGTTTTGATCCTTAATTTCTTCTACCTAACTTGTTTGCTTTTAAAATAAGACTATAAAGGATATCTCGGTGTACGAAACTCCATCCAATGCAGGGTTCCGAGGAAGAGTCGGACCACATTGGGTCTATTGTACGTGGTCTTATCTTGCATTGCAAGAGGTTATTTCTACAACTCTAACCCGTGGCCTCAAGGTCATATAGCAGCAACTTTATCGTTGCGCTAAGTCCCCTTCACTTTTAAAATAAGATTATATAAATTAAAAATAAATTGAATTAAAATTTTAGAAAATAAACAAATAAAAATAACAAACAAGATTTAAATTCATCTTAGCACATGTCAAAGTGTGTCAATTGTTAGAATGGTATATTATCGATGCAACTGGACAATCGAAATAGGAGGCATAGAAAAGATTGCCTACCAATTTGAATAATTTATCAAAATGACACTTTTCAAGTGTGTCACTTGGCACAATACTAGATTTATTAAAATCCAATTCGTTTGCTAGAACATGAAAAGCGCATTAAATACATAGATTGAACTCTTTTTTAGTATCTCAAACTTTTATTATAAAGATAATGCTTTATTGTTATAACTTATGGACCAAGATTTAAAGTGATATTTCATGTCAATTTTCATTTCCAACAGGAACAGCATGGGTTGGTATTATTGTGTTGAGACTTAACATACTCCAAAGTGCATAGAGATTAACTCAATGTTCTTTCACTTATTTAACTTCAAATGTATGCATATGGAAATTAAAAAGTTAATTGAATTAAAATTTTAGAGCAACACCACAAATGGTTATACTTACTAATAACAAAATAATTTTAGAGCAGTAGATGAGAGCATTAATTCTTTGTAAATCCTAATGTTGAGACCCAAATTAAAATGTGTGTGTGTGTATATATATATATATATATATATAGGACAATTTGGTATTCGAATTGAATTCCCTGTATGTCCAAAAATAAATGTGTTACTAAGGGAAAGTTAGATGGATAAGAGAAATATATACGAATATAGGTGTCTGTTATAAAACTAGAACTGGCCAAGAAGTGTTGTTTGTTTTAAAACTAGAGCTAAAAGCTCAAACTACAAGAAGGTGCCAGTCCTTTTGTCAACTAGTGTTATATGATCCAAGAACACATTTTGTCCTACCAATATAGAAAGGAAAGTTCATGCTCGGGACACCACATGTCCAATAAATGTGGCTACATTTCAAATCTAGCTCTTCACTAATCACACATTTTTAAATAGATCTATGATGAGCGATACAAAGCAGTTTTATCAGCTTAAATAATGATACGACAAAGATAACATAAAAAAAATTTAAAGAGCCCAACATGAAGCGCCACCAAATGCTGCAAAAAATCCGAGATCAAATATGAAAAACATCAGTTGAACTATGGGAGTTGAATGTGAAGGAAAAGATGGACAGTGGAGAAATTAGATCAATTTCTGTAGCTAATAAAGCTATTAATTAGAAATCTTCAAAGCGGAAATAACAGTATTATTAAGCAATAGAATCACCAAAAGGCATGGTAGTAGATGGATCCTTGATGAAATCAAAAAACAATAATAAAAAATGACTCTTGTAGTTCGGGGATATTGTCCAGCATAGCATTTAGTAAAACCAACTTTTGCAAGTAAAATCTAAAGTATAGGTAAGCATGGACTCGGCATACCTTTCAGCACTGTTCTGTGTTAACCGACGCCCAAACCTCTCCACTAAGAGTTCACACTCCCTTTCAATGAAAGAAAGCTCCCTAATAGCAATGCTGTAAGTCAAAGTTTCCCACCTCGAAATCCTATCCTCAATTTCAGCAATCTTCTCAGAGAGATCACTGTATTCCTTCTCTGCGGCATCCAAGCTGTTCTCCAGGGCCTGCACATTTCCCCTCTTACGAGTAGCACCGCCACCTCTTTTCAACCAAGCGTCCAGCTTCTTCTTATCTGCTAAAGCAGATTTCATAACATCCTCTGACTGCTTCGTCAGCTTCGCCTTTTCCCTCTTCAACTTCTCCAACTCCGTATTAAGCTTCCTGATAACCTCTTCCTGAACCTCCCTCCTCTTCTCCTTCACAACCTTCAAAGCCTCCTGGACGCCGGCCATGTCTCCTTTTGAGGTTTCCACCTCCTCAATTCTGTGCAAGAGGACAGAAACAGCAGCGAGCAGCCTTCTGGTATATTGGGAAAACTCATGGTCCTTAAAAGTCGCACCTTTCTGTTCTTTCACCGTTTTCCTTCTCTCCTTCAACTCCACAGTAGCGGTTGCCGCAAAGGCATGGATTCCAGCAGTCGGAACAGGAAGGAAACCAGTAGCCACACAGAAGAACAAGAAAGCTAGCGGCTTTCCCATCCTGCACAGAATAGCATCGTATAATCTCGATAGCTTTTGGGGCTTCTCCTCCGACTGAAGGGTGGGGATTGTGGACGAACGAGCGGATGGATTTGGCAGCGGGAGCAGCGCGGCGACGGGTCTGAGGCCGCAACGGAACCGGAATCGACGAGGCTTGGATCGGAGAAATGTGGGAAGGGGAGGAAGGCATGAACGAGAGAAGGGAGACGAGGGAGGGAGGCGGGGAAAGGTGCGATTGTAAGTCAAAATGTTGGACTCCATTGGAGAAAATGGATCGATTACGCTTCCATTCTTCGCCTGAACTATGTGAAGAATCCGCTGGACTATGTGGAAGGGAGGAAGAAAAGGAGGGGATTTGGTTGGGCGCTCGGTGTTCTTCGCCTGCCCCAACTTCTCCGGGAAAAACAGCACGGTCAGAGAGGGCGAAGGGGGTGGGTTTAAGATAACTTTACGGATTTATCAGAAAACCGCTTGATTTTTTAATATTTCTCTCGAGGAATTTTAGAAAGTGTTTGGTTTACCGTATTTTCTTCTTTTTCTTTTCATTTTTTTCATATTTTTTATTTTTCAGAAAATAATTTTTCTTTATTTTTTAGTTTTTCAAAAAATACTCTCTCATTCTCTGAAAAACAAAGATGAAAAATATCAATCAAATATCATTTTATATATTTTTTTAAAAAATAAAAAAATTTCTACGAACCAAACACTATATTAATTTATTATCCTATAGAATATTTTTCTCGCCCATGATATTATACAGAATGTATCATAACGGTCCTCACAAGAGGATGATGTGATTAACACGGATGATAGAATTGTTCCAAAAAATAAAGATCATTTTTTTGGAGGTCGTAAGCTTTTTGAATAATCTATCCTTTCATCGTACTAATTCTCTTTTTTTTTCAACCGGAAGAGCATCTGAAATGGACATATTATTTTTCTCCAAAAATGTACAATGACATGGGCGAATTTATTTTATTTATGTATTACATTTATTTAAATGTATCTATATAAATCTTATAAAAAGCAATTAACATTGTTATTATCCTTATAAATTAAATGAAGCATTTGTTTAGTATGTGTAACGTAATATTTTTCATTTTTTATATATTGTATTATAGATAATTTAATATTATAGAAATTCATAAAATAATGTATTTTATGTATTTAAATAAATTTATATTTAAATTTTATACAAGTTAATAAATAAATCTATTTAAAAATTATTCATAAATATTAATGAATCGAGGTTAGTTATTTATTTTATATATTCTTTTAATATTGAATGATTATAAATAAAATATATTTAATCAAACACTTTATAAATATCCAATTTAATTATTTTAATAAATACATCCTTAGTTTTAAAAGTATTATCGTATATGCCCGGAGTTACGGTACAATAGTAGAGATACTTGATATTAACAAAACTAAATAATAAAAAAATATTATCATATATACTCTTGTAAATATAATAAAAGTGGTTAGGAGAAATAATAAGAAAATTATAATTCAAATTTCAAATGAAATGAATGTTAATGTCATCAGTCTCATGTCAATATTAATCAAATTTAAATGGGACTTAAATAGTATTTTAATATTTAATAATATGCTTGACAATATATATGATAATATAATTAGTAAATGGTTTGAGACATCCAAAATCATACGAGAGAAATTATTATGAGGAGATTGTTGAAGCAATCAGCCTCAGGTCAAAATTGATAAGTTCAAGTAAGACTCGAATGGGAAAAATTTAAGTATGGATATTTAGCAATGGAGAAGTCCAAATTATTGGTAAGGAAAGTCCAAGTATGGATGCTTGGCAATGGAAAAGTCCAAGAGTATAATTTTGTCCGTATTAGTCTAAGTGCGTAGTCTTGACGGCGAAAGTCTAAGTATGAATACTTGGCAAAGGAAAGTCCAAGGGTGTAGTCTTAGTCGTATAGTCCAAGGGTATAGTCTTGACAGTGTAAGTCCCGGAGGCGTGATTTCTTTACAAAGGTAAACCCAATAGCATAACAAAGCCGATGGACACGCTTGAAGGTTAGTGCAAGGGTGAGGAGTCATGGACTCAAACTAAAAGCGTGAAGTTGATGGAAGTGAATTGAAGACTTAAGTCTAGGCTAAAGGTACTCGATGACATGACGAAGTTGATGAAAGCATTTGAAGGTTAGCGCGAAAGGTGAAGGAGTCGTGAAGGATTTGGATAGACCCTGAGGGCGTAAGGCGGATGGAAGTGGCTTGAAGGTTTAGGTCTAGGCTAAGGGTAAGTGTCAAGTATGAGGAGATTATACTTATGTGTTAAACCTCAATTTTGAGGTTTACCAGTCGATTGGTGAGTTAAAACAATCAGGCAAATTGTTTGGCAATTGACTGAGATTATAGACCAGTCCACTGGTCGAGTGCTCGACATCAGGAGCTCAGGTTGACTTGAGTAGTTGAGTGGTCGACTCGGAAAACGAACTATGGCTTAGGCAATTGACTGGTGGGTTGGACCCATCGACTGTCACTGACAGTCGACTGGATTAAGTGGACAAGAGTACAAAATATTTCATAGTCGACTAAAGGCTCAAGCAGTCCAACTGATGGGTATGAGTAGTCAACTGATCAAGTATTTTCGACATGGATTAGTCCGTTATGAGACAACTACCAAGTGAGCAGTCGACTGGTGGGTAAGACCAATCGACTCATCGACAGAAAAACAATCCGAGCAGAGCCTTTAAATGCAGGTTGCAGAGGAGAAGAAGAAAGTCAATTCTTGGAGCTCTTGAAGGAGAATAGTTGTTGCTTTTCCAGACCTTCATAGGCATTCTACAGCAACAAACAAGCATTCGATCAAAAGCTCTTTTGTAAAGTATTTTTGTTTCGATTTTTTCTTCATATATTGTATTTGCTTGTTTTTGTTATTGATCCTTCTTGTAAACTCCATTGTAAGAGGTTTCTCCACCTCCGAATTGTTTCCGAGAAGGAGACAATTTAATGATGGTGTGCATCACTAGAGCTTGACCATGGAGTAGGAACTAGGGTTCCGAACTATGTAAAATCATGTGTAGTGTCTGTGTCTTGTATTTTATTTTTGTTTATATTTATACTTTCATTGCAGTAATATTGTTGTAGACAAGCATGACCAAAACGATCTTCATAAGAATCCAAGAATGCTATTCACACACACACCCCCCCTTCTCTAGCATGAGATCAAGGTCCTAACAATTAATATCAGAGCGAGACCGCTCTTCAAGGATTAATCGCTAAGAGAGTACAAAAGCTAGAGGAGAATGGAGCCTAGTGATGGACTTGGATACGACATACGAGTTCCTTCCTATGGATTCTACAGACTAGGGGGATTTGATCAATGGAAGGTGAGGATGGAGACCTTCTTCATGATGAACATCGAGGAGTGGTTTTCCTTGATGGATGGATTTGAAGTTCCTAAGGATAGAAAGGAAAGACTCCTCAAGAAAGAAAAATAGATTGAAAAGCAAGTTCAAAAACACAATACAAATAAAAAGGTAACAAAAATTTTAGTTAATATAATTCTTAATTATCTATAATGCAAGATAGGTGATTATCAAGATGCAAATGATCTATGGAGCAAGCTCGTCAAGCTTTATGAAGAACCATTTGTAGCCCAACACAATAATGAGTCCGAAGAGAAATGCTCGTCATCCCAAGCTCATGACGATTCAAAAGTTGAAAAAGTTTCCACCTCAAGAATTGAGGGGGAGGTTAGATCTTTCATGTCGGAGCAAGAGGAGGAGTCATCTACGTCCGGGAGTGATTCTCCTACCACCGCTATAGACAACTCAAATGCAACTTGTAAAAATAAAGATCATATAGTTTACTTTGAGTGTAGGGAGAATGAGCACTATAAGAGCAAGTGTCCAAAACGTATCAAGAACAAGACTCAAGTGCCACCAAAGACCAATGAGAAGGTCAAGGAGGTCAGAGTCCCTATACACAAAGGCAAGAAACACATTGCATGTTTCCGGTGCAATTAAAAGGGGGGTATTACCGAAGCCAATATCCGAGGGGGAGCCACCCAACCAAGGACAAGATAGAGAGCTCAAGTGTAAGGGGAGCTCCTAAGGCTAAGGTATCATCTTTAAATAATGAAATTTCAATTTCTCATAATAAGAAGTGTATTAGTAATGTATCACATTTTAATACACTTGTAATTTATCATAAGAAGCATGTTAATAATAAATTTTATTGTTTGGGTGCTAAACATCATGAAATTAGAAATAAGAACAATTCTAAAACCATTAACTCTAAAACTAGCCCTACCTAAGGAAAATATTAGAATATTTAAAAATAGACATAATTTAGATGAGGATGGGAAGATTGACAAAAACTTAGGTATTGACCTAAGAAGAGTAGAAGTACACATGCCTAGGAAGGAGAAGAGTGCAATATAATAAAAATCAAAAATAGAGAAATTAGAAGAAGAAAATCAAGTGTTGAGGTTAAGACTTGATAAATTGGACAAAATCCTTGGAAAGATGACAAATTTAATTAAAGGGTTTAGTGGACAAAATCTAGGATTTGATAGGAAAGATCTATCCAAGGACAAGAAAAGTTTGGATTATAAGCCTAAGTCTAAGAAAATCACGCAATTCTACCATAGTGTTTCATATAGTTATGAAATTAACTCTAGGTCTAGAAGTGTCAAGGTTACAAGGGAAGTTATCCTTAGAGTTAACTTTGACAAAAGTCAAGTGACTAAGGTTTCTAAGAAATCTAGAAAAGTTACTAAGAAGATTACAAGGGAAGATATCCCTAGAGGTAACCTAGATGAGACCACAATGACTAAGACTTCCAAGAAGTCTAGGAGAGTCATTAGAAATGTATCAAGGGAAGTTATCCCTAGTAAATACCTAGGAAACCCAAGGAGCTCTAATAGATATTGAGTTTCTAGGAGTGTGATTCTTTCATGCTAAATGGGTTTAGGGTGTGTCAACTTAAAATGGAAAGGTAGTTAACTTAACCATAGTAGAGTTAACACTTTAGAGCATTCTTAAGATATATTGATACTTTGAAAATAAATTTAGCATTTTGATCCTAAAAGATTTTAGGTTGTACCAATTGGAATAATGAAGCTTAGAAAATTGATTATATTTGACACAAATAGGTTAAAGGTCAATAGTGTGCTAAGTTAGGGTTTTGGCATACTTGAGGGAGTTGAGTCATTATGACAAAGTTGGTATTTTCTAAAAAATGATAATTTGATTTAAGATTTAAATATTTCTATACATTTATATTAAAAAATTTGCTATGCTTTGTTTTGCTATAATTTATGTCATGACATCATATTTCAGATGATTATTTAAAATGTCATGATAGTACTTAGATTAATTAATATGCTAATACTTAGGTTATATTTATTATGTCATGACATAATGTATCATTGGCAATGTTTTTAAATTATGCAATCAATATATGTCATAATCATATTTATGCATTAAGATAATCAAATTGAATTTAAGGACAAATAACATTAATTGACACATACTGAAAATGATCAAATTGGATATGCCTAGATATAATGCATGAACTCGTAGTGTAAGAAAGAACCAAAGTCACATCACATAAAGACTATAGGATGACATGTGTGTGTATTGAAATACTCTAGACACATGTGAGATACTAGGAAAATGAGCTAGGTTCAATGTGCTTATATAGTACATCAAAATGAACTCAAACTCATTAAATCATAAGAAGAAATCATGAGAAAAGTTAATATACAAGTCATGTACACTTAGGCGATTGACAATGATTGATAATAGATTTCGAAAACAAATTTAAAATCATTTTAGAAAATATTGGTGAACTTTATCTTTTGATTGTAATTACCATCAAGGACATTGATAATTAGGCAAAAATATTAAAGTTTTCAATGGTTTTGAATTTTGTATTATTCTTGGAAAATGATGGGTATTTTCATATAAAACTATTTTTCACCCATAGTATATGACATAAGTAATGTACGTATGAAATTTCAAGATTTTTTGAAAAACATAAAATTATTTATGTATTACTGAATTTCATCTGAAAACTCTGATTTCTAGAAAATTAGACATCACGACTACTTCATTGATCCGACTTGAGTCGATTAATCATTCGATGATACTTATTTTTGACTGAACAAGGTTTGTTTAGATAATTATCATCACCCTTAAATACCCCTAATCACTCCTAACCCTATAATATACTTAGATAAACATTGGAAGGGTGATATTTTCATGGAAAATAATTAGGAGAGTTAAGTGTTAGGACATATACGCCCGCTAGAGGGGGGTGAATAGCATTTGAGTACGTCAATGGAATTCGTTCATGTTCGTCTCTACAAAACTTGTTATGCGTAGCGAAATATATATAATAACAAAAACAAAAATAAAGACAAACACAAATACACCAAGATGTAACATGGTTCGAAACCTCAAGGTTTCTACTCCATGGATTGAGCTCAAAAGAGCCCTAGCGATGCAAACACACACCACTAATCAAATACTCCTTTTCGACAACAAGTCGGAGGCGGAGAAATCTTGTACAAGTGATTACACTAAGTAATACAAGGTAAAACAAGCAAATACAAGATGAATATACAAAACAACATAAAGAAAACTTTACAACTATTGATTTGGAATGTTTGCTTATTGATTGCTTGAACCGTGCTTGAAGACCCTGATTTGCACTAGCAAATCGCCTCAAAGATGCTCAAGAAATTGCTATTAAAACCTCCCATTCGAGCTACCTTTATAACCTGTACTCGGGTTATTTTCGCGCTTGGCAGTGGACTACCAACACTGTTGTTGTGAGACAATGGCTTGATCTATGTTGGAAAAGCTTCAACTGATCACTTGACAGTCGACTGCCAACATCACCAGTCGACTGCCAACGTCATAGCCGACTGCCCGGTCGACTACCAAGCGTTCTGTGCTCGTGACATCAAACCATCAGTCGACTGACATTAGTCGATTGATATAATGAGCAGTCGACTGCCAAGACTTTTTCGACCCTAAATCACAATCGAGCACTTGTCGACTCTCAGCAGTCGACTGGTCATAATCCCAGTCGACTGCTGAGTGTCGACTCGGCTGCCAAGTGTCAAAACACTTAACTAGTCAACTGGTCTATAACTCCAGTCCACTGATAAACCTCATCCATGAGGTTTAACTCCAAGTATGATGCTTTCATACTTGTCATACCATCCTTAGCCTAGACCTAAGCCTTCTAGCCATCTCTATCAACCTCACGTCTATCGGATCCCTCTAAGTCATCCATGACTTGTTCATCCATACGCTAGCCTTCAGGTTCTTCCATCGGCTATTGTCATGCTAACGGTGTCTACACTGCCAAGACACATTGGACTTACGTTGCCAAGACCATGCTTGGACTTTACGTCGTCAACCATTGGACTTATACTGTGAAAACTCCACCCTTGGACTTTACACTGTGAATATTCCTCTTGGACTTCTCAATTGCGAAGTACCCGTGACTTGGACTTTCACCGCCAAGACTACACCCTTGGACTTTCCATGTCAACTCCATGTTGGACTTTCCAATTGCTAATACTCAAGCTTGGACTTTCCTTTGCCAAGACCTATGCTTGGACTTTTCATGTCAAGTACACAAAACTTGGATTTTCCCAAATGTCAAGTGTCCCACTTGGACTTTCCATGCCAAGTACCCATGACTTGGACTTTCTTCATCACATGGTCAACCCTAGTCAACCATCAAAATACCTCTCTAGTCAAACTCGAGTCTGGTCAATCATGACCCGGGTCGATTGCACCAACAATCTCCCCAACACATTGTCAAACATCAATGTCAAACATCAAAATATTATTCGAGTCAAATTAGAGTCTGGTCTATCGCGACCTGGGCTTATTGCACCAACACTCTCCTCCTTTTTGATGTTTGACAAAAATCAAACACCTTTGAGTTAGGCTTAAACCCTAACTCAAATCTCCTTACCAATCCTTCCAAATTGGTAGTTTCACTTTCTTAACCTTTTTGACATACATCAAAAAGGTTCTCCCCAAGGGTGTCAATGTCTCATATCCCAATGAGATCTTACAATCTTCCCTTTGGTCCAAAAACACTTAGGATGTCTTCACTCTTCCTAGTGATAAGTTACATATCACTTAAGAGAGACTTCCTATAAACTTCTCCAAAATTCTCCACATTCTCCCCCTTACAAGGAAGAATATACATCCATCACCCAAGATAGATAACCTCCCCCTAAAGGCTTGCTCCTCCTTGACCATTGGGCCAATAATGTCTTTGGGAAGTCCCTAAGCCTATAGACACTCAAAATCATCAAAATTAAGGTTAAAAGTTTGAACTTGAACTTTCACTCACTTTAAATTGATATACACCCTAAACAACTCTCCTAATCCATATCTAATGGATTTTCACCTTTTCTAATGCTTTCCAAAGTATATCCTAGGATTAGAAGTTGTTAGAGAACCTTACTATAGCTAAAATTGGGCTAAACAAATATTGTTTTCCAAAATCGAGCGTGACGATGACTCCTTACGATTAACGATTTGATATCATTCATTCATCATTGCCATTAAGTGGCGATGGTCGATAATAAGCTACTTAATTTGATTTGAAATCGAGTTTTGAAAAAATCATAAGTAATTCTATATATTTTGAAAAATCATGAAAATTCATACGTACATTACTTATAAGCAATACAATGAGTGAAAATTTCAGTTTCAGAAATCGAGTTTTGAAAAAAAAAGCATAAGTAATTCTATGTATTTTGAAAAATCGTGAAAATTCATACGTACATTACTTATAAGCAATACAATAGGTGAAAAATATTTGAAAAATGATTTACCCATAAAATAGTGAGTTTGATACAAAGTTCAAAAGTGAAAAACTTCATTATTTTGGGCTCACTTTGTATCAACTCTATCAATGGTGACTTATATCAAAAGACAAGTTGCACCAGGGTTTTTCAAAATGATTTTGAAAATAATTTTAAAATCTTATATTTAATCATGGTCTATGGGCTTAATGCACATGACTTGTATACAAACTTCCTCATGATTCATCCATTGTATAAGATGAGTTTGAGTTCATCTAATGCAAAAACTATGCACATTGAACTCAACTCATTTGCTAGCATCTCACATATGTCAAAATTGTATGAAAACACATGTCACGCCCCGAGGGAGTCCCCACCAGACAAAAATCCGTCAGCATCTCCCCTGTACGGGTGACAATACCAATTTTCATACAAGGCCTACATGACCACTATACATCGGTCAACACGACCGGAACAAAAACTACACACACAAATAATAAATTGGCCTCAGACCATCAATCCAGGTAAATAGCAACAGTCTACTATATCTAGACTTACCCCTTCTGCCATCTGAGCAGAAATATGCAACCAAACCAATCGAATAGTTTATAAGGACACAACAAATATCTCCAAACCTCCACAAGTACACAACCAAAACAAACACAAATCCAACACACTTCATCTAGTTAAAAACCAAAACCATAAGACCAATAAAACCTATCCATTTCGACGAGGGGGGATTTGCAGCTGGACTCTCCTGGCAGTTTCAACCAGAAACAGATGTAAAGCAACGGGGTAAGTTCAAAGAACTTAGTGGATAATAGCCGATATGCACAGCAAGATATAGCTAACAATAAGAATCATGTCAGTACAGTCTCATATAAATAGGGTATGCAAGTAAGAAATACAAAAGGACTGTACTTATCTGAATCTCCTGCTCTGATACAGGAGCATGTGCCATACTATAAGAGATAAAGTCATCACCCTATACAAATATGAATCATGTATGCATGACAATCATATGCAACATCCAAGGCATCAATAAAAATATAGCAAACACAATACAAATGCTATCCATGCAAAGTGCATGCCGTGAAAATAACATGGTCACCCCTGATGCCAGTCAACCGCCTCACACGCGATGGTGAAGCCGAGTGGGTAGGGCTATGACAACTGTGCACTCTACCATCACTACTCCTGAGTGACCGAGTGGACAAGATGCTGTCGGAGTACACCTATCCTTCTGCCCCAAACAGAGTGGGGAGCTAAGCTCTCATCTCCCAGTGTCATAGACCAGAGGAGGGATCCCTGCCCGCTACCATGCTGCCTCATCGCTACCCATGAACGGACCAGCGGAGCCTGACAGAGCAACTGCACACACTCTCCTAATGTACCACTAACCCATGAGTGGCAGTGTGTGTAGGGCATGTAACTGGCTGCGGGCTCAACTATAAAGGAACCCCGTCCAGCCAGCATGCAATCATGCAAGATGGTGCATGATACTAAAGCATGTAAATCCAACTAAAATACATAACCGAATAATATGCACAGCCAATAAGTACATATCCATGATCCGAGTAAAACAGTGAAGATATAATCATACTGATTAAATGCATGTATCAAGTAGGCACAAACACATACTTGACATATAAACATGAAAATTATTGCAAGCTATCCTAACTAGCATATCAACTCAAAATACTGCTGAATAAAAATGTCCGCAAGAATAAAATCGTCACGACCGGGGACCTGCCTCGTGACCGAAACCTACATACAACATAACTATTATTAAGCACAAAAATGCAATTCACCGACAAATCGAATACTTGATCGCTTTCTTACATAAACCAACTAACCCAAATCAATTTCCAATTCTACTAATTTATCTAACCCTTTCACCTAATAACGGTCTTTTCATCCAATTACTCTTGTACTACACCTCTTCACTCGAATACACCATCCACGGACGGAACCAAAACCCAAATAACTACCTCCCATATCATAACACATCCGGAACCATTCACAGCTCACTAATCATACCACTTATGATCGTACAACCAACACCAACCCAATCCCAGCCTTTCACAACCTATGAACAACCCGAAACACCTTCTATAATCACCTCCTCCTTCACAACCGGCCAACAACTCCAAAATCAGCCCATTTACAGTCGTTCTTGCACGACTACCTCCAACCCTAACCGCACGACACCCCCAAATAAACCCTCACAGCCAACAACCCATAATTTATCAATTTACAACTAACAAAAAGAGAAGATAGATCAAGTTTACCAAGCTAAACTCCACCGGCAACAAAATTTTCCCCCAAATCCTATGTTCATCGAAGCACATGGCATTCACGATCTCTGCCGAAACAAGTTCCCACGCTCAACCACAGAAATTCACAGATAGGTATAGATCTTGTCCAGAATCGAAGAAGAGAAACAACTCCTACCTACTCCAGCCTTTCGACGGAAAGCGGCTCCCACCATGGCGGCCTGAGAGGGCTCGCGGCGATCCGAGGCGCGAGAAAAACCGGCGTCGGTGACAAAGGAGTCGTGCGTGCGTGGGCAGCGACGAGAGAAAGCCGGACCTAGGCACCGGAAGGAAGCGCGGTCGAGCACGGGAAAGGAGGCAGCGTCACGCGGCGCTTACGGAGGAACGACCGACGCAAGGACTCAGGCGGCGCGGACACAAGGAAGAAGAAGAGGGCGAGGCGCGCACGCGGGGAGAAGATGGCGACAACCCGATCGCGGTGGCAGCGATGTCTAAGGCACGCGATGCATGCGCGGGGAAGGCCGACGAAGATGCCGACGCGGAGGGAGGCGACGCCACGTGAGAGGAGAGGGTGTCTGCGGAGAGATCGCGAGGAGAAAAAAACAAGAGAACCGACGTCGGACGGTGGTCAGAAACGAGGAGGGCGGCGTCGGCGGAGGCGAACACGGTGCGACCTCAGCGTCGACAGTGAAGGGGAAGAGAAGAAATCGGCGATGGAAGAAGATCGCGAGAGAAAAACCGGCGCACGGGGAGGGGAAAAGAAACCGTCGGGAAAAAAATTCACGATCGGGAAAACTAATGAAACTTTAGGTTAATGTCACCCATTAATCCCTTAAATAGACTCCCCCAAAACCTATTTATTTTATCCCCGTAATTATCTCGTACGGACTCCGTTTAAATCCAGAAAAATTCCGAAAAAATTTCTAAAATTCCCTAAAAATCTCGAAAAAATTCCAGGATTATTTTTCTTAATTCTTTGGCCATTTAATTTAATATTTTAAATTTTCAGTATTTAACATTCTCCCCCACTAACAAAAATTTGGTCCCCAAAATTTTTACTTATATGCATAACAAGTAAGAAATACCACAAGTACTGAAAAATATATCTCGCGTACCTTAAGTAAACAAGTGGGGTATTGAGCTTTGATCTTTTCTTCAAGCTCCCATGTAGCCTCCTCATCCGTGTGGTGACTCCACCCGACCTTGACAAGTCGCACAACCTTGTTTCGCAAGTGTCGTTCCTTATAATCCAAAATCCATACCGGAACCTCTGCGTAAGTAGCATCAGGTTGAATGGAACCTGACACATCTGACAGAATATGTGTAGAGTCTGGCACATACTTCCTTAGCATGGACACATGGAACACATCATGTATACTCGTCAAAGATGGTGGTAGTGCTAAGCGATAAGCAACTGCTCCGATCCTCTCCAAAATCTCAAACGGATCAATGTATATAGGAGCTAGCTTACCTCGGAGGCCAAATCTCTTCACCCCTTTCCTTGGTGAAACTCGCAGGAATACACGGTCACCAATCGAGAACTCCAAAGGTTTCCGTCTCCGATCTGCATAACTCTTCTGGCGATCTTGCGTCTCTGCCATCCTACGTCTGATAGTACGTACCAACTCTGCCTCATACTGAGCTCTATGGGTCCTAGCAACTAGTCCTCCCAGTTGCCCCCGAAATCCATAACACAGGACCTCAGCAAATCCTCTAGTGTCTAAATGGCCCGCTCAGACTGTCCATCTATCTGCGGATGGAATGCAGTACTAAAACGAAGCTGCGTGCCTAAGGCCTGCTGCAGACTCTGCTAGAACCGAGACGTGAATCGGGGATCTCTATATGAAATAATGCTCATATGAACACCATGCAATCTGATGATCTCCCAATAATATAACTCTGCCAAACGATCCAGAGAGTCGGTCTTCTGAATCGCTAAGAAGTGCGCGAATTTGGTTAGTCGATCAACGACTACCCAAATCGCGTCATGGCCTTGATGTGTTCTAAGCAAATCCACCACAAAATCCATAATAATATGCTTCCACTTCCATTCCGGAATCGAAATTTTCTGAAGCATCTGTTCCTTAAACTAAAGCAACTCCGGAAACCATTATCCTCCTCAGAGTCAGAGACGGTAGTCCATCTACCGTCCAAAATCCACTCTACTACACACCCTATAAGTGCATGGGAGGCTATCGCGACCAAACTTCCTTGTTACAACCGTTCATGTTCCAGCTACTCTTTAGTAGCTATCCAGTAGTTAGCCAAAACTCCATGAGCATTTCTGCTCTTCACCTCGATAATACAACATAATCACCGCGAAGTCCACGTCATATATATGACTTATCTCGCAATTCTTTAACTGCCGTAAGCTTAGGATACGTCTTATTCAATAGCATCGGAATCGCTCCGATCCCCGAAATGATGCATCCATGTACACTATCCTTCCATCCACACCAGAATGATTAATCAACACTGGCATAAAAATCAACCATCGTCTGAGCCCTGGAACTAGTTTCACAAGCTGCAGACCAAGTAAAATTCCATCACCTTCCTGGTTCAACCAGTCAGCGATGTAGTATCGCTAGATCATTCTATCCATATCTATGATAATAATCAAATCAATACCAAGAAACCACCATCTACAGCAGCCGAGTGCACAACTGATCCAATCGTGTCAAAATACACGACTTCCCAAATCCCTGGACGACTAAGTCGTCAATAAGTCTAATAAGATAATCGTAAACTCATACAATTCACACCAAGTATGAGATTGTCGTCGCTACACACCTGCATTCTCTTTACTCTAGGCTGATGATATAACCATCATCACAATGAGAATGAAAATTGTATGACACCATGTCACTACAATATCAACCCATCAGCCATAGATCAATCCTAGAGTATACACCGGTGTCCTATAGCTGATCTAAATAGATCCTTTATCCACAATGAAGGATATTCATTTCCTTCCACAACTACCATATTCTATCATCGATAATCGATACATAACCTCAAAGGTCCATCTCTCTTTTAACAAAGAGTTCCGGATCTTCTTTGGAAAAAATTTCTGGGACAAATAAATATCTCATCCAACACCTCCTATAATACGGTAAAACAACCTTTCATCGTCTTGACCAGTGTAGGTATACACACCTTATCCATAACCAAATCACTAATAGTATGAACTGATATTCTCTGAGGGTTTACTCCTTGTCCTTCAAATTGGTGGCTAGCAGGCCAAATTCCTAGCTTCCTAATTCAACATCAGTCGACACCTCTAAAGAGTCCGTACTTCTGAAATCATCGTTAGGTTCTGCAAGGTCAATACGTCATCGACCTCATCCCCGACCATGAGTAGGGGCAATTTCACTAAGTCAATACTTTTCCTAACCACTAAAGTACAGTAACTACTAAAGACAATACTTTTCCTGTAGCACAGAGATATCCTTCAGCTTGCTTGGTCCCAAAACACGAGAACTCCCAAAAATCCAAGGAAAAGATAATCATCGAAACACAAAACTCACAAACCAAAACCGTAAACCAATAAAATTGTCACGTCCTGGGGGTATATCCGTCATCCAAATGACAAAGGAGCCCCTTAGTGACAATATTCCGAAATACAAGGACCAGATCTGGTAAAAACCTCGAAATAATTATAGAAATAATAATATTTTATTAACTGCATGCATGCACGACTAAACATATATCACTTAAAGTAAAATAGTTTTATGACACCAAATCAAATTGCGACCAAAAATCCAAAGTGCATAAATAAAATGCAATAGCGATAAAGTAGATCAAGCAGCATCTCAACGATGCAGTGGGACAAGCACGGCAAGGAGCTCTCTGGGCGACACGAAGGTAGGTCAATAAGATACGTCCTCCATCAGCTAACCTAGAGGATAAGTGAGAAGGGGGTGAGTACAACCACTCTGTGGATATATTGACAATAGTGCATAATCATAATGCACATAATGGAAGTCACAGGAAACAAGCTAGAGTAACCCAACCCTCAGAGTACCAATATCAGCCTGCAACTATCCTGATCAGCAGTATAACAAATATACCCGTAAAACCCAACCACTGCAACAAGATGTGCACATCCGAATACCATGACAAAGCCTCGTGGCTCTCGCACAAAAAGGAAACTATCTATGAGCTACCGCGAACGATACTCATGGGTTGATAATCAATACGCTAAGCACTGTCTACACGCAACTACATGCTACCCCGAATGAAACTCATGGGTAGACAGGAAGTAGAAAGACTCAGTGTCTGTGGCAATGACATGCTACCACGAATGGGTCTCATGGGCAGACCGCGTATATAGATATCTAGTTATTGACTGCTCACAACCGCATGTTACCTCTAACGGGTTACGGGGGCAGTCGATTATCCTAGGTTGTTAAGCCTAGGGTTATCCAATACATCCAGCATAAAACAACTATCAAAATCGATAAAGTTCATCGATCTACAATTAAACACATTGAGGCGGTCAAGTGAGGGTTTCAACACCTCACATATGAAATGTTTACCAAAGACGGTAAAGATCATCGACTTATAAATAAATAAGTCGAGATGGTTAAGTCCAGAATTCCAACCCTTCTAACATGATCAGTTATCAAGGTCGATAAAATCACAAGTCCACTAATAAACACGACGAGACGATTGATACTAGGATTTCGTCTCAGCTAACAGGAAACGCCTATCAAGGCCAATAAGGACAACAAATCTACTAACAAGTCCGTCAAGAGGGTTAAGCCTAAATTATATCATCCTACCAGTTCAATCATGCATGCCCCAACCTGCAACCACGAACATATCTCGTGGGTACTTAAGACGTAAAGTAGCTATCTAGCTACAGACGTCATACTTATCCGATTATCACCAACTCCGAGCGGATAACGCAAGAATATAACCTTACAGTAGGTCATCTCAACCATGATTGGAAGGCATGATTGACCACAAATATACAAAGCACCTACCTATAAAGAGACTCTACTGCAGTTTCTCTCTCAACCAAGAATGAGAGATATAGTAAGGATTAATCACATCCTTACCATACGAACTCTACTAGTCCGATCACCATATCACTGAAACAGTAAATGGATAACCATATATCATTAAGCACATCCGGGTTATTATGCCTAGGGTTCCAACACCTAGGATTCTACTAATGTTGTTTTATTCCTGAGATCCGCTCCTACAGAATAACTTCATCTAAGTTATTCTATCTCTACTAGTCTTAATCATGGTATCCACCACAAAAACACATAACCATATAAACATATAACACGTTGTCTAATAAACGACAACATAGTCATACTAATGGCAATCAATGGCTGAAATTAATTAGGGTATAACTAAAGGGTCATGCTAAAACAAAGTCAAGGCAATACTAAATAAAGCATCAGATGCTTATATATACCCTAAACTACATAAGCAATGTAATCATGTCATCATGCACTAGGATCTAGAGAGTTCAAGAACCTATATGTATACCTTTTACAAATTTATCCATCTTAGTCATATTATTCAACTAGTCTAATCCCAATGCTAGTCCAATCCTAATACTAGTCCAAAAAGTAAGAGGTAAACATCTACCAATAATATCTAATCATTTATATCACAATGATAACTAGATACGTATAGCAGTAATAACAGTTAATAACCATATGATAACGATAAACCAGCAACCTAAAGATCTAACAGTCTAACAGATATAAGGTTAAAACAAGACTAGACAAAACATGATATCACCGCATAACCAATATAACCAATACATATATACACTAAATCTAGAAAATTTTTTAGAATTTATTTACCTGTTAGCCGTCTGGAGATGTCCTGTTGCCGCCAAATCCCTCATATTGACCTCGTCAATAATACCTCGAATTTCCGAAACATAAAAATCGTCGGAAATCCGTACCAATTCGAAAATACCCCAGTTAACCTGCCAAACTTGGCGAACTCCAAAAAACCCAAAGACCCTAAGGAACTCAGAACCTGGCTATGATACCAAATATATTGTCACGCCCCGAGGGAGTCCCCACCAGACAAAAATCCGACAACATCTCCCCTGTACGGGTGACAATACCAATTTTCATACAAGGCCTACATGGCCACAATACATCGGTCAACACGACCGGAACAAAAACTACACACGCATATAATAAATTGGCCTCAGGCCATCAATCTAGGTAAATAGAAATAGTCTACTATATCTAGACTTACCCCTTCTGCCATCTGAGAAGGAATATACAACCAAACCAATCGAATAGTCCATAAGGATACAACAAATATCTCCAAACCTCCACAAGTACACAACCAAAACAAACATAAATCCTACACACTTCATCTAGTTAAAAACCAAAAACCATAAGACCAATAAAACCTATCCATTTCGACGAGGGGAGATTGGCAGCTGGACTCTCCTGGCAGTTTCAACCTGAAACAGATGTAAAGCAACGGGGTAAGTTCAAAGAACTTAGCGGATAATAGTCGATATGCATAGCAAGATATTGTTAGTATGAGCCCTTAGTGTCAATTATGAGATGATTAGTGAGGGAGACTTTTGTATTATATTCTTGCATTAATAAAGGCAAAGATTGATTATTATATTTCTTTATGCGTGTGCCAGCTAAATAAATATAATAATGCCCATGAATAGTATGTTGTTATCTACAGTATATCAATTGGTAGAATTTATTATGAGAAGCTATAGAGAACATTATTCTTAAATATTCCTAGTCGAGTATTGTATTAATAGACAAGGGCTATATTGATACATTGAGACTAGCATGTAGGTCAATGGATGACTTGATCTCACAAGTCATGGATATGTGATATCACATTGATACATGGGTATATATATTGGAGACTATATATACTGAATTGACTCACCATGAGAAAGTATCATGGATCGTTATATGAGTGTTATATACTTTCTCATGTGACTATTGGTATGAATAGTCCTTAGACCTGAAGTCACTACGGTTCCCTACATAAGGAGTTATGTACTTTGGTATCGTCTAACGTCACACCGTAATTGGGTGACTATAACGGCGATCACTGAGTATGTAACGAATTATGCGGAGGGATGTGAGTGATGTAGATGGGATCTATCCCTCCCATATGACGGGAGTGATATCTTTGGCCTCTTGATAGAGTAGGACCACGAAATGCATGGCCATGCTCAAATGAGTCAATATGAGATATTGAGCTCATTTGTTTGAGTGAGTCTACTTGGGGATTAAGAAACATAAAGATTGATAAGAGAGTGACACGGTCTATGCCTCATTGATCGATCTGAGATATCAAGGATAGAAGGACACTGTCATATGATAATAGTCACGGAAGAGGTTGTTGGATCTCGACATTCTCATCACTTGGGTAAAAATGATGTATTGCTAGATGCCGCTCATTTCTTATGTATCTAAAATGGTTTTGGATACATTGCCAACGTTATGAGAGGCTATAGGGTCACACACAAAGAACATAATATTTTGGAGAGGAAATCATTTTGGTTTGACTAAAATGAATTATTAGTTAATTGGATTAACTAGAATGAGTAAGACTCATTACTTGGCTAAATTTGAGTTGGACTCAAATTGGTTTATGTTGAGTTAGACTCAAGTCAAACCAAGAGAAGAAGGCTAAAATGAATAATACACGAATTAATAATATAATACACGAATTAATAAATGGGGTTTTAAATGGGATTTAAAACTCATTAATGTGCATTTAATGAGAATTAATTGACTTCCTTTCTTTTACCATGGAGAATAAGGAAGTGCATTTAATGTCTCATTAAGGTGTTTTATTGGGGTTTCTTCTTCTTCAACGTGGAAAATGAAAAATAGAATTAGATTTTATTTTATTTTCGTTCACAACACAAGAGGGCCAAGTATAGAGTGGAAAAGTGAGACCTTGGAGTGGTTACTAGCACAACCGAAAGGCCTTACCTCTTCTCTCCAAGATCGTGTGTGTGTGCACCGTAGAGGCGTGGACATTCTGACCACGCTGAGATCCGCAAGTGTTGCTGACTGGAATTCGAAGGGCACGCTTCGAAGGTAATCTCGATTCCTATAGGATAGAATCGATAATTGAAATGAGTATATTTTTTTTACTTGGATCTCTGGAGGGATCCTAGGTTTTCCGCTACGAATTTTTTATTTATCGCTCAGGATCCCTACAGTGGTATCAGAGCCACTTGTAAAAAAAAATGTACACATTTTTTTTAGATGTTTTATGTGATATAAACATGAGATTAGTTTTATTATGTTTTTTGCCGAAAGCAGATAGTCTGTAGAGTATAGTTGAATCAAGTCGGATGGTGCCGACTCTGCCTGTGTCCGAGTTGATTCAGCCAAGCAGATGGTCTACCAAGTGGGTCATCATATGTATGTGGGTGTTGTAATTTTTTACATGGCCTGCGTGTCGTGCCTTCACTTCTATTTTTAGTTGTAAAATAGATTTAGACTCGAATGTAACTCGAGTGTTCTCATTTTGTAATGTACAAAATAAATAAGCAATGAAAGTCCATTGAAGGTGGATGTTACAAGGACGATGCTGACAACACATGCTGACCAAAGGAAGCGCTTGGAGAAGATGTTATCCCTAGGATAACCAATCGATTTTCTCATTGGCTTGAGGAATCGTAGAATAAGGGCCATAACCATGTCACGTTTAGCGTATATGTGATATATTTTGTGTGTATGTGATGCATGCTAGATAATCTGTTATCTTAAAATTAAGTCAAATGAATATGCCTACCAAAGTTTGGTACTCATAAACTACCTCGATCATTTGTGTTGGGTTTGCCAAAGCAAAGCAGTGCATTTTATCTTGGTAGAGTGCGAGAGGACAATTGTGATGTCCCGCTATCAAACTTTGGATGAGACTTCACTAAGTGTCTCAATTAGATTGAGAAATACTTAGAGGTATTTCCTAATAGTTAGGAGACACGGATAAGAGAACATTTATACTAAGTCTTGGGCCAAAGCTAACTCAAGATGATGTATAATGTGAATCTTGATCCTTTATTCCAAGAGTTGCATACGATGCAATTGGTAAAATGTTACCTAACTAGTGATACTAAATCTTGGGCGATTAGCCAAAGCTAACTCAAGGTGAGGTATGATGTGGATCTTGTCCCACATGAACTTGAAGCTCAATAGAACTGGTATGACTAGCTCCTATTGAAGCTAAGGGAATCAGTGGGAGTCTCATTTAATTAAAGGTCTAATTAAATGATTTCAGATATAATACTCATTTCTGCATATCATTTCTGTTGTAGATTACTATGTCTTCAAATACGTCAAATACCCTCTCTCTGCGATCGGTCCTTGAGAAGGACAAGCTTAATGGAGCAAACTTCATTGACTGGTTCAGAAATTTGAGAATAGTTCTCAAACAGGAGCGAAAACTCTATGTCCTAGAGCAACCCATTTCTGAACCACCCGCCAATAATGCTACTCGTGCAGATAAGGATGCATACAAGAAGCATCAAGATGATGCATTAAATGCATCATGCCTTATGCTTGCAACCATGAACTCTGAGCTTCAGAAGCAACATGAGAACATGGATGCCTTCGATATGGTTGCACACTTGAAGCAACTATATCAAGGGCAGGCGAGGCACGAGAGATTTGATGCATACAAGAAGCATCAAGATGATGCATTAAATGCATCATGCCTTATGCTTGCAACCATGAACTCTGAGCTTCAGAAGCAACATGAGAACATGGATGCCTTCGATATGGTTGCACACTTGAAGCAACTATATCAAGGGCAGGCGAGGCACGAGAGATCTGAGGTATCTAAGGCATTATTTTCATACAAAATGCAAGAAGGAACACCCGTAGGAACTCATGTACTCAAGATGATTGGGTATATTGAGAACCTTGAAAGATTGGGGTTTCCTTTATTGACCTTATTCTATATTCATATTGCACGCTTAAAGGCTTTAGTCAATTTGTCATGAATTATTACATGAGCGAAATTGACAAACCATTGCCTGAGCTCTTAAGCATGTTGAGAACTGCTGAGAGCAATCTTAAGAAGATGCAACATGGTACTAATGATGTACTTATGGTTAAAAAGGGCAAGGGTAAGAAAAAGTCTAAAGGCAAGGGTAAGACCCAGAATAAAGATAAGGACAAAGCATTGAAGCCTAAAGGTGGGGTGGCCAAGGAAGGGACTTGCTTCCACTGCAAGAAAGCTGGACATTGGAAGAGGAACTGCAAAAAGTACCTCGAGGAAGTTCAGAAGAAGAAAGGAAGTGAGACTTCCACTTCAGGTATACATGTTATAGAAGTCAATCTATCTATTTCTTCCTCATGGGTATTGGATACCGGTTGTACTTCTCACATTTGTACCAATGTGCAGGGCTTGAGAAGAAGTAGATCTTTGACAAAAGGAGAAGTGGACCTACGTGTTGACAATGGCGCAAGAGTTGCTGCTATAGCTGTAGGAACATATTCCTTATCATTACCCAGTGGTTTAATTCTAGAACTTGAAGAGTGTTATTTCGTACCTGCAATAACTAAGAACATTATGTTTATATCTTGTTTGGACAAGAAAGGTTTTTCATTTATAATTAAGGACAAGTGTTGTTCCGTATATTTAAATGAAATGTTCTATTGCAGTGCACACTTGATGAATGGACTCTATGTTCTAGACCTTGAAAACCCAGTCTATAACATAAATACCAAACGATTCAAATCTAATCATTTGAATCAAACATATCTTTGGCATTGTCGCTTGGGTCACATAAATGAGAGTCGCATAGCCCAGCTCCATAAGGATGGATTACTGGACTCATTTGATTTTGAATCATATAAGGTATGTGAATCTTGTCTTTTAGGCAAGATGAGCAAGACTCCATTTAGTGGACAAGGCGAACGAGCGACAGATTTGTTAGGCCTCATACATAGTGATGTATGCGGTCCTTTCAAAGTGACGAGAGGAGGTTATCGAGATTTCATCACATTTCTCGATGATTTGGTAGATATGGATATGTGTATCTTATGAGACACAAATCAGAATCCTTTGAAAAGTTCAAAGAATTCAAGAATGAAGTACATAACCAACTTGGTAAGAGTATTAAGATGCTTCGATCAGATCGAGGTGGGAAATACCTAAGCCAAGAGTTTAGTGACTATCTAGTTGAGTGTGGGATAAGATCTCAGCTCACTCCACCTGGAACACCATAGTTGAATGGTGTATCTGAGAGGAGAAATCGTATTCTATTAGATATGGTACGATCAATGATAAGTCATACAGAACTTCCTCCTTCCTTCTGGGGATATGCTCTAGAGACTGCCGCTTTCACACTTAACCGTGTTCCTTCTAAGGCAGTCGTAAAGACACCATATGAGATATGGACTGGGAAGAGTCCCAAGATGTCTTTTATGAAGATTTGGGGTTGTGAGGCTTACGTACGACGTCAAGTATCAGATAAACTAGGCCCCAAATCAGATAGATGTTATTTCGTTGGATATCCCAAGGAAACTAAGGGATATTACTTTTACAACCCCACACAAGGCAAAGTATTTGTTACCAGAAATGGTGTTTTTCTAGAAAGGGAATTTATTTCTAGAAAAATAAGTGGGAGTAAAATTGATCTTGAAGAAGTTCAAGATACACAAAATAGCACTGATACCTTAATGGAACAAGAACAGTCATCACAAGGAGTTGTGATACAACCTGTTCAGGTAGACCAAGCTCTGCGCAGGTCTGATAGGATACGTCATCAACCTAAGAGATATTCTTTTCTCTTGGATGATAACGATGTTATCATGCTTGATGAGCCGACATTCTATCAGGAAGCTGTAATGAGCTCAGATTCTGAGAAATGGCTCGAGGCCATGAGATCCGAAATAGAATCCATGTACACTAACCAAGTCTGGACTTTGGTTGATCCACCTGAAGGGGTCAAACCCATTGGGTGTAAGTGGGTCTTTAGGAGAAAGACTGACATGGAAGGTAATGTGCATACCTATAAAGGGCGATTGGTAGCAAAAGGATTCAAACAGATTCATGGTATTGACTATGATGAAACCTTTTCTCCAGTTGCGATGCTTAAATCCATTCGGATCATGCTTGCTATTGCAGCTTACTATGACTATGAGATCTGGAAGATGGATGTCAAAACAACATTTTGTTGGGGATTAGACGCCCGCTAGAGGGGGGGGTGAATAGCGTGTGACCCATACGAAGATGGAAATCGTTCGCGTGCTTGTCTACAATTCGTGTTAGCGCAGCGGAATAATAATGATAAAAGCAATACACGAAATACAATCACACACGAACACGATAATATAACGTGGTTCGGAACCGTAACGGTTCCTACTCCACGGATCGGGCTCAAACGAGCCCTAGCGATGCCAAACACACACCACTATCAAATAACTCCTTCTCGACACAAGTCGGAGGTGGAGAAACCTCTTACAATAAGATTACAACAATAATCTAAATACAACAAGCAAATATAATAGGAAATACAATAAGAGAAGTAAAGAACACTTTACAAAAACTCTTTAGATCGCTTGCTTGTTGATCGCTTGAATCGTGGTTGAAGACCCTGATTTGCAGCAGCAAATCGCCTCAAAAACGTCCAAGAAATCGCTTCTAAAATCCTTCTTCCGAGCTGCCTTTATAACCTGCGTCGGGCTGGATTTCCGCCTATCAGTCGACTGCCATAAGTCACCAGTCGACTGATGCCACTGTTGTCGTGAGACAACGGATCGATCCACGCTGGAAAAACTCCAACGGATCTCTTGGCAGTCGACTGCCAGAGCCATCAGTCGACTGCTCCCATGAGCAGTCGACTGCCAGAGCAATCCCAGCTCTAACCTGGCAGTCGAACTCAAGTCGACTCACGGCAGTCGAACCGGCCATAATGCCAGTCGACTGCCAACCTCAAGAATGAGGTTTTAACCCAAGTATGGTGCCCCCATACTTGCTAGACCACCCTTAGCCTAGACCTAAGCCTTCTAGCCACCTCCATCAGCCTCACGCCTCTCGGATCCCTCCAAGTCATCCATGACTTGTTCATCCATCGCGCTAGCTTCCAGGTGCTTCCATCGGCTATGTCATGCTAACGGTGTCTACACCGCCAAGGCACATTGGACTTACGCCGCCAAGACTCCGCTTGGACTTTACGCCGCCAACCATTGGACTTATGCTGCCAAGACTCCCGCTTGGACTTTACGCTGCCAATATCAAACCCTTGGACTTCTCAAATGCCAAGACTCAAGCTTGGACTTTCCCTTGCCAACCCATGTTGGACTTTACCTTTGCCAACCCATGTTGGACTTTCCATTTGCCAAGACCCATGCTTGGACTTTCCCATAATCACATGGTCAACCCTAGTCAACCATCAAAGTCAATTATAACCTGGGTCGATTGTATAAACAATCTCCCCAACATATTAACCGACATCAATGTCCAACATCAATGTCAATCCATTTTGTCAAATCCCTTTGTCAAACATCAAAACATCACTCGAGTCAAACTCGAGTCTGGTCAATCGTGACCTGGGCCGATTGCACCAACAATCTCCCCCTTTTTGATGTTTGACAAAAACCAAATCAAATCATGAGTTAGAACACTAACTCAAATCCCTTACCAATTATCCCAAATTGGTAAATACTCACCAAATGTTCTCCCCCAAACATTCAAGTGAAAATGTAAACCAAATGTTCTCCCAAACATTCTCCCCCTTTTTGACTAACATCAAAAAGGTTATCTCTCCAAGGAGGTCAATGTCTCATGTCCCAATGAGATCTTACAATCTCCCCCTTGATTTAAAAATATCTAGGATGCCTACCATCTTCCTAGTGATAAGTCTCATATCACTCAAGAGAGGCAATCCTATTCACTTTCCCAATTTCTAAATTGGGTATCAAAAATCATCAATTTTCCCAATTGATAATACTTTCCCAATAACTTCTCCTTTTCAAGGAGAAAAACACATCCATCATCCCAAGATGGATACCTCCCCCTAAAGGCTTGCTCCCCTTTGACCATTGCACCAACAATGTCCTTGGGGAGTCTCTAAGCCAATAGGAACTCTAAACCATCATAATTAAGGTTGAAAATTCAACATTGAACTTTCCACCACCTCAAATTGATACTTTGACCTAACACCTCTCCAAATCCATATCCAATGAATTTTCACCCTTCATAATGCTTCCCAAAGCATATCCTAGGGTTAGGAGTGGTTAGGGACCTTTACCATGGCTGAAAATGGGCTAAACAACTCGACTCTTGACGATGAATCACTTTGATTGCCACATACATCGATCATTGCCACCAATGGCGATCGGTAGCTGAATTTTCCAAATTCAATTATCGAATCCAATTCGTAAAAATCATAACTAATTATACGTATATCGAAAAATCACGAAATTTGATACGTATAATACTTATGACCAAAACAATGGGTGAAAAATATTTTAAAATTATTTTACCCATAAAATAGTGAATTTGATACAAAACTCAAAACCATTGAAATTTTCAATGTTTTGGCCCTATTTTGTATCAACTTCATCAATGGTGATTGCTATCAAAAGATAGACTTCACCAAGGTTTTTCAAAATGATTTTAAAAAGTTTTCAAAACCTTATTTTGGATCATATTCCTTGGGCTCTATGTACATGACTTGTACACATGCTCTCCCAATGATCCACTACTAAAATTAGATGAGTTTTAGTTCATCTAGATGCAAAAACTATCCACCTTGAACTTAACTCATATCCTAGCATCTCACATGTATCTAGGGTGTATACATACACATACATGTCAATTAGATGTGAGATGTTGGTTTTGTTCTTCCTAAACTAGGGTTTCATGCATTTTCTAAAGCAACTCTACTTGATTCCCTTATAACTGGGACTCCAAGTCATGCCATAGTCTTTAAATCAATTTTAATCAAGTTAATGCATGAATGTATGATCATGGCATAAATGATAGCATTATTAAAACATGGCCAATGATCATGATGTCATGGCATAAGATAAAATCTAAAAACACATGACATTTAAAACTTAATTCTAAGCATGATCATGACATTTAAATGATAAAAGTAAACATGATGTCATGTCATGACATATGGCAAATAAATCATGGCATATAAAATATATAGGTATAATAATACCTAAATTTTAATATTAATTGCCATTTGATATAATTAAATATATTTTGCCATATTATCACTAATCTCCCTAGTGTGCCAAAAACCCAAAATGACACACTAAAAAAACCTCTAATCCTAAATTGTGCCAATTCGATCATTTTATCAATACTCATAATTAATATTGGCATATCCTAAAAACCTTTAGGATTCAAATCAAACCACATTCCCAAGGTAGCCATAACCTTGAAAATGACCTAAAATGCCACCTTTGCCATGGTTGAGTTAACTACCCATCCAATCAAGGTTGGCACACCATAAACCCATCTAGTGTGAATCAATCACGCTCTTAGGAATCCAAAATCTATTTGAGCTCCTAGGATTAATTTGGTATTCCCTAGGGATAACCTCCCTAGATACCTTTCTAATGACCCTCCTAGGCTTGTCAGCCTTGGTCATTTGGGTCTTACCTAGGTTGACTCTAGGGGTGACTCCCCTTGCAACCTTCTTAGTGGCCACCCTAGGTTTCCTAGAAACCCTAGCCACTAGACACACCCTTTGGTCAACTCTAGGGATGACTTCCCTATTGACCTTGGTCTTCCTAGACCTAGTTAGTGTTCCATAATCTAATGGAACACTATGATAAGCTACCTTAGGCTTAGGTTTGTGACCCAAACCTTGCTTGCCCTTGGTTGACTTTTGACTCTTAGGTCCTTGGTGTTGACTTTGACTTTTGGACCTTGACTTTTGATCATTTGACCCTTTAAATTGATTTTGTATAATTTTAAGGGTCTTCTCCAATTTCTCAAGCCTTGACCTCAAGGCTTGGTTCTCTAATTCTAATTGCCCGATTTTAGAATTTTGATTTAGACCATGGGCATGGGACTTTCTAGGCATATGCCTAGTCCATTTAGGGTTAATACCTAGGTGCTCTTGCACCTTTCTAATGGTCTCCCTAGGTAAAATTGGTCTAGTGTTATTTGACCTAGGTTTATCCTTAGATGAATTATTTTTAGGGATATTAGTCCCAAATTTCTTCCTATTATCCAAGTGAATATTTTTAGCTCCTAAGCAATATTCATTCCTATTAGCATGCTTTTCATAAATTGCAAGAGAATTAAAATTATTTCTAGCATACTTTTGCCTATTAAATCTAGAAGGTGCATTATTGAAATATACCTTAGGGTTTGCCTTGGAGGCTCCCCCTACATATGATGCTCCTTCTTGCCCCTTCTTCTTCCCCCTAGGGCATTGACTCCGA
Source organism: Wurfbainia villosa (assembly GCA_025175895.1). NCBI lineage: Eukaryota > Viridiplantae > Streptophyta > Magnoliopsida > Zingiberales > Zingiberaceae > Wurfbainia > Wurfbainia villosa. The sequence continues at coordinate 113,815,497 of CM045993.1, forward strand.
TAATGCCCCTTCGAATTGCACTTGAAGCATATGATGTGCTCCTTGCCTTTAGGCGTTCGGGAACCGGCATCCTTGACTTTTGGTGCCGGTGGAGCCTTCTTAACCCGTTTAGGACACTTACTCTTGTAGTGTCCTTGCTCCCTACACTCAAAGCATATGATATGAATTTTATTATGATTTGAAATGCTAGAGTTACCTAGGTCCGCGGTAGGTGCCGGAGTTGAATTTTGAGCTTCCTCATCTTGACTGGATGTTGAAGGCACTTCTTGAGGTTGCCCCGGTGTAGATGGTCTCTCCCCCTCAATCACGGAGGTGGATGCTTCTCCCACCTCTTCTATTTTCTCTTCCGATCCGGAAGTTGACTCCTCACTTTCTTCCGATTCCTCACTTTCACTTAAGGATGAGCTCTCTTCTTCATCCTCCTTGTCTTCTTGGATTGAATGAGGTTCTTCATGGAATTTCGCCAAAATGTTCTATACCTCTTTGGCGTCTTTACAATCCACATAGTCACCTAGGCTACACAAGATGTCATTAGGTACTAAATCAAATATAAATTTGATTACCTTCTTATTTTTCTCGAATTGCCGGAGTTGCTCCTCACTCCATTTCTTCTTCTTGAGAAACCCTCCCTTTGGTCCCTTAGGATACTCAAATCCTTCCATCAAGGCGGACCATTCCTCAAGGTCTCTCATCATCAAAAACTCTTCAATTCTTGCCTTCCAAGAATTGAAACCTTCTCGTCCATAGAATGAATAAGGGACCGGTGTGTTGATGTCCCATCCTAATTGATCTTGGACTTCCATCTTTTACCCTCTAGCGTCTTGCTCCCGGTTGTTAATCCGTTGAAGAGCCACCAGGCTCTGATACCACTTGTTGGGGATTAGACGCCCGCTAGAGGGGGGGGTGAATAGCGTGTGACCCGTACGAAGATGGAAATCGTTCGCATGCTTGTCTACAATTCGTGTTAGCGCAGCGGAATAATAATGATAAAAGCAATACACGAAATACAATCACACACGAACACGATAATATAACGTGGTTCGGAACCGTAACGGTTCCTACTCCACGGATCGGGCTCAAACGAGCCCTAGCGATGCCAAACACACACCACTATCAAATAACTCCTTCTCGACATAAGTCGGAGGTGGAGAAACCTCTTACAATAAGATTACAACAATAATCTAAATACAACAAGCAAATATAATAGGAAATACAATAAGAGAAGTAAAGAACACTTTACAAAAACTCTTTAGATCGCTTGAATCGTGGTTGAAGACCCTGATTTGCAGCAGCAAATCGCCTCAAAAACGTCCAAGAAATCACTTCTAAAATCCTTCTTCCGAGCTGCCTTTATAACCTGCGTCGGGCTGGATTCCGCTTATCGATCGACCGCCATAAGTCACGGTCGATCGATGCCATCATTGTCGTGAGACAACGGATCGATCCTGTTGGAAAAACTCCAGCGGATCTCTTGCGCCAACATTAGCGATCGCTACGCTCGTAGTCGACGCCCGATCGGCTCACGGAGCGTTACTTCGACGCTCGGTAGCGATTTGCCATCCCTTGGCGATCATTGCGGAGCCATCGATCGGCTGCTCCCATGAGCGATCATTGCCGGCGGCTAATCTCAGCTCTAACCTGGCAGTCGAACTCAAGTCGACTTACGGTAGTCGAACCGGCCATAATGCCAGTCGACTGCCAACCTCAAGAATGAGGTTTTAACCCAAGTATAGTGCCCCCATACTTGCTAGACCACCCTTAGCCTAGACCTAAGCCTTCTAGCCACCTCCATCAGCCTCACGCCTCTCGGATCCCTCCAAGTCATCCATGACTTGTTCATCCATCGCGCTAGCTTCCAGGTGCTTCCATCGGCTATGTCATGCTAACGGTGTCTACACCGCCAAGGCACATTGGACTTACGCCGCCAAGACTCCGCTTGGACTTTACGCCGCCAACCATTGGACTTATGCTGCCAAGACTCCCGCTTGGACTTTACGCTGCCAATATCAAACCCTTGGACTTCTCAAATGCCAAGACTCAAGCTTGGACTTTCCCTTGCCAACCCATGTTGGACTTTACCTTTGCCAACCCATGTTGGACTTTCCATTTGCCAAGACCCATGCTTGGACTTTCCCATAATCACATGGTCAACCCTAGTCAACCATCAAAGTCAATTATAACCTGGGTCGATTGTATAAACAATCTCCCCAACATATTAACCGACATCAATGTCCAACATCAATGTCAATCCATTTTGTCAAATCCCTTTGTCAAATATCAAAACATCACTCGAGTCAAACTCGAGTCTGGTCAATCGTGACCTGGGCCGATTGCACCAACACATTTCTTAACGGAAATCTACTCGAGGATGTGTATATGACACAACCTGAGGGTTTTGTCGATCCAAAGGATGTTGGAAAGGTTTGTAAGTTGCATAGGTCCATTTATGGTTTAAAGCAAGCTTCTAGAAGCTGGAATCTTCATTTCGATAATGCGATCAAAACGTTTGGTTTCATTAAGAATGAAGATGAACCTTGTGTCTACAAGAAGGTTAGTGGGAGCTCAATTGTTTTCCTCATATTGTATGTAGATGACATACTGCTCATTGAAAATGATATCCCTATGCTGCAGTCTGTGAAGACTTGGCTTGGGAATTGTTTTCAATGAAAGACTTAGGTGAAGCAGCCTATATTCTAGGCATCAAGATCTATAAGATAGATCTAAGAGATTGCTTGTCTTGAGTCAGAGTACATATGTGGACAAGGTGCTTAAGCGTTTTGCCATGCAGAATTCCAAGAAGAGATTTTTGCCAATGTCACATGGTATGAGTCTTTCGAAAACTCAATCTCCCTCTTCTAAGGAGGAGAGAGATCGCATGGATCAGATCCCTTATGCATCAGCTATAGGATTTATCATGTACGCCATGATTTGTACTCGCCCCGATGTCTCGTATGCTTTAAGCATGACGAGCAGGTATCAGTCAGATCCCGGTGAATGTCACTGGACAGCTGTCAAGAATATTCTTAAGTACTTGCGAAGGACAAAAGAATATTTTTTGATATTTTGAGGCAATGAGGAGCTAGCTGTAAAGGGTTACAGTGATGCGAGCTTCCAAACTGACAAGGATGACTCCAGATCGCAGTCAAGGTATGTATTTTGCTTGAATGGTGGCGCTATGACCTGGAAGAGTTCGAAGCAGAACACAGTTGCAGACTCTACAACAGAAGCCGAGTATATTGCTGCGTCCTCTGCAACAAAGGAGGCTGTTTGGATCCGAAAGTTCATCACTGAACTTGAGGTGGTTCCTAGCATAGCAGACCCAATAGACCTCTATTGTGACAACAATGGGGCTATTGCTCAGGCTAAGGAACCTCGCTCTCATCAAAGGACCAAACACATACTGCGACGGTATCACCTCATTCGAGAGATCATCAATAGAGGAGATGTTCAGATATGCAGAGTAGACACTGATGCTAACATTGCGGATCCCATGACCAAGGCTTTGGCACAGAGGAAGCATGATGGTCATACTAGGTCACTGGGTCTTAGAGATTACGGTGATTGGCACTAGTGCTAGTGGGAGATTGTTAGTATGAGCCCTTAGTGTCAATTATGAGATGATTGGTGAGGGAGACTTTTGTATTATATTCTTGCATTAATAAAGGCAAAGATTGATTATTATATTTCTTTATGCGTGTGCCAGCTAAATAAATATAATAATGCCCATGAATAGTACACTACAAGAATATATATCTATTACGACATTTTCTTAACGACATTTATTTTATAGTGTCGTTATAAATATTTTATCACGACATTTATTAAAAAAAATTATTAATTTAAAAACAATACCAAATTAGATAGCTTATAATGACATATTTAATTAATGTCATCATATTTAATAAACCTATTAATCTACATTTACTAGTTTACTAATGTTTTGGTTTGTTTTCTTCCGCAGCCGTCTCACGCGCGCCGCGCCCCTTCTTCTTTAGCTTTCCGCCGTCAACTTCTTTAGCTTTCTGTCGCCTTCCACTTCTACCGTAGCCGTCTCATGTGTGCCGCCGACACGCCCTCAACATCGGTGCCCTGCCTCCTCGCCATTTTGAAAGTGCACCAATCGTGATCGCCGTCGCTGGTGTCCGCACACTCGACAGGTAACCTCCAACAACGATCACAACGTGTGGTTGAAAATCATTGGTAAGTTTGTTTTGATGATCTTCCCTTTTATACACTTGAGTTTTTTGCGTTGTCAATGGGATACCAATTTTCTTGCTTAAGATAGTGTTTTCGCGTATGATGAAGGCGGCGGGGGCAGCAAGATTTTTAGGTTGAATGTATGCTAGTTTTGATTAATACATGTTTCCATTTGTTTGAATCGTTAAACCAACATTTGTTTGAATTGTTATTTCTCCCAAAAAAGAAATCTCGCTGATTTTCTTTGGTTGTATATGGAATACTTGATGGTTCAACATCTTGAGTTCGTTGAACCTCTTTTGTAAATTTGCATCAGTTTCTATTAACCAAATTAATACACCTCTGTTTGATTCTAAGGACTCATAATCTTTTATGTTTGTCAAACAAAAGGACAGGGGTTATTCTAAACTATGATTCTAAATGTTTGAAAACATTGAATATGCATAATATATAATGTAAATGCTTAGTACGCAAACTCTGTGATATGAATCTACCTCATTTCTATGATTTATGCTTCTAGTCTTCCATGCAGTGGAATAAGACACATAATATATTATGACATTTTCTTAATTACACTTAATATATAGTGTAGTTATAAAAGGTTTATCATGACATTTATTTGTTTGTCTACATCCAAGAAGGACTTGCTTTAGCTAACTTTATTTGTTTGTCTTTCTATGAATAGAATCTTACATGACATGCTCTATGCATTGCCCTATTTGATAATATAGACTAATTAACTTTATAAATCTTAATTTAATCCTTATTTTTTGTAGAATCATTATGGATAAGAGTTGGATGTGCTTACCGAGACAATCTGAGGAGTATAGAAATGGAGTTGAGAGTTTCTTACAATTTGCATTTTCTAATGCAAACATAAATGGAATGATTTTATGCCCTTGTATACGGTGTAAGATTGGTATATTTGTTTCAAGAGAGGTTGCTTATGATCATTTGACTGTTGATGGATTTATCAAAGGTTATACTCATTGGATAGCTCATGGAGAGATAACATATAGTGCATCAACAAACTCTGCTTTTGTTACATCGCAAAAGGATGCAGATGATATGCAAGGTTTAGTTTATGAGGCATTTGGGATCCCAGAGCATAATGATATCATAATTAGAATATCAGAATTTGAAAATGATGAGGAGATTCCAATTGAAGAGGCTGAGAAATTCTATAAATTAATTGATGATTCACAAAAAGAATTATATCCAGGTTGCAAGAAATTCTCAAAATTTGCATTTATTATTCGTTTGCTTCACTTAAAGTGTCTAGGCAAAATGACAAATAAGATTTTTTATATGCTTTTATATTTGTTGAGAGAAGCATTTCCAAATGCAATGGATGATTTGCCTAAGTCATACTATGAAGCAGAAAAATTGATGAAGCAATTAGGACTTGGTTACGAAAAGATTGATGCTTGCCCTAATGATTGCACTTTATTTTGGAGGTTGGATAAAGATAGAATTCAATGCAAAACATGTAATGAGCTTAGATGGGAAATATCTGAAAATGATCCTACTGGTGAGAAGAGAAAAATCGCACGTAAGATTTTATGGTATTTTCCAATCAAGCCTAGATTGCAACGTTTGTTCATGTCATCCAAAACAGCATCCCATATGAAATGGCATTCTGAATCCCGCACAAAGGATGGTTACATGCGACATCCGGCTGACTCCCCAGCTTGGCAAACATTTGACCATAAGCACCCAGAATTTGCAAAGGATCCTAGGAACATAAGACTTGGTTTAGCATCAGATGGATTTAATCCGTTCAAAAATATGAGTGTGGCACATAGTACGTGGCCGGTTATTTTAATGCCATATAATCTTCCGCCATGGATGTGTATGAAGCAACCATACTTTATGTTGTCACTATTGATACCTGGCCCATCTGCTTCGGGAAATAACATCGACATCTACTTGCAACCGCTTATTGTAGATTTGAAGGATTTATGGGAGATAGGAGTTCAAACATATGATGCATCAACTAAACAGAATTTTCAATTACATGCTGCATTACTTTAGACAATCAGTGATTTCCCTGGATATGCAACCTTATCAGGATGGAGTACTAAAGGGAAACTTGCATGCCCAGTGTGTCATAAATTTACACATTCACAATGGTTAAAACATGGTGGAAAATATTGCTATATGGGTCATCGAAAATTTTTAAATAGTGATCATGCATTTTGAAAAAATGCTCAATTTTTTGATGGCACAGAAGAGTATGGAAGACCACCACCTATATTATCAGGAGACATGGTGATAGATGAGTTGAAAAATTTTAAAATTACATTTGGGAAAACAAGTAATGTCAATTTAGTACTGCCATTCAATTGGAAAAAATTTAGTATTTTCTTTGATTTACCATACTGGAAAGATAATGTGATACGTCACAATCTTGATCTTATGCATATTGAAAAGAATGTTTGTGAATCTATTTGTGGGACATTGATGAACATGGAAGGAAAATCGAAAGATAATCTCAAATCACGACTTGATTTGCAAGAAATGGGAATAAGATCATCACTTCATCCTATTGAGAAAGGACCAAATAAAGTTTATTTACCTCCAGCATCTTTTTCAATGGGGAAAAAAGAGAAGGGTATTTTTTGCAAGGTTTTAAAAAAAATTAAAGTTCCAGATGGCTATGCATCCAATATATCACGATGTGTTCAAATGAAACCGACTAAATTAAGTGGTCTAAAAAGTCATGACAATCACATTTTGATGAAGCAATTGTTACCAGTAGCACTACGAAGAACTTTATCTAAATCCGTTCGGATTCCTTTGAATAGATTAAGTGGATATTTTTGAGAGTTATGTTGTAAAGTAATTTCTCCTACGGATTTGGTTCGTTTGAAGAGAGATATTGCAGTGATTCTATGTGAATTGGAAAAGATTTTTCCTCCATCATTTTTTGACATAATGGTTCATCTAACTGTTCATTTGGCAACTGAAGTACAACTTGCTGGGCCAGTTCACTATCGTTGGATGTATCCAATTGAAAGGTAATATATAAATCTTATTGATGTTTTCTTTAATAATTTTTTTGATAAATAATACAAATTATTGTGTTTTTGACATAAGGTACCTGGGAACATTGAAATCTTACGTTCGAAATAGAAGTAGACCAGAAGGATTTATTGCTGAAGGGTATTTAGCTGAGGAATATTTGACATTCTGCTCTTTATATTTAGCAGATTATGTAGAGACAAGATTTAATCAACCATCAAGAAATGATGATAGAAATATTGACTCAATATTTGCATTAGATGTGTTTAACTTCTCTGGTTATGCACTTGGAAAAGTCATTGCAACTAAGTTTAATATTGAGATATTAAAGAAGGCACATCAATATGTGTTGTTCAATTGTCATCATGTCCAATCTTATATAGAGTAAGTGTTAATACAAATAATGTGTTTAAATGTATAACTATATCATCATTATTTACAAAATTATTATTCTTTTTGCAGTGAACACTGAAGAATTGTGAATCGTAGTCATTCTCGTCTTCCACCACACCAAATTGAGCATTTACATAGTGAAACTTTTGCCTCATGGTTTGCTAGTCATGTAAGCTGTGTTGTAATAGCTATTAAAACTTTATGTTACAATTATTTTCAAATATAATTGATGAAGTACTTATTGTGTGATAGATTGAAGGTACAAATCTTTCAGCAGATGATCCAGTGTCAGATGATTTGAGATCAATTGCCAGAGGCCCGAATGTCATTGGGATAAGATATGAAAAATTTGTTTCAAATGGATTTAGGTTTCATACAAAGGAAGTGGAACGTAAGAGAAAAACTCAAAATTGTGGTGTAACTTTTAGGGCAACTACTTCAAGTTATTCAAGTATAAGAGATCATAATCCAATATTAAGTGAACTTGATTATTATGGGATTTTACAAAATGTCATTGAGTTAGACTATGGAGGAGGTCGAAAAATTGTTTTATTTGAATGTGAGTGGGTCTCCAAAGGTAAACGACTAAAATTGGATGATGATGGTTTTGTGTTAGCCAATTTTAAAAATGTTAGGCGTCATAATGAGCCTTATATTTTAGCATCTCAGGCTATGCAAGTATTTTATGTGGAAGATCCAGTTGATTGTGATTGACATGTCATTATCACCACTGATGCACGAGCAAAGTATCAAATGCAACCTATGGCAGATGTTGATACATATCTTCAAAGTTATATTTATAATTCTGGAGACTACAATGAACATGAAGAAGTAGTTTGGGTTCGTGATGATGTTGCAGGAGTGGAAATTGATGCTGATTTATAATGAAATTTTATCTAGTTTATGCATTTATGTTTAATTAATTATCATTGTAATAACAGTAGTCAGTTATAATATTTGATGACTTCATATTTTCCTTTCCAGTGATTTTTGTTATGCTTATTATTATTTTCCATTATGCTGAGTAATGACTTAACACTTTAGTCCTTATCGATTCTTGGCTTATCGATTATGCTTTCGTCCAACAGACTTGATATCTTTCCTCCTTGATTCTTGGCTTTCGTCCAACAGACTTGATATCTTTCCTCCTTGAGCTTAGCTTTCAATCTCTCTTGGAGAGGTAAAACTATCACGATGCTTGCAAATCTATTATATAATAAACAAATTTTAGTACCAAAGATATGCCTGTTTTCCTTTTTCTGTTGCTATACGCACAATATTGTCGTCTTCTTTTTTTTTTGTTGGGATTTTGTTTATTTGCTCACATGTTTGGACGATTAGGGAGTGAAATTTACATAAGTTTTTGCCCTAGAACTAATTAAGGTGTTCGCTTTGATATAAAATAAAATTCTTTCCTTAGGCAGATTGGTGTCTCTTTTGGGATCTATTTGTTCTTGATAGAGTTGTAGCTTTTCGATTGAAAGCTACAACTCTATCAAGAACAAATAGATATATTAATGCTTTTCGATTGAAAGCTACAACTCTATCAAGAACAAATATATATATATATATATATTCTCTGATTACTGCTATGATTCCAAAACCTATATTAATGTCAATGGTCTTCTTTTATGAAAAATAATGTATTATTCTTATTAACAATTAGATTGTTTAGCTAATTTTGTATTAGCTATAATTTGTAACTAACTATTTTTTGCAGTAGGTATGGCTCCTAAGCGTCGAACTAATAGAAAATCTCGTTTTAAACTACAATCTGAGAGAGATATGCAGCCATCAGGTATGAGTACAAATCACACAGATCGATATTCAACTGAACAAGGTATTATCTAATTTTATGCATCATAAATTTATTATTTGTTAGAAAGGAAAGTAAACTTTTAATTTATCTTGAGTATAAAATTAACATAAAATTTTATATATACTTTTTCCCGTGTGTGTAATTTTTATTTGCTTTATTAGTTTACTTGAATTGATACTTTTATAGATGGTGACAATATACAAGGTACCTTAAATAACCTAAGAGATGCATATTCAAGTCAATTCCAAATTGATGTGCAAAATAATATCACATATTCAACTGAACAAGGTATTTTTATCAATTGCAAGTTCTTGTATTTTTAATTCAGATTCAATTGTATCAATTGTATGTTTTATAGATGGTATCAAACATAAACATATAAAATGAGCTAGAACCATTTTATGCATCATAAATTTATTATTTGTTGGAAAGAAAAGTAAATTTTTAATTCATCTTGAGTATTAAATTTTTGTATGTCTAATTCTTATTTGTTTTTTTACTTGAATTGATATTTTTATAGATGGTGATAATATACAAGGTTCCTTGATTAACCAAAGAGATGCAGATTCAAATCAATTCCAAATTGATGTGCAAGATAATATCACATATGTTGAAAACAATTCTTCATTTTTAAAAATGATAATATGAATAACGAATCTAATGAAGGTAATATATATGAAAATTATAGTAATTTATTTTATTATTTATATTATGTCTTTTATCCTTTTGTGTGTACAGATAGTGATGATGGACTTCATAATACTGAAAGGAAAAAAAGAGGTCCTACATTTATGAAAGAAATATGGGGTCGACCTAGTACATTACCACGCATTAAGATTCCATGTGATGATATGGGACGCCCTATAGGAACAAAAAGAAATAAATTTACTGACTTTTTGGGTTCTTTGGCAAGAAATGGTAAGTATTGTCCAATTGATGTGGAAGATTGACATAAAATGCCAATGGATAAAAAGAAAGACATGTTAAATGTTATAAAGGTAAATAAATAGTTTTTGTATAATTTTATTGTTTAAGACTTTTAATTTATGTAATAATAATTTGCCTAAATTTTTTTTTGTAGGAAAAGTATGATCTTCCTCCGGGGATAGAAAATTGGACACTACGTTCAATAGCAAAAAAATGGAGAAATTGGAAGTCTGAACTTAAAAAGAAGTACTATAATCCTGAATTGTCAATTCAAGTTCTTTTACAACAGAGAAATGAAAGAGCTCATGCAGAACAGTACATGAGATTAATTACTTTTTGGAACACAGAAAAATCAAAGGTAGACATTATTTTTTACTTATAATATAATTTGATTAAAATATTATGTGCATTTTTATTTTGTGTACTATGTGTAATTTAATATATTAGGAAAGGAGCGAAAAAAATAAAGTTGCTAGAAAGCATAAAATAATGCATCAGACAACTGGAAGGACATCTTTTGCTTAAGTGCAACACAAATTGGTAATTCATTTTATTTACATTATAATTCTATACATGTTATTCTCTTTGATTCCAACACATGTATAAATTAGTAACCAAATATATTTTCAGGAAAAAGAAAAGGGACACCCTCCAACTCGAGTTGAATTATTTCAGGCTTGTTTTACACATGCTAATGGAAGTCCCTCAAGCAATGTTGTAGAAGAAAGATTGGTAAACTATTTTATACTTTTCAACCATATTAAGTTTAAAATAATTTATTTTATTTATCATTATGTATTTAATAAGTATCAACATGTCATGTTTTGATAAAGGCTGCAATGAATGAACTAACAAATCAACTTCCTGAAGATTTTAACGATCTAGTGAGTCACAATGATATATTTGCTCAAATCATGGGACTAGACAGACCTGGTCGAGTACGTATGCTTGGTGATGGTGTTAGTCCATCTGATCTATGGGGAGAAGTTCCTAGTCGTGGCACATGCAATCGACTAGTGATGGAGCAACAGGCAAAATTAGAAAAAATGGATGAACAAATTAAAATGCAAGGGCAACATATTGAAATGTTACAAGCAAAGATTTCTAATCAATCATACCAGAACCCTCTTTCAAATTGCAATAGTAATCAACATGCATCATCAAGTAGTAATCCATAACTTTCTATTCCTCATCATCCATCTTTACGGGTAAGGTTTGTTTAATTTCTTTTTTATTATATGTTTCACACATCTTCAATCTTTTATCTCTTTTTGACTTTTTTTGTAGATCGATGCTGTTTTGATTAAAAGTTTATTTGATTCAACAAAGATTGTGGCAAAAGGAGTGCTCCATAGTATGGATCCAAATACTACAGTAGGGGGACAGACATTAGGATCAAATTGGTGTGAAGTACGGATACAAGTTGTCTTAGACCCAAAAGAGAGTTTAATTAGACCTTATGATCTTTTACAGACGTTTGAGGATACACTTGGAGGAATGATAGTTTGGCCTTATCATCTGGTATAATTTTAATATTTCATTGAAATATTATTAATTTTTATATTTATTGTGTTATTATAATTTTAAATAAATATGAAATGTATTTGCAGTTAACAGTAAGCGAAGATCACTATTAGGTGCATATGGAATGATACTTTGCATTTTCCTGTTTGGTATGATATCTAATCTTTACCATTATTTTTATTAACTTTGGTTGTTTATTATTTTATTGCAGTACTAATACAAATATGTTCATTGTATTTGTAGGTGACGAGTACCTAAATTTTTATGAATCAAACTTATGGTTGAAGATGGTGGTTGAAGATGGTCTGTCTAGTTTAGTTTTTTTTACAAGACTTTGTTAGTTCTAAAATTTAATATTTTGAGTATAGTGTGTAGTTAGTTTTGGATGTAAAAGACTCATCAAGACATTTGTAATTTTGAACTCAATGATTATGGAATGAATTTAGATTTTCTATTACCACTTTAAATTATAGTTTATAATTTTTTATATTCTGAACAGGAGATGAATTGTGATGATGTATAAATATTGGATTCATGTTTACATTATAAATTATTTTAATGCATTTATAAATTATTATAATGACATTAATAAATGTCATTATAGATTAACTAAGATGACATTTTAAAATGATCTTATAACTAATCTTTACTGACAATTTTTATTGTCTTTATAAAAAAATATAAGACATTTATAAATGTCAAAATAAATAAGTTTAGGTGACATTTAGTTTTGTATTTATTACAATGATAATAAGACACACATAGATGTCCTTATTACGATGATAATAAGACACATATAGATGTCCTTAAAATATGACTTTTCTTGACATTTTAACGTGTCATTATATATCTATATTAAGACACTTTTGATGTTAGTATTTATATTGTATAATGACATTATAAAATGTCAGGAAAGCGAATCGGATCTAAGACGACATCACTTTATAGGGCGATTTTTAGTGATGTCACTAAAACATTAGTGTCACTAAAAATATACTATAAGGACATTTATGAGTGTCCTTAAAGACTATTATTCTTGTAGTGGTAGGTTGTTATCTACAGTATATCAATTGGTAGAATTGATTATGAGAAGCTGTAGAGAACACTATTCTTAAATATTCCTAGTCGAGTATTGTATTAATAGACAAGGGCTATATTGATACATTGAGACTAGCATGTAGGTCAATGGATGACTTGATCTCACAAGTCATGGATATGTGATATCACATTGATACATGGGTATATATATTGGAGACTATATATACTGAATTAACCCACCATGAGAATGTCACGCCCCCGGGAGTATGCCGTGCCGAAAATCAAACGGACGACATCTCCCCTGTACGTGGCAACATCTCGGGTTAATACAAGGCCCGTAGGCCCACAACAACATAATAATGAACAGATATAAGTATATCAAACACACACAGCGGAAACATAAACACATACCACAACAAGAATACCAAAACATACGGGTGTACACCCCCTGACAAGACCACAATACTAAAATAGTACATAAAGCAACGACACAAAACAAGGTCCACAACATAACGACGAAGTCCATACATAAACTCGAGTCAATAACATAGAATCAAAAATCCATAAGACAAACACAAATCCTCGGGAGACTCAGAAAGCGGAGATGGGATGGATCGCCGGCGCAGCTCCAAGCCGTCACGAAGATCTCTCTACATTGCTACAGCGCGAAAAAAACCTGTGGTCCGTGGGAGTGAGTAAAACTCAAATAGATAGATAAACATGTACATTAATATCACATGTATTTCGATAAAAATCTACAGTATCTCTAGCATGATAATATATATATCCATGTATATACCATCTAACCAAAAGTCATATAAGCTATGAGACATACTCAACGTCACACGCTACATCTATCCAACCTGAGCACATATATACACAACATATGGTATAAAGAATAAAACTAACTCATACTACATCCTCGCATGTGTCAAGGGTATCACGTTGAATAACTAACGATACAAGTGATGGTCTACTACCATACGTAAGAATGTAATAACATGTATGAATAATATGTGACAAATGCAACAAACATAAGATACTACAAATGCAGATCACAATAAGCATATCTATATATAGATCATCTATATCATTATGCTAATCACAATCATCCATATATATATACATGCATATATGTATATATATGGTAATATCGCAAAAAATGCCATAAGTCGATGCAGATGCATGGTCGTATCGGCTCACCCTAAAACTACCACGACCCGGTGTGGCCTCGGTGGCTCGAGCATGACAATCGTCCCCTAACTCAACACCAACCACTACTCTCGAGTGGCCGAGTGGGCGATGATCGAGTAGCATATAAGCGTAAAGAGCAAGCTACACGATGGGGTCCTCATGGCGATCAATCCGATCCTACTACCACGAGTGGTCGAGTGCCACACACGCGGACTATGACACGCAATCCAACTATCACCGTCAGAGTGATAGAGTACGGCACTCTGATGCTCGCCACAGCATTCTCCTCCATGAGTAGCAGTGGAGCGAGATATTGCGACACTCTCAACCACAAGGGAGACATCGCCGTGCGTCGCGAATGACATGAATATAAGGTCTCACAAATAGACATCCACCATAGACTCTCTATTCTACAGAGGTCGTCTTGACCGGATCAACGCACTCTCTATCCCGTGAGTCGTACTCAACTCGATCGTGTCGGACTAGGACCATTCCGTAGCGACACCCTAAATACCATTCACCCACCATTTACATAATGTCGTAGTCGGTAGAAACATCAATCTAAGGAGTACTAGAATTAACTCTAGGTTCAAGACATCATCTACCTACGGATGACCTTTTGCCCAATTTACAATCGTTGTCATCCGTACTTTACTACTTGTATCTAACTTAAACAAATTCTAAGTTATTTATATCTCATATGTATAACTCTAATCATGGTAACATAACATGATAGCGACAAGGAGTTAATGGCCAATCGGATAAAGTATCAAGCATAAGATAAATAGAAACGGGATCAAGGTAACATGATCATTTAAGATGATCATGCATCTAAATCAGATGCATTAACTACGGGGTAGGAATCACCCACCGATAAGAAGCTCGTGACAATATAAATCCTCACTACGGCGGTCCCGCCAGTATCCACGCCCCGCACAAACCATGTTATGCATTAAGTCCAAGCACATGACAATAGATGTATATAATTTACTATTCTATCGTGTCCATATTGCGTCCCTTTATCGAATCTGAATTAGAAGCTCAAAGAGTTAAGCTCGACTATTTAATTTAACTCACCGTTTGATTAGCAAAAGTGCTAACCTACTCATCCAACTCCATACTCATTCAACCAAATCAATCCCATGTAGATTTGATCTTTTATACTTAATTTGATGCAACAAGATCACCAACAAATTAAATATAAATCTAACCCATATTCACACCAATACATATCCCTATTCAGTAGTCCAAGCAAAGCTACTACCATACTACCACAGCCTACCATTCAATACTCACGACAGAAACACATTTACATCGTAATATGACTAATCCATTGGATTGAGCAGGGAAGAGTTTCATGCTTACCTATAGTTGTAATTCCACATGCTCGAACCCCCAAAATCGGCGTGACCCCTTCCCAAATTCCTCGATTTCAGAATGTAATCTCTGCCATAAATCGAAATTGTATCGACCAGGAAATAACCCATGGGAAACTAGGAAATCGGGCTTACCGCTAGTAGAAGCTTCACCGGCCACAATCCTTCAAACTCCCTAATCGGCCGAACACCCACACTGCCCAAAGCACAATTTAGGTCAGGTATGAAATCCATACCGAACGCAGTTCGAGAACCTCCAAAAATCCTCATCCCTTTGTGAGAAAATACCCTTTACCTTGCTGTTGTAACTTTCGCCGACAACCCAAACACCAAAATCGCAGCAATACTTTCAATCAATCGACCGATGTCTGTTCACCGCCACACGAAATCCCTAGGAAAAACACAACAAATCCTCAAATCTCGTTCAAGCTCAGGAAAAGGGGCAGTTCTCACCTTTCTTGATTACCACCGGCAGAGAAATCCCTAAAATCGTCGGTTCTTCCCCCTTTCGCCATCGCGCTAACCAACCGTCGCCGTGAGATCTTAGCCTCAAGCGACCACCTGGTACCGCCTCGGCCGCGCACTTTCACCACCAGCGTTCGCGAGCACCGTTGAGGTGTCGGTCTCGCCTCCGCAGAGAAGAGGGAGTGTTGGTTGCGGACGGGGACGGATCGAGGAGAAAGGGAATCACGCGACAAAGGAATCGCGAGGGAAAATACGTGCTCCGATCGGTGGCAAGAAATCGCCGAGGAAATGGCAGGAGTCGCAAGCGAAGAAACTGATCAGCGCCGCGAGAAATATGAGAGAAGACTGCGAGATCGGGAAACGCTCGGGCGCAATAAAGGTTAACGGCACAGAAACGGAAAAAGAAACCGAGCGTTAATGGTTTAACGGGTTGGGTCGGGTTTGATTAACGGATTGAATTCCCGACCCGTTAAGCCCACTAACGCTTACACCAAAAGAGCTTAGAAATTTCCGTTCGAGCCCAGAAAAATTCCTGAAAAATTTCTATAGGGTATTCTCCTAATTACCCAACATTTTATTTATTTATCTTTTTTTTTTGCCGATATTTTACAGAGAAAGTATCATGGATCATTATATGAGTGTCATATACTTTCTCATGTGACTATTGGTATGAATAGTCCTTAGACCTGAAGTCACTACGGTTCCCTACATAAGGAGTTATGTACTTTGGTATCGTCTAACGTCACACCGTAATTGGGTGACTATAACGGCGATCACTGAGTATGTAACGAATTATGCGGAGGGATGTGAGTGATGTAGATGGGATCTATCCCTTCCATATGACAGGAGTGATATCTTTGGCCTCTTGATAGAGTAGGACCACGAAATGCATGGTCATGCTCAAATGAGTCAATATGAGATATTGAGCTCATTTGTTTGAGTGAGTCTACTTGGGGATCAAGAAACATAAAGATTGATAAGAGGGTGACACGGTCTATGCCTCATTGATCAATCTGAGATATTAAGGATAGAAGGACACTGTCATATGATAATAGTCACGGAAGAGGTTGTCGGATCTCGACATTCTCATCACTTGGGTAAAAATGATGTATTGCTAGATGCCGCTCATTGCTTATGTATCTAAAATGGTTTTGGATACATTGCCAACGTTATGAGAGGCTATAGGGTCACACACAAAGAACATAATATTTTGGAGAGGAAATCATTTTGGTTTGACTAAAATGAATTATTAGTTAATTGGATTAACTAGAATGAGTAAGACTCATTACTTGGCTAAATTTGAGTTGGACTCAAATTGGTTTATGTTGAGTTAGATTCAAGTCAAACCAAGAGAAGAAGGCTAAAATGAATAATACACGAATTAATAATATAATACACGAATTAATAAATGGGGTTTTAAATGGGATTTAAAACTCATTAATGTGCATTTAATGAGCATTAATTGACTTCCTTTCTTTTACCATGGAGAATAAGGAAGTGCATTTAATGTCTCATTAAGGTGTATTATTGGGGTTTCTTCTACTTCAACGTGGAAAATGAAAAATAGAATTAGATTTTATTTTTTTTCGTTCACAACACAAGAGGGCCAAGTATAGAGTGGAAAAGTGAGACCTTGGAGTGGTTGCTAGCACAATCGAAAGGCCTTACCTCTTCTCTCCAAGATTGTCACGCCCCGAGAACATACCGAGCCGAAAAATTAAACGGACGGCACCTCCCCTGTACGTGGCAACATTTCGGGTTAATACAAGGCCCGTAGGCCCACAATAACAACAATATATATGTATGAAAATAAAAACTACACAAGACACAGCGGAAACATACTACAATAATACAACAATCCCACACATGCATACCGGTATGGCTAACACACCACAACAACACAAACCTCGACAAAATCTGAATATACAATATATACATCACGAAAACTCCAAAATACAATGCACAATGGACAGCAAGCCCAAAACAAAATACGAGAGCCTCGTGAGATGAGATGACGTCAGCCGGCGGTGATCCAAGCTATCACGAAGTCTTCTACATTGCAGGCGTGAAAACCCGAGTCCGTGGGTGGTGAGTAAAACTCAAGGGAGTAATAGAAAACATGTATATATGTAATATCACATGTATTTCGACAATATAATCTAGATGTTACAATGTATATCATAGTATATAAATACAAGCATATACCGTCTAGCCAAATGAATAACATCAAATGCACATACAAGTTGCTACGCTACTCGATCCAACACGAACATATATCAAACATATATATAACAGAAGAAGTAATACCAACACATAATCTACTCATACTCTGAGGCCAAGGTATACATGGTCTATCCAACCCATACCAATATCCAAATAATCGTATAACATATACGAAACATGCATGAATATGATGTCTGATCAAATCGTGAAACATAATACAATCAAATGCAACATCACAATAAGCATATATATATAGGACTATATCTATATATGTATACTAATCACAATCATCCATATATATATATGCATATATGTATATATATGGAAATATCTGAAAAATGCCATCGATCGTGATGCGCATGCGTATCATTTCGGCCACCCTAAAGCTACCACGACCCGGTGTGGCCTCGGTGGCTCGGCGTACCAACCTGTCCCAACTCAACACCAACCACTACTCTCGAGTGGCCGAGGTGGGCGATGATCGAGTAGCGTATAAGCGTAAAGCAAGCTACGATGGGGGTCCTGCGGTCGCTCACGCGGTCACTACCCACGGTGGTCGAGTACACCACACGCAGGACTATGACACGCAAATCCAACTACCACCGTACATAGTGGTAGAGTGCGGCACCTCGATGCTCACGCCCTCGCACAGGTTACTCCTCCTACTGAGTAGCAGTGGAGCGAGATATTGGCGACCCTCTCAACCACAAGGAGACCTCGTCGCCGGCACGTGTAAATGCGTGAATCACGATGTCTCTCACATACTGAGACATCCACCATGACTCTCTATCCGTGAGAGTCATACCAATCTACTCGGCACTCTCTATCCCGTAGAGTCGTACTCAATCGATCATAATACTCTCTATCCCGTGAGAGTCATACTAATTTACTCGACGCACTCTCATCCCGTAGAGTCGTACTCATCTCGATTATAACAAGCTAGGACCAGGTCGTAGCGATACCCTAAGTATCATTCCTCTGACCATTTACACAACACATGTTCGGTGGTAACATACAACCTAAGGGTACTAGAACTAACCCTAGGTTAAAGTCATTATCTACCTACGGATGACCTTTTTGCCCAATGTACAATCAGGTTGTCATCCGGACTTTACCATTTGCACTTAACAAATTCTAAGTTACTTGCATCACCTATATGTATAACTCCTAATCATGATAAAATAAACATGATATCGATAGAGTTAATAGCCAACGGTAAAGGATCAAGCATACGATAAAAAGAACATGGTCAAGGTAATATGAACACCTAACATGCTCATATCAATGACTAAATCTGAATGAAATACAACTACCCGGACCAGGTAAGAAATTACCCACCTGCTATGTAATCCATGCTATCCATCTTCACGTCCATGAACCTATCTTGAATCAAGGTCCTCACACTTATCCAATCGGCTATAGTTACTTCTTGATACAAAAGAAATCTGATCTGCAAGGAACGATGGCAATATGGTAAATCAAATTTCACACTATGTATCATAATACTTGCAATAGAAATCGAACATATAAGCTACCGAACATAGACTAATCGATTTACAGATATAAACCTTTTAGATCCTCACGAGTTGGGCTGGTGGCATTCTTCCTAATTACAATGTTTCGCGACTTCTATCAGATTTATCACCCGATCCAAAACTCCTTGAAACATATAAACATGAACTCATCAACATCAAGAACTAAGGAATCAACCTACCACCAATCAATTCAACATACAACACCGCGTATGATCTCACTGTAAATACACTCAACCAAAACTCACCTTGCACCCCCTATCCTGTAATTGTAAGAAAATTAGTTTCCCTTTAATCCAAATTCCTAAATAGCAGAAAGATACCAAGATTACGAATTCGGATGTGAGGCGATACACAACTATCGATTGCGGATCCGAGCCAATCAAGTTGATCTGGGAATACTCGATCAGCTGCACATCCCAAAACGTCACCACCGGATCTGCTTCTTGATACTCAAATCTCAAAAGCAGCCGAATGGGTAAAGGAAATGATACGATGGAAGAAGAGGGCAACAACCACTTTGTGTACGATTGGAGCGATGGCGAACAGCCGAATCGCAAATGATGAGGTGTCGACGGTGCTCACTGTCGTCAGATCAACGAAGCATAGCTAAGAAACAAAACCATCGACGCGAGGTAGCTTGCGGCCCGCTGAGGAAGGCGCGACGAGGTAGGCGGTGGGCTGCAATGATGGCGAGATCGTGAGAAGATGAAGTCGGCAACCCTATCGCGAGAAGGCGTGGCGCGGGTCGATAGGTGTAGAGCGAGGCCATCGGCTAGGCGTGGTCGGCCGAGGAGGCGATGATGGAGGCGCGACGGCGGTGAGAGGAGCGGCGGTCGCGATTCGGCCAAACGTCTGAATGGCGGCGCGTAAGCGGCCGCGTGATGCCGAGGTGCGACGCGGCGACCAGGATGGGGTATGGCTCTGGCGAAGGCGGCGACAGATCTCTCGTGGCCGGCGGCGTGGGGATCGCGAATGGGAAGAGGAGGCAGGCGTTCGGGAGAAATAGGAGAAGTCGATCGGATAGAAAATACGAAATTAGGTTTGAGTTCGAGTGTTAAAAATCGATCAAATGATTGAGCTAGCTCAAGTCTAATTCAATCATCTATTTAAACCTTAATCCTCCTCCTAATCAATCATATGAACTCCAATTAATTCCAGAAAAATTTCTAAAAACTCCTGAAAAATTCTACAAGATATTTTTATCAATTAACAAGGAATATTTTATTTTATTTTATTTTTTTTTCTCGTATTTTACAAAGATCGTGTGTGTGTGCACCGTAGAGGCGTGGACATTCTGACCACGCTGAGATCCGCAAGTGTTGCTGACTGGAATTTGAAGGGCACGCTTCGAAGGTAATCGCGATTCCTATAGGATAGAATCGATAATTAAAACCAGTATTTTTTTTTTGCTTGGATCTCTGGAAGGATCCTAAGTTTTCTGCTGCGAATTTTTTGTTTATCGCTTGGGATCCCTACAGATATAGCTAACAATAAGAATCATGCTAGTACAGTCTCATATAAATAGGGTATGCAAGCAAGAAATACAAAAGGATTGTACTTACCTGAATCTCCTGCCCTGATACAGGAGCATGTGTCATACTATAAGAGATAAAGTCATCACCCTATACAAATATAAATCATGTATGCATGACAATCATATGCAATATCCAAGGCATCAATAAAAATACAGCAAACACAATACAAATGCTATCCATGCAAAGTGCATGCCGTGAAAATGACATGGTCACCCATGATGCTAGTCAGCCGCCTCGCTCACGATGGTGGCGGAGGAGTGGGTAGCTATGACAACTATGCACTCGCCATCATCGCTCTGGTGGTGAGTGGACAGGATCTTTGTCGGAGTACACCTATCCTCCTACCCCAAACAGTGGGAGCTAAGCTCATCTCCGTGTCATGCATAAACTGTAGGAGGGATCCTCGCCCTACCATCTTTGCCTCATCGCTACCATACGGCTGACCAATGGCGAGCTGTGACAGCAACACACACCCTCCTAATGTACCACTAACCCCATGAGTGCGGTGTGTGCAGCTGGCATGCGGGCTCAACTATAAAGGAAATCATGAGCATGTAAATCTAACTAAAATGCATAACCGAATAATATACACAACCAATAAGTACATATCCATGATCCGAGTAAAACAGTGAAGATATAATCATACTGATCAAATGCATGTATCAAGTAGGCACAAACACATACTAGACATATAAACATGAAAATTATTGCAAGCTATCCTAACTAGCATATCAACATGACTATATCTAGGAGATAAGTCAAAATACTCGCCTGAATAAAAATGTCCGCAAGAATAAAATCGTCACGACTGGGGACCTGCCTCGTGACCGAAACCTGCATACAACATAACTATTGTTAAGCACAAAAATGTAATTCACCGACAAATCGAATACTTGATCGCTTTCTTACATAAACCAACTAACCCAAATCAATTTCCAATTCCACTAATTTATCTAACCCTTTCACCTAATAACGGTCTTTCCGTCCAATTACTCTTGTACTACACCTCTTCACTCGAATACACCATCCACGGACGAAACCAAAACCCAAATAACTACCTCCCGTATCAAAACACATCCGGAACCATTCACAGCTCACTAATCATACCACTTATGATCGTACAACCAACACCAACTCAATCCCAGCCTTTCACAACCTATGAACAACCCGAAACACCTTCTATAATCACCTCCTCCTTCACAACCGGCCAACAACTCCAAAATCAGCCCATTTACAGTCGTTCTTGCATGACTACCTCCAACCCTAACCGCACGACACCCCCAAATAAACCCTCACAGCCAACAACCCATAATTTATCAATTTACAACTAACAAAAAGAGAAGATAGATCAAGCTTACCAAGCTAAACTCCACCGGCAGCAAAATTTTCCCCCAAATTCTCTGTTCACCGAAGCACATGGCAATCACGATCTCTGCCCAAACAAGTTCCCACGCTCAACCACAGAAATTCATAGATAGGTATAGATCCTGTCCAGAATCGAAGAAGAGAAACAACTCTTACCTACTCTGGCGACGCTCGACCAGAAGGGCAGCTCCCACACTGGCGGCACAGAGGGCTCGCGGTGGCGGTCCGGAGGCTGCAGGCGAAACCTACGGCGTTAGTGACAAAGGAGCCGACGCGTGCGGCTGTGGACGGTGAGGAAAAGAAGTCGGCGGCCTGGGCACCGGGAAGGAGTGGCGGTCAGAGCACAGGAAAGGAGACGACGCCCGTCGGTGCTTGTGGAGGAACGATCGATGCAAGGACTCAGGCGGCGCGGACACAAGGAAGAAGAAGAGGGTGAGGCACGCACGCGGGGAGAAGACGACGGCAGCCCGATCGCGGAGGTGGCAGTGTCTAAGGCACGCGATGCGTGCGCGGGGAAGGCCGGCGGAGATGCCGGCACGGAGGGAGGCGACGCCATGTGAGAGGAGAGGGCGTCTGCGGAGAGATCGCGAGAGGGAGATCGTGAGGAGAAAAAAATGAGAGAACCGATGTCGGACGACGGTCAGAAACGAGGAGGGCGGCGCCGGCGGAGGCAAGCACGGCGCGACCTCAGCGTCGGCAGCGAAAGGGAAGAGAAGAAATCGGCGATGGAAGAAGATCGCAAGAGAAAAATCGGCGCACGGGGAGGGGAAAAGAAACCGTCGGGAAAAAAAATTCGCGATCGGGAAAACTAATGAAACTTTAGGTTAATGTCGCCGATTAACCCCTTAAATAGACTCCCCCAAAACCTATTTATTTTATCCTCGTAATTATCTCGTACGGACTCCGTTTAAATCTAGAAAAATTCCGGAAAAAATTCTAAAATTCCCTAAAAATCCTGAAAATTTTCCAGGATTATTTTTCTTAATTCTTTGGTCATTTAATTTAATGTTTTAAATTTTCAGTATTTAACAACACATACAAGTCAATTTAATGTGAGATGTGAGTTTTAATTCATCTTAAACTAAGACCTCATGCATTTTCTAAGGAAACATTACTTAATTCCCTTATACATGAGACTTCAAGTCATGTCATAGTTATTAAATCAATTTTAATTAATACATAAATGATCATGATATAAATGATGACATAAATAAGCATGACCAATGACCATGATGTCATGACATATGATATAAATCTAAACATGCATGACATTTAACTTTAATCCTAAGCATGATCATGACATATTATATAATTAAAAGTAAATATGATGTCATGACATGATATATGACAATAAAAGCATGACAAATAAAATATAAGGCATAGAAATACCTAAACTTTAATATTAGTTGTCATTTGTTATGATTAAATTCATTTTTCTATATTACCATTTATTTTCCAAGTGTGCCAAAAACCCAAAATAATACATTATGACCTTTAACCCTAATTGTGCCAATTTGATTGATTTTTCAACTACCATAAATTATATTGGCACATCCTAAAAAACTTTAGGATATATAAAAATCATCCTTATTTCCAAAGTACCTCATTACCTTGGAAATGACCTAAAGTGTCACTTTTACCATGGTTAGGTTAATTACTTATCCATTCAATGTTTGCACACCTAGACCCATTTAGCGTGAATCGATCACGCTCTTAGGAACCCAATACCTATTAGAGCTCCTTGGGTTTACTAGGTATTCGCTAGGGATAACTTCCCTAGATACCCTCCTAATAACCCTCCTAGGCTTAGAAGTCTTAGTCATTTGAGTCTTGCCTAGGTTAGCTCTAGGGGTAACTCCCCTTGTAACATTCTTAGGGGCTTCCCTAGGTTTCCTTGAAACCTTAGCCACTAAGCATCTACCTTGGTTAACCTTAGAAATGACTTCCCTATTGACCTTGGTTTTCCTAGACCTAGGTTGTGTTCCATAATCGAATGGAACACTATGATAAGTCCTTTTGGACTTAGGTTTGTGACCCAAATCTTTATTGCCCATAGATGGTTCTTATTTCCTAGGTATTTGACTTTGACTCATAGACTTAGATTTTTGATCACTTGACCATTGAAATTGATTTTGCATTTTCTTAAGGGTCTCCAATTTCTCAAGTCTTGACCTCAAGATTTGATTTTCTAGCTCTAATTGCTCAATTTTTAAATTTTTGTTTAATCTTTGGGCATTTCCATTCCTTCTAGGCATATGCCTAATCCATTTAGGGTTGATACCTAGGTGATCCTTTTTTTTTCTAATGATCTCCCTAGGTAAAATTATTTTAGGAATATTAATCCTAAATTTCTCCTTATTCCTAATATCGATATGTTTAGCACCTAGACAATAAAATCTATTATTTTTATTAGCATGCTTTTCATGATGAATTGCAAGCAAATTTAAAGCATGCTTTTGCCTATAACTTAAAGAAGGTGCATTAATAAATTTTACCTTAAGGTTTGCCTTAAAGGCTTCCCCTATATGTGATGCTCCTTCTCTTCTCCTAGGGTATTGGCTTCTATAGTGCCCCTTTTGATGACACTTGAAGCACACTACGTGCTCCTTATTTTTTCTCATGGGGGCACCGACATCCTTGACTTTTTCATTGACTTTTGGTGTCGGAGGAGCCTTCTTGACTTTTTTCGGACACTTACTCTTGTAATGCCCGACTTCCCTACACTCAAAGCATATAATATGAATTTTATTTTTAACCGAAATGCTTGAGTTACCTAGGGTGGTGGAGAGGGTCTTTTGAGCTTGTTCATCACTTCTCTCGAAAGTAGATGACTCTCCTTACCCTTGCCCTTGCTCTGGAGTAGATGATCTCTCCTCCCCCTTAATCCTAGAGGTGGAGACCTCTTCCACTTCTTCCACCTCTTCCGATCCGGATGTTGATTCCCTATCAACCTTCGAATCCTCAAGCTCTTGGGATGAAGATGTACTTGCTTCTTCTTGAGCTTGAGAGGATGAGCACTCCTCTCATTCATGAGCTGGTGATGGACCTTCATGGAACTTTGTCAATTTGCCCCAAAGCTCCTTGACATCTTGATATTCACCTAGTCTAGATAAAATATCATTAGGTATCAAATCTTATAAAAATTTTGTTACCTTGACTTTGATTTTGAACTTTAGACGTAGCTCTTGGGTCCACTTCTTCAATTTCAAGACATCTCCCTTCTTATTCATAGGGGGTTCAAAACCTTCCATGATGATGAACCAATCCGCTATGTCCATCATCAAGAATGTCTCCATTTTTGCCCTCCATACTGGAAAATCATCTTGGTCGTATGGTGGAGGTGTGTTGATATTTCATCCTAATTTTCCTTCAAACTCTATCTTGTTCCTCTAGTGGTGCTCTCTTGGTTGTTAATCCTTGAAGAATGACCTCACTCTAATACCATTTGTTAGGACCTATGCGCCCGCTAGAGGGAGTGAATAGCATTTGCGTACGTCGATGAAATTCGTTCGTGTTCGTCTCTACAAAACTTGTTATGCACAGGAAAATATATATAATAGCAAAAACAAAAATAAAGACAAACACAAATACACCAAGATGTAACGTGGTTCGGAACCTCAAGGTTCATACTCCACGGATTGAGCTCGAAAGAGCCCTAGCAATGCAAACACACACCACTAATCAAATACTTTTCGACAACAAGTCAGAGGTGGAGAAACCTCGTACAAGTGATTACACTAAGTAATACAAGGTAAAACAAGTAAATACAAGAAAAATATACAAAACAACGTAAAGAAAACTTTACAACTATTGATTTGGAATGATTGTTTGTTGATTGCTTGAACCGTGCTTGAAGACCCTAATTTACACCAGCAAATCACCTCAAAGATACTTAAGAAATCCATGACAGTCGACTGACATCAGTGGACTGCTACAATGAGCAGTCGATTGCCAAGGCTTTTTTAGCTGCTATAATGAGCAGTCGACTGCCAAGGCTTTTTCGGCCCTAAACCGTAGTCGAGCACTTGTCGACTCTCAGCAGTCGACTGGTCATAATCCCAATCGATTACTGAGTGTCGACTCGGTTGCAAAGTATCAAAATACTTGACTAGTCGACTGATCCATAACTCCAGTCCACTGATAAACCTCATCCATAAGGTTTAACCCTAAGTATGATGCCCTCATACTTGTTAGACCACCCTTAGCCTAGACCTAAGCCTTCTAGCGCCTCTATCAGCCTCACGCCTATCGGATCCCTCCAAGTCATCTATGACTTGTTCATCCATACGCTACCCTTCAAGTGCTTCCATCGGCTATAGTCATGCTAACGATGTCTATACTACCAAGGCACATTGGACTTACGCTGCCAAGACCATGTTTAGACTTTACGCAGTCAACCATTAGACTTATGCTGCCAAGACTCCACCCTTGGACTTTACGCCGCCAATATTCCCTTTGGACTTCTCAATTACCAAGTACCCATGACTTGAACTTTCACTGCCAAGACTACACCCTTGGACTTTCCATGCCAACTCCATGTTGGACTTTCCAATTGCCAATACTCAAGCTTGAACTTTCCATTGTCAAGACACATGCTTAGACTTTTCATGTCAAATACACAAGACTTGGACTTTCCCAAATGCCAAGTGTCCCACTTGGACTTTTCATGCCAAGTACACAAGACTTGGACTTTCCCAAATGTCAAGTGTTCCACTTGGACTTTCCATGCTAAGTACCCATGACTTGGACTTTCTTCATCACATGGTCAACTCTAGTCAACCATCAAAATATCCCTCGAGTCAAACTCGAGTCCGGTCAATCATGACCCGGGTTGATTGCACCAATAATCTCCTCAAAATATTGTCAGACATCAATGTCAAACAACAAAACACTACTCGAGTCCAACTCGAGTCCGGTCAATCGTGACCTGGGTCGATTGCACCAACATTAAGTAGGGTGAAAAATGAATTTTAAGGAAGGTCAAAGGTCAATTTTGAACTTTTACCTTTATTTTTTATTGTTTAGATTTCCTATAGGCTTAGAAACTCTCTAATGATATTGTTGGTGCAATGGTCCTGAGGAAAGCAAGCCTTTAAGGGGAGTTTTGTTAGTGAAAGCCCTAGAGTCAATCATGTGATGATTGTTGTATGGACTTTATTGTATCATATTCCTATTTATAAAGGCATGGTTATTATATTTACTTGTATTGGTGCCAAATAATTAAATATAATAATGTCCTTGAGTAGTAGGTTCTTATCTATATCAATCGATTGGTTGAATCGATAATGAGATGATATAGAGAACACTACTCTTAATCATTCCTAGTCGAGTATTAACATTCAGGGACAATGTTAATGCGTAGAGACTAGCATGTAGGTCAACAAGATGACTTGATCTCACAAGTCATGGATATGAGATATCAAGTTGACACATGGGTATGCATTGGAGAATGTATACTGAATGACCCGCCATGAGAAAGTATCGTGGATCGTTATATGAGTGTCATATACTTTCTCATGTGGCTATTAGTATGACTATTAGTCCTTAGACCTGAAGTCACCATGGTTCCCTACATAAGGAGTTGCATACTTTGGCTTCGTCAAACGTCACCCATAAATGGGTGGACTATAAAGGCGATTACTGGGTATGTAACAAATTATGCGGAGGGATGTGAGTGATGTAGATGGGATCTATCCCTCCTATATGACGGGGGTGACATCGATATTCTTGATAGAGTGAGACCACGAAGTGCATGGCCATGCCCAAATGAGTCAATATGAGATATTGAGCTCATTTGATTAGAGTGAGTCTACTTGGAGTTCAAGATTTAGATTGTACCGAGGATGACACGGTCTATGCCTCGATTGGTCAATCTAGATGTCAAGGATAGAGGGACAATGTCACATATTGTGAGAGTCACAATTAGTAGTCACAAAGGTGATGTTGGAGCTCAACATTCTTGTAACGTGGGTAGCAATGATGTGTTGCTAGATACCGCTCATTGCTTATGTTCCTAAATCGGTTTAGGGACATTGCCAACATTACAAGAACCTATAGGATCACACACATAAGAGCAATTAGATGGAGATTAGGTTCATATGATGAACCATGAGGATTAGGTTCATGGGATGAACCAAATTGGATTAAGAGTAA
The DNA here is from genome assembly GCA_025175895.1 of Wurfbainia villosa. Taxonomy (NCBI): domain Eukaryota; kingdom Viridiplantae; phylum Streptophyta; class Magnoliopsida; order Zingiberales; family Zingiberaceae; genus Wurfbainia; species Wurfbainia villosa. Next base: position 113,844,265 of record CM045993.1, read on the forward strand.
TCCAAATTAGACTAATTGAGTTAGACTCAAGTTGATTCAAGTGTTGAATGAGTCTAATTTATATTTGATTCATCAAATCAATTTAAATTAATGAATAGAGATTCATTAAATTAAATTGACTTGAGTCAAGTGGTTAGATTTGATCAACCATGGGAGATTAGAGGTCAAGTTTGACTTGACTTGAGAGGGAAGATGAAAGGTCAAGTTTGACTTGACCAAATGCCATGTCATGATGATGACATGGCATGGCCGGCCAATGATGGTGCTCCACATCATCATTGACTTGGTCAATTGGTGCCACATTATGAGGGAGACCAAGGGTCATGGGAGTTACATGCATGCATGTAATCCCCCTTCCATGAAGTGGCCGACCACTATAGGGGTTATGGGTGGTGAATTCATTTGGAGAGTTACACTCTTGGATCATCTTCTTCCTTGGTGTTTTTCCTCTCAAGCTCTACCTCTCCCAACCTCTCCTTGGCCGAAATTCCTAAAGGAGTGCTAGCACACTCTAAGGCATTTTTTCTCCACCTATTGCTCGTGTGGATACCAATAGAGGAGTGTGCACTTGACACTCTCGAGTTCCGGCGAACTTTTGGACGAGCGGGATTTGCGAAGGGCATCGCATCGAGGGTAATAATCTCATCTCTTAGATCTAAGGTAGATCTAGGGTTTTTTAGTAAACACATACATGTTTTATAATTTTTATTCTTCGCACGGATCCGTGGCCGGGGCTTCCGAGGTTTCCGCAACGCAAAAAGCGGTTTTTGCGGCTCGGAAAAACCCAATAGTGGTATCAGAGCCACGTGCGAAGCATGTATGTGTTTCATCTTTATAATTTTTGTATTAGATATAAAAATTACAGATTTATATGTTTCTGTAAATTTCCTAATTTTATAGAATTTTTGGGTATTTTTCTCAAAGAGTCGAAGCAACAAGTGTTGGGACACTTGTAGGCTTCAACCGTCGAGAAAAACTCTCCGAATCGGCGAGTTCTCGCTTTAGGTTTTTGGGACAGCGACTTAAGTCGCTGTAAGATCATTGTAGGGACACTCGCAAAGTTTATTTTACGAGTAGGGGTGCTGCCCCTTTCCTCGAAAGGGGTCATGTCCCGCGATCGCGCCCGGAAACCGCTTAGCGGGACCGTTACGGAGAGGTGACTCATAAATTTGAAATAAATTAGGAAAAATTATAGAAATTTTCTGTAAAAATACATAATTTAGAATTATGTATAATTCTGTGATTGTCATGGCCCAATGATCCCAATTTGATTGGATTATGTGTGTTGTAATTCATAATACGGCCTGCGTGCCATTTTGTGGTTGTGCGTGTTGTATAGTGTATGCGACCTGCGCGTCGTACCTCTTCTTTTTGATATTCTAGTTGTAAATAGTTTTAGACTCGAATGTAACTCGAGTTTCATATTTTGTAATGTACAAAAATGGAGCGGTGGAAAGTCCACTTGAAGACGAGCTTACGAGAAGGGTGACGACGACACATGACGGTCAAAGGAAGCGCTTGGAGAAGCCGCTAGCCTTAGGTTGATCGTCCGATCTTCTCATTGCCTTGAGAAGATCGTAGAAGGGCCATGACTATATCACATTTAATTTTATATATATATATATATATATATATATATATATTTAATTGATTTTGCTTGTATGTATGTGATGCATGCTAGTAGAATAATGCTTGTATGTATAAGATACATGCTAGGTTAATTTTCTTGTATGTATATGATGCATGCTAGAATAATGAATGTATGTATGTGATGCATGCTAATATAGGATAATAAAGGCCTAAATGCGTATAAGATACACATTACGATTAGATTAGATCATAATCGAATCAACTTGAAAATGCCTATCGAGCCTTGATACCCATCACTACCTCGATCATTTATCGTTGTTGAATCTGCCAAAGCAGAGCAATGCATATTATCTTGGTAGGGTGCAGAGGGACAATCTTGGTCCCGCCTATCACGCTTGGGTTAGAGTAAGCTCAATTAGATTGAGCAAAACTAGTTAAACTCAATTGGATCGAGTAGAACTATAGGCATATTCCAATCGTTGGAACGATATGTCAAGATCGCATTTACACTAAATCTTGGGCGATTTAGCCAAAGCTAACTCAAGGTCTTTTGTAAATGTGGGTCTTGATCCTATAAACAAGAGTTGCATAGAGATGTAATCGGTAATGTGTTACCCACCGATCATACTAAGTCTTGGGAGATTTAGCCAAAGCTAACTCAAGGTTTAGTATGATGTGGATCTTGTCCCGCAAGAATTATAGCTAGTTTGTATGAATCTAGTAAATGTGGTTTGACCACATCCATAACTCGATTCTACAAAAAATTCTTATAATTCAGTGGGAGCATCGTTTGATTAAAGGTCTAATTAAATGATAAAAGGAATATGATATTAAATTCTCTGCATTGTATGTTGTAGATAACTATGTCGACAAACACGAACACTCTCTCTCTGCGATCTGTCCTTGAGAAGGACAAGCTCAATGGAGCAAATTTCCTCGACTGGTACAAGAACTTGAGAATTGTTCTCACCCAAGAAAGGAAGTTGTACGTCCTGGAGCAGCCCATTCCGGAGGCACCTCCTGCCACTGCCTCGCGAGCTGACAAAGATGCTTACAAAAAGCATCAAGATGATGCATTAGATGTGTCATGTCTTATGCTCGCAACCATGAACTCTGAGCTTCAGAAGCAACACGAGTTCATGAATGCTTATGATATGGTTGGACATCTTCGTCAACTATATCAAGGACAAGCTAGGCATGAGAGATATGAAGTCTCTAAGGCATTATTTGGGTCCAAGATGCAAGAAGGGACTCCCGTAGGTACATATGTACTCAAGATGATTGGGTACGTAGAAAATCTACAAAGGCTGGGATTCCCACTTAGCCAAGAGATGGCCACTGACTTGATCTTGCAATCTTTGCCACAAGCCTTCAATCAATTTGTCATGAATTATAACATGAATGAAATTGATAAGCCATTGCCTGAAATGCTCAGCATGTTGAGAACTGCTGAGCTTAACCTTAAGAAGGGTAAATCTGACACCATTTTGATGGTGCAGAAGAAGAAAGGCAAGGGCAAGCCTAAAGGTAAGGGAAAGTCCCAAGCCAAGGGCAAAGGCAAAGAACTTAAACCCAAAGGAGGGGTAGCCAAGGAAGGGGCTTGCTTCCACTGCAAGGAAGCAGGACACTGGAAGTGTAAGCTAAGGCATCTTAAGAAGAGAAGTGAGACTTCTACTTGGTATAAATGTTATAGAAGTCAATCTATCTATTTCTTCATCATGGGTATTAGATCGGATGTGCATCTCACATTTGTACCAATGTGAAATTTGAGAAATAGCAGGCATTGACAAAGGGCGAGGTGGACCTACGAGTAGGCAATGGAGCAAGGGTTCTTCTGTTATTCTTGTAGGAACTTATGATCTATCTCTGCCTCCTCAGGCTTGTACTAGAATTAGATGAATGTTGTTATGTTCCTTAACTAAGAACATCATTTCAGTTTCTTGTTTGGACAAGAAAGGTTTTTCATTTATAATAAAGAACAAATGTTGTTCAATTTATTTAAATGATATGTTCTATTGTAGTGCACCTCTAATGAACGGACTCTACTTTCTAGACTTAGAGAGCCCTATCTATAACATAAGTACCAAGAGGTTTAAGTCAAATGAGTTGAACCAAACCTATCTCTGGCATTGTCGCTTAGGTCACATAAATGAGAGTCGCTTATCTCAGCTCCATAAAGATGGGCTGCTAGACTCATTTGATTTTGAATCATATGAGACATGCGAGTCTTGCCTTTTAGGCAAGATGACCAAGACTCCCTTTAGTGGACATAGCGAAAGAGCAACAGATTTGTTAGGACTTATACATAGTGATGTATGTGGTCCTTTCAATGTTCTTGCTAGAGGTGGTTCTGGTACTTCATTACATTTCTTGATGACTTGGTAGATATGGTTATGTGTATCTTATGACACATAAATCAGAATCCTTTGAAAAGTTCAAAGAATTCAAGAATGAAGTACAAAACCAGCTTGGCAAGAGTATTAAGATACTTCGATCAGATCGAGGTGGAGAATACCTTAGCCATGAGTTTCGTGACTATCTAGCTGAGTGTGAGATTCTATCCCAACTTACTCCTCCTGGAACACCACAGTGGAATGGTGTATCCGAAAGGAGGAATCGTACCCTATTAGATATAGTACGATCTATGATGAGTCACACAGATCTTCCTATATCCTTTTGGGGATATGCTCTAGACACAGCAGCCTTTACCCTTAACCGTGTACCATCTAAGGCTGTCATAAAGACACCATATACGATATGGACAGGGAGAAATCCCAAGATGTCTTTTATGAGGATTTGGGGTTGTGAGGCTTACGTTCGACGTCAAGTCTCAGACAAACTGGGACCCAAATCCGATAGGTGCTATTTTGTTGGATATCCCAAGGATACAAAGGGATATTACTTCTACATTCCCAGTCAGCACAAAGTGTTTGTGGCAAAGACTGGAGTTTTTCTAGAAAGGGATTTTGTTTCTAGAAAAACTAGTGGGAGTACCTTCGATCTTGAAGAAATTCAAGATAAGGACCATAGCACTAAGGCCTTGATGGAGGTTGAACAGGAACCACAAAGTGTTGTGGGTGATGAGGTTATTGCACAAAGAGTTGTGGAACAACCACCTGTTCATGTAGACCTACCTCTTCGCAGATCTGATAGGGTACGTCGTCAGCCTGAGAGATATTCATTTCTCTTGTCTGACCATGATGACGTAATGCTCATTGAGAATGAGCCTACCTCCTATCAGGAAGCTGTGATGAGCCCAGATTCTGAGAAATGGCTAGAGGCCATGAGATCCGAGATGGAATCCATGTACACCAACCAAGTATGGACTTTGGTTGATCCACCTGAAGGGGTCAAACCCATTGGGTGTAAGTGGGTCTTTAGGAGAAAGACTGACATGGATGGACTTACGCATACCTATAAGGGCTGATTGGTGGCTAAAGGTTTCAAGCAAATTCATGGTATTGACTATGATGAAACCTTTTCTCCAGTGGCGATGTTTAAGTCCATTCGGATCTTGCTTGCTATTGCAGCATACCACGATTATGAGATCTGGCAGATGGATGTCAAAACCACATTTCTGAATGGAAACTTACTCGAGGATGTGTACATGACACAACCTGAGGGTTTTGTAGATCCACAGCATACTGGGAAGGTATGCAAGCTGCAAAGGTCCATTTATGGGCTAAAGCAAGCTTCTCGGAGCTGGAATCTTCGATTCGATGATGCGATCAAATAGTTTGGTTTCATCAAGAATGAAGATGAACCCTGTGTCTACAAGAGGGTTAATGAGAACACAGTTGTCTTCCTTGTATTTTATGTGGATGACATACTGCTCATTGGGAATGACATCCCTTCGCTACAGTCTGTGAAGACTTGGCTCGGGACGTGCTTCTCAATGAAGGACTTAGGTGAAGTAATCTGTATTCTAGGCATTAAGATCTATAGAGATAGATCTAAGAGATTTCTTGGCCTAAGTCAGAGTACATACATTGACACGGTATTACTTCGGTTTGCCATGCAGAATTCCAAGAAAGGACTTCTGCCGATGTCACATGGTGTGAGTCTTTCGAAGACTCAAAGTCCCTCTTCTAGAGAGGAGAGAGACCGCATGGATAAGATCCCTTACGCATCTGCTATAGGATCTATCATGTACGCCATGCTATGTACTCATCCTGATGTCTCGTATGCTTTGAGCATGACGAGTAGATACCAGTCAGATCCAGGTGAGCGTCACTGGATAGTAGTCAAGAATATTCTTAAGTACTTGAGAAGGACTAAAGAATATTTCTTGATATTTGGAGGTGATGAGGAGCTAGCTGTAAAGGGTTACAGCGATGCCAGCTTCCAAACTGACCAGGATGATTATAGATCGTAGTCAGGGTTCGTGTTTTGCTTTAATAGTGGCGCTGTGAGCTGGAATAGTTCCAGGCAGGACACAGTTGCTGATTCTACAACAGAGGCCGAATATATCGGTGCTTCCATCTCATTCGAGAGATTATCGATAGAGGAGATGTGAATATTTGCAGAGTACCCACAGAGGCTAACATCGCAGATCCCTTGACCAAGGCTTTGGCACAGAAAAAACATGATGGTCACACTAGGTCATTGGGTATTAGATACTACGGTGATTGGCACTAGTGCTAGTGGGAGATTGTTAGTGAAAGCCCTAGAGTCAATCATGTGATGATTGTTGTATGGACTTTATTGTATCATATTCCTATTTATAAAGGCATGGTTATTATATTTACTTGTATTGGTGCCAAATAACTAAATATAATAATGTCCTTGAGTAGTAGGTTCTTATCTATATCAATCGATTGGTTGAATCGATAATGAGATGATATAGAGAAAACTACTCTTAATCATTCCTAGTCGAGTATTAACATTCAGGGACAATGTTAATGCGTAGAGACTAGCATGTAGGTCAACAAGATGACTTGATCTCACAAGTCATGGATATGAGATATCAAGTTGACACATGGGTATGCATTGGAGAATGTATACTGAATGACCCGCCATGAGAAAGTATCGTGGATCGTTATATGAGTGTCATATACTTTCTCATGTGGCTATTAGTATGACTATTAGTCCTTAGACCTGAAGTCACCATGGTTCCCTACATAAGGAGTTGCATACTTTGGCTGGACTATAAAGCGATTCGGGTATGTAACAAATTATGCGGAGGGATGTGAGTGATGTAGATGGGATCTATTCCTCCTATATGACGGGGGTGACATCGATATTCTTGATAGAGTGAGACCACGAAGTGCATGGCCATGCCCAAATGAGTCAATATGAGATATTGAGCTTATTTGATTAGAGTGAGTCTACTTGGAGTTCAAGATTTAGATTGTACCGAGGATGACACGGTCTATGCCTCGATTGGTCAATCTAGATGTCAAGGATAGAGGGACATTGTCACATATTGTGAGAGTCACAATTAGTAGTCACAAAGGTGATGTTGGAGCTCAACATTCTTGTAACGTGGGTAGCAATGATGTGTTGCTAGATACCGCTCATTGCTTATGTTCCTAAATCGGTTTAGGGACATTGCCAACGTTACAAGAACCTATAGGGTCACACACATAAGAGCAATTAGATGGAGATTAGGTTCATATGATGAACCATGAGGATTAGGTTCATGGGATGAACCAAATTGGATTAAGAGTAATTCAAATTAGACTAATTGAGTTAGACTCAAGTTGATTCAAGTGTTGAATGAGTCTAATTTATATTTGATTCATCAAATCAATTTAAATTAATGAATAGAGATTCATTAAATTAAATTGACTTGAGTCAAGTGGTTAGATTTGATCAACCATGGGAGATTAGAGGTCAAGTTTGACTTGACTTGAGAGGGAAGATGAAAGGTCAAGTTTGACTTGACCAAATGCCATGTCATGATGATGACATGGCATGGCCGGCCAATGATGGTGCTCCACATCATCATTGACTTGGTCAATTGGTGCCACATCATGAGGGAGACCAAGGGTCATGGGAGTTACATGCATGCATGTAACCCCCCTTCCATGAAGTGGCCGACCACTATAGGGGTTATGGGTGGTGAATTCATTTGGAGAGTTACACTCTTGGATCATCTTCTTCCTTGGTGTTTTTCCTCTCAAGCTCTACCTCTCCCAACCTCTCCTTGGCCGAAATTCCTAAAGGAGTGCTAGCACACTCTAAGGCATTTTTTCTCCACCTATTGCTCGTGTGGATACCAATAGAGGAGTGTGCACTTGACACTCTCGAGTTCCGGCGAACTTTTGGACGAGCGGGATTTGCGAAGGGCATCGCATCGAGGGTAATAATCTCATCTCTTAGATCTAAGGTAGATCTAGGGTTTTTTTAGTAAGCACATACATGTTTTATAATTTTTATACTTCGCACGGATCCGTGGCGGGGGCTTCCGAGGTTTCCGCAATGCAAAAACGGTTTTTGCGGCTCGGAAAAACCCAACGGGTTTGTCTATCAAGAAAATGATGGATGAAAGTTAAAAGGGAGAGAGTGAAGAATTGTCTTTCATTTAGTGATAAAGATTTTGTCACTAAAGAGAATGAAGGTATCCAAGATGAATTGGATAGAGGGAGAGAATGAAAGATCTCATTGGAAGATAAAAGACGTTTTGATGTATGTCAAAGGCCGGAGAGAAATGAAAGGTTTAAGTTAGGAAACCGTCATTATGCCTAAGCATAAGAAGAGTCAAATTGGGTTTATGTGATAGCTTAAAGGTATTATGAAACGTCAAAATGGGGTGTTGTTGGTGCAATCGACAACAGGTCAATGTTCACCCAGCTCGAGTAGGACTCGAGTAGTGTTTTGATGTCTGATAATATACTTGGCAATCTATATGATAGTATGACTAGTGGATGGTTTGGAACATCCAATGTCATATGAGGAAGATTGTTAGAAGGAGATTATTCAAGCAATCAATCTTAGATCAAGGTTGACCAAGCTCGAGTAAGACTCGAGTGGAAAAAGTTCAAGTATGGATACTTGACAATGGAGAAGTCCAAGAATGGATTCTTGGCAAGGAAAGTCCAAGTATGAAAACTTAGCAAGGGAAAGTTCGAGTATGGAGACTTGGCAAAGGAAAGTCCAAGTATGGATGCTTAGTAATGGAAAAGTCCAAGGGAATACTATAGTCTTGGTCGTGTAAGTCCAAGTGTGTAGTTTTGGTGGTGAAAGTCCAAGGGTGTAGTCTTGGTCATGTAGTCCAAGTGTATAGTCTTGGCAGCGTAAGTCCCAAAAGCGCGTGACCTCTTGGCAAAGGTAAATCCGATAGCATGATAAAGCCGATGGAAGTACTTGAAGGCTAGTGCAAGGGTGATCAGTCGTGGACTCAAACCAAAGGCGTGAGGCTAATGAAAGTGGATTGAAGGCTTAGGTCTAGGCTAAGGATATCCGCTGGCATGACGAAGCCGATGGAAGCACTTGAAAGCTAGTATGAAGGGTAAAGGACTCGTGGAGGACTCGGATAGACCCTGAGGGTGTGAGACTGATGGAAGTGACTTGAAAACTTAGGTTTATACTAAGGGTAAGTGTCAAGTATAAGGGGATTATACTTAGGTGTTAAACCTCATTTTACCAGTCGACTGGACTTGGTCCAGTCGACTAGTGGGTTAAAATAATCAGGTAGATTGCTTGGCCGTCGATTGGGGTTATTGATCAGCCGACTAGTCAAGTGTTTGACACTGGGGAGCTTAGATTAACTTGGACAGTCGATTGAGATTATGGACCATTCGAGTGGTCGAGTGGCCGAATTGGGAAACTAACTATGACTCAAGCAGTTGACTGGTAGGTTGGACCAATCAACTGCCACTGGTGGTCGACTGCTTGGGTTGAGCAATTGACTGGATTAAGTGGACAAGAGTATAGAATATTTCGTAGTCGACTGAAGGCTCAAGTAGTCAATTGATGGGTATGAGCGATTGATTGATCGAGTGTTTTCAATGTGGATTACTCCGTTGTGAGACAACGATCAAGTAAGCAGTCAACTTGTGGGTAAGGTCAGTCAACTGATTGACGGAAAAAAAGCCCGAGCGGAGCCTTTAAATGCATGTTGCATAGGAGAAGAAGAAAGTCGATTCTTGGAACTCTTGAAGGGGAATAGTTATTGTTTTCCAGACATTCAAAAACATTCTACAATAACCAACAAGCATTTAATCAAAAGCTCTTTAGTAAAGCATTTTTGTTTCGGGTTTTCCTTCGTATATTGTATTTGTTTGTTTTTGTTATTGTTCCTTCTTGTAAACTCCATTGCAAGAGGTTTCTCCATCTCCAGATTATTTTTGAAAAGGAGAAAGTTTAGTGATAGTGTGCACTAGAGCTCCGCTAGAACTCGATCGTATAATAGAAACTAAAGTTGTGGTTGCTTGTTTTGTATTTTGTTTTCGTTTATATTTGTATTTCTGCTGTGCTAATATTATTACAGACGAGCACGACCAAAACGATCGTCATAAAAATCGAAGAACGTTATCCACCCTCTACTCTAACACGAGATCAAGGTCCTAACAATGAATATTTAGTAGGTCAAGTTTTTAAATATGTATAAATTATGCTCTAGATTTATTCGATTCAATGGGTAAGTTGGAAGAAAAGTTATCTATTTTTAAAAATTTTCTGGTGAAACTTAAATGCTTAGATTATAAAAATATATATTATCATATAGTAATGCTTTACCAAAACCTTACATTGATCCGAAAAAGAATGTAAGAAGATGAAATAATACAATTGGATATGGAGGCGAACAATTATAATCGTTTAAAGTTGTGATCCCCCAAAAGTTAAGTCTCCGATTTGATACAAATCAGTTGACTAATTTGATACGATATAGCTAACTAATAAATGCGAAGTTGATTGGAATGACTCAAAAATAATAAATAAAAGGGATAAAAGAAACTCAACTCCTATCTAGAACAAGAAAGCTACTATTCTACTACAATTTCATTGCTCAAATTGTCACCTTTAATTTATGGTCTTTTATTTTGTTTTGAGATCTTTATTGTTGGAAAACAATAAAGACCCAAGTGACTCATATTACACTAAACCCAAGTGACTCATTACGAGTGTGACTTTGTGCGCGTCGAATGTTGGATCGATCAGGATAAAATTTATCCAAGTGAATGAACCAATATTTTATCATTTGAAATATTTTTACTCAAATCATAATGAATACATTAATGTAATTAATGTCTGAAACATTTGACATTTATTGTCATCCGAAACGGTTGGCATTTCATTGTCGACGAATAAAAAAATAATTAATGATTTTTATTCGATCAACGATGGAATGAGACTCCTATATAAAGAGCCTAAGTATTGGACAGAAAGAATGATTGAATCCACCTGTATTCCCTTTCTCTTTGTATGTCGAGTACCTCTTTCCACTCTATAGAATCCCTATGATTGCCTTCGGATATCTTTCAGTTCATCGTGATTATCAATGCTTAGTGAGATCGTGGTTTATCATTGTATCATGAAAAATGAGCATCCCATGAAGACTTCGAAGCACCGAGAAGATGGGATATACGGATCTACTTTAAAGAATCTATGTTGAACGTATACCACAACTCCTCGCTTTTCGAGAAATTTACTCGAGCACACTGCTTCCTGACTCGGCCACTCGCCTATCGATGATTTGGCCACTCGATGACTAGGCCATTTGTCCACTTGATGATTCGGCCACTTGATGATTCGGCCACTTGGCACTCGGCCACTCGACGACTCAATCACTTGACACTCGTCCACTAACTCTACTCGATCTTTAAAGTCAACTTGAGATTTCAACTCGGCCTTAAAGACAATGTGAAATTATCAGTTCAAGTCACTCAATATAAATTTATATTTGATTTTGTAATTTGAAATTTAAACCGCCTATCCAATCTCTCTGGGACACAAATTGGTTAATTAACATTTACTTATGTCTAAGCTCCATTTTATTTAAGCAAGCTTTCTCTTTGCTTTACTATTCTTACATTATTATAAAAGCTTTTTTTTTCTAGTTTCCTTCACCTCTGAAAGAAAATATATAATTTTTTAAGGATTAACTCAGCTACCTTAATTATGAGTTGGTAGATTTGAAAAAGAAATTTGGAAGTATAATCCACATTAAAAGAGTTATCATTACCTAATTATTGTACATTTTACTTAGCTTTACTTTTTCCATCGCATGAGTAATTTTTTTAATAAGTTTTGCTCTCACAATTCTACAATGCACATGAAACTCGTGGAGCTTATGATTCAACGGTTCGTAGAGAATTTTTTATTTTTTATTTTCATTTTTTTTTTCAGAAAATAAAAAATGAGTTTTTTTTTAATTTTTCAGAAAACACTTTTTTATTTTTTGAAAAATGAAAATGGAAACAGAAAATGATTATTTCTCGTTTTCTAATTTTCCAGAAAATATTCCTTTATTTTTAAAAAAATGAAGATGGAAAATACGAACCAAATACGTTTTCTCGTTTTCACAGAAAATGAAAATGAAAAACAGAGAAGAAAACGCTTACCAAACGCCCCCATTAAATTTCTTTAACTTTGTATAACCAAATTGATGTGATTCTGATGCAACGCATTCAATACAACATAGTTTGTCTGCGATCATCATCGTGAGTTTGAATTATTCCGTAGTTCGATATGGGACTTTTAATAGAGATCATGGTCTATCCGTGGTCTCCAACACAGATGTGGTCTTCACCATGGTCAAGCCGTGAATTCCTCCACGGTCATGGTACATCACCATTAATTAGGATTTCATTAATATATTATTTTTATTTACTTTGAATTTTTCAATTTAATTTTAAAATTTCTTCTTTTTAAGTTTTAAAAAAAATATTAAATTTTTTCCTTTAATCTATTTAAAGATGAGCTCAGACTCTTATATAATTCATAGATTAGTTTTGAATTAATAAAAATTATTTGAATTTATTTAAACATCGAGGCGGATCCTTTTTTGTTTATGAATTTCCTCTTCTTCTTTGATTCTCTCTGTCCACCTCTCTTCTAGCTTCGCTGTGTATGGACGGATACGCTCATCCTGCTACCCCACTTGTATCAGATTCGTTGAGATGGATTAGTATGTGATTTAAAGGTACGAGGAGTATTGAATTGATGAGTAAGTGCCTTTGATGGAGGTAAACTAAATAGGTAACTTTGTAAAAATTGACATGAGAAGCAAACCGAAGGCTAGATGCATCCAAAGGGAACTGTCACATTAACGATCTCCTTCGGTTGTTCCTATTGATAGAGGAGGTAAATTAGGAATCCAGATGATAAATACAAAGAAGAAGATCAATCGATACTCTAGAGTTATGACCTCTCTGAGAATTAACTCCTGCCACTTTAGAAATTGAGGTGTATGTCTTTAAGCTCATACTCTCTTTTATATAACTGGTTGGTTTTCCTTTTTGATTTTGCTTGTAAAAAAAAACATTTTGTGTAAGATTTTTACATCTTTAAAAAGGAACCATAGGTAGAATCAAATATTTCAAACCATGTGAATTCTTTAAATCAACATTATGACTTATGTTTCATACCTTTACTATTTCTATTGCACTTGACCTTTTTTTTTTAAATCTTGAAATGAGCATACAAGAGAAAATATTAGGCTGCGTTTGTCACCGCTCCGTGTTTTCCAATTTCTGAAAAATAGAAAATGATTTTTTCATTTTCTAATTTTTCAAAAAATGTTATTTTATTTTCTAAAAAACGAAGATGGAAAACGACAACCAAACGTCATTTTCCATATTTTTCTAGTTTTCTGAGACAATGAAAATTGAAAATTGAAAAATTCTCCGTCAACTAAACACCCACTAATATTTTCCTCATTTTCATGTGTTATTTGAACCCCTCCCCTCCTTAGCACTCTAATCCTCATTGATGCGGTCACTTTTTCAAATATCTTTCATCGAGCTTTCAGGAGAGATAAGGTTCTCACGTATGCAATAATATCCCTATTAAAATCAACATGTGTCAAATGACTGCCATCGATGTCTCCGATTTATGATCCTCCGATGCTTAAGTTAATAGAGAAGATGAAGAGAATAGTGAATGTATTCAATACAGTAAAAACTAATTGAGAAGAAGAGAAGAAAACTCTTCTTTCGTTATCTTTGTGGGTCTTATCTAGCAACTTGCATACATACCACCTCATCAAAAAGTTTATCCACCTATCATATTTTTTTGAGGATGATTAAGGACACTGCATAGAACCTACATACGTTCTGACATATTTCTTCTTTGTCATATATTGATGGGACCAAAGTATTCTAGGTGGATCGTCATGTATGTCATACAGGTTGAGTGTCTGAGAGCAAGATCCGAGAGAAAAGATGAGGATCGGGAAGAGTCACATATGTGTTGCATATATGCACTCAGGAAAGGTTACACTCGGGAAGAGCTATTTACATGTCTCGAGAAGAGCAGCATGCATGAGTTGCATGTCTGCCTCGGGAATAGCCGCCTACATGTGTTGCATGTCTACCTCGGGAATAGCCACATGTTGGGATTACAATTGAAGTCCCACATTAGGTTTAAGTTAAGGTTAATCTTATTAGATCTTAAACTAGTTAGATTAATGTATTAATCTAATAAGATTCTAAACTTATTAGATTACTAGATTAATTTAATTGAATCCAAACTTATTGGATTAATAGATTAATTCTCAAAAAAGACCACGGATAATGCCCACGTTTTATAAAATAAAAGAAGGAAAATATCATATTAGATATGGCGTGGGGATTAAGTTATAAACACGATCTTATCTGATAAGATCGTGTCAACCAAAAGCTAGATCTTTTGATATTTCTTTAAATAGTAGCTAACACTACGACAATGGTGATGTGATTCTTCAATGTGTGTTCGTGAGATAAACGATGGTTGTGCTCGTGTAGATACTAAAGAGGCGTGAACGTACTGATCGTGCTCAGATCGATTTGACTCTCTAACTTTGAAAAGTTTACGCATCAAGGGTAATACTCTAAATTAACGATCAATTTGAATCTGCATGGATCCTCGTTGGGTTCTTTTTATTGTTTTTCCGCTGTATATTTTGATTTAATTTTGCTCAAGAATCCAATAGTGATATTTTGGACTATATCCATGTCACGCCCCCGGGAGTATGCCGTGCCGAAAATCAAACGGACGGCATCTCCCCTGTACGTGACAACATTTCGGGTTAATACAAGGCCCGTAGGCCCACAACAACAACATAATAAACAGATATAAGTATATCAAACACACACAGCGGAAACATAAACACATACCACAACAAGAATACCAAAAACATAGAGGTGTACACCACCTGACAAGACTACAGTACTAAAATAGTACATAAAGCAACGACACAAAACAAGGTCCACAACATAACGACGAAGTCCATACATAAACTCGAGTCAATGACATAGAATCAAAAATCCATAAGACAAACACAAATCCTCGGGAGACTCAGAAAGCGGAGATGGGATGGATCGCCGGCGCAACTCCAAGTCGTCACGAAGATCTCTACATGTTACCTGGGCGACAGAAAAACCTAGGGTCCGTGGGAGTGAGTAAAACTCAGCAGGTAATAGATAAACATGTATATTAATATCACATGTATTTCGACAGTAAAATCTACAGGTATCACTAGCATGATAATATATCCATGTATATACCATCTAACCAAAAGTCAATATGAACTGCAGACATACCTGAACGCTCACACGCTACACCTATCCAACCTGAGCACATATACACAACATATGGTATAAAGAATAGAACTAACTCATACTACATCCTGCTATGGGTCAAGGGTATCACAATGAATAACTAACCAGTATACAAGTGATGGCCTACTACCATACAGAAGAATGTAATAACATGTATGAATATGTGCAAACAAATGCAACAAACATAGTACATACAAATGCAGCATCACAATAAGCATATATATATATACTGCATCTATATACGCATGCTAATCACAATCATCCATATATATATATACATGCATATATGTATATATATGATAATATGCAAAAATGCCATAAGTCGGCAATTCAGCATGCATGGTCATGTCGGCTCACCCTAAAGCTACCACGACCCCAGTGTGGCCTCGGTGGCTCGAGCATGACAACTTTCCCAACTCAACACCAACCACTACTCTCGAGTGGCCGAGTGGGCAGTATGATCGAGTAGCATATAAGCGTAAAGAGCAAGCTACACGATGGGGTCCTCGCCACCCTCAAACGTCACTACCCATGAGTGGTCGAGTGCCACACATGCAGGACTACAACACGCAAATCCAACTATCACCGTCTGTAGTGATAGAGTGCGGCACTACAATGCTCTGCCCTCACACCGGTTACTCCTCCTATGAGTAGTGCGAGGAGGTGAGATATTGGCGACACTCTCGACCACAAGGGAGACATCGTCGCCAGCGTGCATGCAAATGACATGAATGTAAGGTCTCGCAAACATACATCCACCATAGACTCTCTATTCTACAGAGGGTCATGCTAACCAGATCAACGCACTCTCTATCCTGTAGAGAGTCGTACTCAACTGATCGTATCAGACTAGGACCACCGGTCCGTAGCGACACCCTAAATACCATTCACCCGACCATTTACAAAATGCATGGTCGGTAGAAACATGCAATCTAAGGGGTACTAGAATTAACTCTAGGTTCAAGACATCATCTACCTACGGATGACCTTTTTGCCCAATTAACAATCAGGTTGTCATCCGGACTTTACTACTTGTATTTAACTTAATCAAATTCTAAGTTATTTACATCATCTATATGTATAACTCCTAATCATGGTAACATAAACATGATAGCAGCAAGGAGTTAATAGCCAACGGATAAAGTATCAAGCATAAGAGAAATAGAACAGGGTCAAGGTAACATGATCATTTAAGATGATCATGCATCTAAATCTGTATGCATTAACTACCTGACCAGGGTAGGAATCACCCACCTGATATAAATGCTCGTAGCAATGAAATCCTCACGGTCGCGGACCTGTCTCGTATCCACGTCCTGCACCTAACATCAATTACATTTTAGTACCAGTAGACTATAACATACGAATTAATTATTATATCGTTCTTATAGTCACATCCTTTTTATCGAATACGATTTAGGAGAAATGCCCCAAACTATCCACGGTTGATTCACTATAACTAGCCCTCACATTAGACCCTCAATCACATCATAAGTCACCTTGCCTCCTGAATTCAATTACCCAACCATATATTTGATAATTCCCAGTCAACACCATACATTACCCTATCATTTAGTTAATGTATCAGCTAACCACGAAACCCCAAGGTTTTGCAAAGAATAAACAAAACAATCCTTATGCCACCACTTTATCCCACTGCCCTTACATCCATTTACAGCCAAAACACTTACACCGAATGAAATTTACTGAACAAAAAGGGAGGGAATTTGTGCCTACCAACAATTGGGGTCTCCAACGGCAACAACACTCCTTGATACTTTGTTCACCCGACAACCACAGCCACTGCCCACAACAGATCGAGCTCAAATGAAAGGAAAACACAGCAGCATCTTATTCTCGTTCAAGGTAAGGAAAAATCCATGCCTTACCTTGCTGTGGTATTTTCCACCGGCAGCTCAAACCCCAAAATCGGCAGCCAACTCCCAGAGTCCGGCAGTCCTGTTCTCCGGCACCACCGACGCTCCCGATTCTCTGCCCAAATTGCTAGGTCAGCTCAGGGAAAGATACCACCGCAGGGGTTCATCCACAAACGGGTCCCTTCGGAGATCGAGGGGAAGCAAGGGGAACGAAGTCTTCTTACCTTGCTCCGGTGACGAACAGACAGCAGAGGTCAAAATCGCATGACTGCCTACCGTCGAGAAGACGCCAAAACGAAGCTTCCAGCCCGTCCCATGGAGGCTGTCGAGGTCGCCGACCTTTGCTCGCCCACTCCTCCTGCTCAAATCGAACCCACGCTCAACCAAGGGAAGTCACCACATAGGGTTGATTCCGTCCAAGACAAGCAGAGGAGCAGGGCTTACCTTTCACCGACAATGATCGGCCAGGGCCACTGTCGATCCCTAGTCCCCGCTGGAACTCTCGGTTCCGGCAGCAAGTCGTTGATTTCCCCCTTCAGAGCACAACGTCGTCATCGTCGTCCCAAGCCCCCAAGTCGCGAACGTTGCTCTAGTTTGTCAACGAGCACTGTCCCCTGTCGCCTTCCGCTCAAGTAGAGGAGAGGGAGGGGTCGCTCGCGGTCGCTACGAAGGAGAAGGGCGTGCTCCGACTGATGGAAGGAAATCGCCGAAGAACAGGGAAGGGATCGCGAGAAGTAGGGTTAACGCATTTGGAGGGGGAAAGTCACGAGAATAAAGTAAAGATCGAAATTTTCAGCGTAGAAACGCTCCGGAAAAGCAACGGCGAACGGCGTGCGTTAAAGTGGATTAACGGTTCGAGTGGCTTCTTAATGGGTTGGATTTTAAGTGGGTTGGGCTTTAAACCCATTAAACCATTAACCCTAGATTTAATTAAATCTAGGTTAATTGAACTAATATAATTTCTTAAGCTAGGTTAAATGTAATTAACTCCTAACCATACCTTTTTTTTTTTTCATGGTATTTTACATTCTCCCCCACTTATAAAAATTTGGTCCCCAAATTTCGTACTTAAATGCTAAAATTAGATCAAGCATATTCCGAAATAACCACATACCTCAGGTAAATAGATGAGGGTATCGAGCTCGGATAGTATCTTCCAGCTCCCATGTAGCCTCCTCATCTGTATGATGCTGCCATCCCACCTTTACAAGTCGGATGGTTTTGTTCCGCAGCTGTCACTCCTTGCGACCGAGAATCCGCACCGGAGTCTCCTCGTAAGTCGCATTCGCCTGGAGTGGTATCAGAACTTCTTTCAGAACATGGTCAAATCGCGGCACGTATTTCCTCAGCATAGATACATAGTATACGTTGTGAACACCCGCAAGTGTCGGAGGTAAAGCCAACCGATAAGCTACACCTCCAATCCGCTCTAATATCTCAAATGGACCAATATAGCGTGGAGCTAATTTTCCTTTTAGCCCAAATCTCTTGACTCCTTTGGTCGGTGACACTCGTAGGAATACATGGTCTCCGACTGAGAATTCCAAAGGCCTTCGCCTCCGGTCCGCATAACTTTTCTGCCTATCCTGTGCCTCTGATAATCATCGTCTGATGACTCGTACCAACTCTGCATCATGCTGGATACTCTGAGGCCCCAATATCTGTCGTTTCCCAACTTCCTCCCATAACACAGGATATCTGCAGGGTTTGCCGTATAATGCCTCGAATGGAGCCATCTGGATAGAAGAGTGATAGTTGTTGTTGTAGGCAAACTCCACTAAAGGAATGTGATCCTCCCAACTACCACCGAAATCCATGACGCAAGATCTCAATAGATCCTCCAGAGTCTGAATGGTACGTTCAGACTGTCCGTCTGTCTGCGGATGAAAGGTTGTACTGAGTCGAAGCTCTGTGCCCATGGCCTGCTGCAGACTCTGCCAGAATCGGGAAGTAAAGCGCGGATCTCTATCAGATATGATACTCAATGGTACACCATGCAATCTGATGATCTCTCGGCAGTACAATTCCGCTAGACGATCCAATGAATCCGTCTCACGCATCAGAAGGAAGTGAGCTGATTTGGTTAATCGATCCACGATCACCCAAATCGCAGTATGTCCTTTACGGGTTCTGGGTAATCCCGTAACGAAGTCCATCGTGATATGCTCCCACTTCCATTCCGGGATCGAGATTTCCTGAAGTAACCCCGCAGGTTTCTGATGTTCGGCCTTCACTTGCTGGCATACTAGGCATCGTGCGACAAAGTCCGCAATATCTCGTTTCATACCGTTCCACCAGTATAAGCGCTTCAAATCTCGATACATCCGAGTACCACCAGGATGTATAGAAAATCTCAACTGATGTGCTTCCTGTAGCAGTTCTTCCTTAACTGGGTGTGTGTCCGGAACACATAGTCATCCTCGGAAACGAAGTACACCATTCTCGTCACTCGAGAAATCCGTCTGACGTTCTGAGTCTATCGTGCTGCTCAAGAACTGCAGATGTTGATCACTGACTTGTGCTTCCTTGATCCTCTCGACAATGGCGGACTGGGCGACCATAGATACTAATATCCCCCGGGGTGTTTGACCGTGTTCAGACAGTCCCAACTCTGAGAACTGTCGAACTAGGTCAGTAACCGCTGTCAGATGACTGGCCAGAACTCCACGAGACTTCCTGCTCAGAGCATCTGCTACCACATTAGCCTTCCCCGGATGATACTGGATGGTGCAGTCGTAATCTTTCAGATATTCCATCCACCGTCTCTGTCTCAGATTCAGCTCTTTCTGTGTGAACAGGTACTTCAGACTTTTATGGTCTGTGTAGATCTCAAAGGTAATCCCATACAAGTAGTGTTGGTGCAATCGGCCCAGGTCACGATTGACCAGGACTCGAGTGATGTTTTGATGTTTCGACAAAAACATATGACAATGTAATTGTCATGGGAAAGTCCAAGTGGAACACTTGACATTTGGTAAAGTCCAAGTCTTGAGTACTTGGCATGAAAAGTCCAAGTGGGACACTTGGCACATGAAAAGTCCAAGCATGGGTCTTGGCAATGTAAAAGTCCAAGCATGGGTCTTAGCATGGAAAGTCCAACATGGGTTGGCAAGGAAAGTCCAAGCATGGTCTTGGCATGGAAAGTCCAACATGGGTTGGCAAGGGAAAGTCCAAGCTTGAGTCTTGGCATTTGAGAAGTCCAAGGGTTTGATATTGGCAGCGTAAAGTCCAGCGGGAGTCTTGGCAGATAAGTCCAATGGTTGGCGGCGTAAAGTCCAAGCGGAGTCTTGGCGGCGTAAGTCCAATGTGCCTTGGCGGTGTAGACACCGTTAGCATGACATAGCCGAGGGAAGCACCTGGAGGCTCGCGCGATGGATGAACAAGTCATGGATGACTTGGAGGGATCCGAGAGGCGTGAGGCTGATGGAGGTGGCTAGAAGGCTTAGGTCTAGGCTAAGGGTGGTCTAGCAAGTATGGGGGAACCATACTTGGGTTAAAACCTCATGTTTGAGGTGTGCCACGGTCGACCGTGCCATGTGGCGATCGACCGACCGAAATCAACTAGGGTTTGATTGCGGGTTATGGCCTAGATCAGCCCGAGGTGGCGGTCGGTGATGGCTCGCGATCGGCGCCGATCGTCGTGATCGATCGGTGGTGCTCGAGAAATCGGCCACAGAATGGAGTCGAGACTCGACTGGTCGAGTGAGGACTCCATCAGTCGACTGATGGTCACAATCAGTCGACTGATGAAGGTTCCGTTGGACTTATCCAACGTGGATCTAGCCGTTGTCTCACGACAACAGTGGCATCAGTCGACTGATGGTCCCGATCAGTCGACTGATCGACTTTTTCCAGCACAGGTTGAAGCTATATATGGAGCTCATGATGGAGGAAAAACCAAGGTTTCTTTGAGGCGATTTGGGGCGATTTGCTGTTGCAAATCAGGGTCTCCAAGTTGATATCAAGCAACCAAGTGATCAAGCATTCAAAGAGCATTTGTAAAGTGTTTTCTTTACTTGTATTGCTTTGTATTTCATTATATTGCTTGTATTCATCTTGTATTACTGTTGTATACATTGTACGAGGTTTCTCCATCTCCGGATTGTTCCGAGAAGGAGTTATTACATAGTGGTGTGCTTGTGACATCGCTAGGGCTCGTTTGAGCCCGATCCGTGGAGTAGGAACCGTGCGGTTCCGAACCACATTATATCATCGTGTTCGTGTGTGATTGTATATTTCGTTATTGCTTTCATTATCTATATTCCGCTGCGCTAACGAAATTGTAGACACGAACGCGAAAGAATTCCATCGACGTACAGTCAACGCTATTCACCCCCCTCTAGCCGTTCCAACGATTCCCAACAAGTAGTGCCTCCATATCTTCAATGCGAAAATAATGGCGGCTAACTCTAGATCGTGCACTGGGTAATTTCTCTCGTGATCTTTTAGTTGACGGGAGGCATAAGATACCACACGGTTGGACTGCATCAGGACTGCACCCAACCCTTGGATAGAAGCATCCGTATAGAGAACCATCCCATCAACACCAGAAGGAATCACTAAGATTGGTGCAGAAACTAGCCGTCGCTTAAGCTCCTGGAAGCTAGTTTCACAGGCCTCTGACCAGGCGAATTTGACCCCTTTCCGAGTCAGACGAGTGAGCGGCATGGCGATACTCGAGAATCCCTCCACGAATCTCCGATAATACCTGGCCACACCAAGGAAACTACGGACTTCCTGAACTGATTTTGGCTGCTCCCAACTAGTAATCGCCTCAATCTTCTGGGGATCTACAGAAATACCTCTGTTGGACACCACATGTCCAAGAAAACCCACTGAGGATAACCAGAATGCACATTTGCTAAACTTGGCATACAACTGCTCCTGTCGCAATATCTCCAATACTATCCGCAGATGTTGTTCATGCTCTTTCTCGGATCGAGAATAAATCAATATATCGTCGATGAATACTATTACGAACTGATCTATATACCTTAGGAATACCCGGTTCATTAAGTCCATAAATGTAGCTGGGGCATTCGTGAGACCAAACGGCATCACTAGAAACTTGTAATGTACATAACGGGTGCGGAAAGCTATTTTCTGAACATCCTCATCTCTTATCCGAAGCTGATGATATCCTGAGCGTAGATCAATTTTAGAATACACACATGTATCCTTAAGCTGATCGAACAAATCTTCTATCCTCGACAGTGGATATTTGTTCTTAACTGTGACTGCATTCAGTTGCTGATAGTCAATGCATAACCGCAACGATACATCCTTTTTTTTGACAAAGAGTACCGGTGCTCCCCATGGTGAAACACTAGGTCGGATGAATCCATTATCCAGCAACTCCTGCAATTGAACTTTAAGTTCATTCATCTCCTTTGGCGCCATCCGATAAGGAGGTTTCGATATAGGCGCGGTTCCTGAAATCACCTCTATCGCAAATTCAACTTGCCTAGGAGGTGGCAAGCCTAGAAGTTCATCGAAAAATACATCTGGATACTCTCGGACTACTCGCACATCAGAGAGGGGTGGTAGTCCTTCGTTCTCAACTTTGACCAGAGATAGCAAATAACCTTGACAACCCTGGGCCAATAACTTCTGAGCCTATAAAGCTGATATGATGGATAATCCATCGTCTCTAGTACCAACAAATTCCCAAACTGGTTGATCTGGTGGTCGGAATGTCACCACCCTTGCTCTACAATCCACTGTAGCGTGATAAGCGGCCAACCAGTCCATACCGAGAATAATATCAAACTCTACCATTTCCAATACCTGGAGGTCCACTGTAAGGATATGCCCGTCAAAATCTAATGGGCAACCCTTGATTTCTTGGTGGCTAGTCAGCACCTCTCCTGACGGCAAAGATACTGCTAACCCACAAGAACGAACCCTTGGGATCCTTCCGACTCTACCCAGAAATATTCTAGATACGAATGAGTGAGAACTACCGGTATCAATCAAAGTATCAGCATATATGGAATAAACTGAAACCATACCCCTTATGACTGATCCCTCAGCCCACTGTGCCTCATCTCTGGTGATGGCAAAAACTCGTCCAGTCTCGGTATTTGTCGGCTGCATCCCCGACAAGGAAGTAGTGTGCCTCCACTCGGTGTATGACTCGAGTGTCAAGATCGAGTCACCGTGCGGCGTATAAGGTAACCACAGTAGACTGGCAGGTCCGGGTCAAACCCGGACCCGACCCGGAACCGGACCGTGGTCAACGGTCCGGTTAACCGGGTCAACGGGTTTGACCCGGACCCGTGACCGGACTGCTTATTAGGCGGTCCGGTCCCGGTTTTTCAAAAAACCAAACCGGAAAGCCGACACGCAGCGTATCGCCGCACACGGGCAGGCGTGTACGCGCGGCACGGCGTGTCGCCTGGCTCGGGCGTGTCATCGCTTTCCCATTACGACACGCGCCGGCGTGCGCGCGTGTTGCTCTCTCGTCAGCGCGGCGTGTTGCTCATCCCATCATGACACGCGGGCGTGTCGCCAGCAAGGCGTCGTGTTGAGCACAGCGAGCGTGTCGACCCGTGGTCGCTTTTTTTTAAGAAAAAGAACCGACGGCCACGATTTCGTGGCCGTTGGAAATTTTTTTTTTTTTAAGTTTTTTTTTCCTATAAATACACCTCCATTCCCTTTCATTTTTTCACAAATCACAACTTCTCTTCTCTAATTCTCATTCCGCTTTCAAGTCTCAACTCTCAAGTCATATTTTTACAAATGTCTGGAGCCGGATCAAGTCGTAAGGGTGCGGCCGGTGCCAGAAAGGGAAAGAGCATAATGCTACCACCGCCCGAGTTCGAGTTCGAGCAAAGCGGCAATTCACCTCCATTCGATATCGGCGCCGACTACGATCTTGATATTTCCGATGATGAATTTCAAATACGTCATCATCATCAAAGTCAAGAAAGTAGGAGCAATACATCCAGTACGATGGTGGGTTCTACGGCTACAAGACCAACTCGAGTGCCTCGCCCCGCATCCGATATCTTCACCAAACATTTCGAAAAAGTAACGCTCCCTTCCGGTGATATGCAAGCAAAATGCAAATATTGTTCGAAATGTTACAAATTTCAACAAGGAGGAGGTTACGGAACCCTTACTCGACACGTGGAGAGAAATCATCCGGTGGAAATTGGTATTGATCGTTCTCAAACTCAAATTCCGACATTCTCTTCTCAATCGGGTTGGGGTAACGAATCTAAACTCTTTAAATTTGACGAAACTAAATTTAGAGAAGAAACTGCTAAATTTTGTGCAATTGAATAACTTTCTTTTAGTTTTAGTGATAAATTATCTTTTGAAAATTGGCTTTCTACAAGTGCAAATCCTTCTATTAAACGTATCCCAAGAAATACTCTAAAACGTACACTTTTAAAATTAGTCCTAGAACAAAAACAAGAATTGATTAAAGAATTTTCTAGTTTAAATAGTAAAGTTTCTTTGTGTTCCGATATTTGGAGTGATCATTGACAAAGTTGTTCATATATGGGTATTACTTGTCATTTGATTGATAATAATTGGGACATTCAAAAAAGATTGCTAGCATATAGATGTTTTAACGAAACACACACGGCACAAAATATTTCACAACTTTTTTTTATTATTTTAGAAGAATATGGTCTAACTTCTAAAGTTTTTTCAATTTCTTTTGATAATGCTAGTGCAAATACCTCTAGTATTAGTGAACTTATTGATATATGTAAACCATCAATAGGTGGAAGATTTTTTCATATTAGGTGTACATGTCACATTTTAAATTTGTGTGTTCAAGATGGACTTAAAAATTTAGGATCACATATTCAACCAATTAGGAGTGCAATTCATTATTTATGGACACATCCTCAAGTAATGTAAGAATGGAGAAAATTTTGTAAAATAAATGGCATAAAGCCTAAACGGTTTGCACGTGACGTTCCAACTCGTTGGAATTCTACTTATAAATTGTTGTTATCTACTTTTGAATATAAAGATTTATTATGTATGTTTTTTCATCAACATGTTCAATCACGTGATATTTATTTGTTTTCAAATCAATGGAATATATGCACTAGTATTTGTGAAATTCTAAAAGTTTTTAGTGATGCTAGTGACCAATTATCAGGTGTTTATTATCCAACTTCACATTTAGTTTTAACACATTGTTGTAATATTGCATGTATTTTTAATGAACATATTCAATCAAATGATACTTATTTATCTCAATGTATTTATGTAATGAAAGAAAAATGGGAAAAATATTTCTTAAACATTCTGAAATATTTTTATGTGCTTTTGTTTTAGATCCTAGACTTAAATTAGATGGTTTGCAAGATATGTTAGCATTATATTATGAATCTTTAAGTCCTATTACCAAATCGCTCCTAATATTCCTTTGATTTTGTTTAATATTAAAACACATTTACATGATATTTATAATGAATATAACATTAAATATGGTGAACAAATTATTGGACATGAAACACATCAATCCACTACAACTAGTATTATTACTTCTAAACTCACTAAAGCACAATTGTTATTAAGGCAACTGACTAAACGTCCATTTAGGATCCTCAAGTTCCAATCGGGAACTTGAGAATTATTGACCACTTCTTTTGATTTTAGTGATGCAGATGAAGAAAGCTTCGACATTCTAAAATGGTGGTCGAAGAACTCAATTATTTCCAATCTTATCTATAATGGCAAAAGAAATTCTAGCTTGTCCAGCTTAATTGGTTGCGGTGGAACAAGCTTTTAGTATCGGAGGAAATACATTGGGACGAGAGACGTTCTAGTTTAAGGGGAAAATTTGAAGCGCAATGTTTACTCAATGATTAGTCAAAGTCGCAAGTCGAACCCAACATATTAAAAGTGACGAAGAAGACCAAGACGAAAATGAAGGAACATCCTAACTACGACGACGAGGAAATAATACCGAATAATGATCGAATCAGATTTGATTTTTTTATTGTAATAGATTTTTTTATTTAAGTCTAAGATGTAATATATTTTGTATTGAGATAATGAAATATTTGATAGAGTTTTTATAAGTTTAATTGTGAATTTTTTTTTATTTTAATTATTTACATCATTTTTTATTTTTTTATTTATTTAACTAAGACGACGATTAACCGGATCGGACCCGGACCCGGACCCGACCCGGACTTGACCCGAACCCGGACCCGGACCCGGACCGGAACCGACGGTTCCACGACTCGACCGATGAACCGCCACGAAGGCCGGTTAAGTCGATATTTTGTCAATCCGACCGGCGGTTTCGGCCGGACCGGACCGAACCGACCGCGGGCCGTGGCAGTCTAACCTCGAGAGCTAGCCGTAACGACGGTGGTGCAGATACCCCTGGGTAGTAGATCACCGGAGATGCAGATCTTCGGATCGGTCGGCATCATCGTAGAGCGCCTCCTGACCGATACAAGTGTCTTTGGTGGAGGTCTTGCTTCCTCTCATAAGATCGCATACGCGTCTTTGTCCGCTCTTTCATTGCCGCCTGGTTGATCGTCTTCCCGTTAGAGTTATCGTAAAACTCCAATCTCTCAACGTACACACTCGGCTAGTATGTCCGGGTTGCTTGCAATAGTAGCAAACCGGCTGCTCCAAAGGACACTCTGGAGCTCTATGACTTCCGGATCCGCATTTATAACATCCACTTCTGCTCTGACTCTTACGGTTCTTCTGAGACCCTCCAGAGAACTCTGATGCTGGACGCTTCCCTTTCTGCGATCTAGCTGACCCTTCTGTCGCACCTCGCGTAGTTCCTTTTTGCTCTCCTTTCTTACGAGTCCCCGAGTAACCCTAGTTCTCGCTTGCCCTAGTCATCTGTTTCTCGATATCTTTCTCCTTGGAAATTTGCTGGGAAGTCATCTCGATGAAGAGGGCACGGTCCAATGCCTCCCTGTAGGAGGTAATGCTAGATCCTGACATCCTCGCTCTGATATAAGCTGCTAGGCCCTGGGTGAACTGGTACATCCGGTCTGAATCCTGTGCTACCAGATGAGAGCAGAACTCTGATAGTCTCTGTAAACTCATCGATTGTATAATGTAATACCACCTTGCTTCAGCTTAGAAACTCTCGACGACGCGTAAGAGAAAACGCCAAGGAAATCATCGCTTTAAGAAAGCGCCTCGAAGTCGCCCAAGTAATCCCACGCTCCCCAAACAGAGTCTTCTGCAATTTCCACCAAGTGACAGCCTGATCTCTGAGATGATATGCAGCAAGGCCCACCTTCTCCACATCTGTGCAGTTCATATACTCGAAGGTGTCTTCCATATTTTCCAACCAAGATCGGGCAATCCATGGGTCGGACTCCTCGAACAAGGTGAACTTCTCCTTCGATCGTGCTAACACGAGTATCCGTGACTTATCATTGAGCCCTCTTGGACTCTGTGGGCTTTGGCGTAGTCAGTGGTGTATCCGGATTCTGAGGCTCCGGATCACCAATAGGGGTTTGCTGAGGTGGTGCTTGAGTAGCAGGCTCAGTCTCAACGGTATCTCGTCCCCTCCCTCTGGCTGCTCGCCTGGATGGACGACCTCGACCACGAGTCTGAACAGGTGGCATGACTCTGACAGTATTCACCTGTTGAACAAGTCTAGATAAGCATCTAACAAAAGTATAAATTATCAGGAATACTTACTTCGTGCTGCCTGGAGCTTATGCCGTTGTTAATCCCATCTCACAAAAACCAAAACCGAAAATATACCGACTCCCGAGAATCCAAAACTCAAAAACAAAATCATAATATGACATCGCAGAACCTTCGGCTCTGATACCAATAAAGTTGTCACGCCCCCGGGAGTATGCCGTGCCGAAAATCAAACGGACGACATCTCCCCTGTACGTGGCAACATTTCGGGTTAATACAAGGCCCGTAGGCCCACAACAACAACATAATAAACAGATATAAGTATATCAAACACACAGCGGAAACATAAACACATACCACAACAAGAATACCAAAAACATAGAGGTGTACACCACCTGACAAGACTACAGTACTAAAATAGTACATAAAGCAACGACACAAAACAAGGTCCACAACATAACGACGAAGTCCATACATAAACTCGAGTCAATGACATAGAATCAAAAATCCATAAGACAAACACAAATCCTCGGGAGACTCAGAAAGCGGAGATGGGATGGATCGCCGGCGCAGCTCCAAGTCGTCACGAAGATCTCTACCTGTTACCTGGGCGACAGAAAAACTCAGGGTCCGTGGGAGTGAGTAAAACTCAGCAGGTAATAGATAAACATGTATATTAATATCACATGTATTTCGACAGTAAAATCTACAGGTATCACTAGCATGATAATATATCCATGTATATACCATCTAACCAAAAGTCAATATGAACTGCAAACATACCTGAACGTCTGCTACGCTACACCTATCCAACCTGATTACATATACACAACATATGGTATAAAGAATAGAACTAACTCATACTACATCCTGCTATGGGTCAAGGAGTTAATAACCAACGGATAAAGTACCAAGCATAAGATAAATAGAACAAGGTCAAGGTAACATGATCATTTAAGATGATCATGCATCTAAATCTGTATGCATTAACTACCTGACCAGAGTAGGAATCACCCACCTGATATAAATGCTCGTAGCAATGAAATCCTCACGGTCACGGACCTATCTCGTATCCACTTCCTGCACCTAACATCAATTACATTTTAGTACCAGTAGACTATAACATACGAATTAATTATTATATCGTTCTTATAGTCACATCCTTTTTATCGAATACGATTTAGGAGAAATGCCCCAAACTATCCACGGTTGATTCACTATAACTAGCCCTCACATTAGACCCTCAATCACATCATAAGTCACCTTGCCTCCTGAATTCAATTACCCAACCATATATTTGATAATTCCCAGTCAACACCATACATTACCCTATCATTTAGTTAATGTATCAGCTAACCACGAAACCCCAAGGTTCTGCAAAGAATAAACAAAACAATCCTTATGCCACCACTTTATCCCACTGCCCTTACATCCATTTACAGCCAAAACACTTACACCGAATGAAATTTACTGAACAAAAAGAGAGGGAATTTGTGCCTACCAACAATTGGAGTCTCCACCGGCAGCAACACTCCTTGATACTCTGTTCACCCGACAAACACAGCCACTGCCCACAAACGGATCGAGCTCAAATGAAAGGAAAACACAGCATCATCTTACTCTCGTTCAAGGTAAGGAAAAATCCACGCCTTACCTTGCTGTGGTATTTTTCACTGGCAGCTCAAACCCCATAACCGGCAGCCAACTCCCAGAATCCGGCAGTCCTGTTCTTCGGCACCACCGGCGCTCCCGATTCTCTGCCCAAATTGCTAGGTCAGCTCAGGGAAAGATACCACCGCAGGGGTTCATCCACAAACGGGTCCCTTCGGAGATCGAGGGGAAGCAAGGGGAATGAAGTCTTCTTACCTTGCTTCGGTGACGAACAGACAGCAGAAATCAAAATCGCACGACTGCCTACCGTCGAGAAGACGCCAAAACGAAGCTTCCAGCCCATCCCATGGAGGCTGTCGAGGTCGCCGACCTTTGCTCGCCCACTCCTCCTGCTCAAATCGAACCCACGCTCAACCAAGAGAAGTCACCACATAGGGTTGATTCCGTCCAAGACAAGCAGAGGAGCAGGGCTTACCTTTCACCGGCAATGATCGGTCAGGGCCACTGTCGATCCCTAGTCCCCGCTGGAACTCTCGGTTCCGGCAGCAAGTCATTGATTTCCCCCTTCAGAGTCGTCGTCCCAAGCCCCCAAGTCGCGAACGTTGCTCTAGTTTGTCAACGAGCACTGTCCCCTGTCGCCTTCCGCTCAAGTAGAGGAGAGGGAGGGGTCGCTCGTGGTCACTACGAAGGAGAAGGGCGTGCTCCGACTGATGGAAGGTAATCGCCGAAGAACAGGGAAGGGATCGCGAGAAGTAGGGTTAACGCATTTGGAGGGGGAAAGTCGCGAGAATGAAGTAAAGATCGGAATTTTCGGCGAAGAAACACTCCGGAAAAGCAACGGCGAACGGCGTGCGTTAAAGTGGATTATGTTAGGACCCTTGGAATGGCTAGAGGGGGGGGGTGAATAGCGTAGATGAAATTCGCTCCCGTTTATGTCTACAATTTCGTTAGTGCGCAGCGGAAATAGAAATAATAAAAGCGATAACGAAATAGACAACACGCTAACACAATGATATAACGTGGTTCAAAACCGCACGGTTTCTACTCCACGGATCGAGCTCTAAAGAGCCCTAGTGATGCACACGCACTCACTAATGATAAACACTCCTTCTCGACACAAGTCGGAGGCGGAGAAACCCCTTACAATAAATCTTACAACAGTAAGAATGAAATACAAGCAATATACAATGTAAATATGAAATACAAGTAAAGAAAAGACTTTACAACACTTGTTTTGATTGCTTGAATGCTTGGTTGCTTTCTTGCACTTGGAGACCTGATTTGCACCAACAAATCGCCCCAATAGCCCTCAAGAACCGGTTGCTTTTTCCTCCATCACGAGCTCCATATATAGCTTCAACTGTCTTTGGAAAAGTCTATCGATCAGATCGAGACCATCGATCGATGCCATTTGTCGTGAGACAACGACTAGTTCCACGTTGGATAAGTCCAGCGGAACTACTATCGATCGGCCCGATTGTGACCATCGATCGGTGATGAATCCTCACTCGACGGTCAGTCTCGACTCCGATACGTGGCGAATTCTCGAGCACCGGTCGGTGATCACACGATCGATCAGCTCGAGCTCATCGATCGGCCCAACCTATGGCGGATCGGCTATAACTGATCAAACCCTAGTTGACTCGGTCGGTCCCACATGACATCGATCGTGGCACACCTCAAACATGAGGTTTTAACTCAAGTATGGTTCCCCCATACTTGCTAGACCACCCTTAGCCTAGACCTAAGCCTTCTAGTCACCTCCATCAGCCTCACGCCTCTCGGATCCCTCCAAGTCATCCATGACTTGTTCATCCATCGTGCTAGCCTTCAGGTGCTTCCGTCGGCTATGTCATGCTAACGGTGTCTACACCGCCAAGGCACATTGGACTTACGCCGCCAAGACTCCGCTTGGACTTTACGCCGCCAACCATTGGACTTATGCTGCCAAGACTCCCGCTTGGACTTTACGCCAATATCAAACCCTTGGACTTCTCAAATGCCAAGACTCAAGCTTGGACTTTCCCTTGCCAACCCATGTTGGACTTTCCATGCCAAGACCATGCTTGGACTTTCCTTGCCAACCCATGTTGGACTTTACATTGCCAAGTGTCCGACTTGGACTTTCCATGACAATTATATTGTCATATGTTTTTGTCGAAACATCAAAACACATCAAAACATCACTCGAGCCAAACTCGAGTCCTGGTCAATCGTGACATGGGCCGATTGCACCAACAATCTCCCCCTTTTTGATGTTTGACAAAAACCAAACAAATAATTGAGTTAGAATACTAACTCAAATCCTTTACCAATTATCCCAAATGTTCTCCCCCAAACATTCTCCCCCTTTTTGACTAACATCAAAAAGGTTTTCTCTCCAAGGAGGTCAATGTCTCATGTCCCAATGAGATCTTACAATCTCCCCCTTGATCCAAAAATACCTAGGATGCCTACCATCTTCCTAGTGAAATGTCCCATATCACTCAAGAGAGGCAATCCTATTCACTCTCCCAATTTCCAAATTGGGTTTCTAAAAATCCATAAATTTCCCAAATTGACAACATTCTCCCCTTCAAGGAGAAAAACACATCCATCATCCCAAGATGGATATCTCCCCCTAAAGGCTTGCTCCCCCTTGACCATTGCACCAACAATGTCCTTGGGAAGTCCCTAATCCAATAGGAACTCTAAACCATCAAAATTAAGGTTAGAAATTCAACATTGAACTTTCCACACCTTAAAATTGATACAAACCCTAAACAACTATCCTAATCCATATCCAATAGCTTTTCACCCTTTATAATGCTTCCTAAAGCATATCCTAGGGTTAGGAGTGGTTAGGGACCTTTGCCATGGCTGAACACGGACTAACCAAACTTAGTTTTCCGAAATCAGCCTTTGGCGATCGACTCTGTCGGCTACGATCATTGCCACACTCATCGATCATTGCCACTCAGGCGTCGATAACTGAAATTTCAATTTGATTATCGAATCGAGTTTCAGAAAATCATAAATAATTATACGTATATCGAAAAATCATGAAATTTGATACGTATAATACCTATGACCAATACAATGGGTGAAAAATGTTTGAAAATTATTTTACCCATAAAATAGTGAATTTGATACAAAACTCAAAACCATTGAAATTTTCAATGTTTTGGCCCTATTTTGTATCAACTTCATCAATGGTGATTGCTATCAAAAGATAGACTTCACCAAGGTTTTCTAAAATGATTTTAAAATGTTTTCAAGACCTTATCTTGGATCATGCTCCTTGGGCTCTATGTGTGTGACTTGTACACGAGCTCTCCTAATGATCCTCTACTAAAATTAGATGAGTTTTAGTTCATCTAGATGCAAAAACTATGCACCTTGAACTTAACTCATATCCTAGCATCTCACATGTATCTATGGTGTATAAATACACATACATGTCAATTAGATGTGAGATGTGGGTTTTGTTCTCCCTAAACTAGGGTTTCATGCATTTTCTAAAGCAACTCTACTTGATTCCCTTATAAATGGGACTCCAAGTCATGTCATAGTCCTTAAATCAATTTTAATTAAATGCATGAATGATTATGACATTTGAGATGATATAAATAAGCATATGCTCATAATCATGATGTCATGGCATAATATGAAATCTAAGAACACATGACATCTATAGTAACCCTAAACAATGTCATGACATGGTATGTGATAGCAATACAATTATATAAATATTCATTCATACACACAAGATTTTCCAGAAACAAAGATTTCATTTAACTTAAAATTTGTCTTTTACATTCAAAATGGAGATTGGCTATGCTCAATCTCACTACAAAGATGACAACAAAAAAAAATCTAATATCCTCTAATCGTCCGCAGGAGGTGGCGGCGGAGGAGGCTGTTGACTCAGAGTCCAGGCCCGCATCATCTCTAGCATATCGGTGATCTTTGCTCTATACCACCTGGTCTCCTCCATCCTATCGAGACGTGTGCCAAAAGTGCTGCTCGCTAAATAACTCGATGACACTGAGTCAACCGATGCGATAATCCTCAAATGTGGACTCAGCCACGGCGAATGATGGACCCGGCCGATGTGTCTGCCGGCATCTGGTCATCCTCATCAGAGGTGTCCGCATCCTCATCGTCCTCTGCTGCATCTCTGGGTGGCGGAGGAGGCTGTCTGTGCGCCCTGGGTGGTCGAGGCGCCAACTCCATCTCGCCGCGCATCCGTAGCCGGGAGAAGTTACGAATCGATATACAATCGTACACTCCGATAGCAGCCGAGAGCCTATGGATGTTAATGCCTACGAGTCGAGCCATCTTTGTGATGATATGTCCAAATGGCATATGCACTTTCCCTTGTACAGGGGAAGTGAAGTGCACAATGCAATGGAAAATGTTCAATGCAAAGTTTATGTCTAACTGATGACGCATGACATATAGAAGAAAGAGATGGGGAGGCCGAATCTTGGCGGACACTCGAGTGACAATGGCAAAACACCCAACAATGACCTTATAAAGGACATTGTCAGGTGCAGATAACTCGGTGATAGGAAATAAATTCTGGGCCAGTGGACGAGGATAACCAAAAATATGCTCATGCATGGACTCCATAGAGATATGGGTAAAAGGCTCAGGTAGAGGAAAGTCCATGGTAGGGTAAAAGATGAAGGTGTCAACTGAAGGCCTACACTCGAGAAACTCCTGCAGTATCGCAGGAGTGAACTCTAAATCGCGTTTTGCAACGCGAGTAGTGTATGTAGGGCCGTCATCTACCTTTTTAAGGTTTTGATAGAATTCCTTGATAAGGTCATCATTGATTGGATGCGTGCACAAGACGATCTTCATCAAATTGTAGTATGCAATGAGTTCCATGACATCACTACAATGCCTATTGAAGAAATCTCTATCTATGTACCGAACCAACATAGGTTGGTATAATCTCGACTCACCCTCGGAGGGATCATTCCTACGGGCTCTCCTATTATGAATGTAATGTGATGATATGCAATGCAATGGCAACAATACGCGATTAGATAAACCTGCATTGTAATGGAAATGAAAATTAGGGCTCGGAAAGAAAAATCGTTACTTAGGCGCCATGTGTGTGCCGGAGGGAAAACTCAAAAGTTGCTGAGGATCGCCGGAAAAGTCGCCGGAGAACGTCAGCCGCCGGAACCCTAACTGGAGCAAGGGAACAAAAACCTAAACCGCGTGAACTAGGCTCGAAACAAGTGAAAAATGGAAGAGGAACCTAATATCTTGGGCGATTGGGGAGTCGATCGGAGAGGAAGGCGGCGATCGGAGAGGAAAGAAGAAGGAGAACTTCGGCGTGAAGGCGCAGAACCTAGCGGTTGGCGTTATAAACTCGCGATCGCGATCGATCGCGCATTCTCGAGTTTTCGAAACCGTGATCGGTTGCTCGAATCGGCTAGCTGAACTCTACGTGCGATGCCGATCGGCATGTGCATATGATTATCACTCGCTCGTCGAGAGCACTCGTGATCGATGGCCTTCGGCCTCGGTGAGCGATACCATCGATCGGTGATGGACCTCATCAGTCGACTGATGTTCGATCAGTCGAGTCATGGAGCTAGCACTCGACTGATGGGCGTATCGTATCGTGCTATCGTTAGATGATCACGATCGATAATCAGCTGTCGATCGATGTACGATTTCGACTACAAAATCAAAATCTCTCGATTTTATCATCTTAATTGTTCCATTTTATCACGTTAGATCTTGTATTTTGAATGTATTGATGTTATACTTTTATTTATGTATTTGTTAATGTATTTTAATGTTTTATTTCATTTTTGCAAACATTAACATTCAATGATTTCCAAAACATAACATCTCACCCTTTCTAAGTGTTGAAATACACAATCAAGGTAAAAGACTTGTTTTGTGAGATGTAATTTATCCTAGACATTCATTCCATGCAAACATATGGTAAAACATATGAAGCATGGTGAATACAAGACACCAAGTTGTGTGGCACTTGAGTATCACTCTAGATATTACCTTTACATCTTAACCACACATTTCTTGATACATGACCTTCCCAAGTGTGCCAATAATCAAAGGTACACACTATGACCTCTAAATCTAGATCGTGTCAATTTTATTGATTTTCATGTTTTTAAGATATATATATTGACACAACCTAAAATTTTGAGATTAAGACTCAAGGATATTTCCAAAGTAACCATAACCTTGAGAGTAACCTTAAAGTGCCACCTTTATTATGGTTGAGTTAACTACCCATCCAATCAAGGTTGGCACACCCTAAACCCATCTTAGCGTGAATCAATCACGCTCTTAGGAACCCAAAATCGATTTGAGCTCCTAGGGTTAATTAGATATTCCTTAGGGATAACCTCCCTAGATACCTTCCTCATGACCCTCCTAGGCTTATTAGCCTTGGTCATTTTGGTCTTGCCTAGGTTAACCTTAGGGATTGCCTCCCTAACAACCTTCTCAGTGGCCATCCTAGGTTTCTTCGAAACCATGGCCAATAGGCACAAACCTTGGTCAACTCTAGGAATGACTTCCCCATTGACCTTGGTCTTCCTAGACCTAGTTAGTGTCCCATAGTCAAACGGAACACTATGGTAAGTCACCTTGGACTTAGGTTTGTGACCCAAACCATTCTTGCCCTTGGTTGACTTTTGACTCTTAGGTCTTAGAAGTTGATTTTGACTTCTTGACCTACGAGTTTGACAATTTGACCCTTGAGATTGATTTTGTATTTTGTTTAGGGTCTTTTCCAATTTCTCAAGCCTTGACCTCAAGGCTTGGTTTTCTAATTCTAATTGCCCAATTTTAGAATTTTTATTTAACTCTTGGGCATTGGACTTTCTTGGCGAATGCCTAGTCCATTTTGGATTAAAACCTAGATGTTCTTGGATTTTCTTAATAGATTTCTTAGGTATTGTTTTTCTAAGGACATTAGTCCCAAATTTCTCCTTATTCTTAAGATGAACATTCTTAACTCCTAAACACATATGCTTGTTATTTTTAGCATGCTCTTTATGATACATACCACAATTGCTAAACTTAGTTCTATCATGCTTTAAATTAGACATTATTTAAATATACCTTAGGGTTTGCCTTAGTGGCTCCCCTACTTGTGATGCTCCCCTTTGCCTTCTTCTTCTTCTTTGGGCATTGACTCGTAATGACCTGGTAGTCGACATTTGAAGCAAATGACATGCTCCTTGCTCTTTTGTCTTGGAGAACCGGCGTCCGTTGACTTTTTTTGACTTTTAGGCGCCGGAGGAGTTTTCTTGATTCTCTTTGGACATTTGCTCTTGTAATGCCCATACTCCCTACACTCAAAGCACATAATATGATTTTTGTTTGAAAATAAAGTGTTTGAGTTACCTAGGGTGGTAGGTGCCGGAGTTGAATTTTGAGCTTCCTCATCTTGATCGGATGTTGAGAGCTCTTCTTGAGGTTGCTCCGGTGTAGAGGATGGTCTATCCTCCTCAATCCTAAGTAAATGCTTCTTCCACCTCTTCTACTTCTTCTTTCTCCGATTCGGAAGTTGACTCCATCTCAACTTCCGATTCCTCACTTTCACTTGAGGATGAACTCTCCTTATGGTATCTTGCCAATTTTCTCCATAGCTCCTTGGCATACATGTAATCCCCTAACTTGCACAAAACATCATTAGGGATTAAATCTTCCAAAAGTTTCGTTACCTTAACTTCGGTCTTGAGCTTTTGGCGTTGCTCTTGGGTCCACTTTTTCAATTTTAGGACATTCCCCTTCTTATCCCTAGGGGGTTCAAGACCTTCAATGAGGATAAACCAATCCTCTATGTTCATCATCAAGAATGTTTCCATTCTTGCTCTCCATCTTAGGAAAATCTTCTGGATCATATGGAGGTGGAGTGTTGATTTCCCATCCAAGCTTGTCTTGGAATTCCATCTTCACCCTCTAGCCTTTCACCTTAGCTCCCAGTTGTTAATCCGTAGAAGAGCCCCGGGCTCTGATACCACTTGTTAGGACCCTTGGAATGGCTAGAGGGGGGGTGAATAGCGTAGATGAAATTCGCTCCCGTTTATGTCTACAATTTCGTTAGTGCGCAGCGGAAATAGAAATAATAAAAGCGATAACGAAATAGACAACACGCTAATACAATGATATAACGTGGTTCGGAACCGCACGGTTCCTACTCCACGGATCGAGCTCTAAAGAGCCCTAGTGATGCACACACACTCACTAATGATAAACACTCCTTCTCGACACAAGTCGGAGGTGGAGAAACCCCTTACAATAAATCTTATAACAGTAAGAATGAAATACAAGCAATATACAATGTAAATATGAAATACAAGTAAAGAAAAGACTTTACAACACTTGTTTTGATTGCTTGAATGCTTGGTTGCTTGCTTGCACTTGGAGACCTGATTTGCACCAACAAATCGCCCCAATAGCCCTCAAGAACGGTTGCTTTTTTCCTCCATCACGAGCCCCATATATAGCTTCAACTCAGGCTGGAAAAGTCTATCACCGATCGATCGAGACCATCGGTCAATCGATGCCATCGTTGTCGTGAGACAACGCGGCTAGTTCCACGTTGGATAAGTCCAACGGAACTACTATCACCGATCGACAGTGACCATCATCGATGAAGTCCTCACTGACCAAATGAGTCTCGACTCCATTCTGCGCGATTCTCGAGCACACCGACCGATGATCACACGATCGGTGATCGCTGAGCCATCCGATCGCTAACCTATGGCATGATCGCTAGGCCATAACCCGCAAATAAACCCTAGTTGACTCGGTCCGACCGCCACATGACATCGACCGGGCACACCTCAAACATGAGGTTTTAACTCAAGTATGGTTCCCCCATACTTGCTAGACCACCCTTAGCCTAGACCTAAGCCTTCTAGTCACCTCCATCACCTCACGCCTCGGATCCCTCCAAGTCATCCATGACTTGTTCATCCATCGCGCTAGCCTTCAGTGCTTCCTTACTATGTCATGCTAACTGTCTACACCGCCAAGGCACATTGGACTTACGCCGCCAAGACTCCGCTTGGACTTTACGCCGCCAACCATTGGACTTATGCTGCCAAGACTCCCGCTTGGACTTTACGCCGCCAATATCAAACCCTTGGACTTCTCAAATGCCAAGACTCAAGCTTGGACTTTCCCTTGCCAACCCATGTTGGACTTTCCATGCCAAGACCATGCTTGGACTTTCCTTGCCAACCCATGTTGGACTTTACATTGCCAAGTGTCCGACTTGGACTTTCCATGACAATTATATTGTCATATGTTTTTGTCGAAACATCAAAACACATCAAAACATCACTCGAGCCAAACTCGAGTCCTGGTCAATCGTGACCTGGGCCGATTGCACCAACAGATTAACGGTTCGAGTGGCTTCTTAATGGGTTGGATTTTAAGTGGGTTGGGCTTTAAACCCATTAAACCATTAACCCTAGATTTAATTAAATCTAGGTTAATTGAACTAATATAATTTCTTAAGCTAGGTTAAATGTAATTAACTCCTAACCATACCTTTTTTCTTTTTCTTTTTTCGTGGTATTTTACAATCCAAAAGGTCTCATTCCAATAGAAATATCTTTTTATCTTATAAGCACATGATTTTCCTATGGCTTATCAATGTAGAACTTTGATTGTATTCTCAATACTCCCAACAATCCCTCCCTCAAACGAAGGACCACATTCGGGCCTCCCCCTCAAGCCAATTCGTCCTCGAAGGACTTCCTTTGCTTTATGTTTAATCTTTAACCCACCAAAACTTCCTATGAACTCTCTGGCTCTCCTGACCGAGTTGGACTTCCTGCCAGTTGTCTCGTCCTTCTAACACAACTAGACTTCTTGCTAGTTGTCTGGTCTTCTTGACCCAACTGCACTTCCTGCATGGTGTATGGTTCTCTTGATCCGAACATGGGAGCTCCACTTCTTTCATTCGAGGTGCATGACTTGACATGGACCATGACTATGATACTAATTGTTAGTGCCTATAAGATTCATATCTCCATAATGATATGATATTGTTCACTTTGGGTCTAAACCCTCATAGTTTTATTTTTAAGTTATATCCAAAAGGTTTCATTTCAATGGAGATATTTTTTCATCTTATAAACATATGATATTTTCCATGTCTTACCAATGTGGGATTTTGATTGTATTCCTAATACTCCCAACAGATAAAACTCTTTGAGCATATATATATCACATCTTCCTTAGTTAAAGCAATACAAAGACACATCCACTGAAGGGAAAAATACGAAGGTCATCATGGAGAGGAAACACCCTGAGTTGAGAGAAGCAATCCGACCAAATGACTAGGAAAGAAGAGTAGAGGGAAACCCCAATAGCAGAACATCACTGCGAAGTCAATCCTAGAGTTTGGTTGCATGTCCATTATCACATGGAATGATGTGGCGAATATCAGTTTTTATATGATTACTATCTCGACATCTTGCTCAGAGCTTCTTATAGATGACGTCAATTGATGCGATCACTTTTTTAGATACCTTTCGTCGGGCTTTCTGGAGAGGTAGGTTTCTCGCGACCGTAAAGTATCCCTATCAAAATTAACACGTGTCAAATGACCGTCGTTGGTGTCCCAGCTTATGACGCTACGATGCTTAGGTTAGACAAGGAAGATAAAGAAAATAGTGAATGTATTCAATGTAATAAAAACTGATTGAGAAGAAGAAGAAAAGAAGATCTTCTTTCTTTACCTTCGTGGATCTCATATAACAGCTTGTATACCACCTCATCAACAAACTTATCCACTTGCCATATTCTTTGGAGGATGGTTACGGAACCAACACTGCATAGAGCCTATATATGATCTGACATATTTCTTCTTTGTTATATATTGATGGGACCAAAATATTCCAAGTGAATCGTCATATATGTCATACAGGTTGAGTGTCCGAGAGCGAGATCCGAGAGAAAAGATAAGGCTTGGAAAGAGTCGCATACATGCACTTAAGAGGGGCTGCACTGGGGAAGAGTTGCCTGTATGTCTGGAGAAGAGTAGCATGCATGTGTTGCATGCCTACCTCAAGAATAGTCGCTTGCATGTGTTTCATGTCTACCTCGGGAATAGTTGCCTACATGTGCTATATGTCTGCCTCGAGAAAAGTCACATGCATATACTGCATGAACACACTCAGGAAGAGTGACTTGACTCTGGAAGATGATCTGCATGACTCTAGAAGAGTGATCTGTATGATTCTGGAAGAGTGATTTGCATGACTTCGGAAGAGTAGTCTATATGACTCTGGAAGAGTGACCCACATGACTATGGAAGAGTGGTTTGCAAGACTCTGGAAGAATGACTTGTATGAATTTGGAAGAGTGACTCTGAAAGAGTAGTTTGTATGACTCTGGAAGAGTGACTTGCATGACTCTGAAAGAGTATCATATATGCACTCGGGAAGAGTTGTATGTATGCTCTTGGGAAGATAGTATGCATGCACTCAGAAAAAATTACATGCATGCACTAAGGAAGAGAAGTATGCACGTCTCGAAAAGAGTCGTGTGCATGCGTTGCATGCATGCTCTCATACTTAGGAGAGTCAATAACATTTGAGAAGGTCTATTATATTATGAAAAAACTTTATTATTTAGAAAAATTAGACTACAGTACTTGGGATAATAATAAATTCTTATCCCGAAATTCTATGTATCACTCATGTTGACAAAACTTCCTACTCCATGAGCTACTCGCTAAGCTTTGGATCAATCTTAACCTATTGACTTTCTAACTCAACTATCAAATTACAAGCAACCTACACCAAGCTCTTGACTAACCCTAACCTCATGGTCTCCTCCTTTGACCTCATTGAACTGTGAGTAACCTGTCAAGCTTTTAATCAATCTATCAATCACTTACACTTGACACGTCATAAAATGAAT
This sequence comes from Wurfbainia villosa, assembly GCA_025175895.1. NCBI lineage: Eukaryota > Viridiplantae > Streptophyta > Magnoliopsida > Zingiberales > Zingiberaceae > Wurfbainia > Wurfbainia villosa. The sequence continues at coordinate 113,885,579 of CM045993.1, forward strand.
CCAATTTAAACTTTTTTTTTTTACTATAACATTAAAAATTTAGTCGAATTTAATCACTTGAAACATAATTACATCGACAAATTTGGTTATCTAGAATGTCATTTTACTTGACAAACACATAGTTTTGGTACCTCCAAACCTTGATCATTCCACAAAATGTTAGAATTCGGCTAGTGGCCTCCACCGGTCTGTCCTATGACTATTATGAGGAAGGTAAATTACAAAGGACTCTATAAGCCTTAACGTGGTGACTAAAACACATGAGAACCATTTGAATCCAGAAAAAGACTTTAGACCTCTTTCAGAATCAACACTTGTCTTATCCGTAAACTCCGTCGTGCCTTAGTCGCCATACATCTTCGTGGAGACACCCCAAACCTTGACTATTGATACTAGGCTTTCTATAATCTTCGCAAAATTTTAGTTGTCCACACATTTAGCATCAGTAGTCCTGTATTTTCCAATTCCTTTACAGGTCACCTAGGTTAGTTCTCTAGGTATTATTCCCAATTTAGAAGATAAATCCTATCATTACAAGATTCCGCCCAAAATGGACCCAAAAAATATCAACAAATAAGTCTTTGAATAACTTTAGTGGCCATCAAGCTTAACTCATCGTGAAGGTAAACCCTCAATATGCCTCCCCACTCTTCATATTACTCATCAAGTTTAATCATCTTTTCCAACAGGTTTCTCAATAAACATGAATAATCATGCACACTTACAAGCAAATCATTAAATGGCAAGTGTTTTTGACCTCAAGAGAGAAATTAATTTTCTTATGCAATTAAAAAAAAAGAAGGAATTTGTGTTTTTTTTTTCTTTTCTAAATGGTCTAGTTGGTTCGACCATTCAGAAGCACAATCTCAATCGATTTGCCATTCAAGGAGAGTCGGGATAATCATAGTGAGCTAAACAAACTAAATAGGCCAAATTTAGGGTTGACAATCCCAACAGGATTATGTTAATCATCTCCTAGATAAGTCTTGCCATGTCAAGTCAAATGGTATTTTGCCCCTAGAGTTACAATGCAATGGTAGGATATTTAGTTTTGACTCCGAAGTATTTACGATTCGATTATCAACTATGATGCATTTATAGAATTTTCCTTCAAATAGAGTGGCAAATTAAGGACGTTGCAACTAATGATGTTGCTACGTGAATACTTCCTGTTGTACTTTGATGACCGATGAAAAATTTTCGTAGGACAGAATCGATCATCTCTAAAATTAGTCAAGCATAAAACTTAAATACATAATGCTAGTAAAAAAATAAATAATTCTTTACCCTTGTGAGCTCTAATTGGATGTGCTAGAAGCGAGGGCGAATAGTAAGGGTGAGCAAAAAATTATTTAAATAGAATAAACCGACCGAACCGAAAAGTTCAGTTCGGTTTATTCAGAAATTCAAATTTTTTTAATATCAATTTATTCGATTCAGTTTCAATTTCGAAACGAAAATAATCGATTAAATCGAACTGGAGTCCACTATCAGTTATATAAGTCGACTGATTACCTTGAGCTCCACGATCTCCATCATCATCAGTCGATTGATATTGCACATCAGTCGACTGATCATAATCAATCGAATGATATGAAAATATCAGTCGACTGATGATAAAAAAATTGATTTGTTCGATTTTCAACCTAATTGACCAATTTTTTATCGATTCGATTTGTTCGATTCTGTTGAAAAATTCGATCAGTTCAATTTGTTAAAAAAAAAATTGATTTATTCAATTTTATTTTAATCAATTTGGTTATTAACCGATTATTCATACCTAGCCAATAGATAGGCCATTCATCCATCGACACTAATATCATTTGAGGTAAATAAGAAGAAAAAATAAATAAATAATGTTTATTCACTCCACAGATAACCCAGAAGAAAGCTAAACAAAACAATGAAACAAGTGTTTTGATGAACACCCTTCAGGCAAACTTCTTAGTAAAATACTCAATGTTTCTCACACTCACAGCAGCCAAACACATACTATGTATTGAACAATTGGAAGGCAATTCTCAGATACACTATCCAACTCTTGGAGCGCTTTAAACAAATTGACATTTTGTGAAACTAGTGAAATTCTGTGTAGTTTGTGAAGAGAATTGAAAGGTATTGCATACTTCAGGCACGATCCGACATTCGTTATATAGCGACCGAATGCCCAATCTACAATGATGTATAAAATATTCACCATGAACTGGAACGAGAGCTTCAAAATACGATCAAGAGGAACGGGCTGCAGCCTAGAACTGTTCCACCTTCATTCATTTTCAGCTATGTAGTTGGGCATCTCACCTTCACAAAGGTACTCGTCGCAATGAGAAGCAGATGACCAGCTCCTTCTTAGCCTTATAATATCCTCCGTGAATGTCGAACCTGACGAGCCTACGAAGACAGATGACAAAGCGCAGATGGTCTTATCCAGCATTGCCTCGACCTGCATCGAGCAAAGAAACAACTCGATCAATTACCATGGGTTGGTGGTTTGAAGATGAGAAATGTGAAAGTTCATATACTGTCATGTTTTATGACAAGCGATTCTACTGAAAAATTGTTCACCTGATTGTCTCCACCTAAGTTATTTCTGTACAGTAATGCATCCCACTTTTCGGTACTATCGTGCTCTGGCCTCTTGACCAGAGGAACAGGCTTGCCATTTAAGGAAACTAGAGACTGGAGAAGATTTGTTTCGCTGCTAGCTGCATCTGTTGATAGGTAAATGACTGGCGCATTGGCTTTCTCAATAACCCGAATCACACACTCTGCTGCCTGAGGAATGGGGAAAAAGCAACTCTTCTCTTTCTGATTGCTGTAAATTAACGACAAAGATCAAAGTTAGAAAATGACCAAATAGGCCAAAACATCTATTTCATAGTAATTAGGTACGACAAGTGTCCTAAAATTTACAATCACAAGCCATGTGTAGCCCATCTCAGTTTCTGAGAATTTGTAAACAATAGACATTAGCTATTGATCTTACCATACTTTTTTTTTTCAGTAAATACCATTGGACATATGATAAATTACTCAACTACCCACCCAACCCAGAGTATCTTGCTGCTATCCCAATAGTTGGCAAAGTTGAAAAAGAATAGATTCTTTAACAAAAGCCAACTCCTTGTAGGATTAACTTCATTGTGATCCAAGACTCCCAAGGCAAATTTTAGGGCAGGATTATGAACCAACGGTTTTATTCCTATAATAATATAGCAACCATTTACTAGGGTAGGTCAATAGTGAGGGTTTGACACTTAAATTCTCATTTGTTTGATAATGAGAATCCAAAAATTTCCACTCCCATAGTTTCTTCACTTTAACATTGACCTCAAAGTGATAGGAAGGATACAAAATATAGCATCCAAGTAGATGATAACGTTGCTCAGGATACACCCACTGTAGTGGGAAATGTATACCCAAAACCAAGGTGAAGAATTGTTCAATGCCAGTCAACACACGAAATATTTTGTTCCACAAGTGGACTAGCATGTGGAACAACCACAAAGTTGCAGGACCATGGCGACACCCCTGATAGACAGTGGTGAGGCTTCCATAGGGGTTTGCGATGACAGCAAAGCAGTTCTCATGATAGTGAAGCTTCATGAGTCTTTTGGATGATGGCGAAATAGTTCCAACAATGATGAGGCTTCGTGAGCCTTTACAAGATAGTCCCAATCCACTCCAAGGTACACTACTCCTTCACAACGCGTGGAGATGCATGCTCCTCCTTTGCCTCGTCCTCCCCTCCTTTGCGTAGGATTAATGCTCGACATAGCCACTAGCATCTCACCAACAATTGGCACTAGCAACATGTCTCATTCTCATCAGGATCACAACTCTAGCTCATAATAAGATTTTGAACGTTGCCCAAAACATAGGGATCTAAGCCATATTTAGAGGAGAAAATCTGCACCTTTTGTTTATATTGCCTAGTGTTGGCAGCCTAATGTACCAACTAGAGGGGAGGGATGAATAGCCTTCTTCCTTTGTTCGTGAGCTTAGTTCTACAAACTAATTAGCATTGCAGTGTTAGTGTCTATAAGATCTACATATCTTTACAATGACATGCTATTGTCCACTTTGGGCCTAAGCTCTCATGGTTGTTTTTGGGCTTCACCCAAAAGACCTCATATCAATGAAGATATTTTTTTATCTTATAAGCACATGATCTTTCTCATATCTTACCAATGTGGGACTTTGATTGCATTCCCAATACTCTCAACAATCCCCCTCTCAAACGAAGGACCACATTGGTTGGCCCCCCCCTCTCAAGCCTATTCCTCCTCGAAGGACTTCCTGTGCTTGATGTCTGATCTTCAACCCACCAGGACATTTTGTTAACTGTCTGGTCCTCCTGACCCAGTTGGACTTTCTGTCAGTTGTCCAACCCTTCTGACCCAACTAGACTTCCTGCCTGGTATCTAGTTCTCTTGATCCGGACATGGGAGCTCCACTTCCTTCATTCGAGGTTCATGACTTGACATGGACCATGACTCTGATACCAATTGTTAGTGCCTATAAGATCCACTCATCCACATATCTCTACAATGATATGATATTGTCCACTTTGAGCCTAAGCCCTCATGGTTTTGTTTTTGAGCTTCACCCAAAAGGCCTCATATCAATGAAGATATTTTTTTTATCTTATAAGCATATAATTTTCCTCATGTCTCACCAATGTGGGACTTTGATTATATTCCCAATACTCTCAACAAGCAGAAATACAAACAAAGCACACAACCAGAAGAAGACAAACCGAACTAGGCGATTTAACGTGGTTTAGAACTCCCAATTCATACTCCACGACCTATAATCCTTCAGATGGGTCACCCCTCGTAAATACCAGTATCTTACTCCTCAATAATCAATCGGAGGCGGAGAAATCTTTTACAATGGCTCTTCTTACAATGGATGACAGATAAGTACAAGAAGATAGGAGCAATAAAGAAAGCAAAACATGCACAAGTATGAAACATTCAAGATATTCTTGTTATTTCTCCATGCTCCCATGTGCCTATATACATAGCCTTTAATTCTAGCTTCAATTCAACCTTTGAAAAACTTCTATGTTGATCAGTTGACTGCTTGGTATTCATCAATCGATTACTCACTGAGTTTGACAGATGTTGTCAAATCTTGTTTATTTAATGATTCAATTTTATCATTTGTCTAGTCGACTAATTATGGTTGACCAATCAATTGGTGAGGCAATAGTTAACTAATTAGTCAACTAAATACCAAAAACAATGAGCTTTTTTGTTCGTCCCTTAGTTGACTCCTCAATTGACTCATTAGACAATCGATTGATACATAGTGTCAATAGATTGATACTACATTGACTTTGACCTTTTTTAAGATTGAGTCATCCTATTTAAGAGTTTTACCCTCACCCTAGCCCATGTGTATAGGTCTTACACTCTCAACTCTCTCATGGTCTTACCAAAACCTCCTCAGCTTATCATTGCTCCGATGAGTCTTATCCCATAGCCGCTTGGATGTCCACTCTATTCTTCTCTGAATTCCATGGACCTTTGAACCATCGAGCCAACAACACCTTGGTCACGCAAAGTCTCCATGTTTTTCTTCATCAAGTCCTACACAACTTCATACACATATTAGATTCACAATGATCCTATCTTAAACTCTTTGCCCAAATCATCAAATCAAAATCAATCCCGATCTCAAAGACATAATTGCACCAACATCTGGGTCATGGATCACAATGTTAGAATTAGCAAACACTATGACAAAAAAGAAGAAGATAAGTCTAGATAATTATCATAAAATGGGACACTTAAAGTTAAGTATAGATCGAGTTGGATAAGATTTCACAAAATCTACCAAAGAATATGACTATGAAACTGCTACCTACATGGACACAAAGATCAACCACAATAATGTTACAATTCTTTATTCATACTCCTATATGTATACCTGCCAATTTGAATATTGTATACATTGTCAGTTTGTCATGAATTTGTCAGAATGAATAAGTAGAACATGGTCTAGAAAGCCAAATTGTTGTGGATTATACTGCTACCAACATGACCCACCAACCACATGCATTATGTCAAATATAATGTAAGCAGTCTTACCTCAGTAGGTAGGTTATCAGTAGAAGCTTTTACAAGAAAAGTAATCATTTTACCACGTGTCAATAATGAGATGAGCTTTATAGTTATCAAATTCATTTCTAGAATGAAATTGCACTTGCAGGATTTGCCCAGTGATGGATTAATTGAAATAACTCAATACTACAAATGTATATCAGTACAAAGGAAGCCATAGCAATAAGTGCTCCATCTTACTACCCAAATATCAATATTGATGTCACTACAAGATTCAAGGACATGGTTATATAGTGTTGTTCAGTGTAATTTATTGCTAGTAGAAGGGTCAATGGGTTGTGCCACCAATAACACAAACGTGATCACACATAAATGGGTAATTTTGTGGTAAATGGAAGCCCCCCAAAAAGTAGTGTTGCATAATGTGATGTAGGCACCATAGCAAGCCATGCATGACACCAAACCATAATGGGCCAAGAATGGCTTGTGTTGAGCATAGTCTACTTGCCCAGTGTGGAAAAATGACCATCCCTCCTTTAAAACCATGCAAACATGATGGTCATTTTATCAGAAATTTAAGATCACGGGAGAAAAGGACATAAGGTTTTTAGACCACATATCAAACAAAGGTATTGATATAGGAAGTTCAAAGTTATTGATGTTATTAGCTGTATTAAACAAAGGTAGATAGTAAGTTCACATCTGTTGAGTATAAAATTGCAACTGTATAGAAATCGAACTTTGAGTTAAATATTGTCAGACTAAACTAATATAAATCTCTTGTAATCTTAATTACTTTTTTAGGCTTATGCCGAAATCACCAATTAGATAGCACCATGAAGTGAATAACATAAAGTGAATAATGTCAGTCAAATTCTTTTAAACAAGAAACTATACCTGGCAGCAGAGTTGCTACTAATTTAGAAGAACTTAAACAAGGGGAAGAAGAAGCAAGTCTTGATTTTGCTCGAAATAGATGCAATCCAGAATCAGGTTGTGGGAAAGCCATGACAATTGCACAGGGTAATAAGAGTAAGGAAGGTGTCCACAAGGGATGAGAAGAATTTGCCATGAGGTTGGTTCTTGCAGTTCCCTAAATTTGTCAAAGGAGATGTGTAAGGGAGACGAGGCTGTGAACAAGTGGATCACATCCCTCCTCCATGTTGCTCAGGATCAGGAAATAGCAAAACAAATGGAAAAAAAACAGGTTGATGACAATTAGAATACAGGGTAAGTGTTCGAAGTCTGTAATCAAAACCATCCTAGACTTCAACAAGTCCAATCCACTACTAGAGTCCGTTCTTGCCAACACAGCCCATTCTTAATAATTCATTATTCATAATGCTTCAATTTGAAGCTTAAAGAATATTAAATATAACAGCAATAACAATGACACTACAAGATCTGTGGAATTGGTATATAATGTTTCTCAGCGGAAGTTAATGATATTGTCCTATGGAAGAATAATTTTCAACACTGCAACTGTATCAAAAATGAATGGAAATATTAGTCTAAAGTATACTGTCGGGCTCAATGGTTTTTTTTTTTTTTTCATTTTTTTCAGATTCCTCTCACCTATAAGTCTTAGTTACAGTTTACAGAGCAGTGCTATCTTAGAACGCCTTCACAAATCATGATGACAATTTAAGATCACTCCTGACGACCAGAAATTATGTTTTTAAAATTTTCTACGAAGTTAAAAGCTATTGACATTGTTAACTGTGTTAAACAAAAGTACATAGTATGTTCACATTTTCTGCTTATAAAATGCCGACTATAAAGAAATCCAACTCTTAAGAGTTAAATATTGTCAAACAAAACAACTATACATCTCTACCGATCTTAATACTTTTATGTCAAAATCACTGATTAGATAGAACTATGAAGTGAACAGCATAAAGAGAATGATCCATAAATTCTTTTAAACGAGAAGCTATATCTTGCAGTTTTATTGATGTATATTATATCTTGGTATAAGAATTAGGCATAATAATTCTATTTAAGCTAAGAGATAAATTCATGAATATAAATATTTACAAAATTCTACCATATTGTGACACAAAAATCTGACAAAACAATGACATGTAAAACTGTCAATGTTTTACAGCAAAAATCAGAAAACAGTCAATGATTCAATTAAATGGTAGTGGTTGGAAGATACCATGAGAGGGAAGCATCATCTGAATTAGCATGGTGGAATTTTATTAAAATTATGATTTTAGGGACAAATTGTCAAGAAAGGTAAAACCCAAGACATGGTTGAGCATGATGAGTAGCAGCAGGAAGGCAACAAATAGATAAAGGAATTGTACACAAAAAGATATGAAGATTTTAGTTGAAAAGATTAAAAAACATTTAAGACAAAATCATGATCATAACAGATAAATGAAATTATCCCATGAATAAAATTAGAAGGGGAGCCTTGACGCAATAGTAAAACTGCTGTCGTGTGACTTAGAAGTTGTAGATTTGAGTCATGAAAACAACTCCTTCCAAAGTAGAGTAAAACTGTGCAGAATAGACTCTTTTTCGAGATGCCGTATTGACGGAAGCTTCGAACACTGGACTACTCTCTCTCTCTCTCTCTCTCTCTTTTTAAAAATCAAATTCTCTCTTCAAAATTCCTAATCATCCCTTATATATATTCCCCTTGAAAAAGTTACTGATCATTCATCCCCTACAAACTTAAGATCCTAGGTATGCAACTAACTGTAAATAATGTAAGATTCAGCAATCTTATGGAAAATTCTAAAAGAATCAGTAGATTAAATCAATAACGAAAATCAACAATGAAACACATGGTAAAAGGCAAGCTTACCAGAACTTCAAAAATCCATGCCGCCGGAAATGCAGAGCTATGAAGTTACTGCCCAAAAAGGTCTGCACAAACCGCTGCGCTGTGATGTGAATGAGACGGCTTGGTTGAATCACTGTTTTGCATTTATGAGCAAGCGGACCACCTGATTGTGTCACCCATTCATCCTCCACATCCGCATAGAACATGTCTCCAATTGCAATAACTTTGTCATCTGATGAGAATTTGGGCATGATATCACCAATGACCCTCTTCTTTTGCTTCATCAATTTGGCATCCTCTGGCCAAGCAGGTTCAATCTTACCCAAAGAAAGTCCCAGGTTTTTCAACCTATTAATATGCTCCTCATCCAAGTAACAAGGTGGTGATGCAATGTAGCAAATAAACCTGTCGATCGTCATCTTGTTTTTCTGTGCTGCAGAAAACTCATCAAATCTGATCGATACCTTCCTGCCAAAGCACTCATTTATATGATCGATGTCCAACACCTTATCATACTGGTAGTCGAATTTTGGGCTTGGAAGGATCAGAACACGATCAAGAAGTGCCGCGAAGAACATATGCTTCTCCAAGCAGATCAGATGGTTGGACATCTGGCCCGACAAGCATATGGCAAACAAGTACCGATCTCTCTTCGGCTCCCACTCGATCGTCCTCCTACTTGACAGTGGATCCACTTTCTTGCACACGTCGACTCCAGCACCAGATACCCCCAGATCCAAATTGTCATCCGAAGTGCCCGACGTCATGTTCCCGATTTCGTGAGAAGACAAGAGAGCATTCTGGATCTCCTTATTAACCTTAATCTGCTCGAGTAAGGCCGACCGAAACTCAACGAAAGACTCGACCTTTGGCAGATTAGTCGTCGCGGAAGTGGAATTCACGGCGGATGGAACGGGGGAAGCAACGTCGGCTGCCACAGCCCGCGTGGAATTCCATATCTTGAGAAGGGCCAATTGCTGGTTCTTGAGGAGATATAGGGCACGGAGCTCGGATTCACGCATTCGGTCGAGCAGGGAGTCGGCACGAACAGAATAGCCACCACGGAACAAAAGGAGAAAGAGGAGCACAGAGAGGAAAACGGCGATGAGGAGGACAAAGAAGCACCAGCGGCTCGCGGGGAACAAGCAGCGGGCGTTTACCCGATCAGGGGATTGGCTGATCTCCAGAACGGAGCTGAGGCGGGGAGACTTGGTGTCGTTCTTCGGGACGAGCATGCGGTTCTCCACCTCATCGCCGGAGTCTAGTTCGTCGTCGGAGGGAACCCTCGCCGCCATTGATATTTGGATCACGGAAGACGGGTGATAAACCAACCAGGCCGCGGCATTGTACTTCCGGTGGTGGGTGAGGAAAGGAGATAGATCGGTCGCATAGGCTTCCGTCGGGGAGAGCCCGACGGAGAGCAGGTGCGCTTATGCGGTTGTAATCATAAATTCACTTATGAAATAATTTCAAATTTTTTAATCTCTGTTGTTGGATGATAATATTAACTTATTTAAAAGCCCGAGCCAAAAGATTTTTTTTTAAAATTAGATGATAAATTTTAAAACGATTGAATTACTCGATATCAATAAATTTTAATTTATTTTGATAAAAAATATTATATAATATCATCCATTCATGAATATTTAAATATTTTTATTATCTACTACTCAATTATTATAATTTAATCCTTGAATTTAAAGAATTGAAAATCATAGAGATATCGACGATTTACCAAACAGCTCCTAAAGTTTGGAATTGTCCAAAAAACATTTCATACTTTCATATTTACCAAATAGCACACTTAATTCCCTTTTTACCCTTTATAAATAACACATTTAATTTAACGCTTTGAATTCAAATCCCAAAGACTATCTTGTGGTCTTGAGATTTGAATTTCGATCTGCGATAATAATCTTTGGAATTGCACCATCACTATAATCTTTGAAAAATTAAATCGCACTAAATTTGGAATTTCTAGCACCACAGTAGTGATAGGATTTCAATTTTCAGCACCGCGTTCGGAAATTAAGTGCGTTATTTCTGAAGGGTAAAAAGGAAATTAAATATACTATTTGATATATCTAAAATTATGATATGCTTTTTGGACAATTTCAAACTTTAAATACTGTTTGGTAAATTCTCGTAGAGATATTCATGGATGCTTTCTGGATTGAAATCAACTAATGAACATTGAGTTGATAAAAAATAGTCCATTGGCTGATCGAAGATTGAAATCCATTGGATTCCCATTTAAATTAAAAAATAAGATTGTTTAAAGAGAATCTTATTTAGATTAATCAACTAATGAAGTTTGAGTTGACTAAGATAGTTTCCAATCTGATGAAGTGATTAGAGATAACAATCTCATGATTTAAGAAATTAAATTGACTGACATTAAACAAAAATAGATGAATGAAGCTTATTCAAACATAGATTGAAATAAAACAATAATGCCTGGGACTGTGATGCGGTGATAAAATTAAAGGTGGACTTTTTAGAAAACCATGGATCAAATTCCAACTATAACTTTTATCTGATCAGTGAGAGGAGATTTTGGACGTTGAAAAGTCTTGGCGGAGCTATATGCACTTTTTAGATTTATCTAATGTGCATCCGTGGAATCGAGTGATCATTTTTAGGATTAGTCGAAGTTGTCGTTGAGATCGATGTCCGTCCTTCGGATGAAAAATCGTTCTGGATATCTGAATTATTAAAAAAATAAAATAATAATACCCCAGAGGTACAGTGCAGTGGTAAAGTCATGTGACATTCCATAAGCATCTGTAGTTCGATCCTCTGCTAGAATAAGTTCGACTTTGAATTTCAGAAAATTTAGACAAACACTCCTGAGTCGAATGTGGATTAGGAGTTTGTCTTTTCGAACGGAGTACGTCTTCGACGTCGGATCTATCTTATAAGGATGATGTGACTATGTAATTAAATTTAACTGTTCAATTACGAGCACTTTTCTAATTCATTTTGATGATCGATAGAGATCTTGACTAGAGATTATTCAGTTAGAGATTTACGAGATCAAGTCGATCATTTTTAAGATTAGTCGAATCGCGTATTCGGACACCCGGTTCCACTAAAAAACAATAAAGATATAATTCTTAGGCTATTCTATAGCTTTAAGCCGCTTTCAAATTTTACACCTTAGGTTTTGGTTTAACTTTGTCTTTTCCCTTATCCTTTTTCACTTTCGAGCATTTGCCCTTCATGCGATCATCTTCATCGTAGTGAAAACATTTTCACTTTCGCTTGCCCTTTTTATTCCTGGGTAGCTTCTTTGCTGGTTGCTTGTTAAAGTTGGTATTCTTTACAACTCTTTTCATTTTTCTTACCGAACCGACTTCTTTATTATTGTTCATTGAGAATAAATTTGAGGTCGTAAGTGTCTTATCCCAAATGGTAAATATGGAGACGTGTATTGTATTAGATTTTGAATTCGAGTCCTCCTCGTAATAAGTCTTTATTGACTGAGATACTGGATCGACCAGGTACTCTTATCAATACAGTGATACTATGCCTCCAAAAATCCTCTCGAGGGTTTCTGATGCGGAGCCGTTTCGAAGGTGGAGCTAGTCACTCTAAAAAGTTTATCCATCACAGTTTTGCAAATGCGAGGGTATTGTCTCTCCATGCGTTAGTTACTAGTCTCAAGGACCAAAGACCTACTGTGATTTACTTTCTTTATGATGGTTCAGAGACAGACTGATAGGGACCGCTAGGTTGACGAATTCCAACCTTTTGTATCATTGAGAATGAATTGGAGGCCTCTATCGAATTGGATGTATAAATTTATATTAAATAAATAAAGATCAATTCTTCATATTCACAGGGTATCTGTTCTTCATTGTGCCAAATATTGATACGATGAAAGATCGATCATGATTTACCTCTCTTCATTTAGTTGTAGAATCAATAATCAAATTTAAGATGAATTTGTGTGGAAGTTTAGATGATTTTTTTTGTTTGTGCTATCGAAATTAGATTATTTTAGTATATATATATATATGATCTATTATCTACAGTGATGAATACCATAGTTCAATCTTTGAATTCTAAAGAATATATATATATATATATATATATTAAATGGTATTCTACGAATGTACTGGTGCTCATTTAAAATACATTTTAAATATCTGGTAAAGTAGGGAATGTTCTTTAGTAAAATGCCAAATTTAATATAATTTTGAATTTTGTAAAATTTAAATATATTTTTTTACCAGAAACAGAGATGCATACAAATAAATAAATAAAAAAAAGCTGTAAAAAATTTTCTGTTTGAATTGGATGTTCGTGTTTCGGTCGAATCTGGTTTCCATGCGCTCTGTCTCCGAGGAAAGCGACGAGTCCACATTAAGAAGGTCGGACAGGGGGAGATGGAGCACAACAGCAGCCACGGACCACCCCCCTCGGAGGCAGAAGCAGAGGCAGAGGCTGAGGCAGAGCATCTCTCGTCGACGAGGCACAAGACGACATCCACCGCTGCGCTGTTGTTTTCTCTCTCTCTCCGCTACGCTCCAATCCCAGCGGAATGCACATATAGAGAGAGCGAAAGCGGCACCGACGCAGTGATTGATCCATCACTGTGCCTTTGTTTTGGCTCCACTCGCGCTGCGTGGCCGATCTGCTCCCCTCCACCGGATGACGCCAGTGGCATGTTGCTGACAACAGGACAAGGGAAGCAGATCGAATCGACGGATGGAATGAGAGACGAGAGACGAACTGCTCCGCCTAGGATAAGAACGTCGGGGTGATGCATTTCAGCGGCCGCGCTAGAGGAGCGAAGGCGGAGTGATGAGGACAGAGAAACCCTAAACAGGGAAGGGAGTTGGGAAAGGTGCTACCTTTACTCGCATATCTATAGCCAGCGAAGAATGGCAGCGCATCTCGGCGTCAGCCTTGCCGTGGCGGCGCTTCTCTGGTTATCGTATGCAGATGCCTTTGGGCAAGAATATTCAGCCGCGGCTGCCCGGCACAAATTGAAGGCGATTCGGCACCTCAAGCGGCTTAACAAGCCCCCCGTTAAGACCATCACGGTCCCTCTCTTTCTCTTGCGCTACTTCCTTCTTTTTTACTTTACCTTTCAGTTTGATTCGAGTATAGAAGATACTCAAATTCAAAGAAATTGAGTATTCTTTGAGGTGGACACTTTTTCTTGAACATTGCTTGCCTTTTCTAAGATTTGTAAGCGTTTGCCTTGAAGAAGAACGTGAAAATTGCAGAGTCCTGATGGAGACACAATTGACTGTGTTCATGTCTCTCGCCAACCAGCCTTCGATCATCCTTTCCTCAGAAACCACACCTTACAGGTTTGCCTTTGATGGATCTTACCGTCTCTATTTTTACTCAATATATTCTTCTTTACTGAAAGTTCTGATTCCTTAATGTTTTTTTTTTAAAATGTTGTCTATATACCAGATGAGGCCTACTTTCTTCCCCGAAGGCATTGTGAGCAATGTTGAATCGCACAAGAAAGGCCGCTCAATGTCTCAGGCATGGCACCAAAATGGGAGGTGTCCCGAGGAGACAATACCCATCAGGAGAACAAAGATGGATGATGTGCTGAGAGCAAGCTCTGTGAAAAGGTATGGGAAGAAGAAGCACAGAACCGTCCCAATGTCGTTCTCTATTGACCCTGACCTTATCAATGAGAGTGGCCACCAGGTATGCTTAAACACAAAGAAACCAACAAAGGATTTTGAATAACAGTTTGATGTCTTCCTCTAGTGTTGGTTCATGGATTCCATGATTTTGTTCATCATCCTTTCTCATTTGCCTTTCTTTCTTTTCTGCTGGTACTTTTGATAGCACGCAATTGCTTATGTAGAGGGAGATAAGTATTATGGGGCAAAAGCTACCATAAACGTGTGGAGACCAAAGATTCAGCAGGCCAATGAGTTCAGCTTGTCTCAGCTCTGGATTTTAGGGGGAGCATTTGGGAATGATCTCAATAGCATTGAAGCTGGTTGGCAGGTGTGTTTGGTCAATCGCTAAACATAAAAAAGAATTTAGGTTCATCGCTGATCCTCACTGTGGCATGATATGATCAGGTCAGTCCAGAGCTCTATGGAGATAACAATACAAGGTTATTTACTTATTGGACTGTAAGTTAACATATCTTCTCAACTTCTGCAATTTTCTGGTTAATAAAAGCAAACTTGGAACTTTTCTTGTGTTTTTTGGATTCTTTTTCTACTGTTATTCACCATAGGGAAGTGATGCCACTTGAAATTATGGATTTCCACTCTGTAATTATGATCAATCCTTTTGTTTTGGATTCTTAAATTTTCAAATATTGTATTCCTAAGAAATGGAAGTCGGCACAAGAAATGTGGTATATTTTTATGGAAAGAAATTATTCGTATCATGTTTGGTGTAAACAGGTTCTATATGCCATCTTATCGAGTGCATTTGCTAACGTTCTGATTGCAAATTAACAGAGCGATGCTTATCAAGCGACGGGGTGCTACAATCTTCTATGCTCAGGATTCATCCAGGTCAGCAATGACATTGCTATGGGTGCCAGCATATACCCCCTTTCCGAATACCATGGATCACAATATGACATCAGTATACTTGTTTGGAAGGTACAAACATCAAACCAATTGGCATTGACATTCAAAACCAATCAGCATAACAATTTCAAGAAGTCTAATGATCTGTCATCCTTCTTGCACATTTCGATCAATATCTAGTTTTCGATTTGGATTATCTTTTAGAATAGCCAGTTGAAAATTATAAAGAAGCAGGTTATTCTTTTAATAAAACCTAATGCTCGATGCACCTTTATGGTACATTTGGTTCGTGGAATGGCATTGGTAAGGAATATGATATTCTTTTGGAATGGAATAGAGTAGGAGTAGATAAGATATGTATTTCTTATTTCGCTTCATGGAGTAAGAATTCCAACACATGGGAATAAGATTCTTGTTTGATATATGGATTACCTAAGGAGAATTGTCAAGGAATAGCAATAGTGGCAGAATTATCATTCCAAGTTTGTTTTGCTACCCGATACAAGAATAGTGTCAATCGAATTTCAGTTGCGAGTGGAATAATACTATTCCTATGAACTAAACATATAGAGTTACATATTTGCACAAGAGACCTTTCTGCTTTGCTTGTTGTAGAGTCATGCGATTCATTTTATTGGTACGATACAACTTAACAAAACACAACCATTATTGTTACAGGATCCGCAGGAGGGGCATTGGTGGATTCAATTTGGAAATGACTATGTCCTGGGCTACTGGCCTTCTTTCCTATTTTCCTACTTGGCAGACAGTTCATCGATGGTTCAGTGGGGAGGGGAGGTGGTTAATTCACAGCTCGAGGGAGAGCATACATCAACAGAGATGGGCAGTGGCCATTTTTCTGAAGAAGGCTTTGGCAAGGCAAGCTACTTCAGGAACATACAGATAGTGGATGAGTCCAACAATCTGAGGACACCGAAGGAGGTCGGTATATTCACTGAGGAACCCAGCTGCTATGACGTGCGGAATGGCAATAATGACGACTGGGGTCACTACATTTATTATGGCGGTCCTGGTAGGAACAATAATTGTCCATAGAATGGGCATCTGAGTTGGAGCCCTTCAACACTTGTCGAGTACTAGGCAATTGTGAAATCTACTACCTATCTTTGAGTGTTTTATGCATCTTTTTCCCATGTGTGATTCCATGTAGAGGAACAATAATTGTCCATCAAGGTCATTTGGGTCGGAGCCTTACAACACTAGTCCTAGACAATTGTGAAGGAGATTCGATATTAGAGGAACTTTGTGTTGATCTTTTGTACCTATTACTGTGGCTCTTAACATGCTGCTTTTTCTAGTCATTTATTTGGTTATTGTTGTTAGAAATAAATTATCAAAGCGTGCATAAATTTGAAAACTTATAATTCTTTGATTGTCTTGTTTTGTGCATTCGAAAGAAAATTTCAGATTCTGCTTATCGTCTAAAAAGCAATCACAGAGCAATGTAGGAAAGCTTCTCTTGGTTCACCCGTCAAAATCCTCTTTCTCCTTGGATGATCACCTATTCTTCCTCTTACTTTTATAGTTTGGATGGAGATTTTTCATTTCCAAACATTAATACATTGGTTGCATAACTCATGCCAATATTTAATGCTTTGGCTGTTGTGGCTGCACAACTCATGCGCAGCCATAATTGATGCCATCATTTCTCACTCATCCAAGTTATACTACAAAGGCAAATGGTTGCAAAGATCATAAAAAATATAGTTTAAGAGTCACATAGACTAATAAGAATAGAGATTCATAGTCACTAAGACTAGATTATAACATCCAATTCATACTTAGGGAAAATGGTTCGTGCGACAACAAGCATATTGAGCATTCATTGCTAAAAAAATTGTTACACCTTACATAGTTGTTCATTGAGCGATCAATGTTAAGAAAATTGATACATCTTACTTAGCTGCTAATTAAATGATACATAATCATTCTCTGAATGACACATAATCATTCTCTAAATGACACATAGTCATTCTCCAGGTGACACACAATCGTTCTCCAAGTGGTACATAGCCGTTCTCCTGGATACATCAATGCTTTGCTATTTACCCAGATTAAATTACTTACATTAATATGAACATCTCTAATCCCTCATAATGACCATTATGTTAAGAGCATGTTCCACATATCTTATTCACATACATTTCCATACAAAACAGAAATGGATCTATCAGTGAATAAACCTTAAAAGATGTAAATTTATTTAATTTTTTTTTTAGCTCGAATCCATTCATTTTAATCAGTCGCTTTCCTAGTCATGTTCTATAGACCGAATCATCCGTAGTCAATAGGTTTACATATTAAAGTAGCATACCCTGATTAAAACTTCAAGTAGACAGTTAAATAGTCACTTAAGATAAATTCCGAAATTAATATATAATCTCAAAAGCTCACATAGTAGAGAAGCAAGTATCCATTCTCCTACTATCCTTATTGTCGTTAAAGCACATAAGGTATGAATCACATGCTATGATGTTATTCTCTTAACTAAAAAGAGCATATGTTTTTCTTCAAATCAACATCGTACAGATTTCAATCTAGACATTCCCAATGCCTAATCCTGAATCCAATTCATGAATTCTAATCTGACTTTTAAATAGGTTTAGTAAATGGTGAGAAGAACATTTACTTCGATCATTGCTCTACAGATGATCTCATCTTGATACAAATATCAAGGCGACCCTAGTTTATAGGAATGTAACAATTTTACAGTCACACAAGCTAACAACTACATAAGCTGACCTATAAGCACCGGTCTTACCTTTATTTATACATAACAAATAGAGATGATTGTCCATGTGAGAGGACTAATCTTAACCTGCCAATATGATTACCGAGATTTTATCAAAATGTAACATAGCACATACACTAAATAAATTATGACATTCCATAATCAAATCATCTCATTAAACTCTGATTGTGATTACAACTTTGTTACTTTCTTCGAAGTTCTAAAGACTTCACATATTTATAAAATGACTCCTTAGTCATTGTCTTAGTAAAATGATCTGCAAGCATAGCACGGATAAGGATATACTCAAGAATAATTTTTTTCTTAGCAACAATATCCCTTATAAAATTATACTTTATAACTATATGCTTGCCCTTGCTGTGATATATGGGATCCTTCGAAAAAGCTATAGCAGCTTGACTGTCACAGTAGACAGTAACTGGACAACTACTGTCCTCAATAATCTTCAGATGTTTCAGGAACCTTCTCAACCAGATTGCTTTTTGCACAACCGCTGAATATGCCACATATTCAACTTCCATTGTCGACAAGGCTACACAAGCCTGTTTCTTGCTAGTCCAAGAAATGACGTCACCATTCAGCAAGACCGCATAGTCTAATGTGGATTTTCTATCATCCAGATCCCTTGCCCATTCTGCATCTGAATATTCTTTCAGACTCATATCTGATCCTTGAAAACAGAGACAATAATCTATTGTCGCTTTCAGACATCTGAATATCCTCTTTATCGCCTTCTAGTGTCTCGATCCTGGGTGTGACTAGAACCGTCTGACTAAGCCAATATCATAACTGATATCGGGACATGTACACGATATAGTGTACATCAAACTACCAACAACACTGACATATGATTTTTTCTTCATATCGGCTATTTCTATAGGAGTCTTGGGACACAAAATCTTACTCAGAATAGTACCTTTTGCTATAGGTGTCTGTTCAATATTACATTCAGACATGCTGAAATGTTGTAACAATTTATTTATATAAGTCATTTGAGATAGACCTAAAAGTTTTTTTGATCGATCTCTCACGATCTTCACACCTAAGATGTATTCAACTTGTCTCATATCTATTATGTCAAATTATGATGAAAGTCACTTTTGATTTCTATCACAAACCTTATATCATTTCCTGCTATCAGCAAATCATCAATATATAATGATAAAAATGATAAACTTTGTTTTTTTCCTTTCTTAGGAAAACACAATGATCCTCATTGATCATTTCAAAACTATAAAATAAAATGACTTTGTTAAATCTTATGTTCCATTATCTTGACGTTTGATTTAGCCCATATATAGACTTTTTAAGTCTAAATACTTTACTCTCTTGATCTTTAGCAACGAAACCTTCTGGTTGTACTATGTAGATTTCCTCGTCAAACTCACCATTAAGGAAAGCAGTTTTTACATCCATTTGATGTAACTCCAAGTCATAATGTGTTACTAAAGCCAAAATGACTCGAATTGACACAAATTTTACTACGAGAGAAAATATCTCTTCATAATTAATACTCTCCAATTGGATATATTCTTTTGCAAAGCTTTGTATCGATTAATCGATCCTTTAACTTTCCTCTTAATTTTGAGAATCCACTTATTCCCAATATCCCTTCGAGCAGGAGGAAGATCTACTAAATCCCAAACATGATTCTTCATCTTCGATTCCATCTCTTCTTCCATTGTTGCTTTCTACTTTTCTCTAACACTACATCCTATTGCTTCCTTAACGGATTGAGGTTCATCATTGTCAATTGAGAGTGTCATCATTGTCTCATTATCAATATCAAACCTTTTCTTAGGTTTGATCTTACGAACACTTCTTCGTAAGTTGGGTTGTTGAGAAGTCAACTCATGACTTGACAAATTACTCCCACTCGGTTGACTAGACTCGGACATCCCTTGTGATGCCTCTTTTGATAATATCTCATCCTCCTCATATAGAATAATTGCTTTATCAACATCACCTCTAGCAGAGAACTCTGTTTCAAGAAAAGTTGCATCTCTCGACTCTATTTCAGAGATGGTTTCATCTTGTTTCTCACCAATGAAAATATAACCTTTGGAGGTCTCGGAATATTTTATAAAGATACATTTCTTCCCTCTAGGTCCTAACTTTCTATATTTGTGAGAACTATCATGAACGTAGGCAGCTGACCCCTAGGATCTCAGATTACTCAAATCTAATTTTCTGCTTGTCCAACGTTCATATGGGGTAGATGGAACTAACTTTGAAGGTACTCTGTTAAGTATATAGGTAGTTGTTAATAATGTATCTCCCCAATAGGGGATTGACAAATTAGCCTGAGCCATCATAGACCTAACCATTTCAAGAAGAGTCCTATTTCTTCTTTCAGCAACTCTATTTTGCTATGGAGTTCCTGGGAATGTTAGCTGTCTAATAATCCCTTTATCATTATATATTGTCTTGATCAAATCAGACAAATATTTGTAGGGGATCTGTGCGTCGCTAAAGGGGGGGGGTTGAATAGCGTCGTCGCTTGTCGATGGATTACGATCGCGTGCTTGCTATAATTCGGTTAGTGCACAACGGAATAATAATACAAACAATAACACGAATACAAGCACATAAACACAACACAAAATATAATATGGTTCGGAACCGAATGGTTCATACTCCACGGATCAAGCTCAAACAAGCTCTAGCGAAGCAAACAACCACTACACAATAATACTCTTTCTTGACAATACGTCGGAGGCGAAGAAACCTTTTACAATGATTACAACAGTAATACAAACAGATACAAGCAAATACAAATATGAAATACACTATGATCTTTGATTGCTTGATCTTTGGTTGCCTTGGACTAGCCTTGAAGGACTGGAAAACACCAACTATTCCCCTCCAAATCGCCCAAGAGAACCATGGCCAAATCCCTCCTTCCGAGCTGCTTTTATAACCTGTATTTGGGCTGGATTTCGCCTAGCAGTCGACTGATCGGGATCATCAGTCGACTGTCCCTGTAGCCGTTGTGAGACAATGGCACGATCCACGTTAGATAAGTCCAACAGATACACCATCAGTCGACTGATCATGCCCATTAGTTGACATCGATAGAGCCTTCACTCGACTGTCAAACCCTAATAGTCGACTCAGGAAGCTTCTGTGCCCAATTCTAGCAGTCGATTGCTAGGCAAATTCTAGCAGTCGAACTCTAGTCGACTCCCATCAGTCGACTGACTATAGTCCCAGTCGATTGATACACATCAAACATGAGGTTTTAACCCAAGTATGGTGCCCCCATACTTGCTAGACCACCCTTAGCCTAGACCTAAGCCTTCTAATCACCTTCATCAGCTTTATGCCTATCGGATCCCTCCAAGTCATCCATGACTTGTTTATCCATACGCTAGCCTTCATGTGCTTCTATCATCTATTGTTATGCTAATGTGGTTTACACTACCAAGGCACATTGGGCTTACGCTGTCAAGACTCCGCTTGGACTTTACGCCGCCAACCATTGGACTTATGCTGCCAAGACTCCACCCTTGGACTTTACACCGTCAATATTCCCCTTGGACTTTTCCAATTGTTAAGACCCATGCTTGGACTTTCCTTGCCAACTCATGTTAGACTTTCCATGCCAAGACTCAAGCTTGGACTTTCCCTTGCCAAGATCATGCTTGGACTTTCCTTGCCAACCCATGTTGGACTTTCCATGCCAAGACTCAAGCTTGGACTTTTCATGTCAAGTACACAAGACTTGGACTTCTCCCATGACAATGGTCAAACCATCGTCAAACATCAAATGTGACCTGGGTCGATTGCACCAACAATCTCCCCAACACATATTAGAAATCAATGTCAAACATCAAAATACTACTCGAGTCTAACTCGAGTTTGGTCAATCGTGACTTGAGCCGATTGCACCAACAATCTCTCCCTTTTTGATGTTTGACAAAAAACACTCTTGAGTTAGACCCCTAACTCAAATTCCCTTACCAATTTTCCTAAATTGATAATTCTAACATTTTCCCATTAATTCTCTCCCTTTTTGACATACATCAAAAATATTCTCCCCAAGGAGGTCAATGTCTCATATCCCAATGAGATCTTACAATCTCTCCCTTGGTCCAAAAACATCTAGGATGCCTACAATCTTCCTAGTGATAAGTCCCATATCACTTAAGAGAGATAATCCTACAAAATCTCCCAATTTCCAAATTGGGCATCTCAAATTCTCCTCCTCATGAGGAAAAATACATCCATCATCCCATGATGAATACCTCCCGCTAAAGGCTTGCTCCCCCTTGACTATTTCACTAACAATGTCCTTGGGAAGTCCCTAAGCCTATAGGAACTCTAAACCATAAAAAATAAGGTCCAAAGTTCAACATTGAACTTTCCCACACCTTAAAATTGATACATCACCCTAACAACTCTACTAATCCATATCCAATGGATTTTCACCCTTTCTAATGCTTCCCAAAGCATATTCTATGGTTAGGAGCAGTTAGGGAACCTTAACATAGCTGAACATGGGCTAAACATACATTGTTTATTCGAAATCAGCTCATCGACTCGATAGTAATCACGATCGCATTGCAGTTATCATCGATCGCCATCAAGTGGCGGATCGATAATCAAAATTCGATTTTCAATTATCAGAAATGAATTTTAAAAATGCATAAGTAATTATACGTAACTTGAAAAATCGTGAAACTTCATACGTCTAATACTTATAACCAATAAAATGGGTGAAAAATATTTGAAAAATATTTTACCCATAAAATAGCAAAATTGACACAAAGTTCAAAAGTGAAGAAAACTTCATTGTTTTGAGTTCACTTTATATCAACTTCATCAATGGTGACTTCTATCAAAAGATAGGTTGCACCAAGATTTTTCAAAGTGATTTTAAAATGATTTTAAAATCTTATATTGGATCATGTTCTTTGGGCTTAATGTATATGGCTTGAACATAAGCTTTCCCAATGATCCATCCATGATATAGATGAGTTTTAGTTCATCTAGATGCAAAAACTATGCACCTTGAACTCAACTCATATCCTAGCATCTCACATGTATCTAGAGTGTATCAATACACATACATGTCAATGTGATATGAGATGTGAGTTTTGTTCATCCTAATCTAGGGTTTCATGTATTTTTCTAAGACAACACTACTTGATTCCATTATACATGAGACTTCAAGTCATGACAATTGTCCTTAACTCAATTTTTATTAATGCATGAATGATTATGACATTAATGATGATATAAATAAATATGTGCTCATAATCATGATGTCATGACATAAAATGAAATCTAAGCATACATGACATTTAACCTTAATCCTAAGTAATATCATGATATATTAAATGATTAAAAGTAGATATGATGTCATGACATGTTATATGACAAATCAAGCATGACAAATAAAATATAAAGGTATATAATACCTAAATTTTAGTATTTATTGTCATTTTTTATTATTAAACCCATTTCGCCATATTATCATTTATCTCCTAAGTGTGTCAAAAACTCAAAATGACACACTTCTTAAATGACCTAAACCTAAGTTGTGTCAATTTGATTGATTTATCAAACTTCTTAAATAATATTGGCACATCCTAAAATCTTTTAGGATTATAATTCAAGCCTATTTCTAAAGTACTCAATTACCTTGGAAATGACCTAAAGTGTCACTTTTACCGTGGTTAGGTTAACTACCTATCCATTCAAGGTTGACACACCTAAACCCATCTAGCGTGAATCGATCACACTCTTAGGATCCCAATACCTATTGGAGCTCCTTGGGTTTACTAGGTATTCACTAGGGATAACTTTCCTAGATACCCTTCTTAGTGGCTTCCCTAGGTTTCTTCAAAACCCTAGCCACTAGGTACACACCTTGGTTACTCTTATGGATGACTTCCCTAGTAACCTTGGTCTTCCTAGGCCTATATTGTGTTACATAATCGAATGGAACACTATGATAGGCCTCCTTGGGCTTAGGTTTGTGACCCAGATCTTTCTTGCCCTTGGTTGGATCTTGCTTTCTAAACCCTAGGTTTTGACTCATTGACCTAGATTTTTGATCCTTTGACCATTGAATTTGATTTTGTATTTTTGCAAGGGTCTTTTCTAGTTTCTCAAGCCTTGACCTCAAGGCTTGATTTTCTAGCTTTAATTGTCCAATTTTTGATTTTTCATCTATTCTTTGGACATTGTTCCATTTCTTAGGCATATGCCTACCCTTCTTAGGGTTAATGCCTAAATGGTCTTCTACTTTCCTAATGGATTCCTTAGATTGGATTTTTCTAGGGACATTAGTCTCAAATTTCTCCTTAGTTCTAAGGTCGACATGTTTAGCCCCTAAACAAAAGTGTCTACTATTTTTGATATATTCTTTAAGATTACTAACATTGTTTCTAGCATGCTTTTGATAACTAATTGAAGAAGAAGAATACTCAAAAGTTATCTTAGGGTTTGCCTTAGCTCCCCCTACATGAGTGGCTTCTTCTTGAGTCTTTTTGTTCCCCCTAGGGTATTGACTCCTATAATGCCCTTTTTGTTGACATTGTTGGTGCAATCGACCCAGGTCACGATTGACCAGACTCGAGTTTGACTCGAGTGATGTTTTGATGTTTGACAAAGTGAGTTGACATTGATGTTTGACATTAATGTCTGTTGATATTTTGGGGAGATTGTTTATACAATCAACTCGGGTTATGTTTGACCGGACTCGAGTTTGACTCGAGAGAGACTTTGATGGTTGACTGGAGTTGACTATGTCATGGAAAGTCCAAGTCTTGAGTACTTGGCATATAAAGTCCAAGCATGGGTCTTGGCAAGGAAAAGTCCAAGCATGGGTCTTGGCATGGAAAGTCCAACATGGGTTGGCAAGGGAAAGTCCAAGCTTGAATCTTGGCATTTGAGAAGTCCAAGGGGTTTGATATTGGCGGCGTAAAGTCCAAGCGGGAGTCTTGACAGCATAAGTCCAATGGTTGGCGGTGTAAAGTCCAAGCGGAGTCTTGGCAGCGTAAGTCTAATGTGTCTTGGCGGTGTAGACACCATTAGTGTAACGACCTGACCCCTATTGGCGGAATTCGGCGACCCCTATTGGTCGACGACCGTCGCCCCTGTTGGCTCCTCGTTACTCACCTGGTCTTCCCACCCCTGGAAGTGGGTTTTTGCCTTCCCCAGGATTCGAACTCTAGACCTCCAGGCTAAGTACTAAAGTTTATGAATCCTGGTAAACAAGTACCAACCTACTACCATACAACAATATGCAATAGCATGTATGAATATGTACAAACAAATACAACAGGCATAGTACATACAAATGCATCATCAAAGTGAGTATACATATAGACTGTATCTGTATGTATACTAATCACCATCATCCATGTATATATATATATACAAGTAGGCATGTATATATATATAACCATATGCAAAACACCATATGATACGGCAATGCAACATGCATGGTCATGCCTGCTCACCCCTACTCGCTACCACGACCCCAGTGTGGCCTAGGTGGCACGATATGACAACTGTCCCAACTCACACCAACCACTGCTATAGAGTGGAGGTGGGCGATATGATCGATAGCATGTGGCGTAAAGAGCTCGCGCTACCAACGGGGTCCTCACTTGGCTACTCCGACTGACACTACCAATGAGCGGTCGAGTGCCACGCACCCAGGACAACTGCACGCAACTCCAACAACCATCGTCAATAATGGTAGAGTGCGACACAACAAATGCTATGCTCTCACACCAGTTACTCCTCTGGAAGTAACCTGGGAGGCAGGATGACTGACGACTCTCTCTCAACCCCAAGGGGAGACGATGTCGTCAGTATGCATGCAATGACATGAGGGTACGGTCTCACATACAGAACACCTACCCTAGACTCTCTGTTCAACAAAGAGTCACACCCAATTGACCAGTACACTCTCTACCTTGTAGAGAGTCACTCATCTGATCATGACAAGCTAGGACCATCGGTCCGTAGCGACACACTGTCCACGACTCACATGACTATTCACACAACCCGTGGTTGGTGAATAAATGTGCAACATACAGGTATGGAATAAGTCCTACATCTAGGCCTTACTTATCCATGGAGGGCCTTTTAGCCAAATTTACAATTTGGGTCATCCTCCGTACTCTAACATCTATACCCTACTAAACAGTTAGACCTACTTACATCACATCTGTAACTTCTAGATCATGCTAGGGAATATGTGTTTCAATAATCGAGCACACATATATATCAACGATAAGTTCAAGCATACGATAAACAGAGCATGGTCAAGGTAATATGAACACCTAACATGTTCATATCTATGTCTAAATCTGGAAATCATTACATCTACCCGACCAGTAGGAAATTACCTACCTGATAAGAAGCTCGTGACAATAAAATCCTCACGGCCGCGGTCTTGCCTCGTATCCACGTCCCGCAAATATCATCAACTATCATTTAGTGAGAACATATAACAACAATACGAATTAGCTACTATGTTATCCACATATTCGTATCCCTTACCGATTACGATTCAGAAACCCCAATTAGCCAGACTTGACCATTCATTTTAAATCCATCGGTTTCAATTAGCAAAAGTGCTAACTCGCTCATCCAATACTATATTCGACTTAACAAAGTTAATCTCATAAAGATTTAACCTTTTTACCCCCACCCGATTTTATAGTATCATCAATAGAATCAGTTATAAATCTAATTTATAAACACAACCCTTAAATTACAGTTGTCCCGTACTACAATCAATTCTATAATTAACATCTATCATTCCCGGTTAACAAGTATGCTAACCTATAATCATTTACAACCATTTCAATTGGGGATTTAAACACAGCCGGCTTAATCCATCGACCGACAACCCTCCCAAAATAGTTTACATTCCTTACAACAATAAAACTGCCTTCCCTCTGTTAATTAGCTAACTCAAAGGCATAAAAAAAAATGAACTGATCTGCACGGACATAACTAAAAAAGGAAATAGTTTGCTTACCGGCAATTTAATTTTTTTCACCGGCAGCACAAACCTTCCAATCCTCAATCTACCGATAGAAGCCCCTGCTCCAAATTTTCACAATGATGTCAGCCAAGAACATAACATCACAGTAACCTAAGGAGAGCTAGGCTTACCGATAGTTAGAATTTCACCGGTCGAGTAATCCTCCAAATTCGGCAGCTAACCCCTCCTACTTCGTGTTCACCGATTCTGCCCAAACACAGGTTAGGTCACGACAAATTCACAGAACCTCTACTGTTGAAGAGATCCAAGCTCACCTGCCCTATTCGCCTGCCAAGAACTCCAGTGCCCTAGCTCCGGCGCTGATCGGCCGTGAGAACCCCTAAAATCGACAACCCACAACACGTTGCTGCCCAAAACAACAAAATTGGGTTTTTTAGCCGCAGCAAGTCTAGAGAACTCCGAAATCCCTCCTACTGTAAGAAAATTCACGCCTTACCTCACTCCGGCGACCACCGGCACAACCTCCAGCCGCACGCTCCTTCAACACCAGCGCGTTCGCGGCACCGTTGAGGGTGGTCGGTCTCCGCTTGCATAGAAAAGGGAGCGTTGGCTGCGGACGGGGAGATGGCTCAGGCGGTGAAGTTGCGAGGAGAAAAGGACTCACGCGAAGAAGGAATCACGAGCGACGGTGATCGAGCGCGGCGGGGAAGAAAAGTGGTCGCGAAGCATTAAAAAGGAAAACAAAGATCGCGGCCGGAAAAATAAATGAACGGCTGTGAAACACTCGGTTTTAATGATAACGGGTTTCTTTTGTTTAACGGGTTGGATTTTCGATCCGTTAAGCCCACTAACACCTACACAAAAAGGGCTTAGAAATTTCCGTTCGAGTCCAGAAAAATTCCTAAAAATTTCTGGAAAATTTCTATAGGGTATTCTCTTAATTACCCTACATCTATTTTATTTTTCTGGTATTTTACAATTAGCATGACATATCCGATGGAAGCACCTGAAGGCTAGCGCGATGGATGAATAAGTCATGGATGACTTGGAGGGATCCGAGAGGCGTGAGACTGATGGAGGTGGCTAGAAGACTTTGGTCTAGGCTAAGGATGGTCTAGCAAGTATGGGGGAACCATACTTGGGCAAAAACCTCATGTTTGATGTGTGTCAGTCGACTGGTGCCATATGACAGTCGACTGGTGAGAGTCAACTAGGGTTTGACTGCGGGATGTATCCAATGATCGCCGACCCGAGTCGAGTCAATCGATCGACGAGCAACATCGATGCTCGGGTTTTGGGGCACAGAATGGAGTCTCACTCGACCGCTACAGTCAGCAGTCGAGTGATGACTTGAACAGTTGACTGATGGTCATGATCAGTCGACTGATGTCCTAGCCGTTGGATTTTTCCAGTGTGGATTATACCGTTGTCTCACAGCAACAGTGTGATCAGTCGACTGATGGTCCTGAGCAGTCGCCTGATCGACTTTTTTCAACACAGGTTGAAGCTATAAAAGGAGCTCATGATGGAGGAAAAAGCATCCGGTTCTTGAGAGCTATTGGGGCGATTTGTTGCTGCAAATCAGGTCTCCAAGTGTAAGTCAAGCAACCAAGCATTTAAGCAATCAAAAATAAGTGTTGTAACGTTTTTCTTTACTTATCTTTCGTATTTGCATTGTATATTGCTTGTGTTTTGTTCTTGCTGTTGTAAGATCGTTTGTACGAGGTTTCTCCACCTCCGACTTGTGTTGAGAAGGAGTTATTGTGATTAGTAGTGCGTGTTTGCATTGCTAGGGATTTTAGAGCCCGATCCATGGAGTAGGAACCATTCGGTTCTGAACCACATTAAATACTTATGTATTTGTGTTTGTCTATTTCGTATTGCTTCATTATTATTCCACTGCGCGCTAACGAAGTTTGTAGACGAACACGCAAAAATATTCCATCACATAACGAATCAACGCTATTCACGCCCCTTTAGCGGCCTCAAATCTTCTACAAATGGTATAAGAGCCCAGGGCTCTTCTACGGACTAACGACCGGGAGCTAAAGAAGCTAGAGGGAAGATGGAATTCTAAGACAAGCTTGGATGAGACATTAATATTCCACCATCATACGACCGAGAAGATTTTCCGGCGTGGAGAGCAAGAATGGAGACATTCTTGATGATGGATATAGAGGATTGGTTCATCCTTGTAGAAGGCTTTGAACCCCCTCGAGATAAGAAGAGAAACGTCTTGAAGTTGAAGAAGTGGACATAAGAGCAACGTCTCAAGTTCAAGACCGAAGTCAAGGTAACAAAGCTTTTAGAAGATTTGATACCTAATGACATTTTGTCTAGCTTAGGTGAATTTCAAGATGCCAAGGAGCTATGGGACAAATTGACCAAGTTCCATGAGAAGTCTCACTTGGCACAAGTAGAAGAAGAAGAATCTTCATCGGCTCAAGAAGAGAAAGAAGCCGAGGAAGAATCATCATCATCCTCACAAGCGAGTGAGGACTCGGAAGTTGAGAAGGAATCAACTTCCGGATCGGTGGAAGAGGAAGAGGAAGAATTGGAGGAAACCTCCACCTCAAGGATTGAGGGGGAGGAGATTAGAGCATCCTCGACACCGGAGCAGCAAGAAGAACCATCTATATCCGGTAGAGAGGAAGAGCAAGCCCAAGAAAACCTCACCACCGCCCTAGGTAACTCAAGCAATGTAATTTTAAATAAAAATCATATTATATGCTTTGAGTGTAGGGAAGTCGGGTATTACAAGAGCAAATGCCCAAAGAGAGTAAGAAAAGCTCCTCCGACGCCAAAAAGTCAACCAAAGGTCAAAGATGCCGGTGCACAAAGTCAAAAGAGCAAGGAGCAAGTAATTTGCTTCAAATGCCGACTATCGGGTCATTACCGAAGTTAATGCCCGAAGGGGGAAAAGAAGGAGCAAAGGGGAGCATCAAAAGTAGGGGGAGCCTCTAAGGCAAACCCTAAGGTATATCATTTAAATAATGCTCTTTCTTTCAATTATAAGCAAAAACATGCTAGAACTAATGTTAGCAATTTTGCTATTACTCATGATTCAAAGCATGCTAGAAGTAATAAGTATATTTGTATAGAAGCTAAACATGTTGGTTTTAAGTCTAAAGAAAAGTCTAGAAATAATAACTCTAGACCCATTTCAAAGAAGGAGAAATTTGAGACTAATGTCCCTAGAAACATCCTTCCTAGGGAAACAATTAAGAAAATCGAAAACCATTTAGGCATTAACCCTAATAAGGGTAGACATATGCCTAAAGAAAATGGTAATGCTCAAAAACCTAATCAAAAATTAATTGGGCAATTAGAGTTAGAAAATCAAGCCTTGAGGTCAAGGCTTGAGAAATTGGAAAAGACCCTTGCAAATATGCAAAATCAATTTAAAGGGTCAAATTGTCATACTCTAGGATCTAGGAGTCAATGTAAAGGGTGTAAGAGGCAAGAATCATCTAAGAGACAAGGTTTGAGTCACAAACCTATGTCCAAGAAAGTAATGCCTACTTACCACAATGTTCCATTTGATTATGGAACTAGACCTAGGTCTAAGAAAACCAAGGGCTCTAGGGAAATTATCCCTAAGGCCAACCATGGTGGATGCCTAGTGGCTAGGGTTTCTAAGAAACCTAAGGAAGCTACTAAGAAGGTTACTAGGGAGGCAATCCCTAAGGTTAACCATGACAAGACCATAATGACCAAGGCTAACAAGTCTAGAAGGGTCATTAGAAAGGTATCTAGGGAGGTCATCCCTAAGGAATACCTTACTAATCCAATGAGCTCAAATAGATTTTGGGTTCCAAGGAGCGTGATTGACTCACGCTAAATGAGTTAGGATGTGCCAACTTTGATTGGATGAGTAGTTAACTCAACCATAGCAAAGTTGACATTTTAGGTTATTTTCAAGGTTATGGATACCTTGGAAATAGGTTTGATCTTATATCCTAATAGATTTTAGGATGTGCTAATATATTTTTGGAATCATGAAAAATCAATAAAATTGACACAATCTAGATTTAGAGGTCATAGTGTGACATTTTGGATTTTGGCACACTTTGGAAATTAGTGTATCAAGAGAATTGTCTTAAGGTTTAGAAGTTACATCAAGAGTGATACTCAAGTGCTACACACCTTGATGTCTTACACTTACCATGCTTCATGTGTTTTACCATATGTTTGCATGGAAGGAATGTTTATGGTATATTGCATCTCACAAAACAGGTCATTCACTTTGATTGTGTATTTCCACATTTAGAAAGGGTGAGATGTTAGAATTTTGAAATCATTGGATGTTAATGTTTGTTAAAATGAAATAAAATACCAAAATACATTAACAAATACATGAATATAAGCATAACATTAATATATTCGACATACAAGAGTAAACATGATAAAATGAAACAAATTGAGTGAAGAAATAGATCAAATAGATCAATGATCGATAATATCGTAGCATGATACGTGAGTCCAAAGAATGAAAGTGTTGCTTTCAGACTCGATCGATTTGTACATCACCGACTATTGTTACTTCATCGGAGGCGTAAGAGTCATCACGAGTGACTCGTCCAACAATGATCAGTGATGATTAAATCGGCCTACCGATGCCCAATATCAATCGACCGATGTTACTATAGCACGATACGTAATGCTTAGCCGAAAGGCCGAGCCGAGCAATGATCCGGGTTCAAGAAACCACTCAATAACCCGCCATCAGTCGATTGGTGTCACACATCAGTCGACTGGCATTGCGATTTTATAACGTCGAACCGCTAGGGTTCGACATCTTCACGTTTTCTCCTTCGTGCCGATCATCGCCAACTTTCTCCGACTAGCCGTTCCTCGTCCACGCCGGCGACCAAAGCCTTAGGTTTGGTAGTTTTCTCTTCCATTTATGTTCTGGATCTCTCTATGACCCTAATGGCATCTCACAACCCTAGTTTTCTTCTCCAAACGTTAGGGTTCTGACGATATTTTTCCTCCGGCGATCTTTTTGGCGTTCTTTTCAGCAACCAACAGTCCAGTTGCCTTGCACCTTCTTCTCATCACCTTCAATGGCACCAAAGTATATTTCTATACCCCTTAAACCCTAATTTTCCTTTACAACTCATTTTGATCTAATCGTTTGTGTTTGTATCATGACATTCCATCACATTGCATTGTATTCATATAGACGACCCCGTAGAAATGACCCGAATGAGGGCGGATCACGACTGTACCAACCCATGTCGGTTAAGTACATCGATATCGATTTCTTTAGGCATTACTGTGGCGATGTCATGGAGATTTTAGCATATTATCAGCTCATGAAGGTAGCTTTATGTAATCATGCCATCAATGATGATCTCCTTAAGGAGTTCTATCAAAATCTAAAGAAAGTAGACGATGGTCCTACATACACTACTCGGGTCGCAAAATGCGACCTAGAGTTCACTCCTTTAATCCTGCAAGAGTTCCTTGAGTGTAGACCATCGAATGACACTTTCATATTCTATCCTACCTTCGATGCCCCTCTTCCCTAGCCTTTTGATCATATTTCTCTAAACTCCATGCATGAGCACATTTTTCGCCATCCTCGTCCACCAGCTCAGAACCTATTTCCCATCACTGAGCTTTCTGCACCTGACAATGTGCTCTACAAAGTCATTGTTGGGTGCTTTCTCCCTATTGTGACTCGGGGTTTGGCCAAGATTCGGCCTCCCCATCTTTTCCTCATGTACGCCATGCGTCATAGATTAGATATAAACATTGCACTGAACATGTTTCATTGCATTGTACATTTCATATCCCCTGTGTAAGGGAAAGTGCATATGCCTTTTGGACATATCATCACTGCATGGTTAGAGTCCATAGGCATTAACATTTCCAGGGGATCCTTGAGGGCGCTATCTGAGGTCTACAACTGTATATCCATGCACAACTTCACATTGGCGGGGCTGCGGACCGGAGATGGGCAGATGGAGCTGATACCTCGGCCTCAGCCCAGGGCACGTGGGGAGCCACCTCTAGTACCTAGAGAGGCTGTAGGACGATATGAGGATCCAGATGCTGCTGACGAGGATGACCAGATGCCAGCAGATACATCAACATCAGGTTCTTCAGATCGAATTGCCTAGTTGGAGGCTAGCTTTCAGGATTATCAGCAGACGATTGACTCTCGGCTGACAGAGATTATATCGGGGCAATCCTCCATGGGTCAGCACCTCACCCGGATTGAGGAGTGCCAGAGCCGCATAGAGCAGCGCCAGCTGGACATGTACGAGATGATGCGGACCTGGACCCTGAGCCAGCAACCTCCTCCGCCTCCACCTTCTGTAGGAGATTAGAGCTAGAGGATGTCTAGGGTTTCTGTTTTTAGTTTTCGTAGTGAGATTGAGCGTTTCAAACTTCTATTTTGGTTGTAAAAACTGAAGTTTTAATTAAATGAAATGTTTTGCTTATAAAAAAATGTTTTTGTCTGATTATATTTGTGTATGTATTGATGTGCTTGTTTATACAAATTTGCCATGTCATGACATCAAATTTTATCTTATCATATAACATGCCATGATCATTCATGTATTTAACTTGATTAAAATTGAATTAAGGAAAATGACATGACTTGGAGTCCCATTTATAAGGGAATCAAGTAGGGTTGCCTAGAAAATGCATGAGGCTATAATAATCCTAACTCCACATCTCACATCTAAATTGACATGTATGTGTGTGTATACATCTTAGATAATATGTGAGATGTTAGGATAATAAGTTGGGTTCAAGGTGCATAGGTAGTGCATCTAGATGAACTTAAACTTATTTCAATCATCACTAAGAATCATGAGGAAAACTAATATACAAATCATGTATATCTAGCCAATAGTCCATGGTTCAAAATAGGTTTTCAAAAATATTTTAAAATCACTTTAGAAAACCTTGGTGGGGTCTATCTTTTGATAGCAATCATCATTGTAGAAGTTGATACAAAGTAGATCAAAAACTTTAAAGTTTTAATAGTTTTTAAACTTTGTATCAATCTCTTATTTTAATAGTTAAAATATTTTTCCAATATTTTTCACCGATTGTATGTGTTACAAGTATTATACATGTGAAATTTTGTGATTTTTCGAGCTATGTATAATTAGTTACAATTTTTCAAAGTCCATTTATGATAATTGAAAAACAGGCCGATCGATGGGCTAATGCCCGTATAATAGATCCGCAAATCGCTCTGGCGAAATCGCTTCGCAAATCGCCGGCCAAAACCGCTTCGCACCTTCAAGACGCGGCGCATCGCCATGGCGAAACCACCGGGCGAAAAACTCGCTCGGAAGGCCCGGGAATCGCTTCGCG
This sequence comes from Wurfbainia villosa, assembly GCA_025175895.1. NCBI lineage: Eukaryota > Viridiplantae > Streptophyta > Magnoliopsida > Zingiberales > Zingiberaceae > Wurfbainia > Wurfbainia villosa. Next base: position 113,920,065 of record CM045993.1, read on the forward strand.
CAGATTACGCGGCCGCTGCCAATCGATCGATGGTCATTTCAATGATCGTTTCGCAGACTCGATCGATAGCTCGATTTGGGATAAACAAGGTTGTTTAATCCGATTTCAGCTACAGTAAAGGTTCCTAACCATTTCTAACCCTAGAATATGCTTTGGGAAACATTTTAAAGGGTAAAAATTCATTGGATATTGATTTGGAGAGGTGTTAGGTCGATGTATCAAATTTAAGGTATGGAGAGTTCATTTTTGAACTTTGAACCTTATTTTTAATGGTTTAGAGTTCCTATTGGCTTAGGGACTTCCCAAGAACATTGTTGGTGCAATTGTCAAGGGGGAGCAAGCCTTTAGGGGGAGGTATCCATCATGGGATGATGGATGATACTTTTTCTCACGAGGAGGAAAATGAGATTTTAAGATACCCAATTTGGAAATTTGGAGTATATAGGATTGCCTCTCTTGAGTGATATGAGACTTATCACTAGGAAGATGGTAGGCATCCCAGGTATTTTTGGACCAAGGGGGAGATTGTAAGATCTCATTGGGACATGAGACATTGGCCTCCTTGGAGAGAACCTTTTTTATGTTAGTCAAAAAGGGGGAGAATGTTTGGGATTACCAATTTGAGAAATTGGTAAGAAGAATTGAGTTAGTGTTCTAACTCAAAAGTATGTGTTTTTGTCAAACACCAAAAAGGGAGAGATTATTGGTGCAATCGGCCCACGTCACGATTGACCAGACTCGAGTTTGACTAGAGTGATATTTTGATGTTTGATAAAGCGAGTTGACATTGATGTTTGACATTAATGTCTGTTGATGTTTTGGAGAGATTGTTTATACAATCAACTTGGGTTATGTTTGACCAGACTCGAGTTTGACTCGAGAGAGACTTTGATGGTTGACTGGAGTTGACCATATCATGGAAAGTCCAAGTCTTGAGTACTTGGCATGTAAAGTCCAAGCATGGGTCTTGACAAGGAAAAGTCCAAGCATGAGTCTTGGCATGGAAAGTCCAACATGGGTTGGCAAGGGAAAGTCCAAGCTTGAATCTTGGCATTTGAGAAGTCCAAGGGGTTTGATATTGGCGACGTAAAGTCCAAGCGGGAGTCTTGGCAGCGTAAGTCCAATGGTTGACGGCGTAAAGTCCGAGCGGAGTCTTGGCGGCGTAATCCAATGTGCCTTGGCAGTGTAGACACCGTTAGCATGACATAGCCAATGGAAGCACCTGAAGGCTAGCGCGATGGATGAACAATTCATGGATGACTTGGAGGGATCGAGAGGCGTGAGGCTGATGGAGGTGGCTAGAAGGCTTAGGTCTAGGCTAAGGATGGTCTAGCAAGTATGGGGGAATCATACTTGGGCAAAAACCTCATGTTTGAGGTGTGCCAGTTGACTGGTGCCATATGACAGTCGACTGGTGAGAGTCAACTAGGGTTTGACTGCGGGATGTGTCCCAGCAGTCGACTACCAGAGCCTCGGAGTCGATTGATTGGATGAGTAGTCGACTGATGACTTGAACAGTCGACTGATGGTCATGATCAGTCGACTGATGTCCTAGCCATTAGATTTTTCCAGCGTGGATTACACCATTGTCTCTCACAAAGCGGTGTGATCGATCGGTCGATGGTCGGCGGTCGATTGATCGACTTTTCGGCCGAGTTGAAGCTATAAAAGGAGCTCGTGATGGAGAAAAAAGCATCCGGTTCTTGAGAGCTATTGGGGCGATTTGTTGCTGCAAATCAGGTCTCCAAGTGCAAGTCAAGCAACCAAGCATTCAAGCAATCAAAAATAAGTGTTGTAACGTTTTTCTTTACTTGTCTTTCGTATTTGCATTGTATATTGCTTATGTTTCGTTCTTGATGTTGTAAGATCATTTGTACGAGGTTTCTTCACCTCCAACTTGTGTCGAGAAGGAGTTATTGTGATTAGTAGTGCGTGTTTGCATTGCTAGGGTTTTTAGAGCCCGATCCGTGGAGTAGAAATCGTTCGATTCTGAACCACGTTAAATACTTGTGTATTTGTGTTTGTCTATTTCGTATTGCTTCATTATTATTCCGCTTCGCGCTAACGAAGTTTGTAGATGAACACGCAAAAGAATTCCATCATGCAACGAATCAACGCTATTTACCCCCCTTTAGCGGCCTCAAATCTTCTACAGACAGTTGAAGCAAATGATGTGCTTCTTTCTTTTAATTGTTGGGGGATCGACATCCTTGATCTTTGGCACCGGTTGAGGCTTCTTGACCTTCTTTGGGCACTTGCTCTTATAGTGTTCGGCTTCCCTACACTCAAAGCAAATTATATGAATCTTATTTTGAACTAAATTGCTTGAGTTACCTAGGTCAATGGTGGTGGTTTGGACTTCTTCTTTTTCTTGTCCAGAGGTAGATGGTTCATGTTCTTCTTGCTCTGGCATTGAGGATGATCTAATATCCTTCCCCTCAATTCTAGAGGTGGAGGCTTCTTCCACCTTTTCTTCCTCTTCCGATCCAGATCCGGATGTTGATTTTCTATCAACTTTCGAATCCTCACTTGCTTGTGAGGATGATGTGCTTGCTTCTTCGATCTCCTCCGATTGAGCCGATGAGCATTCCTCTTCTTTCTTTTTTTCTTGGACCGGTGATGGGTTTACACAATGTTTTGTCAATTTGCCCCATAGCTCCTTGGCATCTTTACAATCCCTTATCTTGATCAAAATGTCATTAGATATTACATTAATTAACATACCCATTACCTTATTATTGATGTTGTAGTATCATAGTTGTTCTTGGCTCCAATTATTCTTCTTGAGTTTTCTTCCTTCTTCATCTTTTAGAGTGTCGAAACCTACTACGACACTAATTCAATTGTCAAAATCACACATAAGAAAGTGCATCATTCTACCTTTCCAATATGCGAAATCTTTGCGGTCGAAGGATGGTGGAATGTTGATGTCGTCACCCAATCTTTCTTGAAGATCCATCTTCTTCCCTCTAGCATGCTCCATCGGATGTGAAGCCGGTGAAGAGAGACCCGCTCTAATACCAATTGTAGGGGATTTGTGCATTGCTAGAGGGAGGGGGGGTGAATAGCGTCGTCGCTTGTCGATGGATTACGATCGCGTGCTTGCTACAATTCGGTTAGTGTGCAACGGAATAATAATAAAAACAATAACACGAATACAAACACACAAACACAACACAAAATATAATGTGGTTCGAAATCGAATGGTTCATACTTCATGGATCGAGCTTAAACGAGTTCTATCGATGCGAACAACACCACTACACAATAATACTCCTTCTCGACAACACGTCGGAGGCGGAGAAACCTCTTACAATGATTACAATAGTAATACAAATAGATACAAGCAAATAAAAATATGAAATACATTACAAGTAAAAGAAAAATACTTTACAAATGTTCTTTTGATTGCTTGATCTTTGTTGCCTTGGACTAGCCTTGAAGGACTGGAAAACACCAACTATTCCCCTCCAAATCGCCCAAGAGAACCATGACCAAATCCCTCCTTCTGAACTACTTTTATAACCTGCACTCAGGCTGGATTTCGCCTAGCAGTCGACTTATCGGGACCATCAGTCGACTGCTCCTGTAGCCGTTGTGAGACAACGACACGATCCACATTAGATAAGTCCAACGGATACACCATCAATCGACTGATAGAGCCTTCACTCGACTGTCAAACCCTAACAGTCGACTCGGAAAGCTTCTATGCTCGAATTCGACAGCTAGCCGATCGATCTCCGGATCGCCATCGCCGTGCCATCACCGATTGTCCAATTCCAACAGTCGAACTCTAGTTGACTCCCATCAGTCGACTGAGCATCGTCCTAGTCGACTGATACACCTCAAACATGAGGTTTTAACCCAAGTATGGTGCCCCCATACTTGCTAGATCACCTTTAGCTTAGACATAAGCCTTAGCCACCTCCATCAGTCTCACGCTTATCGAATCCCTCCAAGTCATCCATGACTTGTTCATCCATACGCTAGCCTTCATGTGCTTCCATCAGCTATTGTCATGCTAATGTGGTCTACACTGCCAAGACACATTGGGCTTACGCTGCCAAGACTCCGCTTGGACTTTACGCCGCTAACCATTGGACTTATACTGCCAAGACTCCACCCTTGGACTTTACACCACCAATATTCCCCTTGGACTTTTCTAATTGCCAAGACCCATGCTTAGACTTTTCTTGTCAACCCATGTTGGACTTTCCATGTCAAGACTCAAGCTTGGACTTTCTCTTGCCAAGACCCTTGCTTGGACTTTCCTTGTCAATCCATGTTGGACTTTCCATGCCAAGACTCAAGCTTGGACTTTCCATGCCAAGTACACAAGCCTTGGACTTCTCCCATGACAATGGTCAAATCATCGTCAAACATCAAATGTGACCTGGGTCAATTGCACCAACAATCTCCCCAACACATGTCAGACATCAATGTTAAACATCAAAACACTACTCGAGTCCAACTTGAGTCTGGTCAATCGTGACCTGGGTCGATTGCACCAATAATATTCACCTCCACGGTCACTACGTAAGGTCTTAATCTTATGATCCAATTGATTCTCAACTTCATTCATATAAGAAATGAAGCAATCTAATGCTTCAGATTTATGAGAGATCAAATACACATAATCAAAATGAGTAAAATCATCAATGAATGTAATGAAATAGGAAGCTCCATGTCTAGCCTTCATATTCATCGGACCACAAATATCTGAATGAACTAATTGCAATGGAGAATCATCCCTAATAGCCTTATTAAATGATTTCCTAGTTGTCTTTCCAGCAAGACAATGCTCATATATGAACAAGTTAATCTTAACACGAGTGCCCAGTAGGCCCTCTCTTGCTAACCGATTCATTCGTTTTTGTCCTATATGTTCTAACATAGCATGCCAAACCTCATTAGATATATCTGCATCACTAGTGAGAGCAATGTTTGAAAAACAACTATCATTTCTATTGATGTATGGTTTGTTCATCAAGAACCATGAAACTATTAGTCAGTCAGAAAACCATATCCTATTAACACAGAGTCAATTTTAAGTTCTACACAGCGACTATAAAAATTCATACAATAACCCAAACTAAGAAGACAATTAACGAAAACTAAATTCTGTCGAATCTCAGGAGCATACAAGACATCATGTAAAAACAGGGTCCTTCCACTACGAAGGTTGAGTTTGTTAGTGCAAACTCCTTTGACTTCAACCCTTGCATTGTTTCCTACATATATCTATTGGTTTCCAGTTGGTACCTGACGGTACTCCACGAAGGTAGCTCACTCCTAAGCTATATGGTTGGTTGCTCCTGAATCTATAATCCATAAAAGATAAGAATCAACTAACAATACAGAGCTAGCAATATAATACTTAGGAAAAGAATGCAGACTTGGATTTACCTTTTTAGGCTTGGTACATTCCAGAGCGAAGTGGCCCTTCCTACCATAGTTATAGCAAGACAACTTGCTTTTCGATTTCTTTCCAATCTTCTTTTCTTCCTTCTTGTTTGGGCCTTGCCCAGCAGCAACAACTTCTTTTCTCTTTCCCTTTCTTTTCTTGTACCATTTCTTTTTCTTGGATCTAGATGATCCAGCAAAACCTTCAACTACATAAGCTTGTCCGAAAATCCTTGCGGATTCGACTCTATCCCCCTCTAATTCCACATGACGTGAGACATCAGTGAAAGTCTTGATACTTTCACTGTGAGTCAAGTTCTATTTCATGATTTCCCAAGAATCAGGAAGGGAACATATAACTTCTTTAACATGTTGTTCATCGGTCAACTCATGACTAGTAGTTTTAATCTCCTGAATCATGTTTGACATCTCCCTCAGATGTTGAACCATAGTGACATTTGGGCATTTTTTATATCTGCCAAATTTAATTGTTAGTTGTTGAAGTTTGCTCAGACTAACTCCACTGTATCTCTCTCTAAGGGCTACCCAAACTGCATGAGTCGTTGGATATGACACATACTAAAAAACAGGTTATCCACCATTGAACTAATCAATATGCCCTTAATAATGGAGTCCTTTTTCTTCCATACCTTATAAGTTTCAAGATCTAGTATGTGCTATGCAATTGTACCATCAATAGGTTCCATTATTACCTGATGTACAACTTCAAGAACTTCTTATTCCTCAAGAACATATTGTATCTTGAGGTGTCAGATTTTATAGTTTTCTCCATAAATTTCTCACCCTTATTGAGTTCTGCTATGATATTTTTAGTTGCCATAATCTATATAAATAAACATATTATTTAGTTATTCAGTGTAAATTCAATGTATACATTTTCTGATTGACTCAATGTAAGTTTGAATTGATTTACAAAATCAAATGACAACTTTGTTCCACTCATCATTCATATATTCCAATCTAACTGACATTGGTCAACTATATCACAAACATCCCATGCAATGAACTAATAATTAATTTATCATATGAACTAATCATAATTCAAAAGAAAATGAACTTATCATTTCTTATTCATACTTTAGAAATAAAAAACTGTTAACATATAACATTCCTTATTTCTAACCTAAACAAATCTACTAGATAAGATAATTTATTACAACTCCCACTAGGACAAACTCTAGTGCAGTTGTAATTATTTCAAGTCTTATCTTCCATGGCTCCACTAGGGTAGACTCAGGCTGACCAACAAGCTGATCGTTTACAAAACTCTCTTCAATCTCTTTGGGATCATCCTCCACAGGATTCTCCTGAACCTTGTGCTCTAGCAGTTCCCAACACAACTCAACATATGTTATCTACCCTTCATAGCGACCCCATATGTGATGTGCAACTATCATGAGATTGTTTGGTAGAGAGCACACCAATGCCCAAATCCAATAGTTGTCCAATATCGAAAACTCCTACTGTTCGAGTCTCTAGAAAAGATTATTGAGTCGCCCTATGAATCCGATGACCCAACTTCAGGATTGTAAACTCTCTCTTCGATAGCTTCCCTCAACTTGTTTCGCAACACATCGCGACGGGTCATCGTAGTTATTGTTCGTGCCATCTGAAATTAAAATTAATCAAGTCAGTACAAAACCAACTAACTAGTACGAAACCAACTTAATTTAATTTATAAGGGCATAGAACTTACACAAATAATAAAAAAAATCAATCTTCTTGATTTTAGGAGTTTCTGGTCGATAGGTCCAACCGACCATTCAACTCAATTGACAACTATTAAACTTCAAAAATCAAATTTCGAGTTCTTTTGGGCATCCTCAGTTAATCCTGAATCAGCCTCAGCTAAAACCAATTTGGTAAGCACCTTCAGTGCCTCGAGCCATTTTCCTAGTATGAGTTGTTTATACCGAGTTCTCGTTGTTATAACAACTTCTCGACTATTAAGATATGATTTAAATTGACTATCGCCAATTTTTTCTGGTCAACAATGATTGACCTAGCTTTTCAAGTACGAAAAAAAATAAATTTCTCGCAACATACCATTTTTTTTCGTGGCTTCACAAAGAAGAAGAAAAAAAAGCCTTACAATCTCCCAATTTTTTTTTCGTGGCTTCACAAAGAAGGAGAAAAAAACTCACAGTCACCCAATTTTTTTTGTGGCTTCACAAAGAAAGAGAAAAAAAAACTCATAGCCTCCTAATTTTTTTTTCATGGCTTTGCAAAGGAGGAAAATAAAACTCACAATTGTTCCCAAATTTTTTTTCTCGTGGCTTCATAGAGAAAAAAAAACTTTCATAGCATCATGCTTATTCAACCCATGTACGAAAAAAAACTTCACATTCGCTCTTGCCCGAGTACCATGAGACAACGAAATTTGTTTCGTGTCGAGCACAAAGTGTTGTGTCCGAGCCCCATGGCCAGGTTATTTTTTTATTTCAAGCACCTAAAATGCTAGACTGAGATTTTTCTTCTATTGTTCATTTTCTTCGATTACGAAGAATCCGTGAACAACAAAGGAAAATTTAAAGGTAATCTTATCTAATGCACCCTGATACCAATGTTAGAAATAGATTACTAAAGCATGCATAAACTTGAAAACTTACAATTCTTCTATCGTCTTGCTTTGTGCCTCCGAAGAAAAATTTCAAATTCTGCTTATCGTCTGAAAAGCAATCACATAGCAATGTAGGAAAGCTTCTCTTGGTTCACCCACCAAAACCCTCTCTTTCTCCTTGGATGATCATCTTTTCTTCATCTTTCTTTTATAGCTTGGATGGAGACTTTTCATTTCCAAGCTTTAATACATTGGTTGTGTAACTCATGCCAATGTATAATGCTTTGGCTATTGTGGTTGCGCAACTCATGCACAACCATAATTGATGCCATCACTTGTGTATTGATCGCCATTTTGTACTATTGCTTCGATGTGGTTTGGAACATCAGTGAATGTTTGGTAAGTGACAAGTATAGACAGGCTAAGGATGATCGGATGTCTAGCAAATAACAAGTTCAAGCAGGTCAAGGTGATTAGATGCTTAACAAAGAGAAAATCCTAAAGGAATAAACTCTAGGTAAAAGTCTTAGAGGAGTGAACTCCAAACAAGAATCAAATAAGCCTAATCAGTCCGGTAGATTATAAGATTAGACTTGTTTGTTTGTATGATTATTTGCAGGTTTTGGAATCAGAGGAATTCTGATGATCAAATAGGTTCTAGGCGACCGGAGATACAGGATGATCAAATTGGTTCCAGGCGACTGAGTCAAGCTTAAGAGAAACTCCATATTTGGTCCAGATTCCATGTCAGATCTAGACAACCAAAAGGAGTCCAGTCGATCGGTGGGAGATAAGGCGCAGATGAATTGGAGGGATTGAGTTTTGCCAGTAGTGTGACACGTCAGCATCCATGCATCCAGAAGGGATTCAAATGAATGAAATTGGATAAAGTTTGATCTATTGAATTGGATTGAGGTCGAGCTAGAGGTGCTTGGAAGGACTTTCGAGTGATTGGATTCAGTCTATAAGAACAATGTTGAACAACAACTTCATGACATTGAAATCACATTAATCACATCGAATATATAAGTTCTACTTGTGTAATCGGGGAAGCACCAAGAGGAGTGAGAGAGGCTCAGGGCTTCCAAACTGATCGTGAGATTGTCTATATTACTTTTATTATACTTCTACTCCTTTATTATTTGTGTTTGTAATACAATCTTTTTAAGGGGTTTCTTCGGCATTGAAAAAGTTTTAAAAAGGAAAAGAATTAGGAGACGGGTGCCTCCTATGCATAGGTCTTAGATGTACTAACCTTGGGGGGGTTGGAAACCAAATAAAACATTGTGTTATTCTTTATTATTTTATATTTTCGCTGTTAACACTCTTAATAAAAAGAATTAATATGACGAAAAGGATGAGAAGTAACGAATGTTATTCACCCCCTTATAATGTTTTTTCTGATTCAACAATTGATATCCGAGTAAGAAGCTCTTGATTGGATTAATCGCCAAGGGATCAAGAAGGCAACGATTGAGGGGGAGAAGTTCAAAAGGTATAATAGTAAATTCAATTTTTAAATTTCATATTATTTATTTTAAGTAAAAAAGAGAGAGCACTAAAAAGTAAGTGTTCTATTAGTAAGATTTGAATGATACAGCTGACAATAAAAAAGGAATTGATGCTTGAAGTTTGAGAAATAAAAAATATATTAAAAAATTTGGACACTAAAAAATCAATGCTCGAAGAAAAAAATCCACAAAACTAGAGGAAGCTATTGAGGTTGGTCAATTTAATGTTTACAAAAAACTTATATCTTATTTAAATAGTAACTTGCAGGATAAGACTAGCAATTTGGTAGTTCTAGTTTTAATGATAAATTATATTTAATTAATTCAAATATTGACGTAATTAATAATCAATAATTAAATAATTTAGATTTAATTATTCTAAATAATAAAATTAATCAAGAAAATGATCAAGTCAATCTGGATATCGATAAGATTAATCAAAGATTTGATCAGATTTTTGATCATTTTTATCTAGTCAATAGAGACTTTGATCAAATAAAAATAAAAAAATATTTAGGTAATGATCAAATTGATCAAAATATAAATTAAAATAATCAAAGAAAATCTACTTCAAATTTAATTAATAATTTAAAATCAATTAAAATTCAAGAAAATATATTTTTAAATTTTAAAAATACTAATTCAAAGTTAAATGTCAAAATCCAAATTCTAAATAATTTTTTTTAAAATACTAATTCAAATTTAAATGTCAAAAATCTGAATTTAAATCTTAACATTCAATGACTAATTCAAATCTTAAAAATTCAAATCCAAAAATTAAATTAAAAATTCAAAAAATATAAAATTAGAAAATAAACTTTTAAAAATAAAATTATTAAAAATATAGACTTGGATTACAAGTCTCAGTCAAAACAAACTTAAAATCTAAAATTCCTAAACCTAATTATCACAAAATACCCTAAGATTATGATACAAATTAATAAACTCATATCCAAGAAAAAAATTAATCTAATGAAATTCAAAATGTGTTAGCACTTTCATGTGTTAAACACGAAATGTTTCAAATTGAATTTTTGATACGGTTAGACCGTCGCTTTGTTCTTGATTGTGTCGTATTTGTCTACAAAAGTGTTATATGCATCGAAATACAAAACAAATATAAACAAATACAAAAGAAACAAGCACACACACAACACACAATTTTACATGATTCAGAATCTTCAATTTCTACTCCACAATCGAATTTTAGTATCCACACCACTAAAAGTCTTGTCTTCTTCTCGGTAATGCATCGGAGGCGGAGAAACCCCTTGTAATATGAATTTACAATACAAATACACAAACAAATACAAATATGAAAGAACGGTAAAGAACACTTTATAAGAATGCTTGATCGCTTATTGATTTTGGTTGCTTTGGAAGCTTTTTGAAGACCTGAAAGTGCAGTAACACTTCCCTTCAAAACTCCAAGTAACCAACTTCTCAAATCCTCCATGAACTACTCCTCTTATACTTCTCATCAGGCTAATTTTCAACGTTGTTGCTCAATGATTGTTTCTCTAGTCGAGGTGCCTCCTCGACTACCAACTCAGTCGAGGCACTGGTCGAGTCTGCCTCACTTCTGGCCTGGCGTTGTCAAGCCTCTAGTCGATTGTAGCGTTTGGAGCTACTATTTCTCACATCGCCCGACCCCGAGCACCAACGCCCAAGTCAGGCTTCCCATCACCCGACCTCTGCTTGGTCAGTGAAATGCTGCCAATCACCAGTCGACTGTAGAGCACATAGCTCGTTTGTCGACTCACCAAGTGTCGAGCACTTAATCTGAGTCCTGAGCTTACAGTGGCCAATCGACTGCTCTCCAACAACAGTCGACTGCCGAGCACCATGGCTATTTTTCGAGCCACACAATGCCGAGCATCTAGTCTGAAAATCGATCCCCACAGCGAGAGTCGACCATACTAGACCAGTCGACTATTAAACCTCAAACATGAGATTTGACCCAAGTATGATCCTTTCATATTTGATCAACCACCCTTGGCCTAGACCTATGTTGGTTCAATCAGCCCAGGTTACGATTGACTAGACTTGAGTAGTGTTTTGATGTTTGACATTAATGTCTAACATGTGTTAGGGAGATTGATAGTACAATCGACCCAGGTTATATTTTATGTTTGACGATGGTTTGACCATTGTCATGGGAGAAGTCCAAGTCTTGTGTACTTGGAATGGAAAGTTCAACATGGGTTGACAAGGAAAGTCCAAGCATGGGTCTTGGCATGGAAAGTCCAACATGGGTTGACAAGGGAAAGTCCAAGCTTAAGTCTTGGCAATTGAAAAGTCCAAGGGGAATATTGGCGGCGTAAAGTCCAAGTGGAGTCTTGGTAGCATAAGTCCAATGGTTGACGGCGTAAAGTCCAAGCGGAGTCTTGGCAGCATAAGCCCAATGTGGCTTGACACTGTAGACCACATTAGCATGACAATAGCTGATGGAAGCACTTGAAGGCTAGCGTATGGATGAACAAGTCATGGATGACTTGGAGGGATTCGATAGGTGCGAGGCTAACGGAGGTAGCTAGAAGGCTTAGGTCTATGCTAAGAGTGGTCTAGCAAGTATGGGGGCACCATACTTGGGGTTAAAACCTCATGGATGAGGTTATCAGTCGATTGATATTATGGTCAGTCGACTGATGGGAGTCGACTAGAGTTCGACTGCTGGAATTGACCTAGCAGTCGACTGCCAACATTGGGCAGTCGACTGATCTGGAGATCAGTCGACTGATGATCGGGTATTCGGGAACAGAAAGTTTTCGAGTGGACTGTTAGGGTTTGACAATCGAGTGATGACCCGATCAGTCGACTAATGGACATGATTAGTTGACTGATGGTCTATCCGTTGAAACTTATCTAACGTGGCTCATGTCGTTGTGAGACAACGACTACAAAAGCAGTCGACTGATGTTCTCGATCAGTCGACTACTAGGCAAAAATCAACTCGAGTTGCAAATTTAAAAGGAACACGAATGGAGGATTTTTGGTTAGTGGTTACTAGGGCTATTTGGGGTGATTTGCTAGTGCATTTCAGGGTCTCCAAGTGCATCTCAAGCAACCAAACAAACAAGCAATCAAAAGCTCTTTGTAAAGTATTTTTTCTTTACTTATAGTGTATTTCATACTTGTATTTGCTTGCATTTATTGTATTACTGTTGTAATTACTTGTACGAGGTTTCTCCACCTCCGACTTATTGTCGAGAAGGAGTTTATTGGATTAGTGGTGTGTGTTGGCATCGCTAGAGCTCGTTTGAGATCAATCCATGGAGTATGAACAATACGGTTCCGAACCACATTAAATCTCATGTTGTGATTGTGTTTGTACATTTTATATTGTATTATTTCTACTTTTGTTGTGCTAACACGATTTTTAGAAACGAACGATCAAATTCCATTAAGCAACGCTGAATCGCTATTCACGCCCCCTCTAGCGGGCACACAAATCCTAACAAGTGGTATCAGAGCTTGGATCTCTTCTTTGTACTAACACCCGGGAGCAAGATCGCTAGAGGGAAGATGGAGTTTGAAGGAAAATTAGGATGAGACATCAACACACCGCCACCATACGACCAAGAAGATTTTCCGGCATGGAGGGCAAGAATGGAGACATTCTTGATGATGGACATAAAAGATTGGTTCATCATCATGGAAGGCTTTGAACCCCCAAGGGATAAGAAAGGAAATGTTCTAAAGTTGAAGAAGTGGACCCAAGAGTAACGCCTAAAGTTCAAAACCGAAGTCAAGGTAACAAAACTTTTAGAAGATTTGATATCTAATGATGTTTTATCTAGACTAGGTGAATATCAAGATGCCAAGGAGCTTTGGAGTAAACTGGCAAAGCTTCATGAAGGATCATCACCGGCTTCAAGCAAAAAACAATCACAAGAAGCCGAAGAATGTTCATCGGCTTAAGAAGAGGAGGAGGCAGACGAAGCAAGTTCATCTTCCTCACAAGAAAGTGAGGATTTAGAGGTTGAGAGGGAGTCGACATCCGAGGAGGAAGAAGAAGCACAAGAAGCCTCCACCTTTAGGATTGAGGGGGAGGAGACTAGGCCATCTTCAATACTGGAGCCAACTCAAGAGGAACCATCTACCTCCGATCGAGAAGATGAAGAACCAATTCTGACCACCATTAACCTAGGTAACTCAAGCACATCGATTCAAAATAAAAATCATATTATATGTATTTTGAGTGTAGGGAATATGGGTACTATAAGAGCAAGTACCCTGAGAAAGTCAAGAAAAGTCAATCGGCACCGAAATCTCAAGAAAAGACCAAGGATGCCGGAGTCGCCACCATTAAGAGCAATGAGCATGTAGTATGCTTCAAGTGTCACCAAAGAGGGCACTATAAAAGCCAATGCTCTAGGAGAAAAGAAGGAACATCAAATGTAGGGGGAGCCTCTAAGGCAAACCCTAAGGTACATTTAAATAATACTCATTCTTTAAATAATAAGAAAAAACATGCTAGAAGTAATCTTTCTATGTTTCATAAAAAGCATGCTAAAAATAATAAATTTTATTGTTTAGATGTTGAGAGTTAAAATTTTAAAGATAAGGAGAAATTTGGGACTAATGTCCCTAGAAAAATCCTATCTAGTGAAACCATTACAAAGGTAGAGGACCATTTAGGTATCAACCCAAAATGGACTAGGCATATGCCTAGAAAGAATGGTAATGCCCAAAGATTAAACAAAAATTCAAAAATTGGGCAATTAGAGCTAGAAAATCAAGTCTTGAGGTCAAGACTTGAGAAATTGGAGAAAACCCTCAAGAAAATGCAAAATCAATTTCAAGGGTCAAGTGATCAAAATCTACGGTCTATGAGTCAAAGTCAAAGGCCTAGGAAACAAGAATCATCCAAGGGCAAGAAAGGTTTGGGTCACAAACTTAAGCCCAATGAGACCTACCATATGGTTCCATTTGATTATGGAACTCAACTTAGGTATAAGAAAATCAAGGTTACAAGGGAAGTCATCCCTAGAATTGACCATGGTGAGTTCTAGTGGCCAAGGTTTCCATGAAACCTAGAAAGGCCACTAAGAAAGTTACTAGAGAGACAATCCCTAAGGTTAACCTAGGCAAGACCATAATGACCAAGGCTATCAAGCCTAGGATGGTCATTAGGAAGGTATCTAGAGAAGTTATCCCTAATGAATACCTAGTAAACCCAAAGAGCTCCAATAGGTATTGGATTCCTAGGAGCGTGATCGATTCACCCTAAATGGATTAGATTGTGCCAACTTTAAATGGATAGGTAGTTAACCTAACCATGATAAAGGTGACACTTTAGATCATTTCCAAGGTTATGATTATCTTGGAAATAAGTTTGATTTAATATCCTAAAGGATTTTAGGATGTGCCAATATCATTTAAGAAGCTTAATAATTTGATCAAATTGGCACAATTAGGTATAGGAGTCATGGTGTGTTATTATGGGTTTTGGCACACTTGGGGGATCAATGTATCAAGAAATTTATCTTAAGGTTTAGAAATGACATTTGAGATTAACACTCAAACACTATATACCTTGATGTCACATATTTGTCATGCTTCATGTGTCTTACCATATGGTTGCATGGAAAATATGTTTATGATGTATTGCATCTCACAAAATATTTGATTCACCTTGATTGTGTATTTCAACACTTAGAAAGGGTGAGATGTTAGGAATTAAAACTCTTGGATGTTAATGATTGTAAAAATGGAATAAAATACCAAAATATATTAATAAATATGCAAACACAGGCATAACACTAATATATTCGATATACATGCATAAACACGTTAAAATGGAACAAAATTAAGTAAAGAAATCAAAATTCGCTTAATTTCAGAACTAAAAATTAGATATCAATCGACTGATTCATAAATTCAACGATATAACACTATATACGACACCGCGAGTTGAATGATCAGTGTTGCTCCCAAAGACTCGATCGATTGTTCATCGATCGTGATGATCCAAAAAGCGATCGTGATATTCTGTTGTTCGGATGAAAGAGCCAACAGCGATGAGTGGCGATCCGGCGATCAGTCTGGCCACATCGATCGGCTGATAATCGTAGCTTCGGGACGAAGCTTCGCGATCGAGTGTCGAGCCGGATCGATTGACTTGGTTTATCCGAACCGCTAGGGTTCGCCTTCTTCACGTGTGATTCTTCTCTGATCGATTCCAAAACCTCCGACCAACCTTCTCGTGTCCACGTCGGCGACTCAAAGGCCTTAGATTTGGAACCTAACCCTGTTTTTCGTCTTTTGAGTCCTTCTATCATGCTAATGGCGCCTCTCATGGTTTCCACTCTCCTTCACGAGTTAGGGTTTCGGCAAGAGCTTCTTTCTGGCGGTCCTCCGGCGTTCTCTCCAGAAATTCGACTACTCGTTCGTCCCTCACAAGCCTCAACTCAAAAATGGCACCAAAGTATACTTCTAAACCTTAAACCCCATCTTTTTACATATACTACATTTTGATCTAACCATGTTATTTGTGTCATCACATTGTATTGCATTGCATTCATCATAATCATGTAGAAGACAACGTAGGAATGAGCCGAGTGAGGGTACATCGCTCGCGTACCAACTAATGTCGGTTAGGTATCTAGACGAGCGATTCTTTAGAACATATTGTAGAGATGTCATTCAGATTCTATTGCATTACCAGTTGATGAAGGTCGTTTTTTGCACACATTCCATAAATGATGATCTTCTCAAAGAGTTTTACCTCAATTTGAGGAAAGTTGAAGATAGCCCGAAGTACACCACTCGCGTTGCAAAATGCAACCTGGAGTTCACTCCTGCGATTTTGCAGGAGTTCCTGGAGTGTCGGGCATCCGATGACTCTTTTGTCCTTTACCCTGCTTTTGAAGCCCCTCTTCCTGCTCCGTTTGATCATATATCATTAGAGTCCATTCATGAGCACTTCTTTCTTCATCTTCGTCCACTAGCTCAAAACCTATTTCTAATCAATGACTTATCTACACCTGACAATGTTCTTTACAAAGTCATTGTTGGATGCATTCTACCTATAGTGACTCGGGGTCAGGCCAAGATCCGACCTCCCCATCTTTTCCTTATGTATGTTATGCATCACCTTTTGGACATAAACATTGCATTGAACAGATTTCATTGCATTGTCTATTTTGTGACCCCTATACAAGGGAAGGTGCATATGCCTTTTGAGCACATTATCACTGCATGGTTAGAGTCCATCGACATTAACATATCCAGGGGATCACTGAGGCCTTTATCAGACGCATACGACCACATCACAGTGCGGAACTTTACACTAGTTGGGATGCATACTGAACTTGGACAGATGGAGTGGGTGGCTCGCCCTCAGCCCATGGAGCATGAGGAGCCAGCTATAGAGGTTGGAGAGACTGTGGTAGAGCATGAGGGACCAACTGCTGAGGAAGATGACCCTATGATACCGGATGCACTAGCAGCAGGTCTCTTAGAGCGGATTACACATCTAGAGGCCAATTTTGTGGAGTACGAAGGGAGGGTTGACTCGAGGTTGGAGGAGCTCGATCGAGCAGCCTTCCACGTCAGCCGGGTCGGGTCAAGAGCCAGATGGAGCAAAGATCCGAGATGGTGTGAAGCTGGAGGCTCAGTTAGTAGCCTCCACCACCTCCAGGAGATGGTTCTAGGGATGATCCTAGTTAGGCGCACATTTTGTATTTTGTTTTCATAGTGAGGTCGAGAGCATTTTGGATATCTATTTTGCTTTAAAAACTAAATTTTTGTTGAATGAAATCTTTTGTTTGTGCAAAATTATGTGTCCTTGCTTGACTGCGTGTGTTGATTTATTTGTATATTCTTTTTGTCATATCATGACATCATATTTTCTTTTATCATATGAAATGTCATGATATTGCTTAGGGTTACTTTCTATGTCATGTTCATGTTTAGAGCCTATTCATATGCCATGACATCATGATCATTGGCCATACTTATTTATGATTATCATTTATGTCATGATCATTCATGCATTATTAAAATTGATTTAAGGAAAAATGACATGATTTGAAGTCTCATGTACAAGGGAATCAAATAGAATTGCCTAGAAAATGCATGAAACCATAATAACCCTAATTCTACATCTCACAATCACATTGACTTGTGTGTGTTTTATACACCCTAAATATACGTGAGATGTTAGGAAAATAAGTTAAGTTCAAAGTGCATAGATGTTGCATCTAGATGAACTTAAACTTATTTCATTCATAAATATAAATCATGAGGAAAGCTAATGTACAAGTTATGTACATCTAGCTAATAGTCCATGGTTCAAAATAGCTTTTCAAAATCATTTTAAGATCCTTTTAGAAAACCTTGATGAAGTCTATCTTTTGATATCAATCACCATTAAAGAAGTTGATACAAAGTAGATCAAAAATATTAAAGTTTTAATAGTTTTTGAACTTTGTATCAATCTCCTATTTTAATGGGTATTTTATTTTCAAATTATTTTTCACCCATTATATTCCATGTAAGTAATGTGTGTATGAAATTTTAAAATTTTTTGAAATACGTATATTTACTTACGCATTTTCAAATTTCGTTTCTGAAAACCTAATTTCTGAAAATTAGGGATCAGTCGACTGTTACAGTTTATCAGTCCACTGATGATGATTTCAGTCGACTGTTATATGGAAGAGTCGACTGATAGGCTGATTTCGGGTAAACAAGGATGTTTAGCCCATGTTTCAACTATGTCATGGTTCTCTAACTACTCATAACCCTAGGATATGCTTTGAAAAACATTAGAAAGGGTAAAAATTCATTGGATATAGATTAGGAGAGTTGTTAGGGTGTGTATCAATTTAAGGTATGTGAAAGTTCAATGTTGAACTTTGGATCTTAATTTTGATGGCTTAGTGTTCCTATAGGTTTAGGGACTCTCCAAGGACATTGTTGATGCAATGGTCAAGGGGGAGTAAGCCTTTAGGGGGAGGTATCCATCTTGGGATGATGTATGTATATTCTTCCTCATGAAGGGGAGAAATGGGAATTTGAGATGCCCAATTTGGCAATTGGGAGAGTTCATAGGAGTGCCTCTCTCTTGAGTGATATGAAATTTATCACTAGGAAGAGTGAAGACATCCTAGGTGTTTTGGACAAAGGGGAAGATTGTAAGATCTCATTGGGATATGAGACATTGACCTCATTGGGAGAACCTTTTTGATGTATATCAAAAAGGGGGAGAATGTTAGAATTACCAATTTGGGAAAATTGGTAAGAGAATTTGAGTTAGGGGCCTAACTCAAAGGTGTTTGGTTTTTGTCAAACATCAAAAAGGTGGAGATTGTTGGTGCAATCGGCCCATGTCACGATTGACCATACTTGAGTTTGACTCGAATAGTATTTTGATATTTGACATTGATGTCTGACATGTGTTGGGGAGATTGATGGTGCAATTGACCCATGTCATATTTGATGTTTGATGAATGTTTGACCATTGTCATAGGAGAAGTCCAAGTCTTGTGTACTTGGCATGGAAAGTCCAACATGGGTTGGCAAGGAAAGTCCAAGCATGGGTCTTGGCATGGAAAGTCTAACATGGGTTGGAAAGGGAAAGTCCAAGCTTGAGTCTTGGCAATTGAGAACTCCAAGGGGAATATTGGCGGCATAAAGTCCAAGCGGAGTCTTGGCGGCATAAGTCCAATGGTTGGTGGCGTAAAGTCCAAGCGGAGTCTTGGCAGCATAAGCCCAATGTGCCTTGGCGGTGTAAACCACATTAACATGACAATAGCTGATGGAAGGACCTGAAGGCTAGCGTATGGATGAACAAGTCATGGATGACTTGGAGGGATCCGATAGGCACGAGGCTGACAGAGGTAGGTAGAAGGCTTAGGTCTAGGCTAAGGGTGGTTTAGCAAGTATGGAGGCACCATACTTGGGGTTAAAACCTCATGAATGAGGTAATCAGTCGACTAACGGGGGTCGACTAGAGTTCGACTGTTGGAATTGGCCTAGCAGTCGACTGCCAGTATTGGGTAGTCGACTGATGGGCATAATTAGTCGATTGATGGTCTATCCGTTGGAACTTATCTAGCGTGACTCATGACGTTATGAGACAATAACTACAAGAGTCATCGACTGATGGTCTAGATCAGTCGACTGCTAGACAAAATTCAACCTGAGTTGCAAGTTTAAAAGGAGAATGAAGGGAGGATTTTTGGTAGCGGTTACTAGGGCTATTTGGGGAAATTTGCTGGTGCATTTCAGGGTCTCCAAGTGCAACTCAAGCAACCAAACAAGCAAGCAATCAAAAGCTCTTTGTAAAGTATTTTTTCTTTACTTGTAGTGTATTTCATACTTATATTTGCTTGCATTTATTATTTTACTGTTGTAATTACTTGTACGAGATTTCTCCACCTCCGACTTATTGTTGAGAAGGAGTTTATTGGATTAGTGGTGTGTGTTGGCATCGCTAGAGCTCGTTTGAGCTCAATCCGTGGAGTAGGAATCATACGGTTTCGAACCACATTACATCTTGTGTTGTGATTGTGTTTGTACATTTTATATTGTATTATTTCTATTTTTGTTGCGCTAACATGATTTGTAGAAACGAACGATCAAATTCCATCAAACAACACCGAATCTCTATTCACCCCCCTCTAGCGGGCGCACAAATCCTAACAACCTAAACCTTCTAGCTACTTCTATCAGCTTCATGCCCTCAGGGTCCATTCGAGTCCTCTATGACTCGTTCACCCTTCGCGCTAGCCTTTAGATGCTTCCATCGGTTGTCATGCCATTGTGTACCCTTAGCTTAGACCTAAGCCTTCTAGCCACTTCCATCAGTCTCATGCCTCTAGGATATATCCGAGTCCTCCACGACTCATTCATCCTTGCACTAGCTTTCAAATGCTTCAGTCGACTTCGTCATGCTAATGGGTCTACCTTTGCCAAGAGGTCACGCCTTCGGGACTTCTCCATTGCCAAGAGGTCATGCATGCCTCCAGGACTTCCATTGCCAAGAGGTTGCACCTTCAGGACTTCCCCATTGCCAAGGCTCTTTCCTTGGACTTTTTCTTTGCCAAACATCCATACTTGGACTTTCCTCGCTTGCCTAGCCTCCAGTCAACCATGACCTGCTAGGACTTCTCTTGCCAAGCTCGATCCCCTGATCAGCTGGGTCTTTCCTTGCCAGACACGGTCTCCTAGACCTATCAAGACTTTCTTTGCCAAGCACAGTCATCCCGTGACCTGTCAGGACATCACTTCACCAAGTGTCCAATCTCCCTTGACCGACTTAGATATCCCTTGCCAACTCTTAGTTGGATTTTCCATCACCAAGTGTCTGGTCACTCTTGATCGACTTGGATTTCTCCCTCGCCAAAAATCTAGTCAATCTTGACCTCCTTGACTTCACGCTCATATCCATATGACTACGGATGTTCCATAACATTCCATAATCATATTATCATTCATACTCAAACTCAACTCCAACTAAAGTCCCACTCGAGCACATTGTCAAATATCAAAATACTACTCGAGTCTCACTTAAGTCTAATATATCGTGACCTGGATCGATTGCACCAATAGATACATTATTAAAAATCAACTATTTTATAA
Organism: Wurfbainia villosa; assembly: GCA_025175895.1. Taxonomy (NCBI): domain Eukaryota; kingdom Viridiplantae; phylum Streptophyta; class Magnoliopsida; order Zingiberales; family Zingiberaceae; genus Wurfbainia; species Wurfbainia villosa. The sequence goes on from CM045993.1 coordinate 113,941,152, forward strand.
TTTTATTGACTTGAATTGCTTGAACATGTAATGCTCATTCATAATGTCATGCTTAGTTAATTGTAGCATGTCATGTCATGTATTATATTTCTAGTTTAATTTAGAATGATTAGACAGGACAAAGGATTACTTGATCTTGACAACATAGTATCAAAATTAGGTAAGTTGATAGTACGTTGGAGAAGTTCAATGAAGTGCATATCTAGGTTAGATAAGGAGTATTCTACTTGGTGCATCGAGTTAGGTGGAACTAGCTGAAGTTAACTTACCTTATTCTAAATTAGTCCGACTAAGATTTTTCATTAAGTTGGCTAAGTGTATAATTTTTGGAGCTAACTTTGTCTAAGAAAGTGATCATTAATCAGATTAAGAAAGCCCTTGTGTCTCCCCATGATTTGAAAGTCAACTTTGAAAATGTCGACTTAATTGACTAAAGGATAAACTTGAATCAAACTCAAGATCAATTAATCTTCAAAATTAATTTTAATTGAGTAAAATTGAAAATCATCTCACAAAATCCATAAGATTAATAAGAACAATAATCTATAGAAATATTTTTTAAAAACGGATGAGATAATAAGAACAATAAATTGAAAATATTTTTGAAAATGTTTTTCAAAATCTATAAAAATATTTTAAAAAAAATGTGTTTGAAATATTTATATTCATTGATTTTAATGATTATTGGGTATAATTAAATATATTTTTGAAAATCTATATACTTTAAAAATTGATGACTATTGACCAACATTAAATTTCTAGATCTTTAGATCAACTATAGACTCATAAACTCGTAGACACTTAGGTATGTTATCGTTGTGGTTAATAAGGATGTCTTAAAGTTGTATTGGTTTAAGGAGGAGGTTCTTATTGAAAGATTAATATTTTAAAAGGAGTTTTAAAATATATTTGAAAAATATAGGACCTTTAAGTTCCTTAGGTTTTGAAATACTATGCTTTGAAAAAAAAACCTTTGAAGATTACTTTAAAATTTTTTGAAAAATTCCTTAAAAAAAATTCAATATTATTTTCAAAATTATATCAAAATATTTTTTTTCCTTGCTGAAATTTTTTCAAAAGTGTTGAAAATTCTTCAAAATCATTATTTAAAAATTTCTTTGCAAAAAATTCATTGAAAATTATAGTTTGCAAATTTTAAAACATTTTGAAAATTTAGTTTGAAAAGTTGCCATCAAGTAACTTGAAAATATATTTGTGAAATTTTACAAATATTTTGATTTTTTTTTCAGAAATCATTGAAAATGAAAAAAAAATTAACAACCTAAATGGGCCTTAAGATTTGAAAACAACTGGTTGAAAAGTTTTTTAAAAATAATTTTACAAGGTTAAAAAAGTCAAGGATATGACCTTTCAAGAAGGAATGGAAGATAAAATTTTAATCAAGGTAAACTATTGTTGGTGCAAAAATTTAGGTCATATTTTTTTTTTTATATGTCAAGGGAGAGAAAAAGGCTTCAGTAAGACAAATTTAAAAATTTTCAATTTGGCATAAGACCTTTAAGATCTAAGTTTAACTTAAGAGTATTGTCAAACATCAAAATGGGACAGATTGCTAGTGCAATCAATCTTTAGGATTTTAATATTTTATAATATACTTGTGTTTGGTCATGTTTTGACCAAGGGTTAATCCAAATGGGACTAGATGTTTGAATGACTAGCAAAGGGAAAATATAGTCTGGTCAAAAGTTGACCAGATGACTAGTAAAGAGAAGACTAGTTAGGTCCAAAGTTGTCCTAATAACTAGTAAAGGGAAATCTAGTCAGGTCAAGGGGTAACTGGATGAATAACAAGAGAAAAGTCCTAGCAGTTAGAGAGAGAACCGGATGTTAGGCAAAGAAAAAATCTAAATAGGTCTAAGATGATTGGATGTTTGGTAAGTGACAAGTCCAAGAAGGTCAAGGATGACTGGATGTCTAGCAAGTGGTAAGTCCAAATAGATCAAGATGATCGGATGTTTGACAAAGAAAAAAACTTAAAGGAGTAAACCCTAAGTAAAAGTTTTAGAGGAGTGAACTCCAAACAAAAACCTAGCAAAGGAAGACTTAAGTTAGACAAATCTAGATCCTTTCAGTTTGTCATAGGACCCTTAAGTCTAACTTAAGAGTATTGTTAAATGTAAAAAGGGAGAGATTGTTGATGCAATCAACCTTCAAGTTTCGATGTTTGATAATATATATATGTTCGGTATCCTTTATCTACTAAGTCTTTCACCACCGCTTAGTATCTGGTCTAGCTGATCAACTATGACTTTCACTTGTCTAGTATCCAATCAGCTTGACCTATTAGAGCTACCACCTAGTTGAGCTACCTACACACTTAACCAAGCCGTCAGATCACAATGAAACTTTGCTTCGAACCTTTGTCAATATCAAAACTTAGATTCGATCTTATGGTGCTTCCTGCACCAGCATCAATTTGTTGTTTCAACTACTTCACTCCAGAAGAAGATGACATAGGATGTGATCCCTTGAAATCAAGAAAGATGCACCAATGCATCTAGGCCATATACCCATACCTTTCCATAATCAAACCTCACAATGGTATGGCCTCATACTTCTTGTCTAAAGTTGGATGAGAAGGTGTTCCTATTAATGAGCTATGGTAGAAGGTCAAAGAGTGACTTCACATGGAATAGGAGATGTTCACGAATCGATGAATGCTTATAGTTTTCAAACAACACTATCGTGGCATTAGCAACTTGGTGAAAACTTGGCATCTTGCCATGTCCTCCACAATTCATCTCATATGGAGAGGTCGAAATCGGAGTATGTTTGAAGAAGTTAATTTTGGTGTGGAGTTGGTATTTAGGAAGATATAAGTGCATATATATTAGTACCTGGATATCTACTTTAAGTTGCAACTCTGATAAATATGAGTAGTGATGTTGGTGCAATCGACCCAGATCACGATTGACTAGACTCAAATTTGACTTGAGTAGTATTTTGATGTTTGACGATGTGTTGACTATATGGTTGATAAGAGGTTGACCATATGATGGAGAAGTCCAAGTGGGACAATTGTCATGGAAAATCCAAGTCTTGTGTACTTGGTATGGAAAGTCCAAGCATGGATCTTGACAATTGGAAAGTCCAACATGGAGTTGGCAAGGGAAGTTCAAGGGTGTGATATTGATGGCGTAAAATCCAAGTGGTAGTCTTGGCAGCATAAATTTAATGTTTGGCGGTGTAAAGTCCAAGTGTGTGTCTTGGCATCATAAGTCCAAATGTGCCTTGGCAGTGTGGACCTGGTCAGCATGACAATAGTCGATGAAAGCATCTGAAGGCTAGCGCATGGATGAACAAGTCATGGATGACTTGGAGGGATCCGATAGGCGTGAGGCTGATGGAGGTGTCTAGAAGGCTTAGGTTTAGGCTAAGGGTAGTTTAGCAAGTATGAGAGAATCATACTTGGGATAAACCTTATGGTTGAGGTTTAACAGTCGACTGAGATTATGGACCAGTCGACTGATCAAGTATTTTGACACTTAGCAGCCGAGTCGAATCTGAGCAGTTGACTGAGATTATGACCAATCAACTGGGCGGGAGTTGACTGACGATCAACTACAGACAAGTGGCCTTGGCAGTCGACTGACTAAGTAGTCAAATGCCATGGAGGGCAGTCGATTGCTGTTTGTGGCCACGAGTATAGAAAGTTTCGTAGTCGATTAGGCAGTCGACTGACGGGGCAGCAGTCGACTGCTAAGATTTGATAGTCGACTGATGAACTATCCATTAGAGTTTTTTCAACGTGGATTAAGCCGTTGTAAGACAACGACTGCATGAGTAGTAGACTGATGGATATGAGCAGTTGATTGCTAGGTTGATAAGAGGTTGACCATATGATGGAGAAGTCCAAGTGGGACAATTGGCATGGAAAATCCAAGTCTTGTGTACTTGGCTTGGAAAGTCCAAGCATGGGTCTTGGCAATTGGAAAGTCCAATATGGAGTTGGCAAGGGAAGTCCAAGGGTGTGATATTGACGGCGTAAAATCTAAGCGGTAGTCTTGGCAGCATAAATCTAATGTTTGGCGGCGTAAAGTTCAAGTGTGTGGCTTGATAACATAAGTCCAAATGCGCCTTGGCGGTGTGAACCTGGTTAGTATGACAATAGTCGATGAAAGCATCTGAAGGCTAGCGTATGGATGAACAAGTCATGGATGACTTAAAGGGATCCGATAGGCATGAGACTGATGGAGGTGGCTAGAAGGCTTAGGTCTAGACTAAGGGTAGTTTAGAAAGTATGAGAGAATCATACTTGGGATAAACCTTATGGTTAAGGTTTAACAGTCGATTGGGATTATGGACCAGTCGACTGATCAAGTGTTTTGACACTTAGCAGCCGAGTCGACTCTGAGCAATTGATTGGAATTATGACCAATCAACTGGTCGGGAGTTGACTGACGATCAACTACAGACAAGTGGCCTTGGCAGTCGACTGACTAAGTAGTCAAATGCCATGGAGGGCAGTCGATTGATGTTTGTGGCCACGAGTACAGAAAGTTCCGTAGTCAATTAGGCAGTCGACTGATGGGGCAGCAGTCGACTGCTAGGGTTTGACAGTCGATTGATGAGCTATCCGTTAGAGTTTTTTCAACGTGGATTAAGCCGTTGTGAGGCAATCGCTACATGAGCAGTAGACTGATGGGTATGAGCAGTCGATTGCTAGGTGAAAATGAGCTCGAGTTGCAACTTTATAAGGAGCTCAAAGAGGAGAATTTTGGTCATGGTTCTTGAGGCGATTTGAAGGGGAATTGCTACTGCATTCCAAACTTTTAAGAGCAACCCAAGCAATTAACAAGCAAAGCATTCAGAACAATCTTTTATAAAACTTCTTTTACTTGTATTTCATTATTGTCTTTGTATTTGCTTGTATTTCTTGCTTATTATAGTAAGCTCACATTGTAAGGGGTTTTCTCTACCTCTGACTTGTTATTGAGAAGGAGAGATTTATTAATGGTGTGTGCATCACTAAAACTCATTTGAGCTCGCCCCGTGGAGTAGAAACCCTAATGTTCCGAACCACATATGTCCTTGTGTATTGTGAGTGTTTATCGTATTTTGTTATTTCTTTATTATTATTTCTGCTGCGTATAATAAACCTTATAGACAAACGCGAACACAATCCATCGAGACGAAGTGAAACTGCTATTCACCCCCTATAGCGACCATTGATTCTCAACAAGTGATTCTAGTTGTAGTGTACATCTTGTGCCAAGGGAGAATTCTTAGTCGGGCTCATGCATTAGATGCTCAGGGCACCTTTGTGATGGAAGTTGCATGCTGGAAGGTACTTGGGATATGTACCTCAAGTTAGGCTCAGGTGTTGCATGCTCAAGTTATTCTCGCTAGGAAGCCAAAAAGGTGCTTTGAAGTGCTTGGAGATTGAAGGGCACATGCCACATTTGCTATGATCCAATTGAGGAGTAAGGGGTGCTCAGGAGGTGGCCTAGACATACATAAAGTGCTCAAGAGCACCTAGACTTTGAAAGGCACTCAGGGTATCTATTGTGACACAATCGGGGAGAAGTGCATACTCGGGAGGTGGGCACATGCAATACCTGAGTGATTACTATTGAGATGGTCAAGTGCTCGAGCAATCCAGTGTTAGGGCAATCAACCCATGTATGATGTGGTTTTGATGTGTGTGGCAAAGGGTTTAAGTTAGGTTGTTATGGATTTGATGTGTGTTTAAGTTGTGCAGGACTTAAGTAAATCACATATAGTTTAGCTTGATTAAAGCATTGGCAAGATCACCACCTCATGGCTTGGGTCCTTGAGTCGATGAAGGATGACATTACGGAAGCCGTACGCTTGGTGCATCCGAGGGACTGTTGGATAATGCACGCGATTGCGACCTCAAATCTCGCGATGGAGGCCATCGAGGACTCAAAGCACACGCTCGCGCTCAACGCCCGCAAGTACACGAATGTCGTCAAGTAATAAAAGATTATCGATCCCACATAGACTGGGATTCGAATATCGGTATGTTCAGTGGTTGAAATTGTTCGGACGTAAACTCTAAGAGGTTTTGACTTGTGATGTCTGTCAGTGGACTATACTCTATACGGTGTCACACGGAGGAGGAAGAGAGTGTGTCGAGGTCTTCAAAAGTGATTCTAGGACTTCAGTTTCGCTTGTGTGTCACAAAACAATGTTGTCGATTGGTGTTGTCTAGATGTTTAGCTATGATTTTGTGGAAGGGACATCATACACTCTCCCGATGAGCCACCGCATCTACCGAGAGCTATCTTCGCCTAGAAGGACGGGATAGACAGTACGAGGATGCCGAATCAATCCTTACGATGAACCGTGTCCGGTTCCATCACATCCTTCTACCCACGGTTATAGGAGATCAGGTTTACCCCTAGGTTCCTTGTATAAAATCCTTTAAATCTTAGATACGAGGGATGTTACTCCTCGTATCGCCTAAGCATAGCAGGTAGAAAATCAAACATGCATAGATATAGTAAAAACAACTACCAACTGCCAAATTAAACTCAAATACAGAATTTAACATGAACCAACATTGTAATGTGCACACAAGCTACTCCATAATCCTAGAATCGAAAGAACTACTCCATGTATATGAAGGAGGAATCACAAAGCATGTACATGTTCGAATACATTAGAATTAAAACGTAGGAACAAGAGATTACAATGCTTTCGTGGTCTTCTCTCCGGCGTTGAAGTCAAGACGTGGACCTCCGACGGCGTTCCTCCTCCCTGTTGTAAGTTCCCGAAGCTTTTTAGGGCTTTGGTGTGCCGTCCTAGCCGTCGTGCCTCCCCCCTAGGGTTTGGGCGGAGCCATCCTTATATAGACATCACCTCGGACCGTTGCAAGATCCGGAAAAAGCCCTAGTTGCACAAATCTGGCAGGCCGCCACACGGCCGTGTGTTTCCACACGGCCAGGCCATGTGCGGCCCTAAGGTGGATGATCTCGCCCATTAGATATGACTGTGTGTAGCCACACGCCCTGACCGTGTTCCACTCTGCGTCTAGCTGCAAAATGTCCGCCTTTTGCTCCGAAAGTGTGCCTTTTTCTCCCGAAATGCTAACCTGCACCCAAAAGTACAAAGAGCAGACCTCCGAACCAGAAAATAGGAAATATGTGCAAAATAGAGTAACATATGCATGAAACTAATATAAAATGTAATGAGATGTGAGCGAAAACTACTCCTAAAATCTTATATGTTTTGCTCACATCACTTCCCCCAAACTTAAATCTTTGCTTGTCCTCAAGCAAACCTCAGTTTCATGAAATTTAAAAAGACATTGTTTCATACTTAGCATGCCAACTAAATTTATCAAGTGATATTTATAATCAAAGCAAAATAAATATATTCTAGAAATTTACTAAGTTAGCTCCTCGTGCTCGTGCTAAGAGAATCATTCTTAGGGGATGCCCGTTCCATGGTGAGTTAAGTCGTCACCCCATAGCTTTCCTAAGGTTTTCGGCTCTTAGGCACTTACCTGCCCAAAGCGAGGGTCGTTCCCTAGATCTAGCATAAAGTCTCAAAGGCGTGCTCGGTATTGAGAGAAATTGGTAGGTGTGTCCCCAGTAACCTAACTTGGTCTCAAAGGGGCACCTAGCCATTTCCACCCACAACAACTATTTTTTTATCCCTCATAATCTTCTCTCTCTCTCTCCTTTTTTTTCTTTGTTTTCTTTTTCATCTTTTTCTCTTTCTCTCCTTTTTTTTTCTTCTCTCTGGGATTTTGATTTTTCCAAATGGGCTTACACAATCTGAGCATCTCCAGTAACTAAAATGCTAAACCTAGAGTCACCTATGAATTACAAAGTACAAGACTACTGAGATGAATCATAACTAAGTATGTACTAGATTATCCCTTTCAGAATGTTCGACATGTGTAAGTGTAAAAATAAAGATAACCAGTGTAAGTCTAGAATATTCATTAGGACGAATAAAATAAAATATCACGAGATAAATGAAGTTAAGCTACCTATGGGAACAACTCATGTAAGCAACTTTTTATAAATACTACTGAGGCAGCTTTACAGATAACAAAAACTAAGTACCAAAAGAAACTCAACAACCCATGCATGAATAAATGAATGAAAATACCAGAAAAGAAACTACCGCTAGGAAACAAAACAAAATAAACTTTGGGATCCTGCCCCCAGACTTAAATGGAAATATACCTCTAGTATGGTGAACGAGGTGGAAAGTCTGGGAGCCTCGACATCTCTGGATCCTAGGAGAATTTGCTGTTGAGCCGCTGATGTCACATGTACATGTGGTTGATCTGGGAGCTGGTGGATGCAGCGGCTGCTCGGTGCTCCTCTTCCCTGGCCCACTGTGCCTGCTGGGCATGCATGTGCTACCGCATCTCCCTACGATAGGTGGCCTCATCCTGGCGATGAGCAGCCTCCTCCTGGAAGTATATGCGGGCCTCGTCGTAGAACTCCTCATCCCACTGGAAGTGCTCCTGGAAGCACTGGAACTCTGCCTGCATGTAGGCGCTTTACTCCTCCCATCGTTGCCTCTGCGTCTGCTGCTCAGTGTATATGTCGCTGAGGCACGATCGAAACTCCGATAAATCATAGGCCGACGTACCTGCATTCTGCTCAAAGGTGGAAAAATGTGGTGGTGCAGGTGCAGACTCATGTCGGCGTGGACTAGGTGGGCTCCTATGCATGTGTGGACTGGAGGGAGAGTGATATAAAGGTGGAGAGATGGGCGTCGATGTGGGTGGTCCTTCATGTGGAGGGGACTCCACTATCAGGTCCAAGCGCCATTTGGCACGTGTAGTGATGGTGGTACGATCATGGTCGGGGAGCCTAAGGGCCGTCAGATTTTTCCTTACAAAGCATAAGGAGTCTCCATGCACACTCCTAGGTCGATCCTAGGGCTCCCCTCTACACTTTCTAATACAGTGTAATCGTACCCCATCCTATGGCAAATGTGGGTAAGTAGGCCTCCCACATTAATCTCTCCTCGTGCTGCTTTGCCCATCTTCACTAAGTGTCTGATGAAATGGGACCCTACATCGATGCTACTCCTTTCTTGTAGCATATCCCAGAGGAAAAGCAACTCGCTAGCTCTAACTACACCGTCACTCTCCCCATGACCAAATATAGTACTGGCCATGATGCGGTGGAGGTATCGGAAGGTGGGGTTTTGGAGGCGCGACGCTTTGGCCCTAGAAGGGTCATAAGCGTGCTCTCCCATCAACTCAGTCCAAAATACCCAAGAGTTGAACCCAATAGGGATTCTTCTCTCTCCCCCACTCGGCAAGCCAAAGCATGAGATCCATTGGTGAAGGGTCCACTCATGTTCAATGTTAAAAAGCCTAAAAGTTATCCTACCCTTCTCACTCTCTCTACCCGTTAAAATTTTCGCCTCTAAGGAACTAAAAAATTCTAGAACTATCCTAGGGTAGGTTGGGTGACTTATTCTCATCATCTCTTCCTATCCCATTTTTGCAAATAGAGCTTGAATATCACCCAATAACCCTAAAGACTAGCAAATCTTCATCTAAGTACCTAGTAGCAGTGAGTTTACGAGTAGAAAGCATATTATATCTATCTCTATGTTCATTATTGCGAAAAAGAAGAGTGGGTAGGGCGTTACCCTCCTCCGGAGCTTGAGGGATGTCGACTCTCCTTGTTCGTCGCTTCGAAGCACCGGATCAAGGTGCTACATGCTTGGTCCTCCTTATCCTTGCTTCTTTTGGCTTCCTTTGAGGTTAAAAGTGCTTCTAGATGGCGGGGAAGACAAAACCACATGGTTAAGGCAAGAGCACTCGAAGCACACGCCACAAATGAGGTGAAAACACACGGCTCGCCCGTTTTAATCTTGCGCGAGACGACCGTGTGAAAATACACGGCCAGGCCGTGTGCGCCTCGGGTCAATCGGGCATGACCGTGGGAAAACACACGGTCAGGCCGTGTGTCCCCATTTCTCTCCCCGTTTTGCGTTAGGGTTCGAATTTTCTCATACATTTTGTCGTGTAGGTTAATATGGATTTTATTTTTGCCTAGCAAAGTTCTTTTCTAGTCTTAACTCTAAATGAGATGGAAATCAAAACTAAAATTAAATAAATGCATGCAATACAATCAAAGGGAAATCTAAAACTAAACTTGGGTTGCCTCCCAAGAAGCGCTTTGTTTAAGGTCGTTTAACTCGACCTCACTCCACTATCAACTCGGCTTTGGAGATTCAGTGAACTTCCATTCATCTGTCTCGGAAGCTTCATCTGGCGGTTCCGGCTTCATTCTGTTGAACGTGAAGCCGTCGAGGTAGGGGGCTCTGTGCTCTGAAAGGTCGAAGAGGATGATCTCCCCATCTACCTCCAGGGAGATATGGTGTGCCTTCATGTCTATGCACGCCCCTGCAGTTGCCAGAAAAGGCCTTCCTAGAATGATGGGATTCTGGGGATTGGGTCTTGTATCTAGTATGATGAAGTCCGTGGGTATCACGAAATCCTCAATCACCACAGGCACGTGTGGTAGCATGCCAATGGGCTCCTTGACTGAATCATCCCCCATACGAATACCAAGATTTGCTGGTTGAAGCCCGCTCAGTCCCATCTTCAGATAGTATACGTAGGGCATCACACTGACTGATGATCCCAAGTCGCATAGAGCTTCATTGAAGTTCTCCCCATAAATTGAGAAGGGGATAACAAATTCACCGGGGTCCTCAAGCTGTAGTGGAATCTTCTCTACAATTTCAGCTTGGTCAGATAGGGTGGTAATCATGGCTGCACACCCCTTGGCGAATTTGCTACTCTGCCCCACTCCTTCCTCTTTAGCTTGACTCACCGGAGAGCTCTTCATAGGTTGCGACACGGTTTGGGCTATCTGGGTCACTTGCATCTCCAACATCCTGGTGTGACTTACAAGGTCGTCGACGGAGGACTTCAAATCTTTGAGTGATTCTTCAGACTTCTGATGTTGGCGACGAAATTTCTCATTGGCCTTAGTTTGGATAGCAATGAAGTCCTCCATCATCAGTTTCAGTCTGGACTTCTGTGGTCGCTGCCCATTGCCCTGCTGCTGCCCATACCCCCCTAATGGTTGTGAGTTTCCCGAGTTATTCTTATAGGAGAAATTCGGGTGATTCTTCCATCCAGGATTGTAGGTGTTGGAGTATGGATTATTGGGCCTTTGGTCGTGGTCCCCAACCGCATCACAGTGCTCAATCTGCTCCTCTGAGGTTCCCTGCCCTCCATAGTAGTCCTCTTGATATGCTGTCGCTCCCTCTCCAAAGTTAATGGCTGCGCATGCAGATGAAGGATTTAAAGATTCGAACCGTCTACTGAGCACGTCCATCCTTGCTGCCAGATGGTCCATGGAGTTGACAGTGTATCGTCCCGCTGCAGGCGTAGGTTGACTACATTCGGAAGCCCATTGATGGTGATTCTGGGCCACCTCTTCTATCAGCTCATTTGCTTCCTCTATGGTCTTATTCATCAGTGCTCCTCCTGCAACAGAATCCAGGGATATCTTCATGGCGTACGCGATCCCATTGTAGAAGATGTGGATCACCAGTCACCTCTCCAGTTCGTGGTGGGGGCATTGGTAGAGTAGCCCCTTGTAGCGATCCCAAGCTTCGAATAAGGACTCTCCCTCCTTTTGGAAGAAGCTCGTGATAAGATGGCGCATGTGAGCAGTCTTTCTTGGTGGGAAGTATTTGTTCAGAAACTGTTTCTCATATTGCTCCCATGTAGCGATGCTCCCCGAAGGTAAGGAGTGAAGTCATGCCTTAGTCTTATCCCGCAGTGAGAACGGGAATAGGCTTAGGCGGATCGCGTCAGTAGGGACTCCGTTCATTTTCATTGTCGAGCAAATTTCTAAAAATGCCTCAAGGTGTCGGTTCGGGTCTTCAGTCACAGCTCCCCCGAATTTACTTTGTTGGACCATATGTATAAGTGTCGGTTTCAGCTCAAAGTTATTTGCCGAAATAGATGGTCTAGCTATACTCAACCTAAATCCTCTAGCGCTAGGAGCTGCGTAGTCCCGTAGAGGTCGACTACCTATGTTCACTTCGGATGTGGCTTGATCTTCCATCCTTCGCTGCTCTGCTCTCCGACGATGAAAGGTTCGTTCAATCTCTAAGTCGATAGGAATCAGGCCTTCCGATCCTAAGCGTCTAAGCATACGACGAACCGAGCCACAAAAATTAGGAGTGCTACTAATCCTAAGAGGCAAAAAATAAAACAATCTAGCTAATAAAATCTAAGATGCAAAAAGGAAATAAAAACAACTACTGCTAGAATAAAATTAAAAACTAAATCTAAATATGGAAAGTTTAGAACTAAAGAAAATAAGGCAAACTAAAAAAAAAGAAAAATAACGAAAGTAAATAAATCTAATCCTAAGTCCGATCCAATTCTCCACTGTTCGATTCGATATCAATTGATCAGTCTCCGACAACGACACCAAAAACTTAATGCACGCGATCACGACCTCAAATCTCGCGACGGAGATCGTCGAGGACTCGAAGTGCGCGCTCACGCTCAACGCCCGCAAGTGCACGGATGTCATCAAGTAATAAAAGATTATCGATCCCACAGGGACTGGAATTCGAATATCAGTATGTTCAGTGGTTGAAATAATTCGGACGTAAACTCTAAGAGGTTTTGACTTGTGAGGGTTGTCGGTGGACTATACTCTATACGGTGTCACACGAAGGAGGAAGGGAGCGTGCCGAGGTCTTCAAAAGTGATTCTAGGACTTCGATTTTGCTTGTGTGTCACAAAACAATGTTGTCAATTGTCGTTGCCTAGACGTTTAGCTATGGTTTTATGGAAGGGATATCATACACTCTCCCGATGAGCCACCGCATCTACCGGGAGCTATCTTCGCCTAGAAGGATGGGATAAACGGTACGAGGATGCCGAATCAATCCCTACAATGAACCATGTCCGGTTCCATCACATCCTTCTACCCACGGTTATAGGAGATCAGTTTTACCACTAGGTTCCTTGTATAAAATCCCCTAAATCTTAGATACGAGGACTGTCACCCCTCGTATCGCCTAAGCACAGCAGATAGAAAACCAAACACGCATAGATATAGTAAAAACAACTACCAACTGTCAAATTAAACTCAAAGATAGAATTTAACATGAACCAACATTGTAATGTGCACACAAGCTACTCCCTAATCCTAGAATCGAAAGAACTACTCCATGTATATGGAGGAATCACAAAGTATGTACATGTTAGAATACATCAGAATCAAAACGTAGAAACAAGAGATTACAATGCTTTTGTGGTATTCTCTCCGGCGTTGAAGTGCAAGGCATAGACCTCCGGTGGCGTTCCTCCTCTCCGTTGCGAGTTCCCGAAGCTTTTTAGGGCTTCGGTGTGTCGTCCTAGCCGTCGTGCCTCCCCCCTAGGGTTTGGGCGGAGCCATCCTTATATAGACATCACCTCGGACCGCTGCAAGATCCGAAAAAAGCCCTAGTCACGTAAATCTGGCAGGGCGCCACACGGTCATATGTTTCCACACGACCAGGCCGTGTGGCCCTAAGGTGGCTGATCTCGCCCATTAGACACGGTCGTGTGTAGCCACACGCCCTGGCCGTGTTCCACTCTGCGTCTAGCTGCAAAATGTTCGTCTTTTGCTCTGAAAATGTGCCTTTTCTCCTGAAATTCTAACATGCACCCAAAAGTACAAGGAGCAGACCTCCGAACTAGAAAATAGGAAATGCGTGCAAAATAGAGTAACATATGCATGAAACTAACATAAAATGTAATGAGATGTGAGCGAAAACTACTCCTAAAATCCTATATGTTTTGCTCACATCATCGGATGAGGAACATTGGAGTGAAGTCAAAGGAAGCAGACTTCAGGGTGAGACACGAAAGATGACATTGCGAAGCCGTGCACTTTATGCATCCGAGGGACGTGGCCGGATGAAGAGAGCTTCGGTGAGGGACTCTAAGGGAGATGAGAGAATGAGTGATTGTAACAATAGCTCATAGGTGAACTTGGCAGAATGGTTAAGTGTCAGATGCTCAAACTTATGTTTGAGGTTTTACCCGACGTATGGATAAGTCGGATGCTCAAACATGAGTTTGAGGTTTCTATTCGACGAATGGAAGTGTCGGATGCTCAGACATATAGTTTGATATTTACTCGATAGTCGGATGCTCAAACAAATGGTTTGTTTGAGGTTTTACCTGACACTAATCTACTGATATAGATATCAATCGACTGCTCTAGGTTGATGGAACTCGACTGGTGCTCGATTGGTGTTTGATTGATGGCCTTCTGGCCCAGCAGTTGACTGCTAGGGTTTAGTAATCGACTACTGCACCATCAATCAACTCCCAATGGATGACAGTTGACTGATGAAGGTGGTCGCGGACACAGAGGGTTTGAAAGTCGACTGATCGCCTGGATCAATTGACTGATGACTCTATCAGTCGACTGATGGACATGATCAGTTGACTGATGAGGGAGTCGTTCGCTGGACACCAACGTGGATGAAGCCATTATAAGGCAACAACTATAACATCAGTCAACTGATGACATGCATCAGTCGACTGCTCGCTGCCCAACGGAAAGAATGACCTCTTCTCTATAAGAAGAGGCCTTGGGTGCTCTTGGGAGGCTAATTCTTAACTCCTAAATTTCTTCCAAGTGTCCAACACGTTTTAACACTCCTCTTCTTGTGTTTATTTCAATCTTATTGTAAGATGGAGTGATTTTGTAAGAAAGGTTTACCTCCACCTTGAAGGAGAGATTAGTGATTGTTAAGGGAGTGATTCGCCGAACGAATCATCCGTGGACTAACGACAAGGGTTGTGAACCGTGTTACATCTTCATCTTAGCATTTTCTTCTCTTTACTTGTATTTTCTTAATTGTCTTTATTGTTAGTATTTCCACTGTGCTAACTTCGATTGTAGACCATTAAGACGCAAGAGAATTTCATCGTACATATCAAGGGTTATTCACCCCCCTTTAGCCGGGCCACGATCCTCCAACATCAAGGTCAATGAGGTGCTTGAGAATTCTAGGCCATTGGGGCATTCGAATGCTCGGGCACATGAGGACTAGACACATAAATCAAATGGCTAACTGCTTAGGAGCTCCAGAGATTGGTTGCTCTAGTGTTGGAAGTACTCGGGGAATTGCTACTTGAGAACTTGGAAGATTAATCCCTTGACTTGGAGACTGGCTAGCATTACTGTGGAAGGTTGATTCTAGCTCAAGCACACTAAGATCGGATGCTCGAGCATAGGCCATTGGAAATGCTTGGGAGCTCAAGAGATTATTGCTCAGAGATCGGAGAACAACCACCATGGGCCAATCTTAAGCACTAACTATACCAAGCCCACTTAATGCTTAGGGACCGACTTGTGTCATGTGTGAAGGCTTAGAATGTCGAATCAAGTTTTGTACTCGGGTGCTCGAGGTACTTAGGGATCTTGTTTGATAGTGCTTGAGACTTCGAGCTTCAAATTGGCGGCAATTTACCAAACACAGCAGCCGAAGTTCGGATTTGCCCAAATCGCGCACTATAGTTTCAGAATGACCAAATCGCATGCGTAATTCCCAAAATACCCCTCCCGCCAAACAGCGTTTTTAATGCAAAGATCCCGCATGCATCCGAGGCACATTTCCAAATCCCGAGCCATCGAAACGTCCCGTCCAAACAAGTCACCACATTACCGTCTTCGTGTCTTCAGCTTCCGGGAAATCTTCGAGCGCACAAAAACTTGGAAAAGCTTAGACTCCATTTTTCCTCCTGCTTCATTACGTTAGTTTCCAAATTCTTGGAATTTCATCGAGACGCTTCGAGGTAATATGGTGTCGTCCTCTCATTTAACTAGAGTTTTACCCATTTCTTACTCGGTTTTAGGGTTTCCGTTGAAAGGCGTACATCTCATTGGGTTTTTTTCTACCATTTCGTGTTGCAGAATGAGTCAAGCATCCGATTCAACCTCTCCTTCACCGGCCAAGGTATGTGTCGCATTCCTTGCTTTAGTCCAATATGAAGTATGCCATATGTTTAAAATGATTTCTCCGTTATGGTTTTGGAATGGTTTCAAACATTCAAATACAAATGGACGATCTCTTCAATCTGTATATGAATTAGATAAATAGAGCCGTAAATTCCCAGCACCGTGGTAATGGGATTAAAACTCCCAGCACCAGGGAGATGAACTAGTCAAGAAAAATCGTGGTGCTGGGAATTTCTATCCCAGCACCACCGTGGTAATGGGATTAAAACTCCAGCAACACTATGGTGCTGGGAATGTAATTTCCAGCACCATGTACATATAAGTTGCCGGATTTGTTGGTGGTGCTGGGAATTAAAACCCCAGCAACACAGTGGTTCTGCGTTTAAAAATCTCAGCACCAGGGAGATGAATTAGTCAAGAAAAAAGGTGGTGCTGGGAATTTATATCCCAGCACCACCGTGGTAATGGGATTAAAACTCCCAGCAACACCATGGTGCTGAGAATGTAATTTCCAGCACCATGTACATATAAGTTGCCGGATTTGTTGGTGGTGCTGGGAATTAAAACCCCAGCAACACAGTGGTTCTGCGTTTAAAAATCCCAGCACCAGGGAGATGAACCAGTCAAGATAAATGGTGGTGCTGGGAATTTATATCCCAGCACCACCGTGGTAATGGGATTAAAACTCCCAGCAACACCATGGTGCTGGGAATCTAATTTCCAGCACCATGTACATAAAAGCTGCCGGAATTGTTGGTGGTGCTGGGAACTAAAACCCCAGCAACACAGTGGTTCTGCATTTAAATATTCGGACCGGGAGATGGGTAGTCGAGATAAATGGTGGTCTTTGAATTTATATCCCAGCACCACCGTGGGCCTGGGATATAAATTTCCAGCACCATGGAGAGGGAACCTGGCCGAGAAAAAGAGTGGTGATGTCAATTTTTTTTTACAGGATTATTGCAAAGAATTGTCGAATCTCAAATTTGTTTTTTACAATTACAAAATGAAGGAATAAATTATGTATTTTGTAATTGTTAGGAAAATAATGAGTGTCTGAAGAAAGCTATGATGGACGTTTTAGGCCACTTTATTGAATTTTTGGAGGTCCAAGTGCTAAAGGAAGCAGCGCCCGTCGGTTTGTTTACATGAAAGGCACGAGAGATAATTAAACAAACTCCATTTCTTTGTTTTTGAATATACAAGACATTCCACAAATTTGGAATATTGGTCAATATATTTCAAAGTTGGGATTCGACAAGTAAAAGCTTTAAGTTTTCAACTGTGCCAGTTGCTTTCACCAGAAGAGATGTGTCCCTTTTGCTCGGTATTGCAGATAGAGGGGCTTATGTTCCTATGAATTCAACTAATGCATCAGGTGCTCTTTTCAATTCTCAATTCTCCAAAAAAGAACCAACTAGATCGAGGTTAGAGTTTTTGCTTAAAACCTTTGCTACTAGAGTAGAAGTAGATGAAGATGTTTTGGTATTTTGTAAGTTGTATGTATTGTATATATTTGCTTGTGTGTTGTTCTGTACTACTACATATAAGGTCCCCATAGGTCTTGTAGATATTGTAGATGATTTTGACAACATAGGTAGTTTCAATTGGGTCGAAGCCATCCATCAATTTATGGCTCCACAATTGCCTACTATTGGAGATATATGTTCATCTAATAATACGATTCATTCTTGAAGCCGAATTCCTTATCTAAAGGGGTTTTCTGCCTTTTGGTATAAGTTCTTTCTTACTAAATAATTTTTCTTTTATATTTACGTAAGTATGTAACACTTCGATATGGCGAGGCTTGGTTTATGGAAACATGTCCCAATCCAGAGACCGTACAATACTGAAGGCCCACGAATAAATAAGTGGAGGGCAACTCCTTCACATATTAGCAAGGTCAGGAATTTATTGGAGCAAGTCTCCCCTGAACAGGTAAATAGAAGACCACAACTTAGCAGTTTTTTTATTTTTAAGTTATCTAAATAATTGTTGATTTTTGATAGGTCATTGTTGATCTAGTATGTACAGTAGTGAAAATATATTGCTTGATAAGGTTGACTATTATATTGAAAATACTCCTCATCCAATAGAGACATCATCATCACAAACTATACAAAAAAATACCCTACTAGTGAATGCCATGAGTGTTTAGTTTATCGGAGACAACTCAAAGAGTTAAGAATGGAAAACATGGCACTAAGCGAAAGGGTAAAAGAACTAATGGAAATTATAGGAAGAGAAGGTATGGAGCACGAACCAAATAAGCTGAAGTTGACCCTCAACCTCAGGAACCAATTGCCGGTGAACAAGGCGGCGAGATAGAACCGCTATGATTACGGGGATACTCCGTTGATAGTCCTTTATGGGCAAAATTGGTACCTCAAGCAAAGCAAAAGAAAAAGCATGTTGAGTTATTAGAAAGGGCAACTTTGATAAAGAAGTAAAGAAGTAGAAGTGTTTTGACAAGAAAGGCAAACAAAAATTGGTATGAATGAATTGCAAGCGAGGATATTATCGTATTTTGGAAGAAGATGAAAAAGATCTTGTGAGGATGAAGCAATAATTGATAAACTCAACCAAATGAGAATGGAAGTCATTGCGGTTAGTCGAATACTTCCCAAAATTAGTTTGTGTTATTTTATTTAAATAACTAATATTATTTTGTATTATAGTATGTCAAGAAAAAGTGTAAGACAGCAAAGAACCAGAAACAAGATGCTGATGTGACCTACTTGCTAAAAAGTTTAGAAAAAATAAAGTATGGTAGTTACATCCACCATTACATTCAAAATTTTATTACAATATTATAAAGTGCAAATATTTATTTACGATTAAATTTTTTTGTAGGCCGATACTTGAGTTATGTTTGGGAGGAAGGTCCTTTTCATTAACTCTGAATTCTTTATACTGGAGTTAATGGATGCATTTTCACAGATGGGAGGTTATCGATACATTTTGCTCAATTCTTTTTAGGGGCCTCCTCTTCATGTAGGTCATATAACAAGTCTGCGTATTGCTCATCCTTGTTCATTTGTAAGGAGTTAAATTATCTTGTATTTTCACGACATTTGATGTTATACTAAGCTGTTTAAATATTTTCCTCTACACACAATTTGATCGACATTAAGATTATCGTGGAAAGGCGCCACAAGACAAATCATAAACAGACATGAATGATGGAGAGGTTAGATATATTTTATACCTCTAAATCTTGACCAAACTCACTTTCACTGTTGTGTATCGACACAAAAGCAATGAGTTTCAATCATTACAACTCCATTTCATATGGTGGAAGATCAAAAGTGATTTTGAAGCGGTGGTGAGTAGTTAAATATTTTAAATATAGATATTCCATCAATTTAACTTTGTTATCATTAATGAATAGTTATGTTAACTTAGTCATCGTTTAATTATAGGTATCCCAATTTAAAGGATATTCACCTAAGGAGCTTAGATTCATCCATGTTTACAAGGCTATTACCCCATCGGAATTTGAGTTTACATTACAGATTGTCCCCAACAAGTGGCAAGGTACTAAAGAAAAATCTTGAGCGTGAAAATTATACTTTTGAATTGAAATATAAAATTTTCTTTGCATGTTTACAAGATGATTGTGCCTTCTTTGTGATGCAATACATGAGATATACGCTTTATGGTGAGAAGATTGACTTGAACAAGCGGACATGACCAAATTCGAATAGATGTCTCTGTCTGATTTTAAGGGATGAGTTCTTCTGATGTAATTTTAGAAGTGTTGGTGGGAGTATGACAATGCATTGTTGTAATTAATGAAATTTGCTAATTTGTAAATGATCTTGCTTCCCATAGATCAATGATATTGTAAATATGTTTATTGTTTGTGTTTGAGCTTTAATAAATGTTATATAATATATTATTGATACTGCTTTAGTCTTGACAATGAAATCCAGACCACAGGATTAAATTTTGCATTACGTGGTTGGGATTTTAACGGCTCACGCATAATTTCGAACTCACCAGAAATACGGTGGTCTTGAATTTAACTCCCAGAACACGTGGTGGTGGGAATTAAAGTCGGCACCGTATGCGATTCAATCGGTGAGAAATAAGGTGGTCGGGAATTAAAATCTCGAACTCAATGATCTGGGATTTTAAAGATTCGCATACTTCGAACTAGTTCAGAGATCTTTGGGAATTTAACCCCGAACACAGTGGAAAAGTCTCACCACACGCACGTAATGGCCAAGAAATAAGGTGGGAAAATTCCGGAACATAATGGTCTGGGATTCTAATTCCTAGGACCACGAACACTTTCAGCCAGGAATACGGCAGGTCGTAATTATAATCCCAAATCGGTGGTCCTCGAATTTATTTCAGGACCACGCATATTCGAATGGTGAGAATAAGGTGGTCTCGATTCACCCCAGACCACATAATGTGGGGAACACACAGTGGTCAATTTCACCCGACCACGCATACTTAGAATCGTCGAACACACGGTGGGGATTTCAATTCAAGTACGCACACTTCAAACAGTAGGAAATAAGGTGGTGTGACAATTTAAAAGAACACGGTGGTCTATGTAGGGCCATCGATGGATTTTGCCAAAACCCGTTGATGGACTACATGAGTCAGTCTCGAAATCTTTACATCGTGAAAGACTTAGCGTGCGTCGTTGCGTCGATCTTGATCCTCTACCTCCGCGGTTACGGGCGGTGATTTCAAAATTGGGTGTAAACCTAATCACGCCTTGAAAATCGAAATTTTGGACCACGACAGAGTAAAGTCGAGTTTGGTCGACGAAGTTGGTGACTAGGTGCCATCAGGTTTGACCAAACCCATTGATGGACTCAGAGAGTCAAATTTTACATCGATTGAAAGACCTAACGGCTTCACATGTTGTGCGTCGGCAAACCGTTGTGATCCTCCGCCTCCCGCCTCGTGCCGCCACGCGGGGCGATTCAAAATGTGGTCTGAATTAAATCCCGTGAACACGTGGTCGAAATTTAATTCCCGGACGCGCCGCGACCGCCGAGAAATAAGGTGGTGTTAAACAGAACACCGGTGGTGCAAGTGAATTCTCAAATCACGCATGATCGACGAGCAAATCGCGTCGAATAAATTCAGAACACTTAATCGAAATTCGAACGATTTATTCGATCCGTCGGTAGTGGCGAGAAAAGTCTTTGGGAATCTTAATCCGGGAACACGTTAGTCTTTGAAAGTGAATTCCACCACGCATCTGATTTGAATTGGCCAGAAGACGGTGTCTTTGGGAATGTAACTCCGGGAACACTGGGTCGAAATATAATTCTGACCACGTCCATTTGCGAATTGGCCAGAAATAGGGTGGAATCTTCAGAACACGGTGGTCTGAAATTTAATCACATCACGCAGAAAATCATCACAAAAATCATAAAGTTGAAGTGGTTGAAATATTTAACAAAGTATATATTTCCATAATTGCAGATACTACAGTTGCAAACACCTTTGCGTGACTAATGACTTTACAGCACCTTGGTGTAGTTACATATCTAAAACTACGTATAGTCTTATAACATATCCCACTCAAAATAGCATTGCAAACAAAATTGTACTCTATTCCCAAGACCATTGAGCTCCTCGCCGTATCGATCTGAATCTTTTAGGGTACCCAAATAGTAGGCTCAATGTATCGTATTATAAAATGCTATCATAGCAAAAATTAAAAATTATTAGTCAGCTTATAAAATATGGTATTTACAAAGATTATTAGATATCTTAAGAGCTCAGGACCTGGACTCGCATAAAAGTTTGCATTACAAATTTTTTCACCAGAGATGCCGATTTATCATATCTGAAGAGTGCATCTTTTAAAATTCAATGACCGAAATAAATGCTATGAATCCTCCATACACAAACGCGTTTATTTATTTGAAATCTAATCTAATGCTATCGCTTTCTTCAAATTGAGTGTAAGCCTTCTACGGACAAGGAGTTATAGTGGATGAACTACGAAATTTCAGTCCACTAGTAGGTGGCGGATCATCACGGATTATTGGACAAAATATGTATCGATTGGATTGCCTAGGGTTTTAAAGTTTGCTCGAATGCTTGGGCGCATAATATTAAACATATCCGTGTGTATATATCAAAACACGGGCGTAAAGTTTACAATTCCTTGCAAAGGGCCAAACTTTCACCAGAAAATTGAAATAGTACGTGCTTATTGCCTTTCGATCGAAGCCAAGAAAAATATGCGCTTATGCAATCCCATGTGTCAAAACATTCCAATCAAATATTGTAAGGAAAGAGTCCATGTATAAGTTAATAGCATCGTTCTTCACATCGTCTAGTCACACTTTGACACAAGCGAAAGGGTTATTAGCAACTCCCAAAACATAAGATGAAAGGTATATACAAAGAATATAAGATTGTCTTACTCTATTTTTTAGTTTCAATAAAGACTATCCATTTGGATCATTCTTGTCAGTAAACAAAATAAATCGTTGAGTTTGAAATATTTTTGAAAAATAGATCGAACAGATACTCACCTCAAAATCCTGCTTGGCGTCGTCAGTGTTGGTGTTTTTTTTCTGGAGACTTGTGTGATCTGATCTTCACCCTCCTCTTATGATTTCCCTTTTTATCTGGCACGACTCTGCTCGATGTTTGGCTCTGCAGGAGATATTAGTTCAGGATACTAATAGCCTTGGTGGGGACAATTAGAGTTTCAACTCTCCTTCTTTTAGGGATGTTTGAAAACCATGAAGGAGGGAGGCTTCTAAGGCTAGGGGGTGATAGACCGTCAAGAGTCTTCTTCCTCACACAAACCTTTCGCCTAGTGTATGCAGAAGAAGGCTGTTGGGTTTGTACAGCTTGTATAGGCTGTGATTGTAACCCCTCTACATCTCGGGATTATAAATTGAGTTGAAGCTCGATAAATGTCTTTTGTGATTAATGCCACAATTATATCATCCCTTTCACTTATCTCGTTGTCCTTCCTCTTCCTGACCTCCCTACTTAAGGAAGCGACCATCGAACAACAAGAAAAGACAATACAGGAGCTTCTTCAAGAGTTAGAGGAGGTCAGAAAGAGGAAGGACAACGAGATAAGTGAAAGGGATGATATAATTGCTGAAAAAGAAGCATTAATCGCTGAAAAGACAATCGAGCTTCAACTCAATTTACAATCCCGGGATGTAGAGGTTACAATCACACTTATACAAGTCAGTAAACCCAACGACCTCTTCCGCATACACTAGGCGAAGGTTTGTGTGAGGAAGAAGGCTCTTGACGTATCACCCCTAGCCTTAGAAGCCTCCTCCTCCTTCATGGTTTTCAAACATCCCTAAAAAGAAGGAGAGTTGAAACTCTAATTGTCCCCACCAAGGCTATTGAGTATCCTCGAGACCCTAATATCTCTCTGCAGAGCCAAACATCGAGCGGTGAGTCGCCAGATAAAAAGGGAAATCAATCACGAGGAGGGTGAACCCAAATATCGACACCGCACACAAGTCTCCACGAAAACAACCAACACTGACGACGCGAGAGGATTTTGGAGGTGAGCATAAGTTATCTGTCTATCTATTTTTCGATAAAATATTTCTGAAACTCAACAGTTTTATTTTGTATACAACAAGCTTATAAAGAATTCGTCGGTAAGATAGATCCAAACGTCGGGGAGTCTTTATTGAAACTAAAAAAAATAGAGTAAGACAATCTTATATTCTTTGTATATACCTTTCATCTTATGTTTTGGGAAGTTGCTAATAACCCTTCCTTGTGTAGTGTGACGATAGGACCAAAGGTGGAAGAACGATGCTATTAACTTATACATGGACTCTTTCCTTACAATATTTGATTGGAATGTTTTGACACATGGGGATTGCATAGCGTATATTTTTCGTCTTAATGAGCAAAGGCAAGGTGACGATGTGCATTTATAACTCAATTTTGTAATGATTCGTGAAGTTTTGGCCCTTTGCAAGGAATTGTAAACTTTACGCTTTTAGATTTTTTATATCAGATATGTTTAATATTATGCGCCAAGCATTCGAGCAAACTTTAAAACCCGTGCAATCCAATCAGATACATATTTTGTCCAATAATCCGTGACGATCACTGCCACCTACTAGTGGCCGACTTGGAAATTTCAGAGTTCATCCACTACAACTCCTTGTCCGTCAGGAAGGCTTACACTACTCAATTTGAAAAGCGAAGCATTAGATTAGATTTCAAACTAAATAAACCGTTTGTGTATGGAGGATTCATAGCATTTATATTCGGTCCCGTGTTGAATTCTTTAAAAGATGCACTCTTCAGTATTATGATAATCGGCATCTCGCTGGCAAAAAATTTGTAATGCAAACTTTAAGGCCGAGTCAGTGGTCCTGCATAAAGCTCTTCGTAAGACATCTAATAATCTTTGTAAATACCATATTTTATAAGCTAGCATTGGACTAATAATTTTTAATTTTAAATGATTGCATTTTTTATAATACGATACATTGAGAGCCTACTATTTGGGTACCTAAAAGATTCAAACAAAGCAGGATACGAGGAGCTTGATTCGTGGTGAATAGAACAATGCGACTCATTTTGTTTGCAATTATAATGTGTTGTATAGTGGGATATGTTATAAGACTATACGAGTTTTAGATATGTAACTACACCAAGGTGTCTACTGTAAAGTCATTAGTCAAAGGTGTTTGCGTAATCTGTAGTATTTGTACAATTATGGAATATATATACTTTGTTAAATATTTCAACCACCACTTTATGATTTTGTGATATGATTTCTACGGTGAATTAAATTTCGAGGACCGTGTTCTGATTAAGATTCCCAAGACCACCTATTTCTGGCCAAGAATGGACGTGGTCCGAGAATTATATTTCCAGACCAGCGTGTTGGGAGTTACATTCGACCACCGTATTCCTGGCCAATTCGAATCAGACGCAGGCCGGGAATTCACTTTCAAAGACTAACGTGTTCCTCGGGATTAAGATTCGCACCACCTTTTCTCGGCGCGAATGGACGGTGCCGAATTAAATTTCAGACCACCGTGTGTTCGGATTTAATTCGACCACATTTTATCTTGTCGTGACATCAGACGCTGGCCGGGAATTCACTTAAAGACCACTGTTCTCGGGTTTAGATGCCGACCACCTTATTTCTCACCAGTCGCAAACGGACGTGATCCTGGGAATTAAATTTCGGGACCACCGTGTTCTGGATTTAATTCGATACCACATTTTCAGAATCGTGCCCCGCGCCAAGTGGCACGAGGTCAAATGGGAGGCGGGAGGATCACAACGGTTTGCTCGACGCAACATGTGGCCGTAGGTCTTTCAATCGATGTAAAGAATTGAATTTGAACTCTGTAGTCCATCGATGGGTTTCGGTCAAAACCTATTGATGGCCCTAGTCACCTCAACTTCGTCCAAACCAACTCTGTGGCTTTGGGACTTGCCCTCCGTATCGTGTCCAAAATTTCGATTTTCAAGGCGGTGATTAGGTTTACACCCAATTTTGAATCAGGCCGCCAACCGCGCGCCAAAGGGAGGTAGGAGGATCGAAGGAAGTTTCGACGCAACACCATGTGAAGTCGTTAGGTCTTTGATGTAAAGATTTCGAATTTGACTCATGTAGGTCCATCAATGGGTTTTGGCCAAAATCCATTGATGGCCCTACAGACCACCGCTGTGTTCTGGAATTTAAATTGTCGACCACCTTATTCTACTGTTTGTGCACGTGGTAATCGAATTGAAATCCTGACCATCGTGTTCCCGACGTTTAATCAGACGTGGGTCTGAATTGAAATCTGTGACCACCGCGTGTTCTCGGCGATTCTAAGATGTGGTCCCGGGAATCAAATCCGCGACCACCTTATTCTCAAATTTCGAACGTACGTTCCGAAATAAATTCGTGACCACCGAGTTTCGGGATTATAATTACCACGACCACCGTATTCCTGCGAATTGTCTGGTCCCGAATTAGAATCGAGACCATTATGTTCCCGGGAATTTAATTCGACCACCTTACTTGGCGATCAAATCAGCATGGTGGTGGGACTTTTTTCCCAAAGACTTATATTCTGGAGTTAAATTCAAGACCACCGTATTCGACGTGAACAGTATGCGTGATCTCGGAATTAAAATCCCGTGATCATTGAGTTCTGGGATTTTAATTCAGACCACCTTATTTCTCGCCTGGGTGAAGACATGGTTTGGGACTTTAATTCCCACCACCACCGTGTTCTGGGAGTTAAATTCCCGACCATCGTATTTCGGTGAGTTGAATTATGCGTCTTTGTGAATTAAAATCCCGAACCACGCATGTAATGAAATTTAATCCCAGGGTCATTGTGTTCCTGGGATTTCATTGTCAGTACCAGCAAAGTATTGAACAATATATTATATAACATTTATTAAAGCTCAAACACATACAATAAACATATTTACGATCGCTGATCTATGGGAAGATCATTTACAAATTAGCAAATTTCATTAATTACAATAATGCATTGTCATACTCCCACCGAACACTTCTAAAATTACATCAGAAGAACTCATCCCTTAAAATTGAGACAGACATCTATTCGATTTGGTCATGGCTTGTTTGAAGTCAATCTTCTCACCATAAAGCACATCTCATGTATTGCATCACAAAGAAGGCAATCATCATTGTAAACATGCAAAGAAAAATTTTATATTTCAATTCAAATGTATAATTTTCACGTTCAGTATTTTTCTTTTAGTACCTTGCCACTTGTTGGGGACAATCAGTTGTAACAGAAACTCAGCTGTCGATGGGGTAATAGCCTTGTAAACATGGATGAATTGCTGCAAGCTCCTTAGGTGAATATCCTTTAAATTGGGATACCTATAATTAAACGATGACTAAGTTAACATAACTATTCATTAATAGATAACAAAGTTAAATTGATGGAATATCTATATTTAAAATATTTAACTACTCACCACTGCTTCAAAATCAGCTTTTGATCTTCCACCATATGAAATGGAGTTGTAATGATTGAAACTCATTGCTTTTGTGTCGATACACAACAGGTGAAAGTGAGTTTGGTCAGTATTTAGAGGTATAAAAATATATCTAACCTCTCCATCATTCATGTATGTGTTTATGATTTGTCTTGTGGCAGTCTTCCACGATAATCTTAAAGCTGACTGAAATTGTGTGTAGAGGAAAAAATATTTAAACAGTTAGTATAACATCAAATGTCGTGAAAATACAAGATAATTTAACTCCCTTACAATGAACAGGGATGAGCAATACGCAGACTTGTTATATGACCTACATGAAGAGGAGGCCCCCCTAAAAAGAATTGAGCAAAATATATCGATAACCTCCCCATCTGCAAAACAGATCCATTAACTCAGTATAAAGAATTGAGTTAATGAAAAGGACCTTCCTCCCAAACATAACTCATTATCGCCTACAAAAAATTTAATCGTAAATAAATATTTGCACTTTATAATATTGTAATAAAATTTTTGAATGTAATGGTGGATGTTTTTATTTTTTTTTCTAAACTTTTTAGCAAGTAGGTCACATCAGCATCTTGTTTCTGGTTCTTTGCTGTCTTACACTTCTTCTTGACATACTATAATACAAAAATAATATTAGTTATTTAAATAAAATAACACAAACTAATTTTGGGAAGTATTCGACTAACAATGACTTCCATTCTCATTTGGTTGAGTTTATCAATTATTGCTTCATCCTCACAAGATCTTTTCATCTTCTTCCAAAATACAGATAGTATCCTCGCTTGCAATTCATCCATACCAATTTTTGTTTGCCTTTCTTGTCAAACACTTCTACTTCTTTACGACTTTATCAGTTGCCCTTCTAATAACTCAACATCGAAATTTACATCTTTTTCTTTTGCTTTGAGGTACCAAATTTTGCCCACAGTGGACTATCAACGGGAGTATCCTCGTAATCATAGCGGTTCTATCTCGCCTCTTGTCTTCGGGCAATTGGTTAAGGTTGAGGGTCAACTTCAGGCTTATTTGGTTCAGGCTCCATACCTTCTCTTCCTATAATTTTCATTAGTTCTTTTACCCTTTCAGTTAGTGCCATGTTTTCCATTCTTAACTCTTTGAGTTGTCTCTGATAAACTAAACACTCATGACATTCACTAGTAGGGTATTTTTCTTGTATAGTTTGTGATGATGATGTCTCTATTGGATGAGGAGTATTTTCAATATAATAGTCAACCATATCAAGAAATATATTTTCACTATGTGTACATACTAGATCAATAATGAACTATAAAAAAATCAACAATTATTTATATAACGAAAATGAAAAACTGCTAAGTTGTGGTCTTCTATTTACCTGTTCAGGGGAGACTTGCTCCAATAAATTCCTGACCTTGCTAATATGTGAAAGAGTTGCCCTCCACTTATTTATTCATGGGCCTTCAGTATTGTACGGTCTCTGGATTGGGACATGTTTCCAGAAACCAAGCCTGCTCATATCGAAAGTGTTACATACTTACGTAAATATAAAAGAAAAAATTATTTAGTAAGAAAGAACTTACAGCCAAAAGGCCGGCAAACCCCTTTAGATAAGGAATTCGGCTCTTCTGCGCAACTGTATTATTAGATGAACATATATCTCCAATAGTAGGCAATTGTGGAGCCATAAATTGATGGATGGCTTCGACCCAATTGAAACTACATATGTTGTCAAAATAAACTACAATATCAACAAGACCTATGGGGATCTTATATGTAGTAGCAACACACAATCTAATATATACAATACATACAACTTATAAAATACCAAAACATCTTCATCTACTTCTACTCTAGTAGCAAAGGTTTTAAGCAAAAACTCTAATCTCGATCTAGTTGGTTCTTTTTTGGAGAATTGAGAATTGAAAAGAGCACCTGATGCATTAGTTGAATTCATAGGAACATAAGCCCCTCTATCCGCAATACACTGAGCAAAGGGACACATCTCTTACGGTGAAAGCAATCGTAGCGATTGAAAACTTAAAGCTTTTACTTGTCGAATCCCAACTTTGAAATATATTGACCAATATTCCACGAATTTGTGGAATGTCTTGTATATTCAAAAAAACAGCAAATGGGGTTTGTTTAATTATCTCTGTGCCTTTCATGTAAACAAACCGACGCGTTGCTTCCTTTAGCACTTGGACCTCCAAAAATTCAATAAAGTGGCCTAAAATTTGGTCCATTGCAGTTCTTCTTCACATTCATTATTTCCCTAACAATTACAAAATACATAATTTATTCCTTCATTTTGTAATTGTAAAAACAAATTTGAGATTCGCAATTCTTTGCAATAATCTGTAAAAAAAATTGACATCACCACTCTTTCTCGGAGTTCCTCTCCATGGTGCAAATTTATATCGGCCCACGGTGTCTTTGGGATATAAATTCAAGACCACCATTTATCTCGACGCCCATCTCCTCGTGCCGAATATTTAAACAGAACCACTGTGTTGCTGGGGTTTTAGTTCCCAGCACTACCAACAATTCCGGCAGCTTTTATGTACATGGTGCTGGAAATTAGATTCCTAGCACCATGGTGTTGCTGGGAGTTTTAATCCCATTACCACGGTGGTGCTGGGATATAAATTTCCAGCACCACCATTTATCTTGACTGGTTCATCTCCCTAGTGCTGGGATTTGTAAACGCAGAACCACTGTGTTGCTCGGGTTTTAATTCCCAGCACCACCAACAAATCCGGCAACTTATATGTACATGGTGCTGGAAATTACATTCCCAAAGACCATGGTGTTCTTTGGGAGTTTTAATCCCATTACCACGGTGGTCTTTGGGATATAAATTCCAAAGACCACCTTTTTCTTGACTAGTTCATCTCCCCAGGCCGAGATTTTAAACGCAGAACCACTGTGTTGCTGGGGTTTTAATTCCCAGCACCACCAACAAATCCGGCAACTTATATGTACATGGTGCTGGAAATTACATTCCCAGCACCATAGTGTTGCTGGAGTTTTAATCCCATTACCACGGTGGTGCTGGGATAGAAATTCCCAGCACCACGATTTTTCTTGACTAGTTCATCTCCCTGGTGCTGGGAGTTTTAATCCCATTACCACGGTGCTGGGAATTTACGGCTCTATTTATCTAATTCATATACAGATTGAAGAGATCGTCCATTTGTATTTGAATGTTTGAAACCATTCCAAAACCATAACGGAGAAATCATTTTAAACATATGGCATACTTCATATTGGACTAAAGCAAGGAATGCGACACATACCTTGGCCGGTGAAGGAGAGGTTGAACCGGATGCTTGACTCATTCTACAACACGAAATGGTAGAAAAAAACCCAATGAGATGTACGCCTTTCAACGGAAACCCTAAAACCGAGTAAGAAATGGGTAAAACTCTAGTTAAATGAGAGGACGACACCATATTACCTCGAAGCGTCTCGACGAAATTCCAAGAACTCGGAAACTAACGTAATGAAGCAGGAGGAAAAATGGAGTCTAAGCTTTTCCAAGTTTTTGTGCGCTCGAAGATTTTCCGAAAGCTGAAGACACGAAGACGGTAATGTGGTGACTTGTTTGGACGGGACGTTTCGATGGCTCAGGATTTGGAAATGTACCTCGGATGCATGCGGGATCTTTGCATTAAAAACGCTGTTTGGCGGGAGGGGTATTTTGGGAATTACGTGCGCGATTTGGTCATTCTGAAACTATAGTGCGCGATTTGGACAAATCCGAACTTCGGCTGCTGTGTTTGGTAAATTGCCGTCAAATTGGAGAATGAGGGCACTTGGCGATGGGTTATGGCTATGGCCTTGGGGAGCTTGGGATTTTGGCCTCTAATGTGGGGGCTTGAGCATCTCCAACAGGAGGATGCATATTTGAGATTGTCCATTTTGATATAAAATTGGCACTTACAGTGATACTAGTACATGTATCTAAGTCCCTAGATATTGACTTAGCGTTGACACTTTGTTAGACAAAAATAATGTTCCTAGGATAATACTATACATTTTGCTCACTATATATACATTTACCCTTTCATCAAAATAAAGTAGGATAAAAAGTTGCATCTTCATCGTATTTAACCATCATCTCAAATGGATACTTTTCCTATAAAATATTTAAATAACTAATTTATTAAGGCATGCATATTTCAACAAAAGGACATCTATTTATAAGTTTGAGAGAGCATTTAGTTTTCACAGAAGGACCTTGTAGCTAGTACAATAATATAATTATATTAATGAGCAAGAGTCAATCTTCGGAGGCTGCGAGTCTTTCGGAGTGTCTGTCCTCCTGCCATGCCAGTCTTAGATTGAACAATATATTCTCCGTGATTTATCTCCTTCTGTTAACTGTGGAACTGACTGACAGAGGTATTGAGGACGAACGAATCCCCTTTTACACTGATATAGTAATTTCACTTTGCTTGTGACCAAGATAATGAATCTTAGTGAGTAGTTCCATACAGTGATCTCAACTTTATTCAAGAGTTTGTTTTATTTCAATGATGATAAACCTATAATTATTTCCTAGACAAAATAAATGTATGCTACTAAATGACAAATATACTAATCTTTCATGTTGAGCCTACACAAATGCTTAGTAAGCTACCAAGGTAAACATCTATTGGATGCTAAGCTCTTAACATCCCGGAGCTTTTTTCCTTGAAATTGTCGACTATTATAGACACCAGCTTCCTTGGTAACCAAACCTGCACACAATGCTCTTCGATAGAAATTTCAACATAGCCTCGGTTCTGGTTTAACTTATTTGGAGAAGTCATCAACATCGACGAAGAGGAACTTCTTTTGTGTAGGCCTAGTTGAAAATGTGCCTATGATATTCAACTCCCACTAGTCAAAAGAGCAAGAGGATATTACTATTTTCAAGGGGCTTGACGAGGTGTTAAGATTGTCGATGATGCTTTTGAAAATTGAGACAGGTTGCTACCAAATGGCCAGTGTATACTTATAAAATGGACCAAAAGTACCATGTTTGCAAGACCTTCTGAGCTAAATCCTTCCCTCTACATGACTTCTACAACTGCCTTCATTGATTTTTCACATCACGTATTCAACCTTTGTAGACCCTAAGCACTTTAGCAAAGGGGCGAGAGAAAGCTCGTTTGTAAAAGACCTCTCCAAGCAGCGTGAAGTAAATAACCATTCTTTTCAATTGTTGTGTCTTTCTCAAGCTCTTAAGAAGCTATCCATACATGAGGAAAGCTGATATTTCCTTCCTCCAATCGATCGAGTGAATGCAAGTCAACTCAAGAGTCAGAGGTTGATCAATCTAAGTTGTTAGCTCCACTTGGACTATGTTAGCCATCCTAACCAACTCATTTGTCTTCTTATTTTCCTTCCTAGGTATTTTCCATAGGAAGATGTCTTGGAACTTAGTCTTAATCCTTTTAAAAACCTTGGCATACTTCTCAAGTTGTTCATTCTTAACCTTTTTTTACACCCCTTCTAATTTCAAGTTGCCAATTCGGAATCTGAATAGATCATTTGGTAGGCCCCAAACTTCTAGTAGCTTGCGGGCCTATCATCAGGGCTTTGTACTCGCTCTTATTATTAGAGGCTTTAAAGTTGAGTGGCACCGCTAACTTATATCTCATCCCCTTAAGGTGATATGAACATGATCCCAACTCCTCTATTTTGACTTGTCAAAGGTCCATCTACGAAGACCTTTTAGACCTCTTCTTCCTCCTCTCCTAAAGTCTTAGCAAGGAAGTTTGCTAATGCTTGGGATTAGATTGCGATTCGTAGCTGATATTATATGTTGTACTCACTGAGCTCGATCATCTATTTGATTAGCCTTTCCAAAGCCTTAGGATGAGTTAGGATACACCCCACGACGTTGTTGGTTAATACTATGATAGGATGAGAGAGGAAGTATAAATAGAGGCTTTGAGCTATCAAAACTAACACTAGGATCAACTTCTCCAATGTATTATATCACAACTCAACATCCTTAAGAAGGTAGTTGGTGAAGTATATAGGTTGTTGCACCATGTCTTTCTAGCAAAAAGGGATCGAGTCGACAACCCCTCAGTGATTGAGTGATACACCCATAGTCACTCCCCTGACATCAATCTAGATAACATCAGTAAGTGGGCCAAGTATCCGTTGAGCTCGTTTAAAGACTATTCACACTTTTTATCCCACATAAAGTGAGCTAAATTCTTAAGTATCTTAAAGAAAGGCATGCTCTAATCGGTCGACCAAGAGATGAACATGTTAATGCAGGCAACACCATATGGTCAAACTTATGTTTTGATGTATGACATAAGAGTTTAAAGTTAGGTTATGTGCGATCTAATATGTGTGTGTCAAGTTTACAAATATAGAAAAACTTGACAAGGGGGATCTTGGTAGCTAAGGTGATCAGATACCAAATAAATGAAGTTTTGAAGAGTTAGGTATCGAACATCAAGTGACGGAAGTTCTAATAGATCAAAGAAATCAGACATCAGACAGAGGGAGCCTTAGTAGGTCAGGGGACCAAACATTAAGTTGAAGAAGGCAAAACAGATCAGGGAGATTAGACATCTAATAGATGGATCCAAATTTCCTTTGGGCAATTTCATTTCTCTTCAATATATTTATTTTAAATTGCTTTGTTCTTGTACTTTCTTTACTTATGTTTGATTATTAATTTCATCACATATATGTGCAATCAAATATTTACAAGAGGTTTCTTCATTTCTAAAAAGGTTCCAATAAAAAAAAAATATAGAGGACTCATTCGTGTGGAGTAGCAACTTAGGGGATTATCAAATATATCTTCATGCGTTGATTACTAGTCTCAAGGGTCAAAGGTCCACTGTGATTTACCTCCCTTACGATGGCCCGAGGGCGAACTGACAGAGGCCGCTAGGTTGATGATTCCAACATTTTACACAAATTATATTAAATCAACCTATCTTATAATTGTGCTTTTATTTTATTTTCACTGTGCTATTACTTTGCATCTCTTATTTTATTATCAATTTCTTACTTTCGTTATTTATTATCATTTCTGTGCCTGTTTTATTTTTAACCATGCAATTAAAAAATTCTTTTTAATGTTTTACAAATGCAAGATTTAAACAATTTGTTATTGGTCAAAATCAAATATGTGCATTGAAAAGAAGATAGCCATTGAAGAAATATAGGGAAAAAAAGAATAAATTGAAGATCAAGATCTTGTTTAAAAGATAGAATAGAAGAAGGAAAGGAATTTCAAATGGATAAAAATCTATAGGAAAAGAGAAGAGAAAAGAAAAAAAAATATATGAGAAAAAAAAATCCCAATGAAATAAAGAAGCAGAGAAAGGAGAAGGCAAGGAATAATAATAATAAAATCATGTACTGCCATCAACCTAGACAAGGTGTGATAATCAATATTTTTTTTTGTCCCTACCGAGATGACGTAGGGTTACGATACGACGATACTTACAGAAATGACATGCATTGATTTCGAAGAAGATCTAAAGTTTTTTTTTGAATTCAGATGACTCTCACGTATCTTGATTATTATGTCAAAATTCATAGGACTCTTCGTAATTTATCTCTCTCGTAATGACTGTGAGACAAATCGATGAAAACCGCTAGATTGACTTTTATAGATAATCAATATTTTTGTACATTATTTTACATTCATACTTAATGTTTTAATTCTCTAGTATGTTTAATTTCATATTTTATATTATATTTTACAAGTAAGGATTTATTCCGAGTTCATTGTAATTTTTTCTATAAATACAATATTACCCCTAAAGAATTTGTAAATATGATTTTATAGGGAATCGAAGGAGGGCATCGTTCCAGTAAAAACCATGGTCTGGCCATGGCACTTGCCGCTGTCGTGGTCATTGACCTGTTCAAGCCAAGCTCTCCGTGGCAAGAACTACGATACATAGTCATGATCTTGATGACCTATCTAAAATTTCTTTTGATTTCAGATGATTCTCTCTCTGTTTTGTCATCGTGTCAAAGGATCTCGTCTCCCCGTGATTTATCTCCTTCTCGTCACAGTCCTGGGACGAATGTTAAGGGCTACTAATTGGATAAATTTTTAACTTTTACAAATTCTCGACGACCTGATCTAGCAGTTCAGAAATTTTCTATAGCAAGAACCATGGGGCAAACCGTGATATTTACTGTGACTGTGGTTCTTACTGCCTTTGGCCAAAGTACCCACAACAACCACCATGGCCTAGTGTCTTATTTACTTACGTAAACATATTTATCGGTTTTTCAGTTCCGGTTCCGATTCCGATTCGGTTCTAATTGATTTCGGATCCATCGACGTTAGAATCGGTTCCGAATTGATTCCGATTACAAAGTTTTAATTTTGAAATCAATTCAATCCGGATCGGTTCCGAACCGATTTCGAAACGATTCCGGATCGATTCCGAAACGATTCTGTATCATCTTCCTCGAATTTGAACTTCGAAATTCATCTATCACGTCGGTGATCTTATTTTTTTTCGTCGCAAAATAATTTTATAGACATGTTAACATGCTAAAAATTTTCACCCTTAAATTAGCAATCGGAATCCGAATTGATTCTGAAATATTTCCGAAATTAATTGGAACCAAACTGAATCGAAATCGGAACAATTCTGATTTGGTTCCAGAATCAATTCATCTGAATCTATTCCGATTCTGAATTTAATAGACTGATTCTGACTCTATTCCGAATCGAATCGGTCTGTTAAACACATACCTACTACTACTACGATCACAACACTTGGTGGCAGTTCACTTAGAGGAGGATTTAAGAGCGCAACCATCAGATTTTGAGATCAAATCTCATCATCCAACAAGAAAAGGAGATCCTCCACTTCATCGACAAGTCATCCCGTCCTCCAGCGACCACCGGGAGATCTCCCGGTGGTTGTCTCCGTGAGTTCTTGTTGGAACGAATAATGCGCCAGGGGAAGTGAACAATACTAAATATTTTTCTTTGAAATACGTAAGAGTATGCAATGTAAATATAAAATGTAAAATATAATTTTTTTTTTATTTGGTTCATAGTTGAAGACTGTTAATTCAAGATTCGCGATCAGAAATCGCTATTAAAGAGCAATCACTGAATGTCTTTTTCTCACTGACGATAAGAGATTCATTTCTCAAAAAAAAAAAAGAAAATGACAAATGATAATAATCTTATCATCCATTTAGAAGTTAAGTACAAAAGTAACACTAATTATAATTAAATATATCAACATTGAGATGATGAAAATAAAGTACGTGGTTGGAGTTATAGATTTATAGTATTATGACTCCGAAGTTAAATATAATATATAAATTAGTTTTAAAAACTTAATGAAATAATTTAAATTTAAGGTCTATATCATGCTCTGTTTATTTGGGATTATTTACTTTGAAGGAAAAAATAAAATCTACGAAAAAAAAATTTAGGGTGAAAATTTTTTCTTTGTTTGCTTCGAAGAAAAAGAACTATTTTTATTTATGAATTTAAGATTTCATTAGTCAGTAAATTATTTTTTTACTTTAGTTATATATTTTTCGTTAAGAAATTTTTCTCTTGATTTTTTCCTATTAATAAAAATTTACTATTGATCACTGTCAATCGTCATTATCGATCACTGATAGTC
This sequence comes from Wurfbainia villosa, assembly GCA_025175895.1. NCBI lineage: Eukaryota > Viridiplantae > Streptophyta > Magnoliopsida > Zingiberales > Zingiberaceae > Wurfbainia > Wurfbainia villosa. The sequence continues at coordinate 113,977,711 of CM045993.1, forward strand.
CATTTAATTCTAGATTCTCATCATGACAAATTGAGTTTGTATAGACTCTTTTGGACATAACTAATAAAATAGCTGTTCTGACTATAATTTATGATACTCTGTTCATTTTATAAAATATTCGATCCAATCTAACAACGGATATTCATATTCGACACCATCGTCAATCACCGATCACTTATCGTTGTTCACAAGTTAGCAACAACAATGACCATTGTAGGTGATAAATTTTTTTAAAAAATTTTTCTCTCTATTTTTTGTTTCTTTTTTCTTTATATATTTTTTTTCTACGGATATATTTTCATTTTCTTCTTTTTTTCCTACGATTTTTTTTTTCCTTTTGAAATTCTTCTCACGCAAACAGATGCAAAGTCAACGAACTCTTGCGGTCCAACGGTTCAACTTCACCGGTACATGACAGTTCTTGATCCGACGGGTGCAAATGGATCGACCCAGAAGCTGCACGAACCCTCCGGACGCTCCTGGAAGAAACAAACATTCATAATCGCGACCACTATAAAAGGCAAAGGGAGGACGAGCCGTCGCTCATACGAAAGACTTTTGATCGGCTTTCCTTGTTCGCGAAGGAAGAGAGAAATGGATGCGTTCTTCCAATCCCAATCCTACAGCGGATGGACTCACGATTCCTTCAAAAATTTCGCTCGGATCTCTTCGAAGGTTCAAAACCACCTCAAGCTGGTACAGATCGATGTCCTTTTTTCTTTTCCTTTCTTTTTCTTTTCTCGAGTTTCCTTCGTTCTTCGTTTCTTCCTCCTGATTTGATAATTATTTCATAATTTCTCTTCGCATAACAATATTTTGTTTAGATCCGTTTTTTTAAAAAAATTCTTAAGGGTTTCTGTAGTTCATGCTGGAAATTATGATCTGTTTTATGACCTTTCGATTGGGGATGGGATGCAGGTCTACTTGACGCTATGTTGTGCGCTCGTGGCATCGGCGGCTGGAGCTTATCTTCACATTTTGATGAACGTCGGTGGCTTCTTGACAATGGTCGGTTGCTTTGTTAGCATCGTGTGGCTGTTTTCCGCGCCTCCATATGAAGAGGTGAGCCATTCTTCTTAATCATTTGCTTCGGGGAAGATAGCGATGCGTTCTCTTTTTGTTCATCTGATCTTTCTGGCAACAGAAAAAGAGGTTTGGGCTTCTGATGGCAGCATCTGTTTTCGAGGGGGCCTCTATCGGCCCTTTGATTGAGCTTGCCATTGACTTCGACTACAGGTACTGTTTCTCTGGCGTCCATATATGGAGCATTATGATTTTATTTCCTAGAATTCATTTTCTTTGTATGCGAAGCATATTTACTTTTTTATATAGTATATTGCTAGTTCCGTTCAAGTTCTTCGTTATCTTCTCTGAATTACTGCTAGGCATATTGATCTTTGGTCTCGTTAGTTACGTTTAAGTGTGTTGTGGCTGAGACACGGTGATGCGGGGTTTCCCTACAGCGAGGATGACTTGGTGTCTATCGAATCGGATGGTCCGTTGAATCGGCTGGATCGATGATTCATCTCGGATGAGGTTGATTAATGTATTTCGGATGGGCGAGAGAGGAAAACTTGAAAAGAAAATATCGTTAAGGGCGCTGAGAGGGATCTCGATCACGCCTCTCCGTTGCTTAAGTCAGGGATCGACAAGAAGAGTGTAAGGAATGCAATGCAAAGAGAGGAGCAGAGTAGAGAGTTCGAACTTCTTGGATCTCCTCTTATCATCTTTATATAAGCTCGTCAATCTCTATGAAGAGGTATGGGAGGTATAAAATGCATGAGCTTTTTAAGGTGGTGGTCTGCCATATTTAGGAATGATAGAGATCATTACCTCAGTAAATATGGCAGTCGCATGAGGCGTAATTAATGCCGCTCGCGTGTTTGATGAGAGACAAAGTTCTATTAATGCGGTGTCCCCTTGATGTAGACATGGAGGGATGTCTACTTATCGCACGGTGCCTCTGACACGTGATGCCTCATTGGACATCTTAACTTTAACGACTGCCATGTCGACTGTGATCTGAGATATAAATTTATCAAAATATAAATCTGCCGAAATATAAATCTACCTCTCCGATTATATACTAAGTCGGTGTCAAAGTGTATAGCTGCAGATTAGCTAGCGCATCAGCATCTGTTTCTTACAAGTTTTCAAATTGAGAGCTATGACTTGTTGCATAGAAGTCAATATTATTACCTAAAAGTTGATTTGCGGCTCCTAGAGATGCAACAATCTTGACGATAAAAATAGAACAACAGCACCTGCAGTTAGCCTTGTCCAATAAAAATAGTAAGAAAATAAGAGACTAGGCTTTGATTGCTTCTGCTTGTAGGAGAAATGGAAAGCGCTGGTGTTTATAAAACGCAAATTTAAAAATGGCAGTCTAGTGCTCCCGTCAGCCGGGTCCCGGATCTAATGGGATGAAAATGAATGGTTAGTATGAAGTAAACTAACTGGAATGATGACATATTTCAAACTATTTGAATAATTTAAAAAATGCATTATATGAATAGACACATTCTCTCACGCAATAGGTGAAGAGATTTTTTCAGGTTTAAACCTTCATTTTATTATTATTATTTTTTGACCTCATTCATTTTATTATTATTATTTTTTGATCTCATTCTTTTCTATTCCTATGGAAGCACACGCGATACAACTATTAAGTAGTAAAAAGGACAGTCTGGTGCATCAGTAATAGATCTATTGTATACTGTTTTATTTTACTTTGAATTCAAACGATTTTTAAGTTGCAAGGTAATAATTTTACCATTGCTTATATGATTAGATATAAGTATTTATTCCCGTAGTGATTTTACATAATTTGAAATACTTGGTGATGTCAATATAAAGGTATAGAGGAAAAATGGTAAAGAATGCAGGTGGTATTTTCCTTGGAGTTTGATTCATCTCTCATGCTGGTTTTGATGACGACTCCTAGATATGCAACGAACTAGATTTCCCCAGAGAAGAGGAACAAAATCACTGTCAGCATCATGATTTGTATAAAGCATAATATGTGACATGTGAGAGATTCTATTGGTCTCAAATAGGACCATGATTAGGTTTAGGAATTCTACCCGATTGTTTGTCTTGATACAATTCTTTCTTTCCTTCCATGTAGTACGATTTAGGCTGAAGTTACTCGAGTAGAAAGATATCCAACTTCAAATAAATGGAACAAATGAAACATGAGGGAACATTCCTTTCCTTTCCTTTTCTTTCACTTTCAATCCCATTTCCCCTCCTAATTTTCATCGAAGTAAATCCAACTTTAACCTGATTGAACATTCTTGTGTGGTTTGTGTTGGGAGTATTAAAAATACAATTAAAATTCTATATTAGTAAGACGTGAAAAAGATCACATGTTTTTAAGATAAAAAGATATCTTCATTGGTACAAGACCTTTTGAGTATAGTCCAAAAATAAAATCATTAGGGCTTAAATTCAAAATGGATAATATCGTATTATTGTGGAGATATGAATTTTATAGACACTAACAATTGATATCAGAGTCATGACCCATGTCAAGTCATGTGCCTTGAACGAAGGAAATGTGATTTCCATATTCGGATCAAGAGAATCAGATACCAAACAGAAAGTTCAGTTGAGTCAGGAGGACTGGACAACTGGCAAAAAGTCTAGTTGGGTCAGAAGGATCGGACAATTGATAGGAAGTCCAGTTGGATCAGAAGGACCAGACAGTTGACAGAAAGTTTTGGTGGATTGAAGATCAGATATCAAGCAGAGGAAGGCCTTCGAGAACGGATAGACTTAAAGGGGGGAGGTCCAATGTGGTCCTTCATTTGAGGGGAGAATTATTAGGAGTATTAAAAATACAATCAAAATTTCACATTGGTAAGATATGGAAAAGACCATGTATTTATAAAACGAAAATATATTTTCATTGGTATGAGATTTTTTTTTGAATATAATTCAAAAATAAAAACATGAAGATTTAGATCCAAAATGGACAGTATTATACGATGGTAGAGAGATATAAATTTTATAGATGATACTAATGCTTATTTATTTAGTAGAACATTTGTATAGAAATGACTATAAGAATCCGAGGCATTAGGATGCAGATGTAACAACTTCTAACAGTGTTGGGTTTTATACACGACTGATGGTCGATATTTGTTGCAGCATACTTATCACTGCTTTTGTCGGAACTGCCATCGCATTTGCGTGTTTCTCAGGAGCCGCCCTCGTCTCCAAGAGGAGAGAATATCTTTACCTGGGTGGATTCCTGTCTTCTGGCCTTTCTATCCTCGTATGGTTGCAGTTTGCTAGTTCCCTCTTTGGTCGATCTGCTGCTGGGTTCAAAATTGAGGTAGTAGAAGAAAAAAAGGAAGGAAAGTCAATTATGGAATTAGTCGTCCACGATTCCTCATTCTAAAATTTAAATTCTTTTTTTTTTCCCCAGCTTTACCTGGGACTGCTAATTTTCATCGGATACATGGTCTACGACACTCAAGAGATCATAGAGAGAGCCTCTCATGGCGAGTTGGACTATGTGAAACATGCGTTGACCCTCTTTTCGGATTTTGTCGCAGTTTTTGTCCGTATTCTCTTCATCGTGGTAAGCTCAGTTTAATTGCCAGCTCTTTATTTGATAAATTGTTTTTTTTTTTTTGTTTTTGTGAGTCGTTTCATTTTTTTTTTTTTGTGCAGTTGAAAAACGCATCGGATAAATCTGAAGACAGAAGAAGGAAAAAGAAATCTTAAATGGGACACTCAAACAATGTTTTCGGGGAGATCTGTTTGGGGGAAGCTGGCGTTTGTGTTTTATTACTAGCTAAATGTGCTTATGGACTTCGACGGTGTGACCGCGTAACCACCTTAAGATTGTTGCTGGCTTACAGTGTATTTTTAGGGTCGTTTGGTTCCACTTAACATCGTGTAAAATAAAATATAATCTAATAATAAAAATTTATTTGTTTAGAAATTTTAATGCATAATTTAATTTAATATTCTATTCTATTATTTTTGATTTAATTTTAAAATTTTATTTATTTTGAAAGATAGATCGTGAAAGGAAAATAAAAAAAAAATCTTCGTAACGGGGGGTGTTTCCCAGCTTTACCTGGTGAGATGGTAATGGGTGAATATTAATAATTATGACAATTGTGTAAATAATTGATAGCGATCGTGAACGACGATTGATAATAATGATTGATAATCAATGACAATAATTACGAACGATCGATTAAAATTTGAATGAAATTGAGATATAATAAAAATTTATTTGATTAGAAATTTTAATATATAATTTAATTTAATATTTTATTATATTATTTTTGATTTAATTTTAAAATTTTGTTTATTTTGAAAGATAGATCATAAAAGGAAAATAAATTCGGAGGGAAAAAAATTCTTGGAAAAGAGAAAGACAAGTGGAAAAAATTCTTTAGAAAAGGATTTTTTTTTGAAGAAATAAATAAAGGGAGAAAAGAGAATAAGAGAGAAAAATAAAATAAAATGTCTATTTATAATTGTATTGATCCGGATGATTGTCGTTGTCATCTGGTGAGATGACAATGGTGAATGACAATCAATGATGACAATCGATAATTATTAACGATCGATTAAAATTTTAATTATATTCAAATGAAATTGAAATTTGATAAATTTTAAGGATATTTTAATTCGGATGAAAAAAATTCGAAGGATAATTTTGAAATATATTTTTTTTCTTCTTGACAAGGATAGGATAATGTGATTTAGGATTGTATGTTTGTTTATAGTAAATATATTTTATTATTTAAGAATCAATGATTTTGAAATTAAATAATTAATATGGATAATCAAAATTAAATAAGAATGCATCTTTCTAAATTAGAAATGAAAATTATTTATCCTCGTAGAGATGCGTGTTGATAAATGCGGTACATAATTTGCATAAATAGTAAAGTTCGATCTTCTATATCAATAAATTATTTAATATTCGTACTAAACTAAATGAAAATTAGTCGTTTTAATTGCAGGTTTATGCTGACGATCTGAGTGCGTCATAGGAACAATTATTTATTTGATGGGACGAGGACATGATTGATAATATGACCTCGGCATCTATTATTGTACCCGCTCTATTGGATTGCAGGTCCCCGGCTATCGGCATGAGATCGAGAGAGAGCACACATGACCTCGGCTTCTTATGTATTGAGATCTTTTGAACTACGTATTCGACTTCATCAAGGGACTTTGAATACAAGTTAAAAAGGAATTTTAAATATAAACTGAGCGGATGGATTTAATTATTGAGATATTGTTTATGTTTTATATATATATATATATATATATATATATATATATATATATATATATATATATATATATATATATAAATAAGAACATATATGAAATCAACCGAGCTTGTGAGGTGGATAAGGCCGAGATCATATGGTTGATGACATGGTGTAACCGAAGTAACACACATAGTGACTTGGGGGTAGATGGGGATCCAAGAAGATGTATAAAATGGTCGAGGAATTAGGCATATTTATTAGTTCCTCGATTTCAATTTCGTTCAGTTCTAATCGATTTCGGATTCGTCGATGTCCGAGCCGATTCAAATCAGTTCCGAACCAGTTCAAATCGGTTCAGAACCGATTCTGGTTCCAAAGTTTTAACTTTGAAATTAATTGATCAGGGCCGATTTGAAATGATTACATCGCCGATCGACTTGAGAATTAAATCTAGGTCTTGGTGATTATTATTTTATCACAAAATAATCTTGTAGGCGTATTAACGTCTAAAAATTATCATTTAAATTAACAATCGAAAAATCAAATCGAAAAGGCGATTAAAAATGGTTCGAATCGTCAGCGAATCGAGCGGAATCAGAATGATTCCAATTCGGTTCCAGAATCAGTTCATTTGAATCGGTTCCGAATTTAACGGATTGATTCCGACTCGATTTCAGATCGAACCAATCCGTTAAGCATGTCTACAAGGAATAATAGAATGAAAATCACTAAAGTGGTGTTGGAACATCGTTAGAACATGACTTAACTAAATAATACGAGATGATCAAAGAATCATAAAACGAAGAGTACTAAGGGCAATGTTAAATGATAATTGATGATGGTGCACTATATAAGTGAAATTTTAAGGACAATCCTTTTAAGGTATTAGAAATACAATCAAAATTTCACATTGATAAAACATTAAAAAAATCATGTGCTTATAAGATAAAAAAAATATCGTCATTGATATGAAACCTTTTGGATAAAATTCAAAAATAAAACTATGAAAGCTTAAATATCGTCATTGATATGAAACCTTTTGAATAAAATTCAAAAATAAAACTATGAAAGCTTAGGCCCAAAGTGAACAATATTATACCATCGTGGAGATATATGAATCTTATAGACACTAACAATTAGTATCAAAGTCATAGTTCATATCAAACCATGAACCTCAAAAGAAGGAAGTGGAGCTTCCATATTTGATTCAAGAGAACTAGACACTAGACAGGAAATTCAATTGGATCAGGATGACCAAACACTTGACAGGAAGTCTAGTTAGACTAGAAGGGTTGGATAACTGACAAAAAGTCCAACTGACTCAGAAGGACCAAACAATTGGTAAGAAGTTCTAGTGGATTGAGGATCAATTGGTAAGAAGTTCTGGTGGATTGAGAATCGGACATCAAACAGAGGAAATCCTTCAAGAACGGATATATTTGACGGGGTCAATGTGATCTTTCGTTTGAGAAGGGATTATTGGAGTATTGAGAATACAATTAAAATCTCACATTGATAAGATATGAAAAAGATCATGTGCTTATAAGATGAAAAAATATATCTATTGATATGAATTTTTTTTTGATAAAACTCAAAAATAAAACCATGATGATTTAAATTCAAAGTGAATATATCATATCATTTTAGAGATATATGAATCTTCTAGACACTAACAAATCCGAAAAGAAAACTAAAGCCTCGGTGAAAATAAGATTCAAGTGGTGAAGATTTGAGTTATTTGTATGCCTGAGCAAAAATAAAATACAACTTAGGCAAAGTTGATTATTAGAATGGTTAAAGTTGGATGGTTGAGTCAACTAAAGGTAAAGGTAATTAGTCAGTACATAAAATATTTATATTCATAGTTAAGCTGATTGATTAATCGATTAAAATAAAATTAATTGATTGATGATGAAAATTAATGTTATAGATGGAAAGTTTGAAAAAGTTGTCAGTAGGATGACTGACTATAGTATTTTATTCGACTGACAATAGATCCAATAGACTCAAATAGTAATTAAACCGATGTGATTAATAGAAAGTAGTCAAATGATCAATAATAGATCAACTTACAAGTTAATAATACAGAGATATTGAAGGCTATATAAAAGGGAAATTCAATGGAGGTTTGAAGGTCGATAAAATAGAGTTGGTAAAATCTTATTGGAAATCTTTTGTATCTTTTTGTAACTTGCCAAATCGATTTCCAATATATGATCACTTTGTAACTACATGATCACTTGGTGTTAATATGATCACTTAACTTATAGAGAACCCATATATCATAATCATTAAATAATAATCTTGTAGTTCTCTACACTACATCAAAAATACTTCAGGCAAGGATATCTTATTTCAGTTTCTACATGTACACAATTTACATATTCCTATTAATGCCACAATTTACATGTCTATCATGTTATGGTGGAACGTAACCTAGTTTCTTAAAAAAAAAAGTAAGATTAGAATACAAGAAAATGAATCTAGCAATATGTGAACTCAACTAGGTCTTATACTAGGATACATTCCTATAGAAAATTAAGTTACATTAGATTTTATCTTCATCATTTTATCATATTTACAAAGGTTGCGAATAACATATATTTACAATTAAAAGATATTTAAAACACTTGATTATAAACTATTTATTTATTAGTTTAGAAACATGATTGAACAGGGTAAAATCTGATTCAATCAAATATCTTTTATAATTGAACTGAAGTGGCCTTCCTTCATGACTATGCTACCTGAACTGATCCATGTGATCAGGTCTTAAAACATGCTGACCAACTCACTATCAATTGTCCGACAGGAACGAAATTATCATTGAAGAATATGTGCTATGCATGAGCTTTAAATTTATTGTAGATAAGTAGGTTTGTCATTCACCTGAGGCTGAAAATCCAGTAGTTTACTACCTGAGACATTTGCACTCAGTTTTGAGGATAACTGTACTAACCCAAGTTACATCTGTGCCAGAAGACATCATCACGCTTCTTTATTCCTGAATAGCGTTGTTGAAGAAGTCGCATTAGATGCTAGCAGTCAATCTCTAAACCATAACCATATGCATGAATAAGAACATGACAAATTTAGAGGATATCGAGATTGGTTGTTGTCGGGTCTTGGATTTGCCAGCAGACCAAATCTAGGCAAAGCCTGAGTCCTCACCAAGGACCATCTTCTGAAGGTTGAGGATCAGTGAAGGCTGTGGTTGGAAAACTTCCAGGTTGGTTTTTTCCAAGAGGGAAGTTCCAGAATGAATCAGAATTCTCGTAAACGATATACAACACGACTAGTGAAGCCAGAAAGAGGCCCAACAATATCAAGTAGATCTGCCACTCTGTGCAAGGCAAAAGACAACAAAACCTAAAAGGTCAATGCTGGGATTATAAAAGTACGAGAAAGTTGAGAGTGAAACAGAATGAAATACCCTTCCAATCTGCAGGCACATTGAGTTTGGTAAGCTTGAACCCCCATTGAGTTGAAGTAGAAATAACAACCCTGCATGATCCGCAAGGGAAATTTTAAACTGTCTAGATAACCATCTTCAGATTGAAACTCCAGTATTTGCAAGTGTAAATTGGCAAATCACTAAAAGAAAGCACTAATAAAGAAAAAGACTTTCTGAATGGTGCAATTTCCAACTTGTCAATTTCTTTGCTCCCTGCTTCTGGTATGCATGCAGTTAAGTGCTTTTAACTGAACTGCTACATTGAACAGTTTTATCTATTTTAGCAGTTTGTATTTGCATATTCACAAAACATTTTTTATTATATTATTATATTTTAATTTAAATATCTTGCATCACAGATGATAAATATTTTCCTTCATGTCTTGAAATAAAAAACTTGGTAGCTCGGAAAAAAAAGCCATAACCACCAACATGCTGTCTGTCTTAGCTTACTTTAAGAATGCTAACAGTGTCCATACCTTTCTTTGGGAGCAAATTCCAGCAACGACATGGGAGTGCCAAGATGAAGCTTTTTACTCAAGTGAGAGATTGACATTGTGTTTACTTGAACTACGCACATATCACCATCTTTGGTTCCACTGTTTTAGCCAAACATTCATTGGCAAAGGAATGACATGTATAAGCTAAGAAAATCTTCAATCGATAATAACTTGTTAGCATGTACAAACAGGTTGATTCAGCATTCATCATACTCATGGTAAAATTGTTGTTTGGAGTATAGGGACTATGGAGCATGAAATTTGTGTGATGATGGTAAGAGCTAATAAGGAAGAAAATACAATAGAGCTGGATATGAAGAAAGATGATGCAGGTAGAAGAAACTGTGGCAGTCGAGTTTTATAGCTTAGTTACTTAGGAAAATCATATTTTAAGAAGTTAATTCATTTTCTATCCACGAGTCTTAGTTTAGTGTTGGCAGTTGTGATCTGTTGTCTTGAATCTAATGTTTATTTAAAGGCAAGTTTTGCAATCACAGTAATACAATTTGCTGTTGTTTCATCTTGATCTCTTTTCTTTCCCTGTTCTCTCCTCACATTGTCCCTTCCTTTTTATGTCTGTACCAAGAGGTATCTAAACAATCTGATCCCCACTTTTGTTCTTCCTTGTTTCTCTCCTCCCTTGATTTTCATCAGCTATCCCTTCTCCAATCCATTCTCTTCTTACTCCCCCAGGTTTACAAACTGATCCAATATCTCTTCCATAGCACCTGTAACATTAGAAGCAAGCACTTGCTCTCTTCTATTTCCACTAATGACACTTCCCGCCAAGCTTGACTTCTCTTCATTAGCAATCAACAGCATCTACCAACCACTAGTACTGCACTTTCCAAGTGCCCTCTAGACCCTCGTTGCAACTACCATAGACAACACAAAACTCTAGGTACTTTGCACCACCCTAGTGAATGTTGCACGACAGTTAACTAGGAATGCTGAGACCAGTCACCTAACAGCCCTGTCTTCCCCAAGTCAACCACAACTGACAGCTATGATCAGTCACCTTGCACCACAAACGGTCTTTGTTATGATTTATAAAGGGATTTGGATCTCTATGTAATTGATTATCTTTGATTTATGATATTTTCCTCTTTGCAAGTTTTGTGAATTCGAATTTGTTCCAGATGCAATTTTGGTGGTCACAACCTTTTGTCAAGCTTAAGACTTTGAACTCGAAGAGATGATGCACTAAAGATTTTCTAGAAGGCCCTAAAGAAGCTAAGCATCTGTAGTTAACTAAAGATATTAGTGTTTTTTGCAACAAGTTTACCACTTCATAGTGACCCCGCCCTAGTGCTTAGGGTTGCACCTTTGGATTATTGTTTATCAAGGCTAGGTTCACGGAAGGATGACCAGGATAATCTCTTGCTGAACCAAATTTGACATAGCTATAAAGTCAACTCTATAAGGATCCCACTTAGTCTTCATGTAAGAAAAGAATTCTCTTAAACCTTGTTAGTTTGAGTGATTGTGTAACTTACAGCAAAAAGGATCCAGTTTTGGTAGAATCTAAGTAGAAATCCCTTGCAACTTGTGATGGAATGGGTAAAGGAGGGTCCTTCCACACACAGAAATAATCAAATTTATATCTTTCTTCCCCCTTAGTCGGGGATTGAATCCAATGAATACATATATCCGACTTCACTTGGGGGGATAAAGACTTGGTAGTTGTTGTATTTCTTTTCTTCCCCTTCTATTTCTCTCTAATTCCTCTTTCCTTTCAAAACAAGTAAACATAGCCTTAAGATATTTGGATTATATAAACACCCGATTCTTCTAGAATCTTGGAGGATGATATTGTTTTGGTTGATAAGACACATGAATGAGTAAATGCTAAATTAGAATTTTAACGAAAAATACTAGAAGTGAAAGGTTTTAGGCTTAATAGAGTAAAGACGGAATATATGAAATTTAAGTTTAACAATATTAGACATAATAAGACAAGTGTTAAGATAGAAGATGACGTGTTGTCTGAAACTGAGAGTTTTAAGTATTTAGGATCATTTTTGCAACACGATGGAGGGATTGAGAGAAATGTCTTACATAGAATACAAGCATGATGATTGAAATGAAGGAGAGCGCCGGATATTTTATGTGATCGTAAAATACTTCTAGAACTTAAGGGAAGTTCTACAAAACGATGGTTAGACCTGCTATATTATATGATAATGAATATTTGGCTACGATTCGAGCACATGAGCAGAAGATGAGAGTTACAGAAATGAGAATATTAAGGTGGATGTGCGGACATATGAAGATGGACAAAATAAGAAATGAGAGCATTAGAAAAAAAGGTCAGAGTTGCAACTATAGAGGGAAAATTTTGAGAGACACATTTAAGGTGGTACGAACATGTACTTAGATGACCAATAAATGTTCTAGTTAGAAGATGTAAAACGATGATAAATACACACATCAAACGAGTAAGACTAAAAAAGATTTGGTTAGTAATAATAAAATAAGATAAAATAGTATAGATGATGATATAGTAGGGGATAGAGTCCAATGATATAGAAGAATTCATATAGCCGACCCCACTTATTAGGATAACACTTGATTGTTGTTATTGTATAAACACCTAGTTCTTCTTGACACATTACTCAAGAAAGAAACTACTTGACCTCGAAGTTAAATATTCACTAAGGAGGATAAAATCTGGCCTAAGTGTTCTCTACACTAGAGAAACTTGAGATGTTCAAAGCCCTATAACTAACTCAGAATTCCTATTGTAAGGAATAGGGTGATGGAGAATCAGTAATTTGTGTGCTTTTGTTTGAGTGCAAGATACCTATAGGCTTTTTAGCTGAATATAAAAAGAAAGAAGTGATCATCACATCATTTATAGCTGAAATATCAAACACTAGAAAAAGAAATTTTTTCCCAAAAATAACAAAAAGCAAAGAAATAATTTCAGTTAACAAAAACAGACACTTGAAAAGACAAGAAGTGCACAATAGCAATCATATATCTCAAACACAAACATGATCTGAAATTGAAGTAAAATCTTTTTGCAAGAGGATATAATACATAAAAAAGGCTAAAAGACAGAAAAGGTGAATAAAAAAGAAAAGCTAAAAAGAGAGAAAGACCAGGAAAATATAAGAGTTCAAAATGGCCTGAAAAATCTTCAGCGCATAGCTGATTGTTGTTAATGTGAATTTGATTTATCAAACTATTTATTGCATTTTATTAGGGGTGAAACAAGTTTTACTTCTCATCAAAAAATAAGTACCCTAACAGACAGTTGGGTTAAACATAAATTGCCAAGTGCATTCACAGCCCAATTCATGGTAAGAGGATACGATACACAAAAGAGATAGAGAGAGAGAAAGGCAAAGGCTAGGAAAACATAATTCAAGATTACTTAGAAAATCTTGCGCACAGTTAATGGTTTTTTATATATGAATTTGATTTATCAAACTATTGGACGCATTTTATTAGGAATGAAATAAGGCACATTCTCATTGATATTAAGTATTGTATAGACAGTTGCATTAACCAGTAACAAGTAGCCAAGCGCACTTACAACCCAAGGTATGATAAGTGGATATAATACTAAAAAGCTAAAAAGAACAAAAGACTAGGAAAGTATGAGAATTCAAGATGACCTGAAAAACCTTCGGTGCAATTGATAGCTCTATATATAGGAATTTGATTTATCAAACTATTTGTTGCATTTTATTAGAGGTGAAACAAGGATTATTTTATTTTATTAGGAGTTAGACAAGGTTTATTCTCATTAAAATTAAGCACCCGTATGGATAATTGGATTAAACAGTACAAATTGCCAAGAGCACTTACAGTCCAAGGTATTTCCCATCCAAGCTAATTGAAAGAACAGAAATAGGCTTTCCTATTAGCTTCTTATAGCCAATTCTGTTCCATGTACTCATATCCCATACTGCAGTTACCACTTTACTACCTATTTTCAGTCAAATACGATTATTCAGAAAATTAGTAGTAATTGAAATGACTTTTTAAGGTTGACAGCTAGCAACCTTTCTGGACAGTGCAAAATAGGAAAGGTTTGGTTCCATCTCTAGAAAATCGGCAACACTCAATCTTCTCATCCTAAGAGAAGCAATAAAAAAAATTATAAATTACAGATCTCAGCACTTTGTAAACACAAAATCTGGAGAGGAAGCTTACGGCAGTGCGAGTCAATGAGACAAGTGGAGCACCTTCAGTTATCTTCCATATTCTTGCAGAGCCATCAGTAGATGTTGAAACTAAGAATTCTGAGTCTAAGCTGATAAATAAAGTTGAAAAAATCCATACCATGTAAGCATCACCCCATCACCATGTTGACAATTAAAATATACATGTACCACACTTAGAGGTGAATCTAGTGATAGTAATTTTTCAAGTAACCTATCAAAAACTCAAAATTCATCAGTTAGCTCTTAGCCAAATTAATAATAACAGTTTATCCTAGTCAAAAGATTTAATCACTTACTGAAGTTCTAAACTAATAATTCCACAACTCTAACATGTCATAATTTCAATAGTTTTCAGCTAGTTTGATTCCAAGTTCAATCATGTTTCAGCTCCTACTTACCAATCAGGAATTCATTGCATTTCGAAGCATTAATCTTAAACAGTTTTATATTATTCTCATTTATTTTCTGCATCAAAGCCACTGAAAGTTAGCAATTATATCACTACCTAAGGCACTTCTGATCAAAACAGTATTACCAAATTATCCCATATGTTTATACAGCAATCAGAGTAGATAAATGGGAAACAAAATTAAAAAGACCGGACCCAAACTTCAAGCTGCTTGTTATAAAGAAATCTGTCCAACTTCTGGCCGGTTGAAATATATGCAAGTAGACATGATGCACTTCACATCAAGTTCAAATAGGAAGTAATGCTGGACTCAGATACTCTCTTCTGTGTAAGAGCATGTCAATTAAAAGAAGAAAAATGAAAACGGGTGACAAAAAAGAGGTGCTTTACCTGATATCCATATCTCTAAAAGATTTATGGGCTTTTGGCTCATCCAAGAGCAAATTCAAAGTTGGCCAATGAAATATTCTAAGATGTCCATCCTGAAGTTAAAAGAAAAACAAAATACATTCAATGTTTAATTAACTAGATGTGGTAACAGAGCATCAAAACACATTCTGTATATGATTCTGTATTACACGTGGTTTAGGCAGACTTGTGTATACCAATATAAAAAGGGAGAATTCTAAAGATTCTTCCTAAACATCAGCAGAACTTATGTTTTTTTATTCAATCGTTATATTGTAATTAGTTTTGAATTCAGTTTCCCACTATTCAATACCGTTCACCATCTGCTCTATCTTTACACCATGTCACTTGTTTGTCTTTAATTTGAGGCCAAAAAGCAATAACAATATCTATTAATACTATTAAATGAGAGCCCTAACCAAGGCCTGAGAAAAAGAAACATATAACTAAAATATTACACGTCAAAAAGCAAAACAAATGAACTGACAAAGAAGAAAACTTTATGTTTCATGTCTCCAAAAGTTATTTAGGTTCCTTTTTTTAACATTTTGAAAATCCCACACCATCAGAGCAGTTATAATAACTGCATAAACATGGAACAGCCATTTCCTCACTGCACTTGCCCGCTATGTTTTTATTATGAAATTGTCAGTGACCACCATGCATCTCCTTCCCATGTTCTCTGTTTGCCTTCTTCCACAGCTGCAATGCATTCCGTTTTCAGCATATTACCAAGTCAACATCAGCAGGAGAATTCCACATCATTAGCAACAATGTCCTCCACAGCAATCCCAATTTCTACAGGATGGCAATCTCTCCGGTCCTTCATCTTCTCCAGTCACCTTCTTTGTTGACGCTATGTACTTCTCAGTTTTTAGCATTGATGACTCTCACATTGACACCAGCTGGAAACCTCTTCTACATCATCGACAATGATGGCCTCCATGGAAATCCTAATTTCCACAAGATAGCAACCTCTCAGCTCCTTTCCTCTTCCTCATGGCATTTGGCCTCTTCCAATTTCTCCCTGTTAAGTTTCAAACCAGAATCATCTTAGGATTGATGATGATCAGCAAATAATTCTCCTAATGGAATCATCTTCTGGCTTTTCTTTTACAAAGATGGTGTCTCATGATATATGGGTATTGATCCTTCCTTTTTAAAGTTCCTATTAAACTGAAGACTATTTCTCCATGGTTAAAATATCTATCAGTATCCTAAATCAAGATTTCAAGGTATAAGAGGCACCTATAAGTATCAATATTAGATTTCCATGCATAATTATGTCAAAAAATTTATATGTATTCCTTTGATTTTCCTATTGTTGATTTTTTTAAAACATAATATATGGACGTTGATCTTTCCTTTTTAATGTGACTATTAAACTAAGACAATTTTTCCAAAGGATAAAATATTCTTCAGTATCCTAAGTCAAGATTTCAAGCAATAATCACCTGCTAGTCATAAATGTTCATGCATAATTATGGCAATTAATTTGTATGTATCTCTTCATATTTGTCTTTATCAAGTTTTTAAAAATTAGTTTTCATGCAAAGTTTTATATGTACATAGCTATTCCCCATCACCTCAATATCTAAGCACATTTAATAAACCACACTATTCATTTATATTTCTACTACACTATAACACATCAATACAACACCGTTAACCTAAAATACTAGCATGTTCACTTATTCATAGGTTCAGGTCAATTCTAGGATCAAAGCATTTGATCAAAGAGAGAACATATGCTTGTAAGATTCAGTAATTTAATTAAAATATTCTAGAATTATAGTTAATATTAGTTAATATTTTTAATTTATCATACATATTCACTTTCAATGTACACTTGCAGTATTCTTATATCACGAAGCATAAATAAAATTTTCAATAGTAAATATATGAAAGGTATGGAATTTGTGTTCCATATTTATATAGAAATTAGCATTCAAATATCAACCTTTAAAATGTCTAGTTGGATGTACAAACATCCTATCAAATCATGATAGTTGGGATCCAGGAACTGCATAGGAGCAGTAAGCAAACATAGGATCAGGATCCTAATCCAATTCAGATCCTTCTTAGAATTTAGATCGTTTAAGACAGTCTAGATTGTAAGATGGTCCAAAATGCATAATTGTTCAAAAACTAGCAAGCAAACAACAATTTAAAATATATGGTGTTTTGACACCTTTGCAACTTCAATGGTACTCTATGAAAGTCTTCACATAGGCTAAGACTCCTATGGAAAAATTTACTTGAATGTCTCAATTGAGAGAGGCTATAAGATAGAGTTTCTGGAAGCAACTAAACTAAAGAAAGTTATTACAAAAGTAATTGAAATTATACCAACTTTTAAAATATTAATTGTGAAATTTTTTTATCAATCTCTATACTTTTAAGAAAATTTTAATTTAGATTTATAAAGCAATTTTATTGATTGATTAATTATATTATGTATCAGAAGAAACCAATTTTTTAAGCTATTTTAGAAAATTTTAATATCCAATTACTGAAAATTCAAAGTTTTGAAAGTTATATATATATATATATATATATATATATAGAGAGAGAGAGAGAGAGAGAGAGAGAGAGATGATATATTGTACGGCGCTTTCGTGCGCGACTCGTCCCTACACCATCCATGCCTTCGCCGTCGGCTGTTGTTCGCGCTATAGCCACCGCTTGAACCCCAGCATGTGCCTACGCTGTTTGATCGTGACCACGATGTCGAGGCCACAATCGAGCCGGAATCCGATCGCGATTCGGTCGGAATTGGAATCCAACCAGATCACACCTGCAATCGGGACGAATTCCCACTACGATCCAACTGGAATCCGACCGATCACCGGCGATGCCGAGTGGCGAAAACAGAGACGGAGCACTGTGCATTTCTCTTTGTCACACACATACATGCAAGAATCCGTCAAACCCATATATACATAGAGAGAGACCTTGAAAAGATTTTTAAACAATCTCAAATATTAAAATTTAAAGTTTGAAAGCTTACTAATATATACTGATTCTAAATTCATTCTCAAATTATTTTTAAAATTTGAATCAAATTTAATTAATTTGTTTTTTAGTTAATTTAATTTACGTAATTGGTTCAATATATTTTAATTACAAATTCATTTAAAATTAAGTTTAAATTGAGAATTGATTAATATAATTCTGGATATTTTATCCTAATTGAATTTAATTTATATAGTTGTTTTTTATATTTATTTCCAAAAACTGCCAGTTGTGACTTGTAATAGATAAATATGAACACAAAGAGTTCTATATGCGTGTAAAGACCATCAATCAAAATATTATCCTGAAAACATCAGAAAAATCAATTCCCTAATGTGAATATATGTCAACCAAGAATCAGAAATTGGCCATGAAGAAAGGTTTGTTGTTAAATACCGAGGGAACTAAATATCCCTTTGGATTATGCAAACAGAGAGAATTATAATGCATAAAAAGTCTTGAAAGAGATATACATACTTCTCCGCCAACAGCAAATTTCAGACCATCCGTACTAAATGTCAAACATTTCTGAGTGCCAATGGACTGGATAGCAGGAAGATCTTTGGCTACAATTTTTATACTCCAATTGTGATAATCTATGTCATATGATCTGCAAACAGAAGAATGGACCTATTTTTTGAAATTTCTCACTGAAAGTAAAAGCAAAAAATTAAATAAACAAATAAACTTGTCGTTCTACATAGTGGAGCATTTCATTGGTTAAGAAGAGGAGAAAAGGTAAAGAGAAAAGGAATTACAAGTTGTGTGGTAACTTAGTAACTACGAATTAGGAGAAAAACATTTATTGGGATGATAAAGTTAGAGTAAGGAAGTGCAGAGATTTAGGTAATGAAATGCACAAAAAAAATCAAAAAGATTCTTGTTTATGTTAATGCATTCAAGGATGCTTTATAAATTATACTCCAAGGAAAATTTTGTTTTAGACTGAATTGATGGTATGTTTTCGAATCATAGATTTGCTTGAAATTAAGATATAAAAAATTATTAAGAATCATTATGGAATATAAAGGTCAGTGGTGAACGTGTATGTTCATATAAAAATTTTATTGAAGATAGATAAATTTAGGATATAAAAGCAAAAAATTAAATAAACAAATAAACTTGTCGTTCTACATAGTGGAGCATTTCATTGGTTAAGATGAGGAGAAAAGGTAAAGAGAAAAGGAATTACAAGTTGTGTGGTAACTTAGTAACTACGAATTAGGAGAAAAACATTTATTGGGATGCTAAAGTTAGAGTAAGGAAGTGCATAGATTTAGGTAATGAAATGCACAAAAAAATCAAAAAGATTCTTGTTTATGTTAATGCACTGAAGGATACTTTATAAATTATACTCCAAGGATAATTTTGTTTTAGACTGAATTGATGGTATGTTTTCGAATCATAGATTTGCTTGAAATTAAGCGATTAAAAATTATTAAGAATAATTATGGAATATAAAGGTCAGTGGTGAACGTGTATGTTCATATAAAATTTGTATTAAAGATAGATAAATTTAAAAGAACTCCTCCCATGATCTTATCGTGGCCGATCCCAACCCCAGATAAAGAAGGAGGGTTGCGTTAGATTGCCAGCCAACATTAAATTAAGACAAAAGTTCAATGAATTGATCAATCAAACTATTGTGCAAATGCTAGGTTGTTCCCAGAAGGAACGCATTACAGGGTCTGACTGGAACGTCTCGGCAAGAACCGCTACATCTCCAAAATTCGAGTGTAGTGATAAATATGTAAGAGTTTGTATTGCAGGGTCCGACTATAACGTATCGGTAAGGACTGCTACATCTCCATGAGAACTTGAGTGTAGTATTAAATAAGCAAGAGTTCTCACATCATAGGTTGGGTAAGAACAAATATTATAGGAAAACTAATAATCTAAGATTTGATACATGGAACATAGAAACCCTCACTGGTAAAGCAACGAAGGTAGTAGATACGATGATTAGGAGAAGAATTACTATTTTGTGTGTACAAGAGACAAAATGGGCATGCGAGAAGGCAAAGATGATAGAGGAACTAGAGTTTTAAATTATGATATATAGATAAGAGTAAAACAAAAAATGGAGTGGATATTATTGTAGATAGTTCATTAAAGGATGAAGTTATAGGAGTAGTTAGAAAGGAGGATAGAATTATAACTCTCAAAATAGTAGTGGAGAAAGAAACTAGGAACATAATTAGTGTATATGCACCTCAAGAAAGATTAGATGAAGATACTGAATTAAGATTTTGGGATGACCTAGATGAAGTGTTACAAAATATTCCGTTAAATGAAATGATTTTAATAGGAGGTGATTTAAATGGGCATGTCGGAGTGAAAAATGAGGAATATGAGAGGGTGCATGGGGGTTATGAGTTTGGAACAAGAAATGAAGAAGGTAAAACTATATTAGATTTTGCAATAGCATATGATCTTATACTAGCTAATATATTTTTTAAGAAAAGAGAAGAACACTTGATCAAAATTTAAAAGTGAAAATAATAAATAGCAAATTGACTTTTTTATGGTTAGAAAGAGAGAGAAAGATTTGTAAAGATTGTAAGGTCATCCCTGGAGAAAGCTTAACTACCCAACATAGGTTAGTAGTATTGGATATACGCCTCAAACATAATATTAATAGAAGAAAAATATACACGACTCCTAAAATTAAGTGGTAGAAGTTAAAAAATGGGAAACAAACCATATTTAAGGAGAAGGTAGGAGTATAAATATTAGATGAAATATACAGTGATCTTAATACGACATGAGATAAGATGATATCAAAGTTGAAAATAATAGCCAAGAGTGTACTCGGTGAGTCAAAAGGGCATGCACCACTAAGTAAGGAATCTTGGTGGTGGAATGAGAAAGTACAAGAGAAAGTGAAGGAAAAGCGAACAGCCTATAAGGAATTATATATTTGTAAGAACGAGAAAAACTTGAAAAAATATTCAATAACCAAGAAAGAGGCTAAGAAAGCAATGAATGAAACTAAGAATGAAACTTTTGAACGGTTATATCGAAAATTAGTACAAAAGAAGGTAAAAGAGACATTTATAAAATAGCTAAAGTGAGAGAGAGGAAGTCAAAAAAATTTAATCAAATAAAATGTATTAAAGATGAATGCAATAGGGTACTAGTAAATGATGAAGAAATAAAAGAGCGATGAAAGAGATATTTTTATAACTTTTAATGAAGGTTTAGGTGACCAACTTAATTTAGATAATTTAAGTAGGTCAAATGAGTATAAAAATTTATATTTTTATCGTAGAATTCAAATTTCAGAAGCAGAACAAGCTTTAAATGGAATGCAAAATGGAAAAGTCGTTGGACGAGATGATATTCCGATAAAGGTATGGAAGTGCCTAGGAAAACAAAGTATTGAATGACTTACACAATTATTTAATATTATATTAAAAATAAAAAAGATGTCTGATAAATGGAGGATAAGTACTTTAATTTCCTTATATAAGAATAAGGGAAACATACAAACTTGTACAAACTATAGGAGTATTAAACTAATGAGTCATACCATGAAACTTTGGAAAAGAATAATAGAAAAAAAATTAAGGAAGGAGACTATTGTTCTTGAAAATCAATTTGGGTTCATGCCAGGAAGGTCGACAATAGAAGTTATACATCTTCTCAGGCAACGAATTGAAAAGTATCGAGAGCAAAAGCAGGATTTACACATGGTATTCATTGACTTAGAAAAAGCTTATGATAGAGTCCTAAGAGAAATTATAAAGAGAATTCTAGAAAATAGAGGTGTCTTAAGGATATGTATGAGGATGTAACGACCAGAGTAAAGACTTTAGACAGATTAACTGAAGTCTCTATCTAATAAAGATAAGGTTACATCAAGGATCAACTATAAGTCCCTATCTTTTTATTCTAATCATAGATGAACTCATTGGACACATTCAAGACACAGTATCATAGTGTATGTTGTTTGCAGAGGATATTATTTTGATAGATGAGACACGTGAAGGAGTAAATCCTAAATTAGAATCTTAGCGGGAAACACTAAAAGTGAAAGGTTTTAGGCTTAGTAGAGTAAATACAGAATATATGAAATTTAAGTTTAGCAATATTAGACGTAATGAGACAAGTGTTAAGATAGAAAATGATGAGTTGTCTGGAACCTAGAGCTTTAAATATTTAGGATCATTTTTGCAAAGTGATGAAGGGATTGAGAGAGATGTCTTACATAGAATACAAATAGGATGGTTGAAATGGAGGAAAGTGTCGAGTGTTTTATGTGATCATAAAGTACCTCTAAAACTAAAAGGGAAGTTCTACAAAATGGCAATTAGACCTGTTATGTTATATAACGTTGAATATTGGGCTACGACTCGAGCAGATGAGCAAAAGATGAGAGTTTCAGAGATGAAGATGTTAAGGTGGATGTGTGGATGTGTGGATATACGAGAATGGACAGAATAAGAAATGAGAGCATTAAAGAGAAAGTCAGAGTTGCATCTATTAACGGAAAGCTCTGAGAGACACATTTAAGGTGGTACGGACATGTATTTAGACGATCAATAGATACTCCAGTTAGGCGATGTGAAACAATGACAAATATACATATCAAACGAGGAAGAGGAAGACCAAAAAAGAATTTTTTAGCAACAATAAAACAAGATAAAATTTATTTAAGTATAGATGATGATATAATAGGGGATAGAGTCCAATGACGCAGAAGGATCCATATAGCCGACCTCACCTAGTGGGATAAGGCTTAGTTATTGTTGTTGTAGTACAAATAAATTTAGGAGATAAAAGCAAAAAATTAAATAAGCAAATAAACTTGTCGTTCTACATAGTGGAGCATTTCATTCGTTAAGACGAGGAGAAAAGGTAAAGAGAAAATGAATTACAAGTTGTGTGGTAACTTAGTAACTGCGAATTAGGAGAAAACCATTTATTGGGATGCTAAAGTTAGAGTAAGGAAGTGCATAGATTTAGGTAATGAAATGCACAAAAAAATATCAAAAGATTCTTGTTTATGTTAATGCACTCAAGGATGCTTTATAAATTATACTCTTAAGGATAATTTTGTTTTAGACTGAATTGATGGTATGTTTTCGAATCATAGATTTGCTTGAAATTAAGAGATAAAAAATTATTAAGAATAATTATGGAATATAAAGGTCAGTGGTGAATGTGTATGTTCATATAAAAATTTTATTGAAGATAGATAAATTTAGGAGAAAAAAATAAAATTTTTCTAACCAAGATATTTAGCAAAAACTTAAAGATTAAGATGTTATAGGAATAGAAGAAAAAAATTCAGTACATATCTATATGACTAAGTTGATGTGTCCTACCATAACTTTAGAAAAAAGTTATCCAAAGGAAAATAAGATATCAGACAAATATATCAGAGAATCAATTTAGTTTAATGTCCAGAAGGTAATCCATACATGATATTTAAATAAGAGAAATTAATAAAAAATATATATAAAAATAAGAATTTGGGGTGTTAGAAATGATTTTCCCTTGACTATAGGTTAACATATTTGTTCAACTTTAAGTTTGTATCTTCGTAAATTAGAACTGTATAAACACACAAGTCATATTCAAGGCAAACCTCCTGAGTGCATATTATTTACAAATAATATCATGATGATTGTAGATAGATTAAATTTGAAGGTAGAACCACGTAGAAAACCTTTAGCAATTAAAAGTTTTAAGTAGAATAAAAGTGAATATATAGAATGAAGTTTCAATAACAATTTTAGGAAGAAGAAAAGAATAACGTGAATATTTAAATAGATCATGGAATATAGAATTCATGTAAAAGTTTTAGATATCTTAGATCTATTCCACAATTAAGAATATCGATGAATGTATCTTTAATGGGCTAACAACAAAAAGAAAATGGAAAAGGATCTGATGGAATTTTATGCAACTTTTATATGGCCATTATGTTAAAAGAAAAAGAATTTTATAAGACTGTAATATGACTTGGCATACTCTATGGATCGAATTTGGGCTACCATGTACATGTGTGGGGTTGCTACCAAGGATTAAAAAGTTTTTAAAAAAAAATCATATATGCAACAGAAATTAGGTCTTAGCTATAACCAATGTTAATGAGATAAAATAAATTGAGATGGTCTGAGTATGAATTCTTCTGGTAGAAAAGTTTAGTCAGTTAAAGTGAAGGTGTAAAGTGTAGGAAAACAAAAGAAAACTTTACTTAATATTATAAAGACAACTGAATTGATTTGAATATTAACAATGATGTAGTCTTGCATTAGATCTCAGCAGAGGGATAGGATCCATGTAGCTGATTCTAAAGTTAGGCAAAGCATGGCTAGATAATGGTGATGATGATCAATAGGAAATTTTCAAAATCCACTCAGATCTAGTGAAAATTGCTGAAAAGGGAACCTACAAGTACCATAAAAGATGGTTATGGAACAATGAAAGGTTTTTGCATAAAAATTGAGTAAATGTAAGCTCATTAGTTTTTATGGAACAATGAAAGGTTTTTGCATAAACATTGAGGAAATGTAAGCTCATTAGTTTTTCTTAAATTACAGGATTTGCAGGAATAGTAAGTTGTATGGTTTTTAATCTCTGAAGGATATTTTGACATTATTGAAACCTAGCAATCATTTTTCAAGAAAAAAGTATCATAGTGAATTTTCCCTAGGAAATAACTCAGAAGGGATGGGCTTTTAACATTGTAGTAAGTACGACAGGAAATTATGATCAGGAGGCAACCTGGGCAACTCACTGGGACAAAAGCCATAGCAAGTAAAATTTCAATCGTCATGCACTGAACTAATAGATAGCTTCATATGCATTTCAAATTAAAGGTGTTGCAATAAGTTCTGGTCACCATAAATAGAGACTGTTTGACTAAACTATATAAGATGAAGTTAAATTAGCTTCTTCTTCTTCTTTTTTTTTCCAAATATCTAGATCTACGTCAACGACAAACAAATGCGCCAATCAGTAATTACCCGAGCTTTTTAAAATCTCCAGACTGAAAAAAAAAAACAAAAAATCACCTACAGCCGCTGTCCGTGGAGCAAACGAACTCATCCCCGTTAGGGTGCACTGCGAACCCCAGTGGATCGCCTCCCTCCTCATCGCTGATCACGAACCTCGCCTACGACAACGCAGAGTCACTCTTCATCCACGTCATCCAGAACCAACGGGGACAAGAAAGCGAATACGAACCAGGGGATCGGTGGAGAGAGAAGCGGTCTTGGCGTCAAACTCGAGGATGTCGATCACGGGAGGGCAGGAGCGGTTCCTCGCCCTCCCCATCACCACCAGCAGCCGCTTCTCCGGTCCCTGTATCCACGCGGCGCACGTCGCCGGCCCTGCCGTGTCGTCGCCCTCCATTTCTTCCTCTTCCGATTCTTCTCGATCCCCCACAAAAAGAAAAGGGTTTCGATCCCCGCGTCGAAGAATCGTCTGCTAGGTGAAGGTGGGCGGTGTGGCCGTGTGGGGTTGCGCAAGATAAGGGACGAGGGAATATTCGGGGGGCGATATCGCGGGATGGCATTTTATACGGCCTTTTTGACTTGGACCTGGGTCAACGTTTAACTTGTCAAGTTTTTCCCTTGGGTTTTGTTTAATCGGATGTCGTACACTGTTGTTTTAAACTTGAGTTTTGTTGATAGGAAATTATTAATACTCCTCTTTTAAAATTTATTAAAATAATATTATATGGTATTTTAATATCAAAAATATCCTATGTGAAAATAGTTGATTCGAGAATGGTTTGACTGCGATCGAATTTCGATTAGATCGTGATTGAATTTAGTCGATTTGTGATCGCCAATGTCACGGTCTTTGGCGGCCGTAATTGCGGCATATTCTGGTTACGATTCGATCAGAATCCGATTGCGATTCGGACGGACTCTAGTACCAATCGGATTCTAGTTGAAATTCGATCGCTCAACCGCGATGTTGAGCGACAAATAGTTCAGACGAGGTGATATATATATATATACCTGTCAAATCTGGACACGACACAAAACACGATCAGCTTTTTCGTATTTGGATCGTGCATTTTTAAATTCGTGTCTATTTTGTGTCTATCCGTTAGACACATAAAAATTACGTGTCGGATTAGTATCTTGTCTTTTGGATCCGTTAGATCCATTAGATTCATTTACTTTTTTATTGTACTTAAAAAAATCTAGGATTGAAAAAGAAAGGAGATGGATAACATTTACGTAATTTCTATAAGTTTGAATGATGATGACAATCTTTGAAATTTATTTTGTATTTTTATGATAATTCTAGGGTGTAATGTACTTGTAATCCCAATTAGATAGCGTGAATTGTTAATTTTTTGTAAGCTCTTTTATTTAAGTTATTATATTATCGTGTACGTATGGGTCTTTTCGCATCTATTGGGTTGGGATTATGTCTAGTAATCTATTTTATACTTTGTTTAAGTTATTGTATTTTTGTGTAATTATGGATCGTTTCGTGTCTATTGGTTCGGATCGTATTTTGCAATCCGTTTTACACGCATTTTTTCGTATCTAACGGATCGTGTTGTGTCTACCCAAAATTAAGTGGTTCGTATTCGGATTGAACTCATTGACATGAAAAATTAAACGAATTGAATATGGATTAATATTTTCGGATCGTGTCAAGACACGAATCCGATCCATTATCCGATTTGTCGGGTATATATATATACACACACACACACACACGCTCGCGATTTGCTGCACGTCTACTGTGCGTGCTTCCCATTCGCGCATGAGGGAACTGCTTACGTGGCATTCAACCGTATCGTCTCGCTATTGCGTGACTTATCGGTCTGATCGGTGTGTGTCTATGCGTGATGCGTCCTCAACCGTCCAATCCACGCAATGCACAGTACTGGAGAATGCACAGTATTTTCATCAAGCGCATTATAGTCAATTCGTGAACTCGTCAAGGTCACCGGCACTATCTTGCTGCCGACAGCAAACCCGCAGCAGCGATCGAATCATGGTCGCACATAATCGGGCTAGATTTTGGCCCGATCGTGATTGTAACATCATTGTCGATCGCGCCCGTGATCAACTCGAATTCCCACTATAATCCGACCAAAATTAGATCGAATTGTGGCCACCAGTGTCACGACTGCTATCAATCGCAATCGCGGCCAATTCCATCCGTGATTCAGTCAGAATTCGACGACGATCTGATCGGATTCGAATTCTGATCAGATCGCGGTCAGAATTCGATCGCTAGACGGTGATGCCGAGCGATGAGAAGCTCCAATGGTGAAACATTGTGTATTCTCCATTACTATGCGTGTTCGACCACGCACGATATAGGGGAAATTGATATCATGCACGTCTTATCCTGAGCGATTGGTAAGTGATTGCATAAAAATGAAAAAAGCATAGTGTCGAGCAACCGAGCAACACCCCGCACACTACCTTCGTTGTTGGTAGGCATTGTGTTGATTGCAACCACAGCGAGATCGTGGCAGGATTTCGGTTGAATCTAGATCGGATCACTGTCGAATTTCGATCGGGATCGAATCTTGATCGGATTGTAATAGGATCCCGGTCAGATCATGGTCGCGATCGGATCCCGGCCCAATCGTGGCTGCGTCATCGCGAATCACAATCGAATCCCGACCATGACATCGCGATTGCATCATGGTTGGATTGATACTGTGTCGTGGTCAGATCATCGTTGTATTGCGACTAGATTGCCATTATGTCATGGCCAGTTCGCTCATGCCCGATTGCGGTGAGAGGACAATGCAGCCAACTGACTAAAGTTCAAGGGTTGGGCTTTAGTGTAGATTAGGAGAGACAAACGTGGGTGGTGAAACAGACGATGATCAGACAGTTGCAGGAGATAAATGAACGGTGAATCACGAGACATGCACGGGCACACAGGGAGGAGGTGCGCAGGGTGTAGGGTGTATATATATGTATATATATATATATAGATAGAGAGAGAGAGAGGGGGGAATGATCTTCTGCGTAACTCATCTGTGAGTACCTCCATTATCCACCATCTGAATAGATGAGTATTATAGTTCAATCCTTGAACTCATGGATGAGTTGTGTAGGATAAAATTCTTGTATATATATATATATATATATATGAATGATCCCCTCCACAACTCATCCATGAACACTCGTGAGCACTTCCATTATCCACATCGGTGAGCACTATAGCTCAATCCTTGAATTCTAAGGGATTATACGATGAATAATGGACGTATCAAACCCTTTTCATTTTATAATTTCCTCGATAATTTCTTATATAAGTTTTAATAGTGTCCTACAGATGGATGTTTGTGTATTCTTGTGATCATTGATCATCAAAATAAATTTGAAAAGTGCAATTGAGTTTCAATGGGTGATCCAATATCACAAATAGTTCAAATATCGTTGATAAGTATATATGTAGTGTGAGAATCAAATTCTCAATATGGATGTTCTCGTTCAATTGTTACCTATGTAGGGTTGATGACGTCGCACTAGAGGGGGAGTGAATAGCGATTTTCGCTTTGCTTCAATCGTGATTGCATTCATTATCGTGCTTGTCTATAATTGTTAGTAATATGCAACGAAAATAAAATAAAGCATAAACAAAGTACACACAAGCATAACACAAGAAATTTAACATGGTTCGAAATTAGGGTTCCTACTCCACGAGGTGAGCTCTAATTGAGCTCTAGTGATACACACCACCATTATCAACCTTCTCCTTCTCAGTATGACACCGGAGTTGGAGAAACCTCTTGTAACAAGATTACAATAGTAATACACAAAATACAACCAAATACAATAAGTATACTAAGCAATAAGCAAATACAAATAAAGAAAACTTTATACAAAGAGCTTTTGATTGTTTGCTAGTTGGTTACTTTGGATTGCTCTTGAAGCTTTGGAATGCAACAACACTTCCCCTTCAAAATTACTCCAAAAATCTTGGCTAAAATCCTCCACGAGCTGCTCCATTAATAACCTGCATTGAGCTGATTTTGCATCAAGCAGTCGACTGCCCAAAGGCACCAGTCGATAGTACACCTATCTATTGTCTCACAATAACTCCAACCATGTTGGAATATGTTCAACGGATATTCCAATAGTATTGCGCTTTATCGGTAGTCGATTTGCTAGCTATAGTTAGTCTGCAACAATCGAGGATCGCTCTGATAATCAGTCGATTGTCCATACATGGTAAGATATTGGCACAACCTCAACCGAACAGTCGAGCCTCGGTCGACTCCTTAACTAGTTGACTGATCATAATCCTAGTCGATTGCTCCGAGTTGACTACACTCTCAAGCATCAAACACTCAGCCAGTTGAATGGTACATAATCTCAGTCAACTAATAAATCTTAAACATGAGGTTTAGCCCAAGTATGATCCCCTCATATTTGATACTCACTCATAGCCTAAACCTAAGCCTTCTAGCCACCTCCATCAGCCTCATGCCTCTCGGATCCCTCGAGTTCGTGATCCTTCATCCTTCACATTACTCTTCAGGTGCTTTTATCGGCTATGTAATATTAACCGGGTCCTTTGCCAAGGTTCATTTGGACTTATGCCGCCAAGACTCCATGTTTGGACTTTACGCTGCTAAAACCTCACCCTTGGACTTTCTTGCCAAGATCCTTTTGGACTTACGTCGCCAAGACTACACGCTTGAACTTTGTTGGTGCAATCGGCCCAGGTCACGATTGACCAGGACTCGAGTTTGACTCGAGTGATGTTTTGATGTTCGACAAAAACATATGACAATGTAATTGTTATGGGAAAGTCCAAGTCTTGGGTACTTGACATAGAAAGTCCAAGTGGGACACTTGGCATTTGGTAAAGTCCAAGTCTTGAGTACTTGGCATGGAAAGTCCAAGTGGGACACTTGGCACATGAAAAGTCCAAGCATGGGTCTTGGCAATGTAAAAGTCCAACATTGGTTGGCAAGGGAAAGTCCAAGCATGGTCTTGGCATTTGAGAAGTCCAACATGAGTTGGCAAGGGAAAGTCCAAGCTTGAGTCTTGGCATGAGAAGTCCAAGGGGTTTGATATTGGCTGCATAAAGTCCAAGCGGAAGTCTTGGCAGCATAAGTCCAATGGTGGGCGGCGTAAAGTCCAAGCAGAGTCTTGGCGGTGTAAGTCCAATGTGCCTTGGCGGTGTAGACACCGTTAGCATGACATAGCCGATGGAAGCACCTGAAGGCTAACGCGATGGATGAATAAGTCATGGATGACTTGGAGGGATCCGAGAGGCGTGAGGTTGATGGAGGTGGCTAGAAGGCTTAAGTCTAGGCTAAGGGTGGTCTAGCAAGTATGGGGGCACCATACTTGGGATAAAACCTCATGTGATCGATTGGTGTCCCGTCAACTAGGGTTTGTGCGGAAGTAGCCTAACGATCATTGTCGGAGGATGCCATCGGTGATGGCTCAGCGATCGTGATTGCATGATCGATCGGCCCGGTGCTCAGAATTCGGCCAAAGTGTAGTCTCACTCGGCCGCTGGGACCGGTGATCAGTGAGGACCTCATCGATCGGGTTTGATGGTTGATGGTCAGATTGGACTTATCGGCGTGGATCTAGCCGTTGTCTCACGACAACAGTGGCATTAGTCGACTAATGGTCCCGAGAAGTCGACTGATCGACTTTTTCCAGCACAGGTTAAAGCTTTATAAGGAGCTCGTGATGGAGGAATTTGGCATCGATTTCTTGGACGTCTTGAGGTGATTTGTTGTTGCAAATCAGGGTCTTCAACCACGATTCAAGCGATCAACAAGCAAGCAATCCAAAGGCATTTGTAAAGTTGTTTTCTTTACTAGTTTTGCATTGTATTATTGTATATTGCTTGTATTCATCTCTTATTGTTGTAAGAGTAGTTTGTAAGGGGTTTCTCCGCCTCCGACGTGTGTCGAGAAGGAGTGTTTTATAGTGGTGTGTGATTGGCATCGCTAGGGTTCGTACGAACCCGATCCGTGGAGTAGGAACCGTGCGGTTCCGAACCACGTTAAACAATTGTGTTCATGTGTGATTGTTTATTTCGTTATTGTATTATTTCTTTTTTCGCTGCGTACTAACGAAATTGTAGAGATGATCACGATCAAATTCGATCAACAAACGAACACGCGCTATTCACCCCCCCTCTAGCTATTACAAAGATCCTAACAAGTGGTATCAGAGCCCGGGGCTCTTCTACGGATTAACAACCCGGAGTCAAGACGCTAGAGGGAAAGATGGAAGTCCAAGAACAATTAGGATGAGACATCAACACACCGGTCCCTTATTCATTCTATGGACGAGAAGACTTCAATTCTTGGAAGAAAAGGATTGAAGATTTTTTGATGATGAAAGATTTTGAGGGGTGGTCCCTATTAATGGAAGGATTTGAGTTTCCAAGAGGACCAAAAGGTGGATTCCTCAAAAGGAAGAGATGGAGTGAAGATCAAATTCAAGCCTTCGAGAAAAACGTAAAAGTAGTAAATTTTATTTTTGATTTGGTCCCTAATGATATTGTGTGTATGGTAGGGGATTTTATGGATGCTAAGGAGTTATGGAGCCAAGTGGCAAAGCTCCATGAAAACTCATCATTGGTCTAACAAGAAGAAGAAGAAGAGGTGGAAGAAGTATCCACTTCTAGGATTGAGGAGGAGAGACCATCTACACCGGAGCAACCTCAAGAGGAGCCTTCAACATCCAGTCAAGATGAGGAAGCTCAAAATTCAACTCTGGCACCTACCATCACCCTAGGTAACTCAAGCATATGTGTTAATAATAAAATACATATAATATGTTTTGAGTGTAGGGAAACCGGACACTACAAGAGCAAGTGCCCAAAGAAGGTTAAGAAAGCTCCTCCGGCGCCCAAAAGTCAACAAAAGTCAAAGGATGCCGGTTCCCCAAGTCAAAAGAGCAAGGAGCATATTATATGCTTCAAGTGCAATTCAAAAGGACATTATAGGAATCAATGTCCTAGGGGGAAGAAGAAGATCCAAGAGAGAGCTACACATGTAGGGGGAGCTTCCAAAGCTAACCCTAAGGTATTTTTAAATAAATCTCTTTATTCAAATAATGTCAAAAAGCATGCTAGAAATAATTTTAGCAATCTTGCTATCTATCACAAAGAGCATGCTAGAAATAAGGAATTTTGTCTAGGAGCTAAGAAAGTCCACTTAGGAAATAAGGAGAATTTTGGGACTAATGTCCCTAAAAATAATTTATCTAAGGACAAACCTAGGTCAAATAACTCAAGATCAATTTTACCTAGGGAGACAATTAGAAAGGTGTAAGAGCATCTAGGTCTTAACTCTAAGTGGATTAGGCACATGCCTAGAAAGAACCATGCTCAAAGTTTAAATAAAAATTCTAAAATTGAGCAACTAGAAAAGAAAAATCAAGTCTTGAGGTCAAGGCTTGAAAAGATGGAGAAAACCCTTGCAAAAATGCAAAATCAATTTCAAGGGTCTAGAAGTCAAAGCCTAGGGTCAAATGATCAAAAGTCTAGGTCCAAAAGTCAAAGTCAACACCTAGGACCTAAGAGTAAAAAGTCAACCAAGGGCAAGCAAGGTTTGGGTCACAAACCTAAGCCTAAGGTGGCTTACCATAGTATTCCATTTGATTATAGGACACAATCTAGGTATAGGAAGACCAAGGTTACTAGGGAAGTTATCCCTAAGAGTAACCAAGGTTTGTGCCTAGTGGCTAAGGTTTCTAGGAAACCTAGGGTGACCACTAAGAAGGTTATTAGGGAGGCAATCCCTAAGGTTAACCATGGTAAGACCCAAATGACCAAGGCTAATAAGCCTAGAAGGGTCACTAGGAAGGTATCTAGGGAGGTTATCCCTAAGGAATACCTAATTAACCCTAGGAGCTCAAATCGGTTTTGGGTTCCTAAGAGCGCGATTGATTCACGCTAGGTGGGTTTAGGGTGTGCCAACCTTGATTGGATGAGTAGTTAACTCAACCATGGTAAAGGTGGCACTTTAGGACAAGGTTATGGTTACCTTGAAAATACATTTGAGCTTTAATCCTAAAAGATTTTAGGATGTGCCAATATTATTTGAGAAGTTTGATAAAATGATTAAATTGACACAATTTAGTTTTAGAGATTAGTTTGTCATTTTGGGTTTTTGGCACACTAGGAAGATTAGTGATAATATGGCAAAATATAATTAATTATATCAAATGAAAATTAATATTAAAATTTAGGTATACTTATACCTATACTTTTTACTTGCCATGATTTGCTTGCCATATGCCATGACATGACATCATGTTTATGTTCTATCATTTATATGTCATGAGTATGCTTAGGGATTAAGGATAAATGTCATGTGTTTTTAGATTTCATATTATGCCATAACATCATGATCATTGGCCATGCTTAATTATTGCTATTATTATGCCATGATCATTTCATGCATTTAATTGATTAAATTTGATATAAGGACTATGACATGACTTGAAGTCCCATTTATAAGGGAATCAAGTAGGGTTGCCTAGGAAATGCATGAACCCCTAGATTAAATGAACCAAAACTCACATCTCACATCCAATTGACATGTATGTGTATTTATACACCCTAGATACATGTGAGATGCTAGGATAAGAGTTAAGTTCAAGGTCCATAGTTTTTGCATCTAGTTGAACCCAAACTCATTTTAACTCAACATATGGATCATTGGGAAAGCTTGTGTACAAGTCATGTGCATAGAGCCCAATGAATATGATCCAAAATAATGTTTTGAAAATATTTTAAAATCATTTTTAAAAATCTTGGTGAAGTCTATCTCTTGATAGCAATCACCATTGATGAGATTGATACAAAGTGAGCTTAAACTTTAAAATTTTTAGTCACTTTTGGATTTTATATCAATTTCGCTATTTTATGGGTAAAATATTTTTCAAACATTTTTCACCCATTGTATTGGTCATAAGTATTATATGTATCAAATTTCATGATTTTTCGATATACATATAATTAGTTATGATTTTTCAAAACTCATTTCTGATAACTGAAAATCGAGATTTTGATGTCGATCGGGATTTACGAATCACTCGTGATAACGATTCGGTAAACAAGGTTGTTTAACCCGATTTCAGCTGCGGTTAAGGTCCCTAACCACTCCTAACTCTAGGATATGCTTTGGGAAACATGATGAAGGGTGAAAATCCATTGGATATGGATTAGGAGAGGTGTTTAGGGTTTGTATCAATTTTAAGGTGTTGGAGAGTTCAATGTTGAATTTCTAACCTTAATTTTGATGGCTTAGAGTTCCTATTGGCTTAGGGACTTCCCAAGGACATTGTTGGTGCAATGATCAAGGGGGAGCAAGCCTTTAGGGGGAGGTATCCATCTTGGGATGATGGATGTATTTTTCTCCTTGAAGAGGAGAAGTTATTGGAAGAGTATCATCAATTTGGGAAAATTGATGGTTTTTTTGATACCCAATTTGGAAATTGAGAGAGTGAATAGGATTGCCTCTCTTGAGTGATATGAGACTTATCACTAGGAAGATGGTAGGCATCCTAGATATTTTTAGACCAAGGGGGAGATTGTAAGATCTCATTGGAACATGAGACATTGACCTCCTTGGAGAGAAGACCTTTTTTGATGTTAGTCAAAAAGGAGGAGAATGTTTGGGGGAGAACATTTGGAGAATGTTTAAGATTACCAATTTGGGATAATTGGTAAGGGATTTGAGTTAGTGTTCTAACTCAATGATTTGTTTGGTTTTTGTCAAACATCAAAAAGGGGGAGATTGTTGGTGCAATCGGCCAGTCATGATCACTAGGACTGAGTTTGACTCGAGTGATGTTTTGATGTTCGACAAAAATATATGACAATGTAATTGTTATGGGAAAGTCCAAGTTTTGGGTACTTGGCATGGAAAGTCTAAGTGGGACACTTGGCATTTGGTAAAGTCCAAGTCTTGAGTACTTGGCATGGAAAGTCCAAGTGGGACACTTGGCACATGAAAAGTCCAAGCATGGGTCTTGGCAATGTAAAAGTTCAACATTGGTTGGCAAGGAAAGTCGGCAAGCATGGTCTTGGCATTTGAGAAGTCCAACATGAGTTAGGCGAGGAAAGTCAAGCTTGAGTCTTGGCATGAGAAGTCGAGGGTTTGATATTGGGTGCGTAAAGTCAGCGAAGTCTTGGCGGCATAAGTCGATGGTTGGCGGCGTAAAGTCCAGAGTCTTGGCGGCGTAAGTCCAATGTGCCTTGGCGGTGTAGACAGATTAGCATGACATAGCCGATGGAAGCACCGAAGGCTAGCGATGGATGAACAAATCATGAATGACTTGGAGAGGATCAGGAGGCGTGAGGTGATGGAGGTGGCTAGAAGGCTTAGGTCTAGGCTAAGGGTGGTCTAGCAAGTATGGGGCACCATACTTGGGATAAAACCTCATGTTTGAGGTGTGCGGTCAGTGCCATGTGGCGGTCGACTAGGACCGAAATCAACTAGGGTTTATTGCGGGAAGTGGCCTGCAATCGATCGGATAGGATGGCGATCGGCCGATCTTTCGGCGATCGGCCCGATTGCATGATCGGTCGGTGGTGCTCGAATTCGACCAGAGTGCGATCTCGCTCGGCCATTGGGACCGGATCAGTGAGGACACTATCGATCGTGATGGGTTTGATCGATCGGTGATGGTAGATCCATTGGACTTATCGGCGTGGATCTAGCCGTTGTCTCACGACAACGATGGCATCGATCGTGATGGTCCCGAGTAGTCGGTGATCGACTTTTTCAGCCGCAGTTGAAGCTTTATAAGGAGCTCGTGATGGAGGAATTTGGCATCGATTTCTTGGACATCTTTAGGCGATTTGCTGTTGCAAATCAGGGTCTTCAACCACGATTCAAGCGATCAACAAGCAAGCAATCCAAAGGCATTTGTAAAGTTATTTTCTTTACTAGTTTTGCATTGTATTCATCTCTTATTGTTGTAAGAGTAGTTTGTAAGGGGTTTCTCCGCCTCCGACGTGTGTCAAGAAGGAGTGTTTTATAGTGGTGTGTGATTGGCATCGCTAGGGTTCGTACGAACCCGATCCGTGGAGTATGAACCGTGCGGTTCCGAACCACGTTAAACAATTGTGTTCATGTGTGATTGTTTATTTCGTTATTGTATTATTTCTTTTTCCGCTGCGTACTAACGAAATTGTAGAGACGATCACGATCGAATTCGATCAACAAACGAACACGCGCTATTCACCCCCCCTCTAGCTATTACAAAGATCCTAACAAACTTTACGCTGCCAAACCTACAAACTTGGACTTTTCCTTTGCCAAGTACCCATGACTTGGACTTTCAATTGCCAAGTGTCCATGATTTAGACTTTTCAATTGCCAAGACCATGCTTGGACTCTCCATGGCAAGACTATGCTTGGACTTTCCTTGTCAACTCCATGTTGGACTTTCCAATTGCCAAAGTTCACTTGAACTTTACGCCGCCAAGACTATACACTTGGGCTTATGCTATCAAAACTTTACCTTTGGACTTCCCTTGTAAAATATTCATATTTGGACTTTCCTTGCCAAGTATCCAAACTTGGACTTCTGAGGTTGATTACTCTAACAATTTTCCCCAAATAATCTCTTCCATACGACTTTGGATATCACAATCATCCACTAGTTATATGGACAACATATGGTCAAACAATGGTCAATCTCATTGTCAAATATCAAAACTCTACTCGAGTCTCACTCGAGTTTGGTCAACATTGACTCGGGGTCTATTGTACCAGCAACCTATGCATAAGTTTGGGAATGAAAATATTTATTATTCGGTAATTTATTAAAGGGTGCATCTAAAGTATGTTATTTCTCAAAAGGTATACCAAAGTTTCAGAATTACTAAAATGCGCACTAAATTTCTACATTACCCTTCTGGCAAAACTGATTTTTTTCTCCTTTCTCTCTCCTTTGCATGCAATTCTTCTCTTTCCTCTTAAATTATTTTTTTTCCATTTATTATTGATACTGATAAAAATTAGCACCACATTGTGGTACTGATCTGTAAGAGACTAGCACCGCACTCATGGTGTTGATCTCAAGAGCGCTAGTGGTGCTGGTCTTTTGAGACCAACACTAAGGCACCACTCGGTGTTGGTGCCTTAGTGTTGCGCTCAATAGACCAACACGAAGTGGTGTTGGTCTCTGAGACCAACATCATTGTGGTGATGGTCTCTTAAAGATCAGCATCACAAGTGTGGTGTGGATTTTTATCAGCATCACAATGGTGCTGATTTAATTTATATCAGCACTAAAGTTGTATTGATTTTTAAATATCAATACTAAAGTGGTGTTGGTTTTGAAAAATCAATATCACAGTAGTGATAATGTGTGTCAATTATTTATTTTCGGAGGCGACAACTTTTGACTTAGATATCAGAATGAGATGAAATGTTTTTTTGAATCGAAGTTCATTCAAAGATATACATTAGTTACTAGGTTATCCTGAGTGATGGATATCTGTGCGGTTGTGCATGAGGAATGCATAGTATTGGGACCTTGATTTGCACTAGAGGGGGTGAATAGTGCTCGCCACTCGTTTTTCGATTGCGTTCATCTTACTTGTCTACAAGTCATTAATGCGTAGCGAAAAACTAAAGCATAAAAAAAAACACAACAAGCACAATAAATCGATTTTATGTGGTTCAGTATCTCCAATTTTTACTCCACAACCTAGCTTCTACCGATAGTCCCACTATCACTTCCTCCTTCTCGGAAACCTTCCAAAGTGGAAGAAACCTCTTACAACCTATTTCTTATACAACACAAGCAACCAAATACAAATACAAAAAGTATGAAACAAAATACAAATGAAAACACTTTGCATGATTGTGATCTTTCTTGATTGTATCTTGGTTGCTTTGGAATGCTTTGGAAGGTCCGAAATACAGTAGCAAATCCCCTTCTAAGTCTCCAAGAATCGACACCTCGAAATCTTCACAAAATCCTCTTTTATAGAGTCTTCATTAGGTTGATTTTTGTCTACTAGTTGACTAGTCAATTGACCATTACTCTCCAATGACATAATCGACATTGGATTTTGGTTTATCAGTCGACTGCCATTGTCAATCAATTGACTATCAAGTCATCAGTCGGCTGGTCAGTTGAGTTGCTAACTTTTTGTGCCTAGTCACAACAACACCAATTGATTTCTTCTTGCCTAGCAAATGACTACCACCCTTTCTATGCCCTGCTATAGTGTCATCAGTCGACTGATCAATCCACCAGTCGACTGGCCTTAGCTAGTTGAGTTGCCAGTTGAGTTCTGAACTCACGACTACTCAAACAATGACACTAGTCGACTGCTCTTTGCCATCAGTTGATTGCCAAGCTACCAGTCGACTGCTCAACCAGTCAAGTTGACAATTGAGTTCTGAACTCAACGTTTGCTCAAGTACTGTTACCAGTCGACTGATAGCTCAGTTTTAGCCTAGTTTTGAGTTGACTCTCGCTTCACCTAATATCCGATTGATCTCAACCTACCAGGACTTTCTTTATCCAACATTTGATCACTTTTAATCTATCAAAATCTCCCTTGCCTAGCATCTAGTCAACCGACTTGGAGTTGGAGTCCATATTCCATAATTCAGTCATATTTCGGACGTAATCCCACCAAAATATGGCTACGTTTCGGTCGGACTCGATGTGCGATGTGCGACTCGTGCGGGATGCGTGATGTGTGACTCGTGCGGGATGCACAGTGCACGACTCGTGTGCGACTTGCGTGTGACGAGCGATGTGCAACTCGTGCGTGGTGGTGCACGATGTGTGATAACGGCGATTTGTGTCATGGTACCATTATAAATTAATTACCGACCCCCCCTCTACTCTAATATAGCATAGTGAATGACCCAGATCGTTTCCCAACGAATATAATCGACAGAATAATAAACTTAGGATTTCTAATTATTGCTTTGGGTTTTTTAATGAAAATGGGGGTTGACATTTTAAAAGACTAATCCTACTGAACGAAAGACAATGCAAACATTCAAACAAAAGTATTCGAAAACATAAAGGAAATACAAGAATTTAAACAATAATTGAAATGCAGAATAATATAAATGTAAAGCCAAGCATGAAATTAAATCTAACCTAACTAACTACAACCTAATTACTAAAGAAACATTTCACCGAACACTACATAGGCATGAAACAAATTAAACTACGTACGTGCAATTTTATACATGGAAGCAAATTTGATTACAAACATTTAACAAATAAGATGGAGAAACAATCAACACATCAACACATGGAAAAATTACTGTCCGAAACTGAATAAAATTCTATCGAAAATGTGGAATTGCTGCTAGTCGGAGATCTGTGGGAGCTGCCGGATCTACTGGCCGCTGTCCGGCGGTGTGGAGGAGCTGAACTGCGGTGGAGATGCTGTCGGAACCGATCGGAGGAGAATCCTCAGTTCGATTCGTCGACGGCGGCAGAGCTCGCAGTAAAGCTGTGGAGAAGATGGCTGGTGGAGCTCGGGCAGAGACGCTGGCAGTAGAGGACGTCGTGTCCGATGAACGGGAAGATGAGATGGAGGGCACCGGTAGGGTCGTACCTAATATAAGGCCAAAGAGGCGATCGCCTCGGGCCCATTTTTTAAATAGGTTAAATGCCTCTTTAAAAGGGCCTCAACAAATATATAAAGGGCCCAAAAATAATTCACCAATATATTTTCTAAAATTCGCTTCGGACCCTTTAAATTTTAGGTACGGCTCTGGGCACCGGTCACCGGAGATTGGAGGGGATCCCCTTCCCTCTTCGGCAACAGGTGAGGAAAGGGCTGGCGAGCGCGGCGGTGGTTGCGTCGGGCGAAAATCGCGGAAGAAGGGATGTGCCGACTACCGTAGAATGGGAAAATGTTTGATTTTTAAAGGTCAATTACTTCGATTGTCCGATCAAAGCTCCTTCAATCCCAGCCGTCCGTTAAAGCTAGGGCTTGATTAAATTGATTAATCCCTTAAGTGGTTGGGCATCCAACGACTGAGAATTCTCTGACTTTGAATGAACGGATCTGATCAATCCGAAAGGTCGATTGCAATCAACTTGATTTGGATGGAAGGTTGAGACGTGTAGATTTGAGTGTATGGATCGGATCTCTCCATATTTAAATGGATGGCTCAGATCAATCAAATCTCATCGGACAGTCAAGATTAAACAGATCTGAGCCCTTGATTAAATTGCCTTTGATCTTGATGAAGGGCTCAAATTCTTCCAGCTTAAAATGCCCATTATGGTCCTAGATGAAGTCATATTTGATCCAACTTGAGTCTAGTCTAGTGACTCATCTCGATCTCCTACAATTAAGATGTAAAATTTATATATAAGTCCAAAATTAAGGAGAATTTACAATAAGGTCCAAAAATAAATCCAACTCATAAAACATGATAATAATTGATAAATAATCACTCGAAAGGATAAAAACTGTGATATTAAGGACCAAAATAATACAACAAAATGGTAGTTATCAATGTGTTCGACTCCTGTATGATGCGTGGTGCACGACTCATGTGCGACGCGTGACTCGTGAACAACGCGCAGTGTGTGACTCGTGCATGATGCAATCCCAATTGTCCATCACACAGTGATACACAGTAAATGAGAAATGCACCATGCATCCCACACGTGTCGCGCACTGCACATCACACACAA
The DNA here is from genome assembly GCA_025175895.1 of Wurfbainia villosa. NCBI lineage: Eukaryota > Viridiplantae > Streptophyta > Magnoliopsida > Zingiberales > Zingiberaceae > Wurfbainia > Wurfbainia villosa. Next base: position 114,018,563 of record CM045993.1, read on the forward strand.
GTTGCACACCACGGGTCCCGCACGAGTCACACACCACACATTGAGTCCGGCCCGGGCACAACCAGATTCATATGGTACGCAGTTAGAATCGACCGCGATTGCGGGCGCTAGTGGCTACAACGTTGGCAGTAGCAATTCGATCATATTTCGATCGCAATCCGATCGAAATCCAATCTCGATTCAGTCAGCCAGACGACGACGACATCCCTGACAAGTTCAAGGATTGAGCTATAGTACCGATGGCGATCGCAGGAGAGAAATACTGTGCATTTCTCATTTAATGTGCATTTACATTTGATCAGACTGTGAAGAGCTCTCGTGCACGGGTGCACATTGATGCGTCACCCAACATATCAAAGAAGAAGAAGTAGAGTGCTATCAGAGCCATCGGTTCAGGGACTATGTATGTCTTGGACTACTAAGGTAGATTACCTACAACTAAGTGCACAACACCCTGCTAGACTAATAGAAACAACAGACTTTAACCGTCACTGTTGTTATATAAGAACAAGACACAACTCCCACACTATTTACTCATAACATCTAAATACTATAACATATCTAATACTAAGTTTAGGAAAAAAAACTTAGATACACAACAACAAGAACTCTTAAAAAATATAAACACCATAAAAATCAAAATACTTGCACAAACACAACTTTTAAAGGATTTAGCGCAGAATCTAGAATATTTTAAAAATTCTCAAGAAAATTTAAATAGAATATTTAGTCAGGTAAAATTTCTTAATATACCACAAAGAAAAGACATAGCAAGGCTTGCTAAGGTCCTAAAAGATAATAAACCAAGGGACTTTGATATACAACATAAAGATCTGTTACTACAAGTAAAAACCCTACTAACAACCACTGGAGATCAAGTAAATTCAAGTAAATTCAGAGCTAAAAGATTTACAACAACTACTAGAAGATTTAAAATATAAATAAACCAACTTATATATATGAAAACACTCATAATTTTAAGAAGCTTTAGAATACGTACAATAATATACTAAGACAAAAGAAGAACAACATGATAATAGCCTTGTTATCATCATTATATTATCGAATAACTAAACTAGAAGGAAGACTTTAGAAATAAAACAAAGGACTTCAAAAGCAGTAAATAATGATAGCTGGAAATCAACCCTAGATAATATAAATAGAGATCGAGAAAAATTATCAATAGGAAAAATTATTAGACAACAACCTAAGACTTATACTTTCCTAACATATAAAAAACTAGAAGGATCATCACGAGTCAAATCAGAACAGAAAATTTTAGTAGAATGTCCAGAACGTTGGACAAAAGAAGGTCAGTTTCTAACACTTCATGGTAGATAACATAAGAGGAAATAATAGTTTAAACCAAACACTAGAAGAAGTAATAGATGTAGAAAGAGATTTGGAAGTATTTTCAAATGAACAATTAAATATACTACATCCAAGATTATTATATGGAAGTAATATGTTTTCTTATTTTACTTTCGTATATAGACAAAGTAGAATAGAAGCCTTACACCTCCCAACTAGAAAAGAGGAAAGAATAACTTTAATAACAAATTAATCAGCTAGACAGTTATTAACACAAAGGCATAACTATATACATATGGGACTAATAGTATTCTAATTGAGGGACTTAACTAGAAAACAGATAGGAGGAAAAGTCTTAATAGTCTTATATGATTCCAAATTCTTAGACAAAGAAAAATCTATTATAGGATTGGCTGAGATTGACATGAGTAATAATCTAGGAATAACATATATTTGTCCAAATTTTAATATGACCATTAAAGATTTCACTAAGCATATAAAATTTGTAGTCCAAGCTGTAAGCTAAAAAATTTTCAAGGTAACAACATACAACTAGAAATAATATTTTTGGGAAAACCAATGAATATATACATAATAATTTTTAAATACAAATAGATGGGATAATAGAGACCCTTGATACAAAAGGAATCCAGTTCAAAAAACCAAGACAATATAGCTCAGAAGAAATGGTGAGCCTTGAATGACAATTAATCTAGAAGAAGCACAAACAACTTTATTATAGCCAACCGAAACAATAATATATAAAGACCAAAAAGGGCAATTGAATGCAAGTTTACAAACTCTCTCCCTAATAGAAAAGAAGAAGAAGTAGAGTTAGGAAGTCAGGAACATAACCTTGTATTAAGAGCAAAAACTCCTCCCCAAACTGATCCTTTAATAATTGCCATAAAATAATTAATAGAAGTCGAAAGAAAACACTTAAGGTTAGTGGAGATTAATAACAAAAATAGAAGTCAAAAAATAAATATTGTCAATATAGGAGGTGTGTTTGACGATCTAAATGAGTATATCTACATTCCGACTGAAATAGATGTCATTTTAACAACAAAAGAAATAAGAGAACTAGAGAAATTAAAAAAAAAACAACACAAGAGGATTTTAGAAAACATTACATTATATAAAGACGAAAACAATAATATAATAGCTAAGGAAGAAGTCATAACTAAAGAAAACATCAATATACGGGGCGCTCTCTGCAATAATAAAGAACTAAATATGATGAATGCAAATGAATTATCCTCCTCTAGACAACCACCTTATATAACATATCCAAAGAGTACTATGAGAACCATAGACTATGAACATGGGCATCCCCCAAGAACCCTAGTAGAACCATATAACAATAACAACCCTTTACTGCGAACTATAGGGAAAAGAAGACCGCTAGAAATCACATTTTTTTTTGGCAAAGATGTTATTTTATTAAACATAACAGAATGTGATCCACAACTATACGACATATACTTGGAATAATGGATAGTCTCAGTAAAATGAGATTATCTAGCTAGGCATGAAATGGATGTAGAAATAGAAGAAACAATGATAAGGGTAGGCGAAAACTACCTAGGAGATGTAGCTAGGGCGACATGGGAAGTCTTTAAGGCTGAATTCCCTGAAGAAGTAGCTAAGACATCCAACCAGAGAAACAATATATTAAATTTCTATTATGTTATATATATAATGCTTACAGCCAAAGACTCTAATACTGCACTAAATATCAGGCAAAAAGAAGCTATGAGAGATTTAGAGCAACTACAACTATTAAATTGGAATTACATAAAACCATTTTGCAATGATTTCTTTGCTCTTGCAGCGATATTTGGGAATTACTACAACTAGGCTTTATGAGAAAGATTATTTAGTAAATTGCCAAGAGAATTAGGTAAAGAAATACATAAGGATTGGACCGCCATGAATGTGACCCCAATATATTATAACATAAGAGTAAGGATACAACAAATTATAACTAAACTAAAGGAAAAATATACTTAAATACAAATTCAAAAATAGTTGAAAAACCAACAAGTATGGTTTTTGTAGCCAAATATACACACCATAACAAATGGGGCTAATACTAGGACTAAAACTCCGAGATTTATGCCAAAGCTCAAATGCAAATCCAAATGAACCTATTACCTGAGAAAGAGTAAAGCCAGAAAATTATACTTAGATAAAAACAAACACGTTATATGATTCAAATCCAAGAAAACATATTCTAATACAATAACATGTTTTGCTTGCAATCAACCATGACATATGTCTTCTACATGTCCTAATAGGAAAAATCTATACACAAAAGAATCAACTCAATACGATGCACAAATCTAGACTTATTAGAAATATAGTTTGATATATTAGATACATCATCCATATATTCCATTATCTCGGTAAATGACACGGAAGAAATAACACCTATATCTGACAATTCCCTAATTAATTCTCTAACTGAAAACCCATATGGCTTAGTAGAAAAATATGGCATAACAATGCCTCCCCTTTTATGTAATGAATTTGACTCACTACAAAATGAAGAGGAAGACGAACAAATAAACCTCATGTATAGACTATACTACATACAAAAAGCAAAATAGCTAGTTTTGTGTGACCATGATTGGTAACTCAATGAAGGAGCTACACATATCCCTTATTTTTCATATGGATTTTACCCTACAGTAAACAAAAGAGGTACTTGTAAAATATGTAGAAGACAGATATGCAACTCATGCCTCAAGGATAACTATGATATAGTCATGACTGATACTCCTAAAATGGCTATATCATCACGACACCACCTCATGGAACATGAATCTCAGTATTAGAAACTCGAATAAATTTGCTAGAAATCGAGCTATGTAATTTACAAAATCAAGTTAACAATCAATCCTATGAGGATTTTAGAGACCCTCAACAACTAAACCAATCCATCATCCAAGAAGACAATAATTTGGTTTTTGTGAAAACCCCAAGCATGTGTAATACACATATGTTAGAGTATAGTATACCCTAACCGTTAAGGGGGTGTGGGTGTGGGTGTGTGGGTGTGGGTGTGTGTGTGTGTGTGTACATATATAATGTGAAATGCACAATATTTTTCTCCCACGAACTTCGATCAAATTCTTCATTGTGGATCGCCATTTGCACAATAACCCAACCTTTGAACCCGTCATGATTGTCATCGGTGTCCCTTTGGTCGAACTACAGTCGAATTAGGGTTAGATTGCGGTCAAAATCTGACTGAATTGCGGCCTCTGACGATGCAATCGTTAATGGTCGTAATTTGGTCAGATTTAGATCGCAATCCGAGTGAATTGCGATCAGAATCTGATCGATCACCAATAGCAAGGAAGAGTTCGCGCGATGAAGAAATACTGTACATTTCTCATTATTGTGCCTCGCAGACGTGTGCACAGAAAATAAGCGCCCAGGATGTCAAAATCGACTCATCCGTGAGTACCTCCTCTATCCATGTATATCCCTAAACCATAAACTCTATTCACCTGTGTCCCTCTCTCTCTTTTTGTCTGTCAAGTACCTCTTATACTCGGCATAATCCATGTGATTGTCTTTGGGTACCTCTCAGTTCGTCGTGACCATCTGTGCTTAGTAGGGATCGTGATTCGCCATTGTATCTTAGGAAATAAACATCTTGTGCTGACCTAAAAGCACCGCGGAGTTGGGGCAAGGAATCTATGTAGAACATGGACCTCAATTTCTTTGTTTTCAAGCAATCTGCTTGGTCATACTACTTCCCTACTCGCCCTCGGGTGACTCGACACTCGGTCTACTTGACAGTCGACTACTTGGAAGTAGGCTACTCAACCTCAGGTCACTCAACCACTCGATGACTCAACCACTTAGCACTCAATCTCAGCAGCTCAGCTTAATCCTTCAAGACAACTTGAGATAATAATCTCAAGTCACTCAATAGATAAGTTTACATTGATTTGTAATTTCAAATTTAGACTATTATCCCCATATCTCAGGACACATATTGTCCTACATTATCTACATCAACAATGATTAAATCTTATTACATTAGGTGGGGATGACTAAAAATAATATCATCCACATATACAATAAAAATGATAATTTTCCTCTTAAGGTGAATATTTAACCAAAAAAAAAGGTGGGACCTAACTAACATTGTAGATAACCACATTGCTTGATTACTCAATAAATTTGTCAAACTAAGCTCTCAGGGATTGTTTGAGTCCATATAATGATCATTTCAACCTACAAACTTTGTTGTTATGGCTTGTGACTTGTATCTAGGAAGGATGCTCATTTAAATTTCTTCTGCCAAGTCCCCATTGAAAAACAAACAATTCTTACGTCAAATTGATAAAGTAACAAATCTAGATTTGTGGCCAAAGATAAGATAACTTGAATTATTTTCAATTTAGCTAGGGGAAAAAGTTTCTTTGAGATCAATTCAATAAACGATTGTATGGATCCCTTTGCAATGAGTCAAGCCTAGAATTAATCAAACTTATATCTTCTCTATATTTAATTATGAAGACTTATTTGAAGCCTATAAAATGTTTTCCAAGTGGTAGTTTAGTGTGTTGATGCAATCGACCTCTAATCAAAGTTGACCAAGCTTAAATTAGGTTTCGATATTTGAGCAATATATTTAATGATTGAGTGAGATGTCAAGTAGGCCAAGAGTAATTGGATACTTGACAATTAAGAAGTCTAAGTGAGTCTCGATTAACTGAATATTTGGCAATTGAAAATCCAACAAAGAGTTGGTAAGGGTGATATTTAAATGAGTTATAATTGATCATATACTTGGTTGTTGAAAGTCCAACAGATAGTTGGCAAGGGCGAAGCCCAAGTGGGTCATGTTTGACCATATACTTGACAATAATAAAAATCCTAACAGATTATGGAAGACTGAATGTTAAGTATGTAAAAAAATCTTAATAGGTCATGGAGGACTAAATGCTAGAAATATATGAAAAAGCCCTAATATGTCATAATGATTGAATGTTAGACACGAGAATAAAATCCTAATAGGTCATAAATGACCGAATATTAGGCATGAAGAGTAAAGTCCCGAGGGGCTATGGAGAATTGAATATTAGCCATGGGAATAGAAGTCCAAATAAGTTAAGGAAGACTTGATGTTTGACAATAGTAAAGTTTCGACAAGTTAAAGTTGATCGGATATTAGACAAATGAAGTTAAGGTTAACTGAATACTATGCAAAGTGAGAGTTTAACCATGGTAAGGATAAAATAGAGTTATCAGTTGGCTATTAAAGATTTACTAGTTGATTAATGAGTCTGAAACTACAAGTTTAATTGGTGTTTGAGAGGGTTTTGTTAGGAGGAGATTGTTGGTGCAATCAACCTCAAGTCAAGGTTGACCCAGCTCGAGTGAGACTCAAATTGAAGTTGAGTTTCGATGTTTGACAATATGAATATAGGATGGTATGGGGCATCCAAGGTCATATGAGGAAGAGTGTTGATATAATTATCATTGGGTTAGGATTACCATGCTGGATGAGAGTGTTGGTGTGATGAAAAGTCAAGTAGGTCAAGGTTGATCAGAGACTTGATGAGTGAAGTCTAATTGGACACTGGCAAGGTAGAAATCCAAGTGGGTCATGGAGAATCGAACACTTGGTGATGGAAAGTCTGACCGGGAGTTGGCAAGTGTGAAGCCCAAATAGGTTAAGGTTGACCGGACACTTAGCATGGAGAGAAAAGTCCAAGCAAGTCAAGAAGATCGGATGTCCTTGTGGGTATGGAGACCTGATGTAAGGCAAGGAAAGTCCAAATAGATTAAGGAGGACTAAATGTTTAACTACGCAAGTGAAGTCCTGATAAGTCAAAGTTATTGGATGACTAAGCAAGTAAAGTCTCAATAGGTCAAGGTGATCGTTCTTGGCAGATAAAGTCCTAGCATGTCAGGATGACCATGCTTGGCAATTGAAGACTCAGCTGGTCAAGGTGATCATGCTTGGCAAGGGAAGTCCTGATAGATCACGGTTGACTAGATGCTAGGAAAGGGAGATTTCGACAGATCAAGAGTGATCGAATGTTGGATGAGAAAAGTCTTAGTAGGTTGAGGATTAACCAGATACTAGGTGAAGTGGGAGTTAGCTTGGAAATATAGATAACTAAGGCATCAGTCAACTAATACAACATAGGGCACTCGAGCAACAAGAAAGGTACTCGCGTGCATGAAGAAGTCACAGTGCTCGAGCAATTGAGAAATCTCGAGTGTGGGCGATAGTCCTTGGGTGATGAGAAACTCGGTGCTTGGGCACGTGAGCGTGGATGCTCGGGACAAGTGGTGCTCCGACGATGAGGAACTTGTACTCGGGGTCACGAGCGTGAGTGCTCAGGCAAGCGAAGAACGTGATGCTCGATATGGGCATGCAGAAGTGGTGCTCGGGAGGATCACTATAGGGATGTATACTGAAAAGTCTATCTTTTGTATGAACATCTTTATTTTGAAATAAGAATCACATGATCATTGTTTGTATTTTTTTGGTTATGCAATATTGTCTAATACATTACATTGTAGATAACATGGTGTGTGGTGTCACATGGGAGATCATGTTATTGGCTCCTTGTAAAGTATAAGTAAAGGCTCACAATCGAGATGACTTTGGACAAACCATCGGAATGGTTGTAGTGTGATTTGGTATTGGTTTGTCTTGACCATAAAATCACACTAAGTGCACTTTGTGTGTATTGAGCAGGACCGACTTAGAGGTGATTCGATTTATTGCTGACTACATAATCGAATCGGACCTCAGATATTATATTGTACATACTCTTAATTCCGATATAATAACGAGCACATATACTTAGTATTCATCTCTTTGATTTACCAATGGGCGAGATTTATAGATTAAATCGATAGGCTCGGTAAGTTGGGAGATGATATTATTTATATGGTGTGTCGTTGATTATAGGAGGAAACCGTGTCCTATATATTAGGATAATGATGTCCCCTTGAGGAGCTCATAAGGTTCATCATGTAAACCCTGTAGGTGGACTTGGTCCGACATGATGAAAAGGTTGAGTGGTACTACTCATGGAGTTAGATGTTGATTAATTAATGGTCAGTAAATTAATTAATCGACGGACATTCGAGATCTTAAACACGGGGAGAAAATGTACAAATAATATATGGAGCCCATATCAACTTATGGGGGTTGGTGAGGTAGATTAATGATAATCCTTTAGTGGATTGGATTATCATTAATGGATCGGACATTATGTGGGCTTGATCCATGGGTGGCCAAGATCCAACTCCTCCTCATTGTCCCTATTGTAGCTTATTAACACCTCATGAAGCTTAGATCCAATGGATAGAAACAAAACTCTAGATCCAAAGGTAGAGATTAAATCTCTAAGATCCGACGGTTGAGATTAAATCTCTAGATCCGACGGTTGAGATTAAATCCCTAGAACCAATGGTGGAGATTAAAAGGAGGCTTATCCCTAACTCCATAAAAGGAGAACAAGGGGTTGGCGTGGAGAATTAATCAAGAGGAGCTAGGGTTTTGGAGTTGGCGACAAGAAGAGGAGCTAGGGTTTGGGCCTGGGCGGCACCTAATAAGAAAAGTTTTCCTTGATTTCTCCTTCTTCCTCAAGCTACCGGCGCCCCTTGAAGCTCTTCCAACCCTTGGCCGGTGTCCAAACTCCCTCTTCTCCTTCTCCTTGGCCGGTGGAACAAAGGTTTAGGGTCCTCTCTTGAAGCTTTTGGCCGGCAACCCTTAATCTCTTCTTCCTTCTTGGCCGGCGGCAAAGCTCCATCCTTGGAGGTCGTTGGTTGGTTGAAAGAAGGAATAGAGCTTTGTTTCTATTCTTCCTCTTGCTAGGAATGAGCAAGGAAGGAAGATTGGAAATCTAGGAGCTTCAACTTTTGGTAGATCGTCGCCCACACGACGTCCGAAAGGAGGAAGGTCATACATTAGAAGATCAAGAGGTATATCTATTCTCTATTCTCTTTTGTTACTTGCTTGTATTTGTTTTTTCAATTATGAGCATGATATATTCTATTTGTGGCTAAATAATACTTGGATCCCGAACATAAATACAAAAGCCGGCGATCCGTACATCGTCTATTCCGTGGCTACTCATAGAATAGAGGTTGGTCGCTTGAACAACGAGTTTGTTTAAGTGACCTCTCTAAACGAATAGCATGACGATGACTTGGTTGTTTGGGCAATCCCTTTTGTCTAGGATTAAATTTTTTTAATCCGGGGACATCGATGGGATCGCCATGAACAAGCGACCGAGGTGAAGTGGGAAGCGAAGTTTCCCCTCACGGACTCGAAAAGCTAAACCCTACAATTGGTATCAGAGCCATGGTTTTCGGTTTTGTGTGTTTAAGGATTCGGTTACTCTTATGTATTTTTCATATATTATATGTGTCGGATAATAGTAGGATATGCGTAGTTTAACTCTTTGGTTGCTTGCATAAGATCCGACTATTATGGTCATATGTGTGTATGTGATTGTATGTGTATATTTTGTTCAATCCTCGGGATTGACGAGGCTAGTATTTGATTTTTGTAAATTAGATACGACATTGTTTATCCACTCTTTATTTTATTTTACTTTCGATCTAGATTTCATGTACACTCCCTCGTGGAGTATAGGATTGATGGATGTAAATTAAAGTAGGTTTTAGTCTCGGCTCGGATCTCCGGATGGCTCGTACATGGCGTAGGAGGAGCGGACGAGAAGGCGATGCGACGGGAGACATATTGAAGACAAAAGTCATAATAGTTGGAAAATAATTTATTTTTCATATTTATTGCTTATTGTTTGATATGCATGTCGTAAGCTAGAAAATTCCTCATTTTCAAATTACTAAGTGGGAGAGGGATATTTTTATAAATTCTCACGACCTCCATTACAATTTGACATGTGATGCAAACAAACTTGCGCGTCGGCTCTGAGTGCCTTCCTCCCCATCGAATGAGTTTGTTTGCGGATCACAAGGTAGAATATGGTTATAGGAAATTATTAAGGAGTGTGTGTACTTCTCCATCGTAAGGCACATAACCCGAGATAATTACCTTGGTACCAAGTAATGGTGAACACTTAGATACAAATATAAGTATCCTCCCCATCGGAGTCACTGCTTTTATTTGTAAGGCTGAAGAGAAACCAACTATTAATTTTACTTGTCAAAAAGTTCGGTTGACAAGATAGTAAAATTAATGGGTAAAACCTCCTCTTACAAATGTAGAATTCATATACGTCCACACTATCATGGCATATGATATTCTCGGTGTTTTGAGGTGTTGGTTGATTTTAAAATTTTATTATTTGAGGAATCAATAATTTTTTGAAATATAAAGTAATGATCTATGTGATTCTTAGGATTTTCAAAAATAACTTTCAGTCCACTTGTTATGATACTAAAGGAAAATAAGCTTACTGTACCCAAATTATGTTGATTGGAAAAGAATCTAGATATTGTCTTAACTGCTGAGAAGTACAAATATGTACTTTTCGAAGAGTGTCCTCCTAAGCCTGCGAATAAGCTGGAAGTCCTTGGAGCTGAGATTGATGGGGAAACTCAGGTCGATATCATTCTCCAGTTGACAAAAAGGCTTGCTCAGGCTAAGGCCATGGTTACTCAGAAGGCTTCTACTTCTAAACCGAAAGGAAAGAAGAAGAAGAAACAAACTGGGGGTAAGGCGGTGGGAGGTACTCAGGGAGGAGTGAAGAAGCCGAAAGGCAAGTGCTTCACTTGTAAGCAGACTGGACACTGGAAGAAGGACTGCCCCAACCGCAAGCAGAATAAAGGTATATCTTTTGGTCTAGTCGTTGAAACATGTTTAGCAGTGTTATCTACCGACACCTGGTGTGTAGATACGGGAGCCACTAATCATGTCTGTAATACTTTGCAGGGGTTCCAGGAAACCAGATGACTAGCTGAAGGAGAGATTACCGTGTACTTGGACGATGCCGCGAAGGTGGCAGCAGTTGTAGTGGGAGACGTTCATTTATCTTTTTAGAAAAATAAAGTTTTGGTACTTAAGAATTGCCTTTATGTACCCTTATTTAGAAAGAATTTAATTTTAGTTTCTAAATTATTTATGGATGGATATGCTATTTCTTTTAATGACAGAGTTGTTATAAAAAGGAATAGGGACATTATCTGTTTTGGTGTATTGATAGAAAATTTGTACACACTTGAACCAAAAGCTCCCACGATGCAAATTGAAATAAATAACTCATCTTCTAATTCCAATAAGAGAAAAGAACTTTCGAAGATGAACCAAACATATCTTTGGCATCTTAAGCTTGGTCATATTAACCTTAGCAGAATTCAAAGGTTGATAGCTGATGAACCTTTGGGTTCATTAGTGGTGGAAGATTTCCCAACCTGCGAATCTTGCTTGAAGGGTAAAATGACCAAGAGGCCTTTTAAGGCCAAGGGGTATAGAGCCAAAGATGTGTTAGAATTGGTTCATTCTGATTTGTGTGGTCCTATGTCTATCCAGGCTAGAGGTGGTTTCGAGTATTTCATCTCTTTTATAGACGATTACTCGAGATATGGATACATTTACCTGATGCGCCGCAAGTCTGAATGCTTTGACAAGTTCAAAGAATTCAAGGCTGATGTGGAGAAACGTCAAGGTAAAAGTATCAAGACACTGCGATCTGATTGTGGTGGCGAGTACCTCTTGGGAGAGTTTAGAAATTACTTATCAGAGGCTGGGATTCAATCCTAATTTACTGCACCTGGCACTCCCCAGCAGAATGGTGTAGCAGAGCGAAGGAATAGGACTCTTATGGAGATGGTTAGATCGATGATGAGTTATTCTGAGTTGCCAGATTTGTTCTGGGGATATGCTCTAGATACGGCGGTGTACATTCTGAACTTGGTTCCATCTAAATCAGTGCCTTCTACTCCCACAGAATTGTGGACTGGGCGAAAGCCTAGTCTAAGACATATTCGAATATGGGGGAGTCCAACACATGTGCTGAAGGCAGATGTTGGTAAGTTGGAACCTCGTACAGAAGTACGCATGTTCGTTGGCTATCCTAGAGGAACGAAGGGTGGTTTGTTTTATAGTCCTAGAGATCAGAGGGTGATCGTTAGCACGAATGTCAGATTTCTAGAGGAAGACTATGTGATGAGCCACAAGCCCAAGAGTAAAATTGTTATAGAGGAATTAAAATGGGAAGTCACTTATTTAGTACCACCGGTACAAGAGGATATACCACATGTCACTGCACCGCGTGTCACAGAGGATACACAGAAGATACCTCATCGTAGTGGGAGGGTTGTGAGACAGTCTGATAGATTCATGTTCTTGGGAGAATCTTCTGATTTGGTCCCTGGCGAACATAAACCTGATCCCTGGACATATGACAAGGCAATCCAAGATAAAGATGCAGTATCTTGGCAAAGTGCAATGAATGCTGAGATTGAATCTATGGATTCAAATCAGGTCTGGGAGCTAGTGGAACCACCCGATGGTGTGAAAACCATTGGATGCAAGTGGATCTACAAGAGAAAGAGAGGAATAGATGGGAAGGTTGAGACCTTCAAAGAGAGGCTTATTGCAAAGGGGTATACTCAGAAAGAGGGTATCGATTATGAGGAGATCTTTTCACCGGTAGTCATGCTTAAGTCTATCCGGATTCTCTTATGCATAGCAGCTCATATGGATTATGAGGTGTGGCAGATGGATGTCAAGACAACTTTCCTTAATGGAAGTCTTGAGGAAAACATCTATATGAAGCAACCAGAGGGATTCATTGCGAAGGGCAAAGAGCATCTTGTATGTAAGCTTAATCGGTTCATTTATGGATTGAAGCTGTCACGCCCCGAGAGTATGTCGTGCCGAAAAGCAAACGGACGGCATCTCCCCTGTACGTGGCAACATATCGGGTTAATACAAGGCTCGTAGGCCCACAACAACAATATGATATACACAGATATCAACATATCAAACGCAGTAAACACAACGGAAACATACAACAGATAAAACAATATACAATGACCCAACTGTGCACTCCGGAGTGACTTGACACGACAAGAAACATAATAGAAGTCACATCGAAAGCCAAATATATACAACACATCCGTATATCACAGATACGGAAACAATATGGCTAAAAACCCAAACCAATAATCCGTAAGGATACAACAACACGGAAAACATATCCATTCGTCCGGTGTGAGATGGGATCAGCTGGCGAAGCTCCGAACGTCCAAGGAATCTTCTACCTGTTATCTGGGCGACAGGAAGCCCAGGGTCCCGGGGTGGTGAGTATAAACTCAGGGGTAATATATAGAAAGTGCATGAACAACATATAAGGATAGATCTACAAGTATACATGTGAAGATCTACAGGTATACAGCATGAGTCCAATAGACATACAGTCATATCCAAATCTAATAACAAGTAACTACAGTAAAATCATACTCAAGGTATATACTAAACTCAATCAACATAAAGTAATGTACCAACGTACTGACGGCCTCAGAACACGGATGCTAGATCATCCCGAGCAGTTTACAATAACATAACTCATATAACGTACTAAATCAATCCCATACCGACAATACTTCAACATATGAACAATATATGATCACTGTAATAACAATCCGGTCCGTACCACACAATGACATGATGCTAATCAAATGCATATAATAATCAATCAAAGCATGTATCATGCTCAACACATAAGATATAAAATGCAAATGACATGTATCCTGATGAACAAGCATGTGCAACAATCATAGCTCAATCAAATGCAGCATCTCACAGGCATATGTAAAACATATATCAAATACATGCATACATATATATCAGCAATGCATATGCATGGTCATGCTCGCACCCACTCGCTACCACGACCCGGTGTGGCCTAGGTGGCGGGACATGACAACTATCCCGACTCGCCACCACTCTCGAGTGGCCGAGTTGGGTAGTATGAAATGAGCTAGCCCGCCATGAGCTATATATGCTACCCACACGGGGTCCTCGCTAGCTCCGTCCCTACCCATGAGTAGACGAGCACCGCACCCGGGACAATCGCACATCACACGACCACCGCCTATAGTGGGTGAGTCGCTAACTACCACTCCGCGGCTGGCCAAGTCGCATCTCCTACCACCATCTATATAGTGGCCGAGAACGACACGCACAACAATGATCCGCCTCAACCTCGCAACCATTACCCCGAGTGGCCGGGAGGCGGGATGATGACAACTTGTCTCAACCACAAGGCGACCCATCGTTGATGCATAGCTCACACACAAATCCTCGCAACACTCCCTAACTCACGGGGAGACCGAGTCAACCAAAAGTCAACCATGCAAGGACTATAATCCATAAGACTCTCTCTATCACACATTCATACACACCTGACAGTCAACCATGCTAAGACCTCTAGTCAGTAGCAAGATACAATCGACCGTCCATATAACCATATACAGGCACACAATCCATAATGGATATACCATCGCGCTAGGACCTCTAGTCCATGGTCACATACTGACAACCATACACTTATCTATGCACAGACAACTAGATCCACCATAAATGCACCACTAATACGGTTATGATATAACGATCGACTCCATAATCCAATCCATCACCTAACTCTAGTTAGGTAACACAGTAACCCAATCTGAGGTCACAAAGATAACCCTAACTACATGTACTTACTGAACTTCTATCAGCTAATATATAATAGGGTTTATAGTTCCTATCCGTGCTAGATAATCAATGAGTAACAGAGTATATATCTCAAAGGTCAAGGCAGTACAAGCATACGATTAAATAAGAGTGAATTTAAGGTAAACAAGTATAAACATAAATCCAAGATCATGCACTGGAACTGATCAAACTACCGGACCAGGTAGATATTACCCACCTGATACGAAGCTCGAATGATCCTCACGATCGTGGACCTGCTTCGTATCCCAAACCTGCACAATAATAACAAACTATAGTTAAGTACAAGCACCATACAAGTATACGAACTAAACACTACTTCGTTTCTATGTTCGCATCATTTCCTCGTCTCCGAGATAGAAATCCCGATTACCCAAATCTGATACACCATAATCAGACTCGCTCCCACATCAACAAGATCAATATATATATAGATCTAACAATACTCAAAACAGGGTTATAATAGAGGCTTACCACAAGATCAGTCCACCCCAACTAATCCATTCAATACATCCACCGAGTAGATCAATTGGACACATTTACAACACCGAATTCTTTATACCTATTCACTTGTCAACCAACTCCTCACCAACCCAATCGCACTAACAACATCACCAATCCGAACAAACAATATAATGTAACAACTCCATATCAAATCAGCTATATTGACAAATCATGCACCAATCTGCATAATCTATTCAATTAAGGAAAGCCTTACCCATATCATCTTCATCCACCGAATATATCACAACACAACACCATCAAGGAAACCAAATCAAAGAGCTCAGCTGCCATCGGAATGCTCAATCCTGCTCAACTCTTCTCGTTCCAACCTTAGCCATCGGATCACTCTCTTGGCCTCTTCGTCAGTTCGTGAGGTGGACTAGCAGATATGAGTTGAGGTAGCACACGATCGAAGAACAAGAAGATGGCGCGCCTCACAATCAACGCATTGCAAAGAAGCACTGGAGGCAATTCTGGTCATGAACAAAGGAAATCTGACCTTGCACAAAGAAGACCCGACAAGAGCGACAACGGTGGCTCCAGCTCACGGCAACGCCGGTAATGTGAGATGATCGTGTAGATCCCTAACGTGGTGGCGGTGCTAATCTGGTCGAGCTAAGCTCATAGGAGTAGATCTGGCAGCGATGAAGTGGCAACCACGAGAAGCTCCGACAGAGCCGGCGATGGACTGAGCAGAGGCGGCGGCGATGGAGAAGGCGGCGATCGAGAAAAAGGCCTCGCGGCGAAGAAAGAATCGGCAACGTCGGCTGTAGAAATCGCGAGAAGAAATCGATATCGCGAAATGGGGAAAATCGCGACGAGGAAGAGGAAATCGGCACGCGGTGAAGTGAGGAAGAAAATCGCGATCTGAGGAAATTGGGATCGGGTTCTTATAAGCTAACCGATTCATTTGGGTTGACTCAAGCTTGACCCAAATCTAACCTAACCCAATCCAGCTCAAGCCAATCAGCCCAAGCCCAATACATCCCAAACCTAATACCAGCCCAAGCCCAATTCAGCCCAAGCCCAATTCAACCCAAGCCCATTACAGATTCTAACCCAATTTAATCCACTAATTAAACCCAATAACCCACTAATTAAATCCAATTAATTAAAGGGGTAATCCATATAATAAATTTTTTTTTCATATTTTACATTCTCCCCCACTTATAAAAATTTTGTCCCCAAATTTCCGACTCACGTACGAGTACGAGATGTCACAATAATCATCTCAAGTATCCGGAGGAAAGTCAAACATCTCAAGTGACTAAGTGGGGTACTGAGCTTGAATATTATATTCCAGCTCTTATACGCTCTCAGTCAACCTATTAAGAGGTCAATTACTGTACCAGAGTGGAGCTCTATACCCGTAACCGATGGGAAACTTTGCTAGAATCGTAAGGTGAATCATGAATCACTATCAGAAATGATATTCAAGGATACTCCATGGATATAATTCAATCAAACGATCCAACGAAATCCATCTTACGACTCGGAAGAAAATGAGCGGACCTAGCTAATCGATCATCGACTACCCAAATCCTATCAAGTCCTTTCCGAATTCTAGATAATCTCCCAACATAGTCTAACGTACTAGGCTCTCACTTCATCACAGTACGAAACCCTACCGATCACAATATTCCACCTTTGCTTGTTGGCAATACCCAACATCAAATTACGAAATCAATCATGTCCTATATATCGTTCCACCAACATGAACATCTCAATACTCACTATTTTCGGATACACTCCGAATAAATCATCACTCTCGAATGAAGAGTCTCCTGAAACAACTCTTCCTAAATCGAAATACAACTCTGTAACCCACTATTCTCCTAGGAAACGGAGAATTACTTTCTCATAAGAGAAACCAATCTACTGTTCCAAAATTCATTATATCACCCAGAACTGAAAGTAACTGGAAGACTATAATGACTAATCTCGCTGGTTTCTCAACCAGCATACACATAATATACGTCTCATTCAACTGCATCAGGATCGCTCCTAATCCTTGACATGATGCATCTACGTACAATACTCTTCCATCCATATCGGACAGATTAACTAACACTGACCCAAAAGTCAGTCACCTTCTAGACCTTGAAACCTAGCTTCCCAACTTTCGACTAGGTGATTTCCATCACCTTCTTGGTCCAACAAATCAGCGGTATAGTATCGCT
Organism: Wurfbainia villosa; assembly: GCA_025175895.1. NCBI lineage: Eukaryota > Viridiplantae > Streptophyta > Magnoliopsida > Zingiberales > Zingiberaceae > Wurfbainia > Wurfbainia villosa. Next base: position 114,036,257 of record CM045993.1, read on the forward strand.
AGAACATCCTATCCTCATCTATGGTAAATACCAAATCAATCTAGGGAAACATAACTTCCCTTAAGATCGTGAATATATCTCAAAAATATATCATCCACAGATATGATGACAATCGATCCCAAATACTCCAAGAGTACTTGATTCCTCGAATCCATGAACGACTAATTCGTCGATAAGTCTAACAACATTATCAATCGGCTTTATACACCTGAATATATCCTTTTACTTTACGCTAATGATAGCTCAATCATCACACCGACACTGATAATTGTATGACACTATGTCACTACAATATCAAACCTCCAATCGTAGACCAACCCTAGGATATACACATGTGTCATTTAGCTGATCCAACCAAATCATCTATCCCTAATGAAGGATACTCATTCTCAACTACTGCATTCCAATCATCGATAATCGATACATAACCTCAAAGGTCTATCTCTCTTTCAACGAAGAGTTTCGAAACTTCTCTAGAAGGAATACTGAAATGGATAAATATCCCATCCAACACCTTCTATAATCGCAACTTACGTTCTTCCAATTACCACAGTGTTTAGCAACACTTATACCAATAAAATCATCTCCCGGTATGAGGTCCCCAAATTTCAGGACTATTCTCGAAATCACCTCAATCGCATGTTCCACTTGCCCATGCAAAGGCCAAAATTTAGAGTTCATCCGTAACTACATCCGAATACTCTCGGATTATACGTACATCCGAGAGTCCTAGTATACCAACGCTCCAACAATCCAACTATCCGTAAGGATATGTCTATAGTAGAGGTATGTCTAGCAAAAGCTAAGGGTATCCCTTGACTTCTTGATTGTTGATCAATATCTCACTTGACGGTAGAGAAAATCACCAACCCACAAATCGATAGGAACCCTTCGAACCCTATCCAAGAATGTTCTAGACAAAGATACGTATAAACTACCGGTATCTCTCGATATATCTGCAAATAGGATAACCTAAAGTAATTGTCACGCCCCGAGAGTATGCCGTGCCGAAAAGCAAACGGACGACATCTCCCCTGTACGTGGCAACATATCGGGTTAATACAAGGCCCGTAGGCCCACAACAACAATATATAAATGGACAATACCAAACAATATATCCAAAACAACACGAGAGGTGCGCACCGGTGCGACTCTAATATACTACACACAACAACGTACAAATCCACAGCCAGATACAACACTGATTATACATGGTCATAATACAAAATAACAGCGGAAGCAAATACGTGGAAAACCCCAAATGTTCGGTGTGAGATGGGATCAGCTGGCGGAGCTCCAAACGTCCAAGGAAATCTTCTACATTATGCAGGCGACGAAAACCCGAGTCGGGGTGGTGAGTATAAACTCAGGGGTAATATATAGAAAGTGCATGAACAACATATAAGGATAGATCTACAAGTATACATGTGAAGATCTACAGGTATACAGCATGAGTCCAATAGACATACAGTCATATCCAAATCTAATAACAAGTAACTACAGTGAAATCATATTCAAGGTATATACTAAACTGATCAACTGAACATAAAGTAATGTACCAACGTGCACGTGATGCAGCGCCATATGCTAGATCATCACGAGCGGGTATACTATACGGAACCATATAACGTGCGAGTCGATCCATACGACCAATACTACAACATATGAGCGTATATGATCACACTATATGTGCTAATCAAATGCATATAACAGTCTGAATCAACGCATATATCATGCTCAACACATAGCAGTAAATAAAATGCAAATGACATGTATCATGATGAACAAGCATGTGCAACAATCATAGCTCAATCAAATGCAGCATCTCACAGGCATATGTAAAACATATATCAAATACATGCATCGTATATATTCAAGAATGCATATGCATGGTCATGATCAAGACCCACTCGCTACCACGACCCAAAGCAGGCCTAGGTGTCACGACATGACAACTATCCCGACTCCAGCCGCCACCACTCTCGAGTGACCGAGTTGGGTAGTATGAAACAGTAGCTAGCCCGCCATAGAGCTATATGCTACCCACACGGGGGTCCCTGCTGCTAGCTGCTCCGTCCCTACCCATGAGTAGACGAGCACCGCACCTGTGACAATCGACATCACACCACCATCGCCTATAGTGGGTGAGTGCGCTTAACTACCACTCCGCACAAAGGGCCAAGTGCGCATCTCCAGCTACCACCATCCATAGTGGCCGAGAACGACACGCACAACAATGCTCTGCTCTCAACCCTGCAACCACTGCCCCGAGTGGCCGGGGAGGCAGGATGACTGACGACTCGTTTCAACCACAAGGCACTCCGCCACAAGATGCATGAAATGTAATGATGCATAGCTCACACACAAATCCGCAACACTCCCTAACTCACGGGGAGACCTAGTCAACCAAAAGTCAACCATGCAAGGACTTTAATCCATAAGACTCTCTCTATCACACAGAGTCATACACACCTGACAGTCAACCATGTTAAGACCTCTAGTCAGTATCGAGATACCATCAACCGTCCATATAACCATACTCAGGCACACAATCCATAATGGATATACCATCACACTAGGACCTCTAGTCCATGGTCACATACTGACAACCATACACTTATCTATACACAGACAACTAGATCTATCATAAATGCACCACTAATACGGATATGATATAACAATCGACTCCATAATCCAAACCATCACCTAACCCTAGTGATGTAATACAGTAATCCCATCTGAAGTCACAAAGATAACCCTAACTACATGTACTTACTGAACATCTATCAGCTAATACATAATAGGGTTTATAGTTCCTATCCGTGCTAGATAATCAATGAGTAACAGAGTATATATCTCAAAAGTCAAAGGCAGTACAAGCATACGATTAAATAAGAGTGGATTTAAGGTAAACAGGTACAAACATAAATCCAAGATCATGCACTAGAATTTGATCAAAACTACCAGACCAGGTAGATATTACCCACCTGATACGAAGCTCGAATAATCCTCACGGCCGCGGACCCGCTTCGTATCCCAAACCTGTACAATAATAGCAATAATGATTAAGTACGAGTATCCCACAAACATAGGAACTATATACTACATCGTTCTTATACTCACATCCTTTCCTCGTCTACGAGGTAGAAACTCCGATTAACCCAATTTGATACCTAAAACCAAACTCACAATAGATCACCAACATCCAAAGATCTATTAAAGTAAATAGATCTAATACACTCAAATAACTATCCAATCATCTAAACCTAATCCCAATACTCAGAACAACCCAAGCTCACCACCAATCAATCGAAATCACCACAACCAAGCAATTCATACACACACACACACACCACGACATACCCATCCCAACAAATGTAACAAACAACAAAACCATCAAATTTCATCCCTACGATCACCATTACAAACTCAATCCACAAAACAATATCTATTACCCTCACTCCCATCAGATCAATATCAACAGAAAACACCACGAACAATCCAAAGAATTACCATCAACTACAAGGTAACAAGATCTTACATCGGCGATCTCTCCACCAAAATCAAATGTTAACAATTGAATCACACTCAAGCTAAGCTATATAGCAGAGCTTACCATCCCTCTCAACCTAGCTTCAAATCACGCAATCAATCAACAACAATACAATTACTCCCAAATCACAATCCTGACACACTGCAACTTCTTCTTCCACACACTTGGCACCGATCAACCTTGGGAAAACCTTACCTCTCCAATTGCGATGCTAGCTTCGTGAAAATCACCGAAATCCCAAATCAACGAATACCACAGATGACATTTATAAGGATAACAAAGCTTAAAGGGGCTCACCCGCTTGATCCGAGCAAGACGACGACACTGATCTTGCCAAGTTGAGCTCGTCAACCTGGCCGTCCCGACTCCAATGAATGGAGGTATGCTGTCAAGGGGCAGAGCAGAGGCAGCGACGGAGGAAGAAATCGACCGAGATGACAATGGAAGTACCGAGTCGCGACGCGCATGTAGCAAATAGCTCACGGTGGTAAAATCGATGGTCTTCGCCGAGGCGACCTCCGACGACCTATCGACATCGTGGAGGTAGTTGCTGCTTGCAACGGAGAAGGCGGCGATCGAGAAAAGTATCACGGCAGAGAAAAATCGGCGACGAAGAAGGGAAGAAATGCGCGATCAGAAAGCCGACGAAAACGAATGCGGTCGGATTTGGGTTCGAGTGGTTTTTAACAGCCGGTGGAATGGGTTCAGCTAGCTCAAGTCTTGCCTAAGTTTAACATCCAAATCCAAATCTGATTTAGCCTATTAGGTTCAGCCCATTTCCAACCCAACCACTTCGGCCCAATAAAGACAGCCCAATTTAATCCACTAATTAACCCAATTAACCCACTAATTAAATCCTAATTAATTACAGGAGTTAATCCTTTTTTTTTTTCGTATTTTACAGTAATACCCCGAAGGACCGATCCTTCGGTCTTCTATACTTCTTCTCGAGTAATCATGTAAACTTGTCCAACATCTGTTCTGGACGGCTGAGCTCATGTAGATGCAAAGACTATCATGGAGGAACCAAATCAATCACGGAATCGAGGTACAAATCAAACAATCGAATGGAGATGGTAAACATTGTTGTAATCGCAAAGGATAAACATCCTATCAGATAATATCAAGAATCAACATCGTAGCATGCCCAACTCGTGGAAAGGTGTAGCCGAATCGAGAATACTGCGTAGATACGATCATCATCGTATACTCTCTCTCCTCTGAACAAATCATAACTACGCCTGGGAAGGTAATAATTGTCGCCGCCCGAAGGTAACAATTGTTGTCTCAACGTCGAGTCTTCTCGAGATGTCTTCTACCGAGCATCACGAGTAACTTACTTCTTCCGGATGAAAGTATCAAAGAGCTCCAACTATATCTGAGGTAGTAAATCGCTACTGATGTGATAACCCAATCTTCTGTAATGATCTCAGCTTTCGAGGTTGTGGATCGTCCGCTCGAAAGCATCATCCATAGTCTTCAACTAAGTCTTCATAATACATACTCTCCTCGTAGATACCGACTGCTTATAGTAGAAACAGATACAATGGTCCATCGGATAATCTGGCTCTGTGTCTCGTCGTAACCCGCACTACACACACATAATCTCCCTTCGGAGTCTTTCCTCCGAGTTCACGATAAACATGAGAAGTCACGACAATCTACAATCGCACTTCTATGATCGAAAACTCTCCCATAGTAGCTCATGACTCCAAACTTGCTCCTTTTATCCAACATTCGGAGACTTCTGATTCCAATAATTTGACTTGCAGTATAAGCTTATCAAATCTCCAATTCTTTAAAACACTTGCTACGGAGTCATTTCTATACACATGACTCAGTCTAAGGACTTCCGGTAGGATCTAGTAGGAGATCCAAACATCCTGATCAAGATGTCAACCGATAAACCGTGGGTGGCAAAAACCAACCAAATCAAATTCTTGGGATATTAACTGGTCGTAAATTTTGCAAGTCTAACGACTCTGCATGGTACTTCCATTACCAAACGATCACCCGACCTAAAGCCCAAGAATTCTCGACAATGAGTCAAAGAAAATGATGTGAGAAAATACTCTCTCACAACATCATTACACCGTGGCCAAGTGATGTGTGATTTTCCGTAGGTTATTTCCTATATCTTCCACCAATTACCGGCTAAATCCAGATAATGGTATGCAGCTAACTTAGCTTCCTCTGTATAACACGAGTTAAGTGCTCAAAAGTACCCTCAACGTTATACAACCTAGAACGACCAGTCCGAGGATCAAAATCCCCATGAATATCATACTAATTTTCTACTATCTGAATCAGTAATAGTATACTCGCTTAGTCCATTACCCCATAGGTAATGATCTGACTAACATAATTAGTGAAAATTCTTAGAACCGTAATTCTTGATCTTCACAAGAGATGTGACTACTAACCCTCGCTATCCGACTTCAGATCACCACTCAAAGGTAATTACCTTTCGATAGCAGGTACATATCTAATAACCTCAACATATCGCTCGTGGTCAAACTCAAACCACGGTTACAAATACTAACCAATATCCTACAAGTCATCCATGTTATAAGCAACTAAATGCATAACCAATAAAAGGATATGTAATAACAATTAACATACCTTAAACCTTGTAGCTCGGAGATGTCCGCAACAGCCAGATCCCAGAACTCACAAAACCAAGACCGAGTAAAGAAAAACTCGATGTCCGAACGAAATAAAATCCGAAAATGGACTTCGCAACCTAGGGCTCTAATACCAATAAAATTGTCACGCCCCGAGAGTATGCCAGGCAAAAGCAAACGGACGGCATCTCCTCAGACGTGGCAACATATCAAGTTAATACAAGGCTCAGAGGCCCACAACAACAATATGATATACACAGATATCAACATATCAAATGCAAGAAACACAATGAAACATACAATGATAAAACAATATACAATGACCCAACTGCACTCCGGAGTGACTTGACACATACAAGAAACATAATAGAAGTCACATCAAAGCCAAATATATACAATATGTCCAGATATCATGATACGTAAACAATACTACTAAAACCCAAACCAACAATCCATGAAGGATACAATAACAATACGGAAATATATCCATCGTCCGTGTGAGATGGGATCACCGCGGAGTTCGAACGCCCAAGAATCTTTCTACTCGTTATCAGGCGACAGAAGCCTGTGGTCCCGGTGGTGAGTATAAACTGGGGTAATATATAGAAAGTGCATGAACAACATATAAGGATAGATCTACAAGTATACATGTGAAGATCTACAGGTATACAGCATGAGTCCAATAGACATACAGTCATATCCAAATCTAATAACAAGTAACTACAGTGAAATCATATTCAAGGTATATACTAAACTGATCAACTGAACATAAAGTAATGTACCAACGTACCTGACGGTCTGTAACACCAGATGCTAGATCATCCTGAACAGGTTTACAATAACATAACTCATATAACGTACTAAATCAATCCCATACCGACCAATACTCCAACATACGAACAATATATGATCACCAATTGTAATAACAATCCTATTCATACTACACAATGACATGATGCTAATCAAATGCATATAATAATCAATCAACGCATGTATCATGCTCAACACATAGCAAGATATAAAATGCAAATGACATGTATCATGATGAACAAGCATGTGCAACAATCATAGCTCAATCAAACGCAAAGATCTCAGTGCATATGTAAAACATATATCAAATACATGCATACATATATATATCCGCAATGCATATGTATGGTCATGCTCACAAGACCCCACTCGCTACCACTTCGACCAGCAGGTGGCGTGACATGACAACTATCCCGACTCACCGCCACCACTCTGAGTGACCGAGTTGGGTAGTACGAAACAAAGAGCTAGCCCGCCATAGAGCTATATGCTACCCACACGGGTCCTCACACCGCCCGTCCCTACCCATGAGTAGACGAGCACCGCACCTGTGACAATCAGACATCACTCACCATCGCCTATAGTGGGTGAGTGCGCTAACTACCACTCCGACAAAGGGCTAAGGCGCGATCTCTAGCTACCACCATCCATAGTGGCCTAGAACCAGACGCAACAATGCTCTACCCTCAACCTCGCAACCACTACCCCGAGTGGTCGGGAGGTAGGATGACCGACGACTTGTCTCAACCACAAGGCACTAGCCAAAGATGCATGAAATGTAATGATGCATAGCTCACACACAAATCCTCGCAACACTCCCTAACTCACGGGGAGACCTAGTCAACCAAAAGTCAACCATGCAAGGACTATAATCCATAAGACTCTCTCTATCACACAGTCATACACACCTGACAGTCAACCATGCTAAGACCTCTAGTCAGTAGCGAGATACAATCGACTGTCCATATAACCATATACAGGAACACAATCCATAATGGATATACCATCGCGCTAGGACCTCTAGTCCATGGTCACATACTGACAACCATACACTTATCTATGCACAGACAACTAGATCCACCATAAATGCACCACTAATACGGATATGATATAACAATCGACTCCATAATCCAAACCATCACCTAACCCTAGTGATGTAATACAGTAATCCCATCTGAAGTCACAAAGATAACCCTAACTACATGTACTTACTGAACATCTATCAGCTAATACATAATAGGGTTTATAGTTCCTATCCGTGCTAGATAATCAATGAGTAACAGAGTATATATCTCAAAAGTCAAAGGCAGTACAAGCATACGATTAAATAAGAGTGGATTTAAGGTAAACAGGTACAAACATAAATCCAAGATCATGCACTAGAATTTGATCAAAACTACTGTACTGTAGATATTACCCACCGACACGGCTCGAATAATCCTCACTGGACCCGCTTCGTATCCCAAACCTATACAATAATAGCAATAATGATTAAGTACGAGTATCCCACAAACATAGGAACTATATACTACATCGTTCTTATACTCACATCCTTTCCTCGTCTACGAGGTAGAAACTCCGATTAACCCAATTTGATACCTAAAACCAAACTCACAATAGTTCACCAACATCCAAAGATCTATTAAAGTAAATAGATCTAATACACTCAAATAACAATCCAATCATCTAAACCTAATCCCAATACTCAGAACAACCCAAGCTCACCACCAATCAATCGAAATCACCACAACCAAGCAATTCATACACACACACACACCAACATTCACCAATGACACCCATCCCAACAATGTAACAAACAACAAAACCATCAAATTTCATCCCTAGATCACCATTACAAACTCAATCCACAAAACAATATCTATTACCCTCACAAATTCCATCGCATCAATATCAACGTAAAACACCACTTAACAATCCAAAGAATTACCATCGAACTACAAGGTAACAAGATCTATACTGGCCGATCTCTCCACCAAAATCAAATGTTAATTGAATCACACTCAAGCTAAGCTTATAGCAGTAGCTTACCATCCCTCTCAACCTAGCTTCAAATCGCAATCAATCAACAACAATACAATTACTCCCAAATCACACCTGGACACACTCGCAACTTCTTCTTCCACACACACTTGGCACCGATCAACATTGTGAAAACCTTACCTCTCCAATTGCGATGCTAGCTTCGTTAAAATCACAGAAATCCCAAATCAACGAATACCACAGATGACATTAATAAGGATAACACAGCTTAAAGGGAGTGGCTCACCGAATCGGGTCATACCGCCGCATTGATCGGAAGTGAGCAAGACGACGACACGGATCTTGCCAAGTTGAGCTCGTGGGGTCAACCCAGTCGCTGGCCGGCGACTCCAATGAATGGAGGTATGTCATTACAAGGAGAGCAGAGGCAATGACGGAGGAAGAAATCGACCGAGATGACAATGAATCCGACGGCAGAGCAAATGAAGCTCACGGTGGTAAAAAACTGATGGTCTTCTGCTCGAGGCGACCTCCGACGACCTATGACGACCAGGTGGAGGCAGCGAAGCCGTTGCTTGCAACGGAGAAGGCGGCGATCGAGAAAAGTATCACGGCAGAGAAAAATCGGCGACGAAGAAGGGAAGAAATGCGCGATCGTAGTTTAAAACGAATGCGCCGGATTTGGGTTCGAGTGGTTTTAACAAATGGTGAATGGGTTCACTAGCTCAAGTCTTGCCTAAGTTTAACATCCAAATCCAAATCGATGAGCCTATTAGGTTCAAATTCCATTTCCAACCCAACCACTTCGCCCACCAATAAAGACAAATTTCAATTTAATCCACTAATTAACCCAATTAACCCACTAATTAAATCCTAATTAATTACAGGAGTTAATCCTTTTTTTTTTTTTCGTATTTTACAGTAATACCCCGAAGGACCGATCCTTCGGTCTTCTATACTTCTTCTCGAGTAATCATGTAAACTTGTCCAACATCCGCTCGACTACCGAGCTCATGTAGATGCAAAGACTATCATGGAGGAACTCAAATCAATCATTGGAATCGAGGTACAATCAAACAATCGCAATGGAGATGGTAAACATCAGATCGCAAAGGATAAACATCCTATCAGTAATATCAAGAATCACAACATCGTAGCATGCTCCAACTCTGTGAAAGGTGTAGCTGCAACTGGAGAATACTGCGTAGATACGATCATCATCGTATACTCTCTCTCCTCTGAACAAATCATAACTACGCCTGGGAAGGTAACTGTTGTTGTCGTCTGGGAAGGTAACAATTGTTGTCTCAACGCTCGAGTCTTCTCGAGATGTCTTCTACCGACATCACGAGTAACTTACTTCTTCCTGATGAAAGTATCAAAGAGCTCCAACTATATCCGAGGTAGTAAATCGCCATCGATGTGATAACCCAATCTTCAGAATGATCTCGGCTTTCCGAGGTTGTGGATCGCCCGTCAAAAGCATCATCCATAGTCTTCAACTAAGTCTTCATAATACATACTTCCTCGAGATACCGATCGCTTATAGTAGAAACAGATACAATGGTCCATCGGATAATCTGCTCGCGTCTCGTCAGAACCCGCACTACACACACATAATCTCCTTCTGAGTCTTTCCTCCGAGTTCACGATGAACATGAGAAGTCACGACAATCATAATCGCACTTATGATCGAAAACTCTCCCATAGTAGCTCATGACTCCAAACTTGCTCCTTTTATCCAACATTCGGAGACTTCTGATTCCAATAATTTGACTTGCAGTATAAGCTTATCAAATCTCCAATTCTTTAAAACACTTGCTACGGAGTCATTTCTATACACATGACTCACTAAGGACTTCCTAGAGGATCTAGTAGAGATCCAAACATCCCGATCAAGATGTCAACCGATAAACCGTGGTGGCCAAAACCAACCCAATCACATTCTTGGGCTATTAAATGGTCGAATTTTTGCAAGTCTAACGACTGCATGGTACTTCCATTACCAAACGATCACTCGACCTAAAGCCCAAGAATTCCTTGACAATGAGTCAAAGAAAATGATGTGGGAAAATACTCTCTCACAACATCATTACACCGTGGCCAAGTGATGTGTGATTTTCCGTAGGTTATTTCCTATATCTTCCACCACCACCGCTAAATCCAGATAATGGTATGCATAACTTAGCTTCCTCTCAGATAACACGAGTTAAGTGCTCAAAAGTACCCTCAACGTTATACAACCTAGAACGACCAGTCCGAGGATCAAAATCCCCATGAATATCATACTAATTTTCTACTATCTGAATCAGTAATAGTATACTCGCTTAGTCCATTACCCCATAGGTAATGATCTGACTAACATAATTAGTGAAAATCTTAGAACCGTAATTTGATCTTCACAAGAGATGTGACTACTAACCCCGCTATCCGACTCTAGATCACCTCTCAAAGGTAATTACCTTTCGAGAAAGGTGTACATATCTAATAACCTCAACATATCGTTCCCGTGGTCAAACTCAAACGACGGTTACAAATACTAACCAATATCCTACAAGTCATCCATGTTATAAGCAACTAAATGCATAACCAATAAAAGGATATGTAATAACAATTAACATACCTTAAACCTTGTAGCTCGGAGATGTCCGCAACAGCCAGATCCCAGAACTCACAAAACCAAGACCGAGTAAAGAAAAACTCGATGTCCGAACGAAATAAAATCCGAAAATGGACTTCGCAACCTAGGGCTCTAATACCAATAAAATTGTCACGCCCCGAGAGTATGCCGTGCCGAAAAGCAAACGGACGGCATCTCCCCTGTACGTGGCAACATATCGGGTTAATACAAGGCTCGTAGGCCCACAACAACAATATGATATACACAGATATCAACATATCAAATGCAGTAAACACAGCGGAAACATACAACAGATAAAACAATATACAATGACCCAACTGTGCACTCCGGAGTGACTTGACACGACAAGAAACATAATAGAAGTCACATCGAAAGCCAAATATATACAACATGTCCGTATATCACAGATACGAAAATAATACGGCTAAAAACCCAAACCAACAATCCGTAAGGATACAACAACACGGAAAACATATCCATTCGTCCGGTGTGAGATGGGATCACCGAGTCAACGCCCAAGGAATCTTCTACCTGTTATCTGGGCGACAGGAAGCCCAGGGTCCCGGGGTGGTGAGTATAAACTCAGGGGTAATATATAGAAAGTGCTTGAACAACATATAAGGATAGATCTACAAGTATACATGTGAAGATCTACAGGTATACAGCATGAGTCCAATAGACATACAGTCATATCCAAATCTAATAACAAGTAACTACAGTGAAATCATATTCAAGGTATATACTAAACTCGATCAATCAACATAAAGTAATGTACTAACGCACGACGGCTCAGAACACTGATGCTAGATCATCTCGAATGTTATACAATAACATAACTCATATAACGTACTAAATCAATCCCATACGACTTAATACTCCAACATATGAACAATATACGATCAATTGTAATAATAATAATCTGTACTACACAATGACATGATGCTAATCAAATGCATATAATTCAATCAACGCATGTATCATGCTCAACACATAGCAAGATATAAAATGCAAATGACATGTATCATGATGAACAAGCATGTGCAACAATCATAGCTCAATCAAATGCAAAGATCTCACAGCATATGTAAAACATATATCAAATACATACATATATATATCCGCAATGCATATGTATGGTCATGCTCAAAGACCCCACTCGCTACCACGACCCCAAAGGTGGCCTAGGTGGCGGACATGACAACTATCCCGACTCCACCGCCACCACTCTCGAGTGACCGAGTTGGGTAGTATGAAACGAGCTAGCCCGCCATAGAGCTATATGCTACCCACACGGGTCCTCGCCGCTAGCCGTCGCCCCTACCCATGAGTAGACGAGCACCGCACTCCAGATAACAGACATCACACTACCACCACTGCCTATAGTGGGTGAGTGCGCTTAACTACCACTCCGACAAAGGGCTGGCGCGCATCTCTAGCTACCACCATCCATAGTGGCCGAGAACGCACGCACAACAATGCTACTCAACCTCGCAACCACTACCCCGAGTGGTCGGGAGGTAGGATGACCGACGACTTGTCTCAACCACAAGGCACTCCAATGCCACAAGATGCATGAAATGTAATGATGCATAGCTCACACACAAATCCTCGCAACACTCCCTAACTCATGGGGAGACCTAGTCAACCAAAAGTCAACTATGCAAGGACTATAATCCATAAGACTCTCTCTATCACACAAATACACACACCGACAAATAACCATGCTAAGACCTCTAGTCAGTAGCGAGATACAATCGACTGTCCATATAACCATATACAGGAACACAATCCATAATGGATATACCATCGCGCTAGGACCTCTAGTCCATGGTCACATACTGACAACCATACACTTATCTATGCACAGACAACTAGATCCACCATAAATGCACCACTAATACGGTTATGATATAATGATCGACTCCATAATCCAATCCATCACCTAACTCTAGTTAGGTAACACAGTAACCCAATCTGAGGTCACAAAGATAACCCTAACTACATGTACTTACTGAACTTCTATCAGCTAATACATAATAGGGTTTATAGTTCCTATCCGTGCTAGATAATCAATGAGTAACAGAGTAAATATCTCAAAGGTCAAGGCAGTACAAGCATACGATTAAATAAGAGTGGATTTAAGGTAAACAAGTATAAACATAAATCCAAGATCATGCACTGGAATTGATCAAACTACCGGACCAGGTAGATATTGTTGGATCGATTTGAGCGCTAGAGGGGGGGTGAATAGCGATAAGAAAAAACTTTTCGTAATCGTTCGAATTGGCACGAGTAAACGCAGCGGAAAGATAGCAATAAATAAATAAAAACACGAGGGGTTTTTACTTGGTTCGTAGCCTACGGCTACTACTCCAAGGCCCTAATGGTCCTTGACCACACACGGAGGGCAAATATTAAACGAACTCCTTCTCGATAGAGATAGGAGTTAAGCGAATACAAAAACTCAATAAAGATTCAAGGTAGAGGGACACTCCCCCTCTCCTTGATATGATTTAAAGCTTGAAAATAAAGACAACTTATACAAAATTAAAGATTATACCGACGACTTCAAGGATTGGAGGTTGAAGCTTTAGTCGCCCCTCATAGCTTCGTCAGAGGGATGCCTGAGAGTCTGAGCGATCGGAAGCACTTGGAAGCTTTTGAATTGATGAAAACCCTAGGTTTGGCCCTCCTTTATAGCCTTTAAGCCCTCAACGAATGGGTCTTCAACCAATCACAAATGGGCACAAAACTCCTTGAAAAATGGTGATAAAGCTTGACTCTCGAGGCTGATTTTTGACCACCGGCTGAATCGCCGGCTGAATCTCGCCGCTGAATCGCCGGTTGAATCGCCACGGCTTGAATCGGCCGGTTGAATCGGCAGCCACGATTTTTGACTAAAAAGGAGTTTAGCTCAAAATACAAGTGAATTCGACAGCCACTTGCCGTCCGATCTCAACATAGACCTTCCATGGAAAGTCTTGGGTTGATCGTCGCCAAGGACGCCCCCGCAGAGGACACGACTCACTTACGCTTGCACACACGAGCTTACCTCGATACTTACTTGTCGCTTTGCTTCCGCCTTCCACTCGATTCCTTCTCCCTCCAAGTAACTCGAGTGTCGCCCGACCACCGCAAGCTTCCTCCGGTGTCGCTAGCCTTCACCTCCAAAGATTGAGACTTTTCTCGCACACTTGATTTAGCTCGTGAGATAACAATATAAGCTTAACTTTGTATCGCTTGCTATAATCAAAACATAGGTTCGACTTAGGTGCCCACCGCACCAACAATCTCCCTTTTGATTTATGGCAAACCCACATACAAAGTTAAGCATGAAGAATAATAATGTGCATGAGAGAAAAAATGAAGATTAAGTTGAGTAGTAAGGATTTTCTTCAAGTACTCCGAGGAAACCTCCCTTGACCGAGGGTGAGTCTTGAAGAAAGACCTTAATCCTCCCCTTGAGGGTTGCTTTAAGTAATTAACATTACTTAAAATTAGCTTTTAGTAAAACGCTTTAAAATTAGCTTTAGTAAAACGCTTTAGTTAAGCCCTTTCTCCCTTAAGTAAAACACTAATCGACATAAATAAGTTAAGAATTCTCTTAACTTGGCCTTTGTCAAAAGTTAAATAAGTTCTCAAAACCTAAAGTTAACTTTTGGTTTAAACATGAAGTAAGAGTTAAGTTATCAAAAATTTGAAAAATTCAATTTCTTAACTTTGGCCTTTTTCTCCCCCTTGCCAGATATCAAAAGAGTAAGGTGTGTGGAAATCAAAATAATTGCTAAATTTAAAGTCCAAGCATGTTCCACATTTTTTATTAAAAATAGTATATTGAAAATAACCTCATCTATGAAATGTTCGACTCATATTTGGCTTGATTGATATGAAGGATCAACCAAATTCCCTGAGTCGGTTAGTATGTATGATTATACTCCATGGTTCATAGCGATGCACTAGCTCTACATCCGAACTGAGTAAGGTCCTAACATCTCACGCCCATCTACGTAAGTACACAAACACATTAGTCCTATGTGTTGTGAGATGTATTGGCTCCTTAAATCTATAGGTGCATGATATCTAAGGTATAACCTATGCTAGTTTCATGAAAAAGTAAGAAATAGTAGTAATATAATTTGCAAAACCTATTCTATTACGCACATGCCTAATTTTCGCCTCAAGAGACTAAATTCGCTCGTAGTGGTTTAGTAAATATGTCCGCTAGGTTAGACTGAGTCAACATATTCGAGTTGTATGGAGCCGCTGGCTACATGTTCTCGAATGAAATGGTGTTTTACCTCTATATGCTTTGTTCTTGAATGGCATATAGGGTTCTTAGTTAGATTTATCGAACTTATGTTGTCTACAAAAATTTTAGTTTTGGTGAAGTCCAACCTAAAGTCTCGAGAGTGTGCTTCATCCAAAGAAGCCGAGTTACACACTCACCCATCGCAACGATTCGGTGGTAGATAAGGCAACACAATGTTGCTTCCTACGCACTAACTCACTAGACTAGACTTGAGCCTAGTAGTTGACAACAACCACTGCGTGCTCTTTCTATCGAGTTTACTACCTAAGATAATCCGAATCGAGTAGCCGATTAGTTCGAACTCCGTAGATCTAGGGTACCAAATACCAACGTTAAGTGTACCCTTAAGATATCTAAGGATACGCTTAACTAGGGTTAGGTGAGACTCTTAGCACAGTTTGAAACTCGGCGCATATACTTCATCGCAATAGGATGTCGGGTCGACTCAGCTAAGTATAGGAGACTTCTATCGCGCTCTCCTATAGTACTTTTAAGTCAATGGACTTACTTTCTAGGTCTTCTCTATGTTAACATTAATCGCCATCGGGTGTTTATTATCTTAGCGCCTTGCATTCCAAATCTTTAATTAACTCCTTAGTGTATTTTTGTTGATATAGGTATATACCATCCTTAGTTTGTTTAATTTGTAGACCTAAAAGAAACTTAACTGCTTACTAAGTTCATTTCAAACTCACTTTCCATGAGTGAAACGAACTCGCTTAGTAAGGCCGAGTTAGAGGTTCCAAAAATTATATCGCCTACGTAAATTGAGCTATGAATATTTCTTTACCTAAGGTTTTTACGAAGAGAGTTGGGTCAACTAAGCCTTGGTTAAACCCTTTTGACTTAAGATGGATTGAAAGTCTCTCGTACCAAGCTCGAGGAGCTTGTTTAAGTCCATAGAGAGCTTTCTTAAGTTTTAGAACATGGTCGGGTTTATCTAGATTTTCGAATCCGGGGGGTTGGCTAACATAAACTTCTTCTTTAATGTATCCATTTAGGAATGCCGACTTAACATCCATTTGAAATAGCTTAAATCCTCGATGTGCGGCATAAGCTAGCAACATTCGAATGGATTCGAGTCTAGCTACTGGGGCATAGGTTTCGTCGTAATCTAAGCCTTCGACTTGACTAAACCCTTTGGCGACTAACCTAGCCTTGTTTCTAACTACTTCACCTTTATCATCAAGCTTATTTCGAAACACCCACCTTGTTCCAATTATCGTTTTGTCTTTAGGTGGTGGTACTAATTCCCACACTTCATTCCTAGTAAATTGAGCTAGCTCTTCTTGCATTGCAATAATCCACTCGGGATCAAGAAGAGCTTGTTCAATTGATTTGGGTTCTATCTTTGAAATTAAGGAAATTTGACTAAGGTTCCTATAGGATGCTCTAGTTCGAACTCCTAGATTAGGATCTCCTATCACTTGATCGATAGGGTGGTTAGTCCAATCCTAGATTGGGTTGGGTTTGTGTCACCTAATGCTTGATCAATGGGGTGACTTGGTTGAACACTAGTTTGACTCGGATCACTTGTCACTTGGTCGACAAGAGAAGTTGGTTGATGTGGATTAGACTCGATCTCAGGGTCAGAGTTAGGTCTAGTATGAGTAGGCTCGCTAATTGGGGTTGTCGGGGGTTTTGTAGGTTCGTGTCCTTCATCAAATACTACATTGATAGTCTCCTCGACTCTAAGGGTGTCGTGGTTATATACTCTATAAGCTCTTGTAGTCGAGCATCCTAGAAATATTCCTGGCCGTGGTTTTGGATGTAAATTTCCTAGGTAATCCTTAGTGTTTAGAATATGTACCTTACACCCAAATACCCTAAAGTACTTGATGTTAGGTATTTTATCGTGATAAATCTCAATGAGGTCTTAAGGTGCCTCTTTACCATAAGGATCCTATTTGACATAGCAAGCCGTGCTAATCTACCGCCAAAACCTATCGGGTAGGTTATATTCGCTTAACATGGTCCTAGCGCTTCTTGTAGAGTTCGGTTTTTCCGCTCCACTAGGCCATTTTGTTGAGGGGTCCTAGGGCAAGAGAATTCATGGTGGTATCCGCTTAGGTTACGTAAGTCGGTGAACCTTGATTTTCGAATTCACCACCATGATCGCTTCTAAGTCTTTTTAACCTTAAGGTCTTTTGATTCTCGATTAATTTGAATAGATTGATTAATTGATCTAGGTATCATTTTTATGTTTGATGAACCTAACCTGTAAACTGGAGTAGTCCGCCAATTATGACTAAGCAATATTGACTTTTATTGAGTGACTTGGCTCCATGTGAATCGAATAGATCCATATGCAGGAGCTCAAGTACACTTGAGGTTCGTTCTTGGTTAGTTAACTTGTGTTGTGTCCTAGGTTGTTTTCCTTGTTGACAAGCATTACATGCATTTTATTAACCAAGTTGTTGAGGTTGGGTAAACCTCCGACTAAGCCACTCGACTCATCTTGTGGACGAGTCTTAAAAGTGACCGAGTCGCTGCCACAACCATGATTCCTCTTCCGTGTCATAAGACATTTGGCTGAGGATTTGATTAAGTTCATTGTATAAATGTTATTTGTCCTAGTTCCTTTGAGTATTGTTTTAGCTGTTTCATTTGTTTTAATTACACATTCATTTTCTAAAAATACGACCTTATAGTTATTGTCACACAATTGGCTTACGCTAAGCAGGTTATATTCAAAATTCTCTACAAGTAATACATTTTTAATAACAAAATTCGAGTTAAGCTCGATATCACCTGATCCGATGATTTTGAGCTTGCCGTTATTCCCAAAGGCTACCGATCCTTGTCGTTTGAATCGAAGCTTTGTGAATTTGAGTTGATCCCCGGTCATGTGTCGGGAGCAACCACTGTCCAACATCCATTGATCCTACACACAAGGTGGTTGGATTGGATGTTAGATTTTTATTTTTAAATTGGTTGTAAGTTGTTAAACCTAGGTCATCTCACCCGAGTCTATATGATCAAGCATGTTATACTTATGTGTTTTTTTTTACATGACACACAATTAAATTTATTAAGTGGATTTATGTTTAAGAGATTTTATGTTTAGATGATTTTAAATTTAATTGATTATGTGTATTTAGTTTCAATTAATTAGGATTTAGGTTCAAGTAATTTTATATTGAGATGATTTTCAATTATGTTGATTAAGTGGATTTAGGTTCAAGTAATTTTATGTTGAGATGATTTTCAATTAAGTTTGATTAAGTGGATTTAGGTTCAAGTTAGATTTGGATTTAACCCAAGGCTTGTCAAGTTTACCTTTTCAAGATCATGGCTTCCAGGTCGTGGCGAGGCACAGGGGCCTTCTTTTATCGGATCATCGACCACTTCCTTAGACAAAGCCATGTTCAAGAAAATGATGACTTGACTCACCTAAGACTATTTCCTAGTCTAACTAGTTATTTTTGAAAAGAGGCTCCCCGAGGCTCAATCTTTTCGAAGGATTTTAGTTGGTTATTTGAAAAGAGGCTCCCCGAGGCTCAATCTTTTCGAATGATTTTTTAGTTGGTTATTTGTGTATTCCAAGTGAGTTAAAAAAAACGACAAAAACAAAAAAAAAAAAAACTAAGCATGCAATTTCTAAGTTAAAGCACAAACATGTTTTGTAATCGGCTCCCTAGACGGTTGAATCGGTTCGGTCTATCCACATAGTGGATTTGGTCCTTGGGAACCCAGTACGAGTTAGATCCTAGAGTTGAAATCAAAGTGGTCTTAGGGACCCATGCTTGGACACATTTTTTATGTCTACTTACGATTGACATATACGACTTATTGGTCGTGTTTGAGCTAAACCCTAGTCCGGCCTTGTTGTACACGGCCCTTTGCGATCCAAGTAGGAGGTCAAGTCCTTTGGATCCCAAAGTAAACCTTTCCCACGTATTCCTAAGATCTTCGACTTGACTTTTCAAGAGTGAGTTCTCAACTTCGAGTTTTTCAACCCGAGTTGAGTCCTTCTCTTGAACTCGACTAGTCGAAGAGGTTAGGGAGACCTCGTGTTTGAGGAGTTTAACTTCCTCAACCATGGTCTCGACCTTGGACTCGGACTTAGCTAACTTCCTAGACAAAAACCTAACCGTATTATGTAAAGTATTAAATAAAGTACGAATCACCTTAAGGGTATCTTTTGAACCGGATGCGATCCGTGGCTTGACTTGAAGGTTGCTTCGTAGAGTCCAAATCATCCTCCTGCTCGACTCAAGTTCGGTTCGGTCTCCGTGTCCGACTCAATTGATTTCGCCATGAAGACGTGGTCTTCGCCTTCTTCGGATGACGCTTCTTCCCATGTCGCTGAGGGCCTTCTTGTGCTTAGGTGCTTGGTGGTTGAGCTTGGGGCACTCGGACTTGATATGTCCAAACCTGCTACACTCATAACACCTAATATTAGAACTTTTAGGCTTACCTTGGTTGGGTCGAGTCGTGGTTCGCTGCCCCTTGGCTATCCTTCGAGCTAGGTTCATTAGTTCTCAATTCCGGTCAACTTCTTCTGACTCGCCTTCCTCCTCGCTGGTGGTGGCTTGCTTTGATTTTCTTCTTCTTGATCCTGCAAACAAGGCTATACTCTCTCGGTTCCGAAGTTGGATTGTTCATGTAATTCAAATCGGAAAAGAGTTCATCTAACCTAATTTTAGAAAGATCCTTGGAGACCTTGTAGGCATCGACTATGGATGCCCACAAGGTAGTCCTCGAAAAGAGTTTAGAATATACCTTATAAGGTCGCGGTTTTCGACCTTTGCCCGATTATGTAGGTTGTTGGATCATGTCTCGACACGGGCGCGGAGCCGCGCCGCGGACTCGTGTTCCTCGCATTTTTAGTGTGTACAATTTATTGAATAACAAATCACGCTTACATACCTTGGCTTGATCCGATCCTTCGTAACTCGATTAGTTTAGTCCAAAGATCCTTTGCGCTATGAAGGGGCCGACGCGATTTAACTCCTCCTTGAGATAGGCCGCATTGGAGGATTTGTGTTGTTGCCGGCTGATTTGACTTGTCGCTTTGTTGCAACGGTCCATTGATCATAATCCAAGGAGTCACCCACTTCATTAGTCGGAAGTGTGAAACCCGCTTGATTATGATCCACATCTCGAGTTGGGTTTTGAGAGCATTCCATCCGACCTTCCAATAACGGAAGTCATCTCCGTTATAAAATGGAGGTCGGACGGTGCTAAAACCCTAGATGGGCCATTGAAACAAAAAGACAAAAAGAGACGAAGACCGAAAAGCTAGCAAAGACAAAAACTCAAAACAAGTACCAAGACTCGCCTTGGATTAGTAGTGAGAGAATTTAACAAACAAAATAAATAGAAATAAACAGAATTAAAAGAAAATAAATCTGTAAAAAAACTAGATTGGTGGTTTCACCAAATCTAGCAACCCCGCTCGATACCAATTGTTGGATCGATTTGAGCGCTAGAGGGGGTGAATAGCGATAAGAAAAACTTTTCGAATCGCTCAATTGGCACGAGTAAACGAGCGGAAAGATAGCAATAAATAAATAAAAACACGAGGGTTTTTACTTGGTCTGTAGCCTCACGGCTACTACTCCAAGGCCCTAATGGTCCTTGACCACGCACGTAGGGCAATATTAAACGAACTCCTTCTCGATAGAGATAGGAGTTGTTTAATACAAAACTCAATAAAGATTCAAGGTAGAGGGACACTCTCTCCTTGATATGATTTAAAGCTTGAAAATAAAGACAACTTATACAAAATTAAAGATTATACCGACGACTTCAAGGATTGGAGGTTGAAGCTTTAGTCGAGCGTCAGAGGGATGCGCTGAGAGTCGAGCGACGGAAGCACTTGGAAGCTTTTGAATTGATGAAAACCCTAGGTTTGGCCCTCCTTTATAGCCTTTAAGCCCTCAACGAATGGGTCTTCAACCAATCACAAATGGGCACAAAACTCCTTGAAAAATGGTGATAAAGCTTGACTCTCGAGGCTGATTTTTGACCACCGCTGAATCCTGAATCGCCACGGCTGAATCGCCGCTGAATCGCCACGATTGAACTGGCCGGTTGAACTGGCAGCCACGATTTTTGACTAAAAAAGGAGTTTAGCTCAAAATACAAGTGAATTCGACAGCCACTTGCCGTCCGATCTCAACATAGACCTTCCATGGGAAGTCTTGGGTTGGATCGTCGCCTAAGGACGTCCCCGTACAAAGGACACGACCTCACTTACGCTTGCACACACGAGCTTACCTCGATACTTACTTGTCGCTTTTGCTTCCGGCCTTCCACTCGATTCCTTCGGCTCCCTCCGAAGTAACTCGAGTGTCGCCCGACCACCGCGGCTTCCTCCGGGTGTCGCTAGCCTTCAGCTCCAGCATTGAGACTTTTCTGCACACTTGATTTAGCTCGTGAGATAACAATATAAGCTTAACTTTGTATCGTTTGCTATAATCAAAACATAGGTTCGACTTAGGTGCCCACTGCACCAACAGATATTACCCACCTGATACGAAGCTCGAATGATCCTCACGATCGTGGACCTGCTTCGTATGCCAAACCTGCACAATAATAACAAACTATAGTTAAGTACAAGCACCATACAAGTATACGAACTAAACACTACTTCGTTTCTATGTTCGTATCATTTCCTCGTCTCCGAGATAGAAATCCCGATTACCCAAATCTGATACACCATAATCAGACTTGCTCCCACATCAACAAGAACAATATATATATAGATCTAACAATACTCAAAACAGGGTTGTAATAGAGGCTTACCACAAGATCAGTCTACCCCAACTAATCCATTCAATACATCCACCGAGTAGATCAATTGGACACATTTACAACACCGAATTCTTTATACCTATTCACTTGTCAACTGAACTCCTCAGCTTCAACCCAATCGGCACTAACAACATCACCAATCCGAACAGTCAATATAACAGAACAACTCCATATCAAATCAGCTATATTGACAAATCATGCACCAATCTGCATAATCTATTCAATTAAGGAAAGCCTTACCCATATCATCTTCATCCACCGAATAGATCACAACACAACACCATCAAGGAAACCAAATCAAAGAGCTCAGCTGCCATCGGAATGCTCAATCCTGCTCAACTCTTCTCGTTCCAACCTTAGCCATCGGATCACTCTCTTGGCCTCTTCGCCGCTCGTGAGGTGGACTAGCGTATATGAGTTGAGGTAGCACACGATCGAAGAACAAGAAGATGGCGCGCTCACAATCAACGACCGCAAAGAAGCACCGAGGCAATTCGTCATGAACAAAGGAAATCGACCTTGCACAAAGAAGACCCGACAAGAGCGGCAACGGTGGCTCCAAATTACGGAACGCCGGAATGTGAGATGATCGCGTAGATCCCTAACGTGGCGGCGGTGCTAATCTGCTCGAGCTAAGCTCATAGGAGTAGATCTGGCGGCGATGAAGTGGCAACCACGAGAAGCTCCGACAGAGCCGGCGATGGACTGAGCAGAGGCGGCGGCGATCGAACGACTGCTCAAATAGCGATCTCCGACGACGGAGAAGGCGGCGATCGAGAAAAAGGCCTCGCGGCGGAGAAAGAATCGGCGACGTCGGCTGTAGAAATCGCGAGAAGAAATCGATATCGCGAAATGGGGAAAATCGCGACGAGGAAGAGGAAATCGGCGCGCGGTGAAGTGAGGAAGAAAATCGCGATCTGAGGAAATTGGGATCGGGTTCTTATAAGCTAACCGATTCATTTGGGTTGACTCAAGCTTGACCCAAATCTAACCTAACCCAATCCATCTCAATCCAATCAGCCCAAGCCCAATACATCCCAAACCTAATACTAGCCCAAGCCCAATTCAGCCCAAGCCCAATATCAGCCCAAGCCCAATTCAGCCCAAGCCCATTACAGATTCTAACCCAATTTAATCCACTAATTAAACTCAATTAACCCACTAATTAAATCCAATTAATTAAAGGGTTAATCCATATAATAAATTTTTTTTTCATATTTTACATTCTCCCCCACTTATAAAAATTTTGTCCCCAAATTTCCGACTCACGTACGAGTACGAGATGTCACAATAATCATCTCAAGTATCCGGAGGAAAGTCAAACATCTCAAGTGACTAAGTGGGGTACTGAGCTCGAATATTATATTCCAGCTCTTATACGCTCTCAGCCAACCTATTAAGAGGTCAATTACTGTACCAGAGTGGAGCTCTATACTCGTAATCGATGGGAAACTTTGCCAGAATCATAAGGTGAATCATGAATCACTATCAGAAATAATATTCAAGGATACTCCATGGATATAATTCAATCAAACGATCCAACGAAATCCATCTTACGACTCAGAAGAAAATGAGTGGACCTAGCTAATCGATCATCGACTACCCAAATCCTATCAAGTCCTTTCCGAATTCTAGATAATCTCCCAACACACTAACGTCTAGGCTCACTTCATCACTGCATTTAAACCCTACCGATCACAATATTCCACCTTTGCTTGTTGGCAATACCCAACATCAAATTACGAAATCAATCATGTCCTATATATCGTTCCACCAACATGAACATCTCAATACTCACTATTTTCGGATACACTCCGAATAAATCATCACTCTCGAATGAAGAGTCTCCTGAAACAACTCTTCCTAAATCAAATACAACTCAGAATCTAATTATTCTCCTAGGAACAGAGAATTACTTTCACAAGAGAAACCAATCTATCTGTTCCAAAATTCATTATATCACCCGAATCAAAGTAATCGAAGACTATAATGACTAATCTCGCTAGTTTCTCAACCAAAGATACACATAATATACGCCTCATTCAATCGCATCGGGATCGCTCCTAATCCCTTGACATGATGCATCTACGCATAATACTCTTCCATCCATATCGGACACGGATTAACTAACACCGACCCAAAGTCACCACCTTCTAGGCCTTGAAACCTAGCTTCCAATCTTCCGACCAGTGATTTCCATCACCTTCTTGGTCCAACAAATCAGCTAGTATCGCTAGAACATCCTATCCTCATCTATGGTAAATACCAAATCAATCTAGAAACATAACTTCCCTTAAGATCGTGAATATATCTCAAAATATATCATCCACGGATATGATGACAATCGATCCCAAATACTCCAAGAGTACTTGATTCCTCGAATCCATGAACGACTAATTCGTCGATAAGTCTAACAACATTATCAATCGGCTTTATACACCTGAATATATCCTTTTACTTTACGCTAATGATAGCTTAATCATCACACCGACACTGATAATTGTATGACACTATGTCACTACAATATCAAACCTCCAATCGTAGACCAACCCTAGGATATACACAAGTGTCATTTAGCTGATCCAACCAAATCATCTATCCCTAATGAAGGATACTCATTCTCAACTACTGCATTCCAATCATCGATAATCGATACATAACCTCAAAGGTCTATCTCTCTTTCAACGAAGAGTTTCGAAACTTCTCTAGAAGGAATACTGAAATGGATAAATATCCCATCCAACACCTTCTATAATCGCAACTTACGTTCTTCCACTACTACGTTGTTTAGCAACACTTATACCAATAAAATCATCTCCCGGTATGAGGTCCCCAAATTTCAGGACTATTCTCGAAATCACCTCAATCGCATGTTCCACTTGCCCATGCAGTGACCAGCCCGAGAGTTCATCCGTAACTACATCCGAATACTCTCGGATTATACGTACATCCGAGAGTCCTAGTATACCAACGCTCCAACAATCCAACTATCCGTAAGGATATGTCTATAGTAGAGGTATGTCTAGCAAAGGCTAAGGGTATCCCTTGACTTCTTGATTGTTGATCAACATCTCACTTGACGGTAGAGAAAATCACCAACCCACAAGTCGATAGGAACCCTTCGAACCCTATCCAATAATGTTCTAGACAAAGATACCTGTAAACTTCCAGTATCTCTCGATATATCCGCAAATAGGATAACCTAAAGTAATACCCCGAAGGACCGATCCTTCGGTCTTCTATACTTCTTCTCGAGTAATCATGTAAACTTGTCCAACATCTGTTCTGGACGGCTGAGCTCATGTAGATGCAAAGACTATCATGGAGGAACTGAAATCAACTGCTGAGGTACAACTGAAACAACAACTGCAATGGAGATGGTAAACACAGATCGCAAAGGATACACATCCATTGTATAATCAAGAATCAAACATCGTAGCACGCTCCAACTCTGTGAAAGGTGTAGCTGCAACTGGAGAATACTGCGTAGATACGGCCATCGTCGTATACTCTCTCTCCTCTGAACAAATCATAACTACGCCTGGGAAGGTAACAGTTGCTGTCGTCTGGGAAGGTAACAGTTGTTGTCCGTCTCGAAGTCTTCGAGATGTCTTGGTGATCTTTGAGTAACTTACTTCTTCCGGATGAAAGTATCAAAGAGCTCCAACTATATCTGAGGTAGTAAATCGCTACTGATGTGATAACCCAATCTTCTGTAATGATCTCAGCTTTCGAGGTTGTGGATCGTCCGCTCGAAAGCATCATCCATAGTCTTCAACTAAGTCTTCATAATACATACTCTCCTCGTAGATACCGACTGCTTATAGTAGAAACAGATACAATGGTCCATCGGATAATCTGGCTCTGTGTCTCGTCGTAACCCGCACTACACACACATAATCTCCCTTCGGAGTCTTTCCTCTGAGTTCGCTGATGAACATGAGAAGCTGCTGACAATCTACAATCGCACTTCTATGATCGAAAACTCTCCCATAGTAGCTCATGACTCCAAACTTGCTCCTTTTATCCAACATTCGGAGACTTCTGATTCCAATAATTTGACTTGCAGTATAAGCTTATCAAATCTCCAATTCTTTAAAACACTTGCTACGGAGTCATTTCTATACACATGACTCAGTCTAAGGACTTCCGGTAGGATCTAGTAGGAGATCCAAACATCCTGATCAAGATGTCAACCGATAAACCGTGGGTGGCCAAAACCAACCCAATCACATTCTTGGGCTATTAAATGGTCGTAACTTTTGCAAGTCTAACGACTCTGCATGGTACTTCCATTACCAAACGATCACTCGACCTAAAGCCCAAGAATTCCTTGACAATGAGTCAAAGAAAATGATGTGGAAAAATACTCTCTCACAACATCATTACACCGTGGCCAAGTGATGTGTGATTTTCCGTAGGTTATTTCCTATATCTTCCACCAATTACCGGCTAAATCCAGATAATGGTATGCAGCTAACTTAGCTTCCTCTGTATAACACGAGTTAAGTGCTCAAAAGTACCCTCAACGTTATACAACCTAGAACGACCAGTCCGAGGATCAAAATCCCCATGAATATCATACTAATTTTCTACTATCTGAATCAGTAATAGTATACTCGCTTAGTCCATTACCCCATAGGTAATGATCTGACTAACATAATTAGTGAAAATTCTTAGAACCGTAATTCTTGATCTTCACAAGAGATGTGACTACTAACCCCTGCTATCCGACTCGGTATCAGTCAGCTCTCAAAGGTAATTACCTTTTCGATAGCAGGTACATATCTAATAACCTCAACATATCGTTCCCGTGGTCAAACTCAAACCACGGTTACAAATACTAACCAATATCCTACAAGTCATCCATGTTATAAGCAACTAAATGCATAACCAATAAAAGGATATGTAATAACAATTAACATACCTTAAACCTTGTAGCTCGGAGATGTCTAGCGGCGGATCCTAGAACTCACAAAACCAAGACCGAGTAAAGCAAAACTTCGATGTCGAGCGAAATAAAATCCGAAAATGGACTTACGCAACCTAGGGCTCGATGCGATAAAATTGTCACGCCAGAGTATGCGTCTTAGAAAAGCAAGCGGGCGACATCTCACTGTGCGTGGCAACATATCGGGTTAATACAAGGCTCGTAGGCCTGACAACAATATGATATACAGATATCAACATATCAAACATACTAAACACGGCGAAACATACAGCGGATAAAATAATATACAATGACCCAGCTGCACTCGGGTGACTTGACACACAAGAACATAATAGAAGTCATCAAAGACCAAATATATACAACACGTAGTATATCACAAATCACGGAAACAATATGGCTAAAACCAAACCAACAATCCGTAAGGATACAACAACAGGAAAACATATCCATTCGTCCGGTGTGAGATGGGATCGGTGGCGAGCTCGAGCGTCAAGGAATCTTCTACATTATGCAGGCGACGAAGCCCGAGTCCGGGGTGGTGAGTATAAACTCGGGGTAATATATAGAAAGTGCATGAACAACATATAAGGATAGATCTACAAGTATACATGTGAAGATCTACGGTGTATCTGACATGAGTCAATAGACATACAGTCATATCCAAATCTAATAACAAGTAACTACTGTAAATCATACTCGAGGTATATACTAAAGCGATCAGCGAACATAAAGTAATGTACCAGCGTACACGGCGATGCGTAACACCATAAGCTATATCATCTGAGCAGATTTACAATAACATAACTCATATAATGTACTAAATCAATCCCATACGACCAATACTCCAACATATGAACAATATATGATCACTGTAATAACAATCGGTCCGTACCACACAATGACATGATGCTAATCAAATGCATATAACGATGCGAATCAGCGCATGTATCATGCTCAACACATAGCGATATATAAAATGCAAATGACATGTATCATGATGAACAAGCATGTGCAGCAATCATAGCTCGATCAAATGCACGCATCTCACGGGCATATGTAAAACATATATCAAATACATGCATACGTATATATATCTGATGCATATGCATGGTCATGTACTGCGCACCCACTCGCTACCACGACCCGGTGTGGCCTGGGTGGCGAGGACATGACAACTATCCGACTCCGGCCGCCACCACTCTCGGTGGCCAGGGTTGGGTAGTATGAAGCGATGGCTAGCCCGCCGTAGAGCTATATGCTACCCACCGCGGGGGTCCTGCGCTGCTCAGTCCCTACCCATGAGTAGGCGAGCACGCACCGGGACAAGCGCATCACCCGACCACTTGTCTATAGTGGGTGAGTCGCTAACTACCACTCCGCGCGGTGGCGAGTCGCATCTCCGACTACCACCATCCATAGTGGCCAGCGGCAGCCACGCACAGCAATGCTCTGCCCTCGACCACTGCAACCACTACCCCGGTGGCGGGAAGCGGGATGTGGCGACTTCGTCTCAACCACAAAGCGAGACCAGTCGTCGGCATGCATGAAATGTAATGATCGCATAAGCTTACACAATCCTCATGACACTCCTAACTCATGGGGAGACCTAGTCAACCAAAAGTCAACTATGCAAGGACTATAATCCATAAGACTCTCTCTATCACACAGTCATACACACCTGACAGTCAACCATGCTAAGACCTCTAGTTAGTAGCGAGATACAATTGACCGTCCATATAACCATATACAGGCACACAATCCATAATGGATATACCATCGCGCTAGGACCTCTAGTCCATGGTCACATACTGACAACCATACACTTATCTATGCACAGACAACTAGATCCACCATAAATGCACCATTAATACGGTTATGATATAACGATCGACTCCATAATCCAATCCATCACCTAACTCTAGTTAGGTAACACAGTAACCCAATCTGAGGTCACAAAGATAACCCTAACTACATGTACTTACTGAACTTCTATCAGCTAATACATAATAGGGTTTATAGTTCCTATCCGTGCTAGATAATCAATGAGTAACAGAGTATATATCTCAAAGGTCAAGGCAGTACAAGCATACGATTAAATAAGAGTGGATTTAAGGTAAACAGGTATAAACATAAATCCAAGATCATGCACTGGAATTGATCAAACTACCGGACCAAGTAGATATTACCCACCTGATACGAAGCTCGAATGATCCTCACGATCGTGGACCTGCTTCGTATCCCAAACCTGCACAATAATAACAAACTATAGTTAAGTACAAGCACCATACAAGTATACGAACTAAACACTACTTCGTTTCTATGTTCGCATCATTTCCTCGTCTCCGAGATAGAAATCCCGATTACCCAAATCTGATACACCATAATCAGACTCGCTCCCACATCAACAAGATCAATATATATATAGATCTAACAATACTCAAAACAGGGTTGTAATAGAGGCTTACCACAAGATCAGTCTACCCCAACTAATCCATTCAATACATCCACCGAGTAGATCAATTGGACACATTTACAACACCGAATTCTTTATACCTATTCACTTGTCAACTGAACTCCTCAACTTCAACCCAATCGGCACTAACAACATCACCAATCCGAACAGTCAATATAACAGAACAACTCCATATCAAATCAGCTATATTGACAAATCATGCACCAATATGCATAATCTATTCAATTAAGGAAAGCCTTACCCATATCATCTTCATCCACCGAATAGATCACAACACAACACCATCAAGGAAACCAAATCAAAGAGCTCAGCTACCATCGGAATGCTCAATCCTACTCAACTCTTCTCGTTCCAACCTTAGCCATCGGATCACTCTCTTGGCCTCTTCGTCAGTTCGTGAGGTGGACTAGCAGATATGAGTTGAGGTAGCACACGATCGAAGAACAAGAAGATGGCGCGCCTCACAATCAACGCACTGCAAAGAAGCACTGGAGGCAATTCTGGTCATGAACAAAGGAAATCTGACCTTGCACAAAGAAGACCCGACAAGAGCGACAACGGTGGCTCCAGCTTGCGGCAACGTCGGTAATGTGAGATGATCGTGTAGATCCCTAACGTGGCGGCGGTGCTAATCTGGTCGAGCTAAGCTCATAGGAGTAGAACTGGCGGTGATGAAGTGGCAACCACGAGAAGCTCCGACAGAGCCGGCGATGGACTGAGCAGAGGCGGCGGCGATCGAGCGACTGCTCAAATAGCGATCTCCGGCGACGGAGAAGGCGGCGATCGAGAAAAAGGCCTCGCGGCGGAGAAAGAATCTGCGACGTCGGCTGTAGAAATCATGAGAAGAAATCGATATCGCGAAATGGGGAAAATCGCGACGAGGAAGAGGAAATCGGCGCGCGGTGAAGTGAGGAAGAAAATCGCGATCTGAGGAAATTGGGATCGGGTTCTTATAAGCTAACCGATTCATTTGGGTTGACTCAAGCTTGACCAAAATCTAACCTAACCCAATCCAGCTCAAGCTAATCAGCCCAAGCCCAATACAGCCCAAGCCCAATATCAGCCCAAGCCCAATTCAACCCAAGCCCATTACAGATTCTAACCCAATTTAATCCACTAATTAAACCCAATTAACCCACTAATTAAATCCAATTAATTAAAGGGTTAATCCATATAATAAAAATTTTTTTTTCATATTTTACAGAAGCAAGCTTCGAGGTCTTGGAACATCCGCTTTGATGAGGTAATCCAGTCTTATGGATTTATTCAAAGTTCGGATGAGTCTTGTGTATACAAGAGATGTGACAGAAACGTAGTGGTATTTCTTGTACTATACATAGATGACATTTTGTTGATTGGCAACAATATCAAGGTGTTATTGGATGTAAGGGTATGGTTGTCCAAACAGTTTGATATGAAGGACTTGGGAGAAGTGGCACACATCCTTGGGATCAAGGTTATAAGGGATCGCAGGAAAAAGATGTTGTGTTTATCCCAAGCTTCATACATAGACACGATTATGGATCATTTTAGCATGCAGAACTCCAAGAAGGGTTTTCTACCTTTCAGGCATGGAGTTCCTTTATCTAAGGAGATGTGTCCTAGAACATCTGAGGAGATAGAGGAGATGAAGGCGGTTCCTTATGCTTCGGCAGTAGGAAGCCTCATGTATGCGATGCTATGTACGAGACCAGATATCTTCTTTGTCGTGGGCATGGTCAGCAGATATCAGAGTAATCCAGGACAGGGACATTGGACTACGGTAAAGTATATATTGAAGTACCTGAGAAGGACTAGGGATTATATGCTAGTTTACCAGGCAGACCAATTACTCCCTGTGGGTTACACGGATTCCGACTTCCAATCTGATAGGGATAACAGTAAGTCTACCTCAGGTTTTGTGTTTACTTTGGGAGGTGGAGCCATTGTATGGAGGAGTGCCAAGCAGAAATGCGTGGTGGACTCTACCATGAAAACTGAGTATGTGGCAGCCTCTGAGGCGGCCAAAGAAGTTGTGTGGCTCAGGAACTTTCTGATGGACTTGGATGTGATTCCTGGTTTGCCCAGAACTATCATAATTTATTGTGATAATAGTGGTACAGTTGCAAACTCGAAGGAACCACGAGCCCATAAGGCAAGTAAGCACATAGAGCGTAAGTACCACCTGATACGAGAAATCGTAAAGAGAGGAGAAGTTGATGTGGCCAAGATTGCATCGGAGGATAACCTGGCAGATCCTTTCACTAAGGCCCTTCCGGCGAGAGCTTTTGATAGGCATGTGGAGGGAATGGGGATCAGATGTATGACAGTTTGAGGACAGCATAGTCTTTTAGTATAAGTGGGAGATTGTAGGGATGTATACTGAAAAGTCTATCTTTTGTATGAACATCTTTATTTTGAAATAAGAATCACATGATCATTGTTTGCATTTTTTTGGTTATGCAATATTGTCTAATACATTACATTGTAGATAACATGGTGTGTGGTGTCACACGGGAGATCATGTTATCGGCTCCTTGTAGAGTATAAGTAAAGGCTCACAATCGAGATGGCTTTGGACAAACCATCGGAATGGTTGTAGTGTGATTTGGTATTGGTTTGTCTTGACCATAAAATCACACTAGTGCACTTTGTGTGTATTGAGCAGGACTAACTTAGAGGTGATTCGATTTATTGCTGACTACATAATCGAATCGGACCTCAGATATTATATTGTACATACTCTTAATCCCGATATAATAACAGACACATATACTTATTATTCATCTCTTTGATTTACCAATGGGCGAGATTTATAGATTAAATCGATGGGCTCGGTAAGTTGGGAGATGATATTATTTATATGGTGTACCGTTGATTATAGGAGGAAATCGTGTCCTATATATTAGGATGATGATGTCCCCTTGAGGAGCTCATAAGGTTCATCATGTAAACCCTACAGGTGGACTTGATCCGGCATGATGAAAAGGTTGAGTGGTATTACTCATGGAGTTAGATGTTGATTAATTAATGGTCAGTAAATTAATTAATCGACGGACATTCGAGATCTTAAACACGGGGAGAAAATGTACAAATAATATATGGAGCCCATATCAACTTATGGGGGTTGGTGAGGTAGATCAATGATAATCCTTTAGTGGATTGGATTATCATTAATGGATCGGACATTATGTGGGCTTGATCCATGGGTGGCCAAGATCCAACTCCTCCTCATTGTCCCTATTGTAGCCTATTAACACCTCATGAAGCTTAGATCCAATGGATAGAAACAAAACTCTAGATCCAAAGGTAGAGATTAAATCTCTAAGATCCGACGGTTGAGATTAAATCTCTAGATCCGACGGTTGAGATTAAATCCCTAGAACCAATGGTGGAGATTAAAAGGAGGCTTATCCCTAACTCTATAAAAGGAGAACAAGGGGTTGGCATGGAGAATTAATCAAGTGGAGCTAGGGTTTTGGAGTTGGCGGCAAGAAGAGGAGCTAGGGTTTGGGCTTGGGCGGCACCTAATAAGGAAAGTTTTCCTTGACTTCTCCTTCTTCCTCAAGCTGTCGGCGCCCCTTGAAGCTCTTCCAGCCCTTGGTCGGTGTCCAAACTCCCTCTTCTCCTTCTCCTTGGCCGATGGAACAAAGGTTTAGGGTCCTCCCTTGAAGCTTTTGGTCGGCCACCCTTAATCTCTTCTTCCTTCTTGGCCGGCGGCAAAGCTCCATCCTTAGAGGTTATTGGTTGGTTGAAAGAAGGAATAAAGCTTTGTTTCTATTCTTCCTCTTGCTTGGAACGAGCAAGGAAGGAAGATTGGCGATCTAGGAGCTTCAACTTTTGGTAGATCGTTGCCCACATGACGTCCGAAAGGAGGAAGGTCATACATTAGAAGATCGAGAGGTAGGTATATCTATTCTCTATTCTCTTTTGTTACTTGCTTGTATTTATTTTTTCAATTATGAGCATGATATATTCTGTTTGTGGCTAAATAATACTTGGATCCCGAACATAAATACAAAAGTCGGCGATCTGTACATCGTCTATTCCGCGGCTACTCGTAGAATAGAGGTTGGTCGCTTGAACAACGAGTTTGTTCAAGTGACCTCTCTAAATGAATAGCACGACGATGACTTGGTTGTTTGGGCAATCCCTTTTGTCTAGGATTAAATTTTTTTAATCCGGGGACATCGATGGGATCGCCATGAACAAGCGACCGAGGTGAAGTGGGAAGCGAAGTTTCCCCTCACGGACTCGAAAAGCTAAACCCTACAATCACGACTCGGCAATTGACTGTTAAGGTGAAACAGTCGACTGGCTGAAGTGCTCGGGCAGCTATGGAACAGGGGATGAGAAATCTAGTGCTCGAGAAAGTTATGATGGATCAGTCGACTATTGTGGTGAAGCAGTCGACTGGCTGAAATGAAGAGTGAACAGAAACACAGAGAATCGATTGGCTAGTTCGATTGGAGGCTTAGCAGTCGACTTATCAACTGAAATACAATGTGGATCATGCTGTTGGAAGCAAACGGTCAAGTGACCAGTCGACTAGTAGGCGGAGATCGACTAATGTCGACTTATAAAAAAAGGACTTGGCGAAGTTTTTAGATACCAATTTCTTGGATACTTTAAAGGGGATTAGCTGTTGCAATCCGGACCTTCAAGTCGATTTTCACAGCAACCAAACAACAATCAAACAAAGGTTTCCTTGTGTAAAATGTTCTTTTGTATTGTAGTTTGTTTTATTTCCTTACACTTGTTTTGGTTGCATCCATTGTAAGAACAAGCTATAAGAGGTTTCTTTGCCTTTGGAAGTATCCGAGAAGGAGAAAGTATAATGGTGGTACATCTCTAGAAGCTAGGACATAGAGTAGGAATCAGAGATTCCAAACCATGTAAAATTCAAGTGATGTATGCTTGTGTTATTATTTCTGTTTGTGCTTTGTTTCCACTGCGTATAATGTTTGTAGACAAGCATGACACAATCGAGAGAACAAGATGGAGTTTGAGATGCTATTCACCCCCTCCCCCCCTCTCTAGCATAATGTCGGTCCTAATAAGTGGCATCCGAGCGAGGTTGCTCTTCTATGGACTTATCGCCGAGGGAGCTAAGGCTAGAGGAGCAGAGGATTCATTGCAAGAAATAGAGTTCAGTGATGGATTCAAACTCGACACCAGATTTCCTCCTCCTTATGGACTAGGAGAGTTCGATCGATGGAAGTCAAGGACGAAGATATTCTTTTAGATGAACATTGAAGAATGATTCATCTTGATGGAAGGATTTGAAGCTCTGATGGATAGGAAGGGAAGTCTCCTCAAGAAAAAAAAATGGACAGAAGAGCAAAGTCAAAAATTCTAGATGAATGACAAGGTAACGAAGATTTTAGTTAGTTTAATACCTAATGTTATTTTGTTCAAGTTAAGTAAATATAAGGATGCTAAGGAGTTATGGAGCAAGTTTGCCAAACTCCATGAGAATCCCTCACTGGCACAAAGTGAATATAAATTCGAGGAAGCAAGCTCATGATCTCAAGAGCTTGAAAATTCGGAAGTTGAGAGGTGCTCAACATCCAAAGTTGAAGAGATTGTAGAAGCCTCCACCTCTATGATTGAGGGGGAGATTATATCATCAACACCGAAGCAAGAGGAGCCCTCTACATCCGGGAATGATGCCACCATCGAAGGTAACTCAAATGAAATTTTAAAAAATAAAGTGTAGGGAATCTGAGCCTGCTCGGAAATAATTTACAAGCACTAAACAGCGGAAAAATGAGATCAGATCCCTCCAGAGATCCATGTGAAAACTAAACTCATTTTTGATCGGTTCTAACCTATGAGAATTGTGATTACCTTCGCTGCGTGTCTTTCGTAATCCTGTCAGCAATACTTGTGTACAGATCTCAGTGCGATCAGTACGTCCGCACCTCCGTGGTATCCACACAAACCGTGATGTGGAGAAGAACCACATTGTGGTGCTAGCCACAAGATAGGTTCAGCCAAGAAGGTAGAAGAGGAGGAAGAAGATGATCACTCTCAAGCCCCAAACCAATGCACACGAAAAACACCTAAGAGTCTCATCCAAAAAATCCTCTTTTATATTCAACCATTGAATATGAAGAGTTTTTGGCTCTTAGTTTTCCTGAAATTAATAACAGATTAATTCCACCTTAATGATCATGCAACCCCTCTTAATGGTGAGTCTTATTTGATCCGGATCTAACTTGAGTCTAACTCGAGTCAGATCCATTGAGTATACCTTGAGGCCTACTCAATCCAAATTTGACTTGAGTCTAACTCGAGTCAAATTTATTGGGAATACCTTGAGTTCAACTCATTGAGTCTAATCTATATTAGACTCAACCCGATGACCCAATGGATCATCACATGAGTCATCTCCAACTCACATGTCCTAAGTGTGTGACCTAAAAGGTTTTCGTAACGTTGACAATGTTTCTAAAACCCTTTTAGAGACATAAGTAATGAGCAACATCTAGCAATACATCATTGCTCCCCAAGTGATGAGAATGTCAAGATCTGACATAACCTTTTCATGACTACTATAGTGTATGACTCAGTCCTTCTATCCTTAATATCTGGATTGATCAATGAGGTATAAACTGTGTCATCCTCTTATCAATCAAGAGTTTCTTGATCTCCAAGTAGACTACTCAACCAAATAAGCTCAATATCTCATATTGACTTATTCGAGCACGACCATGCATTTTAGCAGTCCTACTCTATCAAGGGGCCCATAGATATCACTTCTGATATATGGAAGGGATATATCCCATCTACATCACTCACATCCCTCCGCATAACTTATTGCATACCCAATGATCGCCTTTATAGTCACTCTATTACGGGTGATGGGTGACGAAGCCAAGGTATACAACTCATTATGTAGGGAACCGTAGTGACTTCAGGTCTAAGAACTATTTATACCAATAGTCACATGAGAATGTTTATGACACTCATATAAGATCCATAAAATATTCTCATGGCGGGTCAATTCAGTACATAATCTCTAATATGTACCCATGTGTCAACTCGATATCACATATCCATAATTTGTGAGATTAAGTCATCAATTGACCTACATGTTAGTCTCTATGTATTAATATTATCCTTGCATAATACTTGACTAGGAATAGTTAAGAGTAGTGTTCTATGTATATATATGTCTACAGGCTCTCACTATCAATTCAACCAATTGATATGTTGTAAACCTGAATCTACTATTCAAGGACACTTAGATTATTTATATAACACAGATAAGAAATAATATAATAAGCAAACCTTGCCTATTATTAATGAAATATGATACATATGATCCCTAATCATTCATCACATGATTGACACTAAGGGTTGACACTAACATAAAAATCATATAATTTACTTTGAGTGCAAGGAGAAGGGGCATTACAAGAGTAAATGCCTAAGATTAATCAAAAAGAAGGTTCAAGTGACACCAAAGGCTAATGAGAAGCCAAAAGAGATTAGTGTCCTAATACACAAAGGTAATGAACACATTGTGTGTTTCTTGTGTAACCAAAATAACCACTACTAGAACCAATGTCCGAGGGGGAGGAACCGAACCAAGGACAAAGAAAAGAGCTCAAGTGTAGGGGGAGTTATTAGGCAAGGTCTAAGGTATCTCTTCATAATGCACTTTCAATTTATCATGGTGAAAAGCATGATAGTAATAAATATTTTCATTTAAGTGATCAATATCTTAATAATAGGTCTAAGGTTAATTTTAGGTCAAGAACTATTTCACCTAAGGAGTAAGGGGGTGTTTGGTAGAGAATTTTTTTTTCATTTTCTGAGAAAACGAGAAAACGCGTTTGATTGGCTTTTTCCATCTCCGTTTTCTAGAAAATAAAGGAGCATTTTTTAGAAAATTGGAAAACTTCAGAAAATCATTTTCTGTTTCGATTGTTGTTTTCCAAAAAATGAAAAAGTATTTTCTAGAAAATTTGAAAACACTAAAAAATCATTTTCTGTTTTCTAGAAAAGGAAAATAAAAAACAAAAAATGGAAAATGGAAAATTCTCCCGCGAACCAAATGCTTTAGAGTTTTCAAGGGTAGACCAACTTTACTTGAGTATAGAAAGGATGACAAGAACCTAGGCAATAACCCTAAGAAGAATAGATAAATGCCTAGGAAGAAGAATATCTAAAGATATAGTGAAAAATCAAAAGTAGCTATATTGAAAGGAGAAAATCAAGTATCGAGGTCAAGACTTGATAAATTGAAAAAGACACTTGAAAAGATGTAAAACATACTTAAATAGTCAAATTGAAAAAATCTAGGTATTGGTAAAAAGAAATATTTAAGGACAAAAAAGGTTTGGAATACAAACCTAAGTCCAAGGAAATCATGCTCTCCTACCATAGAGTTCCATATAATTATGGAACTAGTTTTAGGTCTAGGAAAGTCAAGGTTACTAGGGAAACTATCTCTAGAGTTAACCTTTATGAGAGTACAATGACTAAGGCTTCCAAGAAGCCTAAGAGAGTTATTAGGAAGGTATCAAGAGAGGTTATCCCTAGTGATCCTTTCATACTAGATGGATATAAGGTGTGTCAACCTAAAATGAAAAGGTATTTAACTTAACCATATTGGAGTTGACACTTTAGAGAAAGGTGTAGTTATACTTTGAAAATAAATATAAAACATGATCCTAAGGGATTTAGGATGTGCCAATGGAAATAGAAGTTTGAAAAAAAAAATTGATCATAATTGACACAATTAAGCTAGAGTCAATAGTGTGCCAAGTTGGGAGCTTTTGCACACTCGAAGGAGTTAGTTCATTATTATGTAAAATTGGGTATTTGATATAATTTTGGCAAATGGAGGAAGGATTAAAGACAGTTATATTTATATTTTGTTCTTTTATATACTTGTCATGCTTTGTATGTCATACTCAATGTCATGACATCATGTATCACATGATTGCTTAGAATATGTCATGTCAATACTTAGGTTAATTTTTATCATGTTATGACATCATGCATCATTGGAAATGCTTTTAACTTATACACTTCTAATATGTCATGTAGGAACTTCGGTGACCGCTAAAGGGGGTGAATGATGCATTCTCATTGCTTAAAGGAATTCGATCGTGTTGCTTGTCTATAATGTCGTTAGTGCAACGAAAATACAAAAAGCACAACAAAAATACAAGTACAATAATACACACGATGTAACATGGTTCGGAACCCTAGTTTTAGATGCTTCTATCAGCTATTTATCATGCTAAACTGGTCTATACCGCCAAGGTACATTTGGGCTTATGCTGTCAAGACACACGCTTGGACTTTACGCCGCCAACCATTGGACTTATGCTGCCAAGATTCCACTCTTGGACTTTACGCCGCCAATATCAATCCTTGGACTTCCCAATTGCCAAGTACCCATGACTTGGACTTTCACCGCCATGACTACACACTTGGACTTACATGGCCAAGACTACACCTTTGGACTTTCCTTGTCAACCCATGTTGGACTTTCTAAATGCCAAGACTCATGCTTGGACTTTCCAATTGTCAAGTATCCAAGACTTGGACTTTCCCATTGCCAAAATCCATGCTTGGACTTTCCATGCCAAGTGTCCAACTTGGACTTCCCATGACAATCACATTGTCATACAATTTGTCAAACAACAAAATACAGCTCGAGTCAAACTTGAGCAAGGTCAATCATGATCTAGGTCGATTGCACCAATAATCTTCCCCTTTTTAAAGTTTGACAAAAGCCAAACACTTTTGAGTTAGAACACTAACTCAATCCAATCCTCCCAATTGTCCGAATTGGAAATTCTCACATTCTTTCATCAATTCTCTCCCTTTTTGACATACATCAAAAAGACTCTCCCCAAGGATATCAATGTCTCATATCCTAATGAGATCTTACAATCTTCCCCTTAGTCTAAAAATATCTAGGATGTTTCACTCTTCCTAGTGATAAGTCTCAGATCACTAAAGAGAGGCAATCATTCAAACTCTCCCAATTCTCCCCATTATGAGGAAGAATGCATCCATCATCCCATGATGGATAACCTCCCCCTAAAGGCTTACTCCCCCTTGACCATTGCACCAACAATGTCCTTGGAAAGTCCCTAAGCCTATAGGAATACTAAACCATCAAAATTAAGATTGAAAGTTCAAACTTGAACTTTCACACACCTTAAAATTGATACACACCCTAAATAACTCTTCTAGTCCATATCCAATGGATTTTCACCCTTTATAATGCTTTCCAAAGCATATCCTAGGATTATGAGCAATTAGGGTAGCCTATCATGGCTAAAACATATGCTAAACATCCTTGTTTACTCAAAATCAACACTGGCAGTCGACTTTGTCAGTCAACAGCCGACTTCCCTTAACGCTAGTCGACTGCCATGGATGGTAGTCGACTGATTTTTGCAAGTACAAAAATCAGGTTTCAAAAAATGAAATTGTGAAATACATAAGTAATTATACATAATTTAAAAAATAGTGAAACTTCATACATATAATACTTATAACAATCATAATGGGAGAAAAATATTTAAAAAAAATAGTCATAAGATAGTGAGATTGATAAAAAATTCAAAAATAAAAAAAGCTTCATTGTTTTGAGCCTACTTTGTATTAACTTCATTATTGGTGATTTCTATCAAAAGATAGACTACACCAAGATTTTTCAAAATTATTTTGAAATGATTTTAAAACCTTAATTTCAATCATGGTATATGAGCTAAGTATACATGACTTGTATACTAGCTTTCCTCATGATTTGTCCATGATATAAGATGAGTTTGAGTTCATCTAGATGCAATAACTATGCATCTTGAACTTAACTCATTTCCTATCATCTCACATGTGTCTAGGGTGTATCAATACATACACATGTCAATGTGATATGAGATATGGATTTTGTTCATCCCAAACTAAGGTCTCATGCATTTACTAAGGTAACACTATTTGATTCCCTTATACATGGGGCTTCAAATCATGCTATAATCCTTAAATAAATTTTATTAATGCATGAATGATGATTATGACATAAATAATGTTAGTGCAATCGACCCAGGTCACGATTGACTGGACTCAAGTTTGACTCGAGCAATGTTTTGATGTTCGACAAAAACATATGACAATGTGATTGTCATGGTAAAGTCCAAGTCATGGGTATTTGGCATGGAAAGTCCAAGTGGGACACTTAGCATTGGGAAAGTCCAAGTCTTGAGTACTTGGCATGTAAAGTCCAAGCATGGATCTTGGCATGAAAAGTCCAACATGGGTTGGCAAGGGAAAGTCCAAGCTTGAGTCTTGGCATTTGGAAAGTCCAAGGGGTTTGATATTGGCGGCGTAAAGTCCAAGCGGGAGTCTTGGCGACATAAGTCCAATGATTGGCGGCGTAAAGTCCAAGTGGAGTCTTGACAGCGTAAGTCCAATATGCCTTGGCGGTGTAGACACCGTTAGCATGACAATAGCCAATGGAAGCACCTGAAGACTAGTGTATGGATGAACAAATCATGGATGACTTGGAGGGATCCGATACGTACGAGGCTGACGGAGGTGGCTAGAAGGCTTAGGTCTAGGCTATGGGTGGTCTAGCAAGTATGGGGACACCATACTTAAGGTTAAAACCTCATGTTTGAGGTTGGCAGTCGACTGGCAATATAGTCGGTTCGACTGCCGTGAGTTGACTAGAGCTCAATAGTTGATTAAGGGCTGAAAATGCCTTGACAGTCGACTGATCATTATATCAGTCGATATGGCAATGCCATGTATAATAAATGATTGATTGAATCGAAGTTTTTGGCCATGAGCATTGACACTTCAGAGCCGATCGCGTCGGCAACGGGCGCTAGCAGTCGACTAATGAAGTCATCAGTCGACTGCCAAGAGATCCATTGGAATTTTTCCAACGTGGATCAAACCGTTGTCTCACAGCTACAGTGTTGGCAGTCGACTATCAAGCGAAAATCCAGCCTGATGCAGATTAAAAAGAGGAGCTCGAGGAGGATTTCGGCAATGGTCTCTTGGGAGCTTTGTTGAGGCGATTTGAAGGTGAATTACAGGTGCATTTCAGGGTCCTTCAAGCTCATCCAAGCAACCAACAAGCAAAGCACTCAAACCCTAGTTTGTAAAGTGTTCTTTACATTTCCTTTGTATTTGCTTGTATTTCTTTCGTTTATTGTTGTAAACACTTGTACGAGATTTCTCCGCCTCCGACGTGTTGTCGAGAAGGAGTTCTATTAGTGGTGTTATCATCACTCGAGCTCGTAGAGCTCAATCCGTGGAGTAGGAACCATTCGGTTCCGAACTATGTTATATCTTGCGTTGTGATCGTGTTTGTGTGTTTGCATTGTATTATTTCTATTTCCACTATGTACTAATCAATTTGTAGCAAGCGCGCGATCGCGAAAGATTTTCTCCATCTACGTCATACACGCTATTCACTCCCCCCCCCCTCTAGCGGTCACGAGATCCCCTACAATTGGTATCAA
This sequence comes from Wurfbainia villosa, assembly GCA_025175895.1. NCBI lineage: Eukaryota > Viridiplantae > Streptophyta > Magnoliopsida > Zingiberales > Zingiberaceae > Wurfbainia > Wurfbainia villosa. The sequence goes on from CM045993.1 coordinate 114,078,863, forward strand.
AGCGAGGCCGCTCTTCATTTGGATTAACAACTATAAGAGCACCGCTAGAGGAACAAGATGGATTTTGAAGAACAACTAGGATGGGATATCAACACGTCTGTCCCGTACACCTTCTATGGACAAGAAGGGTTTAGGCAATGGAAGGCAAGAATTGAAGATTTCTTGATGATGAGGGACTTTGAGGAGTGATCCATCTTAATGGAAGGATTCCAATATCCAAGAGGACCCAAGGGAGACTTCCTTAAAATGAAGAAGTGGACTGGGGAACAAATCCAAGAATTCGAGATAAATAAGAAGGTAATAAAATTCTTGGTTGATTTTATTCCTAATGATATATTGTGTAGCTTAGGTGAGTACAAGGATGCCAAGGAGCTTTGGGGTGAATTGGTAAAATATCACGAAAATTCATCACCGGTCCAAGAAGAAGAAGAAGAAGAAGAGTGTTCATCCTCTCAAGCTCAAGAAGAAGCAAGCACATATTCATCCCAAGAGCTTGAGGATTCAAAGGTTGATAGGGAATCAACATCCGGATTGAAAGAGGAAGAAAAGATAGAAGAAGCCTCCACTTCAAGGTTTGAGGGGGAGGAGAGATCGTCTACTCCGGAACAAGGGCAAGAGCAAGGAGAGTCATCTACTTCTGGGAGAAGTGATGAACAATCTCAAGAGGCCCTTTCCATCACCATTGACCTAGGTAACTCAAGCATTTCGATTAAGAATAAAATTCATATTATATGCTTTGAGTGTAGGGAGCAAGGGCACTACAAGAGTAAGTGTCCAAAAAGAGTTAAGAAGATTCCACCGGCGCCTAGAAGTCAAGAGAAAGCTAAGGATGTCGGTGCCCCCACCAAGAAGAGTAAGGAGCACGTGGTGTACTTCAAATGCTATCAAAAGGGACATTACTGGAGTTAATGTCAAAAGGGGAAGAAAAAGACCCAAGAAGGAGCATCACAAGTAGGGGGAGCTAAGGCTAACCCTAAGGTATATTTCAATAATGCACCTTCTAAGTTTAAAAATCAAAAGCATGCTTTTAATTCTCTTGCTATCACTCATGAAAAGCATATTAGGAATAATAGATTTTATTGTTTAGGAGCTAAGAGTGTCAATTTTAGAACTAAGGAGAAATTTGGGACTAATGTCCCTAGAAAAACTCTTCCTACGGAAAGCATTAGGAAAATAGAAAATCATTTAAGCATTAACCCTAAGAAGGGTAGGCATATGCCTAGAGGAAATGGTAATGCCCAAAGACCAAATGAAAAATCAAAAATTAGGCAATTAGAGTTGGAAAATCAAGTCTTGAGGTCAAGACTTGAGAAATTAGAGAAGACCCTTGCAAAAATACAAAATTCAATTAAATGATCAAATAGTCAAAGCCTAGGGTCTAGGAGTCAAAGTCAAAGACCTAGAAATCAAGAACCATCCAAGGGCAAGCTTAAGCCCAAAAAGACCTACCACAATATTCCATTCGATTATGGAACTCAAGTTAGGTCTAGGAAGACCAAGGTCACAAGGGAAGTCATCCCTAGAGTTGACCATGGTGTGTGCCTAGTGGCTAGGGTTTCGAAGAAATCTAGGGAAGCCACTAAGAAGGTTATAAGGGGAGTCACCCCTAGAGCTAACCTAGGCAAGACCCAAATGACCAAGGCTAACAAGCCTAGAAGGGTTATTAGAAAGGTATCTAGGGAAGTTATCCCTAAGAAATACCTAGTGAACCCAAGGAGCTCAAAAAGGTTTTGGGTTCCCAGGAGCGTGATCGATTCACGCTAAATGAGTTTAGGTGTGCTAACTTTAAATGGATAGGTAGTTAACCTAACCATAGTAAAGGTGACACTTTAGGTTATTTTGAAGGTTATGGATACCTTGGAAATAGATTTGAATTTTAATCCTAAAAGATTTTAGGATGTGCCAATATAATTTAAGAAGTTTGATAAATCAATCAAATTGGCACAATTTAGGTTTAGAGGTCTTAGTGTGTCATTTTGGGTTTTTGGGGTTTAGAGGTCTTAGTGTGTCATTTTGGGTTTTTGGCACACTTTGGGAGTAAGTAATAATACGACAAAATGAGTTTAATTATAACAAATAGCAACAAATATTAAAATTTAGATATTATTATACCTATACATTTTACTTGTCATGCTTTGTTTGTCATATAACATGTCATGACATCATATCTACTTTTAATCATTTAATATGTCATGATAATGTTTAGGATTATGTTTAAAATGTCATGTATGCTTAGATTCTATCATATGCCATGACATCATGATCATTGGCTATGCTTAATTAATGTTATCATTTATGCCATGATCATTCATGTATTTAATTTGATTAAAATTGATTTAAGAACTATGGCATGACTTGAAGTCTCATGTATAAGAGAATCAAGTAGGGTTGCCCTAGAAAATGCATGAAACCCTAATTTAGGAGAACAAAATCCACATCTCACATCACATTGACTTGTATGTGTTTTCATACACTTTAGACATATGTGAGATGCTAGGATATGAGTTGAGTTCAAGGTACATAATTTTTGCATCTAGATGAACTATAACTCATCTTATATTATTAATGGATCATTGGGAAAGCTTATGTTCAAGTCAAGCACATTAAGCCCAAAGAACATGATCCAATATAGGTTTTCAAAAACATTTAAAAATCATTTTAAAAAACTTTGGCGAAGTCTATCTTTTGATAGCAATAACCATTGATGAAGTTGATACAAAGTGAGCTAAAACTTTGAAGTTTTTCTTCACTTTTGAACTTTGTGTCAATTTCGCTATTTTATGGGTAAAATATTTTTCTAACATTTTTCACCCATTATATGTGTTATAAGTATTATACGTATTAAGTTTCACTATTTTTCAAATTATGTATAATTACTTATGTATTTCTGAAATTCGAATCTGAAGTCTGAAATTTGCATTTCGCAGATATCAGTCGACTACCCTTGTTGGCAGTCGATTGATGATGATGGGCAGTCGACTGTTGCCTGATAAAGTCGACTGTCAATGTTGATTTTGGGAAAACAAGGTATGTTTAGCTCATTTTAAGCTATGTTAGGGTTTCCTAACTACTCCTAACCCTAGGATATGCCTTAGGAAGCATTATAAAGGGTGAAAATCCATTGGATATGGATTAGGAGAGTTGTTAGGGTGATATATCATCAATTTTAAGGTGTAAGAGAGTTCAATGTTGAACTTTGAACCTTATTTTTGATGGTTTAGAGTTCCTATTGGCTTAGGGACTTCCCAATGACATTATTGGTGTAATGGTCAAGGGGGAGCAAGCCTTTAGGGGGAGGTATCCATCATGAGATGATGGATGTTACTTTTCCTCATGAGGAGGAAAAATGAGATTCTCAAATACCCAATTTAGAAATTGGGAGAGTTTATAGGAGTGTCTCTTTTTAGTGATATGAGACTTATCACTAGGAAGATTATAGGCATCCTAGATGTTTTTGGACCAAGGGGAGATTGTAAGATCTCATTAGGACATGAGACATTGACCTCCTTGGAGAGAACCTTTTTTATGTTAGTCAAAAAGGGGGAGAAAGGTAGAATTACCAATTTGGGATAATTGGTAAGGGAATTTAAGTTAGAGGCCTAACTCAAGAGTGTTTTTTCAAACATCAAAAAGGGAGAGATTGTTAGTGCAATCGACCCAGGTCATGATTGACCGGACTCGAGTTTGACTCGAGCAATGTTTTGATGTTCGACAAAAATATATGACAATGTGATTGTCATGGTAAAGTTCAAGTCATGGGTATTTGGCATGGAAAGTCCAAGTGGGACACTTGACATTAGGAAAGTCCAAGTCTTGAGTACTTGACATGTAAAGTCCAACATGGGTTGGCAAGGGAAAGTCCAAGCTTGAGTCTTGGCATTTATAAAGTCCAAGGGGTTTGATATTGGCGGCGTAAAGTCCAAGTGGGAGTCTTGGCGGCATAAGTCCAATGGTTGGCGGCGTAAAGTCCAAGCGGAGTCTTGGCAACGTAAGTCCAATGTGTCTTGGTGGTGTAGACACCGTTAGCATGACAATAGCTAATGGAAGCACATGAAGGCTAGCGTATGGATGAACAAGTCATGGATGACTTGGAGGGATCCGATAGGCGTGAGGCTGATGGAGGTGGCTAGAAGGCTTAGGTCTAGGCTATGGGTGGTCTAGCAAGTATGGGGACACCATACTTGAGTGGAAACCGCCGTGAGTCGACTAGAGCTGGTTAAGGGTTGAAAATACATATGGGCCGATCGATCATTGAATCGATCGGTGATGGCTGATTGCCATCGCGTATAGCGACTACCATTGGATGGATTTTTTGGTGCGAGAATGAACGCCGTGTCGACCGGGTAGTCAGCGCTAGATCGACGATAAAGTCATCAGTCGAATGCCAAGAGATCTGTTGGAATTTTTCTAGCATGGATCATGCCGTTGTCTCACAGCTACAGTGTTGGCAGCCGACTGCCAGGCGAAAATCCAGCCCAATGCAGGTTAAAAAGAGGAGCTCGAGGAGGATTTCGACAATGGTCTTTTGGGAGCTTTGTTGAGGCAATTTGAAGGCGAATTGCAGGTGCATTTCAGGGTCCTTCAAGCTCATCCAAGCAACCAACAAGCAAAGCGCTCAAACTCTAGTTTGTAAAGTGTTCTTTACATTTCCTTTGTATTTGCTTATATTTCTTTCATTTATTGTTGTAAACACTTGTACGAGGTTTCTCCGCCTCCGACGTGTTGTCGAGAAGGAGTTCTATTAGTGGTGTTGTCATCACTCGAGCTCGTAGAGCTCAATCCATGGAGTAGGAACCATTCGATTCTGAACCACGTTATATCTTGCATTGTGATCGTGTTTGTGTGTTTGCATTGTATTATTTCTATTTCCGTTGCATACTAATCAATTTGTAGCAAGAATGCGATCGCGAAAGATTTTCTCCATCTACGTCATACGCGCTATTCACCCCCCCCCCCCTCTAGTGGTCACAAGATCCCCTACAAATAAGACATGTGTCAATAATCATGATGTCATGGCATATAACATAAACCTAAGCATAACATGGCATTAAAAATTGACCCTAAGCATAATCATGACATTTTATATGATTAAAATGAAATATGATGTCATGACAAATAAGGTATGCCAAATAAAACGTAAAGATATAAAAATATCTAAATTTTAGCATTAGTTGCTATTTATTATGATTAAGTCCATTTTGCCATAATACCACTTATCTCTCAAGTGTGCCAAAAATCCAAAATGACACATTATAACCTCTAAATCTAATTGTGTCAATTTGATCAATTTTTCAAACTTCTCAAATTTAATTGGCACATCCTAAAAGCTTTTAGAATAAAATTCAACCTTATTTCCAAGGTATCATATTACCTTGGAAGAGACCTAAAGTGCCAATACTACTATGGTTAGGTTAACTACCTATCCACTTAGGGTTGACACACCCTAACCCATTTAGCGTGAATCAATCACACTCCTAGGAACCCAATACCTATTAGAGCTCCTTGGGTTTACAAGGTATTCACAAGGGATGACCACCCTTGATACCTTCCTAATGACCCTTTTTGGCTTGGTAGACTTTGTCAAATGGATCTTACCTAGGTCAACTCTAGGGGTAACTCCCCTTGTAACCTTCTTAGTGACTTCCCTAGGTTGGATCGAAAGCAAGCTAGGGGGGGGGGGTGAATAGCGAGCTTGAAAACTTCTTTTTCATTTCAACAATTCTCGAGTAATAAATGCAACGAGAATTAAAGCTTAACGTAAAATGGACACTTTGTTTTTACTTGGTTCACAACCTAACGGTTGCTACTCCAAGGCCCTGCAATCCTAGACCGCATACGAAGGGCAATGCACTATAGATCTTCTCCTCGTTGGAGGTAGGAGACAACGAATACAATAAAAGATAATCTCGAGGTAGAGGTACAAGACCACCTCTCCTCTTTATAATGAAAATCTTGGAAACCAAAAAGCTTGAATACAAAATGGAAGGATTAACTTGACAACTAAAGGTACCAACGAAAACAAAGTCTTAAAATGATGGCGCGTCATCGGCATCGCGGCAACATTTCGGTGGCGTAGAGTAGTCGTTGATGGTGCGACATTGTGGGAGCACTTGGAGAGCAATTTGGATGATCCCAAAGGGTGAAACCCCCCTTCTTTTATAACCCTCCAAACCCTAGCTCGTTGAGATCCAGATCTGAGGCAAAGCTCCTTATCTCCCCAAGATAAGAGGAGCTTATCTTGACTTTCATCAAGTTGACCAGTTTGAATAGCAGTCGACTGATGCTAGGATTAGTCGACTACCAATATCCATCAGTCGCCTGTTGTACTATTTTCTCAACTTTAAGAAAGAGTTAGCACAAAAATAAAAGTAATGATAAATTTGATGGATACTTACCGTCCGATCTCGACCTAGACCTTCCACTGGAAGTCTTAGTCTGATTGTCGCCTAAAAATTGTCCCCGTACAGAGGACCCGACCTCACCACTACTCCACACTCGTGTTTACCTCTAGTCCTTTCCGACCTGTCGCTTAGCTTCCAGTATTCACCTGGGTTCTTCGACTCTATCCGAAGTTCTCTTGGTGTCACCCGACCACCATGGTTTCTCGACTTAAGATTCTCCATGTGTCGTTGAGCTTCAGCTCAGCTTAAATATTTCTTCACACTTAAGAGTAGCTTATGAGATAATGATAACACCTTAACTTTGAGCCTTTGCCATAATCAAAACCTAGGTTCGATTATCTGGTGCCCCTGCACCAACAATCTCTCCCTTTTCGATCTATGGCAAACCGACACAAAGTTAAGGAGAAACTTTAAGTATAAAACAAAGTAGTAACAACATGAGTAGTAAACATGTAGTGAAATAGTACATGTGAGTAAGTAAGACATAAACTTGTATGAGTATGAAAGAAATGTGTATGAGTAGTTAGCATGAGTAAGAGTATAAGTAAACTCTTTTTCAAATCCTCCTCTTTGAGGTTATGTCCCCCTTAACCCTATGTGAGTTTTGAAAAAGATACTTTAAATTTAAAAAATTTGTGTTACTCCCCCTTAACTTTCGCTCTTCTCCCCCTTTTGTCATAAATCAAAAAAAGTAAAAGTTGGGGGTGTATATATAAGACAGGAGTTTTTAAAAAATTATAAGTATAGCATGCGTCTAGAATTATTAAAGAATGAAATCAAATATGAGCCCAAGCATGTGTCTCTACTTAGTTAGATTGGTTCAGGGTATATCCCTCTGCACCAACAATTATATGACTTGTTTTACTAAAATAAGTTTTTAAAACATAATTTTGATTTTAAAATACCATAAGTTCATTTTCAAAAATACTTTAAAAGTTTTTAATATAACCCTGAAGGTTTGTTTTCTCCCCCTTAGCCAAATACATAGGGTATAAAAGATTTAGGGGGCGCTAAACTTGGCCTAGAGAGTTATATACTTAGTATTGGACAAACAAAATTATAACTATACGTTAAATGCAACAATCAAGAAAATAAGTATTCTTAAAGTTTTGAAAGCATTTCGAAGAGTTGTCTTATTCGTGTTTCAATTATCCTTAACATCTCACTCATTCTATGTGTCTCAAAACATGTTCACCTTATATGTTTTGTGAGATGATTTTAACTTGATTGAAGATAGTGAACCTTGGGTTAGATTCAGATTTAACCTTTAGATCGTTAAGTAGATTTTTCAAGAAAATGGCTTCCAGGTCGTGGCGAGGCACATGGGCCTTCTTTGATCGGAACAACGACCACTTCCTTAGATAAAGCCAAATTCAAGAAAATATTTACTTAAGTCACTTAGGGTTACTCCCTGGTCTAACTAATTTAGGATACGATGAGGTAACTTCAGTTAGTTCAATTTAGCCAAGTGCACTAAGCTAGATATGTCTTATCTAGCTCGAATACATAAGACCTCATTTCCTTAACGTACTATCATCTCGTCGCATCCTGATACTGTGTTATCAATATTGACTAACTATTAGTCCTATCTAGTTGTTCTAGAAATCAAAAGAAAAACTAATCATGCAAAAATTTACTAAGAGAGTGGGTATACAATTTTAGTACTAGCTTCCCCAGGACCATTGAACCAATATGGTCTATCCACATAGTGGACTTGATCCTGGGGAATCCAATACTTATTGGTCCTTATATGTGAATTCAACAAAATTTTGGAGACCCATGCTTGGACTCTTTGATGACTACGATTCACAATAAACATGTAAGATTTGTTCGTAATCGTTGACCTAAATCCGAGTTCGACTTTATTGTACACGACTCTTTGAGTTCCAAGAAGTCGGTTAAGATTCTTGGATTCTAACGTAAATCTTTCCAACCTAGCCTCAAGCTCTTGAACTCGTCCTTTCAAGATAAAATTCTCCTCCTCAAGTTTTTCAACTTGAGTTGAGTTTCCCTCTTGATCTTGACTAGTTGAAGAGGTTAGAGTAGCCTCTTGCTTGAGGATTTCAACCTCCTCAAGCAACGACTCAACTCTAGACTCAGACTTAGTTAATTTCCTACTTAACAATTTGATTGCATGATATAAATTGGCTATTAATGAACGACTTACCTTAATCTTTTATTTTGATCCGGCTTTGAGTCTTGACTCGAATTTGTCCTTGGAGTCAGAGTCGGAGTTGGATTTGTAGTCTGCTTCGGACTCAGACTTGAACTCTATTGGTTTTGCCATGAAAGCCAAGTCGTTGCCTTGGTCTTCTTCTTCTTCCCTCGTCACTTGAAATGCTTGTTGTGGTTGCTTGTATCTCGGCTTCATTCTTGGGCAGTCTGACTTGAAGTGCCCCTTCTTGTTGTAGCCATAACATGTGTATGTTTGTGGGGGTTTCTTGCTCTTCAATTGCTCCCTTTTATTTTTTATCATTCTCCGAACTAGATTAACTAGTTCGGCCTCCATCTCCTCTTTGGATTCTGATTCAGATTCGCCTTCCGATTCGGATTCTTCTTCGGGAGGCATCTTGCTCTTTACTCTTCATCTTCTTTGTCCTATAAACAACGCCATACCTTTCTCGGCTGGGACCACGTTAGTCTGTTCATGTAACTCAAATTCGGAAAAGAATTTGTCTAATCTAATCTTAGATAAATCTTTAGTACCTTGTAGGCATCAACTATGGAAGCCCACAAGGTGGTCCTAGGAAATACGTTAAGAGTGCACCTTACTATGTCTCGATTGTCTACCATTTGTCCAATGGCATGTAGGTCGTTCAGAATGTCTTGGATCCACGCATGGAGTTGCATAGCGGTCTCGTGATCCTGCATCTTTAGATTATACAATTTATTCAATAGTAAATCTCTTTTGCATACCTTAGCATCAGATGTCCCTTCGTGTAGCACGATTAACTTGTTCCAAAGGTCTTTGGCGCTAATGAACAGTCCAATTCGGTTGAGCTCCTCCTTGGACAATCCACACTGCAACATTTGGGTTGCTTTTGCACCGACTTCGATTTGCCTTTTGGTTGCGTTGGTCCACTTGTCGAAGTCCAAAGGCTCCCTTTGATCATTGGTGGGTAGAGCAAAGCCGGTTTAAATTATTATCCAAGTCTCGACTTGTGTTTTCAAGAAACACTCCATCTGATCTTTCTAATAACAGAAATCATCTTCGTTAAAGAACAGAGGTCGGGTGGTGTTATACCCCTCAATATGGACCATTGATTTAAAACCTTGCACAAAAATGACGACAAAACACGAGTTTCCAAGACTTCGTCTTGGATTAGTAGTGCAGGAGAAATAATAAGAAAAGAACTTGAAATAATTTACAAATCGAAAGAATACGAAAATAAAATAAAATTGCTAGATTGGTGGTTGCACCAAATCTTAGCGCCTCCGCTCTGATACCAATTGTTAGATCGAAAGCAAGTTAGAGGGGGGAGGGGTGAATAGCGAGCTTGAAAATTTCTTTTTCGTTTCGACAATTCTCGAGTAATAAATGCAGAGGAGATTAAAGATTAAGGTAAAATGAACACTTTGCTTTTACTTGGTTCACAACCTAACGGTTGCTACTCTAAGGCCCTGCGATCCTAGACCGCATACGAAGGGCAATGCACTATAGATCTCCTCCTCATTGGAGGTAGGAGACAACGAATACAATAAAAGATAATCTCGATGTAGAGGTACAAGACCACCTCTCCTCTTTACAGCGAAAAGCTTGGAAACCAAAAAGCTTGAATACAAAATTGAAGGATTAACTTGACAACTAAAGGTACCGACAAAAACAAAGTCTTAAAATGATAGCGTGTCATCGGCGTTGCGGCAGTGTTTTGGTGGCGTAGAGTAGTCGTTGACGGTGCGACGTTGTGGGAGCACTTGGAGAGCAATTTTTATGATCTCAAAGGGTGAAACCCCCCCTTCTTTTATATCCCTCCAAACCCTAGCTCGTAGAGATCTAGATCTGAGTTAAAGCTCTTATCTCCCCAAGATAAAAGGAGCTTATCTTGACTTTCATCAAGTTGATCAGTTTGAATAGCAGTCAACTGATCACCCTCAGCAGTCGACTGATGCTAGGATCAATCGACTGCCAATAGCCATCAGTCGACTGTTGTACTATTTTCTCAACTGCAAGAAAGAGTTAGCACGAAAACACAAGTAATGGTAAATTTGACAGCTACTTATCGTCTGATCTCGATCTAGACTTTCCACTGGAATTCTTAGTCGGATCACCGCCTAAAAGTCATCCCCATACAGAAGACCCGACCTCACCACTACTCCATACTTGTGCTTACCTTTGGTCCTTTCTGACCTATCGCTTAGCTTCCGGTCTTCAATTGGGTTCTTTGACTCCATCCGAAATTCTCCCGGTGTCGCCCAACTACCACGGTTTCTCAACTTGAGATTCTTCGTGTAACGCCCGCCCTTCCCGTACCTCAGAGGGGAGCGAAGGGCGGCACTACGCGATCATACATACATGCATATGCATACAACGGAAGCATTTAAAACAATAAAATCCCTTCTTAAGCTAACTATATTAACCTAATCCACCTAACAGATTAATTATGATGTAACGGTTTTAGCAATTTTCTTAACTAAACATGTACTAAAAAAATTCAAGATTTATATAATAAACGGAAGTGACAACCAAACAAAGACATCATCTAAGTCTTAACACTGAACGGTAAAACATGCATAATCTCCCCAAACCATAAACTAAATCTTATCCACCATGTCACTGCCACACACATCTTTGCCTCCTGCTGCTCCCTTCAATTATTCCATTCCTTGCCTTGCTCTGCAATACAAGGAAAAAAAATGACACTATCAGCACATATGCTGAGTAAGATCCTTTCCTACTCACAAAATCCATACGACATAAATTACACATAAGATAGTGATATGTTCATTTAACTAACATATAGTCATAGCATGGATGTAACTATTAACATGATCATCAAGAGGCATATAGACTTAGCATTCAAAATTCATGAGTAAAGCAATTCGTGATATGATCATCTAGGACATGTATCTCCATGACATTTTTATCACAATAACATAACATCTTGTAATAACATAGACATGGAATAGTTATATGCAGAATGCTCTTTGAAAACATATACTTTCATAAGTACTTAAACATAATCTCAACATTAGGGCCCGACATTGTATCCATGACTCGGCCCAGCCCATTTGGTGGTCCATTCGATGACCCATTTGGCGACCCCTTGTGGTCGTCGACCGTCGACCGTCGGCACATCGACCGTGTCGTTACCACTAAGCCCGTACTTCGACCTAGGGGCAACTTTGGATACAAGTCATGCATAAAGTAAAATAGCACATATGTTCTTTGACATAACATAAAGAGTGTTTTATCCGTGACATGATCATCTAGGACATGTATCCCCATGGCATTTTTATCACAATAACATAATATCTCGTACTAACATAGACATGGAATAGTTATATGCAGAATGCTCTTTGAAAATATATACTTTCATAAGTACTTAAACATAATCTCAATATTAGGGCCCGACATTGTATCCATGGCTCGGCCCAGCCCATTTGGTAGTCCATTCGGTGGCCCATTTGGCGACCCCTTGTGGTCGTCGACCGTCGACCGTCGGCACGTCAACCGTGTCATTACCACTAGGCCCGTACTTCGACCTCGGGGCAACTTTGGATACAAGTCATGCATAAAGTAAAATAGCATACATGTTCTTTGACATAACATAAAGAGTGTTCTTGTCCCCACTCTTAGGGAAACATTTCTTAACCAATTCATATTCATAAGCCTTACGTAACCATAGCATAGGGGTGCCTATCGTTCATGAACATAAACAGGTACATCATGATAAAATGAGCAAAACTTAACATATACATTATGATACAATGGTCCTACATCAGCCGTTAACATGGACATAAGGTATGAAATCATGCAAATAAATCGTCTAACTAGCATCATATCAATACCATATATATACCTAGCATAACATGGAAAATCATTCGGAATCATGTTCGGAATTTTTTTATTTATTTATTTTCTTGTCCTTTGCAGCCGAGAGGTATGCTCGCAGCCGAGCAAAGACTTCCTGGCCGTCGAGCGACACGCTCGGCGCCGAGCGCATGCTTTTCACCCGCAACACGCTTTGTGCCCGAGCTTGGCCCCGACACGCTCGTGTGTCGGCATAGCGGCCAGCGTGCCGCCACCCGACACGCTGTCGGGTGAAAGAGCGGCGTGTTGGCCTCTGTACGTGTTCTGCTTAACAAAATTTATACGAACCTCGTCTTAGGGTCTTAAGCAATATCAAACATGGAACCTCGACTAAGGTTAATCATATGCAATACAGGGAAAAGAAGAACATGAAAAACTCTTTATTGCATAGCACAACATTGGAAACATGAAAGTCATTCGAGAGAAATCCATGTACTGCAGGTGAGGGAATTCTTACCTATAAATCTAAATACACCTATATAATCTGATCAAAACATATTCTTTATCATTTATCAAGCATTTTACATGATCATACTCCCAAAACTCATATAGGAATCCTTTCAAGACATGCAATCATGCTCTTTGTCCTCAAAACTTATAGGGGAAGCATCTTTGCGATCTTATGTCTTGCTTTAACATGAAATATACTTAAATACCTAAAAATATAAACAAACATAATCTGGACAGAACATATAAATTATAATAAAACATGGTGATAGAAGTTAAATGGGCATATCAAAGAGTTACTTATGCTATTGGTGAGAGATAGCATCTTTGTGATCTTAGATCTTGCTTAAAAACACATATACCTTAATTATAAATCTGAACACAAACATATATTATTTGATCCAAACATATAATCTATCAAAACATAAGAAAATAAGCTATATAAAACGATCGAAGCAACTTGTACTGCAGGTGAGGGGATTACTTACCTTCGATTGCTTTAACTTATATTTGTAAAACCTAATGAGATGCAACCTTCTATCCCGCCCTAGCAGCTGCCCTCCAAGGTCTCTTGAATCCCACCTTTCCTTGGATTTGGCGGAGAAGACAACCCTAGGAGAAAATTCTCCTTGATGTGTGGTTCGGCGGTGGAGGGACCAAGAGAGAGTAGAGAGGTGTCCTCTAGGGTATTAGGGAGGTTAAATTTATAACCATCAAGGCTTAACCTATTCCCTTATAAATTTCCTAAAATTTCTCTCTTTAACAGAATTAATTCCTTCTTCAATTAAATTTGTGACTTCTCCCTAATCATATAAAATTTTTATTCCCTTATAAATTTCCTTAAATTTCTCTCTTTAACAGAATTAATTCCTTCTTCAATTAAATTCGTGACTTCTCCCTAATCATATAAAATTTTTATTGGATTTTTGGTGACTCACCCCTTCTTGTCCGATTTTCTTTTCTTTTATCTTTTCTTTTATTTCCTTTAAATCCCACGTAAGCCTATTGTCATCATGCATAATTATCTTTATTTTCTTTAACCCACATAAGGGCCCCTTTATTATCATGCCTCATTATCTATAAAACTCCTAAGATTTTTCGGGCGTTACACTTCGGGTGTCGCTGACCTTCAACTCAACTTAAACATTTCTTCACACTTAAGAGTAGCTTATGAGATAATGATAACACCTTAACTTTGAGCATTTGTCATAATCAAAACCTAAGTTCGATTATCTGGTGCCCCTCCACCCACACCTTAGCCACTAGACACCTACCTTGGTTACCCTTAGGGATAACTTCCCTGGTAACCTTGACCCTCCTAGACCTATGGATGATTCCATAATCAAATGGAACCCTATGACAGGTCTTCTTGGGCTTAGGTTTGTGACTCAAACCTTTCTTGCCCTTAGGTGGACCTTGCTTCATAAACCCTAATTTTTGATCAGTTGACCCTTGCATTTGATTTTGCATCTTTCTAAAGGTCTTTTCTATTTTCTCAAGCCTTGACCTCAAGACTTGGTTCTCTAACTCTAATTTTCTCAAATTTGATTTTTCATTAATCATTTGGGCATTGTTCTTCCTTTTAGGCATATGTCTACCCTTCTTAGGGTTAATGCCTAAATGATGTTCTACCTTTCTAACTGTCCCCCCAGGTAGAATTGTTTTGGGAACATTTGACCTAGATTTGTCCTTAGCTCCAAAATTACAAGATTTTGCACCTAAGCAATAAAATCTATTATTTCTAGCATGCTCCTTATGATTATGCACAATTGCAAGAGTATTAACATTATTTCTAGCATGTTTTTGTATATTACTTAAAGAGTGAGCATTATTTAAATTTATCTTAGGGTTCGCCTTAGCTCCCCCTACATGTGTAGCTCCTTCTTTGACTTTCTTCCTCCCCCTAGGGCATTAACTCCTATAATGCCCTGATTGTTAGCATTTTAAGCACACCACGTACTCTTTGCTCTTATGTGTTAGGGCACCGACATTCTTGACTTTTTGACACCAGTTGAGTCTTCTTGACTCTTTTCGGACACTTGCTCTTGTAGTATCCTTGTTCCCTAGACTCAAAACACAAAATATGTTTTTTATTTTTAATTAAGGTGCTTAAGTTACCTAGGTCAATGGTGGTGGACTCCTCTTGATCTTTTTAATCACTTCTTCCGGAGGTGGATGCCTCTTCTTGATTTTGCTCAAGAGTGTATAGTCTAATCTCCTCCCTCTCAATCCTAGAGGTGGAGACTTCCTCCGATTTTTCTACTTCTACTTCCTCGTCGGATGTCGAACACCTCTCGACCTCCGAATCCTTGCTTTCTTATGAGGATGAACTTTTCTCTTCGGTCTCCTTCTCCAATTGAGTCGATGATGGTTCTTCATGGAGCTTTGCCAATTTGCTCCATAGCTCCTTGGCATCTTTAAATTCACCTATCTTGGACAATAAATCGTTAGGTATTAAATCAACTAACATATTGATTACCTTGTCATTTATTTCAGATTTTCGGAGTTGGTCTTGGGTCCATCTCTTCTTCTTGAAATATCCTCCTTTTGGATCCCTTAGAATTTCGAATCCATCCATCAAGATGCCCAATCTTCGAAGTTCCTCATCATAATGAATTATTCAATCATTGTCTTCCATTGATTGAAGCCTTCTCGTTCATAGAGGGTGTATGAAATTGGCATGTTGATGTCCCATCCAAGTCCATCGTTCGGCAACTCCATCCTCTAGTGTGTTTGCTCCCGATTGTTAATCTGTAGAAGAGCTTCCAACTCTGATACCAATTGTAGGTGGTTCAGAACCCTAGTTCCTATTCCATGGGATACTAGTTCCTCCTCCATAGGACGAGCTCGATAATGAGCTCTAGTGATGTACACACCACTACTCAATAAACTTCTTCTCGACAATACGTCGGAGGTGGAGAAACCTCGTACAAGCGATCTTACAACGATAAGAAAGAGATACAAGCAAATACAAGTAAAATATACAAAACAATGTAAAGAAAATTTTATAAATTAGAACTTGAATGTTTGCTTGTTGATTGCTTTGGACCGCACTTGAAGATCCTATTTTGCACCAACAAATCACCTCAAATCGCCCAAGAAATCGCTATAGAAATCCTCCTCATCGAGCTCCTTTTATGCCTCTGCGCGACCTAGATTTCTGCTTGGTAGTCGACTGCCAACAGTGTCATTGTCTCATAACAGACTTGATCCACGTTGACATTCAAGCCAACGGATATACTGACAGTCGACTGCCATTACCAACAGTCGACTGCTCAAGCTCATAGCCGACTGCTTAGTCGGCTACCAAGTGTTCTGTCCTCGCAACCAAAACTAGCAGCAGTCGACTGCCCTCCATGGTAGTCGACTACTCATGGTCAGTCGGCTGCCCTCCATGGCAGTCGACTGCCCATGGCTAGTTTTATCGGCCACTTACTTGATCGAGCGTCGATCGCCGATCGTCATAATCCGATCCTGACCGGTGTCGACTCAGTTGTCAAGTGTCAAAACACTTGACCAGTCGACTAGTCCAAAATCCCAGTCGACTGCTACACCTCAACTATAAGGTTTACCCTAAGTATGATGCCCTCATACTTGCTAGACCACCCTTATCCTAGACTTAAGCCTTCTAGCCACCTTCATCAACCTCATGTCTATCGGATCCCTCCAAGTCATCCATGACTTGTTCATCCATACGCTAGCTTTCAGGTGCTTCCATCAGTTATTTGTCATGCTAAGCTGGTCTACACCTCCAAGGCACATTTGGTCTTACGCTGTCAAGACACACGCTTGGACTTTACGCTGCCAACCATTGGACTTATGCTGCCAAGACTTCACCCTTGGACTTTACGCCACCAATATCAATCCTTGGACTTCCCAATTGCCAAGTACCCATGACTTGGACTTTCATTGCCAAAACTACATACTTAGACTTACGTAACCAAGACTACACCCTTGGACTTTTCAAATACCAAGACTCATGATTGGAATTTCCAATTGTCAAGTACCCAAGACTTGGACTTTCCCATTGTCAAGATCCATGCTTGGACTTTCTATGCCAAGTGTCCAACTTGGACTTTACCATTGTCAAGACCCATGCTTGGACTTTTCATGTCAAGTGTCCCACTTGGACTTCCCATGTCAAGTACTCAAGACTTGGACTTTCCATGACAATCACATTGTCATACATTTTGTCGAATATCAAAATACTTCTCGAGTCAAATTCGAGTCTAGTCAATCGTGACATGGGTCGATTGCACCAACATGTCATGGTCATAGTAATGCATTATTTATCAAATTGAAATTAAGAACAAATGACAATATTTGACATCCAAGTTTTATTTAATTTTGATGTTTGATAAACATTTATAGTTATGCACTATTTGTGATCTAACATGGATGATTAAGTTTCAGGTTTAAAGAAAGTCTGATGTGAGCAAAACATATAGTGTTTTAGGAGTAGCTTTCGCTCACATCTCATTTCATTTTGTGTTAGTTTCATGCATATGTTACTCTATTTTTTCACGTATTTCCTATTTTCTGGTTCGAAGGTCTGCTCGTTGTACTTTTGTGTGCAGGGTAGCTTTTCGAGTGAAAAAGATGCATTTTCGGAGCAAAAGAAGGACATTTCGCAGCTAGACGCAGATTGGGACACGACCAGGGCATGTGGATTCACACGGTCATGTCCAATGGGCGAGATCAGCACCCTAGGGCCGCACACAGCCTGGCTGTGTGGAAACACACGACCGTGTGGCGGCTCGACGGATTTGTGCGACTAGGGTTTTTTTTCCAGATTTTGCAGCGGTCCGAGGCAATGTCTATATAAGGATGACTCCGCCCAAACCCTAGGGGGGAGGCACGACGGCTAGGACGGCACGCCGAAGACCTAAAAAGCTTCGGTAACTCGCAACGGGGAGGAGGAACGCCACCAAAGGTCCACACCTTGCAATTCAACGCCGGAGAGAAGATCACGGAAGCATTGTATATCTCTATTTCTGCATTTCATTCCTTATGTATTCAATCTTAGACATGCTTTGTGATTCTTCCTTCGTATACATGGAGTAGTACTTTCGATTCTAGGATTAGGGAGTAGCTTGTGTACATAAACAATGTTGGTTCATGTTAAATTCTGCCCATGAGTTTGATTTGACAATTGGTAGTTGTTCTTTACTATATCTATGCATATTTGGCTTTCTTTCCGCTGTGCTTAGGCGATACGAGGGGTGACAGCCCTCACAATCTAAAATTTAAGAGGTTTGATTAAGGAACCTAGGGGTAAACCTGATCTCCTGCAACTGTGGGGAGAAGGGTACGGTGGAATCGGAAACGGTCCATCGTAGGGATTGATTTGGCATCCTCGTACCGTCTATCCCGTCCTTGTAGGCAGAGATAGCTCCCGGTGAATGCGACGGCTCTGCGAGAGAGTGTATGATGTCTCTTCCATAAAATCATAGGTAAACGTCTAGACAACGCCAATTGACAATATTGTCCTGTGATACACAAGCAAAACCGAAGTCCTAGAATCACCTTTGAAGACCTCAGCACACTCCTTTCCTCCTCTGTGTGACACCGTACAGAGTAGAGTCCACCGACATCCCTCACCAACCGAAACCTCTTAGAGATCACGTCCGAACAATTACCACCACTGAGTGTAGGGGATCGATTGGACGCTAGAGGGGGGGTGAATAGCGTGTGCTAGTACCGATGATGGAATTCGATCGTGATCGCATCTACAAATCATGTTAGCGCAGCGGAATAATAATAATAAAAGCAATAACACGAAACACAATCACAAACACAAGATGTTTAATGTGGTTCGGAATCGAACGGTTCCTACTCCACGGATCGAGCTCTAACGAGCTCTAGCGATGCCAATGCAATCGCTAATCACAAATACTCCTTCTCGACACAAGTCGGAGACGGAGAAACCTCGTACAAAGATTACACTAAGTAATACAAAGTAAGACAAGCAAATACAACAAGAATACAACAATCTATGCAAAGAAAATTTTACAAATGCTCTTTGGATTTGCTTGATCTTTGATTGCCTTGAACTAGTCTTGAAGGACTGGAAAGCACCAACTCTCCCCTTCAATTTCCTCAAGAAAATTGCTACCTTTTTCCTTCTCCATGAGCTCCTTATAAAGCTTCAACCTGTACTGAAAAAAGTCGATCAGTCGACTGGTCAGGACCATCAGTCGACTGATGACACTGTTGTCGTGAGACAACGGCTAGATCCACTCTGGATAAGTCCAACGAATCCATCATCAATCAGCCCAGGTCACGATTGACCAGGACTCGAGCTTGGCTCGAGAGATGTTTTGATGTTAGACAAAAATATATGATAATGTAATTATCATGGGAAAGTCCAAGTCTTGGGTACTTGGTATGGAAAGTCCAAGTGGGACACTTGACATTTGGGAAAGCCCAAGCATGGGTCTTGGCAATGTAAAGTCCAAGCATGGGTCTTGGCAAGGTAAAGTCCAAGTCATGGGTACTTGGCATGAAAAGTCCAAGCATGGGTCTTGGCATGCAAAGTCCAAGCATGGGTTGGCAAGGGAAAGTCCAAGCTTGAGTCTTGGCATTTGAGAAGTCCAAGGGGTTTAATATTGGCGGTGTAAAGTCCAAGGGTGAAGTCTTTGCAGCATAAGTCCAATGGTTGACGGCGTAAAGTCCAAGCAGAGTCTTGACGGCGTAAGTCCAATGTGCCTTGGCGATGTAGATACCGTTAGCATGACATAGCCGATGGAAGCATCTGAAGGTTAGCACGATGGATGAACAAGTCATGGATGACTTGAAGGGATTTGAGAGGCGTGAGGCTGATGGAGGTGGCTAGAAGGCTTAGGTCTAGGCTAAGGGTGGTCTAGCAAGTATGGGGGAAACATACTTGGGATAAAACCTCATGTTTGAGGTGTGTCAGTCGACTGGTGTCATGTGACAGTCGACTGGCCTGAGTCAACTAGGGTTTGACTACGGGAATTGCCCTAGCAGTCGACTGCCATAGGTGGGCAGTCGACTGATTGGTCGAGCAGTCGACTGATCTTGTGATCAGTCGACTGGTGCTCGAGAAATCGAGCACAGAATGGAGTCTCACTCGACCGCTGTCGCGATGAGTGATGGCTTCGATCGATGGTCATAATCGATCGATAATAGATCCGTTGGGCTTATCCAGCGTGGATCTAACCGTTGTCTCACGATAATAGTGGCATCAGTCGACTGATGGTCCTGACCAGTCGACTGATTGACTTTTTCCAGCACAGGTTGAAGCTTTATAAGGAGCTCGTGGAGGAGGAAAAAGGTAGCGATTTTCTTGAGCAAATTGAAGGGGAGAGTTGGTGTTTTCCAGTCCTTCAAGGCTAGTTCAAGGCAATCAAAGATCAAGCAAATCCAAAAAGCATTTGTAAAGTTTTCTTTGCATAGCTTGTTGTATTCTTGTTGTATTTGCTTGTATTACTTTGTATTACTTAGTGTAATCTTTGTACGAGGTTTCTCCGCCTCCAACTTGTGTCGAGAAGGAGTATTTGTGATTAGTGATTGCATTGGCATCGCTAGAGCTCGTTAGAGCTCGATCCGTGGAGTAGGAACCGTTCGGTTCCGAACCACGTTAAACATCTTGTGTTTGTGATTGTGTTTCGTGTTATTGCTTTTATTATTATTATTTCGCTGCGCTAACACGATTTGTAGACGCGAACACGATCGAATTCCATCATCGGTACTAGCACGCGCTATTCACCCCCCCCTCTAGCGTCCAATCGATCCCCTACACTGAGTACATTTGTATTCGAATTCTAGTCCCTGTGGGAACGATAATCTTTATTACTTGACGACATCCGTGCACTTGCAGGCGTTGAGCGTGAGTGCGCATTTTGAGTCCTCGACAGTCTCCGTCGCGAGATTTGAGATCGCGCTCGTGCGCATCAAATTTTTGGCGCCTTTGCCGGGGACTGATCAATTCGATATCAAATCGAACAGTGGTAAATTGGATCGGACTTAGGATTAGATTAATTGCTTGCTTAATTTTCTTTCTAGTTTATCTTATTTGCTTTAGTTCTATATTCTCCATATTTAGATTTAGTTTTTATTTTTAGTAGTAGTTCCCTATTTACTTATTGCATCTTAGGTTTTTATTTGCTAGATTGATTTATTTTCTGCTTTTAGAATTAGGTTAGCACTCCTAACATTTCTCCTTGAACTAAACCCTTGGTTTTGCCCTCCAAGTCATCTATTGCATAAAGCATCTCTCATTGGAGGGCGTTGAAATGTTAATACAGGTCGCTCGACCCTTTAAAGATTACATAGCGCCTAAACGAAAAGCCTAGAACTCATGCATTGTTATTCCCTGAATTCAAGCAGCAAGCTGGGAAATAAATCCTACATTAATTGCTCACATTCAAGGAAAACAGTTTGGAGGGACTCAGATTGAGGAGCCCTATCTACACCTTGAAGAATTCCTTGCATACTGCGGGTCGGTGCAATATGAAGGAGTTCCAGCAGAGGTCATTAAGCTCATTATGTTCCCATTCTCATTGAAAGGAGGGGCTAAGCAATGGATACGCATACTACCCGGAGGAAGTATCACGACATGGGAACAAATGGAGGACACCTTCCTAAGAAAATTCTTTCCCCCCACAAAATACCCTACCTTAGGGGTAAAATCCTTTCATTTGAGCAAGGGCAAGAAGAGACTCTAGTTGAAGCATGGAAGAGGCTATAGGGGCTGGTGATTCGCTGCCCGCACCATGGATTACAAGATTGGTTATGCCTCCATGTTTTTTATTCCGAGATAACTAACACGTCAAAAGAGCTCTTGGACACATCCACGGGGGGCGTGTTGATGAAAAAGAGCACAAACGACGCATATAGCATTATAGAGACAATGGTGGGGACTCTTGAAATATGGGCTAACAACGAGCAACACTTTCAGGAGGCTTTTCCGATCAAGGGGATAGATAGTACTGAAGTAGTCTACCATGTACGGGGAGAGGATAAGGAGAGAGAGTACTTGACGAAAGAAGACTCCTTATCCTCTGGATCAGAAGAAGAGGAAGAATCGGGGCAGGTGGCAGAAGAAAAACACACAGGGCTTGAGATGAAGCCACTTCCCTCCAATCTGAAGTGCGAATTTTTGGGCCCACTTGCAACCCATTCGGTGATTATAAACGCCAATTTGAGTAAAGAAGAGACAGGGAAATTGCTGGAGGTGCTCAGGACATATAAAAAAGTATTGGGTTATACCATCAATGACATAAAAGGGGTAAGCCCGTCTCTGTGCATGCATAGGATAACACTTGAGGACGGGTGTAAGTCAACAGTGGAGCGCCAAAGGCGACTTAACCCTCATCTGCAGGAGGTAGTGAAAAAGAAAGTGCTTAAACTCTTGGATGCCAGAATAATATACCCAATTTCATATACTGAGTGGGTGAGTCCAGTGCACGTAGTCCCAAAGAAAGGCGGTACTACGGTAGTCAAAAACGAGGAGAATGAGTTGGTCCCTGTTCGAATGGTAACGGGGTGGAGAATGTGCATAGATTACTATAAATTAAACAAAGCAACAAAAAAGGATCATTTTCCACTTTCATTTATCGACCAGATGCTGGAACGTCTAGCTAAACATTCCTATTTTTGCTACCTTGACGAGTACTCAGGATTTTTTCAAATCCCAATCCACCCTAAAGACCAAGAGAAGACCACCTTCACCTGCCCGTACGGAACCTTCGCATACAGACGAATGCCCTTTGGCCTATGTAATGCCCCGGCCACTTTCCAACGTTGTATGACAGCTATCTTTTTGGATATGATCGAACAAATTATGGAGGTATTCATGGATGATTTTTCAGTCTATGGAACAAGTTTCGATGCATGTCTAAATAATTTAGAAAAGGTTTTGCAAAGGTGTGAGGAGAATAGCTTGGTTCTGAATTGGGAAAAATGCCACTTCATGGTGACTGAAGGGATAGTTCTAGGGCATAAGATATCAGGGAATGGTATCAAAGTAGACAAGGCGAAGGTCGGAGTAACAGAGAAATTACCGCCGCCCAGGGATGTAAAGAGGGTCAAAGCTTTCTTGGGCATGCGGGTTTCTATCGAAGGTTTATAAAGAATTTTTCCCAGATAACTAGACCGCTGTCAAATCTACTAGCTAAAGACACAGACTTCATTTTCGATCAGAAATGTTTAGTGGCATTTGAGGAAATAAAGAGAGCCTTAGTGACATCCCCGATAATTCAGTCGCCTGACTGGAGCCTACCATTCGAGGTCATGTGTGATGCTAGTGATTATGTCGTGGGGGCAGTCTTAGGGCAACGGAAGGAGAAAAAATTACATGTCATTCACTACGCTAGTAAGACACTGAACGGGGCACAAATTAATTATACCATGACTGAGAAGAAATTACTAGCAGTTGTGTTCGCATTCGACAAATTCAGACAATACTTGGTAGGTTCAAAGGTAGTGGTATATACCGACCATGCTGCAGTTCGTTACTTGCTAAGCAAGAAGGATGCAAACCCCCGCCTTATTCGCTGGATTTTATTACTATAGGAATTTGATATAGAAATCAGGGATAAAAAGGGGACGGGCAATATCGTCGAGAACCACTTATCGCGCATGCCCATAGATCGTAGGATAGAGGAGGGAGACAGTGCCCAAATAGACGATGCTCTGCGGGATGATACCCTCATGGCTATTAAGGTCACCACCCCCTGGTATGCAGATTTGGTGAATTTTCTTGCGGGAAGAGTGATACCACCAGAATTCACGACCCAACAAAGGAAAAGATTCTTTTCGAAAGTTCGGCATTACGTATGGGATGACCCCTTCTTATTCAGGAAGTGTGCAGACAACATATATCGGAGGTGCATGCCAGAAGAGGAAGTGGAGAGCATCCTTTTTCACTACCATTCTTCCGCATATGGGGGTCATGCCGGGATTGCAAAAACAGCCGCAAAAGTGCTTCAGTCAAGATTCTACTGGCCTAGTTTGTTTAGGGACACGCGCAACTATGTAGTTTCCTGCGATCGGTGTCAGAGAACAGGAAATATAGGAAGGAGACATGAGATGCTGGCAAGCACCATATTAGAGGTAGAACTCTTCGACGTATAGGGAGTGGATTTCATGGGACCCTTTCCCGTTTTCGACGGAAACAGATACATCCTGATCGCTGTAGACTACGTCTCCAAATGGGTGGAGGTCGTGGCATCACCCTATTGTGATGCTAGGACCATAATAAAAATGTTCAAAAGAAACATATTCCCTAGATTCGGAGTTCCTCGACTAGTAATCAGTGATGGAGGATCCCACTTCATTGAAAAACAGTTTGAAAAATTGCTACATAAGTATGGGGTGATCCACAGAGTCTCAACGGCGTACCACCTGCAAACTAGCGACAGGTGGAAATTTCGAATCGGGAAATTAAAAGTATCCTAGAGAAAACGGTAGTAGCATCACGGAAGGATTGGGCACCGAAACTGGACGATGCTCTTTGGGCTTACCGCACAGCTTATAAGACTCCGATAGGCATGACCCCATTCCACTTAGTCTACGGGAAGCCTTGCCATCTCCCCATTGAATTAGAACACAAGACTTTCTGGACCATTAAGAAACTCAACTTAGATTACGACGCGGTGGGAGAGAAAAGGAAACTGCAGTTAAGCGATTTGGATGAAATTCGAAGAGATGCATATGAGCATGCTAAGGCATATAAGGAAAGAACCAAGAAATGGCATGACCAACACATCTTGAGAAGGAAATTTGAGGAAGGAGACCTAGTTCTCCTGTATAACTCCAGGTTGAAACTTTTTCCAGGAAAACTAAAATCAAGGTGGTCAGGACCGTTTCGGGTAAAAAGGGTATACCCATATAGGGTAGTGGACATATGGAGTAGAGAATCGGGGGAGATCAAGGTAAATGAACAACGATTGAAGAAGTATCTAGGGGAGTCCCCATATCCCGAGACGGATGAATGGATGTTCACTGAACCACCAGAGCCGAGTTGATAGTAGAGTGCGGTCGAGCTAAACGACCTTAAACAAAGCGCTTCTAGGGAGGCAACCCAAGTTTAGTTTTAGATTTTCCTTTTTGATTGCATTGCATGCATTTGTTTGATTTTTAGTTTTGATCTCCATCGCATTTAGAGTTAGGAATAGAAAAGAACTTTTCTAGGCAAAAATAAAATTCATATTAGCCTACACGGCGAAGTGTATGAGAAAATTCGGACTGTGGTGCATAAATGGGCGAAAAAATAGGGACACACGGCCTGGTCGTGTGTTTTCCCACGGCCGTGATCGACCAACCTGAGGCGCACACGGCCTGGCCGTGTGTTTTCACACGACCATGGCGTGCGAGGTTAAAAGGGGTGAGTTGTGTATTTTCACCCTATTTGCGTCGTGTGCTTCGAAAGTTCTTGCCCTAGCCATGTGATTTCGTCTTCCCCACCATCTAGAAGCATTTTTAACCTCTAAAGAAGCCAAAGGAAGCAAAGATGAGGAGGACCAAGACCGTAGCACCCCGAGCCGGTGCCTCGGAGCAACGGGGAGGAGGGTAACGCCCTACCCACTCTACTGTTTCGCAATAATGAACAAAGAGATAGATACAATATGCTCTCTACTCGTAAACTTACTGCTACTAGGTACTTAGATGAGGATTTGCTAGAATCTTTAGGGTTGTTGGGTGATATGCAAACCCTATTTGCAAAAATGGGGTGGGAAGAGATTATGGGAATAAAGCACCTAACCTACCCTAGGATAGTTTTGGAATTTTTGAGTTCCTTAGAGGCGGAAATTTTAATGAGTAGAGAGAGCGAGGAGGGTAGGATAACTTTTAGGCTTTTTAACATTGAGCATGAGTGGACCCTTCACCAATGGAACTCATGCTTTGGTTTACCAAGTGGGGGAGAGAGAAGAACCCCTATTGGGTACAACTCTCGAATAGTTTGGACTGAGTTGACAGGGGAGCATGCTTATGATCCATCTAGGACTAAAGCGTCGCACCTCCAAAACCCCGTCTTTCGATACCTCCACCGCATCATGGCCAGTATTATATTTGGTCGTGGGGAGAGTGACGGTGTAGTTAAAGCTAGCGAGCTGCTTTGCCTATGGGATATGCTATAAGAAAGGAGTAGCATCGATGTAGGGTCCCACTTCATCAGACACTTAGTGAAGATGGGCAAAGTAGCACGAGGAGAGATCAATCTGGGAGGCCTACTTACCCACATTTACCATAGGATAGGGTACGATTACACAACATTAGAGAGTATAGAGGGGAACCCTAGGATCGACCTAGGAGTATGCATGACCATGAAAATGATTGTGAGAGAAGGAGACTCTTTATGCTTTGTAAGGAAAAATCTTACGGCTCTTAGGCTCCCCGACCCGGATCGTACCACCATCGCTATACGCGCCAACTGGCGCTTGGACCTGATAGTGGAGTCCCTTCCACATAAGGGACCATCCACATCAGCGCCCATCTCTCCACCTTTGTATCACTCTCCCTCCAGTCCACATATGCATAGGAGCCCACCTAGTCCACGCCGACATGAGCCTACACCTGCACCACCACCTTTTTCTACTTTTGAGCATGATGCAGGTACGTCGACCTATGATTTCTCGGAGTTCCGATCGCACCTCGACGACATTTACACTGAGCAGCAGACGCAGAGGCACCAATGGGAAGAGCAGAGGGCCTACCAGCAGGCGGAGTTCCAGGGATTCCGGGAGCATTTCTAGAGGGCTAAGGAGTTCTATGATGAGGCCCTCATATACTTCCAAAAGGAGGTTGTTCGTCGTCAAGATGAGGCCGCCTACCGCAGGGAGATGCGATAGCACATGCATGCCCAGCAAGCACATGTATTGAAAAACCAATACATGCCTAGGAAGAAAAACCATGTCCAAAAGAACAATGGACAAACAAAGATTGAAAAATTAGAGGTTTAAAATCAAGCTTTAAGGTCTAAGCTTGACAAAATCGGAAAGATCCTTAGGAGAATGGAAAACATATTTATAGGCTCAAACGGACAAGGTTTAGGTCTTAGGAGGCAAGACTTATCTAAGAACAATAAAGGTTTGGGCTACAAACCAAAGTCCAAGGAATCAACACGATCCTACCACAATGTTCCATTTAACTATGTAACAAGTCTTAGGTCTAGGAAAATCAAGGTCACAAGGGAAGTCATCCTTAGAGTCGACCATGATAAATGTCTAATGGCTAAGGTTTCTAAGAAATCTAGGAAAGTCACTAAGAAGGTTACAAGGGAGGAAATCCCTAGGGTTAACCAAGACAAGACCAAAATGACTAAGATTTCTCAGAAGCCTAAGAGGGTCATTAGGAAGTTATTAAGAGAGGTTATCCCTAGTGAGTACCTAGAAAATTCAAAGAACTTCAATAGGTATTGGGTTCCTAGGACTGTGATTCCTTCACGCTAGATGTGTTTAGAGTGTGTCAACTCGAGATGGAAAGGTAGTTAGCCTAACCATAGTGAAGTTGATACTTTAGGGCATTATCAAGGTAGTGTTATACTTTGGAAATGAAATTAGAATTATATCGCAAAAGAGTTTAAGATGTGCCAATGGATTTAATAGAAAATAAAAATTGATCAAAATTGACACAAATAGTTAAGAGTCAAAAGTGTGCCAAATTTGGGATATTAGCATACTTAAAGGATTTAGATAAGCATTATGGCAAGTGGATAGCCTAGCAAGTGGCAAATTAGATATGTGTGTGTATTGAAACACCTAGACACATATGAGATGTTAGGATGATGAGTCAAGTTCATGTGCTTGTAATGGTACATCAATATGAACTAGAACTCATTAAACCATAGGTATGAATCATAAGGAGAGCTAATGTACAGGTCATGTGCATTGAGTCCGTTGACTATGATTCAATATACGGTTTGAAAACATTTTAGAAATCATTTTGAAAATTTTTGATGAAGTCTATCTTTTGATAGGTGCCTCCATTAATAAGCTTGGTACAAGTTAGGCAAAAACATTGAAGGTTTCAATACTTTTGAACTTTGTATCATTCTTTGAATTTAAAAGTTATTTTCATAGAAAATTATTTTTCCCCTATAATTTTTGACATAAGTAATGTGTGCATGAAATCTCATGATTTCTTGAAAACCATAGAATTACTTATGCATTTCTAAAATCCAGTTTGAAAAATTATAAAATATGGAAACTCTGGAAATCAGATTTTAGTTGACAGTGAGGTCTTCCAGTTGACTGTCCAAGCTACTTTTGACTGATTTAGTTTGAATTAGCCATTAAACTTCAACCTTAAGCTAGTTAACTTTTCCTAACCCTATGATATGCTTAGACAAGTATTGGAAGGGTGAGATTTTCATTGAAAATGAAAAGGAGAGTTATTAAGGGTAAGAATCGAAACTTAAGGGAGGTTAAAGTTCAAGTTTGAACTTTTACCCTTAATTTTGATTGTTTAGACATCCTATGGGCTTAGGAGCTCTTCAAAGACATTGTTGGTGCAATGGTTAAGGAGAAGCAAACCTTTAGGAGGAGTTTGTCCATCAAGGCTTGATGGATGACTTTTTGTCAAAAAGGGAGAGAATGGTGAGTTGCTTTCATTTAATGATAAGGGTTTTATCACTAAGAAAAATGAATGCATGTAGGATGAATTTTGACACAAGAGAGAGAATGAAGGATCTCATTGGAAGATGAGAAATTTTTTGATGTGTGTCAAAGGGGAGAAATGAAAGGGTTTAAGTTAGGCTCAAGATGCTTAGTGGATAAAGATGTCCTATAAACCCAAATATACACAAACCCCTAAAAATTTCAAAATTCAAAATTTTAAAGCTAGGAACTATTCGTTATGCTTGGGCATAAGAAGAAGTAAGTTGGGCTTAAAGGTTAGTCTAATTTAAAGGTATTATCAAACATCAAAAAGGGAAAGATTGTTGGTGCAATCGACTCATGCCACGATTGACCAGACTCGAGAAGGGCTTTGATGCTTGACAATGGCATTTGAGTATGGAGGATAATATAACTATGAGATAGTATATATGAGACATCTATAGTCATATGGAGATAAGCGCAAAGTCAAAGTATGAATACTTGGCAAAAAGAAAGCCCAAGGGTGGAGCCTTGGCAATGGAAGTCCCGAAGGCGCAACCTCTTGGCAAAGGTAGACCCAAGAGCATGACAATAGCCTATGGAAGAACTTGAAGACTAGCGCAAGGATGAACGAGTCGTGGAGGACTCAGATGGATCCTAGAGATGTGAGGCTGATGGAAGTAGCTAGAAGACTTAAGTCTAGCTTAAGGGTAAGCATCAAGTATGAGAATATCATACTTGAGTTAAACCTCATGTTTGAGGTGCGATAGTTGACTGGAGGATTTGCCCAGTCAATTAGTCCAGTGAAGCTGACTCCCGCTGTGGGGCTCAATTTTCAGACTGGGTGCTCGATAGTCGACTGTTGTACAAACGCAGTCGACTGGCCGCATGCGGCTCGGGACTCAGACTAAGTGTTCGGCACTTGGCGAGTCGACAAATGAGCTAGGTGCTCGGCAGTCGACTGCTGTTGAAGAGTAGTCGACTGGTCGATATGTTCTTAGAAAGTCTAAAGGGTGGTCGAGCGAAGTGAAAAATAGTAGCTTCGACAAGCAGTCGACTGGAGGCTTGACGATGACATATCAGAAGCAAGGCTCACACGACCAACTCCTCAACTGTGTGAACAACAGTCGATGAGCAATGATCCAAAGAAATGGCATTGTCAGTAGCCATTGGATTCGAGCAGCAGTCGACTAAGGGTGATGAGCAGTTGACTGGTCAGTGAAAATGTAGCCTGACACGGAGCTTATAAAAGGAGCTTGGTGGGGATATTTTCAAAGCTAATCCTTGGTGACTTAGAAGAGAAATTGTTGCTACATGCCAGATCTTCCAAAGCCTTCCAAAGTAACCAAACTCAGAGATCAAGCAAGCTCACTTGTGTAAAGTGTTATTTTCATTCATTTCATATTGTACTATGTATTTTGGTTGTTTGTTTCTTTGTAAAAGCTCTTGTAAGGCGTTTCTCTACCTTCGGTTTGTTGCCGAGAAGGAGAAAGCATTAGTGAGGGTAGATCACTAGACCATCTCCATGGAGTAAAAACTGTAGGTTCCAAACTACGTAAAATCTGCGTGTTGTGTTTGTGTGTTCATTTTATCTTGTTTGTCTTTTGTTTCTGCTGCTAACATTTTGTAGAGACAAGCAATCGCAGACACAATCGAAGAAATCGAGCAACGCTATTAACCCCCTTTCTCCCCCCTAACCCCCTTCTAGCGTACCAGCAATCCTAATAGCTAGGTTGTGGAGTAGGAATCAGGGATTTTGAACTACGTAAAATCCAGGTATCATATGCTTGTGTTGTTATTTCTGTTTGTGTTTTGTTTCAACGGCTCATAACATTTGTAAACTAGCATGACACAATTGAGAGAATGAGATCGAGTTCAAGATGTTATTCACCCTCCCCTCTAGTGCAATGTTGGTCCTAATAGGCTTATGGTATGAGAAATCAACAAATGTATTCCAATAGTCAATTGATGCATTAGTCAATTTGTAAACTTGACTAATGCATGTCTAGTCGAGTAGTGAACTTGATTGGTGATGTTGCACAACAAATAGAAAATTTTATAGTAAATGGGGAACTCGACTGATGATGCAATAATCAATTGACAGCAGAAGAGCAATCAACTGATGCTGAGTTAGATGGAGCCATTGGGCTAATAGAGGAGAGCAATGTATGAAATTAGAGTACAACAATCGATTGCTAGTAGCAAGTAGTCGGTTGTTAGGTGAATTTTAATCACGACTTAAAGCCTATAAAAGAGGAGTTTGTAAAGATTCCCGAAGCCAATTCTTAGAAATTTTAAGAGCCAATCCTGCTACATTTTAAACCTTTCTAAAAATAATAAATAGTGATCAAAACAAACATATCCTAAGTAAATAGTTTATTTGTATTGTATTCATTTTTATCTTTTTATTTTACTTGTATTGCTTGTAAAAACAGATGTTACAAGAGATGTTTTCAACTCCGGAAGATGTCCGACAAAAAGAAAAAATAATAGTGCTAACATTAGGATGCTAGGTTGTAGAGTATGAATCAGATATTTCAAACCACATAAAAATTTTAGGTTTGTACTTGTATTTTATTTGTATTATTTCATTTACTTTTTCACTGTGTGTTAATCTCTTATAGACAAGCATATGAAAACGATTGATCGAAGCCGAATCACTATTCAACCCCTTAATCAATCATACTAGTCCCAACACCTTGTTCTTCCATGTTCCATTATTCTCTAGTGCTTCAATATTTTTTTCAACGACAACCTTCCATCTCAATATTACGAGAGCTTCTTGTATTCATTTTAGAAATTTGTTTTGATCTAGATTTATAATAAGATCTTTGTACTTATTAAATAGCCCCTAATATGACAAAGTTATATATAGAATGGACATTTTGTACATTCTTTTACACCCCTTCCTTTTGCAATAGGAAAATCACCTTCTTTGGAAGACTTAGAATTAGAGTTCCCTTATGGATCTTTTGATCTTAGGTATGGTTCCAATTCTTGGATCTAGTCAAGAAGTACTTGGTGTTCTATCTTCCTCTAGTTCTTTTCCCTCCTAAAGTAGGTGATAAGGTTTTGTTTGTTTTTTAGATTGATTATTGTTCGAGGAACAAAGACTAATAATTCGCAAAAGGTTGAAACCATCAACCTAGCGGTCTCCACCGGCCTGTCCCACGACTATTATGAGGGAGATAAATCGCGGGGGTCTTATGGACCTTGATATAGTGACCAAGATACATGGAGGTTATTTGAATCTAGGAAATAATTTTAGACCTCCTCTAGAATCGATCCTTACCTTATTCGTAAGCTCTGTCGTGCCTTAACCATCACGTCTTCCTTGTGGGGACAACAAAGACTAATAGTTGGAGAAGAGAACGGTAGTCGACTGACTCATTTAAACCTCTAGCCACATGAAATTTGGATGTCATGATCTATACCTACCAACTGTTGTGTTCAATTGACTCCCCGTCCAATCAACTCGAATTTATTCAAATCGATTGGTTGCAACATCGGTTGATCTCTTTGGGTACGTAAGAATGCCTTCAATTAATAGATTTCTTTTTCAAATTTGAGTAATAACTCGGTCAATCGATCAATCTACTAAAAGTCATTAATTAATTGTTTAGTCGACTAAGACTACACACTAAACAAATAGAAAATTTTTATTCCTATCAAATTAAGCCCTTGTCGGCTTAACCTATAAATAGACTAGAGCCAATTTTCGGTCGATCAATGTAAAATACGAAAAAAAAAATTTATATGGATTAAACCCTTTAATTAATTGGGTTTAATTGGTGGATTAATTGGGCTTAATTAGTGGGCTAATGGGTTGATTATCTAGTTGGGTTAAATCCATTGGGTTTGGGCTGAAATTGGGCTTGACTTGGGTTTAATGGAATTTGGCTGAACCGGTTGGGGTTTGAACTGGTTCGATCGAATTAAATGTCGGAAAAACTCGATCAACTGCATCTTCACATCTCGATTCCCTTTTCGATCGCGATTTCCTATTTTTCCCCGATTCCACGCCGCGATCCCAACTTTCTTCTCTTCTCCCCCGCGCGCCGCCACGCTCGAGCTCGCCCCCTCGTCGGCCGCCGAGAGGGAGGTCCGACTGGAGGGAGGGTCGCCGGTCGAGGCCGACAAGTTGAGAACTCTCATCGGTGGCTAAGGATCGGCAGGAGGTCCAAATTTCCGGATTTGGGAGCCTCCATGCCGATTGTCGCCGGAGGGGATCTCCGATTTCGGGTTCCCGAGTTTGAATCCGGTGGAGAGTACACGCTGGGAGCTAGGGATCGGCAGTAGTTTTACGCTATTGGATAAGGAGTTTTCGTCGACTCTCTTCGCCGGCAACGAGGGGAGCTCGGATCGGCGCCATTGATGTCACAGTTAAGCATCGTTGGTATCCCTACTTCTCTCTAGCTTAGTTATTTATGCTTGCTTCAGTTGATTGGATTATTGCTCCTCTGTTTGAGATCGTCGCAGCGACCAGATGCGATTGGGAGTTTCCGAAGTTTGGTGAGCTGATCTAGAGATCGAGTGGTGAGGGGCTGCAAACACTCAACTCCTCAATAGCTTCACCGGTGAGTTGCCCTGTTCGAACACTGCCAGAGTTAGGGACGGGTAGCTGCTGTGGGAGGAACTTCCGGTGAACAGGGGAGGAGGGCTACCGGTGGAGATCTAGGATCGGTAAGTTTTGTATCCTTTTCTTTTCTGTTCAAGGTGTTTTCCAATGGATCAATGTGGTTGCGGTAATGGTATTGCTGTATATGTGTTGTGATCCATTTGGTGGATGAGTTGGGGAGGTTTTACTGTCATCGATCCGGTGAGGTTGGAGATGTGGATCGTGCTTGAGATGAGGATGGGATTTGATGAGGTTGTTGTTGATGGATGGGTGGTTGATGCAGCTATGAAGTGTAAATTGGGTTAATCCCTTTTTTTTTTACCTTACCTGTTCTATTCATGGTGGTTCCAGATCTGTAATCAATGAGTTAGTGCAATCAGGTGAGGCTGTTTTGAATGTTGTTTAGATCTATTTAACTTAATTGATCCTGTGGATGTCGTGATCTATTATGAGTTGGGTTATGATGTATTAGATTGGGATAATCGAGTTTATAACTAGTAGGGGAGGAAAGGATGCGAGTATAGGAACGATGTAGTGTTTAGTTTCTACGTTTGTTGGATACTTGTACTTAACCATGATTGTTATTATTGTGCAGGTGTGTGATACGTAGCAGGTCTATGGCCGTGAGCATTATTCAAGCTTCATATCAGGTGGGTAATATCTACCTGGTCCGGTAGTTTTGATCAAATTCTAGTGCATGATCTTGGATATATGTTTATACCTGTTTACCTTAAATCCACTCTTATTTAATCATATGCTTGTACTGCCTTGACCTTTGAGATATATACTCTGTTACTCATTGATTATCTAGCACGGATAGGAACTATAAATCCTATTATGTATTAGCTGATAGATGTTCAGTAAGTACATGTGGTTAGGGTTATCTTTGTGACCTCAGATAGGGTTACTGTGTTACCTAACTAGAGTTAGGTGATGGATTGGATTATGGAGTCGATCGTTATATCATAACCGTATTAGTGGTGCATTTATGGTGGATCTAGTTGTCTGTGCATAGATAAGTGTATGGTTGTCAGTATGTGACCATGGACTAGAGGTCCTAGCGCGATGGTATATCCATTATGGATTGTGTGCCTGTGTATGGTTATATGGACGGTCGATTGTATATCGCTACTGACTAGAGGTCTTAGCGTGGTGGACTGTCAGATGAGTATGACTCTTTGTGCGATAGAGAGAGTCTTGTGATTGTAGTCCTTGCATAGTTGACTTTTGGTTGACCAGGACTCCCCATGGGATAGGGAGTGAGGTGAAGATACATGTATGGAGCTATACATCATTACATTGCATGCATCTTGGCTTGGGCCTCCCTTGTGGATGAGGCAGTCGTCGGTCATCCTGCCTCCCGACCACTCGGGGTAGTGGTAGCTTGAGGTTGAGGCGAGCATTGGATGTGCCTGCTCGGACACTAGGGATGGTGGTAGGCTGGAGATCGCCACTGGCCACTAAGCAGTGGTGTTAGTACTCGCCCACTATAGCGGTGGTTGTGTGACGTGCGGTTGTCTGTGTCGAGCTTGTCTACTCATGGGTAGGGACAGCGACCGTGAGACCCCAGAGTAGTTAGCTCTTTCGCTTATATCTACTCATTCATACTACCCAACTCGGTCACTCGAGAGTAGTGGCGATTTAGTCGGGCTAGTCGTCATTTGTCGTGCCACCCGCCATCTGGGAGTCGTGGTTGGGCCATGAGCATTCATGGTCATGCATATGCATCATCGATATATATGTATGCATGTATTTGATATATGTTTTACATATGCGTGAGATCTTGCATTTGATTGAGCTATGATTACTTTGCACATGCTTGTACATCATGATACATGTCATTTGCATTTTTATTTCTTGCTATGTGTTGAGCATGATTCATGCGTTGATTGATTTATTATATGCATTTGATTAGCATCATGTCATTGTGTGTACGGATTAGGGTTGTTATTACAGTGATCGTATATTGTTCATATGTTGGAGTATTAGTCAGGTATGGGATTGACTTGATACATTATTTGGGTTATGTTATTGTATATCTGTCAGGATGATATAGCTTATGGTGTTGCAGACCGTCGGGTACGTTGGTACATTACTTCCTGTTCAGTTGATCAGTTTAGTATATACATTGAGTATGACTTTACTGTAGTTACTTGTTATTAGATTTAGATATGGTATGTATATACATTGGACTCATCTTTGTATACTGTAGATCTTCACATGTATACTTGTAGATCTATCCTTATATGTTGTTCATACTTTCTATATATTGACCCCGAGTTTATACTCACCACGGGTTATTAGACATGCCGGATAGAGTAGAAGATTTCTTGGGCGTTGACTCCACTTGGTGATCCCATCTCACACGGACGAATGGACTATGTTTATGTTGTTGTATCCTATGGATTGTTGGTTTGGGTTTTGATCCTTATTGTTCACTAATGATATCTGGACGTATTGTATGTATTTGGTCTTTATTGAGTTCTATTATGATTCTTGTTGTGTCACTCCAGATCGTATAACATTGTTGAGTACTTTTGATTACTTGACTCGGGTTATATGAAGATAGTAGTGTTAGTTGAATACCATTATCAGATCATGGCGGTACCTGTTGGTAGAAAAGATGGAAAGTAACCTCACGAGGAAATAATGCACTTGGTCACGATTGGTGATATTGTGAGATAGTATTTCCCCACGTCATTTTCTTTGACTCATTGTCAAGGAATTCTTGGGCTTTAGGTCGAGTGATCGTTTGGTAATAGAAGTACCATGCAGAGTCGTTAGACTTGCGGAAGTTACGACTATTTAATAGCCCAAGAATGTGATTGGGTTGGTTTTGGCCACCCACGGGTTATCGGTTGACATCTTGATCAGGATATTTGGATCTCCTACCAAATCCTATCGGAAGTGCATAGACCGAGTTATGTGTATAGAAATGACTCCGTAGCAAGTGTTTTAAGAGTTGGAGATTTGATAAGCGTATATTGCAAGTCAAATTATTGGAATTAGAAGTCTCAGAATGTTGGATAAAAAGGGGCAAGATTAAAGTCATGAGTCACGAGCGACTATTGGAGAGTTTTTCGATCATAGAAGACCGATTGCAGATTGTCAGTAGCTTCTCATGTTATCAGCGAACTCAGAGGAAAGACTCCGAAGGGAGATTGTGTACGTGCAGTGTGGGTCACGATGAGATGCAGAGTCAGATTATCCGATGGACCATTGTATCTGTTTCTACTATAAGCAGTCGGTATCTACGAGGAGAGTATGTACTTTGAAGACTCAGTTGAAGACTATGGATGATGCTTTCGAGCGGACGATCCACAACCTCGAAAGCTGAGATCATTACAGAAGATTGGGTTATCACATCAGCAACGATCTACTACCTCAGATATAGTTGGAGCTCTTTGATACTTTCAACCGAGAGAAGCAAGTTACTCAGCAGTATCAGCCGAAGACATCTCAGAAGACCCAGACCTTCAGACAACAATTGTTACCTTCCCCGGCGTGGTTATGATTTGTACAGAGGAGAAAGTTTACGATGATGGTCGTATCTATACAGTATTCTCTAGTTGCAACTATACCATTTGCAGAGTTGGAGCGTGTTATGAGGTTGACAGTTCTTCAGTATTGTACAGACGGATGTGTACCCTTTGCCAGTACAACAGTGTTTACCATCTCCATTGCAGTTGTTGCAGTTTGTACCTCAGTTCCAGCAGTTGATTTCAGTTCCTCCATGATAGTCTTTGCATCTACATGAGCTCAGCCATCCAGAACCGATGTTGGACAAGTTTACATGATTACTCGAGAAGAAGTATAGAAGACCGAAGGATCGGTTCTTCGGGGTATTACTTTAGGTTATCCTATTTGCGGATATATCGAGAGATACTAGTAGTTTACAGGTATGTAGGTTTAGAACATTCTTAGATAGGATTAGATGGGTTCCTATCGACTTATGGATTGGTGGTATCTCTACCGTCAGGTGAGATGTTGACCAACAATCATGAAGTCAAGAGATACCCTTAGCCTTTGCTAGACATACCTCCACTATAGACATATCCTTACGGATAGTTGGATTGTTGGAGCGTTGGTATACTAGGACTCTCGGATGTACCTATAATCCGAGAGTATTCGGATGTAGTTACGGATGAACTCTCGGGCTGGCCACTGCATGGGCAAGTGAAATATGCGATTGAGGTGATTTCGGGAATAGTCCTGATATTGGGGACCTCATACCGGGAGAATATTTTATGGGTATCAGTGTTGCTAAACACTATGGGAGATTTATCTGCCTCAGTGTTTCTTCTTGAGAAGACTTGTAACTCTTTGTTAGAAGAGAGTCAGACTTTGAGTCTATGCATCGATTATCGACGATTGGAATGCAGTAGTTGTTATGAATGAATATCCTTCGTTGTGGATAGATGATTTGTTTAGATCAGCTAAATGACACCTGTGTATATCCTAGGGTTGGCCTACGACTGGAGGTTTGATATTGTAGTGACTTAGTGTCATATAATTATCATTGTCGGTGTGATGATTGAGCTATCTATAGCTTAGAGTAAAATGATGCAGGTGTGTAGAAGACGACATTTCATACTTGTTATGAATTTTAGGAGATATTGATAATGTTGTTAGACTTATCGACGATTTAGTCATTCATCGATTTGAGGAATCAAGTACGCTTGGAGTATCTAAGATTGATTGTCATAATATCTGTGGAGGATATATTTATGGATATATTCCCAATCTTGAGGGAAGTTGTGGTTTCCCTAGATTGATTTGGTGTTTACCGTAGATGTGGATAGGATACGCTAGAGTTATTATACTGTTGACTTGTGGGACCAAGAAGGTGATGGCAATCACCTGGTCGGAAGTTTGTGAAGCTAGGTTTCAAGGCCTAGACGGTGGCTGACTTTTGTGTCAGTGTTAGTTAATCCGTCCGATATGGATGGAAGGGTATTGTACGCAGAGGCATAATTTCAGGGATTAGGAGCGATTCTGATGCAGTTAAATGAGACGTATATTATGTGTACGCTAGTTGAGAAACTAGCGAGATTTGTCATGTTAGTCTTATAGGTATTTTCAATTCTGTGTGACAGAGTGAATTTTGGATATTAGATTAATTTCTCTCATGAGAATAAATCTTCGTCTCTAGGAAGAATAGTGGTTCCCAGAGTTGCATTAGAATTAGGAAGAGTTGTTTCGGGAGTGATGATTTATTCGGAGTGTATCCGGAAATAGCGAGTTTGAGACGTTCACGTTGGTGGAACTATATATGGGATATGGTTGATCTCGTAATTTGTCGATGGGTGTGCCAACAAGCAAAGGTGGAATATTAGTGACTTGTAGGGTTACGTACCGTGATGAAG
This sequence comes from Wurfbainia villosa, assembly GCA_025175895.1. NCBI lineage: Eukaryota > Viridiplantae > Streptophyta > Magnoliopsida > Zingiberales > Zingiberaceae > Wurfbainia > Wurfbainia villosa. The sequence goes on from CM045993.1 coordinate 114,117,289, forward strand.
TGGGAGCCTAGTATGTTAGACTGTGTTGGGAGATTATCTAGAATTTGGAAAGGACTTGATAGGATTTGGGTAATCGATGATCGATTAGCTAGGTTCGCTCATTTTCTTTCGAGCCATAAGATGGACTCCGTTGGATTGCTTGATGGAATTATATCCATGGAGTATCCTTGGGTATCATTTCTGATAGTGATTCATGATTCATCTTACGATTCTGGCAAAGTTTCCCACAGGTTATGGATATAGAGCTCCATTAGGGTACAGTTATTGACCTCTTAATAGGTTGGCTGAGAGTGTATATAAGAGCTGGAATATAATATTCGAGCTCAGTACCCCACTTAGTCACTTGAGATGTGTGACTTTTCTCCGGATACTTGAGATGATTATTGTGACATCTCGCTTGTACATGAGTCAGAAATTTGGGGACCAAATTTTTATAAGTGGGGGAGAATGTAAAATACGAAAAAAAAAAATTATATGGATTAAACCCTTTAATTAATTGGGTTTAATTGGTGGATTAATTGGGCTTAATTAGTGGGCTAATGGGTTAATTATCTAGTTGGGTTAAATCCATTGGGCTTGGGCTGAAATTGGGCTTGACTTGGGTTTAATGGAATTTGGCTGAACCGGTTGGGGTTTGAACTGGTTCGATCGAATTAAATGTCGGAAAAACTCGATCAACTGCATCTTCACATCGCGATTCCCTTTTCGATCGCGATTTCCTATTTTTTCCCCGATTCCACGCCGCGATCCCAACTTTCTTCTCTTCTCCTCACGCACGCCTCAGCCGGCGGGCCGAGAGGGAGGTCCGACTGGAGGGAGGGTCGCCGGTCGAGGCCGACAAGTTGAGAACTCTCATCGGTGGCTAAGGATCGGCAGGAGGTCCAAATTGCCGGATTTGGGAGCCGCCATGCCGATTGTCGCCGGAGGGGATCTCCGATTTCGGGTTCCCGAGTTCGAATCCGGTGGAGAGTACACGCCGAGCTAGGATCTGCAGAGTTTTACGCTATTGGATAAGGAGCTGCCGACTCTCTTCACGGCAATGAGGGGAGCTCGGATCGGCGCCATTGATGTCACAGTTAAGCATCGTTGGTATCCCTACTTCTCTCTAGCTTAGTTCTTTATGCTTGCTTCGGTTGATTGGATTATTGCTCCTCTGTTTGAGATCGTCGCAGCGACCAGATGCGATTGGGAGTTTCCGGAGTTTGGTGAGCTGATCTAGAGATCGAGTGGTGAGGGGCTGCAAACACTCAACTCCTCAATAGCTTCACCGGTGAGTTGCCCTGTTCGAACACTGCCAGAGTTAGGGACGGGTAGCTGCTGTGGGAGGAACTTTCGGTGAACAGGGGAGGAGGGCTACCGGTGGAGATCTAGGATCGGTAAGTTTTGTATCCTTTTCTTTTCTGTTCAAGGTGTTTTCCAATGGATCAATGTGGTTGCGGTAATGGTATTGTTGTATATGTGTTGTGATCCATTTGGTGGATGAGTTGGGGAGGTTTTACTGTCATCGATCCGGTGAGGTTGGAGATGTGGATCGTGCTTGAGATGAGGATGGGATTTGATGAGGTTGTTGTCGATGGATGGGTGGTTGATGCAGCTATGAAGTGTAAATTGGGTTAATCCCTTTTTTTTTTTACCTTACCTGTTCTATTCATGGTGGTTCCAGATCTGTAATCAATGAGTTAGTCTGTGAGGTCGGTGAAATGTTGTTTAGATCTATTTAACTTAATTGATCCTGTGGATGTCGTGATCTATTATGAGTTGGGTTATGATGTATTAGATTGGGATAATCGAGTTTATAACTAGTAGGGGAGGAAAGGATGCGAGTATAGGAACGATGTAGTGTTTAGTTTCTACGTTTGTTGGATACTTGTACTTAACCATGATTGTTATTATTGTGCAGGTGTGTGATACGAAAGTGTGCTGAGGATTATTCGAGCTTCGTATCAGGTGGGTAATATCTACCTGGTCCGGTAGTTTTGATCAAATTCCTGTGCATGATCTTGGATATATGTTTATACCTGTTTACCTTAAATCCACTCTTATTTAATCATATGCTTGTACTGCCTTGACCTTTGAGATATATACTCTGTTACTCATTGATTATCTAGCACGGATAGGAACTATAAACCCTATTATGTATTAGCTGATAGATGTTCAGTAAGTACATGTGGTTAGGGTTATCTTTGTGACCTCAGATAGGGTTACTGTGTTACCTAACTAGAGTTAGGTGATGGATTGGATTATGGAGTCGATCGTTATATCATAACCGTATTAGTGGTGCATTTATGGTGGATCTAGTTGTCTGTGCATAGATAAGTGTATGGTTGTCAGTATGTGACCATGGACTAGAGGTCCTAGCGCGATGGTATATCCATTATGGATTGTGTGCCTGTGTATGGTTATATGGACGGTCGATTGTATATCGCTACTGACTAGAGGTCTTAGCGTGGTGGACTGTCAGATGAGTATGACTCTTTGTGCGATAGAGAGAGTCTTGTGATTGTAGTCCTTGCATAGTTGACTTTTGGTTGACCAGGACTCCCCATGGGATAGGGAGTGAGGCGAGGATACATGTATGGAGTTATACATCATTACATTGCATGTATGCTGAAGACTGGGTCTCCCTTGTGGATGAGACGGGTCGTCAGTCATCCTGTCTCCCCGGCCACTCGGGGTAGTGGTAGCAGGGTTGAGGGCAGAGCATTGGATGTGCGCCGCCACTAGGGATGGTGGTAGCTGGAGATGCGCACCTGGCCACTAAGCAGAGTGGTGTTAGCACTCGCCCACTATAGACGGTGGTTGTGTGACGTGCAGTTATCCTGTGTGCAGAACTCGTCCACTCATGGGTAGTGACGAAGCGACCAGCAGCAGGGACCCCCGGGGAGTAGTTAGCTCTTTACGCTTATATGCTACTCATTCATACTACCCAACTCGGTCACTCGAGAGTAGTGGCCGATCGCTAGTCGTCACGCCGTGCCACCCGCCATACTGGGTCGTGGTTGACGAGTCCGCAGATTATGGTCATGCATATATGTATGCATGTATTTGATATATGTTTTACATATGCCTGTGAGATGCTGCATTTGATTGAGCTATGATTGCTGCATATGGTTGTTCATCATGATACATGTCATCTGCATTTTTATTTACTGCTATGTGTTGAGCATGATTCATGCGTTGATTCAGACTGTTATATGCATTTGATTAGCATCATGTCATTGTGTGGTACGGACCGGGTTGTTATTACAAGTGTTCATATATTGTTCATATGTTGGAGTATTGGTCAGGTATGGGATTGACTTGATACATTATATGGGTTATGTTATTGTATATCTGTCAGGATGATATAGCTTATGGTGTTGCAGACCGTCGGGTACGTTGGTACATTACTTCCTGTTCAGTTGATCAGTTAGTATATACATTGAGTATGACTTTACTATAGTTACTTGTTATTAGATTTGGATATGACTGTATGTCTATTGGACTCATGCTGTATACCTGTAGATCTTCACATGTATACTTGTAAATCTATCCTTATATGTTGTTCATGCACTTTCTATATATTACCCCTGAGTTTATACTCACCACCCCGGGACCCTGGGCTTCCCGCCCGGATACGTAGAAGATTTCTTGAGGCGTTCGGAGCTCATGGTGATCTCATCTCACACCGGACGAATGGATATGTTTTCCGTATTGTTGTATCCTTACGGATTGTTGGTTTGGGTTTTTCCCTGTATTGTTTCCGTATTTGTGATATACGGACATATTGTATGTATTTGGTCTTTGATTCGATTTCTGTTATGATTCTTGTCGTGTCAAGTCACTCCGGAGTGCACAGTTGATCTTTGTATATTGTTGATCTGTTTGTATTGTTTCCGCTGTGTTTAGTATGTTTGATATGTTGATATCTGTGTATATCATATTGTTATTGTGGGCCTACGGGCCTTGTATTAACCCGATATGTTGCCACGTACAGGGGAGATGCCTTCCGTTTGCTTTTCGGCATGGCATACTCCCGGGGCGTGACATTCAAGGACCCTAAAACACCTTGTTTCACTCGATTCTCACAACTCATTCAAGAGTTATCATCTACGATTTGATTTTACCATTAAAGCCATCTCCTTATAGGTTATTTGTCTCTTTTATATTGTCCCCACGGAGATAACGTGGTGGCTAAGGCACGGTAGTATTTGTAGAAATGACGTCGGTCGATTTCAGAGAAGATCTAAAGTCTTTTTTTGGATTCAGATGACCCTTACGTGTCTTGATCATTACGTCAAGATTTATAGGACCCTTCGTGATTTACTTTGCTCACAATGACCATGAAATAAACCCGTGAAAATTACTAGATTGACGATTCTAACCTTTTACAGACTTATCACTTTTATAAACCAAGCCTACAATTCATTCTTCATGTGGTCCTTCACGTTATGAAGTTTACCTCCTTTCGATTGTCTTCTACACTACAATTCCTTCCTTCTTCAATTTTTCCAATAGACCTCAATTCTGCACTACGACACACACAATAAAAATATAGACAAACCTAACTTAAATTGTTTGATAATCACATCAAAAAAGCACAATCGAGTCCACCGCTTAACGCATAATTTCATTAACGGGAGTTGATTGAACTATATAAAATTTCCCTTGTTAGGATTATTTATAAATTGTATTTATTCATATTTTATTTCTACTACGCATATTACTTTAACACACGTAAATGCACATTCACAACAAGCATGAACTAATAAAAAAAAAATCAAAATTTTAAATTATAAGCGATAAGCTATTCACGCCTCTGGTCAATGGAGTTTTATATATTAGAAAAAAATATGAAATCATCGTATTAATGATCCTCTATCGTTGTTCCTATCACGAAGAAGGATAAATCAAAACTTCAATTGACAAGCACAAAGAAGAAGGATCGTCGATAGTTCAAGGTCATGATTTCTTCGAAAATTGACCCATGTTCACTATAAATAAATTTCTTTGTACTGGAGACTAAAAGGGTATATACTAGAGTATCTATGGGTTTTGTGTTCAGGTGGTAGTTTAGTAAGGGATTTAAGACTTTTTGTCCGAACCAAGGCAGAAGTGCTTCATTAAATTTAAGTGGGAAATTTTAAAAAGATTATCAGAAATTTCAAATTTAAGTGGCTAATTAGCATATAAAAAATAATAGAAACTAAAACCAAAGCATATAAAACAGAAAAACTCTCATAATAAATAATTATTAGCTACAACATACAGAATTCATGCTATATAATTAACCATGCATAGTGTGTGGATCATATAAATCTGATGAAGTCACTGAAAATGTGTGAGAAATGAATGGAGAGCAGATTTTTCATGAAGTAGTTGCCTCAAACATTATTTATACACCATCTAATAAGTTTCTATGAGATATGAACACTTTGTTGCGGCTCATTCTCAAGCACAAGATATTATACATTAGACTAGATTCATGTTAATCGTTTGCCACCACTCAACATCAGATATTTCATTCTTCAAAATATAAAATATTGGAGGAAATTAAATTTACAAATTATATTATTTTATCTTAAAAAGTTGGAGTTAAATTTTTACCATTGGTGGGATGTGGCTAAAAAGTGGATTCCTGACAGCTGCAAGAAATTCCAAGATGAAATTTTATGAGACAACCATTTCAAAATCAATAATACAATTATTATTGAAATAATTTCAGTCAGGAATCATAAAATATGATGAGTCTTTTATCAATAATAAATACATTTAGAGATGAAACTATCATCATACTACGGTTGATCATATTGCTCTCATATTTAATCATATTGTAGATTGTTGGACAATATTAAGCTTGGAGGAATAAATTAGAGAGAAGTATGTAACGCCAAAAACTTTAATCCTGTAAAATTATTGAGCTTGAAGATTACTTTTTGAGCATATTTGTAGATTTTATGTTTGGTTAATAGGAAGATTTCATAGGAACAGAAATTGTCTTAGTACTTTCATACCAGTAGCAAGTTAAGTTCTTTGTTTTCCAAGCTAGCTCCCATGTTAAACATAAGAAGAAGAGAAAGAAGCAAATCAGAATTCCATATCTCGAATGCAGTAATATACCAATTAAAACTTAAAATGTGCCTCAAAGCAATTTCATGTAACAGAAACTATTATTTTTACATGTTTAATGAAGCAAGTGCTAGTAAATTTTCCAAGTAAATTCTCAATCTCTAGTTTGTAAATGTCTCATGCCATTGCTTTCTTACATAGTTATTGGGTTATCGGAACAAAGGAAAAAACCCGTCTTCATCACCAGCTATAATTATGTATATGCACTTCTTGCTTGACAAAATTAATCAAGTGTATAACAATTAGCATTTTGACACATGAACTTCCACAAAAGAATATTCTATTTACCAATAATCTTTACAAGAACATAATCCTTCAGAGAACCTGTGGAAACGGTTCCGATCCCGTACAACAATTACCCTGCCATATATCTGAGAGAGAAGCTTGGTGGCAGCATGGCAATCATTGCAAACACGTAAGTTCTTGACAATTCTTATTGGAGTATTCGGAGGGGTACTGATAAGACCATATGCCATTGCCAATTTCTCACTATGATAGTTAAGCACAGTCTCCTTCTCTTCATCATCTATGTTAAGAAACACATCCGATGTATCAGAAACATGCCCTGCCTGTTTAAGCTTCTCTAACATCTCTGCGACCATTGCTTGGATCTGATCATGTAGTGGGTGCGACGCGTCATCCATCACAAACTCATGGACTACTCCATTTACCTCAATTGAACTAATCCCAGGCACCTTTTTGATTCCTGTATCCTTCATATTTTTCCTTACTTGTGCAACATCATTCCATCTCCGATCAATTGCATAAATATTCGAGAGAAGTATATTGTACCCACTGTTGAGGGGTTCCAGCTTAAGAAGTTCCTTTGCCGCCACTTCTCCTAATTTTGGGTTTTTATGAACCTTACACGCAGCAAGAAGTGCTCCCCATACGATCGTATTTGGTTCAGTAGGCATTCTACAGATCAATTCATGCGCTTCATCAAGGTTTCCAGCTCTACCAAGAAGATCAACCATGCACCCATAATGTTCAACCCTGGGAATCAATCCATATGCATGCTCCATTCGATTAAAGAACTGCTTGCCCTCTTCTACTAGGCCTGAATGGCTACATGCACGAAGCACTCCGATGAATGTGACATTGTTCGGTTTGACATCATGCTTCTCCATCTCAAGGAAAAGGCTGATTGTTTCATTTCCATACCCATTCATAGCTAGCCCATTGATCATAGCATTCCACATGCATACATCTCTATCAGTTGTCTGATCGAATACTGCATAGGCTGCATTAACATCTCCACATTTGGCGTACATGTCTACCAATGAAGTGGTGAGCACCACATCCATTTCTATTCCTTGCTTATCGATGCATGAATGAATCCATCTTCCTCGATCGAGAGCTCCAGCCTCAGAACATAGTGAAAGGAGGTTTACCATGGTTACTTCATTAGGCTTTAGATTCAAACCTTTCATCTGACTGAAGAGATCAAAGGCTTGATTGATGCAATTGGTGTGTGCGTAGCCTGCGATCATAGCAGACCAGACCATGATATCCTTCTCGTCCATGCGATCAAACAACGCTCTCGCACTTCTTAAATCACGACACTTACAATACATATCAACCAATGCAGTGCCCAAAACCACAGATATCTTGAAGCCATGTCGAAGTATGTAGCTATGAAGCCATTTGCCCAATTGCAACATTCCGGTCGATCCACACTCAATCACTAAGCTCAGCATTGTGATCTCATTGGGGAACACATTATTCTCTCGCATCTTCGCGAATAGCTCCATTGCAGCATTCAAATCCTTGCAGCGAACGCAACCAGCGACCATAGCAGCCCATGATGCAGTGCTCTTTTCATTCATCCTGTCAAAGACTCTGCGAGCCACTGAAAGACTTCCACACTTAACGTACATATCAATCAGGGCAGTGGTAGCATTAACACTTGGGGATTCCTTAACACTGTTCTTGATCAGATATGTATGCACCGGTTGACCCTTTTTAATGTCTCCAGCGTCGGCAAAAAGATTGAGCATGTTGATAATGGCAACTTCAGTAGGTCGAATACCCGACAACAGCATGTCTCTGACAAGATCCATGGCTTTGCCGAACAACTTACACCATGAATAGTTCCTAATCATGGTACTCCAAGAGACCACATCTCTCTCAGGCATTTCGTCGAACAGCTTCACGGCACAGCCCAAGGCATCGCAGTCCGAATACATCTGCATTAAGGAATTGTTCACGAAGACATCCCAATCCAGTCCAGCTTTGACGACGAACCCATGGACCTCCATGCCCTGGCGGAGGCTCGACAGCTGCGCGCAGGCCTTGAGGACGGAGGGTACGGTGAAGTTATCGAGTCCGTCGCCGGACTTTCGCGTGTAGGCATAGAGCTTCAGCGCGGAGAAGGGAGAGCTGTTCTTGATGTAGGAAGTGATGAGGTGGTTGATTTGGGCTTGAGGCGAGAGAGGGGGAGCAGCAGCAGCAGCAGTTTGGTACTGCGTGCGGATGATGTGCGCGTGGAGTTGTTTGGTTTGCTGCAGCGTTGTAGCAGCCAGCTCCTTAGGAGGTGGCCGTGGGCGTGGCGGTGGCGGTGGCTTGAGAGAGGAGACAGGTAGGGTTTTGAAGTGGGAGGAAACTGGGCGTTTGGTTGGGGCGGCCCTGACGTCCATGGCGGATGCTGCTGGTGTGCATGGAGGAGAAGTATGTTAAATTTAAGCTTTAGGGCATTCCTAATGGGAGTTTGGTGTGCGGCTTTCGTGTACGCCCATGCTTAGATTCATTCACAGCCGTGAGATGTACAGTAATTAAAAATACATAATTATTTCGTCGCACATTTCTCCCCGTCGATGTGCCTTCTCTTAGATCCGACAAATCGGATAATGAATTGGATTCGTATCTTAACACGATCTAGACATAATACGAAAATATTAATCCATATTCAATCCGTTTAATTTTTTATGTCAATGAATTTAATTCGAATATGAACCACTTAATTTCGGATAGACACGACACGATCTATTAGACATGAAAAAAATGCATGTAAAACGGTTTGCAAGACACGATCCGAATCAATAGACACGAAACGATCCATAATTACACAAAAATATAATAACTTAAATAAAGTATAAAATAGATTACTAGACATTATTCCAATCCAATAGACGTGAAAAGACCCATAAATACACGATAATGTAATAACTTAAATAAAAGAACTTACAAAAAAATTAACAATTCCTACAATCCACGCTATTTAATTGGGATTACAAGTACATTACACACTAGAATTATCGTAAAAATACAAAATGAATTTCAAAGATTGTCATCATAATTCGAACTTGTAAAAATTACGTAAATGTCATCCATATGCTTTTTTTTTCACGCCTAGATTTTCTTAAGTACAATAAAAAAAGTAAATGGGTCTAACGAATCCAGAAGACAAGACAATAATCTGACACGTAATTTTTACGTGTCTAACACAGATAGATACAAAATAGACACGAATTAAAAAATATACGATCCAAATACGAAAAAAATGGATCATGTTCGTATCGTATCCAAATTTACCAGGTCTATCTTCTTCCATTGGGCATCGATTTCGTTATACCCACCGCTTGAATTCCAACGGATATTTGTATCGTTCGATCTTGATTGAATTCCGACTCTTATAGTCGACTAAACTATCTATTCCAATTTACAAGATTAGGTGTTAATCAACTAAATTCTTTTGAAGTCAACTTGATATTGTAAATTCCATCAGTCTTCAGCTCCACTCGCCTAAGAATCTTAGCATGATTCCCGCGTGAATCTTAAAGCATTGAAATAATCCTGTTAATGTTCCTAGTTTACCGTAGGGATGAATAAAATATTGATTAAATCAAATTAATCGTTTGAAAGTTTGTTTTGGTTAATTTAGAAATTTGATTTTTTTTTAAAAAAAACATATTAGTTATTGTTTGGTTAAACTTGGATTTTGAAATTTAAAAATTGATTAAACTTATTAAATCAAATTTAAGAATTATTGATGTTCCTAACAATTATTAGTCAATGATTCAACTCGACCGTATGAAAAATCGAACAGAAAATCAATTAGTTGATTATTCAATTCGATTGAAAAATTAAATAGAAAATTGATCGATGGATTGTTCAATTTGATTGTTCAATTGAAAAATCGAATAGAAGATTAATCAATCGACTATTCAACTCGATTATTTGACCGATAAAATTGAAATTTAAGAATAATATATTTAACAGTCAATTGATATGAAATTTCTCAAATTAATCAATATTTTATTGATTTGATTGGTTCAATTTTTATAGAAAAATTAGATCTGTTTGATATATAAAAAAATCAATCAATTTGGTCAATTTAATCATTAATGGATTACTCGGTCCTAATTATAGGTGGTACTATGTCTCCATGGAGATGACGTAGTGGTTAAGATACGGTGGAGCTTATAAAAGTGGTATGAGTCAATTCTGAAAGAGGTCTAAATTTTTTTTTCTGGATTCAGAAGACCCTCACGTGTCTTGACTATTATGTTAAAGCTCATAGAATCCTCCGTGATTTATCTCTCTCACAATGATTGTGAGACAAATCGATAGAGATCGCTAAGTTGACGATTCTCTTTTTTTTTTTTTTATACAGTTACAAGGGTGGTACTAATTTATATCATATGGAGTATCAATTTGTATTCAATATGACACCAATTTACAATGATACATTAACCCTATCATCCTTTCACAATGGTCAGAATACTTCTAAAAAAATACTTCTTCAGCTATTTTCAAACTGAATATCAAATAAATAAATAATTTACGTGATTTTTTTTTTATAATTCAAGTGTTCAAATCTTTAACCTAATTAATTCTAAAATGAATAATTTGATCTTATGAATTTTTTATTATCGATTATTAAAATAAATTGAAAAAAAAAAGAGATAGATACAATAATGCAAATGTTTCGGATCCCTATGGGATTAAAATTCAAAAAATTTCAAAAAGTAAATTAAAAAAAATCAAATTAAATCCGGCCGGTGGCACGAAAAATCACTCTATAGTTCACTGTCCTAGCATGGATGGATCTTTGATCTTTTCCTTTCCTATAAAATGTGTCTTCTTAATCCATTTTAATTTCTCTCCAAACTTTCCCTCGTAGTAAAATTGTAAATAACAAAATAAAAGAAAACATTAAAAATCTTCATGACACACAGTCATACTTTGATCAAATGTCATTTTATTGGATAACAATATTTATTTATAATCATTCTTATATATGAGCACAATTATAAAATATGTGTCCAAATATGTGTTGTAGTTGATAACTTATATGAGTATTTTCTAAGTATGTTTATCGATTCCTCGGTTCCGGTTTCGATTTCGATTCGATTCTAATTGGTTTTGGATTCGTCGACGTTGGAACCGGTCTGAACCGATTTCGGTTCCAAAGTTTTAGCTTTGGAACCAATCCAATCTGGACGATTCAATCGGTTTAAAGCGATTTGAGCGGTTCAAACGATTCGGATCGATTCGAAATAGTTACAGGCCTTTTCGAATTTGAGCTTCCAAATTCATCTAATATGTTGATGATTCTATTTTTTTTTATCGTAAAATAATTTTGTAGACATATTAACATATTAAGAATTTCTACATTTAAATTAACAACTGAAACTAGATCCAAATCGGAATCAAAACCGATTCTGAACCGATTGGAACCGAACGGTTCCAGTTCGGTTCCAGAACCGGTTCATTTGAATCAGTTCTAGTTCCGAATGTTCGATTCCAGAACCGATTCATTTGAATCAGTTCTAGTTCCGAATTTAACGGATTGATTCTGACTCGATTCCGAATCGAATCAATCCGTTAAGCATGCTAGTGCTTTCTATATGAGTTGTTGAGATTAATTTTTAAGTACGAAATATATCGTTGGACTTTTAATCTCTCTCATAGGAACCATCGTAAATCTTCCATAATTTATCATTTCTTATTAAGTCGGAGAGTCGACCATGAGGAATATTTGACGTGAACGGTATAATGTAGCATTGCTACGTAATTATAAAATATATTTATTTAGTAAAAATTTCCACACAAAAATAGTAACAAAAATCAAAATTTAATAACAAATCAATATAATAACATGTAATATTATGTTATATTATTTGATAGGATAATCGAGTCCGATCTAAAATAAACTGAGACATTGAAATGATTGTTCAAATTTAATTTGATTTATTTAACGAGTTTGATTTATATTTGACGTTTGATTGAGCTTAGCACATTTACATATAGTTCTTAATTCGAACTTATTTGATTCTTTAATATTTTATATTTTAAAATTTATTCAATTAGATATTATCGAGTTCTTAATTTGAACCATTATTTAATGTTTTATATTTATTTGATCGATCAGTGTGTTTAATATTAAAACTTATTTATTCAGTTTAAAAACTTTTTTTAAAAAAGTTATTTTTATAAATTTAATAAATAATTTATCGATGAATTTAATTTATTTATGAGTTTTATTAACGAACATAAATAACTTATAATTTCTATCGTTAAATACATATGCATCTTTAAAATTTTCATTTAATTTAAAAAATTTAACTCGTACTTTAGTTCATTTATAAATGAAATAATTAATTTAAAAGATAAATTAGGGAATAAATATATTTAGAGAAAATAAAAATTCTACTATAAATATCAAAATCCGGCTTCACTTGTATATGAACAGGAATCCCTTCCTGATCAGTGTCATGGAATCCTCCATCCTCTCCTGCTCTTCCTCCCCCGGTCTTCGCTTCGCCCGTCCAGGTACGATCTCCTCCTCCTCATCCTCGTCTTTTTTTGTTGGAATCCACCGGATCCAGGAAGTAGGGCAGCACACAAGATAATTGTCTTCTTCTCTCCCATTGCCGCTGGCCATTGCGATAGGCCGATTCGATCGCCAGTTTCAGATGATCTCAATTTAGGTCTCGGTGACTACGCGGACGATGAAGCTGCCTGGTGAGGAAATTGGTCTCGATCAGGTGGGGGATGGCCTGAGTCGAGCTTAAAAAGAAAAAAAAGGGCACCCTTAAAATGTCTTACTGCTATTTTATCTATAAAAATCACCCACGCTTCAAAATATGGTTTTGTTAACGAGCCTACAAAATATATAGTAAAATAAACAGTTGAATAATATGAATATTTTGAAATGTAATACAAAAAATAAATGTTACTAGTAATCATTTAATACAATATGCCTTGTTTCTATTTTATCTACAAAAGTACAATGCATATTGCTATTGTTTTTTAGTGAGCCTACAATACGTAAAGTAAAATATGAAATTAAATAACATTTAATATTGTAAAATATAATCAAGTAAAAAGATAAATATTATCAATAATCTTGTAGATAGAACATGTCTTGCTGTTTCGGCTGCAAAAATATCAATTACAAGATATTCAACTATTTTCTTTTAAATAGACAATATTGCGAATCCATTTAATCTTTCTTGTGACATGGTTGATTGAAGATATATTTTAATCAATTTCAACTTGGAAAAACTTCTTTTTGCAGATGCCACTGTAACTAGTATAGTCAACAAAATTCTGTAGGCAACATGAGTATTTGGATAATAGTCATCAATATTTTTCAGATAATTTAAAACATCTAATGCTTTTTTTTACTTCCACTGGTAAAGACTGCTTCAAGAATGATAACTCCATATACAGATCATCTCCATCAATGTCTGCCTTGCTATTATATCTCAAAGTTTCTTCGAGATTTTTACAAAATTTCATTAGGCTATCATCATTAACAAACTTCAATCTTTCTGGATTGAACAAAAATCCAAATGTTTCTTTGTACTTTTGAAATTGTTCAAATCGAGTTTTTAGTGAAGAAATAGCTTGATCCGTTAAGAAGAGAAAATAATTAACTCTAAAAGATTCTTCAGTTGATTGCATCACATCTTGACTGCTACTTTCATCGAATTATTTTTTTCTTCGGATAATGCATTTTTCTTTGAACGTAGCTTTAATCTTCATTTCTTTCGTCATTTGCTTCACTTCCATCATGACCTTATCAAATCCAAACTCTCTATACCCTTCAAAAGTAAGAATAAGTCCTTTTATTTGTTTAATTGCAACATCAATGCCCATATTTTCACCTTGAAGAAATTTACTTATGGTATTGATCACATGCACCAACATGTACCAAATTACAATGCCAAACAAGAATTCAAAATTTTCAAGTTCACATGTTGCCAATGATTCAAATTCACTCTTTGTTTTTGGATCTTTACTCGTTTGTGCCAAATCAAGTAAAACATCTCTAATTTTTTATGTATGTTCTTTTATAGCTTTCACGCTTTCAATATGACTTGTCCAATGAATTTGTGACACTGATTTAATTGTCAGGCCTTCCACGTGATCGTTGAAAACTTTCCAACGCTTGGTAGAAGAGGAAAATAATATATAAATATATTGTAGCACTCCAAACATATACATAGCTTTAGAACAACAATTAGTCATATCACATAATGCCAAATTTAGACTATGACATCCACAAGGTGTATAAAAGGCTCTATCATTTATTTGAAGTAATTTTTTTTGCATCCCATTATACTTTCCTTTTATATTGGATCCATTGTCATACTCTTGTCCTTTTATATCATCAATATTAAGCTCGAGATCATTTAACACATTTTTTAATTCAGTAAAAAGTCCAAATCTAGAAGTGTCATCCACTTTCAAAAGCTATCAAGTATTCTTCAACCACAACAAAGTTTGTTGAATTATCCACAACGTATTACAAGTGACATTTATTCCTCGTGACTTATGTCTGGAGTGCAATCTAGTATAATTGAATAATATTTCGCTTCTTTGATTTTTCTAAGAATTGTAGTTTTTTACTTCAGTTGCCAACATCTGAATCAATTCATTTAAAATTTTTAGACCAAGATATGTGTAATGTGTCTCATGTGCTTAAATACATCGTATGCACTCTTCATTATTGGATCGAACTCAACAATCATTTCACTCATTTATAAAAAATTACCATTATTCTCAACATAAAGCTTTTCACAATTTCCTCGATATGCTAGATTATTTTTTGCAAGTCTATAGGCAATAACAATTAAGCTCTTTAACAATAATCTTCAATGCTCTTTTTCTTTATTAATTTCTATTTGAATGCTTTCATCAATTACCTTGTTTTTTCAGTCTTTTTTCAATTCATTCCATGTTTTCATACTACCAATATGTTCCTTACTTCCTTCATGCTTTGTAAGATATCGAGTTAAATTATGCGAATCCTTGTAGCCTTCAATAGCTAATTGACTAATTGTATTCATGTTGTTTTGATTTATAAATAACTTACAACAAAAGAAAAATATTCTATCCAAGGAAGATGAATAAATTAGCCATTTTCTATTTTTTCTCCATTTTACAGTATTCGTTCGTAATGCAATGCATCAAAATGTCTACCCGCTTTATTTTTAGGAAATAAGATGCCATCAATTCTAGTTAGACCCTTTTCCACTAAAAAATCTCGCAAATTTTGATCAAGTTTTTCTCATTTTCCAAGATTATCAATATACAAATGTGAAGGACTCTCTTAGTCTATAGTTTCAGGTTGAACATCAAAAATATTATCATTGTCTTCTTCACCCAAGTCATTCACAATTTCTTATTCAACACCGATCATGTTTTTAATCTTTTTTTCCCTAGCCATTTTGTTATTGATATTAAAGTATTTATTAATATCTCCTTTGACTTTGAATAAGTGCCTCTTTTCTTTGTTTTCTTTTTTATTTTTTAAGATCTAGATAAATGTTTCGGAGCAATGATTATATATTATACCTAAAAAATATTTAAAAACAATGTGTAAAAACTAAGAAATAAGAATACATTTATAAGAAATAAATAAATAATAAGAGGGGAAAAGAAAAAAAAAAGTTTAAGGGATAATCAAAAAATTCATTTATCAATCTTTACCTTCAATCAGTAGTTGTACACAGACAATAACTTTCTTGAACAAGGACACTAAAGGGTTCCTTAGTTTGGTTTGGCTAACAAGAGAACTGATGCGGTCGTTTTTTGGCCCTTTTCGTCAAGTCCTCCGGAGAGGGTGGGTTCTCATGGTCGTAGCAGTACTCTCCTTCTCTTGTTAAAGTCAACACAAATCAACGATCATCGGTGATCCGATTATGATCTTTTGATGCTTAAGTCAGACAGGAAAAAGAAGAAAAAGAAGAAAATAAGTGTAGAAAATATGCAATAGCAAAAGACGCCCGAGAGCTTTCCTTTACCTCAACCTGCCTTTATATAGCATCTCCGAGGTTCATTCGTCTCTACTACTAACGTCTTTTGTTAAGCTGTTAGGGGACAATCGCTGTAGGAAATCTCCACCTGTCATGCCGCCTATCTGAAAGTGATCGTGGGGTAATCTGTCAGGAGTTCAGATGTGACAGTTGTCAGGAGGAATCTTCTTTGTGGTCCCTAGACTTGCTCCTGCCTTTGAGTTCCTTACTTCATCACTTCTTCCTGCTCCTGAGTCGCCTCGCTCCCACTCGACCCGACCTAACTTGGTCATGGCTTCCCGAGTCACTCCACTCCGATTCGTCCTACTTCTGACTCCTTGAGACACCCTACTCTCGACTCGCTCCACGCCTGGTTTCCCGAGTCACCCAACTCCCCACTTGGCTTGGTCATGACTTCTCGAGTCACTCCGCTCTGACTCGTTTCACTTCTAGTTTCTTGAGTCGCCCTACTTCCGACTCGCTCCACGCTTAGTTTTCCGAGTCACTTGGATCCTGACTCGATCTCACCTTGGTCGGTGGCCTTCCCAACTTCTTCTACTATTTCAACTCCCTGTAGGGTCCATGTGCTGGACTCTAGCCATATCAAGAACGTTAGCTCCGACAGTGAGCGATGGTGGATAACAACTCTTGCTGCATTGAACAACAAGCAATAATTTGAGTAAGGGGAGGGAGAAGGGGCTGCCACAAATCGTTCTTAGTTGTTAGTGCTATGAAGAGAGAAATTGTTGTTGTGAAGAGAGGAAACAAAAATTTACTGCTCTAGTGCTCTTGACGCTTACTATTGGTGACTTGGAGATGAAGAAAGTTGGTTGTTGTTGGTAATTGGTTGGCTGGAAAAAGAAGAAAATAACAATGTTGCTATTGTCGTCGAAGAAGAATAGGGCAGAGGGAAGAAGGAAGAAAATAAAGAGAGAAGGAAAAAGGAGAAGTCGGTGTCGTGAGGCAGTGGGTTGCTACGTACGTGGAAAGAAAAGAGGAGAGAAAAGGAGGAAAGACAAAGTTTTCTCAAAAATACCCTAATTCATTTTAAACCGACTGAACCGATTTAACTCATGAATTTGGTTCGGCCATAACTTGACCGAATTAAGTCCAAATCAACCTCGGTTTGAACCAATGTAATCCTTATCTCCATGCCTACTTGATGGATTTAGATCAGACCCAATCCAATTTAAATTTCATATTTTCGTTTTGTGTTCGACAATTCAATACGTTTATTTAATTTAAAATATAATATTTAACAAAGTTTACAGTAAATTGGGAATTCTAAACCTATCATACTAATATAAATGATGAATTAATTTTTGGGCCCCTCTAGAAAGTGAGTATGAGGCAAGCGCCTCCTGGGCCTCACCTCAGGTTCGGGCCTGATCTGATTCCATCATCCTTGTAGCTAAATGTGAAAAAAAACACAGATTGCACATGATAAAAAGGATTGGAAATTAATAGCAATTGTTTACCGGCGAAGAAAACCTTCAACTAATGAAATTTAGGTTTGTTAGATTAGATTAATTCCAGAGATACTTAGGACTTAACTTTGTGCTTTTTGTTCGATTTTTTTTAATTCACACAAACTCTATGCTAGGCAAGTTATTTTGTTTTGCTTCAAGTAGTAGATAGTAGGTGGTTGCAATCTTCAAGGCGCTAACATGCTAAAACAAAACGAGATTTCTTTTGATGGTTGGACGATAGTAAAGTTCCGAACGTTTTTGGTATGTCGACCATGTGAGTTGAGTAACAATAATGGCTTGCATATATAAATGCCACTAAAGTTAGTCTAGGGTACAGGGAGAGAAGATAATTATGTATATGCTAGGATATTGTTTGATTATGCAGTATCTAACTGTTTATTTTTGAAATCTTTTTGAGCTGCTACTAGGATCATTGTGATTTTGGTCCATTTTCAATATTTTTGAGCAATAATTATGCATCTTCAAGAACAATCCATTTATCATTATGCGAAACATTTGTTTGCGTGATGCACTTTGCTCAAGAAGCCTAAGAAAACTGTGATTTTATTTGCTTTTCATTGTTCACTTTGTTTAATTGAATCCGATAAGGATGTTGGTGAATATTGTATCATCGTTAAGGATTTAAATTTTGAGTCTACAATGGTAAAATTTTAGTAAACATGCCAACACTGAGGAGATCATTCTTCAAACTATCCTCAACTATATGTTTCCATAAGGTATAAACTCTTTGCTATGCACCATTCTGTGGTTGAATTGTAAATAAGTTTGCATCCATCTATTAGTCAAAAAAAAAAAAATGGTTAGTCTAGTGCACGAAGTTCTCGTCAATGCGGAGTCTCGAAGAAGGGTGTTGTACGTAGTTTTATCTTGCATTGGAAAAGACTATTTTTGAGACTCGAACCCGTGACCTTTAGATTACATGGCAACAACTTTACTATTGTGTTAATGCTCCCCTTCATCTATTAGTAATTGATGGGAATATCATAATAGAATAAAGAATGAATGGTTGAAATGAAGATATCTTGTGTGGTTGTCCTCTGCCAGTTAGGCTAGAAAGAAAAATTTTACATGGTGCAGTAGGACTAGCCAGCCTTTATGGATTAAACTGTTGAGCAATTACATAACAATACATACAAAAAGTTATTGTAGCTTAGATGATAATAATGTGTGAGTTCACAGAAATAATTAGACAAAAATGCTTTTTGGGAGGGATTAGGTATAGCTTTAATTCTGAAATGGGAAAAATAGGTTTAGATGTTTGGGCATGCTCACAGATAATCAGTAGTTTCTATGATCACACGAGTTGAATTGGAGATGAAGATGTAAGGTGTAAGAGGAGAATATCGGAACTCTGTCTAAAGTAAAAAGATACTAATTTAACTATTTTAAATACTGATAGTGATATAGCTTTTCACAGAGCATAATGGAGTGATAAGTTGGAACTAACCTTAAATAGTTGAGGTGATAGGCAACTTGATGATCATGATGATGGTGGTGCAGTGATAATGATTGAGCTGGTAAATCATTCAGTGTCAATGTGTCCTAGTGTTATAATTGGAATTCAACAGTGGTTTGAATGGGTAGCAAACAAGTGAACATTTGCATACACATTGTCCAATTTAAGAATATAAAAAAAATTTGGGCATAAGCAAGGTTGGACTAGAGTTTCTCATATTTGACATTTACTGTGTGAAAATCCAAAAATAGCTGTTACTCTCAAACTGTTGTCTCCAAAGAGAAGAAATGATAGTGATAACTCTCTTCTTTTCCAAACACTCTTTTTCAATATCTAATGTTTTCCATGAATGAATCACCCAAAATCATTTTCATAGTTGTGTACTTCACACCTTCCTGATGAAATTCAAATGTTTCTGAGATCTCTGCTATATAATATTCTTCAACCGATGCTCATCTTCATTTGTTGTCTTGGGTATGAGTGTATACTGCGTGAGCTAATTATGGCTCTTACATGTCTTCTGTCATTTCCTCAATGAAACCATTTTTCTACTCTAATGGAATTTCCTAGCAATTAGGAGCTTACTTGGGCATGTTTTGAGCTGAACACGTATACTGATATAAATTTAACAATTCTTTTTGCATTTTATAAGTGCGCCATCAAGATTAAACTTTATTGATCCTCTTGAAAGTTAATTTTTAAGAACTGTTAAAATGGGTTACAAAAATTCTGCAGAGTCATTATCCAGGAGTTCTCAGGGGTTCAAATTATAAAGCTCTATGTCTTCTCTTGGAACATTGAAGACTATGGTTCCAGAAATATATGTTCTACGTTGGGAAATCAAATATTAAATGTAAAGCCAATCAATAATAAGTAACTCACTTCAAGTATCGCTAGTTCTCTTGGTGCTAAATTTGAGTTGCTTATTTTTGCATTTAACACTATTTAGTATTCCGCAATGAAATACATAAGGGCCAACATTTACAAAGCTTTCTTACTGACTTGGGTTTTTAGTTGAATATGTGTTTTAAATTGTTTAACAAAATGATATTCTTTCTTCTAGGTTCTGTGATAAGTTATAGAAACCATGTCATGTGTCATCATTTTCTCAACTCAACCGGTTTGGCTTCTAGACGGAACATGAAACTGATTTTAGGTCAAACATTCATCCTTACTCAGAAACAAAAGAATCAGAAGGTAAATCCACAATATTCTGTATTTTTTTTATCTCACTTCAATTAACATTTTATATTTGTCTTAGGTTCTATCGTATCAAAAGAAAGAAGCTTCAATTCTAGCTGAAGGGTATGATACTTTGAGCAAGTCATTGGGTACTTGTATTCGATACAAATGTTATGACTCAAACTTGGATACTAGTATTCAATGCAAGTGGTGATATAAATGTGACATGATTATTTTTAAAAACTTGTAAATGTGTGATGCAACACCACGAACACCTGAACTGAAAGAGAAAAATATTATTAATTGAAAAATGATTTAATACAAGGGATCCTAAGCCCTTTTATAGGTTGGCAATGAGATCCATTCTATGTAAAAATATGACTTGGTTACTAAAAAAATTTCCCGACACATGCTCTGAATAAATTCAAATAATTAAAAATAAATAAATTAACAAAATTTTCTAAACTAAACAAGAGCATGGAGATGGTAGATAAAGAGTTCAATTATCCATGCCAATCATTGCAGTTCAATTTTCACCTCTCTGGTTTTGTCTGTATATATATGTATGTGTGTGTAATTTACTTTCTTTTATGTTAAGTGTGTATATATAATTTACTTTATTTTGTGTCAAGTGTGTACGCACTATGGTGTTTAAAGACTAACTCTCTTCCATTGTTATGGTGGGAGTTTCGTGCACCAGATTGCTTTTTCTCTTCCATTGTTATATTTGATATAAGGTTGCTGGTTCTTTTGTAAGTTTGGGTTGTCACTATACAATGGAAGTAAAGGCAAGGTTATTAATTCTTCTATAAGAAGATCCTTACAATTTGAGTGTTGCTTTTGTTGACACGGCAGGTCCATTGAAAAGGTATATGAATCCTTGGCTGAAAGACTTTGTTCATCTCTTGAAAAGGTTCAAGGGCTAAATTCAAAGTAGGTTATTGATCCTTTTGTTATTATTAAATTATCGCTTGGTGATAAATCAGTTTGTTGAGTGACTATGCAATATACACACAGTTTTATTGTATATAAAAGAGGTGTCAGTCCATACAAATCCAGACTAGAATTTTGACATTGTAATAAATCTTGTACGGTCTTTTGTTCTGCTGACAAATCTATGCATGAATTTCAATCTTGCAAGAAACCTGTTCCATTTTTTATTTGCTCCTTAACTTGCCTTAGAAAGTGATTTCATTGGAATTGACTTACCCAAGCAACATGAGGCAAGGTTTGAGTGCCTCAAAATTGAAATCACTATACTACTATTAGAACTACCACCAAGATTCCACATTTAGTAACATCAACAATATTGGTAAATTCAGATTTAATTCATTAATCTCTCTAGGTTTTGTGTGGACCCTTATAAAGCTAAATATGACTATTGACAATAATTATTTTGGGAAAAATCTCTATATATGGAATCACTAAACAACATAAGTGTGCTTAACAAAAATTTAATGGGCTAGAAGAACTAATATATTGTTGGTTGTTGTAAAAAATTAGTTAAATTTTCATTGATCATTGTTGGTGCAAATAAGATTCACATATCTCCACAATGACATGATATTATCTACTTTGGGCCTAAGCCCTATGGTTTTATTTTTGGACTTTACCCAAAAGGTCACATACCAATGGAGATATTTTTTCATCTTATAAGTATATGATTTTTTTCATGTCTTATCAATATGGGACTTTGATTGTATTCTCAATACTCCCAACAATCTCCTTCTCAAACGAAGGACCACATTGGGCCCTCTCAAACCTATCCATTCTCAAAGGACTTTCTATGCTTGATGTTCGATCCTCAATCCATCAGGTCTTCCTGCCAACTGTTTGATCCTCCTAACCAAGCTAGACTTCCACTAGTTGTCTGGTTCTTCTGACCTAACTGGATTTCCTACCAGTTGTCCGGTCTTCCTGACCCAACTGGACTTCCTAGCTGATGTCTGGTTCTCTTGATCCGGACATAAGAGCTCCACTTCCTTCGTTCGAAGTGCACGACTTGACATGGAACATGACTCTGATACCAATTGTCGGTACAAATAAGATTCACATATCTCCACAATGACATGATATTATCCACTTTGGATCAAAATTCTCATGGTTTTATTTTTGGGCTTTATCCAAAAGGTTTCATACCAATGGAGATATTTTTTCATCTTATAAGCATATGATCTTTTTCATATCCTACCAATATAAGACTTTGATTGTATTCTCAATACTGACAACAATCATAATGTTTAGTATAACCCATTACTACTGTAGAACAAATCTGAAGGTATTATTTTACCAACAAAGCAATCAACTGCCGCTCCATCTCATTTCCTTGATTTATGGGGTGACAAAATGTAAGAAGTAGTTGTGGTATTATTGAAATGGAGAAAGATCAATGCCCCCAGGTAGTGCCCTCTACCTATGTTTATTAATCATTAATGTAAAATTACAAGTAGATCTGTAGGATTAGTATGATATGGTATTTAGATTTAGGTTCTTAAGTCTATAACCTTCATCCTTGTTCTAGTTTTAAAATATTATTGAGACTTACACTTTGCAAATATATTCAATTCTAGGACTCTTCAGGATTTGGTTTATAGATTTGCTAATTAATCATTAGAGTTGTGAAACAAGTTAGCTTACAACAATTTGATTCTTGCACTACTAAGAGATTAGATTATCTTCTAGTTGAACATAGTAACCTTATATAAATTGTTTATTTGCGGGTCAATATTGAATTATGATATGCTCCCACAAAGCTTATAAAATTTAATGTGATAATCAAGCTATTTGATCCAAATGAGTATGTATGTTGCTAAGTCCATTATCTTCTTTTCTTTCTATGTGACTCACCTATGACAAGCTACTTGCTTTTCTAAGAGGATAAATCACTTCCTGTAAAAGCATCATTATTTGATATGGACAATTTATTTGAGGGAGAACGTATCAAATCTATCTACGTTAGTGTACCTAATAATTAGAATTATAACCTTTATTATGAAACAAGAGACCTTTTCTTGAATCATTCTTAAGGTGCTGTAGAATTTGAATCATTCTTAAAGTACCATAGAATTTTAAAGGCTGTCTCTCCTTGAGCAAAAAATCCTTGAGGCTGCTCCAGTGACATCACCGTAAAAGAAGAAATTCTTAATTTCAATGTGATGAAGAACCTAATATTATTAGACAACTTTAAGGTGAGAAAGAGTGAAATTGAAATAATGCTGGTCACTGGTCATGAGAGAAAAGTTAAGGATCAGCACTAAGGGGATGAGATTATAATTAGCTTGAATTCATCTTGGATTGCTTTGAAGCATACCAAGACATGTCTTGGCATAGTATGGTGCCCAAACTGTTTCATTCTTGTTGGAATTGAAACTTTGACATGAATGATACTTTAAACCTTGGCTAGTTTATCTCACATAAAATACTTGGTTTGCATAGCACAAACTTTCTAGGTCATATGCAAAGAATCTGAATCTTAAGGCGCTGTTGACATATGTATTTTGCTTCAAATTTCATGCTGTAAGTTTCATTTTATTCTTCTTATATTCTTATTCACTATTTAGTTGCATTATGGACTTATACAAGTAAAATTTTCTTGGTTCCAATTTAAGAATTTCAAATTGTCACACCTAGTCAAGGCTACAAGAGTTGTTAGTAAAGGAATTATAATTATACTTTCTTAATTTCATTCAAGGTTGTAGTGAATTTCCTTGATAACTTTTCACGTTGTAGGTATATTGTTGGTTTAGCTGGCCCTCCTGGTGCCGGTAAGACTACTCTAGCCTCAGAAGTAGTTTGCCGCTTAAACAAACTTTGGTCCAAGAGTGTTGTTGAAATGGGTGAGGCTTCACCTCATAAAGTTGCTGTTGTTCTTCCTATGGATGGATTTCATCTCTACCGCTCCCAGCTGGATGCTATGGATGTACGGCTTTGTGTGTTTGATTCAAATTTTTGTTTCTTACTGGTGTTGTTGCATAGAAAATTTTAACATTAAAATGATTTATTTATTTATTGCACTGGTAGAATCCTAAGGAAGCGCATGCACGAAGAGGAGGTTAGGTATCTAATTTAAAAAAAATAATCTCAAGGTTCTGATTACTGAAACATTGACCTTGAATTTGATACAAATAAGCACCATGGACATTCGACCCAGAGCTGCTTTTAAAATGCCTGCATGCTTTACGGAAGGAGGTACTTATGCACCCTTATTCTTGTATCACAACTCTCTAAAGTTATCCAATATGCTCCTTTAAAATAAATCTAGTAACCCTGTGTGATTCATTAGATAGAATCCGTTGTTGCTAAATATATAGTTCTGTGATGCTTTACATGAATATTTTGAAGATAGAACAAATTTTCAGGGACAAACATATGCTCCTTCATTTGATCATGGAGTTGGTGATCCAGTAGAGAACGATGTATTCATAAGACCCGAGTAAGCAATAATATAAACTTGAAACGTTGGGTATCTTTTTGTGAAAGTAAACCACTGAAAGCATGTTATATATGAATCATTGTTGAATATTTGTGTTTTTATTTCACTTGGATTACCCTGCTTATTTTCCCATGTGTATTGGTACTATGTTATGTAGTCAGACTTGTCTATCACACATTATATATGTTTAGCTGGGTTTTGGTACATCTAAGAATAGGATGTCAGTATAACCTGTGTTTCCTCAACGTTTGATTTTGGCTTTGCAGACACAAAATAGTGATCGTTGAAGGGAATTACTTATTCTTAGAAGAAGGTATATGGCAGGATGTTTGTTCCATATTCGACGAGAAATGGTATGTTTGTCCAGAAAAGCTGTGAAACAGATGAATTTCACTTGCATATTAATTGCATAAGTAAGTTGATAAATCAGTCATTTAGGTTTGTGATTTTCTTGTTGCTCACATAATGCTGAGGCTAATTTTGTTGGAGACACCTCTTGCTTGTCCTGTAGTATGAAATCAGAAAAGCTTTCAATTGTTTTGTGGAGGAGGCAACATGGTTCACAATCTTGGCATGGTGTGCTACAAGCATTGATAATATCAAGGAAATTGATTATATATGAAGTGATGCACTTTCAAATGGAACTGTTGTGCAAGTTCAAAATTGGACGTGTGAGTTCAAAATTGGAACTGTTGTGCATTAGTGCGAATGAATAGAGGCCTGCACTTAGTGTAGGAAGAGGTAGAATTGAAAAATTGGTTTCAAAAAGAGGGGTTTGCAAAATAAATCGGGGGTTTGGGGAGGGGGGTGGATTTGACATATTTAATCGTTGAGAATTGCTCTTTTCCTTTTTGCAGAGAAGATTAGAAAGTACAGTAACAATTTACTTGCATTATTAACAAAATTGCAGTAGTGGGTGCGTGATTGGTTTTTTGTTTGATTGAGAGAGAGAATGATGGAAGAAGAGTGCATTGAGATTTTTTGGTGGTTGTGTGTGGGTTTGAGGTACCTGCCCCAAATGAGTATAACATGAGACTCTTGCATTAGTGCTTTCCTCTTCTAGACATTGTGCCAACATATTCTAGATAGAGATTTTTGAGGAGTTGCAAAGGTCCCTATGAGGATGTTAGGGGATTGGGATGATGGATGACTTTAATAACTTGTTAGAGACACAACAAATTGAAACCACAGGTGATGATATCTATCGTTGTTTGAATTGTAGAAAATTGATCTTCCTAGAAGAGGGATTGGGAGAATAAAACTTGTAATAAAATTTAAAACTTGCTTGATTATTGGTATTTAAAATTTAAAAAATACCTATATGTGCCACCAGATTCTTTTATTGAGCCCTTGTAATAAAATTTGACCTATCATAAAATAACTCTTTCTAATTCCTTGGTTCACTGGATCTTGAATTGATGTTAGAATTAATTATGATTCTTTGAAATATGATTTAAAGTGCATATAATAATACAATTTTTCACTGCTTATGGAGCCAACAAAAAGGATAGTCAAACTCCCGTCATGCGAGGTTCCGGAGAAGGATTTATTGTATGCAGTCTTATCCTATTTTGCAAGAGACTATTTTCAAGACTCGAACTCGTGACCTCTACTGTTGCTTATGGAGCCAACACTGGAAACAAATTTATACCCCTTTTTTTTATTCAGTTAACTTCTCTGATAGGTGGACCTAGAACTTTCATTTACTTCCTATATTAGCTAAGTATTACTTAAATGTAAAGTCTATCTTTGAACAACCATTGTCACAACACAACCTTAGCCTTGTTATTATAGCTAAATTCTTTGTTGAATAACTTCAAAATGAGCCTATCGACTAGATTCTTTTTTCTGCAAGGTTTATCGACATTGACATTGACATTTCAATGAAACGGGTCCTTAAAAGGCATATCTCTACAGGTTAGTTATTTAGATGAATTCATTCTTTATTCAGTGATAATGATACATATCTTTTCATGTCGCTTATATTTTGTTCAGGAAAAGAGCCAGATGTCGCTAAATGGCGGGTAAGAGTATAGTTCTTCAGATATTGCTTTTAATCTTTTCTCCTAATTTGTTGACTGAAAACTTGAGGAGCTTGTGAAAGCAATTTAAGGTGCAAGAACAGGCCTGTCTTCTCTTTAGATGCATGACCATATGACACTTAAGCAACTTAAATTAGCTAGAGAATTGTTGGTGCCAGTTCTCAATTTTTATTCAGGATGGACAGAGTAGATAAGCAAATTGATCAATGCAATGAAAATAGTTTGAATAATTTGAACTCATTAGTGATATTGTTGCATCAATCTCTATAGAGGTATGAGATTCATGCAGTCAATTTAAATACTTGGGACAAATACAGCTTAATGATGATGTAACTAAGATGCTGGCTTTTAGTCATCTCATCAATCCAGCTCTTTATAGATCTTTAGATGCGAAATTGGTATCCATTCCTCTTCTCATTTGAAATCTATGCAAAAACCTTGATATTTGATATTCTAAATAAGTCTGTGAGTGCAAATAGGTTGTTAAAAGATTTTTTTTTTGACGATGCAGGTAAAATTATCCAGTAATTCCAAGGGTCCATAAGTGGATGATAAGTTCATTTTGAGATGAACAATAGTGGGAATAGAGTTTAATATGTGATTTGAGTCTAGTCATAAATTTGACAACCACATTGCATGAGAAAGAGAGGAACAGGAGAAGGATCAGTAGAGGAGAGAGAGGAAGTATAAATAATTCCTTGTTCTCTTAAAAACTCCACTAAATCGACGTATATGATTAAACCGAATTATCCCAAATGTAAACTTGATGGAGCCTCAAAGTGTCCAAAATGAGTCCAAATAGAACCCATCTTGAGCTCGCATGATTCTAACCCCCATAACTACTCGATGAGCTCCACCTAAACCTATGTCGACTTCAGTTCGAAACTCAAAATAGTGGTTCGGTTCACCTTAATTAGTAATCTAAAATATTTGAAAAATTAATTCAAAATGTGAAAATTTTAAATACAATAAAATTTAGGATCTAATAGAGGGTGAGGTAAGAAGTGAATTTAGATATTCTTAAGAGATGATAACAACAAAAGCACAACACATGTGGAGCATCCGGGTCGACAAGGTGTGGAGCTTATCGCAAAGCGGTGTGGAGTACCTAGCAGTTTCCACCTACGCACGAGTGGATGGGTTATATACAAGTTTGAGTCTAAGGCGGATCGAGATCATATTTTACTTGGTTGCCCATATTTCATGTTCGGTATACCTCTATTATTGAAGCACATGCCGAGATGTTTCTTGTTTGGGGAGGATGGACGACATATTCCGGTGTGGGTGCAAATTAATGGGATTCCGTCGGATTGTTGGACGCAACGAGTTCTTAGTTTGATTGGCTCGGAGATTGGGTAGCCGCTATACACGAGCAAGATGACATGCATCAGCGAGAGGATCTCCTTTGCTCGACTCCTGGTGGAGGTTGACGTGATGGGGCAATGGGTATACAAGGTGTCGGTGGATTTGCCCACTAGATCTAGAGTTGACATATCTATTGTGTATGACATGATGGAGGACTACTGTGGAGTTTGCTAACGACTAGGCCACAAGCAAGGGATATGCAGAGTGGATATGGCTAGGGGAGAGGACACGATGGGGGATGCCCCTGTGTCGCAGGCTGGACAGGGAGGGACAACCACTGCCCAAGGTGGATCAGCTATGACGGAGATCGCCGTGCAGGGCCTGGCGGGGGAGCGGACATGTCTCTCCTGTGTTCGACGATGGTATCACACGCGATCAGGTCGACATATATGCACACATAGCATGGCAGAGGGGGTTCTTGAGGTTGCAGATGTTGTTGTGACATTGACTGTCATTGAGATGCCAACACCCATTGCCACAACGCCTACTCATGGTGTACATATGAGGAAGTGACCCATGGTCAGGCAAGATGCAGACAGTTCGCAGCTGCCCCCAGGTAGGGCACAGGTAGTCCCTAGGCTAGGCGCCAGCATGCCATGGGTAGGGCCCTGGCAGGGTATCGATAGGACACATGCAACCCCCAACCAGGGCCTTCCCTCATGTTGGTAGGCCATGTGCTGGGTGGAGGCAGCTTGCATGCATGCTAACCGGTGCAACAACATGAAAGGGTAGATAATGCCCTGCGGAGGGCAGACAACAATATACAACATGGTGCAAGCAACCCCCATGCTAGGCAGCATTAGGCACAGATCGACAATCCCCTTCGGTGGATGGTTGCACGGTGGACACATGCACGACAAGGAGCGTGACGCTGGGTTTTTCGAACACCAGTGCGCATGCTGATGGAGCGTGCAGTGGCCAAATTGCCCCCAACCTCCGCCACTATTGGGGAGGTGGTTTGGCAGCCGGTGTGGAATGGCCAACGGCAAGCGCGAGTAGCCTATACGCATCGCTCATGAAGGTGGTCACTTGGAACATAAGAGCCTTGCACAAGCCCCTTAAGCATTGAGAGAGAGAGAGAGAGAGAGAGAGAGAGAGGGGGGGGGGGGGGGGTGCAACACCTCCTCAAGAGCAAGAATATTCAAGTATTGCCCTTGTTAGAAACAAAACTTACGAAGGACTGTCTTGCTTCCATTGTGCGACATCGCTTTGTGGGTATAGAATTGGCTAATAATTTTGGCTTTTCTAATCATGGACACATCTTGCTTCTTTGGGACTCGCAGAGGGTTTCTATAGTGGTTCTTGAGACCACAGAGCAATTCATTCATTGTCGTCTTCAATGCCTCATCACAAAGCAGAGTTTCTTGCCTACCTTTGTCTATGGGCTTCATTCGATTATCACCCGACGACCACTTTGGAGAGCTCTCACATGCCTTGGTGAGAGCATATTAGAACCTTGGTTTCTCATGGGGGACTTCAACTCCTTATTGTCTATTAATGACAAAGAGGGTGGATAACCGGTCACGAACTATGAGATGTGAGATTTTGGCCTTTTTTGCAAGCTTGTGGCCTAGTGGACCTCCATTCCATTGTTTGTCGCCCAACATGGATGAATGGTACGATCTCTTGTAAACTTAATCATGCTTTATTTAATTCTCATTGGCTATTAGTGGACTACGATAGCTTTGTGGGGTTCACATCTCCCAGTTACCTCTCAGATCATTCATGTTGCATCGTGTCCATCTTGGTGAGGGGTCGTGTCCCCACACGACCTTTCAAGTTCTACAATATGTGGGCATTGCATGGCGACTTCCACAACCTAGTGGAAGCTTCTTGGGGTGAGCCGGTCCTCGGCTACGCTCAATTTGCCCTTAAAGCCAAGCTTACAAGGCTTAAGGGTCGATTGAGAGAGCTTGATCGACTTCATTTCACCCACATCTCAAAGCGGGCGAAACGGGCAAAGGAGGAGCTAGAGGAGGTGCAACGGACACTGCTTAGTGGGGCGGACAATGGTTCTTGCACAGGGAAAGGGGGGCATGGGCAGCGGCCCACAGGGGACAAATGACACCATGCAAGGGTAGGCAGATAGCACCTTGCGGACCGCTGGTAGAGTGAGCAGACAGTGCTCTGCGGGGTAGCACGGAGTGCAAGCAGTGCCCTACTCGGGGCGGGGGCGGTGTAAGCATTAGCCTGCGAGGGCCAGATGGCGCCTTGTGGGGCCAGACGGCACCTTGCAAGGAGCGGACAGTGCCCCGCGAGGGGCAGACAACACCATCCAGGCAGTGCAACACCTTGTAGGGTGCCGCCACGACGAGATGCCTGCGGGCATAGTGCGTGGCGCGCCCCACGGGGGGTAGATAGTGGCTCGCGGGGGGCCAAATGACGCCTTGCAAGAAGCGGACAATGTCTTGGGGCCAGAGTACGATGAGTTGAGACGTCGGGCCACATTGCTTGTGGATGTAGAATGCATGTTTTATTAGCAGTGGGTTAAGGCTGCATACCTCAAGGGCAGTGATCGTTGCACCCGGTTCTTCCATGACATAATCAAACAAAACAACAAGCGGAGCACCATTGTGACCATCACGATGCCATCCGGGGAGCAGATGACTAGCTTGGACGAGGTTGTAGCACAGTTTGTGGACCATTTCTGTAGGTTGTTAGGCATGACAGATCCATGTTGACTGTTGGACAGTGCGACCTTACCTGGTTAGCAACTCACAACGGCTCAAGCGACTGATCTATGCAAGCCAGTCAATGTGAAGGACATTCGAGTAGCTTTGTTTGACATCGTCGGGGGGGGGACACTGAGGCCAGACGGATACAACTCCAAATTCTTTACCTCCACTTGGGACACGATGGTTGCCGATTTCACCTCTGCAGTGCAGGAATTCTTTTGCACCAGGAGATTGCTGAAGCAATGGAACCATACATTGATAGCTTTGGTTTCTGAAATCTGACCATGCACCGACGGTGAATGATTATCGGTCTATCTCATGTTGCATGGTATTCTATAGGGTGATCTTGAAGATACTTGTCTAGCGGCTAGCGGAGGTCATTGACACATTATTAGACCTGACATAGGTTAGCTTTCATTCGAGATCGCTCTATTAGTGAGAATATTCATCTTGCACAGGAGCTCCTGCAGAAGTATGCCCGCAAGCGGGTTTCCCCACG
This sequence comes from Wurfbainia villosa, assembly GCA_025175895.1. Taxonomy (NCBI): domain Eukaryota; kingdom Viridiplantae; phylum Streptophyta; class Magnoliopsida; order Zingiberales; family Zingiberaceae; genus Wurfbainia; species Wurfbainia villosa. Next base: position 114,148,788 of record CM045993.1, read on the forward strand.
ATGTATGATTAAGATGGACCTCCGAAAGGCTTTCGACACCATGGACTGGTGTTTTCTTTTGGCGGCTCTTGTTGGTTATGATTTTCTCCAACAATTCAATGATTGAATTCTTGAATGTGTCTCCACCGTTACCTATTCGGTTAGCCTCAATGGTGGCTTGCATGAGTTTTTCTATGACCGACGCAGATTTAGGCAAGAGGACCCCCTCTCTCCCTTCCTCTTTGGTTTGTGCTTGGAGGTTTTCTCGAGGCATTTGATGGCGGCATCACACCGGTTGGACTTTTATTTTCATCCGATGTGTGCGGTGGCCCCATGTCACTCACCTTGTATATGCCGATGATCTCTTGATATTTGCACGGGCAGACTTCCAATCTCACGACGATTTCATGGTGTTTGGAGATATGGTGGGGTTGCGGGTCAACCCCCTCAAGATCAACTTATACATGACTGACGTGGATGATAGGGAGAAGATGGAGCTCCTCCGGATCCTGAGTTTTCAAGAAGGTACCTTTCCCTTTCAGTATCTTGGTATTCCATTGGTGGTGAAGAAGCTCCGGATCTCAAACTACGGTCCTCTTTTTGACGCTCTCACCTGCAAGGTCTCTTCGTGGCCCAAACATACACTCTTATGTGGGATGGATGGAGCTTGTCCGTTCCATGTTACAAGGAGTGGAGTGTTATTGGTTTTCCATCCTCTCAGTTCCTTGTGGAGTGGTGGATAAGCTCTATGACATATGTCGTTCATTTATATAGTCCACCAAGCACGCGCCGATCTATTGGGCCACACTATGCCTTCCCAAGGAGGACGGAGGATACACAATGCGTGATTTGCCAGCTTGGAATGTTGCCCTACCGTGCAGGAAACTTTAGAGCATACAAACCAAGGTGGACTCCCTTTGGGTACGGTGGATTCATTATGTTTGCCTCAAGCAAGCAGACTTCTAGCATTGGACGGACAAGACAACGGATTTGCCATTGATCAAGAAGTTGGTCCAGCTCAGGGACCAGGTCATTGTGCGTGCAGACAGCCATGGGACAAGATGCACGTGTGGCTAGGCATACGACCCACAGTATAATAATGGATTGCTACGCTCATGATTATCTATTAGTTGATAAAGGTATAACTCTACACAAAGCTATTGGTTCAGATGATGAGTAAATGGTTTATCAGACCCGTGTTCAAGATAGCTTTTGTTTGATGATTTATCGACATCCCATTTTGTAAACTAGAATCAGCAATTTACAGTGGCATGGGTCGATTCCGAAGGAGATCTAAAATTCTTTCTTGGATTCAGATGACCTCCACGCGTCTTGGCTATCACATCAAAATCCATAGGGTTTTTCATGATTTATCTTTCTCACAATAGTCATGGAACAGATCGATGAAGCCGCTAGATTGATAGTTTTAATCTTTTACAGAGCAGCCTACAAGATCATACCTGTAACTTCACAAGGCAATGTAGGTTTAATATAATGCCCAGTTTACATTGCGGTTGTCATTCATACATCGAAAAAGGTAACACTGGATGTTTAGTTCAAATCCAGTGACAATATTTATACTCCCACGAAAAACAAAACTGTCGTTCTAAGCAAACTATGCTAATCCTGATTTCGTCAGCATTATGTGATGTTTTGCATATATATTTTCTTTTTTCATATTTAAACATAGTTGCTTTATTCCTATCTTGTAGACATTGTCTACCTATCAATTACCACAACCAACAATTTAGGAGAATTTGTCTCTATTTGCTCTTATATATTGATCTTTCCATTTTCTTATTCTGTGTTGAATCAGATCGAGCATAATGATCGGCCAAATGCAGAGCTCATAATGCGATCGAAGAAAAATGCAGATCTTGTAATAAGGTCAGTGGACTTCTAATGCAAGTTTTATGTATTTATCACAATAAAATAAGCTAAATATGCCAGGAATTTTTATCAAAATTTCCTATGTGTTGATTGCATTGTATCTGTAGTCATAAATTTGTATCGAGTTTTTTATTTTATTCCTTTTCATTTTTTTCCCACATATATATTTTTATTTATAGCTATTTGTTGCTGAAAATACTAGCATTTCTGAAGATTGGAGATATTGTCATGGTTTTTAAATCCCATTTCTCCATTTGATGAGCCTAAAAAGGGTTCTTGAATTTCAATAGAGACGAATATTTTAAAGGTCAATTTTTGAGGATGCATAAGCGATGTTTCAAATTTATTAAGTAGATAAATCATAAGTAGATAAAAGGATAGTTTGGTGAATGAAGTTTTCGCCGTGTGAGGTACTAAGGATAGTTCGATGCACGAGATTATTTCCAGAATTTGAAATTTTATTATTAAAGTTCCCCTTCATATGAAAATCAAGAGAGCGTCTATTATAAAAAAAGGTGCTATTCTATTAATTTGGGATAATTTAAATAACACACATGAAATATTTTACATTAGTGTATTGCTTGGAAGATGGGAGTAATTGACATGAAGGTTGATTATCTTTTAAACCATAATTTCTTATACTTGTCATGTAAATAAGAGGGAAAAAAATAGAAAAATTACGCAAGAAATTTATATTTGAATGAAAAATCACTTTGGTTTTAAATGAACAGTCACTAATGTGACACTTTTGTTTTCAAGTAATTAGGTTTTGCATTATTCTCTAGAAATAAGAAATAAATGAATAGAAAATTAATTTGATTGAAAATTCTTATAATTTCTTTTTAGTTAGTTACTTCTTCCCTTCTTTCCCATCTGTCTCCAAGTAGTTCATTGTCATCTTCAACAAGCAACCCTACTTTGCGATTGAAGTTGATGATGTACCATTTACTTCCCAAGTTTGATGCCCACAATGTCATATTCCTCGTCGAGAACGAGAATCGGTGCCTCGAGTAGTTTTTTTCCCTCCCTCGACGAATGGCCAAATTTGGTGTTCTTTTAACTCCTTAATTTGGAAAATGAAGTTTCCTAAGTACAATTACTTACTTTTCTATGTTTTTTTTTTTTTAAATAGAATGTCGCGCACAACCTTGGCTCTTGCTTGACGCGAAGGACTTTATTGGACATGGTTGGGAACACCTTGTTGCTAAGGATTGCTTAAGTGTTGGTTCATGGAGTATATTGCTCTCTCGATGGACCATCGGTGAGGTTAGAGATGACGATTGGCCAAACAACAATGTCTCTTTGTGCATCGTGACGACAATGGTGAAGCTCTCGTGTATATAAGAATGAATGTAGCGAATGAAGCTTCATTTGCACAATGAAACAAGTATTATCTATTTTTCTTACTAGTTTTCTCGTAGCATGGAGGTGCTAGTGCATGGAAGAAAGAGAGAATGTCGAATACCCGATAGGGACTTCTCGTAGCAAGGAGGTGCTAGTGTAAAGAAGAAAGATTGATTATATATCGAATATCTAATAGGGGGAATTAACAATGGTGACATGGAGAGTGAGAGAGAGAGTTAGGTCTCATGTAATTTAATCTTTTGATTTAAATTGTTAAGACTTTTGAATAAATTAGGAATTAATTTCTACCTTTTTTTCAACTAACTTTAATTTAACAATTTATTGGTTTAAAAATATTTTAAACCTTTTATAATTGTATTGCTCATGTAAAATTATATTCAAAATTTGAATAACAAACTTTTAATTAATTTTAATTGTCTCCTCTAATTTTTAATTCACAAATTAACTTTTAATTTTGTAATTAAATTCTTCAATTTAATTAAATAAAATAATTCTTAATTAATTCCAATTATATTTCATTATTTTACTAAAATAATTTAATATTAATCATAGGTTAATTAATTAAAAGAATTAACTATTCTCAAGGTATAATAAGGATAGTGTACCGAAGAGATTAATTTAGATGCACAAGTCTTGATTGACTTTAATAAAGCATCAAGACTATTCATTATTCTACAAGTGATGTCCTCATGGAGATGACGTGATGGTTAAAATACGGTGGAGCTTGCGGATAAAATAAGGATCAATTCCAGAGGAGGTCTAAAATTCTTTCCTGAATTCAGATGACTCCCACATGTCTTGACCACCATATCAAAGTTCATAGAGCCCTTTGTGATTTACCTTTCTCACAATGGTCATAGGACAGGTCGGTGGGAGTCACTAGGTTGACGGATTTCAACCTTTTACGGATTCTACAAGCAATGAATTCCCAACGACAATTAAGGATGACAATTTCCTCCGAATCCAATGATGGATTTAATATCTGACCCGAATAGAGAAGAATATGGAGGGATTTTTTAGACCCGTTTAAATAATTGGATAATTGAGTACGGAGATTTTCATATTTGTATACGAAGACGAGCCTCATAGAATCCTACTTATATCCTACCTGAATATCCGATTAAATTATTAGTATTGAGATAAATTATTTTTAATATTTTATTATTTTTTCTATACATTTAATTTACTAAAAAAAATTTATTGTTCTTTTAAGAATTTGATAAATATCTATTACTTCAACTAAACAATTCAAATTTGGAAAAAAAAAATATATAATTGTAGATAATAATAGGATATTTGGATAGAGTATATATATCTGATTCTCCGACAGATATGGAGATGAGGATGAAAATTGAATATCTGACATGGATGAAGATGAATATAATAAATGAGAATGATGATGAAGGATACGTGAATCTCTGTACGGCTAGCAACAAATCCAATTGTAAATGTATATGAAATTCTTTTAAGGGTTCAATCTACAAATGTATCCTCTTACAAGATAACAATAGCAATCTCAAGTTTAAGATCCATCACATCAATTTTGGATGAGATCACCAAAAACATTAGATAGCATATACTAAATGAGTTCATATGGCAAGTTAAGTTCAGTGAGTTATTCTCCAAAATTCCACCTACATATTTGTTTAGGCATTGGCACACATACAAGACATAAGATCACCTACTCCTACAAATTGCTATGACCAAGCTCATTCGATAGTATATGTAGGCGAGTGAAGTCTAAGCAGGTCTAGAATAATTGGATGTTGAGCAAGAAAAGCCTAGATAGATTGAGATCAATCGAATATCAGGTGGAGTGAGAGTGCATCTTAGTGAGGTCTGAAATTAAAGTATCAATTGGTTGATAAACTCTAAATCCTGAGTTTTGGGATTTAAAGAAGTTTACAAGGGGTCTCGAGTATGATCAGTCGATTGATAAATTTCACTAGTTAATTGATGGATCTGATTAGTCCACTAGTGTTACGATAGCAGAGCACCGAAGGTTTTGTAGTTGGCTACGAGACTCGATTGAATATATTCTAATCGACTGATGATGAATGACAATCGACTGATGCTAACGTGAATAGAGTCGTTAAATTGACAGGTAAAAGTAATATTCGAATTCATAGTGGAGCAATCGATTGAGGGCAAAAAGGCAATCGACTAATCGGAGTAAATCAATCTGATAACAACCCTATAAAAGAGGATTTCGTGTAGATTTGGAGAAGCTGATTCTTGAAGACTTTGAATGAGAAGTGTTGCTACATTCTAGAACTTCTAGGGTATTCTAAAGCAATAAAACTATAAGTAAAGATCTCATTGTGTAAATTATTATTTTCTTTGTATTCCATTTTTCTTTCATTATATCATTGTATTTGGTCGCATGTACTTATAAAGAACAGATTGTAAAAGGTTTCTTTGCTTCTATAAGGTATCCGACAAAGAAAAAGGATAATGGATATATCGCTAGAACTAGACAGTAGGGTAGGAATTGGGGGTGCCGAACTATGTAAAAAATCTAAATTTGTTGCGCTTGTGTTTTCTATTTTATACTTTGTTTTGGATGCAGATTAACATCTTGTAGATGAGTACATTGAGCGACGATCAAATCACAAATGTTATTCACCTCTCTTCTAGTGACGTCAAGGTCCTAACAAAAATCACTTGGTTGATCTTGACCAATTGGTGTGATTAGACTAACAATCTCTCCAATAACGTAATCTCCTAAATATTAATCACTTGGTTAAACTTGACCACTTTGAGCATAATTGTACCAATAGAGACTTAGTAGATGAAGAAATCCAAGAGGTGTTGAAAGAAGGAAAAATCCAAGAGAACCTTAATAGATGGAGAAGACTAATAGGAGTTAACAAGATGGTTGAGTACAGGAGATGTTGACGAGTAAGATTGAAAGGCAAGGCCTCTTGGTAAATGAATACTTGTAATGAGGCTTATAGATAGACTAAGTGAGTCTTGAGAGATCACAAGTGATTTATAATTATGATTTTTGTGTAGAATTTTAGCTCGACAAGCACTCAATTATTAAATATATGTTCTAGGTTGTAGTCAATGAATGAGATTGATCTTGAGCTAAGTTAAAATTGTTGAGCAAATTTAGCTAACTAAAGGAGTTTTTAGTTAATTTAATAGTCAAGTTGGCTCGTTAGTTGACTCATTCATCTTACATGAATGTTAAGTGTGCAAGTGTAAAAAAAACTTTGTAGATGCAACAACAAAAGTACAAAAAAGTTCTCAGTAGGAGTGGAAACTCGACACGAATGAAGTCCTAGTCGGTCAAGGTTAATCGGATGCTAGATAAAGGAAATCCCAGTGGGTGTTGATGAGGATCAGATGCTAGACAAGTTAAGTCTCAATGGGTCAATGATGACTATGTTGGTGCAATCAACCTCAAATCAATGGTGACGAAGCTCAAGTGAGGCTCGAGTTGAGTTTCGATATTTGATAATATGACTATAGGATGATATGAGACATTCGAGGTCATATGAAAGAGAATATTGGTGTAATCACCATTGAGTCAGGATGACTATGATGAGCAACAGGGAGTTGGCAAATGAGAAATCTAAGTGACTCATAGAGGATTGGACACTTGATGGTTGGAAGTCCAATAGGGAATTGACAAAATGTGAAGACCAAATGGGTCAAGATTGACTGGACACTTGGCATGACAAAGAAAATCTAAGCAGGTCAAGGAGAACTGGATACTTAGTGTTGGTGAAGTCCTGGTAGGTCACAGTTGACCGAATGTTAGGTAAAGAAAGTCCAAACATGTCAAGGAGGACCGGATGTTTGGTGAAGTGAAGTCCTGACAAGTTAGAATGACTAGATGCTTGGCAAGTGAAGTCCTGACAGATCAAGGGTGTCCTAATGATAGGCAACTAAAGTCTCAGTAGGTTAAGGATGACCAGATGTTAGGCAAGAGAGATTTCGACTGGTCAAGGGTGATCAGATGCTGGATGAGAAAAGTCTTGGTAGGTTGAGATCAACTAAATACCAGGTGAAACAAGAGTTAGTTTGAAAATAGGCTAAATCTAAGGTATCAGTCGATTGGAAGGTTGACCATTCGATTATTCACTCGTGAGGTACTCAGGATGAGGAATGAACTTGGGCACTTTGGTCGGGGACTTGGGTGCTCGGGTTGTCTTGACTGAGGCCAATTAATTGATGGGTTGATCAGTCGACTGGTATTATGACTCGAGTGCTTGGGAAGCTTCGATGAGTGCTCGGGAAAGACCTGTCGAGTGCTCGGGCAGTCGACTGATGGTGTTCATCAGTCGACTAGTCATGGGTGCTCGAGAAGAAGTTCAGAACTCTGGTGCTTGGGTTGTCATGACTGGGGACAAGTGCTCGAGAGGCGCTCGGGACTCGACGCTCAAGAAGGTGCTCGGGCGCTCAGGAAGTCAGTGTTCGGGATGAGGAACAGAGTTCAGTGCTCAGATAGTTGACTAATGATTGATCAATCAACTGGTGTCGGATGCTTGGGTCGGGTGCTCGGGATGAGAAAGCGAGTGCTTAAGAAGCTCGCGATGGGTGCTCGGGGACAGTTAACTGATATGGTTGATCAGTCGACCGATGACACTGTAGTCGGGCACAAAAGATCAGTGAGATGACTGATGTAGTTGATTAGTCAACTGGTAATACTATAGCCAGGGCACAGAAGGTTGGTGAGTCTACTGACCAGTCAACTGATGCACTGGAATCCAAAGTGGATCATGTCATTGGGGAGGTAGTCGAGCAACGATTGATTAATCATTCGATTAGGGGTAAGACTAGCCGACTAATAGGTAGAAATCGGCTCAATGAGAACCCTTAAGAAGGGGCTTCGTGGTGATTTGAAGATGTCAATTCTTGGTGACTGAGAAGGAGAAGTGTTGCTGCATTCCGGACCTTCTAAGTCATTCCAAAACAACCAAATAGTAATCAAGCTTGCAATCACTTGGGTAGAGTGTTTCATTTGTATTTCGCTTTATGTTCTATTGTATATTTGTATTTGGTTGCATCTTCTCTAAAACTCAAGTTGTAAGAGGTTTCTTTACCTCCATAAGATTTCCGAGAAGAAGAAAGGATAATGGAACTATCATAGGAGCTAGACCATGAAGTAGGAATTGAGGATTCCAAATCACGTAAAAATCCAAGTGTTGTGCTTGTATGTTTTGTTTTGTATATATTTTATTTTCCACAGCATTGACATCTTGTAGACAAGCATGAATACAAATGCAATTAAAGATTGAGTTGAGATGCTATTCACCTTCCCTCTAGCACGTCAAGCTCCTAACAAGTGGTATCAGAGTGAGGTCACTCTTCACCGGACTAATCGCCAAGGGAAGACGAGGAGGCTAGAAAATTAGTAGATCCAAGATCCATCAAGAGCAATGGAGTTTCAAGATGGTTTGGACTCGACACAGGATTTTTGCCTCTCTACGGATTAGGAGGATTTGATCAATAGAGGGTTACAATTGAGGTGTTCTTTTAAATGAAAATGGAAGGATGGTTCGCCTTAATGTAGGGGTTCAAAGCTCCGAAAGATCTTCTGGATGAGTATATATATATATATATATATATACACACACACACACACTACGTGAGTAGTAACCGCCCACGAAGGAGTGCACGTTGTGGCCTCCAGGTGCATGTTACGAACTATCTAAAGGAAGCGTCCAAGTCATTATAAAAGAGGAGGAGACAAAGGAGATAACCAAGGGGAGAATCAAACATAGGTCTATCAGGTTGATATACCCGATGAAGTTTGACATGCTAGATTAGGATATATAGGACAAGAACAAAATGAATCAGTTAGCTAAAGAGGGTCTATTGGGTGCTCGCGCTAAGATTAACTTGTCTATATGTGAACATTATATTATTGGAAAAGCAATTAGGAAATCATTTGATAAGACTATTAGAATTGGTTCTCCATTGCAATTTAATTCATTCGGATGTTTGTGGTTCAATGAATGTAAAAGCTAGGTATGAAGGTTCCTATTTCATTACATTTATTGATGATTTCACTCGTTTCGGTCATGTGTATTTGATTGCTCATAAATTTGAAGCATTGGATTGCTTCATTCATTATGTGAACGAAGTTGAGAATCAGTTGGAACGTAAGATTAAGACCTTACGTACTAACCGTGAAGGTAAATATTTGTTTGATCTGTTCAAAAGGGATTATTAGACAACTGACAATTCCAAGAACTCCGCAGCAAAATGGAATTGCTAAAAGAAGAAATAGAACTTCTTGAAATGGTTAGGTCTATGATGGTTGTCTAATTTGTCAATCTCCTATTGGGGAGATGTATTATTAGCAGTGACCTATATACTTAACAGAGTGTCTTCAAAATTAGTTTCATTTATCCCGTATGAACACTAGACAGGTAAGAAATCAGACTTGAGTAATTTGAGACCCTGGGGGTCAGCTGTCTATGTTCATGAAACTTCTCACAAATATGAAAAACTAGGACCTAGAGGTAAGAAATGCATCTTTATAAGATATTTTGAGACATCCAAAGGTTATTTTTTTATTGATAAGCAATAATATTAAACCATCTCCGAAATAGAATCGAGAGATGTGTATTTTCTCGAAACAGAGTTCAAAGCTAGAGGTGATGTTGATAAGACATTTCCTCTATTTGAGGAGGATGAGATATTATCAGCAAGAGAGGTGTCATAAGGGATGCCTGAACCTAGTCAACCGAGTGAGAGTAATTTGCCTAGTCATGAGTTGACTTTTCAACAATCCAACTTATGAAGAAGTGTTCATAGGATCAAACTTAAAAAGAGATTTGATATTAAGAATGAGACAATGATGATACTCCTAGTTGATAATGATGAATCTTGATCCGTTGAGGAAGCATTGGGATGTAATGTTAGAGAAAAGTGGAAAGCTACAATGGTAGAAGAGATGGAGTCAATGATAAAGAATCAAGTTTGGGATTAAGTCTATCTTCCTCCAGGCCGAAAGGCTATTAGGAATAATGTAGGGGATCGTTGGAACGCTAGAAGGGGGGTGAATAATGTCGTGCTATGCGTCGATAGAATACATTCGCGTTTGTCTCTACAAAACTCATTATGCGCAGCGGAATAATAGAAATAATGCAATAACAAGAAACAAGACAAACACGGACACAAGAATATAACGTGGTTCGGAACCAAACAGTTCCTACTCCACGGATCGAGCTCTAAAGAGCTCTAGCGATGCCAATCACACACCACTATGCAAACACTCCTTCTCGACACAAGTCGGAGGTGGAGAAATCTCTTACAACAGTTTATAACAATAAACTAAATACAACAAACAATTACAATGAAATATAATGCAATACAAGTAAAGAAAATACTTTACGAATGCCTTTGGATTGCTTGCTTTTGGTTGCTTGAAGAATGACCTTGGAGACACTGATTTGCAACAACAAATTGCCCCAAGGATGCTCAAGAACCATTGGTATTTTCCTCCTCCACGAGCTCCTTTTAAAGCTTCTACTTGTGCTGGAAAACGTCGATCAGTCGACTGATCGGGACCATCAGTCGACTGATGTCATTGTTGTCGTGAGACAACGACTAGATCCACGCTGGAAAAATCTAACGGATCCATCATCACCGATCGATTATGACCATCAGGCCGATCGATTAAGCCATCACTCGATCGCTAACCTGAAGGCCGAGTGAGACTCCATTCTGCGGCTCTAAAACCCGAGCATCACCGACTTATCACAAGATCGGGCCGACCGCCGACCAATCACCGATCCGCCCACTGCAATCGATCGCTAGGCCAAATCCCGCAGCCACCGATCGCTATATGGCACCAGTCGACTGACACACCTCAAACATGAGATTTTAGCCCAAGTATGGTTCCCCCATACTTGCAAGATCACCCTTAGCCTAGACCTAAGCCTTCTAGCCACCTCCATCAGCCTCACGCCTCTCGGATCCCTCCAAGTCATCCATGACTTGTTCATCTATTGCGCTAGCCTTCAGGTGCTTCCATCGACTATGTCATGCTAACGGTGTGTACACCGCCAAGGCACATTGGACTTACGCCGCCAACACTCCGCTTGAACTTTATGCCGCCAACCATTGAACTTATGCTGCTAAAACTTCACCCTTGGACTTTACGCCGCCAATATTCCCCTTGGACTTCTCAAATGTCAAGACTCAAGCTTGGACTTTCCCTTGCCAACCCATGTTGGACTTTCCATGCCAAGACCCATGCTTGGACTTTCCTTGTCAACCCATGTTGGACGTTTCATGCCAAAACCCAAGCTTGGACTTTCCTTGTCAATCCATGTTGGACTTTTCATGTCAAGACTCAAGCTTAGACTTTCCCATGACAATCACATTGTCATATGTTTTTGTCGAACATCAAAACATCTCTCGAGCCAAGCTCGAGTCCTGGTCAATCGTGACCTGGGCCGATTGCACCAACAATCTCCCCCTTTTTGATGTTTGACAAAAACCAAACAATCCATTTGAGTTAGATTATCTAACTCAAAACTCCTTACCAATTATCCCAAATTGATAATCCCAAACATTTTCCAAACATTCTCCCCTTTTTTGACTAACATCAAAAAGGTCTTCTCCAAGGAGGTCAATGTCTCATGTCCCAATGAGATCTTACAATTTCCCCCTTGGTCTAAAAATACCTAGGATGTCTACCATCTTCCTAGTGATAAGTCTCATATCACTCAAGAGAGACAATCCTATACACTCTTCCAATTTCTAAATTGGGTCTCTCAAAATCCCATCAATTTTCTCAATTGAGATCATTCTCCCATAACTTCTCCCCTTCAAGAAAAATACATCCATCATCCCAAGATGGATACCTCCCCCTAAAGGCTTGCTCCCCCTTGACCATTGCACCAACAATGTCCTTGGGAAGTCCCTAAGCCAATAAGAACTCTAAACCATCAAAAATAAGGTTCAAAGTTCAAACATAAACTTTTCACACCTTAAATTTGATACATTATCCTAACACCTCTCCTAATCCATATCAAATGGATTTTCACCCTTTATAATGCTTCCCAAAGCATATCCTAGGGTTAGAAGTGGTTAGGGACCTTAACCGCAGTTGAACACGGGCTAAAACAAACCTTGTTTTCTCAAAATCAGCATTGACAGTCGACTCTCTCAGATACCACGATCACACCATTATCGATCATACAAATTTTCAAATTTCAATTATCAGAAATGGATTTTGGAAATTCATAAATAATTATATGTATATCAAAAAATCGTGAAAATTCATACGTATAATACTTATGACTAATACAATGAGTGAAAAATGATAGAAAAATATTTTACCTATAAAATATCGAAATTGATACAAAATTCAAAAGTGAAGAAAACTTCTAAGTTTTGGCTCACTTTGTATCAATCTCATCAATGGTGATTGCTATCAAAAAATAGACTTCACAAAGGTTTTTCAAAAGGATTTTAAAATGTTTTCAAAACTTTATTTTGGATCATATTCCTTGGGCTCAATGTACATGACTTGTACACAAGCTTTCCCAATGATCCACATTTGAATTAAGATGAGTTTTGGTTCAACTAGATGCAAAAACTATGCACTTTGAACTCAACTCATATTCTAGCATCTCACATGTATCTAGGGTGTATAAATACACATACATATCAATATAACGTGAGATGTGGGGTTTGTCCTCCCTAATCTAGGGTTCTATGTATTTTTCTAAGGCAACTCTACTTGATTCCCTTATAAATGGGACTCCAAGTCATGTCATTATCCTTAACTCAATTTTAATCAAATGCATGAATGATTATGACATTAATGATGATATAAATAAGCATATGCTCATAATCATGATGTCATGGCATAATATGAAATCTAAAAACATATGACATTTAATCTTTAATCATAAACATGATCATGACATATAAATGATACAAATAAACATGATGTTATGGCATGTTATATGACACATAAAGCATGACATATAAAGAGTATAGGTATAATAATACCTAAATTTTAATATTAGTTGTCATTTGTAATAATTAAATATATTTTACCATATTGCCTAAAATTCCCAAAGTGTGCCAAAAACCCAAAATGGCACCCTAACCTCTAAACCTAAATTGTGTCAATTTAATTGATTTTTCATAATTCTAAAAATGTATTGGCACATCCTAAAATCTTTTAGGATCATACTATCAACTCTATTTTCAAGGTACCCATAACCTTGAAAATTACCTAAAGTGTCACCTTTATCATGGTTTAGTTAACTACTCATCCAATCAAGGTTGGCACACCCTAAACTCATCTAGCATGAATCAATCACGCTCTTAGGAACCTAAAACCTATTTGAGCTCCTAGAGTTTACTAGGTATTTCTTAGGGATGATCTCCCTATATACCCTCCTAATGACCCTTCTAGGCTTGTTAGCCTTGGTCATTATGGTCTTACCATGGTTAACCTTAGGGATTGCCTCCCTAGTAACCTTCTTAGTGGCTACCCTAGGTTTCCTTGAAACCCTAGCCACTAGGCACAAACCTTGGTTACTCTTAAGGATAACTTCCCTAGTGACCTTGGTCTTCCTAGACCTAATTTGTGTTCCATAATCAAATGAAACACTATGATAAGCCACCTTAGGCTTAGGTTTGTGACTCAAACCCTTCTTGCCCTTGGTTGACTTTTCTCTCTTTGACCCTAGGTGTTGACTTTGAGTCATAGACCCTTGACTTTGACTATTTGACCCTTGAAATTGATTTTGCATCTTCTTGAGAGTCTTTTCTAATTTCTCAGCCTTGACCTCAAGGCTTGATTTTCTAATTCTAATTGTCCAATTTTTGAATTTTGATTTGGTCTTTTGGCATTGTCCTTTCTAGGCATATGCCTAGTCCATTTGGGATTAAGACCTAGGTGTTCTCCTATTTTCCTAATAGATTCCCTAGGTAAAACTTTTCTAGGGACATTAGTATCAAATTTCTCCTTCTTTGAAATATTAACATTTTTGGCACCTAAACAAATATATTTATTATTCCTAGCATGCTCCTTATGATAAATAGCAAGATTGCTAAAATTAGTTCTAGCATGTTTTTGCCTATAATTGAAAGAAAGAGCATTATTTAGATATACCTTAGGGTTTGCCTTAGAGGCTCCCCCTACTTGTGATGCTCTCTTTTTCTCTCCCTTTAGACATTGACTCCGGTAATACCCTTTTGAATTGCACTTGAAGCATATGATATGCTCCTTGCTCTTTTGACTTTGGACACCGGCATCTTTGATCTTTGGAGCCGGAGGAGTCTTCTTGACTTTCTTTGGACACTTACTCTTATAGTGCCCCAGTTCCCTACACTCAAAATACATAATATTATTTTTATTTTGAATTACGGTGTTTGAGTTACCTAAGTCAATGGAGGTCGGAATTGGATTTTGAGCTTCTTCATCTTGACCGGATGTCGAAGCTTCTTCTTGGTGTTGCTCCGGTGATCTAATCTCCTCCCCCTCAATCCTAGAGGTGGAGGTCTCCTCCGATTTTACTTCCTCTTCCTCCTTGGATGTTGATAATCTCTCAACCTCCAAGTCCTCACTTCCTTGTGAGGATGATGCATTTGCCTCTTCGGTCCTTTCCTCTTGGACCGGTGATGGACCTTCATGGAGCTTGGCCAAATTGCTCCAAAGCTCTTTAGCATCCATGCACTCACCTAGGCTACACAAGAAGTCATTAGGAATTAAATCAAAAATGAATTTGATTACCTTCTTGTTTTTCTCGAATCTTTGGAGTTGATCTTCACTCCATTTCTTCTTCTTGAGGAAATCACCTTTTGGTCCTCTTGGATACTCAAATCCTTCCATTAATTAATAAGGATCATTCCTCAAGGTCTCTCATCATCAAAAAATCTTCAATTCTTCTCTTCCAAGAATTGAAGCCTTCTCGTCCGTATAGGGTGTAGGGCACCGATGTGTTGATGTCCCATCCTAATTGTTCTTGGACTTCCATCTTCACCCTCTAGCGTGCTCTCTCAGTTATTAAACTTTGAAGAGCGACCTCGCTCTGATACCACTTGTAGGGGATCGTTGGAATGCTGGAGGGGGTGAATAGCGTCGTATTATGCGTCGATGGAATACGTTCGCGTTCGTCTCTACAAAACTCGTTATGCGCAGCGGAATAATAGAAATAATGCAATAACAAAAAACAAGACAAACACGAACACAAGAATATAACGTGGTTCGGAACCAAACGGTTCTTACTCCACGGATCGAGCTCTAAAGAGCTCTAGCGATGTCAATCACACACCACTATGCAAACACTCCTTCTCGACACAAGTCAGAGGTGGAGAAACCTCTTACAACAGTTTATAACAATAAACTAAATACAACAAGCAATTATAATGAAATACAATGCAATACAAGTAAAGAAAACACTTTATGAATGCCTTTGGATTGCTTGATTTTGGTTGCTTGAAGAATGGCCTTGGAGACCCTGATTTACAGCAACAAATTGCCCCAAGGATGCTCAAGAACTGTTGGCATTTTTCTCCTCCACGAGCTCCTTTTAAAGCTTCTACCTGTGCTGGAAAACACCGATCAGTCGACTGATCGGGACCATCAGTCGACTAATGTCACTGTTGTTGTGAGACAATGACTAGATCCACGCTGAAAAAATCCAACGGATCCATCATCAGCCGACTGATTATGACCATCAGTCGATTGATCAAGTCATCACTCGACTGCTAACCGTAGCGGTCGAGTGAGACTCCATTCTGTGCTCCAAAACCCGAGCACCAGTCGACTGATCACAAGATCAGTCGACTGCCCACCTCTAGCAGTCGACTGCTATGCCAAATCTCGTAGTCAAACCCTAGTTGACTCAGGCCAATCGACTGTCACATGGCACCAGTCGACTGGCACACCTCAAACATGAGGTTTTAGCTCGAGTATGGTTCTCCCATACTTGCTAGACCACTCTTAGCCTAGACCTAAGCCTTCTAGCCACCTCCATCAGCCTCATGCCTCTCGGATCCCTCCAAGTCATCCATGACTTGTTCATCTATCGCGCTAGCCTTCAGGTGCTTCCATCGGTTATGTCATGCTAACGGTGTCTATACCGTCAAGGCACATTGGACTTACGCCGCCAAGATTTCGCTTGGACTTTACGCCGTCAACCATTGGACTTATGCTGCCAAGACTTCACCCTTGGACTTTACGCCGCCAATATTCCCCTTAGACTTCTCAAATGCCAAGACTCAAGCTTAGACTTTCCCTTGCCAACCCATATTGGACTTTCCATGCCAAGACCCATGCTTGGACTTTCCTTGCCAACCCATGTTGGACTTTTCATGCTAAGACCCAAGCTTGGACTTTCCTTGTCAATCCATGTTGAACTTTTCATGCCAAGACCCAAGCTTGGACTTTTCCATGACAATCACATTGTCATATGTTTTTGTCAAACATCAAAACATCTCTCGAGCCAAGCTCGAGTCCTGGTCAATCGTGACCTGGGCCGATTGCACCAACAAATAAGTGGATTCTCAAAATAAAGTGGAAAGCAGATGGATCGATTAATTAATACAAAGCTTGTTTGGTTGCAAAAGGATATACTCAACTGGAGGGTATTGACTATGAAAAGACATTAGCATGTTTGATTGCAACATTGAATATACACCTATATAAAAGGTACTGTTCTGAATAAGAATATGTGTCCCAAGACTCCTGAGGAAATAACTGAAATGAAAAAAGTCCATATGCAGTGCTATTGGTAGTTTGATATACATCATGTTGTATACTCATTCCAATATCAGTTATGTTGTTGGCTTAGTCAGCTGATTCTAATCTAACCCAGGACCGAGACACTGGAAAGCGGTGAAAAGGATTTTCAAATATCTGAAAGCGACAACAGATTATTGTCTAAATTTTCAAGAATCATATATGAGTATGAAGGGTTATTCAGATGCAGATTGGACTGGGAACATGAATGATAGGAAATGCACATCATGTTATATGTTCTTGTTGAATGGCAGCACCATCTCTAGAACAAAAAGAAATATGCTTTGTAGCCTTGTCGACAAGGGAGACTGAATATATGACATGTTCAACGACTGTGCAATAGGTTGTCTCATTAAGAAGGTTTCTAAAGCATCTGAAAATTGTTGAGGACAGTGGGAGTCCTGTTACTATCTATTGTGACCGTCAAACTGCTATAGCTTTTTCAAATGATCCCAACTTTCACAGTAAGGGCAAACACATAGCTATAAAGTATAACTTTGTTAGGGATATTGTTACTAAGAAAAAGATAATTCTTGAGTATATCTCTACACGTGTTATATTTGCATATCCTTTCACTAAACTAATGATTAAAGAGTCATTTTATGAACATTTGAAGTCTTTGGGACTTCGAAGAATGTAACGATATTGTAATGATAATCAGATATTGTAATTTAATTTTGTGAAATGTCATAATCTATTCAATGTATTTATTCATGTTACATTCAAATAAGATCTCGGTGAGCATATTGGTAGGTTGAGATTAATTCTCTCACATAAATAATCATCTCTATTTATTAAGTATGAATAGAGATAAGATCATTGCTTATAGGATAGCTTGTAAAGCTACATGTAAATAGAGGCATACCTATAAGTTGGGGTCACCTTGATATTTGTATCAAGATGCGATCATTTGTAGGTCGATGAACGAAGTAAATGTACTCATCATTTACTAAATCTGTTTAGAGCCAAATAAGAATTCGTGAGTTCAATTCAGGATTAGGAATTGGGAATGTCTAGATTGATATCTGTACGATGCTGATTTGAGGAAAACATGCACTCTTTTTAGTAAAGAGAATAACATCGTGACATGTGATTCATACCACATATGCTTTGACGACAATAAGGGTAGTAGGAGAATGAATCTCTGTTTCTCTACTATGTGAGCCTTTGAGATTATATGTTAATCTCAGTGTTTACCCTAAGTGACTATTTAGCAGTCTACTTGAAATTTTAATTAGGGTTTGCTACTTTAGCATGTAAACCTATTGACTATGGATGATTCGGTTTATGAAACATGACTAGGAAAACAACTGATTAAAATGAATAAATTCGAGCTAAAACGGAAGATTAAATAGATTTACATCTTTAGAATGATATTCACTGGTCGATCCATTTCTATTCAGTACGGAATGCAATTGTAAATATAAGAAATATGGAATATGCTCTTGACATTATGATCATTGTGAAGGATTAAAAATGTTCATATTGATGTGAATAATTTAATCTGGATAAATATCAAGACATATGTCTCCCAGAGAATAGTTGTGTGCCACCTGGAGAATGACTTTGTGCCACTTGGAGAATGGCTAAGTGTCATTTGGTGAGCAGCTAAGGTGTAATAACTTTCTTAGCATTGATCGCTCAATGAGCAACTATGTAAGGTGTAACAACTTTCTTAGCATTGATTGCTTAGTATGTTTGTTGTCGCACGAACTATTTTTCTAAGTATGAATTGAATGTTTTATTAGTCTTTGTGGTTATATATTCTATTGGTCTATGTAACCATTAATCTTTGTTCTATTAGTCATTATAACTATCTAGTTTCCGTGACTAGTGACCTTTATTATTATTGATCTTTGTGACCATTTGCCTTTGTGGCATAACTTGGACGAGTGGGAGATGTTAGTAGAAATGCCTTCAGTTACTGCTACGTGAGTAGTAACTGCCCACAAAGGTGCACTCTTGGTGCATGTTATGAATATCTAAAGGAAGTGACGAGCACGAGATCGAAAGATCGTCTTCTCAGTAAATTGACAAGGAAACTAGAAGAAATCGATGAACTCATTATAAATGGTTACAGTATTTGTGTTTACAGAACTATAGACTCATACAAAGTTTCGTTGTCTAACAGAGAGAAATGTTATCTTATATAACTCATCAATGAGTACTCGTGAACACCTATATTATCCACTGTTCGATTGGGTGCATACTATAGTCCAATCCTTGAATTCCAAGGGATCGGATGGTGGATAATAGAGATGCTCACGGATGAATTATGTAGGATAACATCTCTCTCTCTCTCTCTCTCTCTCTCTCTCTCTCTCTCTCTCTCTCTATATATATATATATATATATATATATGGGATAAAATATTCTTTTTAATATGATTTTTGATACTGGTTAAAACTAACCTAGGATTGGGAAGCATTATATTTATATTTATATCTCGGCTCAACCGTATGACATTCTGGAAGCATCATATCTCGGCTCGGTCGTCTGGCATTCTAGAAGCATCATATATTGGCTCGGTCGTATGACATCCTGGAAGCATCATATCTCGACAATATTGCATCTCCTACGTATTATATTCTGGAAGCATTGTATCTCGGCAGGCATCACAACAGGCATTACAACATTGTATCTCGGTAGGCGTATGTTTGGGCCAGTGTATATCTCGGCAAGTCAAGTGAGCGGTCATTAAAGTCAAGATGTCCAACGAGACATCATTTGTCAAAGGGCCCACACAACAAGAAAATATATTTCCATGCCTACCTTAAGGGGACACGTTCGCTGCATTAATGAAGTCCTGTCTCCCATCAACCACACAAGCGGCATTAGTTACGCCCCATACGCCTGCAATATTTATGAAGGTAACGCTCTCTATTGTTTCTAAATACAGCAGGCCATCACCTTAAAGAGTCATGTCACCCATACCTTCCGTATCGCTCCACAGGGATGGATCCGCTTATATAAAAGTAACTTAGGAGATCGGAGGGGGTCCCAGGTTCGGAATTTCTCTAATCTATTGCTCTTTGCATTCATTGCTCATCTTCTCCCTACCAATTCATGACTTGAGCGTCGGAGGGGCTTAGCCGATATCTCTCTCGACGCCCTTAATGGTGTTTCCCTTTTCATGCCTCCTTCACTCACCCGTCCAAGAAGATTCGTTGCTCCAGCCGAGTCAACGAATTGGCCACTTCAGCAAGTCCAACCGAGTCAATGAACAATCCGAGTCACCCAGTACCAAGTCGTCCTCGCTGCTGGAAACCTCCGCATCTCCATCTCAGCCGAAACATAATTGGTATCGTCTATGGGAAATGTTGGAGCTGAGACGTTGAGATGGGAGATGCTTTAATGTCAAATGGTCCAAGATGTCTCTTCCAAGAGCTTTTCTCAAAGCTCTCATTCGGAGATGTCTCTTCCAAGAGCTTTTCTCAAAGCTCTCATTCGGAGATGTCTCTTCCAAGAGCTCTTCTCAAAGCTCTCTCATCCGAAGATGTCTCTTCCAAAGATAGCTCTTCCCGAGTTATGTCTCTTCCAAAGCTCTTCCTAAGTCAAATCTTCCGGTGTTAAGTTACCTCTTCCAAGATAACTCTTCCATTCACCTATCACGACACATCCCTTCAATTGACCTATCACGGCGCATCTCTTCAATTTGCCTATCATGACGCATCTCTTTAAGTCGCCTACTACGACGCATTTCTTCAAGTCACCTATCATGGCGCATTCTAGCAAAGTCGTCTATCACGGTGCATTTCACTAAAGTCTCCTATCACGATGCATCTTATTTATCCGGCAAAGTCACCTATCATGGTGCATTTCTCCAAGTCGCTTATCACGACACATCTCAGCAAAGTCGCTTATCATAGCGCATTATATTTGTCCTTCGACAGAGGCATTTATCACGGCTCATTATGGTTCTTATCTCAAATCAAAGTATCACTGGCAAAGCCGCCAATTATGGCGCAGTTCATTTCCTCGTATCTCTGATAGGGAAGGGAGTGTTTCGGGAAAAACTGAGATATCCAACTATTCCTTCAAACAGAGAGGTACACAATAATATTTATACTCGGCAAAACACTTGTTATATCAAAGTTAATAGTACAAGCATTCAAAATTTCCAAAAGAAAAATAACAACAGAACTATTAAAGCTGGCTAAAGGGAATAAAAACTAGTTATTTAGGGAGTCTGTCAAGTGTTGCATCCGGAGTCTCGTCTATCAGCCGTTGGAGATCCAAGAAATCGACAGAGACTCCTTCAGGTGGGTAGACGACCTCCTGGAAGTGTCGAATGGCGCCCTGATAGTCGATGTCTAGGAGATCGATTGTGCATTCCCCCAAGATATCGGCGAACTCTTCAGAAGTCAGGAAAGCCTTCTTGCGGCTTTCCCATTTTCCCTCTTCACCAGCTTGATTTGAAGCCAACTCGGCTCTGGCTGTCTCCGCTCGAGCCGTTAACTCCTCTCGGTGGTCCGCTTCCGTGGTCGCCTGGGCCCGTCGAGCCTGCTCGACCTCTAATAGCTTTGCCCATAACCCCTCCACTTCCGCTGCCTGCACTCGAAGTTCTTCTACTTTGGCTACCTGAAGTCACTCGATCTCTCATGCTTGACTCTGTAAGTCATCTTCATAACGGAGAGCCTTGGACCGAAAGATGGCTGATTCGGCTTGGGCCATCTCGAGCTTCTTTTCCTTCTCATGGAGTTGAGTTGAGACAACCATCACTTGAGCTCGCATCCCCTGGAATGTTGTGTTCATTTGAGGGAGATGCGCCATCAACTCTAAGTGATAGGCTCAAAACTGTGAAACAAATAAGGTAGTATTTTAACCACAGTAGTACACATAAAAAAATTACTTACCTGCGTCAGATGGCCATTCATGGCATCGCAAAGCGCCGGCATAATTTTGTCCCTCGTCGATGTCCCGGTCACGTCATGAATTTCCTTAAGAAATCCTTTAGGAGGAGGGTGCTCCCTTCTCGGTGGGCTATGCCCGGACGTCAATCTGAGAAGAGAGGGACTGGGGCTATGCTGGTGGGACGAGGCTGGTAGATCAGGAGGAGCCGGAGCCTCGGGATAAAGCTCGACAGGGATCGAGGCCGGACTGGAGGTTGTAGGCGAAGGGGCAAGAGCCAAACTGCAGGGTTGTTCGGCGTGACTCGGCCCACCCGAGGTGTTGGTAGGCGAACTGGGGGACCTGTGATAAGGACTTCCCTCGAAATAAGCGGATAGCTCGACATAAAAAGGGTGAAGAGGGAAGCGAAGGTCGGCCGCCAGTTGATCATGAAAGAAGGTTGTAAAGCCTTCAGGCGATTCATGTGGGTGTTGGTCTTGGTGGGGCACCCTAAGTCTATAAGTGTGAGGGATACGGAAGACAACCCTAAATTTGCGGCGGTCCTTGGGGGTGAAGACACTCATGTTATAAGGAACCAGAGATTGGAGTTGTCTGTCATAGGAAAAGGAAGGGGAGAGACTTACAAAGGGGCAGACGCGCTGGAGAAGATGGGGAGAGAAATCGCCGGAGAAGACGACTGCACTGGGGAGACCGCAACAAATAGATGGCGAACTCTAGGTTTCGAACGCCACTTATAAAGAAAAGTCGAGTGAGACCGGTGTCGTCTCTCAACCGTCCGATCTAGAGCCTTGAGAGACACATGGCGATTCACACATGAGATCAAAATGTTTGGTAAGGCCTCAAGAAATGAGGCGATCATGCCAAATCTACACATTTATGGTCTGTCATTAAGAGGAGATCTTATACATTCCCGAGGATGTTATTTAAGCACGTTTCCTCATACCTGCATTACTCAATCGAAAAGGCATGGGCACCAGATCCAAAAATTCATTAAGGCTAGTCTAGTCAGTCATGCTGCGCATGTCCTTCGACTAGACTCGGAAGAGATGCCTATAATACCGGTTAGAACTAACCTAGGATTGGGCAGCATTATATTTATATTTATATCTCGGGAAGCATCATATTTCGTCTCGGCCTTATGACATTTTGGAAGCATCATATCTCGACTCGATCGTATGACATCCTGGAAGCATCATATCTTGGCAGTATTGCATCTCCAACGTATTATATTCTGGAAGCATTGTATCTCGGCAGACGTCACAACAGACATTACAACATTGTATCTCGGTAGGCGTAAATCTCGGTCAGTTTATATATCAGCAAGTCAAGTGACGTGGTAGTCATTAAAGTCAAGATGTCCAACGATACATCATTTGTCGAAGGGCCCACACGACAAAAAAAATATATTTCCATGCCTACTTTAAGGGGGCACATCCGCCGCATTAATGGAGCCCTGTCTCCCATCAACCACACGAGCGACATTAGTTACGCCTCATACGCCTGCAACATTTATGAAGGTAATGCTCTCTATTATTTCTAAATACGGCAGGTCATCACCTTAAAGAGTCATGCTACTCATACCTTCCGTACCGCTCCACAGAGATGGATCCGCTTATGTAAAGGTAACTTAGGAGATCGGAGGGGGTTCCAGGTTCGGAATTTCTCTAATTTCCTGCTCTTTGCATTTATTGCTCCTCTTCTCCCTATCAATTCCTGACTTGAGCGTCGGAGGGGCTTAGCCGAGATCTCTCTCGGGACCCTTAACGATGTTTCCCTTTTTAGGCCTCCCTCGCTCGCCCATCCGAGAAGATTCGTTGTTCCAACCAAGTCAATGAATTGGCCACTTCAGCAAGTCCAGCCGAGTCAACGAACAATCCGAGTCACCCAGTACTAAGCTGTCCTCGTTGTTGGAAACCTCTGCATCTCCATCTCAGCTGAAACATAATTGACGTTGTCTGTGAGAAACATTGGAGCTGAGACGTTGAGATGGGAGATGCCTTAATGTCAGATGGTCCAAAGTGTCTCTTCCAAGAGCTCTTCTCAAAGCTCTCATTCGGAGATGTCTCTTCCAAGAGCTCTTCTCAAAGCTCTCTCATCCGAAGAATGTTCTTCCCGAGTCATATCTCTTCCAAAGCTCTTCCTAAATCAGATCTTCCGGTGTTAAAGTTACCTCTTCCAAGAGCCTATCACGGCGCATCCCTTCAATTCGCCTATCATGACGCATCTCTTCAATTCACCTATCACGCCGTATTTCTTTAAGTCGTCTACCACGATGTATTTCTTCAAGTTGCCTATCACGGTGCATTCCAGCAAAGTCGTCTATCTCGGTGCATTTCAGTAAAATCTCCTATCACGACGCATCTTATTTGTCCGACAAAGTCACCTATCATGGTGCATCTCAGCAAAGTCGTTTATCACGGCGCATTATATTTGTCCTTCGACAGAGGCACTTATCACAGCTCATTATGGTTCTTATCTCAAATCAAAGTATAACCAGCAAAGTCGTCTTTCACGGCGTAGTTCATTTTCTCGTATCCCTGATTGGGAAGGGAGTGCTCTGGGAAAAACCGAGATATTCAACTATTCCTTTAACATAGAAGTGCACAACAGTATTTATACTCGGCAAATTACTTGTTATATCAAAGTTAATAATACAAGCATTCAAAATTGTCGAAAGAAAAATAACAACAAAACTATTAAAGCTGGTTACAGGGAATAAAAACTAGTTATTTAGGGAGTCCGTCAAGCGTTGCATCCGGAGTCTCGTCTATCAGTCGTTGGAGATCAAGAAATCGACAGAGACTCCTTCAGGTGAGTAGTCGGCCTCCTGGAAGTGTCGAATGGTGCCCTGATAGTCGATGTCTAGGAGATCGACCGTGCGTTCCTCCAAGATATCGAGGAACTCTTCAGAAGCCAAGAAAGCCTTCTTGCGCCTTTCCCATCTGCCCTCTTCACCGGCTTGATATGAAGCCAGCTTGGCTCTGGTTGTCTCTGCTTGAGCCGCTAACTCCTCTCTGCGGTCCGCTTCCGTGGTCGTCTGGGCCCGTCGAGCCCACTCGTTACACATGAATATTCGCTATTACAAGTTTGTTGCGATTCGTAATTCTTGTTGTATTACAGGGATGATTCAATTGTAGATGAAATTTTCACTTGTAAGGACAAGTTCGAAAGCTAAAGAGTTTGCCCTTTGAAAATTACTAATGAGCTCCTATCATCAAATGTTAAATAAGGATACTAGTCGTTCACTCGTACACGGTCATATTCAATAGGAAATATATAGAATCGCGTATACTTTGAAAATTTAGTTTTATAGCCAATTAACATCTAAGAAAACTTTAGATTATGCTCAATTTAATTAATTAGAGAATGAAAAGCAAGTCGCAACATGTGCATTAAGACGATATTACACAATCTTGATAGTAAATTTATCAAACTAGTATAGTTTTTTTTTTATGGATCTTTAAAGTCTATTTATCACTATATTTATGGTACTTGTCACTCCCTAAAATAGTGTCATGTTTGTTATTTTGAGTTGTCTCCATCAAAATAGCATGGTGGTTAAGACACGATGGTGTTTACAGAAGTGATATGGATCGATTCCAGAAGAGGTATAAAATTTTTTTTTGAATTCAGATGATTCTCACATGTCTTGATCATTACGTCAAGACTCATAAAATCTTACATTATTTATCTCCCTCATAATGACCGTGGAACAGATTGATCGAGTTTAATAGGATGACGATTTCAATCTTTTACAAATATTTATCATTTTGAGTTAGAATGAGTCACAGGAGCGGACCCACTCTTAGACTAGAGTGGGCTCCAGTCCCATTTAAAAATATTTTTTTTTTCAGTTTATCATAATTTGTTTTCATCTTCATGCATCTGAGATTACCTGATCAATTCCATATAATTTTAAATCTTAACTACCCTTGACCTTTAATATCGAAGTAGTAAAAAAAATATTTGAATTGACGAACAACATTTCTAATATATTGACCAAAAAAGGATGGAGTTGACCTATTCCGAGCTCAGAAAATTTTCAAAAAAACAAAAATCAATACCATGTTTCGTAATTGTCATCAAAAATCTTCAAGTCAAGACATCGTTCTAATATATTTCTCATTTCGAAAACTAATATTCTTTAATATATTAACAGAACCGTACCTATGTAAAATCAGAAAATCAGATCCATTTTTAAAATCATTCAAATCCCTCCTTAAAAAGACCTTAAAAAAATAATAATAAAAATCCAAAAATTAATTTATCAATATATTTTTTAAAATCCGATTGAGACCCTCTAAATTTTAAATACTACTTTTTATATATATATTCGCCGCTGCCGCCGCTCGTTTGGCCGTTCGGACGACACGATCGACGCGCCACTCGTCGGCGGTCCGACGGGGAGAGTTTACCGGCCGGAATCCGACGCTAACCGGCCGAAAATCACCAAAGATCACGACCGACAGTGGCGCGGCCACTGCCGACCGCGATCAGGCCGGAATCCGACGCCGGACGGACCGACAACCGACGTCGATCCATCCGGTGTAATCGGTCAGCCGCCATTCGGTTGTCGCCGCCGATCGCGGCCAAATCGCCGCCAGACGGCGTGATTTCGATCGCGACGGGTCGGATTCGATCAATCAGAACGATCGCTAAATCACCAGAAGATTCGGCGCGATTTCGACTGCGATTTGGTCGGTCGTCGATCGAATGGCGGCCGGCCGATTGCGCCGGACGGATCGCTCCGGCCGCTGATCCGTCGGCCGGATTCGACCGCACTGCCAGAATTCGCCCGATCGCGCTCAGTAGTGGCCGTACCAGCCGCGCCGCTATCTTTGGTGATTTCCTACGGCGATGCCAATTCGGCCGCTACGCGGCAGAATCCTCCCGTCGGATCGCAGCGAGTGACGTGTCGATCGTTGTCGGCCGACGATACGATGTGGACGGCACGGCGACGGCGACAAGGACGATGTGGTCGCGCGACGAGCGCACGTAGAAATCGATCGATCGTGATATCATATATATATATATATATATATATATATATATATATATATATATATATATTAAAACGGTTCTTTAATATATTTTTTATTTTGAAAATATTATTATTTTAATATTATTGTAAGTAGTATGGCCGTTTTAAAATAAAAATATTTTTAAAATGAGAAATATATTGATCCACTGATTTGACTTAAAAATTGTATAATTATTTTATATATTTTATTAATCTATAGGATTGATATTTGACTCTTGTATAGCAATAAAGGTGATTATCTCCGTCTTAAATATTCTTCATTGTCGATTTCTTGATAATTACGAAGGGAGCTTAGATATGAGGGGCTATGTCCTTTAATTTATTGATAAAAAATAATAAAAAAATTTTAAATCGATATGAGAATTTTAAATCTCATGTCAAAATGAAATTAATTCCTATCTATTTATAATAGCATATATATTACTCTAACAAATGGATAATCCCGAGGAACAATATTTAGCTCCCTTCTATGTAGTAAACACAAGCAAGAAAGGATTAAACAAAGCATGAATTTTGAAGGTAATCTTTTATAAATATTTCGAATTTATAAAATATATTTAAAATTAATCGGATAAAATTTGAACATTTGAATTTTTTTTTTTAAAAAAAAGGAAAAATGTTTTATATTCTCGTTTCCAAGTGGTTCCCAGCTATCGATTCTGCCATCTTTCCTTTCCCTTTCGACTGGGTTCGATTGGGAGGTTCATGGAGATTGGGCGAGTGGGTGGCGCATAACGAGGAGAAGGAAAGCTTGCAAATTCGGTGCGGAGCAACAGGGAGTCCATGTCGACGCCGGCTAGGAAGCGACTGATGCGGGATTTCAAGAGGCTGCAGCAGGATCCGCCGGCAGGGATCAGCGGCGCGCCGCATGAGAATAACATCATGCTGTGGAACGCTGTGATCTTTGGGTGAGTGTTCCGCTTCCGCCCTTTAATTTCAACTGCTTCTTTGGGTAAAAGCTTGGATTTTTCTGCGCAAATTGGATCTTTGGATGAGGGTTTAACGAGTTTTGATCTGGATTTGCAGCCCTGATGATACTCCATGGGATGGAGGTGAGTTGTTTCTTTTTTGTTCCTTCGAGCTTTCTAGGCATCAAATTGGGGTTAACTTGTATTGTTCATAATGGTTGTCGATATGTGGCTTTACCTATGCGTTGGGTTAAAATTTTTATTTTGTGAAGACTTGACTTGTGATCGTTTTTGCTAATTGGTCAGATTTGTTCGCTTTCACGTTTTATTCGTTTTTCCTCTCTTATGCTTATTTTTTTGGCTTAATGTTCCTCAGAAAGTGGCTGTTTTTTTTTTCTCGTTGTACAATTCCTCAAATTTGCGAAATCTGATTCTGCTACAAAAAGGAAAAGGAAATCAATGAGTGCCTTTGGATCAAAAAGAATGCCAGAGTGGAGAATAATAACTGGGACCTCTCCTCTTTGAGCACAAACATTAAGATAGGCATTGTCAGCCCTCGGGCTATGGTGCAGTGATAGTTTGCCCATGCCAGAAACTCCTGGGTTGATCCTTAGCTACGGCGTATTTGCGGACTTTTCTTTTATGGGGTCGGTCCCTTGGAATATTCAAGTCTGCTAAGACAGTCCACGCTTGCACCCGCTCGATTTATCTCTCTCTTCGATTAGAAGCACTGAGAGGGATCGCTAATGCGGCAGTTGCACATTAAGACAAGCGTTGTCCAGATAGAGAACTTTTTCTCACTTGCAGTAAAAACGAAGACAAAGGAGAGATTTCTTCTCTTGTTAATTTGTGGTTTAGAGAAAGGAAAGAAATCAATTCTTTATTACAGCGCATGGAAAGAGAACAAAGAACAGCGGTAAAGATTGGTGGCGCTCGAGTGAAATGAATTCTCTTTTCCTCACTTCCATTCATTTGCCTTTTATGAAAACAACGAACCAAGAATTCTAAGCTCCTTTTTTTGTACATTTTTCATCTCACTACTTTCTATCCCAACATGATTTGGTGGAAATAAAGCTGATTCTTATGTCTTAGTTTGAGTCAAAATAAGTGTACTCTGTATTTTGAAGAGTTTTTCTCATTTAGATGAAGTTATTTTGATATTTCATTTGCTCAATATTTCTAGCTTGCTTGCACATATATCTAATTTTTCCATTATGAGAATATTAAAAGTCTCATTTTAATTTTTCCCAAAAATTTGTTAGCTAAATTGGATGTTTTCCTTAATTTATCGAGAATATTTCATTTCTAAATATAAGTTCGAATTTCATTTGCATTAAGTTACTGACAAAAGGTACCTCAATCCAATAGATCCCTCTTTCTGTTTGCTTGAATTTTGGTGCTTCATCTTTGCTCTCAGCTATTTTCTTTCCTAAGAAGTACCTCATTTTTTTCAGGTCTCTAACCTAAAAAAATTTGCCCTCAATTTCAGGTTTGGCAATTTCATAGATACCATCACTTGGAATTATAATATCATCCACATATACAATCAATATGGATCTCTTACTGCTAGTTGAATGCTTTGTAAATAAAGATGATTTTCTTGTCCTTGCTTGTACCCAAACTGACCAAGAGCAGTGGTAAATCTCTTTAACTAGACTCTAGATGATACAATAAAGCCATACAATGAGCATTTCTGCCTGTTCATATCTTTTCTCCCGTCTCATATCATAGTGGCATCCTCTTGTAGACTTCTTATGCCTAGCTTAAATAGTATACGATGGCAACGATTAAGAGGAATATGCTTATCGAATTTAGCTTTTTCATGGGGGCATAGGTCTCATCATTAGTTTGTTTAGACCCCATAGTTGTCAAATTCTGCCAATGCTGATATGGATCGTTTGAGTTGAATCATTACCATTTCTTGAGGAATCAACATATTATAAAAATCGAAGAGAATATTAGGGGGAAAAAACTACTAATTCAAAAAGAATTGCTAGAAGTTAGTTAAATTATATTTAAAAATTGATGGAATCCATTAAAATTTAATGAAATTGAGAGTCAAAATTGATTAAATGAGTTAAAAACTTAGTCATATTGAGTTGACTTTAAAAAAACTTAACTAATTTAGTCTTCCTTTTCACTATAACTTGATTCTTATATAACTTGCATAGAGAGAAGAGACTTTGTCACCATCATAAAGTGCATTCAACCTTATCGTCACTTGTTAGATTCAATGCTTCACTAGTATTTCTCTTGCTCACCATTGGTTGAGGGAGATTATTGCGGATTGAGAGAGAATATTATGTGGTGAGAGAGGATACAATAATCTATTTTAATTAACGAGTATCCTATACCAAGGATATAACTTTATTATTGGTTATAATCTATTTTTAGTTGTTTATTATTTTTATACTAATAGATGACATTATTTGTATATTTCATTATTAATAATGAGATATGTATAAATTGACATTCTCCTTAAGATTTTAGAATATTTATTGTAATATATAAAATTTATTATATCTTTTTTTTTATTTCACCCATCGTGATTTCATTGATCTTACCAATCTAATTCAATCGATCTTGAAATTTTTAACTTTTTGATCCTAATGTCGATATTAATTTTGACAACTATGGTAAACCCTTGAGCTATCGACTTTGCCTTGTATATGTTAATGTTTCTATCAAAGTTGTATTTGGCAGTAAATACCCGTTTGCACTCTACCACCTTTCTATTCTTGGGTATCTCTATAATATCCCATATACAAAGAACTCTATAGCAAGCACTTCCTCCCTTATGACAAGTACTACCTCTCCCTTTCCTCATGCAATAGTGTGATCTTCCTTATCGAGACACAACATGACAACAACAATAGTCTCATTGTCTTCCTTGTTATCTCTTTCACACTCAGATGTTGATATGTGGAAGATGAGTCTGCCTCCTTGGTCTCGTCTGTCATACCTATAGCCATGTCATGTCCATCGACATAGGTATGGGAGGGTGGAAAGATGAGTCTGAGTAACAAATTATCTTTGACCCAAAAATATTTAGGTAGAAAATTCATCAAGCATAGCACAAATTGTCTTTTGTAATGCACATATTTTTTGTAATACTATTTTATCGAGGTGTTTTTAAAGCCGAGAATTCATATAAAAACCTATTGATTTCGTAAGAGTTTTCAAATTTAAAGGTGTTCATTTCACCATCTGGTTTACATAAACACCTTTCTATTTTTTTAATTCTTTTGCAAAGGATTCCAAGAGTATCACTCTTACTCTTATGAGTAAGAAACAATTTCAATATATAGTGACATCCAAATCACTAACACATTTACTACCTCTTATAGGTGTAATACCTTGCGAGTCTAAAAAATTTAAATCATGATAGTCTAATAAACTTAAATGCAATAGTTTAAGAACTTGAGGATTATTTACAAGCCCTTTATTTTTATGGGAATAATTAGCTTGCTTACCTTCTTGGCATGCATAAAAAATTTGTTGTCACATACTTACCTTTGGGCAATTCTTTCACCAACTTATCTAAGCTAACTTCGCAAAAGTTTGTGCATTGGTGTGAGTCATTCATTTATGCCAAAGCCATTTTTTTTCTTTAATATGCCTTAGATGTTCTTCAAGTATGCATTGGAATAAAAAATGCTTTGAGGAACTTGGCTCGGAGAAATTCAGCCTTGTATCTCACATCACATAATTGAGAGGCCAACAAACGGTTTAAAATGCTCAAGGCAAGTATGCTAGTTCACTTTTTATATGCTTTATAAACCCCCTCATGTGCCCTTAACTTATCTTGTGGGACTAGAATGAAGTGTCTCAATTTCTCACTTAAGACATGTGTAAGATCGTGGCATTGTCATCAGTTACATGTGGGACCTAACCAACGGTTTCCTTGGACATGTCCACAGTCCTTTCTTATTGGAACACCTCAGCCAGTCTAGAATTAGTTATCCTCTAATGCCAAATACAACGAGGTAGTTGAATGAGTGATCTATTAAATTTTCTAGTTAATAATACTTTACTCTGAAACCCTTGTAAACTTCTCTTGTTAACCTGTAACTTTTCATTTTGGATTAAACCAGTCTGCTCTAGGTTTCTAATTGATTGCTAGAAGTCACCTGTTTATCATGCTCCTACTCAGCATTTAATCGTGATAAATAGTGATTAGTGTTTATAATAATGTTGTAATACTTGATTTTGGCTATATTTGTTATGAATCCCAAATTTTAGGTTATTTATAGCAATTAACCATTTCTAAAGGAATACATAATTTACATGGATTCCCCTCTCATTCAAGGAAGGTTTCCTTAGATCACATCACAGGTATCTGTTCTTTTCTTACTGATGAAAACCTCAGCTCACTAATCTGACAGTGGCATGGATTTCCTAATCCTCCATAATCGCTTTAGAAACTATCTACGGGGTGTGATATGACCGCATCATTTTTTTACGACCGCAATTGGTTCTTCCTTGCATTGTTAGTTTCTGACTGTTATGATGATTCATCAGGGACGTTCAAGCTAACTATGCAATTTACTGAAGACTACCCCAACAAGCCACCTACTGTCCGATTCATATCCCGAATGTTTCATCCAAACAGTATGTACTCAATTTATAGTCTTCATGTTACTTTTGCCCTTTATTTTTGTGGTTTAGGTTTCTCTTAAGTCTTTTATTTTTTACCCCTTAAGTTGTTAGAACATCGAATGCATGAAAAAAACACTTAGAAAACCTTACCTCTGCTCTCTTATCAGTCTATGCAGATGGAAGCATTTGCTTGGACATTTTGCAGAATCAGTGGAGTCCTATATATGATGTTGCAGCCATCCTCACTTCGATACAGGCAAGTCATAGTTTTAGGAAAATAGTTTATCTTTTAGGAACTCATTCTACTTGAGAAGAAAGAAGCAATACATTTTGCAAGATCTTAGTTCTTGATTCAAAGCTAACCAATTGGCCATTGCTTTCTTGAAACAAATTGGAAATTGGTAAAAGATAATTACAACAACAACCAAGCCTTATTCTATTAGATGGGGTCGGATGGATTCTTCTACATCATTGGATTCTATCCCTTACTATATCATCATCTATATTTAAATAAATTTTATCTTATTTTATTGTTGCTAACCAAGCCTTTTGTGGTATTCCTCTTCCTCGTTTGATGTGTATATTTGTCATCGTTTCACATCGTCTAATTGAAGCATTTATTGGTCGTCTAAGTACATATCCGTACTACCTTAAACGTGTGTTTCGAAATTTTTCCTCAATAGATGCAACTCCATCTTTCTCTCTAATGCTCTCATTTCGTATTCTGTCCATCTTCATATGTTCACACATCCACTTTAACATCCTCATCTATGCAACTCTCATCTTTTGCTCATGTGCTTGAGTCGTAGTCCAACATTCAACGTCATATAACATAGTAAGTCTAACTATTTTTTTATAGAACTTCCCTTTAAATTTTAGAGGTATTTTACGATCGTATAAAACATCCGACGCTCTCTTCCATTTTAACCATTCTATTTATATTCTATGTAAGATATCCCTCTCAATCCCTTCATCGTCTTACAAAAATGATTCTAAGTACTTAAAGCTCTCAGTTCTAAATAATTCGTCGTCTCCTATCTGAACGCTTGTCTCATTATGTCTAATATTGCTAAATTTAAATTTCATATATTCTGTTTTTACTCTACAAAGTTTAAAACCTTTCACTTTTAGTATTTTTTGTCAATATGTTAATTTAGTATTTACTCATTCACATGTCTCATCTATCAAAATAATATCATCAACAGACAACATGCATCACGTAAAAAATGATTGTCTTATCTAAATTTGTTTTCTCCGTGGATGCTTTTGTTAGCTAATGCGATAGGAGATTCACCTTAAATCATATAGTTATTGGGCAAGGTAAGGATCATCGTTGAGCCTTTTGCATATTCTCAAATGAGCATCAATCTTGCAAATGGTTTAAGCTCTGACCAACAAGAAGAAACTCTGTTTCAGTAATGAACACAATTTGACAACTAAGGATTTACAGTGAGCTTTCTTTGCAGTCGCTTCTTTGTGACCCAAATCCAAACTCACCTGCAAATTCTGAGGCTGCTCGGATGTTCAGCGAGAACAAGCGCGAATACAACCGCAAAGTTCGCGACATCGTGGAGCAGAGCTGGACAGCTGATTGATCATAGGAATTGGTCCTGTCTAGCGAGGAACATGTTTGTATCAGGGAGCTCCTATAGCATGATTTGTATTGATCAGTCTCAAAGAATAGTGACCCATGTATTGATATGTTGAAGCCCTTTGAGATGTTCTTCTATGGATAACTAAACCTGGATTCTCATGCTCTTTTTTTCTAGGTTTTTTTTTTTTTTTTGGAACATGCCTACTGCAAGTACAACTTGTTATTGTTATATTAGTAGAAGCTAATTAATTAAATCTTCACTCTTTTTTAGTTTAGTTTGTTGACTGCAATCATTTTGTAATAAAAAAAATGATGACAAAAATATTTGTAAACAAAAAATAATTATTTCAAGTATGTGCAAGTATAAACCATTATCAAAATTGAAAGTGATATTTCTTTCTCTTACGTTTGAATTATACTCATCTTTCTTTATTAAAAGAATTATGGATGAATGGTTTAGACACGTCTAAGATGTCATAGTGTTTATTATTTATAAATATATTATTTTAGTATATGAGATATGGGAAAAAATAAATGTTAAATTTGAATTTCAGAGAGAAATATTGGAAGTTAAAGGTTTTAAATTTAGTAAAGTAAAGATGAAATGTATAATTTAAAATTAATAATATTGGGCACAATAAGATAATGGTTAAGTTGAGAAATAATGGTCTCCACGAGGATGGCATGGTGGTTAAGGTATGATGGAGTTTGCGATAAAGTAAAGGTCGATTTCGGAGGAGATCTAAAGTTCTTTCTTAGATTCAGATAATTTTCACGTGTCTTGACCACCACGTTAAAGCTCATAAAATCCTCTATAATTTATCTCCTTCATAATAATCATGGGACAGGTCAGTGGAGGGCGCTAGGTTAGTAGATTCCAACCTTTGCGGAAGTTAGGAAATAATGAATTGTTTGTAAATAAGAATTTTAAATATTTAAGATTTTTTTATTAAATAATGGAGAGATTAACAGAGATCTCTTATATATAATACAAATTAGATGGTTGAAACGGAGGACGACGCAGTGTTCTATGATGGTAAAGGATCTTTACAATTTAAAAGGAAATTCTATAAACCGATAATTAAATTTGTTATGTCATATGGAGCTAAAATGTTGGGATGTGATTTAAGTATATAAACAGAAAATAAGAATTGCAAAGAGAGAATATTAAGATGAATATATATACATGAGGATGGACAAGATAAAAAATGAGTATATTAAAGTTAAAGCTGAGATTGCACCTGTTGAAAAAAAAATTGAGAGATATTTTAAGATGATAACTTAGGCGACCGGTTAATATTCTAGTTAGACGATGTAAAACTATTACGAATATGTACCTAGGTGATTGGTAATGCTCCAATTAAATAATGTGAAATTATTATAAATATGTAAATCAGATGAAAAAGAGAAAGATCAAAGAAGATTAATAAAGATAAAATATATTTAAATATAAATTATGATAGAGTATTAATAGTAAAGAATAGATTTTAATAGCATAAAAGGATTTATATAATCGATCTCATGTAATATCGATAAGACTTAATTGTTATCGTGGCCGTCCAAAGTTTTTGTCATCTATCTTTGGTTAAATGATTACACTTGTAAGCTGTTTAATATTTTTTTTTAAATTAAAAGAATCATTAAAGCAATGCTTTTTTGATTTATCACTCAAAAAATTTACTTAGGAAAATTGTTGCTAGCACAATTAACTTTAACGTAAGCCTAGTCATTAAGAGGGCAGTATCTTCCAATTCAAAATAAATGTTTGAACAATTTTTCTTTCGAATTGCTTATATTAAAAAAAACAACGATGGTAAGATAAATCAATATTGAAATAATAATGATACAATTTATATTACAATTAATTTAGATTAATTGCCACTTCAAAATTATTGTCATTTTTTTTTATCAACACTAGATTTACTGGTCTTCAACCCAATTAATTTTGATGTGATTGATTCCATAGATTTCTTGTGAAATCTCTATCCATCGTCGAGGGTATATTCGAAAAGTGCTTGTGGTCCGATGACGAAGCTTAACTTCCACAATCGCATTGTCCTTGTAGTATCGTCCAATATTAAAGTTGTATTTTGCCTACGAAGATAAATTTCTATTTCAGACCATTTTGTCCAGAGCCACCAAGCACAGATTTTTTTATATTCATCGTCAAATATATTTCAGCAGAGAATCGAACTGCGTCATTATATGAGATGCTCTATCTTGCCACTGTATCATGTCCACGAGGACAAATTTATTGTCGATTGAAAAGTTGTCGGCGCACGGTGTGATGATAAAATAGTAAGTTAATTTTTCATACCGTAAATATTCGATTTAATTCGAGGATTGCTCTTTGAAAAATCTATTCATCTCATCTATGTTATTCAAATTTATTTTAATAATCAATGAAAAAATTTCAATGCAACTGAACTATTCACTCTAAAAATAATTTAGTCAAAAACCCTTGAAAAGCATAGAACAATAGGCGTTAAGGATCTCCCATACTAAGTCAATGGTTGGACAAACAAAGAAGTTTAAGATCGAAAGTTACTAAAACTCATAAAACACTTTCATAAAAACCTCTTGTTTATTAAAACAACAAATGATTATTATTATTATGAAAAAAACATCTCTTAAAAGTTTTAGAGAAATAATATCAAAAGTAAAATCTCACCCCTTTTTTTTCAATATCAAAATAAATAGTCCACATCTTAGTCTTGCTTTTTATTCTTTGGGGTTTTATATTGTTTGCTCACGTACAAATAAATACAAAGTTTTAAAAAATTAGTGACTTCAATAAAGAAAAAAAAATAAACAAATTAAATTATTACATATAGGTCTACTTATTCTGATGGCTTTCATTTTCTTGTTGTCAAATCCATAGATCCTTGACTATTTCTTTTTAGCCTCCTCTTCTTCCTTCTCCAACTGCGTCATCTTATCCTTCCACTTGACCACCTCTTCTCGCATCTCTTTCATCTCAAACTCTTTTTCTTCTTATATAGCAAAAACTGATTACGATCGTCTCTAACATTTGTCATCGTTGATTTCTCAGTGATAATAAAAAATGATAATTCAAAAAAAAAAATTATACTCTTGATCCGTTGATCAGAATAACTAAGAGCTTCTGAATCCGGATGAAGATTTTGGATCGCATATTGAGAATCGACTCCTATCTATCTGTAACAATATTTGTACTGTTCTAACCAATGGATCGTTCTTCCTCACAAAAAGTTAGAACCGTCAATCTAGTGGCTCCTATCGATCGATCCCTCGGCTTCTGTGAAAGAGTAAATCGCAGAGTGAACCTTTGGCCCAGTAACTCAGATGGTAAACGCGATCGTTCTTCCTACCTCTATTTCATGTCGCTTGATTTTCAACATCCCCTCTGATCATTTTTCTTAATTGCTGCCACTGCTTTCTCCTTTCCAGTATCTTTTGGTCATCTTCGTATGAGCAGGAGCAGGACGGATCTAAGAATTAGAATTGTGGAGGATCTGAACTTAAGAATTTAATGTAATAAATCACATATACAAAAATATACGTATGAGCTTGGGTGGTTTGTACAACCGCAGCAATATCTTCTCCATCTCCATGATATCCAAGGTCCCCATCTCCTTCTGCCATTCCCTATATGGTTCCTTTTTTGAGCGTGCTCTCGTCTCGTCCCACTTCCCTTTGAAGGTCGTCATAAGGATCAACTTTTCACCGGAGCTATGTTACCTCCGATTGACCTGGTGAGAAGGTCGTCATAAGGACCAACTTTTCACCGGAGCTATGTTACCTCCGATTGACCTCTTCCAGAGTCGTCTGTAGCACCTTGCAGAACACATTGAAGAAATCAATCTCGTTGAGGTTGAAGTTGGCCCAGACATGGTAGCCGAGCACGATGCCATGCTCGTGGTAGATCATTGGGAGGAAGTTCTAGTGCCTCGCTAAGAATAACATGCTAGCTTTGTCATCCATTGGTCGTCAGTGGTCTCCAAGAACAAAGTATTCTGCTTTAGCTCTGCCGATTCATCCTTCTTCATTCTCTTAATGAGGAAGGGTGACCAGAAGATAGAGATGATGATGTTTCGCCATCGGAGTATCCACTATCGGAACTTGTTCTCCTCATTGTCACAGTAGATGAAGTCGGGCTCTTCCGCGACGGCGAGGAGGCAAAGGAGGGACTCGAGCTGGTTGTGGGTTATGGAGTCACCAATGAAGGTTCATCGGCAATGAATCAAGAAATGTAGTTGGGTCAACAGGCCATAACGAGCATCGCCATGACTGCCATCAAAAGTGGAGGTAGCCGGTGTCTAGACGGTCATGCAATTTTAACTTGTGTCATTGTCGACGAGTGCAATCCTCTGCCTTTGCAAGTGTATCCGTATCAAAAATATTTAGATTGGGCTACAATATAAGACAATTCTAAGGTTGTGTTTGGTATGACGTAATTTAATCCAAGTTGTAATAGAATGTAATGTAATCTTAATTACATTACTATATTTAGATAAAAATTGTATGTAATCTTGGATTATAAAGGTCATTACATTCTTTTGTTTGATGTCAATTACAAAGACGATAGAAATGAATTGACAGCGATGATAGAGACAATGACGACGACGATCGACCAACGACCGACAGACCGACGATCGTCCGACGATCGACCGACGACCAACCATCGCTGATGGCCGGTCACCGACGATCGATCGTCGGCAGTCGATTATTGTCGGTCGGCAGCCATCGCCAACGGTCAGTCGTTGCCGGTCGGCATCCATCGTCGGCGCCCATCACCGGTCGCCGGCGGTCGGCCGCCACTGGTCGTCGGCGGTTGGCCGTCGGCGACCGTCGGTCGGTCGTCAGTGGTCATCGACCGATCGGTCGCCGACCATAGGCCGTTGGTCGGTCGATCACCATCGGTCGATCGGTCGTCAGCCGGTCGATCGTCGACCGGTCGGTTGCTGGCCATCGATCGTCGGTCATCGGTCGTCGGTCGCTGCGGTCGATCTGCCATCGTCGATCGTCGGTAGGTCGTCGGTCGTCGGGGCGGCGCCCGACGACGGGCGACGACTGACAGAC
This sequence comes from Wurfbainia villosa, assembly GCA_025175895.1. Lineage (NCBI taxonomy): Eukaryota > Viridiplantae > Streptophyta > Magnoliopsida > Zingiberales > Zingiberaceae > Wurfbainia > Wurfbainia villosa. Next base: position 114,187,808 of record CM045993.1, read on the forward strand.
GACGGTGGCGGGTGACGATCGACGGGCGACGACCGACAATCGACCGATCGATAGCGACAACGGACGACAACGATCGACTTCGATTGTTGAGCATCCAACACTTTTCAGATTACGACTTGTAATGTAATCTGGATTACATAGGTTTTGTTTTGTAATTCAGATTATAAAATTTTAGTGCCTTTTGTAATTCAAATTACATTACATTACAATTTTAAAACAGTAACAAATAAAGAAATATACTTTATAATGTAATCTGAATTACATTATAAGACAGATTACGCCATACCAAATACAGCCTTAGATAAATCCGTCTGTACATACGACCGCAAGGGACCTAGTGTATCAATCCAAGTGCCTCTATAATTATAACTATTTTTATCGCGTTCTCTCCTGCCATTACGAGGGGCTGTCAATGGTTAAGAACGAAGATTAACTACGAGATGGCTAAACAAAGGATAAAGGCCCTTTGTTTTAATAATCCCAAGTATTTTTTTTTTAACTCTTTTAATTAGTTCTTTATTTTTCTTAGCCACTTGTAGATTTTGAATTGATAACCCTTAGATTATTTTGTTTTCTAGTCCATGCATTTTCCGTGGGAATTTGTCCATCTAACAGTTTTCAACGATTTTTTCCATGATTATTATGAATGAGATAAATCAGGAAGAATTCTATGGATCTTGATGTGGTGGTTAAAATATATGAAGATCATCTAAATTCAGAAAAAAACTTTAAACCTTCTCCGAAATCATTTTTATTTTATCCATAAACTCTATCGTATTTTAACTGTCATGTCATACATCATGGACAGTGAAGCAAGTCCAAATATCATAATAATTTAAAAATGTATATTATAAATTACATTTTAAATACTCACATAATATCCATTATAATTATCTTAAAAGACCCTCAGACTATAGATTATTAATGCAATCATACCGTCTCCACGGGATGACGCGATGGTAAAACAGTGTGGTTGCTTTGGATATGGGGTGGGATCGATTCCGGATGAGAGGTCTAAAATCCCTCCTGGACTTAGATGGCCTCCCCACTGCTTTGCCACCGTGTCCGGGACATAGTCTTCCTTGTGATTTACCCTCCCTCTCGTCAATAGCCCTGGGACGGATGACAGAGACTGCTAGTTGAATAGATTCTCAACTTTTTGGATTAATGTAATCATACCGCTTGATCCTGAATAGAAAGCATGCTCAAAAAATCAAGCTTGAGTAGGATTGTAATGGAACCGAGTTGAGCTGAACTCTAAGAGGTTAGAGCTCAGCTCAGTGTTGGTTTTTCCCTAAGCTCGGACTTGGCTCGAGTTTAATTCGAACTTTAATCTTAAGTTCGAGCTTTGTTTGTAATGAAATTAAATAGTTCAAGAATGGCTCGAGCTCGATTCGAAAATAGCTCGTTTAAAAGTTAAATGAGCTTAGTTCGAGCTCGGCTCGTTAAGATATAATTTTTAAATCGTTAAACAAGCTCGAGCTCGAGTTCAAGCTCAACGAAAATCACCTGCTGTACATGAAGATTACTTGTAGAAATGAATACATAACATGCATAATGAAAGCCACAGGAGGGGTCCTCCCGGATGGCTCGATGGTAAACGCAAGGTGATGTTTACGAGGATGCTCAGGTTCGAAATCAGACGAGGAGTTTAAAATCTCCCTGGACTGAATATCTTTCTTTTTGCTTACCACCGAGTTAATGAGCCAAAGGCTCACCCTGCGATTTACTTCCTCACAGTGGCCGAGAGGCCGGTTGGTGGGGGCCACTAAATTGACGGTTCCAACCTTTTTGCGATGAAAGCCACAAGAACCTAATTAACATAAAATTAAAGCCACATGTGATAAACGAACATGTTCGTGAGCCTCTTAACGAACACTTTCGTACACCTCAAAACAAACACGTTCACAAGCTCACGAACCAAATACGGTTAAACTCAAGCTTGGCTCGATCATCTTTTTGGGATCGAGCTTGCCTCATTAACTTAATCGAACGAACTCGAATGAGTATTTTTCGAACCGAGACCCGAATAGCTCGCGAGCAGCTTGGCTCGTTTACACCCTTAAGCTTGAGTGATAAAACACATTTTAGTGTTAATTGCCATTTAGAAAGAAAAAAATGGTATCCACTTACATTTAAAATAGTAAAGCCCTTGAGGTAAGGAACTACATCGGTAGAACCATATGACTTATTCGTCGATGAAAACACATCACCAATCAATGACAGTTGAAAAGACCATAGATTGGCATACGGTATCGATGATTTATCAAACAACACACGAAGTTTAGAAATATTCAATCAGCACCTCATGCTTTCATATTTACCAAATAGCATATTTAATTCCCTTTTTATCCTTCCCGTCAAAAAGATCTGCACCACAGTAGTGGTGCAATTCCAGCACCACAGTGGTGGTATAATTTCAGCATCACTATGGTGCTGGGATTTGAATTTTCTAGCACCACGTTCGAAAATTTCATTGTATTGCAGGTCTGTTTGGCGGGAGAGGTAAAAAGGAAATTAAGTGCGTTATTTGGTAAATATGAAAGTATGGGACGCTGTTTGGGCAATTCTAAAATTCACGTGCGCTGTTTGGTAAATTGTCGATTGACATATGACCTCCGATTCACTCAATTATAGTTATCTGCAACAACAATAATCAAGTCTTATCCTACTATTAAAATTGACAATATGAATACTTCTATGATATTGGACTCTATCTGCTATTGTATTATCATTTATATTTAAATAAATTTTATTATATTTTATCTTCTTCCATTATTTTTTTATTTTTTCATTGTCTAATAATATCTTATTGTATTCATCTTTAATCCATTTTATTTGAATAAGATCTCTACTCTTTCTCTATCTAACTTTAATTATTTTATACATATCTTTTCCTTCTTCCTTTGTATTCAAATGTCATCGATAAAAGTATTTATAAATTTCATTTTTAGTTTCACTTGTTACTTTCTCAGTCTCTTTCTTGACTATTATATACTTTAAATTTTAAAATAATTCTTGTAATTAAATAATATCCAATTATAATATATGTAAATTGTAGAAATTATTCTCAACATATATAAAATCTATAGGTAATCTTTGTGTACTAGAAGTAAATAAAATACAAGAGAAAATCTATAGAATATGAAATTTTATAAAATAATAAAATATTTTCAACTGCATCAAGTTATCGAGGATATTTCCTTTGTATATCTTCGAGGGTATATCAACTAGGATTTCATTTGGAAATATGAGTAAGGATTTGAATTAAATGAAAAAGAATTCCCAATTTAAAAAATCGAGCAAATAAGAGACATCTCTATTAGAATTCAAAATTTTTTAGAGTATATGACTCTTGATTAGAGTTTAAAAAAATTTTAAATTCGAAATGACTTTTAATTAGGATTCAAAAATTTTAGAGTCGCTTGAAATCTTTATACATGCAATTAGAGTCGGTTCTTTTTTTTATTAGCACCAAGACATCTGAACTTTTGATTAAATTAATCTCTAAAAATGATCGATTCTGTTCCATGAATTTTCGAGATGCCTCACCAACAATTGAGCCGGATAAAATCGAAGTACAAATGACCTCCATTAACCACCAAAAATAAATTAGAAAAACGCTCATAATTTTTTCACGATTTAATCTGGACTTCACAGTTGTGTCATCTTTGAACGACGATCTAATATTGAAATCATACTTTATCCATCGGACAAATTTATGGGCCCTAAAATCGTATCGAATGGATTTTTTTTAAATTCGTCATCGAATAATATCACAGTAGATGATCAAATTATATTTTCTTATGAGATATCTTTTCAATTTTACCATTGCACTGTGTCCTAAGAGTGGAGTTGGTTCTGTTCTTGATTCTGTTCTTGAATATATTGAATAGTAGCTTCCTAACGCGTGACATTTTTAGCATGCTTAAAAAGAAAGCAAAAGGGCTTTTTTTATTGTTGTCGATAAGCTCGATGCATCTTTCATGTAGATGTATAGACGAATACACCTTTCACTTCATGGTTGCTTAAAATATCCGTCAAATGGCTTAAAATGTATATATATAAAGGTGATTTTTTTTATTAGCATCGAATATTTTAGGAATAATCGATTTTGCTCTATAAAATTTTTTTATCAATCATCAGAATATAATAAAAAATATTCACGTGAATAGTCTCACCAGTTGAGACTCTGACATCCTTAATTTTTTATTTTATTTGAAAAAAAATATATAAATATATTATAATTGAAAATCCGAACTAGACACTCTACCGGACTGTATATCCCTAGTATGACTTTTTGAATTGGCATAAATGTCTCATCATAAGGAGAACGAGTATCGGAAGAAAGGGAGGAAATCGAAAAGTCCTTTAGAATTTTATCTCAGTTAGAGCTGTCAAATGGACTGACCCATGGCAGGGCGAATCAATCCGTCATAAATTCAACATTTAATGGGAATGGACAACCCGCCATTTCGACGGATTGAGAAATCTTCAATCCAACCCAATCCAAGGTGGGCTACGAATTAGGCGGGCCACGGATTAGGCGGGCCAACCCACGGGTCAGGAAAAAAAATTCAAAATTATTGAGTATTTTGAGGGCTTGAGGCGATAATCGATAAGGCGGATAGAATATTATGATAAGAATGCATGCATTTGAAGCAACTAAAATATTATAATTGAGATCTAATTATTAATCGATAATATTAAATACAAATATTTTTTATTCTTTTAATACTTTAAAATATTCAAATCTTGATAATATGTAAATTTAAATTTTGACTCCTCTAAATAAAAATTTAATTGAGATTTTTCAACGCTCGTAATTGATTGATTTTGATTCATTTCCTATATTAATTGAAATAGTAATGATTTTTATTTGATGAATTATTTTTGGTAAAAAGTTGGACATAAATGTCTATTTAAGAGTCCTGAGATCTATCCATATATAGCAAAAGACGATTATATTCGTCTTAATATTTTTCATTATTGATATTTCGATAATGATGAAAAAAATAAATTACGAGGAAACTATATCCCTTGATTCTTTGATCAGAAAAGACGGAGGACTTCTGAGTCCGAATGAGAGATTTAGATCTTACGTCAAGATTCGATCTTTGTTCATCTATAATAATATCTATGTCGCTCTAGCCTACGAATCATCTCAAAGGGACTTTTCAAGTCTATCGATAAAATTTAAACATGGAAAAAATAAAGGAAATGAAAATAACTCAGGACTCAATGTAGGACACAACCCACATGGTAAGCATTGAGCTCAATTAATAAGTCGAATAAATCGATTGAATCAAAAAGTTTAATTTGATTTATTAAAAAATTCAATTTTCTTTTTAAAAAATATCGATTTTTTTTATTTATTCGATTCGATTTCAATTTCGAAATGAAAATAATTGATTTAATCGAATTAAATCGAATTGGAATCCATCAATCGATTGATTTTTTATATCAATCGACTAATTAATATAAATCAATCGATTGATTTCTTCTCCATCATTATCAGTCGACTGATATAAAATATCAATAAAAAATTCAATTGGATCAATTTTTAACAATTATTTTTTTATCGATTTGATTTATTCGATACGAATAACAATCAGTGTGTCCATTTGGATTCAGATGACCTCCACATATCTTGACCAACACATCAAGGGCTATAGGACCTCTGTAATTTGTTTCTCTCGTAATGATCATGGGATAATCCAATGAGAACAACTAAATTGACGGTAACCTTTTGCGGGACAAGCGAATTCTCTCCGTTTACATGTTGAAAAAAATAATAGACAGATAAATTTTAAATTCACCGAACGCCGACGGGCATGAGTTCATCGGCGTCGACGGCGAGATCAACCGGCGCGTAAACTCCGGAAGCGATTCCATTTCTCATAAAAGTGCAAATATTCGTTCTTCAACAAAAGGTCTATAACTCAAATAATGTTTAATTCATTCATATCATTTAACGAAACAATCACAACAAATTAAATTAATCGCGTAACAATTCAATGGACAGCAAACAATCGGAGGAGGAAGCAATTCAAACTGAAACGCATCCAACGATCCACAGCTCGCTCGATCGCAGTAGTCGACTGGCCTTGCATCAGATTCCGGCGAAGGAGCCGCAAACGGCGAAGAAGAAGAAGATCGAAAGCATCAGAGTTGCCGGTGATTTATTAGCAACGGCATCTGAGGCTGTGGCCGGAGCAGCCTTCGATCCGCCCTCCGTCTTCGGAGTTGATACTGAAGATGGTGTCGCCTGAGCGGGATTGGCGGGGGCCTCTGTTGTCGCCGGCGAAGGGGTCGGGGATTTTGCTCCGGCTGCGATCGAGACGAGTTAGCACGCAACGACGTACGCATGCGCAACCAAAACGGAAAAAGAGGTAGCGCGCGCTCACCGTCGCACTCGCTCACTGGCGGAGTTTGGACCCTGCAAGCGCCGGGCAATGCCAACGCCCGCGTCTGGTTGACGGTGACGCCGAACGATCGAGGAGGCGCCGCCGTTGAGAACCGAGCAGAGGCACGCCGGCTGCGACTGGACGACCCTGGCCAGCTGCGAGCAGCAGGAGGAGGAGGGCGCGGTGGCGTTGCCGGTGATGTAGTTGAGGCAAGGCGCGAGGCCGATGATCGCAGTGGTACAACCGGCCGAAGACTGCGCAGCAGCAGTCCCTAAGAGCACGGTCACGACGAATCCGGCGACGGCGACGGCGACAACCTCGTGCTTGTGATCCATGTCACCGGCGTTGAGATTTGTTTGAAGTGAGATTGGAGGATCAGATCTAGTGAAAATAAAAAATAAAAAATAAAAATAAAAATAAAAAATAAAAAATAAAAAAGTTGGATGGATCGAGAGGGAGATCAAAGCGGGGAGTTTAAATAGTGGTGTGCGGTTGATGTGGGTGAACAACTCTTCTTTCTATTATTTTTTTTTGTATAATTTAGACATTCAGATTTTTACTAACCCAAAGATTAGGATGGTAAACTAGTCGAGTTAAATTTTATACTATTTAGATTTATTTAATAAGATAATTAAGTCCAGCCAAATTGAGTTTAAAATTAATCGAGCTATTGAAAAATCTATTAAAGCTTAATTTGATTTTTTTTTTATTTTGAGATTGAATTTGATTTATTTAATATGTATCGAGCTTCTAATCAAGCTCAATTCAAGTTTGATTTAAATTTATTTAAGTTTAACTTATTTAAACATTATCAATCTCTTAAGTTAAATTTATTTATTTGTTTAAAATTATAATATTTTAATCTAAATAAATTCATAAATAATTTTTAAATGAACTTAATCAAAAATATTGCTTTATTGAATAACATATGTCAAAAATAACATATGTATTCAAGCTTATTTATTTAATTTATCAAACTGTTCAAACTTATTCATTAATTGACTTTGATATTTATTGAATGAATATGAATGAGCGATCTTACTGAGTCGAATATCAAATTTATTCGTGAACATTTGATTCATTTACATCCCTATAAAAGATAAATGATTCTCCTTCTTAATTTATCTATCGAATAAATTTATAAACACTCGTGGTAATACGTCAGGAGTCGATCTCTAAAGTTTTCATCACACTACAAAGCATATCTCAATTGAAATTTAAATTATAGGATTTAAAAACAATCATCAATTGTCTATTTGTCTTATCAATGTATCAAGCCAGTGAACAATATGTTTCCGTAATTTATCTCCTCCGTATTGACTATGGGACTAATTGACGAAGGCGTTGAGAACGAACAAATCGCTTTTGCACTAATGTACCAAGCCAGGAGGCAGGAGCAAACAATGACGGAGGGAAACAATAATTTATCTAGGCTTTAGCTTGGTCCATTGCAATTTATTCATCCTAAATTTTCAAATCAATTAAATCAAAATTATTATTATTTTTTACCATTAGTCCGGATTAATTAAAATTTCTGACTCTTCTTCCTAATTTGTTTGCTTGAGTTGTTATATAAATGCATATATTATTTATTGACTCTTTAATTATTGAAAGCTAAAATTGATCACCTTCTCTATATCTATATGGATGGATAGTTAGTTAGCTAACTTCATCACATCCAAGATAGCCAAACAATTATAAAATTAATCATGCAATTTAAAAAAAAAAAATAGCACCTTAACATATTTCTCATCTTAAGAATATATCATTATTCCAACTATGTTATAATAGATATGGATGTACCTGCTGCATTATCATTATTATTATTATTATTATTATTATTATTTTGATTGGTACGAGGATATCTAAATCTTCAATCTGACTAATCTCTGAGAGTGACTGATCCTATCACACGGATCTTCATAACACTTTGCTAATAGTTGAGCCGGATACGGTCGGAGTCCAAGTGGCATCTATCTGTCATCAAATGTAAATCAGAAAAGTACTCGCAATTTTTTCACGGTTCAAATCAGACTCTGCAGTCGCACCATCACTAAACGACAGTCCAATATCGAAATCGTACTCCGTCCACCGGATAAACTTCTGGCCCCAGGACTGTCCGAATAGATTTTTTTTAAATTCTTCATCGAACGATGTCGTAGAAGAAAATCGAACTACAATCTCTTGTGAAATATTTCTCCGCTTTTATCGTTGCACCGTACCTTGAGGCTACTACAATATTATTATAGTAGTGATAGACATAGCTATAATTTAATCGATTTTGATTAAGTTTAATCAATTTTAATTAAATTAGAAAAATATATTTTAATATAAACATGGTTTTATATATAGTGTTTCTGATTAAATTAAAATAATTTTATGAAGGGTTGGGAAATTTCAATCCAAAATTATAATCTCTAATCCACACTTAAGAAATAGCAAATATGATAATAACCAAAGTTGTAGAAGCGTATCAGAATCCATAGTTTATAATCAATCCTGGAAGATAATCTTCAATTTGCAGACTTCCTTAGAATTTCCAAAGAGTTTTGTCGATGGAAAACAAAACGAAGAAAAGCGTCGTTCTACAAACTGGGACCATAACCTCTTATTTATAAAATCCAAAGGTTGTTTATTGTTGGTACAATCGGCCCAGATCACGATTGACTAGACTCGAGTTTGACTCGAGTAGTATTTTGATGTGTGACATTAATGTCTGACAATGTATTGGGAAGATTGTTGGTGCAATCGACCCAGATCATATTTGATGTTTGACGATGGTTTGACTATTGTCATGGGAGAAGTCCAAGTCTTGTATACTTGGCATGGAAAGTCCAAGCATGGATCTTGATAAGGGAAAGTCTAAGCATGGGTCTTGACATGGAAAGTCCAACATGGGTTGGTAAGGGAAAGTCCAAGCTTGAGTCTTGGCAATTGAGAAGTCTAAGGGGAATATTGGCGGCATAAAGTCCAAGGGTGAAGTCTTGACAACATAAGTCCAATGGTTGGCGGCGTAAAGTCCAAGTGGAGTCTTGGCAGCATAAGCCCAATGTGCCTTGGCGGTGTAGACCACATTAACATGACAATAGTTGATGAAAGTACCTGAAGGCTAGCGTATGGATGAATAAATCATGGATGGCTTGGAGGAATCCGATAGGCGCGAGGATGATGGAGGTGGCTAGAAGGCTTAGGTCTAGGCTAAGGGTGATCTAGCAAGTATGGAGGCACCATACTTGGGGTTAAAACCTCATGGATGAGATTATCAGTCGACTGATATTATAGTCAGTCGACTAGAGTTTGACTATTGGAATTGACCTATCACCGATCGCTAGCATCGACAATCGATCGATGATTGAGCAATGATCGATCCGAGATCACCGATCGATGGTTGAGTATTCGGGGATAGAAAGTTCTAGAGTCGACTATTAGGGTTTGACAGTCGAGTGATTACTCGATCAGTCGACTGATAGACATGATCAGTAGATTGATGGTCTATCCGTTGGAACTTATCCAACGTGGCTCATGTTGTTGTCTCACAACTACTACAGGAGCATTCGACTGATGGTCCCGATCAGTCAACTGCTAGGTGAAAATCCAGCCCGAATGCTGGTTATAAAAGCATCTTGTGGGGAGGATTTTTGGCAAGATTTTCTTGGGCGATTTGGAGTGATTTGTTGGTGCAAATCAGAGTCTTCAAGGCTAGTCCAAGGCAATCAACAAGCAAACTTCCAAAAGATTATTTGTAAAATTTTCTTTGCATTCTTTTGTTATATTTCATTTGTAATTGCTTGTATTTCATTCTTATTGTTGTAAAAACTATTGTAAGAGGTTTTCTCCACCTCCGGATTGTTCCGAGAAGGAGTTAGTGATTAGTGGTTGCATTTGCATCGCTAGGGCTCGTTCGAGCCCAACCCGTGGAGTAGGAACCTTGAGGTTCCGAACCACGTTATATTCTTGCGTATTGTGATTGTGTATTTGTATTGTATTTTTCATATTCCGTTGCATACTAACAATCATAGGCAAGCGCAATCAAATTCCGTGAAGTGACGAAATGCTATTCACCCTCCCTCTCTAGCGGGCGCACAGGTCATTACAATTGGTATCAGAGCGGGTCACTCTTAACCAGCTTCGCATCTGAGGGAGCAAAAGCGCTAGAGGGCAAAATGGAGCTCAATGAGAGATTGGGTGATGACATCAACATTCCACCTTCCTTCGACCACAAAGACTTCGCATATTAGAAAAGTAGGATGATGCATTTTCTAATGTGTGACTTTGACAATTGAATTAGTGTCTTAGTAGGTTTCGACACTCTAAAAGATGAAGAAGGAAGAAAAATCAAGAAGAAGAATTGGAACCAAGACCAACTCCGATATTACTGTTGGTGCAATCGGCCCAGGTCACGATTGACCAGGACTCGAGTTTGACTCGAGTGATGTTTTGATGTTTGACAAAGTGTTTGACATTGATGTTTGACATTGATGTCGGTTAATATGTTTTGGAGAGATTGTTTATACAATCGACCCAGGATTATAATTGACCAGACTCGAGTTTGACTCGAGGGAGACTTTGGTGGTTGACTAGGGTTGACCATGTGTTTATGGGAAAGTCCAAGTCATGGGTACTTGGCATGGAAAGTCCAAGTGGGACACTTGACATTTGGGAAAGTCCAAGTCTTGAGAACTTGGCATGGGAAGTCCAAGCATGGGTCTTGGCAAATGAGAAGTCCAACATGGGTTGGCAAGGGAAAGTCCAAGCCTGAGTCTTGGCATTTGAGAAGTCCAAGGGGATTGATATTGGCGGCGTAAAGTCCAAGCGGAGTCTTGGCGGCGTAAGTCCAATGTGCCTTGGCGGTGAACACACCGTTAGCATGACATAGCCGATGGAAGCACCGGGAAGCTAGCGCGATGGATGAACAAGTCATGGATGACTTGGAGGGATCCGAGGCGTGGAGGCTGATGGAGGTGGCTAGAAGGCTTAGGTCTAGGCTAAGGGTGGTCTAGCAAGTATGGGGGCACCATACTTGGGTTAAAACCTCATTCTTGAGGTTGGCAGTCGACTGGCATTATGGCCGGTTCGACTGCCGTGAGTCGACTTGAGTTCGACTGCCAGGGCCAATGCCTGCCTGGCGATCGGCTATCGCGATGATCGGGTGGCTCGCGATCGGGATGTGATCGCATTGCCGATCGCCACGTCGCTCCGTGGCCAGGCGATCGGGCTACACGCGTTAGCGATCGATCGCCAATGTTGGCGATCGGATCGCCAAGAGATCCGTTGGAGTTTTTCCAACGTGGATCGAGCCGTTGTCTCACGACAACGCATCGATCACCGGGTGACTTATGGCGGTCGATGATAGCGGAAATCCGTGTCGCGCAAGGATAAAAGGAGCTCGGACGGAAGGATTTTGGCATCGGTTCTTGAGGGCTTTGAGGCGATTTGTTGGTGCAAATCAGGGTCTCCAAGTGCAAGTCAAGCAACCAAGCATTCAAGCAATCAAAAGCAAAGTGTTGTAAAGTTTTCTTTACTTGCATTATATTTCATTGTTGTAATTGCTTGTATCTATTTCTTATTGTTGTAAGAATAGTTTGTAAGAGGTTTCTCCACCTCCGACTTGTGTCGAGAAGGAGTATTTGTGGTTAGTGATTGCATTGGCATCACTAGAGCTCTTTAGAGCTCAATCCGTGGAGTAGGAACCGTTACGGTTCCGAACCACGTTATATTGTGTGTGTTGTGTTTGTGTTATTGTGTTTGTATTTCATTATTGTTATTATTTCTATTCCGCTGTGCACTAACACGAATTGTAGACACGAACGCAAACGAATTCCATCGACGTACGGTAGCACGCTATTCACCCCCCCTCTAGCGGGCATTCAATTCCCAACAAGTGGTATCAGAGCCCGGGGCTCTTCTACGGACTAACCGCCGGGAGCTAAAAGGCTAGAGGGAAGATGGAACTCCAAGACAAGCTTGGATGGGATATCAACACACCTATCCCCTATACCTTCTATGGACAAGAAGGGTTTAAACAATGGAAGTCAAGAATTGAAGACTTCCTATTGATGAGGGACATTGAGGAATGGGCTATCTTAATGGAAGGCTTTGAATTGCCAAGAGGACCAAAAGGTGGTTTCCTCAAAAAGAAGAGATGGACCGAAGAGCAAGTCCAAGCCTTCGAGAAAAACACCAAGGTAATAAAGTTTTTGGTTGAGTTAATACCTAACAATATCTTGTGTATGTTAGGTAATTATATAGATGCCAAGGAGCTATGGAGCCAAGTGGCAAAGCTCCATGAAAACTCATCATCAATCCAACAAGAAGAAGAAGAAGAAGAGGAGTGCACACCCTCTCAAGCTCAAGCAAGCACATCTCCATCTAAAGAGCTTGAGGAGTCCGAAGTTGATAGGGAATCAACTTCCGGATTGGTGGAGGAAGTGGAAGAAGCATCCACTTCTATAATCGAGGAGGAAGAAGTGGTGGAAGAGGTAGAGTTAAGACAAACCTCAACCTCTAGGATAGAGGGGGAGGAAGTTAGACCATCCACACCGGAGCCGGAACAAAATAAGGAGGAAGCTTCAACATCCGGTCAAGATGAAGAAGCCCAAAATTCAACTCCGGCACCTATCACGGATCTAGGTAACTCGAGCATTTCAAATAATGATAAAATTCATATTATCTGCTTTGAGTGTAGGGAAACCGGGCACTATAAGAGCAAGTGCCCAAAGAAGATTAGGAAAGCTCCACCGGTTCCAAAAGTTAAGGATGCCGGTTCCCCAAATATCAAGAGCAAGGAGCATATCATATGCTTCAAGTGCCGACAACCGGGACACTTCCGGAGTCAATGCAAGAAGGGGGACAAGAAGACTCAAAATGGAGCATCATATGTAGGGGGAGCTAAGGCAAACTCTAGGGTAACTTTTAATTTTGCTCCTTCTTCAATTTATAAGCAAAAGCATGCTAGGGATTTCAATTCACTTGCAATTTATGAAAAGCATGCTAATAGGAACAAGTATTTTTGCTTAGGAGCTAAGAGTGTCCATTTAGGAAATAGGGAGAAATTTGAGACTAATGTCCCTAGAAAAACCTTACCTAGGGAATCTATTAAGAAAGTGCAAGAACATCTAGGTTTTAATCCAAAATGGACTAGGCATATGCCAAGAAAGTCAAATGCCCATGATTTAAATCAAAACTCTAAAATTGGGCAATTAGAAAAGGAAAATCAAGTCTTGAGGTCAAGACTTGAGAAATTAGAAAAGACCCTTAGAAATATACAAAATCAAGTTCAAGGGTCTAACGGTCAAACTCCTAGGTCAAAAAGTCAAGGTCAACACTTAAGACCTAAGAGTCAAAAGTCAACCAAGGGCAAGCAAGGTTTGGGTCACAAACCTAAACCTAAGGTGGCTTACCATAGTGTTCCATTTGACTATGGAACACAAACTAGGTCTAGGAAGACCAAGGTCAATAGGGAAGTCATCCCTAAGGTTGACCAAAGGGTGTGCCTAGTGGCTAGGGTTTCTAGGAAACCTAGGGTGGCCACTAAGGAGGTTGCAAGGGGAGTTACCCCTAGAGTCAACCTAGGTAAGATCCAAATGACCAAGGCTAACAAGCCTAGGAGGGTCATTAGGAGGGTATCTAGGGAGGTTATCCCTAAGGAATACCTAGTTAACCCAAGGAGCTCAAATAGGTTCTGGGTTCCTAAGAGCGTGATTGATTCACGCTAAGATGGGTTTAGGGTGTGTCAACCTTGATTGGATGGGTAGTTAACTCAACCATAACAAAGGTGACACTTTAGGTTATTTTCAAGGTTATGATTACCTTGAAAATACATTTGAGTTTTTAATCCTAAAAGATGTTAGGATATGCCAATATTAATTATGAAGTTTGATAAAATGATCATTTTGGCACACTAGGGAGATTAGGTTAATATGGCAAAATATGTTTAAATCCCAACAAGTCTCAACAAATGGCAATTAATATTAAAACTTAGGTATTATTATACCTATACATTTTATATGCCATGTTTTGTTTGCCATATGCCATGACATGACATCATGTTTACTTTTATCATCTAAATGTCATGATCAGGCTTAGGATTAAGTTTTAAAATGTCATGTGTTTTTAAAATTTTATCATATGCCATGACATCATGATCATTGGCCATGATTTACTTTGCTATCATTATGCCATGATCATCTTCATGCATCTAAATTGATTAAAATTGATTTAAGGACTATGGCATGACTTGGAGTCCCATTTATAAGGGAATCAAGTAGAGATGCCTTAGAAAAATGCATGAAACCCTAGTTTAGGGAGAACAAAACCCACATCTCACATCTAATTGACATGTATGTGTATTTATACACCCTAGATACATGTGAGATGCTAGGATATGAGTTGAGTTCAAGGTGCATAGTTTTTGCATCTAGATGAACTAAAACTCATCTAATTTTATCATGGATCATTGGGAAAGCTTGTGTACAAGTCATGTACTTAGAGCCCAAGGAATATGATCCAAAATAAGGTTTTGAAATCATTTTAAAATCAATTTAGAAAACCTTGGTGAAGTCTATCTTTTGATAGCAATCACCATTGATGAAGTTGATACAAAATAGGGCCAAAACATTGAAAATTTCAATGGTTTTGAGTTTTGTATCAAACTCACTATTTTATGGGTAAATTATTTTTTAAACATTTTTCACCCATTGTTTTGGTCATAAGTATTATACGTATCAAATTGCATGATTTTTCGATATACGTATAATTAGTTATGATTTTCTAAAATTGATTCGATATGAATTTGGAAAATTCATGCTGATCGCCATTGGTGGCGATCGTGATGAGAGTGGCGGTGATCGATAATCCAAGTCGATCGCCAGTCTGATTTCGGGTTAACAAGGTTTGTTTAGCCCGTGTTCAGCAAATGTAAAGGTCTCTAACCACTCCTAACCCTAGGATATGCTTTGGAAAGCATTATGAAGGGTGAAAATCCATTGGATATGGATTAGGAGTTATGTTAGGTCAAAGTATCAAATTTAGGGTGAGTAAAAGTTCTATGTTGAACTTAGAACCTTAATTTTGATGGATTAGAGTTCCTATTGGCTTAAGGACTTCCCAAGGACATTGTTGGTGCAATGGTCAAGGGGGAGCAAGCCTTTAGGGGGAGGTATCCATCTTGGGATGATGGATGTTTTTTTTATGGGGAGAATGTTATCAATTGAAAATTGATGGGTTTTTGATACCCAATTTGGAAATTGGGAGAGTGAGATAGGAGTGCCTCTCTTGAGTGATATGGGACTTATCACTAGGAAGATGGTAGGCATCCTAGGTATTTTTGATCAAGGGGGAGATTGTAAGATCTCATTGGGACATGAGACATTGACCTCCTTGGAGAGAAAACCTTTTTGATGTTAGTCAAAAAGGGGGAGAATGTTTGGGGGAGAACATTTGATTTACTTTTTCACTTGAATGTTTAGGGAAGAACATTTGGTGAGTGTTTACCAATTTGGGATAATTGGTAAGGGATTTGAGTTAGTGTTCTAACTCATGATTCGATTGGTTTTTGTCAAACATCAAAAAGGGGGAGATTGTTGGTGCAATCGGCCCAGGTCACGATTGACCAGGACTCGAGTTTGACTCGAGTGATGTTTTGATGTTTGACAAAGTGTTTGACATTGATGTTTGACATTGATGTCGGTTAATATGTTTTGGAGAGATTGTTTATACAATCGACCCAGGTTATAATTGACCAGACTCGAGTTTGACTCGAGGGAGACTTTGGTGGTTGACTAGGGTTGACCATGTGTTTATGGGAAAGTCCAAGTCATGGGTACTTGGCATGGAAAGTCCAAGTGGGACACTTGGCATTTGGGAAAGTCCAAGTCTTGAGAACTTGGCATGGGAAGTCCAAGCATGGGTCTTGGCAAATGAGAAGTCCAACATGGGTTGGCAAGGGAAAGTCCAAGCCTGAGTCTTGGCATTTGAGAAGTCCAAGGGGATTGATATTGGCGGCGTAAAGTCCAAGCGGAGTCTTGGCGGCGTAAGTCCAATGTGCCTTGGCGGTGAACACACCGTTAGCATGACATAGCCGATGGAAGCACCGGGAAGCTAGCGCGATGGATGAACAAGTCATGGATGACTTGGAGGGATCCGAGAGGCGTGAGGCTGATGGAGGTGGCTAGAAGGCTTAGGTCTAGGCTAAGGGTGGTCTAGCAAGTATGGGGGCACCATACTTGGGTTAAAACCTCATTCTTGAGGTTGGCAGTCGACTGGTATTATGGCCGGTTCGACTGCCGTGAGTCGACTTGAGTTCGACTGCCATTGAAAATGCCTGCAATGACCGCTCATCGCGTTAGCCGATCATCGGTAGCTCGCAATGATCGCTAAGGGATGGCAATGACCGCTCGAGTGTCGAGCACAGAACGCTCCGTAGCCGACTGGGCAGTCGACTACGGGCGTTAGCAGTCGACTGCCAATGTTGGCAGTCGACTGCCAAGAGATCCGTTGGAGTTTTTCCAGCGTGGATCGAGCCGTTGTCTCACGACAACAGTGGCATCAGTCGACTGGTGACTTATGGCAGTCGACTGATAGGCGGAAATCCAGGTCGCGCGCAAGGATAAAAGGAGCTCGACGGGAAGGATTTTGGCATCGGTTCTTGAGGGCTTTTGGAGCGATTTGTTGGTGCAAATCAGGGTCTCCAAGTGCAAGTCAAGCAACCAAGCATTCAAGCAATCAAAAGCAAAGTGTTGTAAAGTTTTCTTTACTTGCATTATATTTCATTGTTGTAATTGCTTGTATCTATTTCTTATTGTTGTAAGAATAGTTTGTAAGAGGTTTCTCCACCTCCGACTTGTGTCGAGAAGGAGTATTTGTGGTTAGTGATTGCATTGGCATCACTAGAGCTCTTTAGAGCTCAATCCGTGGAGTAGGAACCGTTACGGTTCCGAACCACGTTATATTGTGTGTGTTGTGTTTGTGTTATTGTGTTTGTATTTCATTATTGTTATTATTTCTATTCCGCTGTGCACTAACACGAATTGTAGACACGAACGCAAACGAATTCCATCGACGTACGGTAGCACGCTATTCACCCCCCCTCTAGCGGGCATTCAATTCCCAACAATTACAACATCAATAATAAGGTAATGAGTATATTGCTTAATGTAATTCCTAATGATATTTTGATCAAGATAGGAGATTGCAAAGATGTCAAGGAGATATAGAACAAATTGGCAAAATTCCATGAAGAGTCTCACTCAATCCAAGAAGATAAGGAAGAGGAGGAAGAGAGCTCATTCTCACAAGAAAGTGAGGATTCAGAAGTCGAAGAGTGCTCGGCATCCGAGGAGGAAGAAGAAGTGGAAGAATTGGAGGTTGAAAGGCCATCGACGTCCAAGGAAGAGATAGAAGTGGAAGAAACCTCAACCTCTAGGATTGAGGGGAGGAGAGATCACCTTCCATGCCAAAGCAAGAAGAAGAGCCTTCAACATCCGATCAAGATGAAGAAGCTCAAAATCTGGCCGCCATTGACCTAGGTAACTCAAGCAATTTTGGTAAAATTAAAAATCACATAATTTACTTTGAGTGTAGGGAACAAGAGCATTATAAGAGGAAGTGCCCAAAGAAGGTCAAAAAGTCTCCACCGATGCCTAAAAGTCAAGAGAAAACTAAGGATGTCGGTGCCCCCACTAGAAAAAACAAGGAGCACATCATTTGTTTCAAGTGCCAACAACCGGGGCATTTTAAGAGTCAATGCCCTAGGGGGAGCAAGAAGGTCAAAGAAAGAGCATCACATGTAGGGGGAGCCTCTAAGGCAAACCCTAAGATATATTTAAATAATGTTGACTTTTTAAGTTATAGGCAAAAACATGCTAGAAATAATTTTAGCAATCTTGCTATTGTACATGAACAAAAGTATGCTAGAAATAAATTTTATTGCCTAGGAGCTAAAAATGTCAACCATAGAAATAAGGAGAAATTTGGGACTAATGTCCCTAAAATAATATTACCTAGGGAGTCTATTAGGAAAATAGAGAATCATCTAGGCTTTACTCCAAAGAAATCTAGACATATGCCTAGAAATAAGAATATCTCAAGAGTTAATGAAAAATTAAAAATTGAGATATTAGAAAAGGAAAATAAGTCTTGAGGTTAAGACTTGAGAAAAAGGAAAAAGCCCTTAGGAATATACAAGATCAAATTAAAGGGTCAAATGATCAAAAATCTAGGTCAAAGAATCAAAACCTGGGTTTTAGAAAGCAAGGTCCAATCAAGGGCAAACCTAAGCCCAAGGAAACCTACTACAATGTTCTATTCGATTATGAAACTCAAGTTAGGTCTAGGAAAACCAAGGTCAATAGGGAAGTCGTCCCTAAGGTTGACCAAGGTAGATGCTTAGTGGCTAAGATTTTAATTAGGAAACCTAGGGAAGCCATTAAAAAGGTTACAAGGGGAGTTACCCCTAGAGTTAACCTAAGTAAGACCCAAATGACCAAGACTTCAAAACCTAGAAGGGTCATTAGGAGAGTATCTAGGGAAGTTATCCCTAGTGAATACCTAGTTAACCCAAGGAGCTCCAATAGATATTGGGTTCCTAGGAGCATGAACGATTCACGCTAAATGAGTTAGGGTGTGTCAACTTTAAATGGATGGGTAATTAATCTAACCATGGTAAAGGTGACACTTTAGGATATTTTCAAGGTTATGGATACCTTGTAAATATGTTTGAATCTTAATCCTAAAGGTTTTATGATGTGCCAATGTAATTTATGGAAGTTGAAAAGTCAATCAAATTGACACAATTAGGGTTAGAGGTCATAGTATGTCACTTTGGATTTTTGGCACACTTGAGAGAAAAATGATAATATGGCAAAATGGGTTTAATAATGATAAATGGCAACTAATATCAGAATTTAGATATTATATACCTTTACATTTTATTTGTCATGCTTGATTTGCCATATAACATGTCATGACATCATATTTATTTTTATCATTTAATATGTCATGATATTACTTAGGTTTAAGGTTAAATGTCATGTATGCTTATATCCCATTTTATGTCATGACATCATGATTATGAGCACATATTTATTTATATCATCATTTATGTCATAATCATTCATGCATTAGTAAAAATTGAGTTAAGAACAATTGACATGACTTGAAGTCCCATCTATAAGGGAATCAAGTAGTGTTGTCTTAGAAAAATGCATGAAACCCTAGATTAGAATGAACAAAACTCACATCTCATATTACATTGACATGTATATGTATTGATATACCCTAGATACATGTGAGATGCTAGGATATGAGTTAAGTTCAAGATGAATAGTTTTTGCATCTAGATGAACTAAAACTCATCTATATCATGGATGGATAATTGGAAAAGCTTATGTTCAAGTCATGTACATTGAGTCCAAAGAACATGATCCAATATAAGGTTTTAAAATAATTTAAAAATTATTTTAAAAAATCTTGGTGCAATCTATCTTTTGATAGAAGTTACCATTGATGATGTTGATATAAAGTGAGCTCAAACATTGAAGTTTTTCTTCACTTTTGAACTTTGTATCAATTTCAATATTTTATAGGTAAATTATTTTTTAAATATTTTCATCCATTTTATTTGTTATAAGTATTATATGTATGAAGTTTCATGATTTTTCAAATTACGTATAATTACTTATGTATTTTGAAAAATCGTTTCTGAAAACTAATTTCTGCGTTTTGCATATATCAGTCGACTGATGATGAGGGCAGTCGACTGTTGACTGATAAAGTCGACTGTCAATGCTGATTTCGGGTAAACAAGAATGTTTAACCCATGTTTCAGCTATGTTAGGGTTCCCTAATTACTCATAACCTTTAGGATATGCTTTGGAAAACATTAGAAAGGGTGAAAATCCATTGGATATGGATTAGGAGAGTTGTTAGGGTGATGTATCAATTTAAGGTATGTGAAAGTTCAATGTTGAACTTTGAACTTTAATTTTTGATTGTTTAGTGTTCCTATTGGCTTAGGGACTTCCCTAGGACATTGCTGGTGCAATAGTCAAAGGGGAGGAAGCCTTTAGGGGGAGGTATCCATCATGAGATGATGGATGTATATTCTTCCTTGTAAATGGGAGAATAGGAATTTGAGATACCCAATTTGGAAATTGGGAGAGTTTATAGGAATGTCTCTCTCAAGTGATATGAGACTTATCACTAGGAAGAGTGAAGGCATCCTAGGTGTTTTTGGTTCAAGGGGGAGATTGTAAGATCTCATTGGGATATGAGACATTGACCTCCTTGGGGAGAACCTTTTTGATGTATGTCAAAAAGGGGAGAATGTTAGAATTGCCAATTTGGAAAAATTGGTAAGGGAATTTGAGTTAGGGGTCTAACTCAAAGGTGTTTGGTTTTTGTCAAACATCAAAAAGAGGGAGATTGTTGGTGCAATCGGTCCAGACCACGATTGACCAGACTCGAGTTTGACTCGAGTAGTGTTTTGATGTTTGACATTAATGTCTGACAATGTATTGGGGAGATTGTTGGTGCAATCGACCCAAGTCATATTTGATGTTTGACGATGGTTTGACCATTGTCATAGGAGAAGTCCGAGTCTTGTGTACTTGACATGGAAAGTCCAAGCATGGGTCTTGACAAGGGAAAGTCCAAGCATGGGTCTTGACAAGGGAAAGTCCAAGCATGGGTCTTGGCATGGAAAGTCCAACATGGGTTGGCAAGGGAAAGTCCAAGCTTGAGTCTTGGCAATTGAAAAGTCCAAGGGGAATATTGGCGGCATAAAGTCCAAGGGTGAAGTCTTGGCAGCATAAGTCCAATGGTTGGCGGCGTAAAGTCCAAGCAGAGTCTTGGCAGCATAAGCCCAATGTGCCTTGGCGGTGTAGACCACATTAGCATGACAATAGCTGATGGAAGTACCTGAAGGCTAGCATATAGATGAACGAGTCATGAATGACTTGGAGGGATCCGATAGGCGCGAGGATGACGGAGGTGGCAAGGCTTAAGTCTAGGCTAAGGGTGGTCTAGCAAATATGGGGGCACCATACTTGGGGTTAAAACCTCATGGATGAGATTATCAGTTGATTGATATTATGGTCAGTCGACTGATGGGAGTCAACTAGAGTTCAACTGCTGGAATTGGCCTAGCAGTCGACTGATCTGGAGATCAGTCGACTGATGGTCGGGTATTCGGGGACAGAAAGTTCCCGAGTCGACTGTTAGGGTTTGACAGTCGAGTGATGACTCGATCAGTCGATTGATGGGCATGATCAGTCGACTGATGGTCTATCCGTTGAAACTTATCCAACGTGGCTCATGTCGTTGTCTCACAACGGCTACACGAGCAGTCGACTGATGGTCCCGATCAGTCGACTGATGGTCCCGATCAGTCGACTGCTAGGCGAAGATCCAGCCTGAATGCAGGTTATAAAAGCAACTCGTGGGGAGGATTTTTGGCAAGATTTTCTTGGGCGATTTGGAGTGATTTGCTAGTGCAAATCAGGGTCTTCAAAGGCTAGTCTAAGGCAATTAACAAGCAAGTTTCCAAAAGATCGATTGTAAAGTTTTCTTTGCATTCTTTTATTGTATCTCATTTATAATTGCTTGTATTTCATTCTTATTGTTGTAAGAACTTTTGTAAGAGGTTTTCTCCACCTCCGGATTGTTCCGAGAAGGAGTTAGTGATTAGTGGTTGCATTTGCATTGCTAGGGCTCGTTCGAGCCCAACCCATGGAGTAAGAATCTTGAGGTTCCGAACCATGTTATATTCTTGCGTATTGTGATTGTGTATTTGTATTGTATTTTCCATATTTCGATGCGTACTAACAATCATAGGCAAGTGCAATCAAATTCCATGAAGCGACGAAATGCTATTCACCCCCTCTAGCGGGCGCACAAGTCCTTACACTTATTTCTAATTTGGCCTCTCAACAAATCAGAATTAGCACATGATATCCACATTATTTTATTCATAGCAATTAAGCCCTTTAAGTCAAATTCCTTAATTCCAAAATTAAGATCACAATAATTTTTTTTTACTTATTTAATTGATGACATTCAACATTTATAATTATAATTATGACCCCAAAATTTCTAACAATCTCCCACTGGACCATATGCGTAATCTTATAAATGTGTTAATCTTAGTGAGCTCAAAACTTTTGTCATCATAACCATAGGGTTTTCTCAACAATCTCGTCCATTAATTATATAGACATATGATCAATGCGGTCTTTATTGTATCTTTCACAACTAAACCATCAATGGTCACGTATATCAATACAATCAAATGACATATATCAATTATGAATTTGTAACATGAAAATTGCATGCAAGGTGATCTATTCATGTCAATTTTCAATTGGTCCTCCTTAACTAAAGTGAGATCAAAACTTTAACTTAAGTTATACAAAGTGTAATGAAGTAAATATTAAACCTTATATCTGATTAGAAAATCTCTAAATACATAAGTTCCAGAGACATAACCAAACATATATAGATAACAAATATAATACAAACTCCCACTAGTAAATTTTACCAAACTGAATAACACCCATATGAGTGGTATGCTCCTAAAAGACATTGGGTGGCAGACCTTTCGTCAAAGGATCTGCTATCATGGAGTTTGTATCTATGTGTTCTATGAAAATTTGTCCACTTTATACTCTTTCTTTCACAACAAGGAACTTGATATCGATGTGCTTCAATTTTGTTGAGCTTCTATTATTGTTGGAATATAATACAACTGATATATTGTCACAAAATAACTTCAGTGGTTTCTCAACCCTTCCCAAAATGTGCAACCCATAGACAAAATTTTTCAGCCATATTCCATGATTAGATGCCTCATAACATGCTATAAACTCTGTTGCCATGGTGGAAGAAGCTGTCAGTGTCTGTTTGGCACTTCTCCAAGAGATAGCTCCACCAGCCAACAGAAAAATATAGCCTGAAGTGGATCTCATGCTATCTTGGCATCCAGCAAAATCAGAGTCAGAATATCCCATGATCTCAAGAGTATCTGACCTCTTATATGTGAGCATGTAATCACTAGTTCTCTTTAAATATCTCATCACTCTCTTTGCTGCTTTTCAATGATCCATTCCTAAGTAGCTTAAATATCTGTCCAACACTCCAATAATGTACGCAATATCCGGACGCGTACAAACTTGAGCATACATAAGACTTCCTACTGCTGAAGCATAGGGAATCTTTTGCATTTCTTGAGTCTCGAGGCTTCCTTTAGGGCATTGTTTAAGACTAAATTTATCTCCTTTAGCGACTGGGGTGTTTCCTGATTTGCAATCTTGCATGCTAAATCTTTTAAGCACCTTATTGATATAGTTCTTTTGTGATAATCCAAGAATACCTTGAGAACGATGTCGGTGTATTTGGATTCCTAATACAAACGATGCATTACCAAGATTTTTCATTTCAAAATATTTAGATAGAAATTTCTTGGTATCATTTAACATATCTATATCATTTGTGGCAAGCAAAATGTCATCAACATATAAAACCAAAAAAATGTGCTTGCTTCCACTGAACTTATGATACACACAATCATCTACCACATTCACCTCAAAACCAAATGAGATGATTATTTGATAAAATTTATGGTACCATTGACGAGAAGCTTGTTTTAACCCATAGATGGATTTCTTAAGTTTGCAAACCATACTCTTTGGATCTCTCGATTCAAAGTATTCTGGTTGCACCATATAGATTGTTTCCTCAATGTCTCCATTAAGAAAAGTTGTCTTGACATCCATCTGATGGAGTTCGATATCGAAGTGTGTGACAAGTTCCATGATTGCCCTAAAAGAGTCCTTCGTTGAAACTGGAGAAAAGGTTTCTTTATAGTCAATCCCATATTTTTAAGTATAGCCTTTAGCTACAAGACGTGCTTTATATCTTTCTACATTACCGTTTGAATCCCTTTTGGTTTTAAAAATCTATTTACAACCAATAGGTTTCACACCTTCTGGTAATAGGACAAGTTCTCAAACATTATTGTCTTGCATTGATTTATACTCTTCATTCATTGTTTCAATCCACTTTTGAGAATTTGAATCTTGCATGGCTTGACGAAAGTTGATTGGATCATCCTCCGCCATGTCATCATTTTCTTCATGTTCTTGGAGTAGTATTATGTAATCATCCGTAATAGCACTCCTCCTTTCTCCAGTGGATCTCAATAAAGGCACTTGTTCTTCATGCATTGGTTCTTGAGGTTGTTGAGTTTGTTCTTCTAGGAGTTGATTGTTAATGTCCTGTTGTTCTTGTATTGCATCCGGATCACTAATAGGAATAAAATCCTGATCATTATCAGAAGCAATCATAGGAATATAAACCATTTCCTCTTGAAGAGTAGTAGGAATACATTCCTCCTCAAAGATAATGTCTGTTACTTTATTCTTTTCTCCAAACTCAATATCCTCAAAGAACGCTCCAGTTCCCATCTCAAAGATAGTCTTTACTTTGGGATCATAAAACTTATAGCCTCTTGACCGCTCAGAATATTCAATAAAGTAGCTACTTATTGTTATGAAGTCTAATTTCTTTTCATGTGGCCTGTATGATCTAGCCTCAGCTGGACATCCCCAAACATGAAAATATTTTAAACTTGGCTTTCGCTTTGTCCAAAGCTCAAAAGGTGTTTTAGTAGTTGCTTTAGTGGGTACTCAATTTAGAATGTAAGCTACTGTCTTTAATGCTTCTCCTCAGACTGATTTTGGCAAAGTTGAATGGCTAACCATACTCCTTACCATATCTTTAAGAGTTCGATTGCATCGTTTAGCTACACCATTTATGCTTGGCGAGCCTGGCATGGTATACTGTGGAACTATTCCACACTCCTCTAGGTATTAAGAAAAAGGTCCTGGGCGTTGCTCACTTGAACCGTCATATTTACCGTAGTATTCACC
Source organism: Wurfbainia villosa (assembly GCA_025175895.1). NCBI lineage: Eukaryota > Viridiplantae > Streptophyta > Magnoliopsida > Zingiberales > Zingiberaceae > Wurfbainia > Wurfbainia villosa. Next base: position 114,213,138 of record CM045993.1, read on the forward strand.
ACAACAATCATATCTGACTTTCTTAATTCTTATGTCGAGTTGGTTTTCGACTTCAAACTTAAATGATTTGAAAACATCCAATGTTTTAGCCTTTTCATAAATAAGAAATACATATGCATATCTAGAATAATCATCAATGAATAATACAAAATATTATTGACCATTCTAAGAAGTTGTTGGAAATGGTTCACAAACATCCGTATGTATCAATTCTAATACTTCTGTAACTTTATATGCACATTCTCTCTTTCTTTTGGTTTGTTTTCCCTTAATGCATTCAACACAAATGTCTAGATCCGTAAAATCAATGGAATGTAAAATTCCATCTGATACAAGTCATTCGACTCTATTTCTAGAGATGTGCCCTAAACGTTTATGCCATAATACACCTGAGTTATCAGTATTAAATTTTCGCTTAGTACCACATGATTCCACATTTTGGGTTTCAATATAAGAAGCATTTATATCAAGCATATAGAGATTGTCATAAATGATAAGTGAATCGGTTCTAATAATAGTAGAATTAATAGATAAACTAAACTGACTGTTTTCAAATGAACAACAATAACTTAGTTTGTCCAAATGAGAAACAGAAACCAAATTCCGTCTAAAGGACGGTACAACAAAAGTATCTATTAAGTCCAAATAATAACCAGCGCTTAACAACAATCTAAAATGCCTTATGGCTTCCACTTCGACCGACTTGCCATCACCCACATAGATACATCTTTCAACATCACTTGGCTTTCGGTAGCTCAGACAACCCTGCATTGAAACACTGATGTTAGTAGTAGCACCGAAGTCTAATCACCAAGTGTTTCTAGGTACTGAAGCTAAATTTACTTCAGAATAAACCAAATTTAAAAATGTACTCTTTTTCGCACACCAGATATGATACTTAGGACATTCTTTCTTAACATGATCAGGCTTGTTATAGAAGAAACAACCTTTCTTGTCATTATCCTACTGTTGTTTCTTCACGTAAGGACCTTTAGTAGCCTCATTCTTTCTTTTCTTGCCCTTATCTTTAGGGGTGCTTGCCAAATAGGCACTTTCAACTTTGTTTTGCTTCAACCTCTCTTCCTCTTGAACACAATATGAAATGAGCTCATTAAGAGTTCATTTCTCCTTTTGATAGTTATAATTGATTTGAAACTGACTGAACTGGATTGAAAGAGAAATAAGTACTAAATGCACAAGCATGTCATCCGACAAGTCAAGGTTAAGCGCTTTCAACTTTGATGCAAGGTGGGAAAACTCCATGATATATTCTCGAATATTTCCTTTACCTTTATACTTCATGGAAATCAAGTTTTTAAGAAGTGTGTTTGTTTTCGCCTTATCGCTTTTGACAAAGCGCTGCTCAATCTCATCGAGATATTCCTTAGCTTTGGTGATACTATTAAACACGATGCCCCTAAAAGCCTCTGGTATGTTGTGCTTTATGATCATAAGACTCATGCGGTTAGAGTGATCCCACTTCTCATATTTAGTCCTTTGTTCAGAAGAACTAGAATTCGTAGAAGTAGTAGGTTGCTCTGTCCTGAGCACAAGATCTAGATCCATGCAACCAAGAACAATGTGAATGTTCTCCTTCCAATCCTTAAAATTTGTACCATTAAGGACCGTCACTGAATTTAAGTTAGTAGAAATAGTAGCAACACTTGCTGAAAAGAGAATACAAGAACAATAATATAATTAACATGCTCATTATGATTAAATTTAAAATAAATGGTAAATCTCATCTAAACATACCTAGTGCAACAACAATATCAAGTCTTTGGACAGTAATATTATTTGCAAGTGGTACTCTTGTTGTAATAATCAAACACTAACAATAATGCATGACAAATAATAAATCTATCTTTGGATCGATTTATTAAAATCATAAAAATAACAATTGTAATCTTACAATTGTTACGTGTTTATTATCACAAGTAAATGTATAATTTTGTTAAGTATAAATTTTTCTTTAGGTCGATTAATACTCACATAAATATATACATTGACACATTACCTAATACTTGAATAATATCTCAATATTTCAAATAAAATTAAATTCAAGTAATAGAGATCACTTTGGTGACATATAATTTAAATTTAACTTAATTTAAAATAATAGGTATTAATGAAACCCATATAATTCATTTAATATTTAAATCTGTATTATTAAATAAATTAATTAAATTATTGTATCCAAATAATTTAATTAAATTTAATGGATTATTATGAAAAAGGGGATAAACCACGTTTTCTTGACGTCTGTTTTTTTTATTAAACAAAAAAAAAATTGAAACAGAATTATAATCCAAAACTGATCGTTACTTATTGCGTTGATCATTCATAGCCCTTTTTTGTTAACAGTCCAGAATCGCAATAGAAAAAATTGAGATTTCTTACTGTAGCGCATGAATTCTAACAATAGAGTTGAACCCTGATATCACTAGAGTGCATTATTTATCTTCATCGCCAAGAGATATTAATGGGATGAGAGAGGATATTAAAACATCCTGTTCATTTTTTTTTTAAGACGATCATGATAAACAGAATGAAGAATACCATAGATAAAAAAGAAACAAAATCTATAATTATCTTTTAAAAATTGGAAGTATATTACTCTGATATCAATTGAAGGATTGAAAATTTTCAATTCAAAATCATAATCTCTAATCCACTCTTAAAAAATAATAACGGTAATTTACCAAACACAGCTGATAAAATTTTGAAATACCCAAAACGTGCACTATACTTTCAGAATTATCAAATCGCGCACATAATTTCTAAAATACCCCTCCCGCCAAACAGCGTTTTTAATGCAAAGATCCCGCATGCATCCGAGACACATTTTCAAATCCCGAGTCATCGAAACGTCCCGTCCAAACAAGTCACCACATTAGCATCTTCGTGGCTTCAGCTTTCGGAAAATCTTTGAGCGCACAAAAACTTAGAAAAGCTTAGACTCCATTTTTCCTCCTGCTTCATTATGTTAGCTTCTGAGTTCTTGGAATTTCGTCGAGACGCTTCAAGGTAATATGGTGTCGTCCTCTCATTTAACTAGAGTTTTACCCATTTCTTACTCGGTTTTAGGGTTTCCATTGAAAGACGTACATCTCATTGGATTTTTTTCTACCATTTCGTATTGCAGAATGAGTCAAGCATCCGGTTCAACCTCTCCTTCACCGGCCAAGGTATGTGTCGCATTTCTTGCTTTAGTCCAATATGAAGTATGTCATATGTTTAAAATGATTTCTCCGTTATGGTTTTGGAATGGTTTCAAACATTCAAATACAAATGGACGATCTCTTCAATCTGTATATGAATTAGATAAATAGAGCCGTAAATTCTCAGCACCGTGATAATGAGATTAAAACTCCCAGCAACACCATGGTGCTGAGAATGTAATTTCCAGCACCATGTACATATAAGTTGCCGGATTTGTTGGTGGTGCTGGGAATTAAAACCCCAGCAACACAGTGGTTCTGCGTTTAAAAATCCCAGCACTAAGGAGATGAACTAGTCAAGAAAAATGGTGGTGCTGGGAATTTATACCCCAGCACCACCGTAGTAATGGGATTAAAACTCCCAGCAACACCATGGTGCTGGGAATGTAATTTCCAGCACCATGTATATAAAAGTTATCGGAATTGTTGGTGGTACTGGGAACTAAAACCCCAGCAACACAGTGGTTCTGTGTTTAAATATCTCAGCACCAGGGAGATGGAACTGGTCGAGATAAATGGTGGTGCTGGGAATTTATATCCCAAAGACCACCGTAGGCACTGGATATAAATTTCGGACCATGGAGAGAGAACTCCGCCGAGAAAAGAGTGGTCTTTGATTTTTTCTGAGATTATTGCAAAAAATTGCCGAATCTCAAATTTGTTTTTTACAATTACAAAATGAAGGAATAAATTATGTATTTTCAAATTGTTAGGAAAATAATGAGTGTGCGAAGAAAGCTAATGGACCATTTTAGCACTTTATTGAATTTTTGGAGGTCCAAGTGCTAAAGGGAAGCAACGTCCGTCATCTTTGTTTATATGAAAGACACAGAGATAATTAAACAAACCCCATTTGTGCTTTTTTGAATATACAAGACATTCCACAAACTGTGGAATATTGGTCAATATATTTCAAAGTTGGGATTCGACAAGTCAAAGCTTTAAGTTTTCAATCGCTGCGTGCTTTCACAGAAGAGATGTGTCCCTTTTGCTCAGTATTGCGAGATAGAGGGCTTATGTTCCTATGAATTCAACTAATGCATCGTGCTGCTCTTTTCAATTCTCAATTCTCCAAAAAGAACCGACTAGATCGAGGTTAGAGTTTTTGCTTAAAACCTTTTCTACTAGAGTAGAAGTAGATGAAGATGTTTTGGTATTTTGTAAGTTGTATGTATTGTATATATTTGCTTGTGTGTTGTTACAGACTACTACATATAAGGTCCCCACAGCCTTGTAGATATTGTAGATGATTTTGACAACATAGGTAGTTTCAATTGGGTCGAAGTCATCCATCAATTTATGGCTCCACAATTGCCTACTATTGGAGATATAAGTTCATCTAATAATACTGATTCTTGTGAAAGTAGAATTCCTTATCTAAAGGGGTTTCTACTTTTGGTGTAAGTTCTTTCTTACTAAATAATTTTTCTTTTATATTTACGTAAGTATGTAACACTTTCGATATGAAGCGGGCTTGGTTTACGTAACATGTCCCAATCCAGACCATACACAATCTGAAGGGCCACGAATAAATAAGTGGAGGGCAACTCCTTCACATATTAGCAAGGTCAGGAATTTATTGGAGCAAGTCTCCCCTGAACAGGTAAATAGAAGACCACAACTTAGCAGTTTTTCATTTTCGTTATCTAAATAATTGTTGATTTTTTGATAGGTCATTGTTGATCTAGTATGTACCCGTAGTGAAAATATATTGCTTGATAAGGTTGACTATTATATTGAAAATACTCCTCATCCAATAGAGACATCATCATCACAAACTATACAAGAAAAATACCCAGCTAGTGAATGTCATGAGTGTTTAGTTTATCAGAGACAACTCAAAGAGTTAAGAATGGAAAACATGACACTAACTGAAAGGGTAAAAGAACTAATGGAAATTATAGGAAGAGAAGGTATGGAGGCTGAACCAAATAAGCCTGAAGTTGACCCTCAACCTCAACCGGAACCAATTGCCAGCAGAACAAGACGACGAGATAGAACCCGCTATGATTACAGGGATACTCCCGTTGATAGTCCATTGTGGGAAAAATTGGTACCTCAAAGCAAAAGAAAAAAGACAGAAATTTCTGATGTTGAGTTATTAGAAGGGCAACCTGATAAAGCTGTAAAAGAAGCAGAAGTATTTGACAAGAAAGGCAAATAAAAAATTGGTATGGATGAATTGCAAGCGAGGGGTACTATCTGTATTTTGGAAGAAGATGAAAAAGATCTTGACAGGGATGAAGCAATAATTGATAAACTCAACCAAATGAGAATGGAAGCCATTGCGGTTAGTCAGAATACTTCCCAAAAATAGTTTGTGTTATTTTATTTAAATAACTAATAATATTTTTGTATCATAGTATGTCAAGAAAAATTGTAAGACGACAAAGAACAAGAAACAAGATGCTGATGTGACCTACTTGCTAAAAAGTTTAGAAAAAATAAAGTATGGTAGTTACATCCACCATTACATTAAAAAATTCTATTACAATATTATAAAGTGCAAATATTTATTTACGATAAAAAATTTTTGTAGGCCGATAACAGGTTATGTTTGGGAGGAAGGTCCTTTTTCATTAACTCTGAATTCTTTATACTCTGGAGTTAATGGATCTGTTTTCACAGTTGGGGAGGTTATCGATACATTTTGCTCAATTCTTTTTAGGGGGGTCTCCTCTTCATGTAGGTCATATAACAAGTCTGTGTATTGCTCATCCGTGTTCATTGTAAGGGAGTTAAATTATCTTGTATTTTCACGACATTTGATGTTATACTAACTGTTTAAATATTTTCCTCTACACACAATTTCAGTCAGCATTAAGATTGTCGTGGAAGACTGCCACAATACAACTCATAAACACGGACATGAATGATGGAGAGGTTAGATATATTTTTATACCTCTAAATACTGACCAAACTCACTTTCACCTGTTGTGTATCGACACAAAAGCAATGAGTTTCAATCATTACAACTCCATTTCATATGGTGGAAGATCAAAAGCTGATTTTGAAGCAGTGGTGAGTAGTTAAATATTTTAAATATAGATATTCCATCAATTTAACTTTGTTATCTGTTAATGAATAGTTATGTTAACTTAGTCATCGTGTAATTATAGGTATCCCAATTTAAAGGATATTCACCTAAGGAGCTTGCAGCAATTCATCCATGTTTACAAGGCTATTACCCCATTGTGGTGAGTTTACATTACAACCGATTGTCTGACAAGTGGCAAGGTACTAAAAGAAAAAATCTTGAGCGTGAAAATTATACTTTTGAATTGAAATATAAAATTTTTCTTTGCATGTTTACAGCAATGATTGTGCCTTCTTTGTGATGCAATACATGAGATGTCTGCTTTATGGTGAGAAGATAGACTTCAAACAAACATACATGACCAAATTCAGAATAGATGTCTCTGTCTCAATTTTAAGGGATGAGTTCTTCCTGATGTAATTTTAGAAGTGTTCAGGTGGCAGTATGACAATGCATTGTTGTAATTAATGAAATTTGCTAATTTGTAAATGGTACTGCTTCCCATAGATCAACAGTGACTTTAAATATGTTTATTGTTTGTGTTTGAGCTTTAATAAATGTTATATAATATATTGTTCAATACTTTGCTGGTGCTAACAATGAAATCCCAGGAACACAATGGCCCCGATTAAATTTTCTCGAAATAGCGGTGGTTCGGGATTTTAATTCACGGCACGTACAATTTCGAACTCACCGACGACTACGGTGGTGCTGGTAATTTAACTCCCAGGAACACAGTGGTGGTGGGAATTAAAGTCCCAGCACCATGTACAATTCGAACTGGGCGAAAAATAAGGTGGTGCTGGGAATTAAAATCCCAGAAACTCAATGGTCATGGGATTTTAATTCCCAGTACCACGTCTCGAACCGGTCAGAATACGGTGGTCTTTGGGAATTTAACTCCCAGAACACAAGAGTCTTTGGGAAAAAGTCGGCACCACGTCTGATTCGAATCGCCAAGAAATAAGGTGGTCTTTGGGAATTAAAATCCAGGGAACACAATGATCTGGGATTCTAATTCCCGGGACCACGCATCTGTTCGAATGGCCGAGGAATACGGTGGTCTTGGTAATTATAATCCCGAAACTCGGTGGTCTGGGAATTTATTTCCCGACCACGCGTCTGATTCAAAATGGCGTGAGAATAAGGTGGTCTGGATTTCATTCCCGGGACCACGCGTCTTTAGAACTGGTCGGGAACACAGTGGTCCCGGATTTCAATTCTCGGGACCACGCGTCTAATTTAAAATGGCCGGGAACACACAGTGGTCCTGAGAATTCAATTCCCAGTACCACGTACACTTTCAAACAGGCCGGAAATAAGGTGGTGCTGGCAATTTAAATTCCAAGAACACAATGGTCCTGTGTAGGGCCATCAATGAATTTTGGCCAAAACCCATTGATGGACCTACAGGAATCCAAATTCCGAAATCTTTGCATCGACTGAAAGACCTAACGGCTTCACATGGTGTTGCGTCGAGGAAACTTCCTTCTGATCCTCCTACCTCCCAGTTTCGGCCGCGTGCCACTTGGCACGGGGCCTGATTTCTGAAAATTGGGTGTAAACCTAATCCTGGCTTGAAAATCAGAAATTTTGGACACGATACACAGAGGGGCAAGTCCCAAAGCCAATGGAGTTGGTTTGGACCGAAGTTGAGGTGACTAGGGCCATCAATGGGTTCTGATCGAAACCCATTGATGGACCTACAGGAGTCCAAATTCCGAATTCTTTACATCGACTGAAAGACCTAACGGCTTCACATGTTGTTGCGTCGAGCAAACTTCGTTGTGATCCTCCTGCCTCCCAGTTTCGGCCTCGTGCCACTTGGCACGGGGCCTGATTTCTGAAAATGTGGTGCTGGGAATTAAATCCCAGGAACACAGTGGTCCTGGAAATTTAAATCGGGACCACGCCCATTTCGACTGGCCAGAAATAAGGTGGTCTTTGGGAATCTCAATCCCGGAACATGTAGTCTTGGTAAGTGAATTCGGCCACGCACGATATCGAACCGACGAGATAAAATGTCGTGCTGGGAATTAATCATGCCTTGAAAATCAGAAATTTTGGACACGATACACAGAGGGGCAAGTCCCAAAGCCACTGGAGTTGGTTTGGACCGAAGTTGAGGTGACTAGGGCCATCATTGGGTTTTGACCGAAACCCATTGGTGGACCTACAGGAGTCCAAATTCCGAATTCTTTACATCGACTGAAAGACCTAACGGCTTCCCATGTTGTTGCGTCGAGGATACTTCCTTCTGATCCTACTACCTCCCAGTTTGACGCGTGCCACACTGCACGGGCCCGATTCAAAATGTGGTCTGAAATTAAATCTCAGAACACAGTGGTCCCGAAATTTAATTCCCGAGGACCACGTCCATTACTGTCGAGAAATAAGGTGGTGCTGGTAAGTGAATTCTCAGCACCACGTACAGTATCGAACTGGACGAGATAAAATGTGGTGCTGAGAATTAATCATGCCTTGAAAATCAGAAATTTTAGACACGATACATAGAGCGGCAAGTCCCAAAGCCACTGGAGTTGGTTTGGACTGAAGTTGAGGTGACTAGGGCCATCAATGGGTTTTGACCGAAACCCATTAATGGACCTACAGGAGTCCAAATTTTGAATTCTTTATATCGACTGAAAGACCTAACGGCTTCACATGTTGTTGCGTCGAGCAAACTTCGTTGTGATCCTCCTGCCTCCCAGTTTCGGCCTCGTGCCACCAGCGCGGGCACGATTTCTAAAATATGGTCTTTGGGAATTAAATCCGGGAAGGAACACAGTGGTCTGAAATTTAAATCCTAGGACCACGCGTCCATTTCGACCTGGGAAATAAGGTGGTCTTTGGGAATCTCAATCCCGGGAACACCGTGGTCTTTGGTAAGTGAAATTCGGCACCACGTCTGATGTCAGCGACGAGATAAAATGTGGTGCTGGGAATTAAATCCCAGGAACACAGTGGTCCTGGAAATTTAATTCCCAGCACCACGTCCATTCGCGAACTAGCTGAGAAAAAAGGTGGTGCTGGGAATCTTAATCTCAGGAACACGGTGGTGCTGGAAAGTGAATTCCCAGCACCACGTCTGATTCAATTGGCCGAGAATATGGTGGTCTTTGGGAATTTAACTCCCAGAACACATGGTCTGAAATATAATTCTCGAGGACCACGCCCATTTCTGAATGGCGAGAAATAAGGTGGTCTTTGGGAATTTTAATCCCGAACACGGTGGTCTGAAATTTAATTCCCAGCACCACGTAGAAATCCCATCACAAAATCATAAAGTCGAAGTTGTTGAAATATTTAACAAAGTATATATATTCCATAATTGTACAGATACTACACAGATTGCAAACACCTTTGCAGTTGACTAATGACTTTGACAGGCAGGCACCTTGGTGTAGTTACATATCTAAAACTCTGTATAGTCTTACAACATATCCCACTATACAACACAGTCATAATTGCAAACAAAATTGTGAGTGCATTATTCTATTCCCCACCACGAATCAAGCTCCTCTCATATCCTCATGCTCAATCTTTTAGGGTACCCAAGTAGTAGGCTCTCAATGTATCGTATTATAAAAAATGCGCAATCATAGCTGTAAAAAATTAAAAATTATTAGTCCAATGCTAGCTTATAAAATATGATATTTACAAAGATTATTAGATGTCTTACGAAGAGCTTTTATGCAGGACTGGACTCGACGCTTGCGGAAAAGTTTGCATTATAAATTTTTTTAGCCAGGCCAGGATGCCAGTTATCATAATACGAAGAGTGCATCTTTTCAAAGAATTCAACCTGGGACCGACATAAATGCTATGAATCCTCCATACACAAACGGTTTATTTAGCTGAAATCTAATCTAATGCTTCTTGCTTCTTCAAATCGTGATAGTGTAAGCCTTCTGAGACAAGGAGTTGTAATGGATGAACTCAATTTTCCAAGTCGGCCACTAGTAGGCGGCGATTTGCTCGTCACAGATTATTGGACAAAATATGTATCTGATTGGATTGCCTGGGGTTTTAAAAGTTTGCTCGAATGCTTGGGCGTACATAATATTAAACATATCCTGTGTATAAAAAAATCTATCAAAACACCGAAGCCGTAAAGTCTACAATTCCTTGCAAAAGGGCCAAAAACTTACCGGGAATCCAGCCCCACAGAAAATTGAGTTATAGTACGCCTTATCAGTCACCTTGCACTGCTCAGCTAAGACTGAAAAATATGCGCTTATGCAATCCCCATGTGTCAAAACATTCCAATCAAATATTGTAAGGAAAGAGTCCATGTATAAGTTAATAGCATCGGTCTTCCACACTGGTCCTGATACTGTCACACTACACAAGGAAGGGGTTATTAGCAACTCTCAAAACATAAGATGAAAGGTATATACAAAGAATATAAGACTGTCTTACTCTATTTTTTTTAGTTTCAATAAAGACTCCCCGACGTTTGGATCCATCTTACCGGTGAATTCTTTATAAGCTTGCTGTATACAAAATAAAACTGTTCAGTTTCAGAAATATTTTGTCTGAAAAATAGGACTGGACAGGATAACTTATGCTCACCTCCAATATCCTCTGCTTGACTTCGTCGAGTGTTGGTTGTTTGTCTGTGGAGACTTGTGTGCCGGTATCTGATATTTCGGGTTCACCCTCCTCGGCAATTGATTTCCCTTTTTTATCCTGGCCTGACTCCTGCTCAATGTTTGGCTCTGCAGGAGAGATATTAGGGTCTACTGAGGGATACTCAATAGCCCTGCTGGGGACAATTTGAGTTTCAACTCTCCTTCTTTTAGGGATGTTTGAAAACCATGCAGGAGGGAGGCTTCTAAGGCTAGGGGGTGATAGACCGTCAAGAGTCTTCTTCCTCACACAAACCTTCCGCCTCGTGTATGCAGAAGAAGCCTGTTGGGTTTGTACAGCTTGTATAGGCTGTGATTGTAACCCCTCTACATCCCGGGATTGTAAATTGAGTTGAAGCTCCAGTATTAAACTGTCCTTTTCAGCGATTAATGCTTCTTTTTCAGCAATTATATCATCCCTTTCACTTATCTCGTTGTCCTTCCTGTTCCTGACCTCCTCTAACTGAAGAAGCTCCTGTATTGTCTTTTCTTGTTGTTCGATGGTCGCTTCCTTAAGTAGGGAGGTGCTTTCAAAATCACACCTTGCTTCAACTAGCTTGGTGCTTAGAGTAGATACAATTTCTGCATTCTCCTGGCATCTTGGACGATGTCCTCTTTTTGGGTTGAGGAGTTGATGTAGAAAATCTAGGTGGGGAAGCGGTATGTACCAGGTGTAGCTCTGACTATGCTGGAATTAGATCGACAATGATTTTGTCAGGTACGAGACCATCTACCATCTTCTTAACGACCCTTACATTTGTGGAACTCCACCTCCATCTCAGCATTCTTGGCAAAGCATGAGGGACGTGTGGAGGTAGGATACACAAATGCTCACACATCCATACCTCGAATGACAAGATTAGTTGTTAATAGGCATTTATCTATACTATTTGCGGAAGACATAAAATATATTCACTTACATAAGTGTGTGAAACCCTTAAGCATTGGTCTCGTGGATCCACCTCGGCGTCGCTTTTGGTCGTGATGTGACTCACTCCATTTGAGGAGCCATGTACGTATAAAGTGCTTCGCACCAATTGTACCTGCCTAAGTTATCAAAATCCTCTACACAATCTATAAGTGATCGCATAACTATTCTAGGCTTACTGCTGGTGGTAGTAAAAAACACACAAGAGAAAAAATATAAAATAAACAACTGACAATAAAGTTTTGCATATCCTAAATTATCCTGGAGATCCGAAGTCTTCAATAAATCTTCCAGATGCTTGTTAGAGCAATCACTTCCACGAAATATTGAAAATATAGGCTGTCGACGGAGCTTCATTATTCATAGGAACTTGAGTCCATCATCCGTAGACAAGGATGAGGAGACATCCGTCTTTGTGAAATGCAATTTCTTGTCTTGGAATATAAAACATTTCTCCATCGGTCCCAATTATCAAACATATTACGAGGGCGAAGTACATGGGTAATATCCGAATGTCCAAAACCCACGCAAAGGGGAGCTCGAATAAGCGTTTCTTCTTCCACACTCGTGACACACACTTGCAATAAATTTTTAAAGCTGTGAAACATTGCTTTTCCGTTCATTCTCTTAGTTCTTCCTCGCATCAACGCCGCGGGTTTTTTGCAGAAGTATCGCTTGATGATTCACCAGTTGAAGCCATCGTTAACTGAAATAAATTCCTTAGGTTAACAACAAAATGCATTGTAATACAGCGATTTTAAACTAATAGATGAAATGGATTGAAACATGTGTGATGATACAAACAAACGTTACCTCTGCTTAAATGGTAAACCCTAAAACCCTAAACCCTATCAGCCCGAGTTTAAACGAGATCGTGAGCGGAAAAGGAAAAAACCCTAGATATATCGGAAGAAACGATAGCACGAATTTAAGAAATCTACAAAACTTACTTAGGTCAAAATCGCATTGAGATGGTGTTGGTGGTGTTGAGATGTTTTAACTCGCGGGATGTTGAGCGACAGGGGGTTTTCCGCACCGGAGTTTGAGCTGAACCGGAGAGTTTGAGCGGCCGGAGGCGGAAGTGGAATTCCACAGAGGCGAGCACAAGGAGCGATAGAAATGAAATGTGGTGTTGAGATGTTTGAACTTCCCGGAGTTTTATATTAATCAGTCGGTGCGGTCGGACGGATTTAGAATACGGTGGTGCTGGTAATTATAATCCCAGAAATAAAGTGGTCATGGGAATTTATTTCCCAGCACCACGTACAATTTCGAAATGGCTAAGGAATAAGGTGGTCTTGGGATTTGATTCCCGGGACCACGTCTGATTAGAATGGCCGGGAACACATGGTCTGGGATTTCAATTCGTGACCACGTCTTTGAATCGGCGGAGAACACACGGTGGTCTGGGATTTCATTTCCCGGATTACCACGTACACTTTCAAACAACCGGAAATAAGGTGGTGTCTTGTGATTTTAATCCCAGGAACACAGTAGTCCTGTGTAGGGCCATCAATGGGTTTTAGTCGAAACCCATTGATGGACCTACAGGAGTCCAAATTCCGAAATCTTTACATCGACTAAAAGACCTAACGACTTCACATGTTGCATCGAGGAAACTTCATTCGATCCTCCTACCTCGAGTTTGTAGCGTGCCACTTGACACGGGCCGATTTACGAAAATTGGTACATGTAAACCTAATCCTGCCTTGAAAAACAGAAATTTTGGACACTATACACAGAGGGTCAAGTCCCAAAGCCACTGGAGTTGGTTTGGACCGAAGTTGAGGTGACTAGGGCCATCAATGGGTTTTGACCGAAGCCCATTGATGGACCTACAGGAGTCCAAATTCCGAATTCTTTACATCGACTGAAAGACCTAACGGCTTCACATGTTGTTGCGTCGAGGATACTTCCTTCTGATCCTACTACCTCCCAGTTTCGGCCGCGTGCCACTTGGCATGGGGATTGATTTCTAAAAATTGGCTGTGTAAACCTAATCCTGCCTTGAAAATCAGAAATTTTGGACACGATACACAGAGATATTGAGATTACAATTTTGCAAAATAGCGTAACAAAGTTTTCCATTATAATTCTGTAAAATAGCTTAACATTAACATTAACATTAACATTGACATTAACATTAACATTAACATTGTTTCCTTTAAAAATATTTACACATCCACAATAAACATACTTAGGAATTAGTAGCCGGTGGCATTCAACAAGACCTCCTATTATGCCCAAGTTTGCATCTGCTGCATTTATTTTCACCCTCCCAAGGTATATGTTTGGACTCTATCGTGCCTTTTTTTCTTGCCGGCCGAGGCTAGGTAGAACTCAAAATTTTATCACCATTAGGCCAAAATTTCTTACTTGATATGGGTAAATCGATCCATGTAAGTGGCCTCCCTGTGTTTCCCTTAGAAAATAATGCTCAGAATTAGTATGAATCCATGTTCGATATATGATGATGGCAATAGCATGCGAGCAAGGAATTCTGAAATTTGAAACTCACCATGATGCAACCGCTATCTAAATCAACAATATCTGAAGAAGCTATTATGCGTACTTCCATTTCCGTTTGTGAATATAGGAATACCAATATAATCGAGTTCTTTCTCTCCTTTCATCAATCTCTTTAATGGCATAAGGTGTTAGAAAACGACCTTTTTGAAGATTCTTCCCTACGTTATAGAACCATTGAGCAAGCTTTCTTCTAGTGTTGTCAATTAAAGCTGGTGATGGGAGTTCACGTGTTTCCTTGAATAATGCATTTAAACTCTCGGAACAATTAGTGGTTAATATTGTGTACCTCCTGCCAGGAAAGTGTGCATTGGCCCATCTTTTTGGATCGATCTTTTGTAGCCACGCATATGCTTCCTTGTGTTTGTCATGCATGTTCTGCATTAATCGATCAAAGTCAACTCTTGTATGTCTCTTCTGCGCCCAAAATAAACCTAATGAGGATCTATCACGGGTATACATTACCATGTTACAAGACAAGTGATAGCAACATAAAAGCATGATGGGCGATGGATACACTTTGTTAGCTGGCGATATAATCCCCGATGTCTATCCGATACAATGCTCAGCGACTCGGCAGACATCAAGGAATGTCTTTACATGATCCAAAAACCACTCCCAAGCGGATCCACATTCAACTTGCAATTCCAAATGCAATCGTAATTTTTGCATTCACAATCAGTGAGCTATTAGCAAAACACGGGATACTTGCGGTCCATATGTGTAGCATCAATTCCAATTAGTTTTTTGCAAATACGACATGAATACTCTTCGACAAGCACCAAATGCCCAAAAACATCGTTGGAATTGATTTTCACCATTTCTTAGTACTGCAACATATGTATCAGGATCTCTAACTCTTAACTCACGCAAGTACATTGGAAGATCAATATAGGCCTGATCAAAATCACCTACCACTCTTTTTAATGCTTTCTGTCTGGCTGTGTATGCTTTCTTGTATGAAATGTGAACACCAAACCTAGCTTGCATTTCTCTTCGAATTGAACTTGGTTTGTAATCATCAGAGGTAGCTAACCGTCCTACAATCTGGTTTGCTACAAATGTGGATGTGCAAGCATGGTGATCTGCTGTTTCCCTAACACTGTCACATTCATGCTGCTTTACATATTTTGTGACAATGAACTACACGTCTCCACTTGCAACTAGACTCCATGAACAAGGCTGACTAAAGCAAATAACTTTAATTCTATTGAGTCTGGTGTCAACTGGCTTGTATCTAAAGTTTTTTAGCATCACATGCCTTACTAGTGCATCTTTAAACTCTTGTCGAGAGGAAAAAACTTGTCCAGTGAAAAACTCATTTGGATCTGATGAACCAACATCTGCCAATAGTCTTATTTGTGGATTTAAAACATAGGGATCATCAGCAATTGAGAACACTTCCTCCAAGTCACTGTACTGATCTGGGCTTAACTCACCTTCTTCATGTTGGATATCATCAGCGAAGAATTCTTCCGAAGAATTTGTATATTCTAACTCTTCTATCCCATGTATATCACTTACCTCCTCTTCACTCCAAGTTTGTTCAAAATATTCATGATCTACTGTGGTAGCGTGTGACAAACTCTTCTTGAGTATGGAAGAAGCGTCTATTTATATCAAGGTGTTGATCACTGTAATTCTATTGCTCACATCGATGGCGAGATGAAGATGGAATATTACTTGGGCACAGATTTATGGAATCTTGATCATCTAACTCTCTATC
This sequence comes from Wurfbainia villosa, assembly GCA_025175895.1. NCBI lineage: Eukaryota > Viridiplantae > Streptophyta > Magnoliopsida > Zingiberales > Zingiberaceae > Wurfbainia > Wurfbainia villosa. The sequence continues at coordinate 114,229,207 of CM045993.1, forward strand.
CTTCAAATTTGATTCAATTGTTTCCAAAAATGTTAACATTTTATCAGGAAGGGGGTCGTCCCTGCAAATGTTTTTAAAATCAATACTGTTATATGTAGTGTGCTATGCAAGTAGGCTGAATTTTTTTAACTAGGCTTTAGAAGTCTGAAGACAAGTGGAGGATGAGAGTTTATGGTTAGGTTTCCCAATTATGCACTTAACTAATTAGAACATTTGATGTTGATAGGGCCATCAATGGGTTTTTACCGAAACCCATTGATAGACCTTTCAATGTTGAAATTATGAACGGTTTATATGGAATGGAAGAGGAAGACATTTACATGGTTTATGCGCAGAGGGATACTTAGTTCCCACACTCCTATAGGCAGTTATGGGTGCGTGCCAATTGGCACACAGCATGCCAATTGGCACACTCGTCTGAATGTTGGCACAGAGCATTAATTTTCATAACTACTGTTTGGGAGCATAAGGAAAGGTGGAGAATGATAGTATAGGTCACGCTTGGACTCGACCCGCCTAGACGACTTTATTTATCTCCAATATAAATTGACAGCACCACTCTTTTTCTCAGCCAGGTTCCCTCTCCATGGTGCTGGAAATTTATATCCCAGGCCCACGGTGGTGCTGGGATATAAATTCCCAGCACCACCATTTATCTCGACCAGTTCCATCTCCCTGGTGCTGGGATATTTAAACGCAGAACCACTGTGTTGCTGGGGTTTTAGTTCGGCCACCAACAATTCCGGCAAATTTTATGTACATGGTGCTGGAAATTTCATTCCCAGCACCATGGTGTTGCTGGGGGTTTTAATCTCATTACCACGGTGGTGCTGGGATATAAATTCCCAGCACCACCATTTATCTGGACTAGTTCCATCTCCCTGGTGCTGGGATATTAAAACGCAGAACCACTGTGTTGCTGGGGTTTTAGTTCCCAGTACCACCAACAATTCCGGCAACTTATATGTACATGGTGCTGGAAATTACATTCTCAGCACCATGGTGTTGCTGAGGGTTTTAATCTCATTACCACGGTGGTGTTGGGATATAAATTCTCAACACCAGCATTTATCTCCACCAGTCCAATGCCATTGGTGCTAGGAGTCTTATTCGCAGGATCATAGTGTTGCTGAGATTTCAAATCCCAGCACCACCCTTTATGTCAACCACTTATATCTCCCTAGTCTAGTGAATTAGATTCCCAGCACCAAGGTGTTGCTGGGAGTTTGAATCTCATTACCATCGTGGTGCTGGAATATAAATTACCAGCACCACCATTTATCTCGACAAGTTCATTCTCCATGGTGCTGGGAGTATTAAACTCAGCACTATGGTGGTGACGAGATTTAAATCAGGGAACTTAAGTAATCGTGGGGTTTAATTGGAAGCATCGCCTTTTAAGTTAGGTGAAATTTGTTTAGGTGGCGACAAAACTCGGTTATGAATCTCCTGCATCACAATTATGGGTGCATTGGTCTACTTTGGTATGATATGCCTACATCGTATTTATGGGTGTGTGGCAAACTTGACTATACAACCACCTACAATGCATTTATTAACCTCATAGCAGTCTCAAGAATAAAAACATATACATACATGATAATACTATGTGAAGAGGTTGGTGAGTGAGCTGCACCAACTTCTGGATTAAGTGCTGATATATTCATGGGAGCAGTGATGTCGTTGATAACTATTAGGGTTTCATAAAAAATGGTGTTCCTCAATTGGTTTACGGAGGAAACCTGCGTGTGGTGCTCATCAACAGCATGGGCCTGCCACTCCCACGCGGCTGGAAGTGACGTTTGGATGGCGCGGGATTTCCAGTTGTGGCTCGGATAGATGCAAATCTCTCTCTGCATTAAATTGCAATCTGTTTGGCGGGAGGGGTATTTTGGGAATTATGCGCGCGATTTGGTAATTCTGAAAGTATAGTGCGTGTTTTGGGCATTTCGAAACTTTATCAGCTGTGTTTGGTAAATTGCCGAAATAACAAATATGATAATAACCAAATTTACGGAAGCGTACCGGAATCCATAGTTTATAATCAATTCTGAGAGATAATTTTCAATTTGTAGATTTCCTTAGGATTTCTAGAGAGTTTTGTGGGAAACAAAACGAAGAAAAATATCCAAATTGGGACCATAACCTCTTATTTATGAAATCCAAAGATTGCTTATTTCTAATTTGACCCCTCAACAAATCAGAATACATGGTATCCATATTATTTTATTCATAACAATTAAACCTTTTAAGTCAAATTCCTTAATTTCAAAATTAAGATCACAATAATTTTTTTTTGATTTATTTAATTGATGACATTCAACATTTATAATTACAATTATGACCCAAAATTTTAACATTTTACTCTATCTTATAGTAGTTATAACGGCGATTTACCAAACATCGCACGTGAAGTTTAGAAATACCCAAACAACACCCCATACTTTCATATTTATCAAATAACGCATTTAATTCTCTTTTTATCCCTCCCGTCAAAAAGATCTGCGTACCACTATGGTGCTGGGATTTGAATTTCCAGCACCACGTTCGGAAATTTTATTGTGCTGCAGGTCTGTTTGGTGGGAGGAGTAAAAAGGGAATTAAGTGCGCTATTTGATAAATATGAAAGTATGAGATACTATTTGGGCAATTCTAAACTTCACATGCATTGTTTGATAAATTGCCGTAATTATAATCATAACTGCTATAATAGTACTAGAATAAGAGTATTTTCGAAATGACAAATATACAAGGTGTTATTTTAATATTTTTTTATATAAAATGGTGTATGAAAATAACAATAAGAAATTTTATTTTTATTTTATTTTATTTTATTTTAGCCTAAATTAATTTGATAGCTTCACACAATACCACCCTATACACGAGTGATTATGGAAGTCATAGAAAGGAAAGAAAAAAATCATAGTTGTGGAAAATTTTCTATATTTCATTTTCATTTTATGAGAAAAATAAGAAAATGATATTTTGTTGACATTTTTCATCTTCATTTTTTCAAAAAAAATAAGAGAGTATTTTTTAGAAAATTGAAAAATATAGAAAAATTATTTTCCAAAAATTATAGAAAAGGAAAAAGGTATACCAATACTCCGGAAGCTTCTTGTACAAAGCATAATGAACGACAAGTAGAAAGCACCCAAGAATAAAGGAGAATCGATGGCAAGCCAAGAAGTAGTTTGTCCTTTAGAGATTCCATGTGAGGATCGACATGTTAAGTTTTCATCTCGAACATGAGTGATGATTTTTGGGAGGAGGAAGATGGTAGTTAGTCGGGTGCACTAAGGATTACACTAACGAACGAGAGGAGCTTAGATGGTCGAGAACATAATGGGATTTGAAAGAGTGATGATTATGAGCGATCCTTAACGGTTATCTTGCGATCCAAATATGAGAGTCTAATTTTCCGTCTGAGTCAACCAAAGATTAATAAAATGGTAGCAAGAATTCACACTTGGAACTTCCCATCAAATTTCACAATGACTCGATCCACATTTTAAATGAATAAACTTGAACACGTATGCGTTTGACTTGTTAATGTTCATGAACAGTGTTTGTGAACATAGTTCGTGAATACAGTTTGTAAACTATATTTTTAAACAAAATTCACAAACTATGTTCATGATCAGACTCATTTATGAACTTATTTATATTCGCTTGAATTGTTTATACTACCCGATTAAATAAATATTAAAATATTAAAACTTCAAACAAACAAATTAAATAAGCTAGATTTGAAAACTTGATAATATTTAAATAAGTCAAACTTAAACAAATTTAAATTAATTTCTTGATTAGAACTTGAATCGAGTTTTGATTTAGAAGTTTAATATCAATTAAACAAATCAACCAAGTTCAATTTGAAAAAAAAAAACTAAACTTGAACAACTATTTCAAAAGCTTAGTTAATTTTAGGTTTGACTTGACTTGATTATCTTATAAAAAAAATATGAACACTATAAAATTTGACTTGACTTGATTCATTTACGATCTTAATTGAGAGAATAATCGTATGTTACTTTTGAGTATGTGTTTACGACTACTAGTGTTGAATATTTTAAAAAGGATAACGGATGATGCCTGCAAATTGAGTCAAAATCGAGCTTCGATTTGAAGATATCATTTCAATCATAATGTTTAGCTCTTGCATGCATGTCTGTGCATATTATGACATTAATGGTGTATTATCCAAAAAATATAGAATCGTCATATTAACTCCTGTTGTCCCTACTAATGGAGGAGGTAAATTAGGAACTCAGTTGATAAATATAAAGGAGATTGATCGATAGTCCAAGACAATAAAATCTTTAAGAATTAACCCCTATCTATTTAAAAATTATCTATATATATTTACTAACTGAATTAGTCCTGGAAATTAATAGTGTGTTATTAAATAGGAAAACCTTGAGGCCATTTTTTCCCGCCAAAATGCTGGATCATCCAACTTCTCTCTAGCAATCTCTTGCAATTTTAATAAAAATGAATATTCATATACAATCAAAGATATAATTATAAAAGTATTTCTAATTTAATAAACAATATCGAAACGAAAGTTTTGTTTGATTTCTTGTATTTTTTAAAATTATCTTCAAAAAATATAATTAATAGTTAATAACTATCATATGATAAAACTTAAGATATATAAATTGTGTCCCAGGACTACGATGAAGCAATAAGTCGTCCAATTCGATTTTTAGATATACACGATTTGATTTTCAATCATAACGTATTTGTAAGATTTTTCTTTAAGTGAAGTGACAAATTAAGGATGCTCTAGCTATTGAGATTGTTCATGCAAATATTTTCTGATTTATCCTAATGATTAGTGAAGCATATCTCATCTAAAAATTATTTAGCACCTTACTTAGCATCCTATTAGAAATCCGTGAAACAGGATGAATCATCTTCAGAGGATTAGTCAAGTTAGATACCTGATGTTGATGTTAGTAAAAAAAAAATTAAGATATGTAAATTGAGAAGATCGTGATAAAAAAAAATCAACTTTGATAACAAGTTACGGTGCAACAGCACGACACTAGCAATGAAAATCAAGCACCAAAAATCGATCCTCAGCTATAGTATATTTGTGATTTTTTTCCTTAAATAGGGTGATAATTTACAGATGCTAGACCATTGAATTATCCGCTACGAGCGCTCTCCGATTTATCTAGATAGTCAATGAAAAATAGGATCAGATTGTCTACTTTTAAAATTAATCGGATCAAAAATTTGAATCTCTAGTGTTAACTACAAAAATGACTTAGGAATCTAAGGGGGCGTTTGATTAAAATTTTCTATTTCCTGAGAAAATAAAAAAATATGTTTGATTGACGTTTTCCATTTTCATTTGCTAGAAAATAAAGAAGTATTTTCTAAAAAATTGAAAAACACACAAAAAAAAATTCTGTTTTCATTTTTATTTTTTCAAAAAATAAAGGAATGTTTTTTGAAAAATTGAAAAACAAAAAAAAAAAAATTTATTTTCTATTTTCTAAAAAATAAAAAATAAAAAAATGAAATTTTTTCTAAGAATTAAATGCTCCCTAAATTATCGAATTGTTCTCTCATCGGTGATCGGTCCGCGAAGACTCCAATGGAAATGCGGAATTGGAGATCATTATTGTAGAAAGAGAAGGTGCTTTGCCAACTATTTTTCGTCTGCACTAAGGATCAGTTCACTCGGATGGAAGACAGGAGGGAAGGGACGACGGTAAAAGATGATTATATTTGTTTTTAATATTTTTTATTATCAATTTTTTTTTTATGACAGTAAAAAAAAATAAATCAGGGAGGCTATACTTTTTATCTATTAATCAAAATAATGAAAGACTTCTGAGCTTGATTATGATTTTAGATCCCATATCAAAAATTATTTTCTATTCATCTATAATAATATCTATACTGTTCTATCCAATGAATCATTTCGAAAGTACAAGGATAAGCAATACAACAATATATATATATTACGATGAGTTGCACGTGAAATTTTGGACTCTCTTTTCCCTCTTGGCATTCCATCCAAATAAACACAAGCCTAAATGTTCCAATTCCGATTGCGATCTGAGCATACTTTAATATTACCCGATTGCGATCGCTCAACGACGATGGCGAGCAGTCAAGGCGGAGAGAAATTCTGATGGTGAAAATACTGTATATTTTTTATTACTGTATTTACTCGGGCGATGATGAAATTATTGTACATTGTCCATTATCACTCACGAGATGTGCGACATAAATCACGCAACATATCAAAATTATATCGATGCACTCATTCGATTTATTCGATTTAATCTATCTTTATATACTTAAAATCAAAATCAAATAGTATAAATCAAAGATAATTAATGTTTATTAAAAAAAAAAATTCCCGAATTAATCCGTTTAATCAATTAATTCGATTTAATCCATAATTTATGATAAAATAGAAATATTATTTAATAATTTTAAAAAAAATTATTATCAAATACAAATAATATTTTTATTTTTTTCAAAATATATAGGAAATGATTATAAGATATTTTTAGCAAATGGTATATATTTGCTTCAGTTTGAACCATCAGCTTATTTATCTATTAGTGAAGTAAACGCGTCTTTGACGGATCCGACCCGATAATACACGCCAGCGAACCGGTCGACGACTCCAAGGCGGTAAAAAGGCGTCGGGGAGGGAGGAGTCGAGAAGCAGCAGCTGCAGCAAGAGGAGCAAAATTGCAGCGGGATAGGAGATGCGGCCGAACATCGTCACGGAGGTATCAGATCTTCCTTTTCTTCCCCTTGTTTGGTCAATTGCTCGCCTCATTTCCGAACGGTCAGTGTTAATTTTATTAGGTGTAGCTTCTCCCTTGACGATGTGAGGAGCTTTGATCTGATTGTCCTGCCCATTTGGATTCCTCTGAGCTAGTTCTCTTAGAATATGAGTTGTCCGCTGATGAATCGTGGCTTTGTTACTTGATCTCTTCTATTTTCATTTGAAGGCTGCAAATCGAGTCGATGTGAGTGCCTGGATTGTTAGGGTTTGGTCTAGGATTTTAGTGATATTACGTGAAATACGAAGTCCTGGTGTAGATTTTTCCAGGAGCGAAGAATTTGGGAATAGGCTGTCTTGAACTGGACTGAAGGTTGTGTGGCTTCTACCAAATTTATGATGTTTAAGTAGCAAACTTCTGATATTTGAGATGGACGTAAATTCCTCGTTTGATTTGAGTCTGTATAATCTTGCTGGTAGAGAAGTTTTGAGTCTCTCAAATTTCCTTTTCTTCATGAGATTGATATTTATGATGGCTAGTAAAAGGTTTATGCTTGCCAACATAATGGTGGCTATGCTGTTTTTAGTGTGTTGTTCTGTAAATTATGCTATTTTGAAGACTTGTCACCTGTCCATACTTTGGTGGTTGGGTGGGTGGGTGGGTGGGTGGGTGGATGGGTGGGGCTCTGGATGTAGGCTTATCTCCAAAATCATATATTTCGTGATAATTTTGCTATGTTACTATTATGGTACAAACAAAATATTATAGCAACAAAAAAAAAAATCCCTAAGGAGTTTCAATTGCAAGAAACACATGTTATAATGTTCTCAAAACCATTAGTTGCTTCAGCATGCCAAGCTACATGAGACGCTAGGTGGTTACAGGACCAAAGGAAAAGATTTTTAACAAGGAGAAATGTGAGAGTAAGTATAATCATCGACCAATAGCTTTAAGAAAAATCAATTCTATGTCAACTCTTAATTAAAGTTATCTATCATTTCATATGTAAAAATCATTACCATGAAATTCTTGATAAAGTAAAAATTGCACTTAACAGTGTTTAACTTTATGTTTGTTTTGAAACCAACATTATTTGAAATATGCAAGGCATACGATGACTAAATTTGTATTGTTCAAGGCAGAAACCATTTAGGTCTGTATGTTAATTGTCAGAATTCATGTGATCTGATAGGTGATAGCTGTACCTCATAGGAAAGGCATGCATGGCCCATATTGGGTGGTGGCCTCTCAAATTTTGAATCGTGGCTGAGACAGTCCAGGATTGCCTCTAGCTGCTACACTGGTTCCATGAGTTAAGACACCTAGGCAAGTGCATCAAGTTAATGAAGGCCGAATAACTAAATTGATATGAAAGATCAATTCCTTGTATGCACAATGCAAGGAAATTCTTTTGTAAGTTCACAATTATGGTTGTGAAAGTGAAATTGGACCTCTAATGATGTGATCTTTTTCATCTCTCTTTAATGATTGCCCTTGAACTTGATGAAGCCTGTCCATCTATTTACCTTATCCTTTTATCGTTGATTTTTCTATGAATCCATATTTGATAGTCATCCATACTATAATGTGGTAAATTCAGAATTGCAGAAATTCATTGGAGACCCTCATCTTTTCAGAACAAGCACATTGAAAATAAAGAAAATAATTTTTGGTAAAACAATGATAGTATCTGAAAGATTACAGAGATTTTTCAACATTCTTAGCTGCCTGAAGCAAATGATGCTTTACACTTTTCTTTTCTCCAAGTGAAAGATATTCACACAGAATCAAGCTTTTTGACATTTTAAGTATTTGTCTATGGAACTTTCCTGCTTAAAAATTAGCATCACTTCTTATCGCCTGTTTGATACTTGATAGTACCAGTTGGCTAGCACTGCATATTGCATCATTTAACATCAAATCAAATAGCACCATTGCTCATCTTGCCACATTAGTTTCTTTTGGTTTTGGGTATCAGTGGTTATGAACACGCTATGCAAATATTATTACATCCTCTATTTGGTCATTGAGTTAATTTAATCATACAACTAGTGGGTGCCCTATAACTCCTAATTGTCATTTTTTTTATGGCGTATAGGCAGGATTGCCTACCAGGCTGCATCAGTTGTGGGCCAGTGTTCCGTTTATTACGTCTGGCATCATATTCACTTGTGGCATTATTTATCTGGTCTGCTTGTTGGTTGGTTATGACTCCTTTAGTGAGATATGCTTCTCACCTTTTGAAATCATTTCACATTTTCAAGGTACATATACTCTTCCTTGTGTACCAAATTAATGTGTGGCTGTTCCAAGTTCTATTATATTTGAGCACAAGATAGAGGTTGGTATATACTAGCACCGAATGAATTAGATGTGGGAAAATTTCTTCACTTCTAAATAAGGATGTTCTAACTGCAAATCAATGTAATGTATTTGAAAAAATTGAGATAACAGTTGTTGCACCTTTTTGTGGTCACTCTCTTGTGGTGGATCTGCCAAACAGTAGGCTTCCCTTGGTCAATGCGATCTTAGTACGCAAAGTAAGAAACATGCCTCATTGAGAAATAACAACCACCCCCAAGAATCTAACACACCAAATCGGCAACCAACTTAAAATTAGAGGCAATATAAGAATAGTGAGCACAAAAGTGCATAAAGTGGCAGAATGATTATATGTATAAAATAAGGTCACAACAACCAAAGTTCATTAATAATGCATTATAAACATCAATGTAAATGATGAAAATAAAATAGGTGGAACTGCAATGATCATATATCATGAATATCATATGTCAACTGTTACTTAATTGTCTACAGAAATACACTGCATAAAAGATAATATAATGACTTATCTTACATCTACTAAAGGTACATTGCTATAACATACTCTCTGCTAACGTCTAAGAACTAAGAATATGTCACTGGTACTTTGTGATATTATATTTCTGCTCCAACTTTATCAGTGACCTGCCATTTTACCAGTTAATTTGTTTTCATAAAACATAAGTATTATTTTATCTCTTAAATCTCTAACATTTTTTCTTATATATCTTGCAGTTTACAGGATGTATACATCTGTTCTTTTTCATGGATCTTTGCTTCATGTTCTATTCAATATGTTAGCTTTGGTACCCTTGGGCACTGAATTGGAAAGAATAATGGGCTCTGTTCGACTTCTATATTTGATGTTCCTGCTTGCAACTATCAATTCTATATTTCATCTAATAATTGCCTTACTGGTGGCGAACAATCCCTTGCATTCTTTTCCATTCCTAGAGACGGAATGTGCCATTGGTTTCTCTGGGATCCTATTTTCAATGATTGTCATAGAAACAAGTCTGAGTGGCGTTCAATCTAGGAGGTTAGCAGAACTACATTGCATGTGTATCTGGTTCACTGATATACTGAATATGCTTATTTTGCTTCTATCAGTTTCTTAGAGGGCTCCTAATTAAGCTGACGATTCATGCTGCTAATGATGATTTTTTAAAAAAAAGATTAAGTTGATTGACATTGCCCTTTTTGCAGTGTTTTTGGACTCTTCAATGTGCCTGCTAAATGGTATATGCCTTTCTTGTCATATGAAGTTTTTTACTTATTTTCTGCTACATATGTATTAAAAACGAAATTTGAAATGGACCCTTCACTGTGGGAATTGTTTATTTCAGGTATGCATGGATCTTGTTGGTACTCTTTCAATTTCTAGCTTCTAATGTTTCACTTCTTGGACACTTGTGTGGCATTCTCTCTGGGTTTGCATGTTAGTTCTTCTACATCTTTTTTCATCCATTACATTTTGTTCTTTATGATATGCATTGTTAGTAATTGTAAGTTCATTTGTTACCTCATCCAGACACAAATGGGCTGTTAAATTACTTGCTTCCTGGGCCATCTTTTTACTCTTCCATCGAGAGCTTCTCTATACTGGCAAGTTTTCTGAACTAAACTTAGTTGGTCATCTCTTGCGAGCTCTTGTGAACATTGCCATGCAAGAATTTTATGTTTGTAAAGGCAACTACTATCTTAAATTCATATCTACCAGTATGATGATGTGACAAGGAAGCTATTAACTAATGTGAACTGTGCATCTAGATTGAAAAAATCCTTATCATTGACATGATGTTTTGGTATTTGCAGTCATGTTGTGTAAGACGCCCTGGTTTTATTTTGTGCACTGGAGGGACCACATTTGGCCAGCTTCCAACATACACTAGCTCAACAGCTATACCTGAGTACGTAATGTGCTGCAAGTTTTGTAGATTGTCCGGTGTTTCTGAAGTTCTTGATTTCTTATGTTCTCCCTGTATAGTGGTTTGAGGTCGGGTAATCTATGGAGGAATATCTCTTCATGGATGCCACAAAGGGGAGCATCACCTGCTCAGGTAACAGTTCATATTCTCCATATGTAGTTATCTAACTGGCCCCCCTTTAGTGCCCCTCTGTACATGATGAAGGTTACAATGTTAAGCCTGTTGCTGCAGTTTACTCTTAAGCTTGGAACTACTCCTAGTTGAATAATTATTTTTTTTTTCCTTTTAAGGGAGGAAAGAAAATGCCACATCTTCTGAGCATTTTTTCTTAGCGTCAATAGTTTCAGTTGGTTCGGATATTATGATTCAGAATTAACCATCATATTTGTATTTTTTGTTGCATTTTGCATAACCTTTGATGGTTATAATTATTATTGGGTGATATGTAAATCTAATATTAATCATAGCCTTTATCTCAAATGTAAATATTTTTATTTTGCATTAATTATATTGACTAACTGTCATAGTCATTTCAATAGTGGTTTGCCACCCTTGAAGCACTTGTTAAAAATTGTTGACGTGAAACATAATAACATGTCATCAAAATTGATATCAATTGATATACCGATATTGTAGTGACATTATACTTTACTGTATTATATGTAGGACATACTAGTGATTTTACTTCCGTATTGATTAATTGCTTATGATTAGACAAATCAAATATGCTTCATGTCCATTCAATTGTTGACATTAATTTGAAAATGTTTTAGGTTGTATTTGACATAAGTTGGAAATTTTTGTAGAAAATTGATGTAAATTGTAAGGTGGTCTTTGAAACTGGCGCAAGAGTTGTGGGTATATTTAAATAATTACCATATACTATGCTATGTTCTTGCTTCCATATAAAGAATTCACTTGATGAAGATATATGTAGTTTGATCAAAATTCCATGTTTATGATTATCTTCGTCAACATTATACCATTATGATGTGTACATGATGAAAGATTTGTAAGATCAAATGACTGGCTAGAGGGGGAGTGAATTGGTGACTCGCCTTTTTCGTGATTTCTTGCAAGGCACAAAAATGTAATTGTTAAATGATTGGTTGTGTGTGTGATCAAGTTGAGTATTAATAAATACAATGGAAATACAATACAACAAAAATAAAATGAAAATAAACACATGCTAGTAAGAGAGTATAACATGTTTAAGATATTTCTATCCTACTCAAGGTCTATGCACTTTTAGTGCATCACTTCTAAATTCCACTAAAATTTTCCTTTGAATGAGATAATAATGTAAGCCTTTACAGATCGAGGATAAAACCTGACGAGCTAGAGTGCTTGACTTAAACTCCATTCAAGAATGAAATCTCAGAGATAGACTTCAAGAGTTAAAGAGCTCTTTTACAATGCAAGAAATACCAATGAAATAATATATACTACGCTCTAATGTTTATTTATACAAGGTAAAAATAGCAACTCTTGTCCATTGAACCTTTTAAAAATCAAGCATTCAGCCAACAATACTTTCTATAGTTAACTCGAAAGTGATTGTAGTTGATTGACCAAGTTATTCACTTGACTAATGCTGAAACAAAAACCTTATGTTTTGTAAAACCGTGATGTGAGTAGATTATACACCATTTCAATGGACATACAATCTTCAACTAAATGGACTAGCATTCTAGTTGATTGGCTAGTGTAGGTAACTCCCCTTAAACAACTTGCAAGCCTTTAAGATATGCTAAGGTCTAGGATGTGAGCTATTGATAGAAACATCACTTGGGAACACCCTAAGTTGAACTTGCATGTAATTCCTCTATTGATGGAGTCTCAAAAGTCAATCTTAGAGTCCTTATCAAAGAAATCTTAGATGGTGGATGATACTTCAAAGGAGGCTTGATTCTATGACATTATAAGTAACAAGACTTTGAAAAATAAATAAGCTCTAGGTAAGTCTAATCTCAACCTATAATATCATAAACCACATCATATGGTCTTCGGGTCGATGACAAGCCTTCATGCTCGATATGCTCGTACTTTGTTTGGTAGCTCCACATGATTTCACTCATATTCGAGTCCATACTAAGTCGGATTGTATTCTCCTCACAAACATGATATGACCTAAAAATCACCTTCCTTGTACACCTAGTGCAAATTCATGAAATTATGGTTGCTACTTAAACGCATTGATTATGTGTTAAAAACATTGTGACCTATCATTAATTACAAGGGAGGAAACAACAATTATCATGATTTGATATATGACAGCCAGTTTGATATAAATAAGCATGAACCTATTTTCATTCAAGAGGCTGCATTGTTTCCTTGATATGATATCTTTTCTTTAGAATATTGGCTCAGTGGTAAAGTTATTGTCGTGGGACATTGAGGTCATGGGTTCGAGTTATGGAAATAATCTCTTGTAATGCAAGATAAGACTGCGTACAATAAGCTCAATGTGGTCCTCTGGAACCCCGTATTAGTGGGAATTTCGTACACCGGATTGAGAATTTCTATATGCCTAGATTATCAATTATGTATAAAAAACCACAATTATCAAAATAAGAGTCAAGTATGACAATAGGAAAACATGATATTGTTCGATGCACGAAGCTCCATCAGATATGTCCGATGTACGAAGCTCCTGCAAATGCGGAGTCCCTAAGAAGGGTCTATTATATGCAATCTTATTTTTCTTTGCAAAAGGTTTTCAAGATTCGAACTCATGATCTCTAGATCACACGGTAACAACTTTACTGTTGTGCCAAAATTTCCCTTCAAGAATATCAAAATATGCAATGACTAAATATCTAAAACAATAACACATGTGATCAGGAATGCCAATTAAATATCAAAAACAAGCATTATAAGTATTTAAAGCAAGCTAGTGCAATATAATTGCCATTGCAAACATAATCAAAATGTAGCAAAATGTGAGACATGACACATGTATTAACAAGTGTCAGTAATACATACAACCAAATAGAGTTAAAAGAAAGACCAAGGCATCACTATCCTATAGACTTCTAGACACCCCTAAAAGATATGAACTACTGGCTGGGGAGAAGTATGCCTAGGTTCCAATTCTGGAGCATATCTATCAAACTCCAGTGGTATTGTTCCTCCTGTTCATACTATTGTCGCATCTGCTCCTGTAAGTTTTGCATCTATGCACTTTGTGAATGTAGAGAATTGATAATGTGCAGTAAAATGCACCTCCAATTGTGCAAGTCAATCTTGGCACCCCCATTGAGGTGGTTGTGGAACTACCGCAATCACCTCTGGATGCAATTACTCGGGTCTCACTCGAGGTATATCCTCTTTCTGATCATTCAAATCATCCTCGAACCATGTCCCTCTTCATCAAATGACTCAAATAATGTGTCATCTCATCACATGTATACCTTAATACTCTCTTCTTTAACTTGGGGCAATTGTTTTGATTCTGACTCTTCATTGCAATTAAAGCATGTGATCTTTTTTTCATTTTCCTTTGCCATTCTTTCCTTGCTCTTGATCATCTTTTTGATATCGCTTGTACTTGTTCGTATTTATTTAAATATTCTCTTCACCACGTGCTATGTGAGAATCTTCATTGCTCTTGTATGGTGATGATGATGAGGACGACGATAATGAGTCATCCTTAATAATTTCCTTTTGAGTCTTTTGATATTGTTTTTTTCCTTTGTTCTTCCTTGTCCATAAATGCTATAGCTTTCTTGGTTTCCTTTGAATTTTGATTTAATTCTTCATGGTGCTTCATAGTGCAAAAGTGCTCATAATCCTTTGATAATTTGCACGTGTCCACTATAAAGCTTCAAAGTAGTGTTTGGGTAATACCTTTGATGCATATCTGATCAAGTCATGATTCTTAATCTTTTCTCCGATTAGAAATAACCCATTATAAATTTCCATAAATCTTCCATGTATTTGACTTATGGACTCTCTATCCTGCATTTTCAAACTTTGCATTTAGTTTATTAAAAGATTTCTTTAAGCTATCTTTGATTAGAAGGTACTTTTGTGCAATTCAATAAGCTTTTCTATAATTCTTTGGCTTTTTAATATTGACCTACTTTAGTTAACTCCTCCATCAGTAGCCAATAATGAAGAGTGATGAATGTTTTTGCATTGGCTTGAGACTTCTTTTGCTCTCCATTTTATTTATTTTTAATAAATAACTTTTCCATTTTTATCAATTGGAGCTTCAAACTGTCGTCTAATAGCTATTCATACATCATATTCTAACTTCAAGTATGTCTCTATTCTATTCTTCCAATAGCTAAGATTTTCTCTTTAAAATTTTTCTAGAAGTTAATTGTTCCTCTTAAAATATAATTTCCCCATGAATGCTAGTTCAAATGTTGGGGCCTTGTTGTTTTGATACCAATTGTGGAATCGAATGAGTGATTAGAGAGGGAGATGAATAGACAACTAAGTTTTCTTGCAAGGCATAAAATTAAAATACAAGTATTAAATACAATTATATGTGTGTGTGATCAAGTAGAATGTTAAGAAATGCAGTGGAAATAAAATGAAAATAAGCACGTGTCACCTCCAAATTGTACTAAATCGCTCTATTAATAAAAAAGACAATGAGGTATGTCTTTACAAACCAAGGATAGAATCTTAGGAGCTAGAGAGCTCCGCCCGAACCAATCAGATTTCTGCTTGTCGATGAAATATCAACGAAATAGTTCCTACAACATATGGAACAATTCCTCTCGACAAGAATTGAAAGATGAACACGAGACTTTAAACAACTCATAATATTTCCCTAAGAAATGAAATAAAACATAAGGAACAGAAAAGTGTTATGGATAAAGGTTAAATGAATAAATCAAAACCTTGATGTTGATTAAATCTCTTAGCTATGATTTGGGCATTTGATAGCAGTAAAACACAACCAAAACAAGCTTCAACTAATGTGTTTGTGCTTAAGACATCGACCAAAAGCAATATATAGCACATTCCAACGATGGCTTACATAGCTGGAAATGATAACTCCTGTTGATTGCCCATATTGTTTAGTCTAATGGACCATTCAAAAATTGAATGTTGGAGCCAACGCTACTGTTCATAAGCTACTTAAAAGTGTTCCCAATTGATCGGGCATGTTTTAGTCAATTGAGCAAGTCATTCGTTGATGTTGAAAACAAAAAAGATGTCTGATCAATGGAGGATAAGTACCCTTATTCCCTTATATAAGAATAAGGGAGACATACAAACTTGTGCAAACTATAGAGGTATTAAATTAATGAGTTATACCATGAAACTTTGGGAAAGAGTAATAGAAAAAAGATTAAGGAAGGAGACCACGGTTCTCGAAAATCAATTTGGATTCATGCAAGGAAGGTCGACAATAGAAGCTATACATCTTCTCAGACAACTAATTGAAAAATATCGGGAGCAAAAGCAGGATCTACACATGATATTCATTGACTTAGAAAAAGCTTATGATAGAGTTTCGAGAGAAATGATATGGAGAATTAAAAATAAAAAAGTGTTAGTGTAACATTTATTGAACTAATTAAGGATATGTATGAGAAAGTAACGACTAGAGTGCAGACTTCAAGTGGATTAATTGAAGCATTTTTAATAAAGATAGGGTTACATCAAGGTTCAGCTTTAAGTCCCTATCTTTTTACACTAATCATGGACGAACTCACCGGACACATTCAAGATACAGTACCATGGTCCATGTTGTTTGTGGATGATATTGTTTTGGTAGATGAGACATGTGAAGGAGTAAATGCTAAACTAGAATCTTGGCGGGAAACATTAAAAGTGAAAGGTTTTAGGCTTAATAGAGTAAAGACAAAATATATGGAATTTAAGTTTAGTAATATTAGATGTAATGAGACAAGTGTTAAGATAGAAGATGATGAGTTGTCTGGAACTGGGAGCTTTAAATATTTAGGATAATTTTTGCAAGGTGATGGAGGAATTGAGAGAGATGTCTTACATAGAATACAAGCAGGATGGTTGAAATGGAAGAAAACATCGGGTGTTTTATGTGATCGTAAGGTATCTTTAAAACTTAAAAAGAAGTTCTACAAAACGACGATTAGACCTGCTGTATTATATGGCGCTAAATGTTAGGCTACGACTCAAGCATATGAGCAAAAGATGAGAGTTGCAGAGATGAGGATGTTAAGGTGGATGTGCGGACATATAAGGATGGACAGAATAAGAAATGAGAGTATTAGAGAAAAAGACGGAGTTGCATCTATTGAAGAAAAGCTCCGAGAGACACGTTTAAGGTGGTACAGACATGTATTTAGATGACCAATAAATGCTCTAGTTAGGCGATGTGAAACGATGACAAATATACACATCAAACGAGGAAGAGGAAGACTAAAAAAGACTTGGTTAGCAATAATAAAACAAGATAAAATTTATTTAAGTATAGATGATAATATAGTAGGGGATAGAGCTCAATGGCATAGAAGGATCCATATAGCCGACCCTACCTAGTGGGATAAAGCTTGGTTGTAGTTGTTGTTATATCCCCTAAAATATTGATACCAATCGACTGAACATCATTCCAATTGACTTAACATCATTCCAGCCTATTAGACTCACATTCAGATTAACTGGACTAACATTCCAACTAATTGGACTAATATTCCAATGACTCATATAGTCTGGGAATCCCCTTTAGTTAGCTTACAAGGTTTGTAAGCTATCAATCCTCAAGTCCCTACCAAAGAAACCAGGAGTAGTCGGTGATGCTTCAAACTGTAGTTCATGAAGGACTTGATTCAATGACGCTGCTAAGTAACAATGATACTTCTAAGTAAAAGGCTTTGAAAAATAAATAAGCTTTAGGTAACTATAATCTCCAACTATACATACATCAATACATTATTTATCCAAGTTACAACATCACAATCTGGTCTAGGTTCACAATGTCTTTGGCTCAGTGACAACCCTTCGTGCTTGATAATCTTGTAACTTGTTTGACAGCTTCATATAACTTCTCTCACATTTAAGTCCATGCCAAACTGTAGTACATTCTCATAAGTATGATAGGACCTAAAAATCACATTATTTGCATACTCGTACTTGTCAAATCATAAAGCGTGTTGATCAAATATTAAAACACTGATTATCACAAATCAAAAGGGGGAAACCAAAATCTTTAAACTTCTTTAGGCCTTGTAACACCACTGAGCAGTGGAAAATTTGTTATCTTCATTATTGATATTTTTCTTCTACATATTATTGTCAAGCTCATTTTGCCATGGTCTTCTATTTGCTTGATTTCAGTTGAGGTAAGCAGCCAAATGTTAGTATTTGTGAATTGAAATGTAGCTTGACATTTGGATGAGGTCCTCATTAGGAAAACGATCAGTTTAACACGATTATTTTCCCAGTATATCACAAAATATTATGCTTGATAATCCTTCATCTCTTTTAAAGGTTATTTTGGAAAGGGATAACATTTAGATTGTTCTAAAATTCCATTAAATTTATGAGGATGTATCTTTTTGTAGTCATCAGAGGATCCAAGATTTCCCGGAAGGGGAAGAACACTTAGTTCAACAAGAAATCAATCAGTTGGCCCTACTGACTCTGACATAAGCTTACAAGCTAGGCTTTTGGATGACTCAACTCGTTCCCTGGAGACAATGAATTCAGAAACGCAATCAACAGCTGCAAGGTAATGCCACATTGCTTATATAATCACTTTTTGTTCCCTGGAAAATGGTGCCTATAGTCATTGTCTTTTTCTTTTCCCTTTTCATGCCTTTTTGACAATTTGATGGAGACTTCCAGAAAAAATAGATCAATATGTTAATTCAACCTAACCATTGTGAGAAGTCTTATGAGATTTTAAACATGTTCAATCTAAAAATTCTGAGATGCTTTGAGGGATTTTCAAAAAGCAACAACCTCACTTCTTTTCTTGTACAAGAGAGATATCATAAGTTTATGGGCATGATATTTCAGATTTTGTGACTGATTTTCTTGATTTCAATATGAAATATAAAATATTTTTTTGTTGTTGCTTGGTCTAGTACTTATAATGATAATTTTTTATTTGTAATTGTAAACTTAGTTGTAAGATGAAGAGGAAGATCAAAAAAGACTTGTTTAACAACAATAAAACAAGATAAAATTTATTTAAGTATACATGATGATATAGTAGAGAATAGAGTCTTATGACATAGAAGAATCCATATAGCCGATTCCACCTAATGGGATAAGATTTGGTTGTTGTTATTGTTGTAAACTTAGTTGGAGCGATTAAGGATACAATTGCTATATATATATTGACACATTGATATTAGCCATTCTTAATATCAACCGTCGAAGCTCTTGCATAGACTATCGCCTAAGTGTTAAAAAGTGGGATAACCACCTATTGCCTACTGTCTACTGTCTCAAATTACTTTTTATTACCTTGCATGTTGTGTGTGATCTTTTTTTTTTTTTTTTTTTAAATTGAACAGTGTGCTTGCGCTTAATATTTCTATTGATTATAATTTTTCTTTCTTAGTTATTCATTTTTCTGCGCAATTCATACAGTTTGTTTTTCTGTTTTTGTTGATTGTGGTTTTGGTTTGTTTAACACTTATTTTATACCTATGGTATAATATGATATCGATGGAGTAAGGGAATTAACTATTTGAATAGTTGGTTTTCTTTGGTTCACATGTATTAGGTAGATTCAAATATTCAATGGATTCAAAGATAGTCAAAACTGTGGTTGGAACCAATGTTTAAAATACCGAGTCACGTCGGATGACACAGTTGGAATTTACTGATCCACCCTTTGACCAACATTGAAATTGGCACCAACATGAGCATCAAGGGGAGCTGCAAAGCGCCTCACTGTAGACTCATCTGGTCGTAGACCTTCGTGAGGCAGCGAGGTCTCGTGTGACCGCTATACATTTTCTTCTTTTTCTTTTCCTATTTAATTTTTTGGAACTACTAATTTCTTTTCCTTTTTCTAAACCGTTAATTCCTTTCCATTTTAATTTTTTCCTTAAACACATGGAAAAAAACCTTTCTAAGGATGAAGTTCCTTTGTCTCTGTTAATTTCTTTTCCTCCCTCACCCACTTACATAGGTAAACAAAGACTA
This sequence comes from Wurfbainia villosa, assembly GCA_025175895.1. Classification (NCBI taxonomy): domain Eukaryota; kingdom Viridiplantae; phylum Streptophyta; class Magnoliopsida; order Zingiberales; family Zingiberaceae; genus Wurfbainia; species Wurfbainia villosa. Next base: position 114,249,323 of record CM045993.1, read on the forward strand.
AGTGAGGAAAAAAATTCTCTTCTAAGGATAGAGGGAAAAATATCTTTTTAAGGATGAAGGGGACGAATTGCTAAAGAAAGATAGAAATGAAATTAAATATTATTACGATTGAACTAAATTATTCTATCTATAAATTTTGTTTAATTTTAAACCGATCAAAATAAATTAAAATTTACTTTATCCTAATCGCTATGTCTACTTGGTAGACTCCAGTTATTTGTAAATTGACTTTTACTCCATTCTAATTTTTAAAATATTAGTTTAATTTAATGATTAATTATTTAATTTTTAAACAAGTTATTTAAAATATAAAATTTTTAAATAAGATAAAATTTAGTATTTAAAAGATTTTGTATGTTCTAACTTTGTGATGTTAATAGAGATCGAGAATTAATGTCGTTATCTAAGAATTATGATATATATATGTAATCAAACTTGAAATTAAAGATCAATCTTCATTGCATTCTTAGATTTTATGTCTTTATAATAAAACTTGAAATTGAAGATTAATCTTCATTATCATTATAAATGCAAGTTCTTGGACTTCATACCATAGTTTAAAATTTCGAACCGTACCGAGATTTCGATTCGTGATTGGAACAATACAGTTTTGATATCGTATCATATCGTATCGTGTCGATACAATTTTGATATTTTTTAATTATAAAATATATTAATTAAAAATAAATTTTTTAACTTAAATGTTAAAAATAAAAAAAATAAAAAATAAAAAAATTATCAAAAAATTAATTATAATAGCAGGTTTAATTTAATTAATTTCAATTATATAAGATTAAAAAATAAAATAAAATCTAAATAATAGAAATATTATTGTTCATAATATATAAATAAATAAATTTATGATTAATAAGTATAATTCTATTAAATTTAATTGATTTTATTTATTTTACATAACCTATATCTAGGAGTTGATTGAAATTATTAATGTAAGTTTTAATTAAAATTCAACTCATCGTGTATTTTTGCAACTTTGCGGAGGCCTTCTGGACACCGTGGAGGCTAGTGGCGTCCTCCGTGACATCGCGGAGGTTCTTGGCAGCCTCTGCGACACCAGGATGGCCTTCGCGACCCGCAGTGCCAGTGTTGTATCGATGTCATGCGGCAGATAAAACGATAAATTTTGTCCATATCACCCGATATAGCTTGAGATTTAAAATTATGCTTGATAACTCTGCAATACAATCTTAATTCAGATTATTTAATCATGTGCAATAATAATAATAATAATAATAATATAGATTTTAAATTTATACATTCAACAGATGTTGCAAAAGATTCAATAAGCATCACACATCTTACGTGATAATATCAAAGTTTAAATTCAACATTCAACATCTCAAATATAACATAATAGTAAACATTTATAACAATCAAATACTAATAATTTTTTTTAATTAATATATTTTATATTTTAAAAAATATCGAAACTATATCGGCACAACACTATGCATTATTGTAACCGTGTCTGGTCATAAATTAAAACTCCGATATGGTTTGAAATTTTAAACGCGGATTGGAACTTCTCAAATGCATCATTAATGTCTCATCCAAGTGCACAAGTGTCGGTGATAGTTGTTGCTTAGTGGAAATGTCTTGATGAATCTAGCATGAACATCCTATTTTAACAAACTTATGCACGTATTTTTAATTGTATTATAAAATTAGTACGTTGTCAATTAACATATTAGTATAAGATATTGGGAAAATTTATTTTAATTAAATAGCTAATATATTAATAGCTTATACATTAACAATTCTTGTAATAATGGTATGGAAAGCCTTAATCTAATAGTATGCTGTATGCTAGCTTTATTATAAAATTGATAGTATGTGCATATATTTATAAAACTGAAAGTTCGCTAGATTTATTACACATTATCAATCATCTCAATTTCATTTATGGGTTAGTATGAATCAGAGGCCCAGAGTATTCAACTAGGTTTTCTCCTTTTAAAATGGTGATCAGGGATATCAATTTGTTGTACATTCGAATGGCATACTATTTCAAAATTTCCATTCTGTTTGGTGCTTAGTTAGATGGATCTATTTGTGGCTAAGGCCTAAGATGTGTTTCGTCCCTAAAAAGATGCAAAGTTTAAGTGAAAGAAAAGAGAAGTAAAAAAAAACTAAGCAGATTATTAGGTATGCTTCCAATGTTTTATTAAATTCTAAATCTTTGTATAAATAAAATACTCACCAGATTACCATATATGCTTCCAAGATTCTATTAAATTCTCTGTATAAATCTCAGCTGTAGTTGTTGATGTCTAAAGTAGCATATTCATTTGTTTTTTCACTTTTATGGTTACAAAGTTTGGGTGAATACTGGCTAGAGGAGACTTGTATTCTGAGTGACAGTTTATGGAACTATTTTCATTTATATTGTTATGATTTAGGCGTTTGTCTCTAGATACAGAAGTGGGGTCTGAACTAGCGGCAAATAATCAGGTTATGTCCTATGACGCATCGTACAAATTTTCTTCTTTTGTTCTCTTCCTTTGCTGCAAATACAGAAGGGAGCCTTGGCACAACGGTAAGGTTGTTGCCTTGTGACCAAGAGGTCACAGGTTCAAATCCTGGAAACAGTCTCTTGTAAAAAAAAAGCAAGGTAAGGCTGCGTACAATGGATTCCTTCTCCGGTACCCCGCGTGGCGGGAGCTTCGTGCACCGGGTTGTAGTTTTTTTTTTGTTCTCTTCCTTTGGTAGTAGAAACCTATGTTATTAACTTTTGCAGGGTCTTGATAACTTTGAAGAGGAGCTCAAGAAACTAGTAGCGATGGGTTTTGAGAAGGTATTTTCCAATTGTGATAATTCTGTAGTCAAAAACCTTAGAAAATTAGCTATTACCATAGCAGTGTTGCTATTTGTTTGGTTGTAGAAATTGTGTTACTTCTCAGATTTATATTGCTGTTGCTACCTCGGTTATTCTTTTATGGACATGGAAACAAACAGAATTATATGTATGATTTTGCTCAGATCTAGCAAAAGAATAATGATTGAAAATGAGAAAAGGCAATGTTATGATAGTGGTGTTAGGATCTCAATAATGGTTTTCTTGTAGTTAAATGGTGCTTCAAAAATTTTATCCTCAGGAGAACTATAATTTCAATGTAGTAACACCTAAACAGTCAACCTTAGGAAAATAAAAGTTAGTGATTACATTTGCAATTATGATTTCTATCCTGGTTAAATTTTTCTTCCGTTAAGCTAGGACTTGAATTTGATACTATGGCTTTGATTGATTGGACTGCTTGACCCACATCGTTTGCCTCCGCTAATCAGCCGGGAAAACTCCTGTCCTGTGCCTTAAGATAAATTGGTCCAAGTGGGCAGTTGGACAGGCCGACCAAGGCAATCAGTCGGGGAGGGGTCAAATTAATACAATTGAGTTCATTAGTCCAGTTGGTCTGAGCAGGTCAAACGAGCAGTTGGTCTAGTCGGGCTATTTAGGTCGATTGAGCAAGTCGATCAAATTGACTGGTTGAACCAGTTGGGCTGGTTATCTGGTTGGTCTGGTCAATCCCCAGTTGGTCTGGTTAGGCTGTTGGATTGAGGTCTATTAGTCTAGTTGGGCTGGCTTGATCATCCGATTGGGGACAAGCTGGTCGAGCAAGTCGGGTTGGCCAGTTTTGGCAAGTCGAGTTGACCGATCAAGCTGAGCAAGCTAGTGTAACTGGTCAAGCTAATTGGTCTTGACTGGATCAACCGACCTACCATTGAGAAGGAGAAATTATTATTATTATTATTCCTTTGTGTGCTAAATACATGACAATATTTTCCAACATATTTAGTATCACATCAACAATAAAAAGTAATTTATTTTCTCTGGAAACATTTCACAATATATTTTACGCAAATAAGTTATTGTTCAGCAAACAAATAGAGCCTAAAATGGAAATTTGGGTCCGTTTTAGTCTCTTAAGGTTACGAGCAAAAAGAGCTCACTTTTGCTTATCACTGATTCATGAGCTACCATTATATTATAACTCATAAATTCCAGGCCTAACATCTCAAATCTCGCTGCAGACTCAATCTGAAGTTGCCTTAGCCGCTGCTGATGGAGATCCCAATGTCGCAATTGAAATTCTGATGAGCCAGCAGGCACGTTCCATTTCATTTTTTTACAGTTTGGAAATATTTTATCTCCCCCCTAAACTCTCCATCTTCTTGATGCCAGCAGCGATAGGAATTTAATGGTCAAGCCAAATTGCTGTAAGCAGTTTACTGAAGGAAACTGGAGTATTCTGTAAGAACATTTTGGAACTTCTTTGATGTTTCTCTTCCCATACAAGAACCTTATTCCTTGTAAAAATTTACTGTCAGCAAATTGAGATTATCTAGAGGTAACCCAAGTAAAACGAAATACTTAGGCTGCGTTTGGCAGTTTTTTTTTCCTTTTCCGTTTTCTGGAAAATGGAAAACGATTTTTGTTCGTTTTCCAATTTTTCAAAAAACGCAGTTTTATTTTCTGGAAAATGGAAATGAAAAATGACAATCAAATGCCATTTTCCACATTTTTTTTGTTTTATGAGAAAATGAAAACAGAGAATTAGAAAATTCTCCACCAACCAAACGCCTCCTTATATTTGAGTTTTCCCTTTGCACTTCACCATGCTGTGCTCGTCTGCATTCTTTTTATATATATATATAAAAGAACTAGGCAATGTGATTGTTGGCAAGGCATGCCACCATGTTTCTGTTTTTGCTCAAGAGAAACTTGGCAGTTACAATTAGTTTATGCCTATTCACATACTATTTGTAGGCTGTTGCTGCCTTTTTTTTTCCCCCTCTCCAATGGTCGGTCGGTCATCGTCGGCAAGAAACTTCTCGTACCAGGGCTTTACTGTTTACAGCTTTCTTAATTCCCTATTCATAAGTTTAAAGATCAATAGACTAATGTCATGTTTGTTGGGATGAAAGGGGATTGAATGAGAATGGATTCATTCCATCCAATTCTTTGGGCATCGATTTCATGCGAAATGATCATGACTCAGGAAATGAGATGCACTGAGATTAGGCTCTGTTCGACTGGTTGAGGAAGCTCCATGCCTGTATGTCGGCGTAGTGGGTGCTCCAGTTTGTAGTCCACTGTTAAGGATCTGAAGATTAGAGAGCATATACAAGGGTGACATCTCTCTATCAAGTTGCTAATTGTGCTTTGGCGAACTAGTTTCTGCACCATTGCTACCATTTCATAGTAAGAAAGGTTAACTATGTATCTTTGAGCTCATCGCGAGGGGACCCCTTGAGGGTGCACCACCCCGTGTGGGCATCTTGGGTGTGCTAATACGAAGGGGCTCTTGCAACACATGGTTAGTTATTTCAGAGATTTGAGTTAGCTTCTGTGAACTAGTTACTCTAATCTCACATGGATTGTTCCTCCGACATTCGATTGATTTATGTGCTATCATGCCTCGAGGATCTTTTTATGCGATAAACAACACTCGCGAGCTGTGTGATAGTTCATCCCTTACTCCCTAGCATGAACAATTCATAAAGAAATTTATCAAAGTTTTTCGCTCTTCCTGTATATGACATTTGTGAAATTTTAGATATTTCCTTTTTTTTCCCCAAGAACCTAATATTTTTTTTATATAGATATCTTGTTTGCAAAGAGTTCAACTAGACAATCCCAAAACATAATTCTGAATGCAGTATTAAAAATTGGTAATATTCATCACATGACAAATATAAACAATTTCACACTCGGGAGCCATCACTGAGCAAGATCACATAGACACCAACCAAATGGTGCATACTTTACGTAAGAGATGTAGCAAGATGACATAGTGTAAATGGAAGACAAAAAATTTTTTTAGAAAAGTCTATTAATGGCCAAGAGAATGGCTTACTATTTCAGTAGAATTGTAGGGATATACTAAAATTTGGGAGAGCAAACGGATTTGGAAGAACAAGTTAAGCTAGTTGAACAATTAATCGAATTTTGTAAGGTGGATGAGTGATAATTCTAAGTGGGTTTAGATGGTAGTAGGTGGAGTTCATTATATATAGCAAAAGGTGATTATATTCATCTCAATATTTTTCATCGTCGATTTTTCGATGATGATGAAGATAAATAAATTACGGGGAATTAAACCCTTTGACTCGTTGGCCAGAATAACAGAAGACTTTTGAGCTTAGGTAAAAATTTTAAATTCCCCATCGAAAATCGAGTTTTACCCATTTATAATAATATTTATATTATTCTAGACAATAAACTATCCTGAGGGGACTCATTGCACCGGCAAAGTGTGCAAATAAAGAGCGATATTGCATTTTATGTAAATTATGTAAGTCTCTGTAAAAGATTAGAATCTGTTAATCTAGCAGCTTCCATCGGTCTGTCCCACGATCATTATGAGGGAAGTAAATTACGGAGGGTCTTATGGGCTTTGATGTGGTGGTCAAAATATGTGGAGTTCATCTGAATCTAGAAAAGAGCTTTAGACCTTCTCCGGAATCTATCCTTGTCTTATCCGCAAGTTCTGACGTGCCTTAACCATCACACCATTCTCGTAGGAATAAATTATGTAAATCTCACACTTCGAATGTATGGTTATTAAGAGTGAGTAATATATATATAAATAAAGTCAGGAAAAGAATTAATAAAAAAATATCGAATGAGTTACAAGAATTATGTTAAAACCTTAATAAGTTTTATTTTTTTTGGGAATAACCAATCTTCAAAGTTTTTCAACTTTTTCTCGATATACTACTGAAATTTGTATTTTGTGAGGGAAGAAAAACGTGTAAAAGAGATCTTGATAAGATAAACATGGATAGGTCTCGGTAAGATAAACATAAAATTTGACGTGACATTTGAATGACTAATATATTCTAGGAGGGTTTGGAAAAAATAAATAAGGTGGTTTAGTTTAAGGATCTGAGAAACAGAATAGAATAATAGAAATATAAAATACTTAATTAATAGATATGAGAATTGAGAGAATAGAATCAATCTAAATTACTTAAGAATGGATGAAATTCAAAAAGAGGTAGATTTAATATTCATTTTAATCGATTCTCGATCTCTATGCTCTCTCTCTTTGTTGCTCCTTCCTCTTCGTCACCACCGCCACCTCTTCGTCCATTGGTTGCCATCGCCTGTTGTCATCCATCGTCATCATCTGCCACACGCCGCGGGGCGTCGTTGTTATCGCCTTTCGTTGCGCCATCGCCGTCACTCGTTGGCTGGTGTCCGCCGTCATCATCGCGCCGCCGCCGCCGCCATCGCCCATTGCTCATCGTCTATCGCTCGTCATTGCCGCCCATTGCTCGCCTCTACCATGTCGCCACGCGATCGCAACCCCACCGTCACCGTGCCACTGACCCATCGACGTTGCCGCCGCCCTCGGCCATGCCCTCGTCCTCATAGTCGTCGTCAACATCGACCGCCGATCAAATAATAATATTGACAATCATATTTAATTCGAATTTATAAATTAAATAATAATATTTAAATGATTAAATTCATTCCCATTTAAATTTAAAATTTTAGGTGATATTTTTGAATTTAAACGTGTTTTTTTTATAAAAAAAATGAATTATCTGTTGAAAATTTTAGACCATTAATAGTGTCATTTTGTAAAATGCCATTTAGTTTACGAACTTACGGAACGATTGCGCATATTGCGTGTAACCGTGAGTGGAGCCAATGAGTTCGCGTCACGCGTCGACATGATATCGTATCCGAAGTCGTGAGCTTATAGGAATGTGACGAAAGACGTCAGGAAGCTTACAAATTGCTCTGGTTGCGACGATGGCGATGATGATGCGAAACATGGCTGCTTCCCGGAGGCAACTGCAGGTGGCGGCGAGCAGGATCGTAGGCGCAAGAACCATGTGCGTGGTTCCTCACAAATCCCCTCCTCCTTCCTCATCCTCATCGGAGGAGCTAATGCGGTTGGAACAGGAGTGCAGCGCTCACAAGTAAGCCGTGCTCGTCTGCTCATCATCCAATTTGTTCGGTTTAGCGCCAGGGTGCAGACGCTTAGGGTTTTCTCATGAAGCAAATGGCAAAACGTTTAGTGTTGGCCTCCGCCTCCGCGCACCCCCACCCCCCAAAGGTTGATTTTTTAGCGCCTAGGAGAGCTTTGGTGATCAATCGAAGAATTAGCTGATAGTTGTTTTCCGCAAGATCTGGACGGTTCCAGTGGATCCACCTTCAATTCTTTCTATTTGATTTGCCTGTTCCTTCATTCTCTTTTTCTCAGCTTTGCGTGAATGACTTGTCCAAGTTTATCTCACAAAACAATGACAAAAAAGTACGTCCTTAGGCTCGGCCTGTGGCATGTACGAGGTCGAATTCTTGATGGATTCGTTTTCCTCCAAGATCTGGAAGCATTATGATTCAATAATTCTATTCCAGGGGTATGCAGAATTAACATCATGATCGATGCTTAAACTAATCTAGGGTTTGATTTATTTGATTATATAAGATGTATGTAGGCTTGGTAGTAGAATATAAAATATTTTAGCCTCTAGTCTACCTGGTATTGATGATGGTTATTCTACACTGATGGGGTTATTCAGCTGCCACTTTTGTTAGCTTAACCGTGCGTTGCTTTCATCTACAGTTACCATCCCATTCCTATGGTGTTTTCTAAAGCAAGAGGCTCATGTGTATGGGATCCAGAAGGCAATAAGTACATTGATTTCTTATCTGCTTATTCTGCTGTTAATCAGGTGCGTTCTGCTTTTAGAATAGAGTCATATACTGATCAAACCCTCGAGACTTGAGAATGTGATCCCTGTCAGCAACTTTCTCTTCTTCTTCTTTCAAATTAGAATAGGTTTTCTGATCACAACAGTTTCTTCCTTTTTTTTTCATTCTATGTTCAAGCTTTTGAAGGGGAGTCTTGGTACAATGGTAAAGTTGTTACCGTGTGACCTAGAGATTACAAGTTCAAATCACAGAAATAGCCTCTTGTAAAGCAAGGTAATGCGAACAATAGATCCTTCTTCAGGATCCCGCATTAATGGGAGTTTCATACACTAGGCTATACTATAATCAAGTTATTTTAGTTTTAATCGAGTTCTGATGCTGTTCAGCGGCTTCAATGTTGTTGTTTACATCTTCTGATACTAAATTTGACTTCTCTAATTTTCTTTTGTAGGGGCATTGTCATCCAAAAGTTATGAAAGCTTTAATTGAGCAAGCACAAAAGCTCACTCTTAGCTCTAGAGGTTTCTATAATGACAAATTTCCTACTTTTGCTGAGCACGTTACTCAACTGTTTGGATATGATATGGTGTTACCTATGAATACTGGGGCTGAAGGAGTGGAAACAGCATTGAAACTGGCAAGAAAATGGGGTTACAAGAAGAAAAAGATCCCTCAGGATAAGGTTGGGCATTCAAAAGGAAATAACATTTATTAACAGCAATATTTAAACTGTAATAATTTTTAACGGATGGAGATTTATTACTCATTAATGTTCTTCTGGTTGCATGTCATGCAATTGATACTAAACTTCTTCAGGATTGGTTAATTTGATTGTCAGTCAAACTATGTCATTGGTGATGCCCTTGAATGTCTCAACTAATGGTTTAGATTTAGACAACTTGTTTAAAATTCTGATTTCACTAGAGATGAGAATTTTTTTTCTTCTACATGATGTAAATTCATGTCAAATGTGCCTTATTTAAATTACTTTATCTAGTCAATGTAATGGTTCACTGCATGCAATCACCTTAGTTCCTGGACAGTATGCTTCAAATTATGTGTACCACGATGCTATTTTCTGCATGAGTTATTTGTAGGATAAAATACAATTTGGAGATTGTGGAATCTTACAAGTATGGAGAACAAGAGATTTTTTTTTACTTTTCCAAAATCTAGAACTCAATGAACTGCTTATTCTGCTATGGCAATATGTAAACCTTTTGAATCACAATGACTATTTGTTATGATAATTTGTTATTGCTAGTGGTGGCATGTAAAAGTATGCTTGTTGATGATTTGACTATGAAGTCGGTATGTATTGTCTATAAATGACATATAGCAAGTATTATGTCCTCAGTTATAAGATCAAAATTATTTTGTACAATACATTGGAGATCTTTAGGCCTCTTTGATTCAAGGACTTATAACCTTTTATTTTATAATGTTTCTTTTGATCTTTGAACTTCTGGGATCTGGCAACTTATGGCCTTTTCTTTTAGTATGACTTTTTAGATATTCATCTTTATTTCATGGGTCAAAGTCTTTATATCTCTTTCTTTAGAACTTTGGAATTCTTGGATTTGAGGACTAGTGCCTTTTTTTTTTTCAGCACTCCTCTTTGGATCTTTAGATTTCTTAGATTGTCTTTTGTTTTACTTTAGGTCAGAGGCCTTATGCTCTTATGGCTTTACACGGGGTCTAAGGTCTTAAGCTATTTTCTTTAGACATTTGGGTTTCTTGGATTCAAAGACTTTTATACCCTTTTATTTTAGTACAACACTTTGAACTTTTTGTAATCAGGATGAGGTGAGTATATCACTGATAATCCTCATCCGGAATTTCTCTCTCAATTTGCACGAGGTGAACTCACTTTGATGTTGCCAAGGTGAGTATTTGGATTTTTGGGCACCCAACACTACACTACTATTGAGTCAAACATTCTATTTTGATCATATAGAAACTTTTAGGAAATAATTTGTTGGACACAATTCCTATTTGGGTGTCCTATAATTTACCTAAGTTCCAATAGCGTAGGCATAAATCAAGAATGAGAATACAACAACCTCTATGTATAAATAGGTTACAATATATAAATGCTGGAAAATTAATAACCATTACAAGCTCTTATCCTCTGTAAATAATATATCTTTTTGTTGATAATCTAGCTGGAAACATGCTTTGCAAGAAAACATTATGAGCTTGCTCCAATTAACCACTAGTTTGCTTCTGTCTTTGAGGTTAAAGTCAACAGGATTGAATCCTAGTGTATGGAGAAGCTCAGGCAAAATATCCTTCCTGCAATTTCATGATTTATGTATCCATGCCCTAGTAATTTCAGCAATGGCAGGAACAGGGAGGCTAGTTGTTGCAGAGAATATCTTCATTTTGTCAATGCTTTAAGATGCATTGACAAAATTTCTACATATTCACTACTTTCCTGCACATAGACAATTTTCATTTGATCCCTTTTTTCTCAAAATATTTTCTGTTTGTTGTGATATGCGGGACAATAGAAAAAAGAATGTCAGTTTTTGCCATTTAGAGAAATGGGAGTTCCATCGAACTATTTTTTAAGTTAAATTCGGATTTCTATTATCAATCTGTAACTGTTTCCCAAGCGTCGAATAACAATATTATAGTGATTTTGCAGGCTCTCATTGTATCTTGTTGTGGTTGTTTCCACGGTCGGACCTTGGGGGTAATATCTATGAGTTGCGACAATGATGCTACTCGTGATTTTGGTCCCTTGGTTCCAGGGCATCTCAAAGTTAATTTTGGTAATGTTGATGCATTAGAAAAAATCTTCAAAGGTTAGTAATCAGCAAGAAAATTTTCAAGAATCAAGTTCTGATGTTTCATTTCAGATATTTTAATATGGTAAAGGAATCAAAATTTCAGATCGTGGGGAGCAAATATGTGGTTTTCTGTTTGAGCCTATTCAAGGAGAAGCAGGAGTATGTATGCTTGAGGCCCCATCACTTCTTTGTTTGGTTAAAAAAAAAATCAAATTCTGATTTTGTGAAAAATTTGTCAGCAATATATTCTGGTTTTTCTTTTTAGGAAGATCCAAATTTATGCGGAGTCAATTTCATTAAACATTCTTTGGTTCTCAAACTGTTTTCATATGTTCTTTGCTAAGTTTACTTCAGGTTTGTAATTAATCTTGATATGACTTTTAGATAACTTGTAGCCCGTCCCTGATGTTGTGGAAGAATGTTATATTAAATTATTAATGTCATATGTAGTACGCTTAAGACTGTTTTAAAAGTTGGAAGTGGTTTTATACTGGAGTTTTCTGAACCGGCTGCACATTTGCTTCATTATATAAATGTCTTATTGTGAAACTATCAGCAAATTGTGGAATGATGGTAACAAACATTGAAATGAAGCTTTTTTTCCACGGTAACAGTGGCCATATAAATCATCCACCAATGCTAATAGGTGAACTTGTATGACTTGTTACTGTTGTTGTTGCATTTGTTCTCCCTCTACATTGATCTGAAATATATCTGCACTTCATCTTTCTTCATTCTTTGTTGGCTTTTGTGCTTCTTTCAGGTCATAATACCACCAGATGGTTATTTAAGATCTGTCAGAGATCTATGTTCTAGATACAATATTCTGATGATTGCTGATGAAATACAAACTGGTATAGCACGCACTGGAAGAATGCTAGCGTGCGACTGGGAAACGATACGACCTGATGTTGTGGTAAGCCTTTCTGCAATATAGATAACTTTAACGTTGATGTACGTGTTACTTGCGTGCAATGGATCATTTAGGATGTCCTTGATGCTTCAAGGTGTGCTTTATTCTCTTCTTTGCTTTGTCTTTTGTTCCTTTGGTGTCTTGAGGGGGCTTAAGGAATGTTTAACATTTGGATTCCTTGTACTACAATGTCGTGACAACTTTTGATCCAAGTTCTCATGTGTATCAGATACTAGGAAAAGCCTTAGGAGCTGGTGTTATACCAGTTAGTGCAGTTCTTGCTGACAAGGAAATCATGTTGAGCATCCAGCCTGGAGAGCATGGAAGGTTTTCCCTCAGTTTTCGTGTTCATCTTTCCTAAAAAATTGTTGGATTGAGTTAATTTAAACCAACATTGGAATTTGGAAAATTCAGTTTTCATTTTTATCTTTCCTAAAGAATTTTTTGGATTGAGTTAATATGAACCAACATTAGAATTCAGAAAATTCAGGATTTAATTTGGAATAACACAATTTGTTGATGTATGTGGTGTCATAGAAGGGAGATGGCGAAGTTACAAATGATATCCATATTTATAATCTTCAGTTTTTATCAATATTTTAGTTTGATTAAATAAATGTTTATATACCAATCTGATAAACACATTATACATACCAATGATAAATATGATATGCTTCATGATTCAGGAACTTTTTGTTAAATGTTCTCAGATTGAATTTTGTATTTTAAATAACTTCCGAAGATTTCAATTCCACTCAAATATTATCATTTGCAAATGTCAAAGAATGAGAACTACAATCCCCCTTAACTATAAAATTCAATGAATCAAATGCCATATTAGTAGGATCAAGTGCTTTCTTCATCACAATAAATTATCAAGGGTTCCATATTTTGTCATAATTGTATCCTCACTTTGCACTTATGATGCATGGTTATTGGCAGTACTTTTGGAGGAAACCCATTGGCAAGTGCCGTAGCAATTGCTGCATTGGATGTTGTCAAGGAGGAAGAACTCGCCAAGAGGTATTATCTATTGTCGCTTTGGTTCTCATGCTGTGACAAATTTCAATTTTATCTACTGGTTATTTCTGCGCTTCGTTTTCTCAAGCATGTGTACCCATTTCTCAAGCATTATAAGTATAGCTCATATAAATGCATGAATTGGTTTTATAACACTTCGAGCTCTTGGATAAGTGGGTTGGCAATCAACTTTAGTAGTTTCTTGCTAATGATCCAAATTTATAAATCAAGGTAGTGATAACATATGCACTAGATTGGAGTTTCATGCCCCACCTGAGGTTTTTCTAGGTCAGGACAGCTACAATTGAATCTGTCAAAAAAAAAACTACTGTTGAGTTATTTTTTGTGCAGGGCCGATCAGTTGGGGCAGCTGCTCAGGGATCAACTAGGAAAAGTTCAACTACAATTCCCAGAGATAATAAAAGAAGTTCGGGGAAGAGGATTGCTTAACGCAATAGATCTGAACCACAAAGCTCTCTCTCCTATTTCGGCCTATGATATATGTATTAAATTGAAGGAGAGAGGGATTCTCGCAAAGTCAACACATGATACCATTATTCGGTTAGCTCCTCCACTCACCATAAGGTAAGACTTTGATGTTAGTCTCTCTCTCTCTCTCTCTCTCTCTACACACACACAAACATACATATATTCTGGAGTTGCAAAAGAATTTTTGTAGCTTTAGTCACCAGATACCATGTTCAGAAGATATTTTATTGGGATACATGAAACATAGTAGTTGTATATCATAACAGACAACCCCCAGGGCTAACCTAGTATAAAGGGGTAATTCTTAATTGGGTAGGGGTCAATTCCCAGAGAGATCATGACTCTGGGCTATCGACCGATCCCCTCCTTTTGCACTTGTCATCTAGGTTCCTGATTTACCTCCTCCATTGGTAGGGGCAATCGGAGGGGCGTTAATGTCACGGTTCTATATTTTTTTTATATATCATTACAGACATGTTCATGGAGCTTGCTCAGCAAGGAATCTATAAATTTTTAGTGCAATACTCAACCATACTATTCAAGGTGACACATCAAGTCTTTCAATCATATATAACAATGATAAGATTCACTCGGGTACTACTACAGATAAGTTCTTACTCGGACCTCGATAAATATCTGGCCTACCCCAAAGAGTTGGGGATTCACTGTTTTTTCTTGTTTTAGAAAACAATAGCAGTTAAGTAGTAGCATTTATGACGAGAGACTCATGGCAGCTGCACAGTGGTAATGCAGGTCGGACCTGTGTTATTTGCGAGAGAACTTCTTTTTCCTGAGTAATGATTTCCTTATTTGTCCTTTTTTCTTTCCCAATTAACTAAGATGACATAACTAAAGTCCATTGCGACTTCATTGTTAATAATCTGTAACTGAATTCTAGTCGAAAGTGATCGTAAGCTTTTGTTTGAAACTGTAGTTTGCAGTTTTGTATCTGTTCTTCTTACCGCGTCATCTTTACCTAAAATCTGTTCATCAAGTGCCGTTTCTGAAACTATTTGTCGATCACTGACGGATGAATTTATTTGCCTATTCAGTTTGGAGGAGATTAGCGAAGCATCAAAAGCTATCAGTGATGTGTTGGAGATTGACCTGCTCAAGATGCAGAAGCAGAAGCAGAAGCAAAAAGCTGAGATGCCAACACCAACATGTGATCGATGCGGGAAGCAATTGTATGATTCGACAGACTGATTCCTTTGCTCTCGGCTCTATCCCTCTTGCTATACATGCTCATACCTACCATTGCTCAAACCAATGATCTTTAAACTAATGTCAACTCATCTTGGTTGAGATGATTTCAGTCTCTTCCAATAAACTAGGGCTCGAGGATCTCATTATTGTATCAACTGTTGTGATTTAATAAGGCAGACTTTACTAAGAGATTTTGATATTGCCAGTGATATATTCTTAACCTACTTCAATGGATTGGGAGATTGACTTTCTAATAAGAATGACTTTAGCATTGAAAGTATGTTTATCCGTCTGATAGGATAAGATTTGATTGTTGATCAATCTTTGATAGGATTTGTTGGACCATAAATAAGTATTAGAAACAAGGATGTTTTAGGGGAAAAGAATTGTTTATTAAATTTATAAGGAATTTTCAAGTTTTAATAAATATCATGAGTATTTTTAAAATTTTGAAGTACATCAAATATTTCTAGGTGGAATCGTCATATTAGTCGTCCTCCACCGTTGTTTCTACGTGTGGAGGAGGATAAATCAGGTGTCAGGTGGCTAGTATAGAAATACGGAGTCATCGATAGTTTGATCGTTACCTCTAGGAATCGACCCTTTGCCCTTTCAAATTTTAACACTGCTACGCTAGCCATCTGGATTTGTCCTAAAAATTTTACATCAAATATTTTTATGGTTCATGGTTTAGAATCATCAATTACGGTATGATTATAGTTCACCATGATTTAAAATTATTATTATTATTTTATTTTTAAAAATTATTTAAAAACTTATAAATGTGGGAAAAAAACACAAATTTATTTAAGATATTTAAATAGTATTTGAACTTCTAAGAAATCATAAGCTAAAGTAAATCGAGAAGAATACTATATTAATCTTTGAATTATCTTTATTTTTTGATATTAATAGTTTTTTTTATCTAGCATTAACATTATTATATTTTAATTTGATGAAACTTATATATCATATAAATTATATCTTTTAATTAATTTTATACGTTTGATCGATGATAATTTTCACTGTATATATAATGTTATTATTAAATAAATTATATTCTTTGGTAAATCCATTATTGATTGTATTATATAAGTATAGTCTCTAATATAAATTCAATGTTAATAAATAAAAAGATAAAATAAGATTTAAGTGAAATTAAATTAAATAACCTGAAAGTAGAATTATTAAATAGTTCCAAATACGACAAATTAAAATATCTATTTTATTATAAATAATATATATTTATTGGATGTCTATAAGTAATCTTTAAGATTACCATAGTAAATAGAAATAACGTATATATATAAAAAATTGATCTCCTGTGCATCTAAGTCCTGTGCGCCCGTGCGCTCCACGTGATTTACCGTCCGACCCACGCACAGTGTCGGCGTTGGCGCCGCGCCATCCGCCCATCGGATCGGGCGCGATCGACACATAACTCGCTGGCGATCCAACGATGTTCGGCTTTCGATCGATTAGCGTCTGAAATCCGACGCAAAATGGTCGGAAATGACCAAATCACGTGGGCGATAGTGGCGCGCCCACTGTCAGTCGCAATCGGGCTGGAATCTAGTGGTGTGGCGGTCGAAATTGGGCACCCAATTCTGGCGGTCGAAATTGGGCACCCAATTCTAGCGGTCGATTTCGGCCGCCATTCGATCAGTCGGCGATCGAATCGCGGTCGACCGAGTATAGCGGATGGACTGACGTCAGCTGTTGGTCCTTTCGTCATCAGATTCCGACCGCGATTTGATCGGAATCCGGTCCAATCGCGGCCAGCAATGGGCGCGCCACTGTTGGCCGCGTGATTTGGTCATTTTCGACCGTTTTGAGCCGGATTCCGGACACTAATCGGTCGGAAGTTGAGTCTCGTCGGACCGCCGACGAGTTGTGCGTCGATCGCGCCCGGTCTGACGGTGGTGATCGGCGGTGGGCGGATGATGCGGCGGTAACGTCGATATTGCGCGTGAGTCAGACGATAAATTGCATGAAGTACACGAGCACGCAGGACTTCAGCGCACAGAAGATTAGAATATATATATATATATATATATATATATATATATATATATATATATAGTAAAAGAATAAAATTATTTCTTTCTTATTCTCTCTAAATGATATTTCTTTTATTTCATAATTTGCTCCAATTTTATACAAATTCAATATCAAAATTTATTCTCGATAATCACAATTTTAGATTTTCACAGTTTTGAAAATTTTGCTTTGATAGCATTAGATTTTTAAAAATATTAAAAAATAATTATGTGACATATTTGTTTTTATCTATGATAATATTACACGTAGGAATTGATAGTCTATGTAACTAATTATTATTGTCTAGAACTATTATTAACAATTTGTGATAAATTCGATATAATTATCGATAGTATGCATAATTAGTATTAAAACTAGTGACATAATATTTAAAGATTATATGTTTTCCTTTTATTTTATTATTTGGGTATCAAGAATTTTGGCACATTAATAAGTTAGGAATTTGTATAGTCTATTACATGATAGTATTCTTTCAAAATTATCAACTTGTCTTATTATTGGCCTTCATAAATTATAAGGTGAAGTAAGTCATAATTTTCTTATTGAATCGTAAAATATTACTATACACTTATTTAAACTTTTTCTTATAATTTTTATTTTATAATATATTATTTTTATGCTTATATAAATTTTATTCTAATTTTGTACTTATATGTTAGTATTTTATACAAATCTCATTAAGCTTGAGTTTGTGACTCTCAATATTTCGGAAAAAAATTATTTATCATGGATTCTTGATGTTGAAATCCATTTGAATGTAAATGGACTCAGAGAAACAATTAAAGAAACTAATAAAAAGAGTTTGCAAAATCGAGCTAAGACAATGATTTTTCTCTGTCACCATCTCCACGAAGATTTAAAAATTAAGTATTTAAAAGTGAAAGATTCACTTGAATTGTGAAAAAGTTTAGAAGAAAGATTTAACCACAAAAAAAGAGTACTTCCTAAAGCTCCTCGTGATTGGATTCATTTACTATTCCAAGAATTTAAATCTATGAGTGAATATAATTCAACCGTTTTTAAAATCAGATTTCAATTAAAGTTATGTGGAGAGAATATTACTGATTATGATATGTTAGAGAAAATACTCTCCATTTTTCATGTCTCGAATATGCTCCTGCAGTAACAATATAGAGAGACAGGGTTCAAGAAATATTCTGAATTAATTTCTTGTTTGCTTGTGGCTGAACAAAATAATGAATTATTAATGAAAAATCATGAATCTCATCCAAATGGCTCTAGTCCATTCCCTGAAGTGAATGCGACAACTCAATAATTTTGGATATGGATGAGGATGTGAAAATGATCGTGGTCGATGATACAATTGTGGTCGTGGTCGTGGTTGAAATGTTTACTATAATAATCATGGTGGACATACAAACAACTAGAAGTGGAAATATAATGATAAAAAATAAGAAAAAATGGATCTAGTCAGAATGCTGAGAATAAATGCTATCAATGTGGGGTGATTGGACATTAATTGCGTACCTATCGTATGCCAAAGCATCTTGTCGAGCTTTATCAAGCCTCGTTGAAGAAAAAGGATAAGAATATGGAAGCAAATGTCTTATATCAAAATAATGACCCTAATAATATTTTTGAGGGACTTGAAAATTTGCCACAATTAGAAATGATGATTTTCTTGAGAATGTTGAATATGATGATTTTAATTAATGTAATTATTTTTATTTCTCAATATTTATAATAAATTAAAATTTATTGTTAATTAATTAATTTGTTTATTTTTTTGAAGACCTATGTATATTATTGGGTCAAAGATTGAAGATGAGAATCTCTATCTTGTAAATAGTCCAAATACACATACAATTCTCAAAAGTAAAAGATATTTCTCTTATCTTATCATGCAAAAATAAAATGTGAATACTATATCTGGTAATGTAACCTTAATCGTGTAAGGGATCCTTAGATGGCTAGAGGGGGGTGAATAACCTCTCTTCTTTTTCTACAAAAATGATTAGCGGAAACACAACAAATACAATAATAATAGAAACGAAAATGCAATACTAACACGGAAGCTTTTATGTGGTTCGGAGATAACACTCCTACTCCACGGCGATTCTTAAGGTGGATCAACCCAAATCGATTTTCACTAATAAGCTTTCTCTTTTACAAAACCTCCTCTTCTTACAAAGGATGAAAATGAAGATTAGAGAAGAGGAAGGGAATTAAAACACTTAGAAAGCTTAGAAAATTTGTGGGAGCTTAAGAGAATGATCAGAATATAAGCATTATGCTCTTCTTGCTCCCCTTGGGCTCTTTTTATAGGAAAGAGCCTCTTTTTCCCATTGGAGGCCCATCAGTCGACTGATGAATCACATCAGTCGACTGCCGTCGCAGCTAACGGCTTCTGAACAATCGAATTTACGGGATTTGCAGTCGTCATCACCAACGGGAGGGCTATCAGTCGACTGCCAACAGTAGCAGTCCGATCGATCGGCCGTAGTGCCGTCGCTATGAGCCTTCTCGTGGTAGTCGATCGCTGCCAGCGCGCGGCCCGATCTGAGTCGACTATCATCAGTTCGACTGGAATAACCCCCAGTCGAGTGCCAGTAGTTCTCCGACCTCTAATGTTGCATTTTGAAGGCCAGTTCGACTGGCACAATATTCCAGTCGACTGGTACACCCCAAGTATGACTAACTCATACTTGACAACATACCCTAAGCCTAGACTTAACCTTCTAGCTTCTCCATCAGCCTTGCGCCTCCAGGATTTCTCTGAGTCCACGACTCCATCCATGCGCTTGTCTTCAAAAGCTTCCTTCGGTTTCGTCATGCTTTGGGTTTCTTCTTTGCCAAGGTACGCTTGGACTTTACGCTTCCAAGACTACATGCTTGGACTTATGCCGCCAAGACTTGCCTTTGGTCTTCCTTTGCCAAAGATTGCTTAGACTTTACGCCGCCAAGACTACATGCTTGGACTTACGCCGCCAAGACCTTTCCTTGAACTTCTCTTTTACCAAGTCTTCATACTTGAATTTTCCTGTCACTTAAACATGTTCACAATTAGATCACAAAGCATTACCTAACTTAGATGATTATCCAAACATCAAAATATATAAATGCTTGGGGCATTGTTGTACCAACAATCTCTCCCTTTTTGATGTTTGACAATCATTTAAGTTAGGTCTTTAACACATGCACATAAACATATTTCCACTATGAATTCTAACTTAAACATTTCCTCTCCCCTTTGACATACATCAAAAAGAGAAGAATTCATACAACAATACGTTCATGAAAGAATTTTATTTGACATATCTTGAACTAACAAGTATAGATATAAGATTGATATGAGGCTCCCCCTTAATTCAAGACATGGTTCATGATGTGTGAATAACATGTGAAAAAAAGCATAAACAATATAATAGACAAATATGTCCTAACTTTACACCAACAAGTATAGATTTAAGGGATGTAGCTCCCCCTAAACCAATGCATAAAGACAATCCTTCTTTCCATACAAGTTATCATTTATATACTGTGGGAATCATAGTATGGAGATATAATGTCCAAAATTGGACCTTTAAAACGATGAAAATAGTTTTCCATTCCAAAACAGTGTCACCATTGATCGATATTGTCACATCACCAATGCCCTTTTTGGCAATGCGCTAATAACGATAGTCGACTGATATCAGACAACTCTGAAATCAAAGTTTTTCAGTCAAGGTTTAAAAATGCGTAGGAAATTCCATGGATGTCCAAAAATCATGAAACTCGGCACACACATTGTTTATGACTAATATAACGTGTGAAAAATATTAGACTAAAATTATGCTTATCAGATTAACGAATTGATACAAGATTCAAAGTGATAAAAATATGAAACAAAAATTGGATTGTATCGTATCAATATTTGTAACTAGGATTACAATAAAGGTTTTCAAAAACACTTAGCAATATGTGTTCAATTCCTAAACTTGAAAATATCAAATCATAGTAATATAGACACGAATAGAAATGAACTAAAAACAACTCCATTTCATTAAACAAAAAGTTATTAACACAAGTTTGAGTTAGTGTCGTACATACGACCAAAACAAAATAAAACATAAGCTATCTAAGGATTGTCATCATCAGCGTCCATCGGTGCGGATGACGAACCATCGTGAGGAGGCGAATGTCCGGGTGCAGCAGGGCGGAGAATCGCTAGAATGTCCTGCTGCTGACGGTGCATCCTACTCACAAGGGAGAGGAGCTCCTGATGTTCCCAGCGAAGCTCCTGATGCCCGAAACTAAGCTCCTCAAGGCGCACATCCATCCTCTTTGCAAAGGCATCGTGGTGTGGCCGAATCGCATAATGGCGCCGCCACATCGCACCCTTCGGGCACCCGTGAGCAAGAAGACTGGCAGACGCACCTCCTTGAGCACCGACGGCCGTCGTGCAGGGTCCCAGATAACGGACCCCTCGTGGGGCTTCAAGCCCGCCAAAGAGAAGCTCCTAGCGTTTAACTAATCATATTTCTTGGTCATGGGCTTAATGACCCCCTTGGTTACATCGATGCCCATGGAGCTTAGCCACTGAGTAAGGACATTACCAAATGACATATGGACCTTCCCACTGTTTGGCTTGATGAAATGAGTAATGCAATGGAAGGTGTTGAGACCAATGTTGATATCTAAGCTCTGACGGAAGATATGCATGAGGAAGAAGTGAACAGGTCGAACTAAAGCCAACCCGCGTGTAACTATCGGAAGAATACAATGAGCAATGACCTTATAAAGGACATTGTCAGGAGCAGAAAGTTCTTGGGATTGAAAAAGATTAGTATTTAAAGGACGAGGAGAATTGTAGAAGAGAGTATGAAGTGAGTCTAGAGAGATATCCTCAAAGGGAGGCGAAAGTGGCTCACTCCAAGAAGGATAAAAGACGAACTCATTCTCGGAGGGGCAACATCCGAGGAAATCCGTCCAAATCTAGGGGCTGAAATCCAGATCGCATTGAGAGACGCGAGTCCGATATCTCAAGCCATCTCCAGCAGGTCACAAATTGTTGAAAAACTCAGAAAGGAGGGTAATGTTGACCAGGTGGTCACAAAATACCAAAGACTCAAGATTGTAGAATTGGATAATCTGGACAATGTCGAAGCAGTTGTCCTTAATAAATTCTGGTTCCAATGATTGAGGAGGGATAAGTTGAAATTTGTTCTTATTGAATGCAAGTTCAAGTGTTGAATTTGGAAACCTAGGATCGATGGTGGGTGGAGAGTTTGATGGGCCCTCGTTGACCGGTGGTAATCGGGCACGCTTAGATGCAAAATGCTTAACTCTAAATGTACAGATTGAAACAACAATGTAGGTCAAGGATTTATGATGATGATGAATGCATAAAAAAAACAATGGTTAGTGAAACAAAAATAGACAAACAACCAAACTATGATCAGGGATGAGGGTTTACCTAGGAGGCATGGTGACTGATCAAGGAAAGGGCGCCGGAGTCAAGGTTCCACGAAACCCTAACTGAGGGAATGGGCTGTGGTGGAGACCAGGGTGTGAAATGGTGAGAGGAGGAGGTCCTCGAGTCGAAGAAGGCTTCAAGCACGAGCACCGCCCAGTGAGATCGCTAGAAAAAGGGAGAAATAGGCGAGAGAAACACGGCGGAAAAAGTCGTCAGAGGAAGAAGAAAGGGGAGTTTGGGTTTTTGGCGAGTCGAACGGGTGGGATAACCCTAAAATCCACGACATCACGATCGGCTGTTAGTCATGAATCGATAGAGATCGGAACCGGCCGGCCGGATATTTAACGCAGCGCGATCATATAAATAGCACAAATCGCTATAAATAGTAAATAAATCGCTGGGAAAGACGAATTAATTCAACAAAGATAAAAAAATTATGAAATTTTATGGTTAACTTTGTTAGATCATTTCCTATCACGAAAAAATGATTTTAAAAATATTTCACTTCTAGATTTTGGTATTGACACAAACTCAAGATTTAGCAAAAGTTTTGATATTTTTGCAAATTTTGTATCACTTTTGCTTATCAATTGAAAATTATTTTTTAAAATATGATAAACATAGTTTAAATTATATTTTATTTGACATTTTCAATCATATTCATGGAGCTCTATGCCCATCAATTGTGCATAAGTCTTCCCAATGATTGACCCAATGAAGGATTAATGTCTCTAGATGTCACTTTGGTTCATAGTAATGCATCATAACAAGCATGATGAACCAAGTGCATCTTCCTAACATCTCACATGTTGTCTAAGTGGCTCAATACAAAAATCATGATTTCTTATGTGTTTTGTGAGATGCTTAAAGATATAAAACCTAAAATTTCTATAGGATTATGCAATCCTAGATTTCTTATTTTACTAAGCACATTCCAAGTTCTCTCCTAAGTGATGAATATTTCGCTTCGGGGAGAGCCTTGGTGAATATGTCAGCTAAGTTTGACTTAGATTCTATGAAATTAAGTTCAATGCCCCCCTTAGCCACATGATCTCTAATGAAGTGATGTTTCACTTCAATGTGCTTGGTCCTAGAGTGATGCACCAGATTTTTTGTCAAATTTATGGTGCTCACATTATCACAAAATACTTTTATATTGGAGTAAAGTAGCTCATAGTCCTCTAAAGTATGTTTCATCCATAGTAGTTGAGCTACACAACCAGCCATAGCCACATACTCGGCCTCGGTGGTGGATAGGGTAACACAAGGTTGTTTTCTACTACTCCAACTAACTAGGGAGGACCCAAGAAATTGACATCCACCACTAGTACTCTTCCGATCCAATTTCCAACTGGCATAATCGAAATCGGTGTACCCAACCAAATCAAAAAACCTAGTCCTAGGGTACCATAGTCCTACATTTAGTGTGCCTTTAATATATCTTAAAATTCTCTTAACGACAACTAAATGAGATTCTTTGGCACATGATTGGTACCTAGCACACATACCAACCGTAAATAATATATCGGGTCTACTAGCGGTTAGGTACAAGAGACTACCAATCATACTCCTATAGAGTGTAAGGTCAATTTGTTTTCCTTCATTATCACTATCTATTTTTGTATTAGTTTCCATAGGGGTTGACACTACTTTAGCATTTTTCAAACCAAATTTCTTAATCATTTCCTTAGCATATTTGGTTTGGTAAATATAAATTTCTTCACTTGTTTGTTTGGCTTGTAATCCTAGGAAGAAATTTAGTTCCCCAACTAGACTCATCTCAAACTCATTTTCCATATTCTTAATAAAGTCTCGAAGAAGTTCATCATTTGTTGACCCAAAGATAATGTCATCAATATATACTTGGGCTACAAAGATTTCCTTTGATGTTGACTTTATAAATAGAGTTTGATCTACATTATCCCTCTTAAAGTCCTTAGAGATTAAGAAAGATGATAATCTTTCATACCAAGCCCGGGGAGCTTGTTTTAAATCATACAATGCTTTCCTAAGCTTGTATACATGGTTCGGATAGTCCATATCCTCAAACCCGGGAGGTTGTTCTACATATACCTCTTCCTTAATAAATCCATTTAGGAATACTGATTTAACATCCATTTGATGGAGTTTGAAATCCATATTAGAGGCATACCCTAATAGGATCCTAATAGACTCTAATCTAGCAACCAGGGCATATGTTTCATCGTAGTCAAGTCCTTCAACTTGATTAAAGCCCCTTGCAACTAACCTTGCCTTATTCCTAGTAATATTTTCTTGGTCATCTAGTTTGTTCCTAAAGACCCATCTTGTAGTAATGATGGTGTTATCATTAGGTCTAGGAACTAACTCCCATACTTGACTCCTTTCAAATTGAGCCAATTCATTTTGCATTGCTAAGATTCAATCCGGATCAAGTAATGCATCTTTGATTATTTTTGGCTCAATTTGGGAGATTAGGGCTATATGACTAGAGGGATCCCTATGAAATGACCTAGTCCTAACACCTTGAGATAATTCACCTACAATTTGATCTATAGGGTGATTTTGATGAACTCTTATTGTTCTAGGAGGTGTATCAAGGTGATTTTGATCATGATTATCCTCAACCCTTCTTTCATCATCGGAATTACCTCTTACTTCCCCTTGGTTTAACTCTCCCTCTTGATCATTATCCCCTAAAGTTAAATCTTGAAATTTTTGGATAATTTCTTAATTTTTGTCATTGATATCATCATCAATAGGAGATTTCCTGGGGTATGTATTAGAGGTTTCATCAAATTGAACATTTGAAGACTCCTTAATCTTTTGAGTTCTTTTATTATAAACTCTATACCCTACACTAGTGGATGAGTATCCAACTAGGATTCCCTCATCCACTTTGGACTCAAATTTACCTAGGTTGTCTTTGGTGTTTAAAATATAGACTTTGCATCCAAAGACTTTAAAATAGCGAATTGTTGGAATTGTACCATTCCATAATTCAAATGGAGTTTTTCCTAAAAACCTATGAATTAAAACCCTATTTTGGATATAGCAAGCGGTGTTAACCGCTTTCGCCCACAAGTAGCTAGGTAAAGAATATGCATTTAGCATAGTCCTAGCCGCTTCTTGTAGGATACGATTTTTTCCTTTCCACAATCCCATTTTGTTGGGGTGTTCTAGGACAAAAAAACTCGTGCGTGTACCCTTGTTCTAAGCAAAAGTTTGAGAAGTTAGAATTCTCAAATTCTCCACCATGGTCACTACGGATCCAGTTGATTTCAAGTTTTCTTTCATTCTCTACTCTCTTGCTAAATCCTATGATTATTCCTAGGGTTTCATCCTTATTTTTCATGAAAAATACTCAAGTAAATCTAGAGAAATCATCTACTATTACTAAGCAATATTTACTACCAATCATGGAAGGGGTACTATGACAATCAAATAAGTCCATATGCAATAGTTCTAAAGGTAAAGCGGTACTAAGTAAAGTTTTACCTTTGTGTGATGTTTTTGATTGTTTCCTTTCTTGGCATGCATTACACATTTTGTCCTTGAGAAACTTGACTTTTGACAATCCTTTGACTAACTTCATTTTGGCTATTTTGGCTATGTTCTTCATGTTTATGTGCCCTAGCCTTCTATGCCAAAGTCAACTTTCTTCCTCTTTTACAATAAGACACTTAGTAGAAGCATTAGTAGTATAGGATAAATCAACATAATATATATTTGATTTCCTAAAACCTACTAGCATGCAATCATTTAGAGTTTTGTGTCTTATAAAACATTTTGAAGAGTCAAATTGAACATCAAAATTTGTATCACATAGTTGACTTACACTAAGTAAATTAAATTTCATATTTTTAACTAACAATACTTTATGAATGACAAGGTTGGGGGATACCTCAATTGTGCCTTTCCCTAGAATCTTAAGTTTGCCACTATTTTCAAAAAATACCTTCCCCTTGCTAGTGTGGTTGATAGTGGAAAATTTTCTCTCATCATCGATTATGTGTTTTGAGCACCCACTATCAACAATCCATAAGCTTGGTTCTTCTACCTATACAACATGAAAAATGCAAGCCTTAGGCACCCAAATTTTAGGACCACTAGCATTAATCAAAAACTTCTTAGGGACCCAAGCCTTTCTAACCTTGCTCCTAAAGGTGGATTTTCTACTAACGAGAGATGTAAATGCTATCTCCTTTTCCTTATGTCTATATCCTATTCCGACCTTGTTGTAAATAGCCCTTTGATCCTTAATTATCATATCTAGGTATTTAGAGTCATTTGTAAATTTTTCTAAGCATGCTCTTAGTTCACCTATTTCTTTTCTTAATTCATCATTTTCATTTCTAAGTGTGCATGTATCATCACAAGGTGGTTCTACATTTTTAAGTGCCTTAATTTCTACTTTTAAGTCCTTAATCCTAGTTTTTGATCTATTTAATGCATTTTGAAGACATGAAATGGTTTTGTAAAGTAAATCTACTTTAGGGGAGTTGCTTA
The DNA here is from genome assembly GCA_025175895.1 of Wurfbainia villosa. Taxonomy (NCBI): domain Eukaryota; kingdom Viridiplantae; phylum Streptophyta; class Magnoliopsida; order Zingiberales; family Zingiberaceae; genus Wurfbainia; species Wurfbainia villosa. Next base: position 114,276,400 of record CM045993.1, read on the forward strand.
CCTCATCATCACTTTATGATGATTCGTCGCTTGAAGAAGAGGATGAAGACTCCTCACTTGAGCTTCCGGCTTTCTCCTCCAAGGCAATGAGGGCTAGATTCCGGGTGGCATGACACACTTCTTCATCATCGGAAGAGTCCTGGAAGCTTAGTGTGTCCCATGTTTGTACCACCATTGCCTCCTTCTTCTTCTTCTCTTTCTTTTCTTTCTTCTCCTTATGCTTCTTTTCCTTCTCCTCTTTCTTCTTTAGTTTCGGGCAATTTGGCTTGATATGTCCTTTCTTGTTGCAACCATAACAAGTTATGTTAGATGTAGGAATTGAACTAGTTGAGGTTTTACCTTTGGAGGATTGGAACATCCTCCTCACATCTTTCTTGGTGAGTTTCCTTGACCTCCCATCAAACTTCTTTACATAGTGAGCTACCTCACTAGCCTATAGCTCGTCGTTGCTACTTCATGATTCCTCCTCGGATTTGGATGAGGAAGACACTTCTTTCTTCTCCTTCTTCTTTTTGTCCTTCTTCCCTACAAAAAGAGCTATACCTTTCTCTTTTGATGAAGTATTAACTTGCTCATGCAATTCAAATTCATAAAAGAGCTCATCTAATTTTACCAAAGAAAGATCCCTAGAGACCTTATAGGCATCCACCATTGAAGCCCATAAGGTTGTTCTAGGGAAGGCTTGGAGTACATACCTTACAAGGTCTCGATTGTCGACCTTCTCACCTATCACATGTAGTCCGTTGACTACTTCCTTGAAGCGACCATGCATTTGGCTCACGGTCTCATTGGTTTTCATGGTGAAGCTTTGGAGTTGACTTATCAATAGATCTCTTTTGTCTCTTCTAGTCTCCTTTGATCCTTCATTCAATTCGATGAGCTTCTCCCAAAGCTCTTTTGCGGAGTTGAAAGGCCCGACTTTGGAAAGTTGCTCCTTGGATATACCACATTGAAGTGTAGTCGTTGCTTTTGCATTAGCTTGTGCTTTCTTTGCCATCTCTCTTGTCCAATCTTTTGTCGGTAGTGGTGCTCCAAATTCGTCGACCGACTTTTCGAATCCATCTACAATACTAAATCAATTTTCGATGTCATTCATGAGGTAGTATTCCATCCTACCTTTCCAATAGCCGAAATCATTGCCGTCGAAGAATATAAGCATTAGGCTCTTCTTGCTCCCCTTGGGCTCTTTTTATAGGAAAGAGCCTCTTTTTCAGGCCCATCGATCTGATGAATCACATCGATCATTCACTAACGACTTTTGAACAATCGGATTTGCGGATTTGCGATCGTCATCACTAACGGAGGGCTATCGACGACCGATCTTGCCCATAGCCGATCGGCTACAAGCCTTTCGCTCGCGGGCGATCGACCGCTAACTTGTATCGCGATAGTATTGCGAGTCGACTATCATCAGATAACTGATGCCAGTAGTTCTCCGACCTCTAATGCTGCATTTTGAAGGCCAGTTCGATTGGCACAATGTTCCAGTCGACTGATACACCCCAAGTATGACTAACTCATACTTGACAACATACCCTAAGCCTAGACTTAACCTTCTAGCTTCTCCATCAACCTTGCGCCTCCAGGATTTCTCTGAGTCCACAACTCCATCCATGCGCTTGCCTTTAAAAGCTTCCTTCGATTTCGTTATGCTTTGGGTTTCTTCTTTGCCAAGGTACGCTTGGACTTTACGCTGCCAAGACTACATGCTTGGACTTATACCACCAAGACTTGCCTTTGGTCTTCCTTTGCCAAGGACTGCTTGGACTTTACGCCGCCAAGACTACATGCTTGGACTTACGCCGCCAAGACCTTTCCTTGAACTTTTCTTTTACCAAGTCTTCATACTTGAATTTCCCTGTCACTTAAATATGTTCACAATTAGATCACAAAGCATTACCTAACTTAGATGATTATCCAAACATCAAAACATATAAATGCTTGGGGCATTGTTGCACCAACAAATCGAAGGCTCTTGAAGAGCAAATATTTTGCTACTAAGAGGAATAAATTTCTTGATCAGTAATACATTATTTCGCTCAAGTTCCACAGAAATTTATTAAGTTTCAAAGATATTCACCTTAGTGGTCATTATATAGAAACAACTAATATGAGAAATAACGAGTATTTGTACATTGCCAATGTTAAAATGGGATATAAACAAGTTTTGGAAAGACTATTTGTCTTCTCTTCGGAGCTTTATTATACATAAATTAAACCAATTAAAATAAATAACATAGTAAACCATAAGTTTAATAGTCAAAATGAATTCCTTCTATGACACAATAGATTGGGTCATTTTGGATCTATAATGATACGACGAATTGTGAAATATTCTTCTAGACATCCATTAATGAAGAATATGAAGATTTTTCAATCGAATGAATTCTCATGTGTCGTATGTTATCAAGGCAAGTTAATAGTAAAAGACATCACAAAGTGAGATTGAGTTTGAATGTCCTACATTTTTAAATCGGATTCAAGGTGATATTTGTAGACCGATTCACCCACCATATGGACCATTTAGATATTTTATAGTTTTAATAGATGCATCTGCAAAATTGTCACATGTGTGCTTATTATCCACTCGAAACCTGGCATTTTCGATATTACTTACTCAGATAATTCGATTACGAGTATATTTTCCTAATTATCCCATCAAAATAATTTGCCTTGATAATGTTGGAGAGTTTATTTCTCAAGCATTTAATGAATATTGCATGTCTATTGGTATAAAGATTAAACATCTTGTAGCTTATGTTCATACTCAAAATAGTCTAGCTTATGTTCATACTCAAAATAGTCGGCGACACTTGGAGAATCTCGAGTCGAGAAACTGCGGTGGTCAGGCGACACTGGGAGAACTTCGGACGGAGCCGAAGAACCTAGGTGAAGACCGGAAGCTAAGCTAAAAGTCACAAAGACCAAAGGTAAGCTCGAGTGTAAGTAAAGGTGAGATCGGGTCCTCAGTACGGGGACGTCTTTAGGCGGCGATCCGACTAATACTTCATGTGGAAGGTATAGGTCGAGATTGGACGATAAGTGGCCGTCGGAATTACCTTTACTATTAATTTTTTAAGATAACTCTTTGCTGCAGTCGAAAAACCTAGGCATCAGTCGACTGATGGCTGTTAGTAGTCGACTGATGAGGGTGAATAGTCGATTGTCATTCAAACTGCCCACCTCGAAAAAAATCAAGATAAGCTCCACTTATCTTGGGGAGATGAGATTCTTTGACCATGAGCTGAAACTGAACATTGGGGAGGAGGAGGGGGGGGGGGGGGGGGTTCACCCCTTTAGGTCATCATTCAAGCTCTCGAAATGCTCCCGCAACACCGCTTCTCTATGACAACGATACAACGCTTAAACGTCGTCGCAACACCGATGACATGACCTCAACCTCTACTTCTATTAGTCGTAGGTATAGTCGTTAGTTATATTTTCACTTTTGTAATCGTAATCAGAGCTTCTATTTCTTGTAATCGTTGTTGTGCTTTCATCATAAAGAGGAGAGGTGGGTTTGTACCTTGTCCTCAATATCTTTTCTTTTGTATTCGTCGTCTCCTACCTCCAACAAGGAGGAGGCTTAGTTAGTGATTTGCCCTCCGTATGCGATCTAGGATCGCAAGGGCCTTGGATTAGCAATCGTTAGGTTGTGAACCAAGTAAAATATTCTTGTCTCTTTCTATTTTTAGCTGCTTTACTCTTGGTGTTTATCAAATCGACGAATAAACAAAAAGATTTGAAGTGCGTTATTCACCCCCCTCTAGTGCTCTTACGATCCTATAAAATGCTTCTATTAGAATTGATGCCTTTGAGAGACTACTCTCAACAAATGAATCTAAATCATACTTGAAGTGTGGAAGACCAACGAGTTCTAAAGATAAAATCCTTGAAAGAAAAAGAGAACAAATGAACAAATTGATCGTCTAGAAAAAGGAAATAAGTCGATCCAAGAAGAAAACTTCCAGAGGAAGTTGAAATAGATAATCAAGAAATATCGATAAATTACATTTCTACAATGAAAATATGAAATCAAACAAATATAAATATTGATGATATATTTGTATATAATGTGGCAATTGATATTTTGAGTAAAAATAAGGACTTTGAACTTACGACTTTGAAGGAATGTCAATTAAAAGAAGATTTACAAAAATGGAAAGAAGCAATTCAGACATAATTAACATCTCTCCCTAAATATGAGATTTTTGAGCCTATTGTCAAAACACCTGATGGTGTTAAACTAATAGGATACAAATGAGTATTTGTATGATAAAGAAATGAAAAAAAAATGAGATTGTGCGATATAAAGCTCGACTAGTTGCACAAAGTTTTTCGCAACAACCTAGAATTGATTATGAAGAAATATATTCTCCTGTAATGGGTGCTATTACTTTTTGTTATTTTATAGGTTTAATAGCACAGAAAAGACTTCATATGCAGATGATGGATATCATCACAACATATTTATATGGTGCACTAAATAATGACATATCATGAAAGTCCCAGAAGGACTAAAGATTTCAAAAGCATGCAATTCTCAAAAATTATTTTTTATTAGATTACAAAGATCTTTGTATGGTTTAAAGCAATCTGGATGAATGTGGTACAATCATCTTAGTGAATATTTGCTAAAAGATGGTTATACAAATAACTATATTTGCCCATGTGTTTTTATAAAGAAGTTCAGACATGGTTTTGTAATAATCATTGATTATATTGATGAATTAAATATTATTGGCTCTCCTGAAAAAATCTCTAATGCAATAAACTATTTAAAGAAAGAGTTCAAAATGAAAGATCTTGATAAAACTAAATTTTGTCTTAGCTTGTAGTTTGAGTATTTAAAGAATGGAATTTTTGTCCATCATCAACTTATACTGAAAAAGTTTTAAAATGATTTAATATGAACAATTCGTATCCATTAATCAATCCAATAGTTGTTCGGTCGCTTGATATACAAAAGGATCGTTTCCGTCCTCAAGATGAAAATGAGAAAATTCTTATTCCTGGAGTGTCATACTTAAGTGCAATTGGTACTTTAATATACCTTGCTAATAATACCCGACTTGATATTATTTTTGCTGTAAATTTATTAGCAAGATATAATTTTGCCCCAATCAGAAGACATTGGAACAGAATTGAACATATTTTTAAATATCTCCGTCGAACAATTGATATGGGTTTATGCTACCCTTATGAACTAAATACACAATTAATTAAGTATTCAGATGCAGGATATTTATCAGATCCACACAAAGCTAGGTCACAAACGGGATATGTCTTTACATATGGTGGCATAACAATATTTTGGAGATCTATAAAATAAACTATAACAGCTACCTCATCAAATTATGATGAAATAATTGCAATTCATAAGACAAGTCATGAATGTGTACGACTTAGAGCAATGACTAATCATATTCAAGAGTCATGCGGTTTGTTAATAAACAAGAAGACTCCAACGAGACTTCATGAAGATAATGCAGCTTGCATAACCCAATTAAAAGCTAGATATATCAAAGGTGATAGGATGAAACATATCTCCCTAAAATTATTTTTCACATATAATTTAATACAGAGTAAAGACATTGATGAACATGAAATTCAATCAAGCGAGAATCCTACAGATTTATTCACAAAAATATTACCCACACCAACATTTAAAAAGTTGATCCTTAAAATTAGAATACGACATTATAGAAATATTAAGTAATTCCTTTAATATGCGAAATATTGTATCAAAATACATGTATAAAGAAGGATGTACTCTTTTTTCCTTCACTAGGATTTTTATCCTACTGGATTTTCCCTTGTATATATTAATCCAACATGAACGAGGTGAGTATATATATGGCCTCCCGACGAGGAGTTTGAGTGGGTATCGCAGCGTGATTAATGTGCATTCACATTCGTCGTGCACAACTAACGGCCGAAAATTGATCGCGTCACGCGACCGACAGTGACATGCCCACTGCCGGCCACGATCGGGCCAAATTCCGATCAAATTGTGGCCGGAATCCAGCCGGTCGCGCTCGAAATTGGCCGCTTGATTTTGGCGGTTGATTTCGATCGCGATTCGGCCAACCGACGGCCGAATGGCCGCTAACCGATTATATCGGACGGATCGACGTCGGTTGTCGGTCCGTCTGGCGTCGGATTTCGGTCGTAATTCGACCGGAATCTAGCCCGATCGCGGCCGACAGTGGCCGCGCCACTGTCGGCCGTGTGGTTCGGTCATTTTCGGTCGGTTTGCACCGGATTCTGGACGCTAATCGGTCGGAATTCGAGCCCCGCTGGACCGCCGATGAATTGCACGTCGATCGCGCTCGATCCGATCAATGGTCAGCGGCGGCGACGACGTGGCGGAGATGGCGATAACGCTGCGTGCGTGCGCTGCGCACACATCTCGTGACGGTGAGCGCCACATTTCGCAGTGCACAGGATGATGAATGAGCGCGTCAAAACTCTCTCTCTCTCTATATATATATATATATATATATATATATATATATATATATATATATATATATATAGGAGGATTATATCTGATGCTTTGATGAGCAGTGTTTTCTATATATATATATATATATATATATATATATATATATATATATATATATATATATATATATATATATATATATATATATATATATATGTGTGTGTGTGTGTGTGTGGGTGTGTGTGTGTGCGCGCGCGCGCGCGCGCTCCGTCACTACGTTGTTCGGTCGGATTTTAATCGTAATCTGACGAGAATCCGTTCATGGTCCGACTGGAGTAGGAGTCCGATCAGATTACGATCGGACTCCTATTTCGATCGAATTGAAGTCGAATTCCGATCGAATTATAGTCAGAATCTGTCATAATCGTGACCATGATCGACTCATTTGTATTATTTATATTTAAAAGTGCTGTAGAGGATGATTTTTCATATAGTAAAAATTTGATTTTTTTTATATTATTTTTTTTAAATTTTTTGAGTTTGAGCTTTCGGAGAGGTCCAAATTATTTGTACCGTTGAATAATCCCTCTCATTTGTATTATTTATATTTATTATGATGACAGATAGAAAAACTTCTATGTGATTAAATTGTCAATCATAAAAATAGTCGGGTCAAATTTTTAAATACTTGAGTTATAAAAAAAATGAATTCTTTTTTGAAGTCCCATGAGTTTTTACATAATATTTGATATATATATTTTTACTATATATAAACTGTCAGATATTTTTATAAAAAGTACTTAAAGATCCGTAGTTCATTTTAAATAAACAATAATTATTTTTATATAAATTTTATTCTAACAAGTTTAATAATATTCTTGTTTAATAAAAAAAAGTTAACTCTAAAAATATAAATAAAATTTATTAATTATGTGAAGTTGGAAGATTTTTAAGTGCAATCATGAGATTTGGGAAAATTTCTAGTTTAGACCAATTTAGAGGGGCATTCCTTGCCTAGCTTGAAAAATTAAGAAAGTAGAAGATTTATTTTCAAGGAGAGGTGATTTAAAACTTTTTCTATTTTTATTTTGAAAAAATAAAAAAAGTGCTCTTAATTATCAAATAGAATTTCTCCCTTTAAAAAGGTTAAAAGGGTACTCACCATATTTTTTTTAAATAAAAAAAATACCCTTATACTATAGTTACTATAATAACTACACTATAATTGATATAATATGTTGAAATAAACTATTGTTTAATTTAAATTACTAAAAAATATTATACATACAATATTTTTATATTAAAAAAATTATTTATCAACTTTATTAATATTATTTAAATTTAATTAACAATCCTAAAAAAAAGTTAAAATCAACCTGGACATTTTATTAAACCACTCCCTCAAATTTAGGAATTACTTATAATAGGATAGTTCGGATGGTAAATACATATAGAGTTTATTCAAAATAAAAATAAAGGTCAATCGTTTCTGTGAGGGTACCAACTCTATGCGATTTATCAATGAGCTTTGGGTCAAAGATTTTCTGTGATTTATCTCCCTTACGATGACCGAGGGCTAGCTAGTAGGGATTGTTAGATTGACAAATTCCAACCTTTGCCCAAGAGATTACCTAAAACAGAGTCTTCTTGGGACGATCCATTGGCTAGAGCAGTGCATATAGTATTACAGATGGACAGAAGTCAATTTTCGATGTGAGATCTAAAATCCTCACTTGGGCTCAGAAGCCTCCACTATTCTGGCTAATGGGTCAAGAGACATAATCTCCTTGTGATTTATCTTTTTTCAACATCACCGAGGGACCAACGGTGAGGGGCGAACGTAATCGTCTTTTGCTAAAGGGGGATTACCTAAAACAACGTTGTGTTAGTTCTTGGTTGAGCAAAAATATTCCTCGTAATTTATCTCCCTTTATCTAGTTGTGGAATCGATGATAAGGAGTGCCTGGAGTGAGCGCATCACCTTTTATCCCAAAAGATTATCTAAAACACACCCTCGTGATTTATCTCTCTCTTCATTTAACTATGAGACCGACGATGAAGAACACCTGAGGTGAGCGCATTATCTTTTGCCCCAAGAGATTACCTAAAATAAGTTTCCACGAGAGGACCAAGTGATTAGTACAAACAATAGAGTTGTCTCAAAGAGTAAGGGTAAAATTTTTTAGAGTATCTATCTTCTCGTTATGTGAGTTCTTAATCGAGTAAAAGTGACCTTTGTAATTTATTTTATTTTATTTCATTATAGATAGACGATGAAAAATATCCAAGATAAATTCACTTTTTGTCAGTCATGCGATTAACTAAAATATGTATCCTACTTTTATATTTACTGATGCGCACATCACCTTTCCATAATATCTTTGTCCTTGTACGTGTAAAAAACGCGTGCAGTCTAAACCACCTTGAAATATCAAAAAATGAGATTATTTTTCATTCGTTGGCTTCTTTTTGTTCTCACACTCACTCAAAATGACGTAATGACTAAATGATTAAGATACGATAGAATTTACAAATAAAATAAGAATCAATTTTGAAAAAAATTTATTTATTTATTTTTAATTCAGATGATTTTTATGCATATTGATCATTACGTTAAAATTTATAGAATTCTTTATGATTTATTTCCCTCACAATGATCGTAGAACAGATCCAGACCTTTTCGGAATCGTTAGCCATTTTTACCTAGATTCATAAAAACTAAAACCCTAATCGTTCATTCACAGAAGTTGCGACTTGCATTTTCACAATCTTTTACCCTAATTCGACTGTTGACCATAAATTACTTCCTACAGAAGCTGTGACTTTTATCAACCCTAAACCTTCTTCTTTTGACTATTGCTTTTGTCTTCAAAATCACTATTTTATACAACATCATAAGGTCGACGATCAAGCAAGCTCTATATATTCTACAAAACATGAGTAGTGTAACAACATCAAATGACTGTATTGTGAGTTTGTCCTCTCCTCCTTAATTAGTACCTATGCGTCGCATTCTTACCATCAATTATTTATTGACGAAAAGTCACTAATGAATATGAGTTTCTCTGTTTGAGATTTATTGGTCACGATTTTTTTTAATCTCTTGATCCTCTGTAAACCTTACAGTTACTTGTGGTTGAGGTTTCATTGCTCACGAGAATCATTTCAAATCAAAATCAATATATTCCTTGTAACTTTCTGAGTCTCACCGTATTCTCAAATTAAAATTTCAAAACTTGGATTGCATCCTGTGAAATTTTAAAATTTTCACAACCTTTAATAAATTTGACACAAAATTCACTGATGAATTTGGAATTATCATACCTACTCTAACACACCTCAAATGGATTCCTTAGAGTCTTCTGAGTTTGCCTATGCTCAAAATTCTTGATTTTGCACATTATACATATTATACGATCATTAATGAATTTTGATCAAAAACATGATGATGATGACCCTACATGTACAACTCCTCGAACAAGGTCTAGTGGTTCCATTGCAACCTACTGAATCTCACCGCACCCTCAAATTTGAACTTTAGAGCCTCGATTGTATCATGTGAGTTTTTGAAATTTGCATAGCCTCGAGTGAATTAGCTTTGGGAATTGACCAAGTGATTTTGATCCTAGGTTAAGGGATGCGAGGGTTATGAAGGATCATTTGAGAAATCCATTTGTGATAGTTGTGAGTGGGTATGATGATGCCATGTTCCTCAGTCGATTTGTGCCAAATTTACTAAGTGTCATGCGGATTTAGAAACCCATATGATGTAATCTAAGCTTTGGAATTTAGATTTGAGGGCTATTGTAAGGAACCCACCGGTCTTTGTTTGGGATGGTTTTGAGTTGTGTTTGAGGGCACGGTGAGACTCAGAAAGTTATAAAGAATATGTTAGTCTTTGTTTGGGATGATTTTGAGTTGTGTATGACCATCAGGGAGCTTTATTTGTCCAATACCCATTGATGGTGGTATATTATACAGAATTTAGAATTTTGAGTATGGGCAGATTTAGGATGCTCTATTACGGTGGTTGAGATTGAGTATAATGAATTTGTGCTAAATTTATTAAAAATTATGTAGATTTCAAAAACTCACAAGATACAATCTAGGTATAGAAATTTAAGTTTGAGGACATGGTGAGACTCAGAAGACTATAAGAAATCCACAAATCTTTGTTTGACGTAGTTCTGAGTTGTATAGGGTCATTAACAAGTTTTGATCAGAATTTATTGATGTTTGTATAGTGTGTAGAATAAAAAATGTTGGGCATGGATAGACTCAGCAGACTATGAGAAATCAATTACTGGTGGTTGAGAGTGGGTATAATTCCTTTAGTGAGTTTATGCCAAACTTACTAAAGATTATGCAGATTTCAAAAACTCACCGGATGCAATCTATACCCTAGAATTTTGATTTGAAGGCATGGTGAGACTAAAGAGACTATCAGGAATCCATTGGTCTTGGTTTGAGATTGTTTTGAATTATGCAAGATTATCAATGAGTTTTGATCAAAACTTATTGATAGTTGTACAATGTATAAAATTGAGAATTTTCGCTATGGGCAAACTCATGAGGCTCTGAGGAATGCATATATAGTGGCTGAGAGTGGGTACGATAATCCTAAGTTCCTTAATGAGTTTATACCAAATTTATTAAAGATCGTGTGGATTTTAGAAACTCACATGATGCAATCTAGAAACTAGAATTTTGGTTTGAGATCATGGTGAGACTTAAGAGGTTGCAAGGAATACACTAGTTTTAGTTTGAGGTGGTTTCGAGTTGTGTAGGGTCATAATGAGTTTTGGTCAAAACTTGTTGATGATCATATAATGTGTTAGGACCTATGCACCCACTAGAGAGAGGTGAATAGCGATTGCGTACGTTGATGGAATTCGTTTGTGTTCGTCTCTACAAAACTTATTATGCACAGTGAAATATATATAATAGCAAAAACAAAAATAAAGACAAACACAAATATACCAAGATGTAACATGGTTTGGAACTTCAAGGTTCCTACTCCACGGATTGAGCTCAAACAAGCTCTAGTGATGCGAACAACACCACTAATTAAATACTCCTTCTCGACAACAAGTCGGAGGCGGAGAAACCTCTTACAAGAGATTACAACAATAATACAAATGAACAACAAGCATAAACAAGTAAATACAATAAAAAAAAATAAAGAGCACTTTACAAAAGATCTTTTGGAAGCTTGCTTGTTGATTGCCTTGGACTAGCCTTGAAGACCCTGATTTGTACCAGCAAATCGTTCGATAATCTTGCCAAAATCCTTCTCCATGAGCTGCTTTTATAATCTTCATTCGGGCTGAATTTCGCCTAGCAGTCGACTGATCAAGGTCATTAGTCGACTGCTCCTGTAGCCGTTGTCTCACAACGGCCAGAGCCACGTTGAATAAGTTCCAACGGATAAGACATTAGTCGACTGATCGAGCCATCACTTGGTATCGCAAACCCTAACGATCGACTCGAAACTTTTCTCCAAAACCGACCAATGGTCAGATCACTATATCGATCATTGCTGAGCTATCGATCGATTGCTCAATCTTTGGTAGTCATTTGCTAGGCCATTTTCTGCAGTCAAACACCAGTCGACTGCCCATAATACTAGTCGACTGATAACCTCATCTTTTAACACCAAGTATGATACCCTTATACTTGCTAGACCACTCTTAGCCTAGACTTAAGCCTTCTAGCTACATCCGTAAGCTTCACGCCTATCGGATCCCTCCAAGTCATCCATGACTTGTTCATCCATACACTAACCTTCAGGTGCTTCCATCATCTATTGTCATGCTAATATGGTCTACACCGCCAAGGCACATTGGGCTTACGCTGCCAAGACTCTCGCTTAGACTTTACGCTGTCAACCATTGGACTTATGTTGCCAAGACTCCACCCTTGGACTTTACGCCGCCAATATCAACCCTTGGACTTCCCAAATGCCAAGTACCTATGACTTGAACTTTCGTCACGAAGACTACAACCTTGGACTTATGTGACCAAGACTATACCCTTAGACTTTCCATGCCAACTCAATGTTGGACTTCCCAAATGCCAAGACTCAAGCTTGGACTTTTCCTTGCCAAAACTCATGCTTGGACTTTCTATGCCAAGTACTCAAGACTTGGACTTTCCCATTGCCAAGTGTCCCACTTGGACTTCTCCATCATATGGTCAACTCCAAGTCAACCATATAGTCAAACAATGATCAAATCATTGTCAAACAATCAATCATGACCTGGGTCGATTGCACCAATAATCTCCCCACCACATTGTCAAACATCAAAACACTACTCGAGTGAAACTCGAGTCCGGTCAATCATGACCTGAGCCGATTGCACCAACAATCTCCCATTTTTTGATGTTTGACAAAAATCAAACACCTCTGAGTTAGGCCTAAACCCTAACTCAAATCTCCTTACCAATTCTTCCAAATTGGTAGTTTCACTTTCTCCCCCTTTTTGACATACATCAAAAAGATTCTCCCTAAGGAGGTCAATGTCTCATGTCCCAATGAGATCTTACAATCTCCCCATTTGTCCAAAAATACCTAGGATGCCTTCACTCTTCCTAGTGATAAGTCATATCTCACTCAAGAGAGGCAATCCTCACTTCTCCCAAATTCTCTCCCTCATGAGAAAGAAACACATCCATCATCCCATGATGGATACCTCCCCCTAAAGGCTTGCTCCCCCTTGACCATTGCACCAACAATGTTTTTAGAGAGTCCTTAAGCCTATAAGAACACTAAACCATCAAAATTAAGGGAAAAAGTTCAAACATGAACTCTCACATATCTTAAAATTGATATACACCCTAAATAACTCTCCTAATTCATATCCAATGGATTTTTACCCTTTATAATATTTTTCAAAGCATATCCTAGGATTAGGAGCAGTTAGGGTAGCCTAACATAGCTAAAACATTGGCTAAACATCCTTGTTTACTCGAAATCAGTGTTGGTAGTCGACTCTGATAGTAATCAGTCGACTGTCCTATTCATCAGTTGACTGCCATCAAACAACAGTCGACTGATATTTGTAAAACACAAAAATCAAATATCAAAATTGAGTTTCAAAATTCATAAGTAATTATACATAATACGAAAAATCACGAAAATTCATATGTATAATACTTATGACAAATACAATGGGTGAAAAATATTTGAAAAAAAATTTACACACAAAGTAGTGAAATTGATACAAAATTCAAAAATGAGAAAAACTTCATTGTTTTGAGCTCACTTTGTATCAACATCATCAATGGTGACTTTTATCAAAAGATAGACTGCACCAAAGTTTTTCAAAATAATTTTGAAATAGTTTTAAAATCTTATATTGAACCATGGTCTATGGGTTTGATGCACATGACTTGTGCATAAACTTTCCTCATGATTCATCCATGGTATAAGTTGAGTTTGAGTTCATCTAGATGCAAAAACTATGCACCTTGAACTTAACTCATTTCCTAGCATTTCACATGTGTCTAGGGTGTTGAAAACACACACATGTTAATTTGATATGAGATGTGAGTTTTGTTCATCCTAACCTAAGGTTTAATTCATGCATTTTTCTAAAACAATACTACTTGATTCCCTTATACATGAGACTTCAAGTTATGCCATAGTCCTTAAATCAATTTTAATTACTTTAAATGCATGAATGATCATGACATAAATGATGACATAAATAAGCATGACCAATGATCATGATGTCATGACATATAATATAACCTAAGCATACATGACATTAAGACGACAACCTAAGCATGATCATGACATATAAATGATAAAAATAGATATGATGTCATGACATGACATATGACAAATCAATCATGACAAATAAAATATATAGAGGTATATATTATCTAAAATTTAATATTACTTGTCATTTGTTATGATTAATTCCATTTTGCCATATTGTCAATTATCCTCCAAGTGTGCCAAAAATCCAAAATGACATACCATGACCTCTAAACCTAGTATGTGCCAATTTTATTGATTTTTTATAATTTTTAAATAAGTTATTGGCACATCCTAAAATCTTTTAGGATTATGATCAAACTTTTTTTTCAAGATACCCATAACTTTGGAAATGACCTAAAGTGTCACCTTTACTATGGTTAGGTTAACTACCCATCCATTTAAAGTTGGCACACCCTAACCCATTTAACGTGAATCGATCATGCTCTTAGGAACCCAATAGCTATTGGAGCTCCTTGGATTTACTAGGTATTCCTTATAGATGACCTCCCTAGATACCCTCCTAGGCTTGGTAGCCTTGATCATTTGGGTCTTGCCTAGGTTAACTCTAGGGATGACTCCCCTTGTAACCTTTTTAGTGGCTTCCTTAGGTTTTTTTGAAACCCTAACCACTAGACACACACCTTGGTTACCCTTAGGGATGACTTCCCTAGTAACCATGACCTTCTTAGACCTAGGTTTAGTTCCATAATCGAATGAAACATTATGATAAGTTTTCTTGGGCTTAGGTTTGTGACCCAAACCTTTCTTGTCCTTGGATGACTCTTGCTTCCTAGGACCTAAATTTTGACCATTTAACCCTTTAATTGAATTTTGCATCCTTGAAAGAATCTTTTCAAGTTTTTCAAGCCTTAACCTAAAGCCTTGGTTCTCTAATTCTAATTTCTCTAATTTTGTGGCCCATTATTTTTTTGAGTAGGATTGCTTTTTCTAGACATATGTCTAGAATTCTTCGGATTAAGGCCTATATGGTTTTCTATTTTCCTAATGCTTTTCTTAGGTAAAATTATTTTAGGGACATTAGTCTCAAATTTCTCCTTAATTGAAATAGGTTTAGAGTCATTATTTCTAGACTTGTCCTTAGACCTAAGGTCAATATGCTTAGCCCCTAAGCAATAAAGTCTATTTCTACTAGTATACTTTTGTTCATGATCAGTAATAGCAATAATATTAAAATTGTTCCTAGCATGCTTTTGACTATTAAAATTTGAAGGTGCATTAATGAATTTTACCTTAGGGTTTGCCTTAAAGTCTCCCTCTACATGTGATATTCCCTCTTTTCTCCTAGGGCATTGACTTCTATAGTGCCCCTTTTGATAGCACTTGAAGTACACTACATGTTTCTTGCTCTTGATGGTTTAGGCTCTGGTCTCCTTGACCTTTGGCACTGGTGGAGCCTTCTTAACCTTCTTAGGGTACTTGCTCTTATAGTGCACATATACCCTACACTCAAAACACATAATATGATTTTTAATTTGAATTAATGTTCTTGAGTTACCTAGGTCAATGGTGGTGGAAAGAGCCTCTTGAGCTTGTTCATCACTTCTCCCGAAAGTAGATGACTCTCCTTGCTCTTGCCCTCGTTCCGGAGTAGATGGTCTCTCCTCCCCCTCAAACCTTGAAGTGGAGGCTTCTTCCATTTCTTCTTCCTCTTCCGATCCGGATGTTGATTCCCTATCAATCTCCGAATCCTCAAGCTCTTAGGATGAAGATGTGCTTGCTTCTTCTTGAGCTTGCGAGGATAAGCACTCCTCTTCTTCCTCTTCTTCTTGGACCGGTGATGAACCTTCATGATACTTTGCTAATTCGCTCCAAAGCTCCTTGGCATCCTTGTATTCACCTAAGCTATACAAGATATCATTAGGAATCAAATCAACCAAGAATTTAATTATCTTATTCCTTCTCTCGAATTCTTGGAGTTATTCCTCGGTTCACTTTTTCATTTTGAGGAATCCTCTCTTAGGCCTTCTTGGAAATTTGAATCCTTCCATCAAGGTGGCCCAATCCTCGATATCCATCATCAACACGAAGTTTTCAATCCTTGCCTTCCATTGGTTGAAGCATTCTCGTCCATAGAATGCATATGGGATTGGAGTGTTGATGTCCCATCCAACTTTTTGTTCAAATTCCATCTTCTTCCTCTAGCGGTGCTCCCTTAGTTGTTAAACCTTGAAGAGCGGTCTCGCTCTGATACCAATTGTTAGGACCTATGCGCCCGCTAGATGGGGGTGAATAGCGATTGCGTATGTCGATGGAATTTGTTCGTGTTCGTCTCTACAATACTTGTTATGCGCAGCGAAATATATATAATAGCAAAAATAAAAATAAAGACAAACACAAATATACCAAGATATAATGTAGTTCGGAACCTCAAGGTTCATACTCTACGGATTGAGCTTAAAAGAGCTCTAGCGATGCGAATAACATCACTAATCAAATACTCCTTCTCGGCAATAAGTCGGAGGCGAAGAAACCTCTTACAAGAGATTACAACAACAATACAAATGAACAACAAGCATATACAAGTAAATACAATAAAAGAATGTAAAGAGCACTTTATAAAAGATCTTTTGGAAGCTTGCTTATTGATTGCCTTGAAGACCCTGATTTGCACCAGCAAATCGCTCCAAATCGCCTAAGAAAATCTTGCTAAAATCCTTCTCCACGAGTTTCTTTTATAACCCTGCATCGGCGATTTCACCTAGCGATGACCATCGAGACCATCGATTGCTCCTGCTCTCAGATTGTCTCGTGGCTCAAACCACGATGGATAAGTTCAGCCGGATAAGACATCGATCGTGATCACCGACCGATCATGTCACCGATTGATCGGGCTATCACTCGACTATCAAACTCTAACAGTCGACTTAGAAACCTTCTGTCTCCGAAAACTCGACCAACAATCGACTGATCATCATATCAGTCGACTGCTCATGCCATCAGTCGATTGTCCCAATGCTGGCAGTCGACTGTTAGGTCATTTCCTACAGTCGAACATCAGTCGACTCACATTAGTCGACTGCCCATAATATCAGTCGATCGATAATCTCATCCATGAGATTTTAACACCAAGTATGATGCCCTCATACTTGCTAGACCACCCTTAGCCTAGACTAAGCCTTCTAGCCATCTCCGTCAGCCTCACGCCTATCGGATCCCTCCAAGTCATCCATGACTTATTCATCCATACGCTAACCTTCAATGCTTCCATTAGCTATTGTCATGCTAATGTGGTCTACACCGTCAAGACACATTGGGCTTACGCTGCCAAGACTCCCGCTTGGACTTTACGCTGCCAACCATCGGACTTATGCTGCTAAGACTCCACCCTTGGACTTTACGCCGCCAATATCAACCCTTGGACTTCTCAAATACTAAATACCAATGACTTAGACTTTCACCACCAAGACTATACCTTTAGACTTACGTGGCCAAGATTATACCCTTAGACTTTCCATGCCAACCCAATGTTGGACTTCCTAAATGCCAAGACTTAAGCTTGGACTTTCCCTTGCTAAGATCCATGCTTGAACTTTCTATGCCAAATACTCAAGACTTGCACTTTCCCATTGTCAAGTGTCCCACTTTGATTTCTCTATCATATGGTCAACCCCAAGTCAACCATATAGTCGAACAATGGTCAAATCATCATCAAACAGTCAATCATGATCTGGGTCGATTGCACCAACAATCTCTCCAATACATTGTCAAACATCAAAATACTATTTGAGTCAAACTCGAGTCCGATTAATCATGATCTGGGTTGATTGCACTACATAATGTACAGAATCAAGAATTTTGGACATAAGCAAACGCATAAGACTTTAAAAATTCCATTTGTGGTGTTTGAAAGTGGGTAAAATAATTGCAAATTTGTTAGTGAGTTTGTGTCAAATTTACTAAAGGTTTTATAAATTCTATAAACTCATAGGATGCAATCCAAGTTTTGAAATTTTTGTTCGAGGTAATGGTGAGACTCAGGAGGCTACAAGTATACAATGGTCTTAATTTGAGATGGTTCTGAGTTGTGTAGAGTCATCAGTGAGTTTTAACTAAAATTTATTGATGATAATACAATATATAAAATAAAAAATATTGGACATGGGTAGAATTGTCAAACGGGTTGACCCATGGCAGGGCGGGCCAACCCGCCATTAACCCAACATTTAGTGGAGAGGGGCAGACCGACCTGCCATCTTGACGGATTGAGAAATCTCCAACCCAACCCAATCCAAGGCGGGTTGCGGATTAGGCGGGTCAACCCGCGGGCTACAAAAATTAAAAAATTATATCTAAAATTACTAAAGTGTTGAGAGTTTGTGGCGATGATCGATAAGACAAATGGAGTATCATGATTAAAAAAAATAAGCATTTGAAGTAATTAAAATCTTATAATTGAGATTTAATTATCGACTGACAAAGTTGAGTACCGATATTTTTTATTCTTCTAATGATCCAAAATATTTAAATCTTGATAATATATAAATTTAAATTTTTACTCCTCTAAATAGAGATCCAATTGAGATTTTTTAGCTCTTATAATTATTTGATTTTGATATGTCATTATTTCCTACATCGATTCGAATATTAATGATAAGATAATATAAAACAATTAAAGTATACAAGGAAAAAAGTATTAGAGTACATCAAATATTATTTTATTTTTTCCTCTTAATTTCTCTTACACTATGTTGAGGTGTATATGTGATAGAAGAAGATTGTGATGGTGAAAAACTTCTCTTATTAATTAATATTAGAATATTGATAAAAAACTTATATAATTTTATTTTCACATGTTCCATCTTTTGATATTTCTCAACCCAACTACCAAGACTAGTAAGGCGGTCAATTCGCCTAGATTCGAACAGCGTCAATCCGTTTAGGCCTGTCAAAATGGCGGGTTGATAAAATTTCAACCCAATCCGCCTAAATTATTTGGCGGGACAGACCAATTCGACGGACCTAACCCAACTCGACAGCTCTAGGCATGAGCAAATTCGAGAGGCTATAAGGAATCCATTTGTGATCCTTGAGAATAGATAAGATGATCTCAACTTCCTTAGTAAGTTTGTGCCAAACTTGCTAAAAGTTGTATAGATTTTAAAAATTCACAGGATGCAATCTAAGCTTTGGAATTTTGATTTGATAACATGGTGAAACTCAAAAGGATGCAAAGAACCCACTCATCTTGGTTTGGGATTGCCCTGAATTGTGTAGGGTCATTAGTGAGTTTCACTAAAACTCATTGATGATCCTACAATATGCAAAGTAGAGAATTTTGAGCATATGGTTGAGAGGTAGTATAATGATTCCAAGTCTCTTAATGAATTTGTGGCAAACTTACTAAAGGCTTTGAAAATTTCAAATACTCACATAATGCAATCCAGGCTTTGGAATTTTAATTTGAGAATACGAATACATTGGTCCTAGTTTGAGTCCATCCTAAATTGTATAGTATCATCCACTAATTTTGATTAAAATTTGTTGATAGTCCTACATTATACATAATCAAGAATTTTGGGCATGCATATGACCCCTACGTGTCTTGGTCATCACGTCAATATCCATAGAACTCTCCATAATTTATCTCCTTCATAATGACCATAGGGCAGGTCAGTGGTGGTCGCTAAATTGACGATTCCAATCTTTTATAGAAGAATTTTAGACATGCACAAACTCAGGAGGCTTTAAGGAATCCATTTGTGACGTCTGAGAGTAAGAGTGAGTATGATGATCCCTCAATAAATTTGTGTCAAAAATTTTCAAGGTTGTATATTTTTCAGAAACTCATAAAAAGGAATCTAAACACTAAAATTTTAATTTGAAAGCATATTGGGACTCAAGAGACCGTAAAGAAAAAACTAGTGTTGGTTTGAATCGTTTTTGAGTTTTGATCAAACTCACTAATGGTCGTAAAGGGTGCATCCTCTCAAGAGAATGAAATTTTAGTTGTTAGAACAACAGAGAGTGGCAAATTTACCAAAATTTGTTTGAGATGGTACTATACTTTTCGTCAAAATTTATGCGTATACAAGAATAGGGATATTATGGGAATGCGATGCACTAATTGATAAATACAATAGTAGGGTTAGCGTAGTAATTCTACCGCGTAAAAGATTGAAATTTATCAATCTAGCGATCCCTAGCATAGTAATTCTGAAATTTAAGAGCACGGTTAAATAAAATGTCGTTAAATTAATGAGCAGTAGGCATACTTATCGATTCTGCGATTTCGATTCCGGTTCGGTTCTGATCAGTTTCGGATCTGTCGACGTTGGAACCGATCCGAACTGATTCAAAATCGGTTCCAAATCTATTCCGATTCCGAACCGATTCCAAAACGGTTCCAGACCGATTCCGAAACGATTCCGTATTACCTTTCTCGAATTTGAGCTTCCAAATTTATCTAACGTGTTGATGATCATATTTTTTTCTATCGTAAAATAATCTTGTAGAGATGTTAGTATGCTAAGAATCTCCACCTTTAAATTAGCAATCAGAACTAGATTCAAATCGGAATCAGTATCGGTTCCGAACTGATTCTGAAACGGTTCCAAATCGATTGGAACCGAACCGAATTGAAATCGAAACGATTCCGATTCGATTCCGAAACTGTTTTATACGAATCGATTTCGATTTCAAATTTAACGGATTAATTTTAATTCATTTTCGAATTGAACAAATCCGTTAAACATGCCCGATGAGCAGTGTGATAATTTTAATTAAATTTATAAAAAAAATTATATTAAAGTATTCTATATATACTATTTTACCCGGTTAAATCAACTTATTTTAAATGTTTTGCATTTGAAATAAAAATATTTTTAATTACTTTTTTTTAAATAATAAAAAAAGATTTTTACCCTGTCATTTTCCTTAAATTATCCAAATTATTTTCCGCGTCTGTTCTCTCATCAGCGGAGAGGCCACACCGTCGCCCCCAATTCGCGACTCCACCGACGGCCGGCTTTCCCACCTTCGTAACCAGGGCTGTTAGGGTTCCTGTCTGGGCGCAGATTTTCTCCTCGTCTTCAGCTCGATCTCCAAAAATGGCATCCCTTTTCCGCTCATCGCCCTGCCGCGAATCCCCTCGATTCTTTCCGATGGCCTCCCTCGGAGGCCCGGTGGTGGAGGAGCCCATTCTCTGGCGCGGGGATTCCATGGTTTCACATGAGGTGGAAGCGGAGGGGATCGATCACTTCGATCGGCTGCCGGACTGCTTGCTACTCGTCGTCTTCAACCTGATCGGCGACGTCAAAGATCTGGGAAGGTGCCGCGTCGTTTGCCGGCGTTTCCACGCCCTTGCGATACTCGCAGAGTCCGTACTCGTACGCATCGACTGCGTCATCTCCGACGACCCCTCTGCTTCCTCCGCTGCGGGTTCCGGAGGGGATAGGGGACGCGGTTTCATTTCCCACCTGGCACGCATCATCCTTGGCGGCATCCTCAGGCCCTTGCAAGCTCTCGGCCATATGCTCACCCCCTCCGCTGCCGTTGCTTCCAACCGATGGTCCACGCTCTCGCATCCTTCCTCCTCCACTTCTTCGATGTTGTCAGATGTTTCCCACCACTCTCCCTCCGAGGTACTGAAGAACTTTCGGGATATTCGCCGCCTCCGGATTGAGCTTCCAGCTGGTGAGCTTGGCCTCGATGACGGTGTCCTCTTGAAGTGGAAGGCCGAGTTTGGGTCGACCCTCGACAGCTGTGTCATCCTTGGCGCTGCCTCTGTTCTCTCATCTACTTCTCTGTCGCCTATATCCTCGAACCTCAGCTCTGACTCTAGCTTCCAGGATGCTTGTATGAGTGATGACAGCGGTAGCTTGCCAGAATCGTTCTACAGCAACGGGAACTTGAAGCTTAGACTGTTTTGGACGATCAGTTCTATGATTGCTGCCTCGGCGCGGCATTACCTCCTCCAGCCAATCATCAGTGAGCATGAGACTCTTGAGACCTTGGAGCTCGCAGACGTTGATGGGCAGGGGTTGCTGACGATGGGGCAGAAACAGTTGCAGGAGTTCAGGGTGAAACCATCATCTACAGCTGGGAGCTCACAACGAACCCTGGTGCCAGCCCTCAGTATGCGACTATGGTACGCACCCTACCTTGAGCTACGTGACGGTTTAGTTCTCAAAGGGGCAACCTTGGTGGCTGTTCGACCAAGCCAAGAGTGGGGAAGTGAGTTTGTTGGTAACAGGGATTGTGGTGGTCTCATAGGTTCATCAGAAATGTGCTGGATTTCCAGTGCTTTCAAAGAGCCATATAGATCGGCTGTAGGAATGCTTATGAAGAGGAGGAGTTCCTGTCTCGAGATGAATTCGTTCTGAGTTTGGAAGGATGCTAATACACCATCATAGAAAGGTAATATTTCATCTACTGTTCACTGATTGTGTTTAATTTTAAGATATTTTGTTCTTATTGCTGCATATATGGTGATCATAAACATGGATTCGCGACTTTTGATTGAATTGTATCTCCTAATTTTTTAATGTATGTTTCTATTCCTATGTTGGGTTATATGCTACAAGTTGCAGATAAATATTTCCATAATTGCTATGTTTGTTGGTATTCGTTCTTGCATGTGCTTGTTCACTAAACTGCATTTTTCATTGGCTACTACTTTTTCAATAGGGAGCATGACTGCCTTCCTTTTGTCTCTTTGAAGTGTTGAGTGTTGGAAGGTTCTAGGTCTTCTCATATCAAATTAAGCATAATACCATTTGCTAAAGGTAAATATGGCTGTTTCCCTAACATTTGAGGTATCTGGTCCAGAGTTTGAAAAGGTGGTGGTGATGCTTAATGTGCATATACGGTTGAGGACTAACTAATTCAAGCTCAAAGTGGTTCTCAAACTTGTGACCCCCATTAAAATACTACTTCCAGTGGTTGTTTGTTAATTTTTGCTCAGTTATAATTTTATATTACGGTTGATTAGTTGCTGATTTACTAGGTAAATACTAATTTTATCAACTTTTCATTGCACTGGTAGTTGGATATTTTGTTGCATTGTTTAATTATATGGGGTTTGTATTATCAGACATTAATCCTGAAAACTAACCAAGAACGTACTTGGATTTTGGTACTGTGAAAGTAATTTCTGCCTTTCTAGTTTCTACATCATGCCATGCTGCTTGTAGTTATGGTTTTCAGGTGATGTTTGGTAATAGCCAGTTATCAATGTTTTTTTTTTTGACATTTTATATCTAAAATTCATGTGGATTTGTACTTTAGTTTGAATTACTTTATACCAGTTTTAGTTAGCATGAATAATTTGCCATACTTATTTACCATTCAGATTTTGAAGATCGAGTAGGAGACTAAACCATGTTCAAAGGCAGATGACAATTATTAGCTAAATGACGATTAATACATGATCCATCAATGGCGACAATTATTAGCTAATTTTGAGCTGTGCTGTTATCTGTTGGAACTGAAGAAAGCATTGCAGTGCTACACTGTGCAAATTAAGGTTGATGTTTCTCCCACTATTGTCAACCTAGATATATTCTTGCATGCTAATGTGTTGTAGCCATTCTGTAGTGGAGCATGAACTTTTTTCATAGATTATTGTGCTCATCCTGTTTATTGTCACCATGATCCAATTTAGTCTCATTGCTACCAAAAATTGTATTAAATCTTATGAGTTTGCCTTTTGTTGCATAACTCTGCTTTTATGCGCTACATTCCCATGTCAAAATTGCTTATGCCAAAATGCCATTTTCTGGGTGTCCTTTGCTCATTGTCGATATTTACATTGCTATTCTCCTCTATTAGTGTCAAAACTTGAGTCTTTGATTTCCAATATAGCTTGCACCAAAATATAGGAAGAAATAGTTCAGATACTTCTACTTGCTTGTCCACCAAGTTGAAACAATATGCGATGCGGATGGTTCTAGTAAACCAAAATCACTCTCTTCCAGCTTGTTTGGTTTCAATTTCCCTTTTACAACACCAAAATAGAAGATTTAGTTATGATTGAAACTAAACTTTTGTATCTTCATCCATGGGTCTTTAGTCATACTTATTCTATTGGGAGACTTGATCTGGTTCAGAGAAATTATATTTCACGACTCTCGGGTTAAACGTTTCCTGCACAGCTAGACTGAACTATGATGCAATTTGGTGGGTTAAACTTTCTTTGTCCTGTGCATGATGTGTGATTTGTTTTTCTCAATGATTGGTTTGAAATTGTAATTTCTCAGACAAGAATTGACTTTCTTTTGGTGGAACCTTGACTTAGTTTTGTTTCTAATACTATGATGAGATATCATTAAACAGCCATTGTGCTTGTTGAATTCGTGTTGAAATGGTCAATGTACTAGTTGAGTGGTGACTTATTTGTTGCTTTAAAAGCATTCTCTGAAAATATCCAAACATTACTATAAAAAGGTCAGTCCGGTGCACGAAGTTCCTATCACGCGGAGTCTCACGAAAAGGTCTATTGTATGCAGTCGTACTCTGCATTGCAAGAGGTTATTTTCAGGATTTGAATATGTGATCTTTAGATTACAAGGTAACAACTTTACCGTTGCACCAAAGTTCCCCTTCATCCAAACATTACTACGTGGAAATAAATATTCATCACAAACATCCAAGAGTAGAGTTCTTGTAGTTTCTATAATTTGCCGGTGTTTGGTCATAAATTTTCCCTCACACAACTATATTGACAGATATAGTTGATGTGCCATAGATGCGTCTCATAAATGTTTCCATGCGCATTATTAAGTTGGTAGTTAGGAGTTGATGTGCCATTCATTCATCAGTATATATTGCTCATAAAAGAAATGCATGCAATATAATCACAACAAACCGTGAATTGTAACTATTGGGTGAGGATCATTTGCCTGTCATTTACTAGATAAAAGCCAACTGTGTATTTGGCAACTACCAACAAACTCATCATAATGGAAGAAATAGAGGTGGTTGAAGTAAGTCTTCTTTTCTGTGTTTTTACTGGAAAGACAGATCAATATGCCTACCAAGCAATTGGTGGAATAGGCTGACAATTGCAAATTGTAAACTCCCTACTGATGCATTATCATTTTGGATTTAGGATGACTAATTTGTTGACAAGATGGTTCAAGGTTTCTCATTGGATTTACCATTGAGTTGTTTAGGAAGGAGTAGTCAAGTTTGTGACTTTCATTTAGGTGGTTTAGAAGATAACTATATCTCGAACCAGAGGACTACTCTAGCTAATTGTGGATCGCCCTATGCGATTACATGACTTGGGGGAGATCAATTTGCAAGACCATTACAAAGAAGTTGAAGAAGTAAATGGTAACCCCAAACACTCCACCTATCCAATTCATTTCATGATATTTTTTTACCAATTGTTTAAACATCATTCATTCTAAAACTTACAAACTAATACAACTTGTCAGAACTCATGCAGAAGATGGCTCAATAGTTTACAAATAAATGTGAATATAGAATTTCTCAAGTGGAATCTAACTCACTATTGCAAATAAAAGGGTGATGACTACTGTCATCAAAGCCAAATTTAGTAAAGAAGTGGTTGGTAGCCTGGGCCTGAAGATTCAGTTGATGTAGTTATTAGACTGAAGAAGTGGTTGCCATTAGGCAGTCTGAAAAATCAGCTTTTTTCAGGAGTTGTATCCTATTTTCCTTCAACTGGAATCTCATTAAATATCAAACAACTCTCATTTTTTAATGCAGTGGTGTAAACTTGTCCAACTATATTTGGAAGAATCTTGATCTCACATGCAATGCAGCATTTATTCTCCCAATAACATGAGTTATAACTGATGATTATTCATGACAAAAATCCAATGAATGACTCGAGTATGAAACAACTCTTAGGTTCAGTGTTAAAAAATAACAGCAGAGATCATGTCAACACCTAGGATTGTTTATCTAGATTGATATAAAAAAAATGTACTTGTTGGGACTCGATGGATGGACTAGTTAGAGGGAGATGAATGAGGTGATCGGCTCCCCGAGGTTCAAATCACCATCTTATGATTGTTAACGTGATTTTTCTACTCTTGTTATCAAACTAATAAGGTAGTAAAGTCAAACATGATTAGTGCAGAGGAAATGAAACAATCATGCATCACTTACCAAAATTGTTAAATAAAGGCACATAGGTGGTTTGGCAACTCCCGAGTTATTCTTATAAAGTTTTTTTTTTTTTTTTTTCATTTTGGTCAACTAGTGGAGGTGAAGAATTCTTTTACAAGCTCAAAAGATTACAAAAAAAAAAAAAAAAAAAAAGCTTTGAGGATGTAAGATCTAAGGTTTAACTAACTCTACTTCGCTAACCTTGAAGGCATTTCAAAGCCCTCCTTTAATAACTTTTGAAACCTTGCTGTAGTTAATCTATCAATTCAGTCATGAACATAATAACCATTTTATTTGTTGGCTCCTTTAACTCAATCGACTACTCCAATAGAATGATCTTCTAGTCAAGTGAAATTCATATTAGTTGACTGATCTAACTCACAAATCCAATTTACTATAACTTTAGAATTTTAGTTTGCAATTCACTACTTATTTTATCAATCGACTAATCCACTACTCTATTGATGTTTATTATTAGTCGATTGATTAACCATCATACTCCGAATCTATTTGGGTATTGGATTTTGAGTTATCAGTCAATTGTTGTCCATCAACGGTCGAATGTTAATCCTAACTATGATCAGTTCTGAGATTGAGCCTATCGATATTGAATTCTACTATTGTTTTTATTGATATAGGTTATTCAATACTTAGCTCATCAAAGTCTTATCCTTCATAGTTTGACTTCATCCTTAGTCATCTACCATTAAGATATGTCTCTTGAATGCACCTGATCTTTCAACTTCTCCACGTGTCATCCTTTTCGTCTCATGCCCTATATAGTATGCCTTCAACAGCTATAGACGTTTATCTTGATGCTTTTTGTCATATGGCCTCTCGGTCTATATGATGCAACTTTTCCAATGTCTACATATCTTAAGTCATTAAGTTGCTAATTTGGTCATGCCAAATCAACGCTCTAGAGTTGCTCCAACATCATCTTAATGTTCCTTGTTGTGTGGTTATTTGGATGTTTCTTACCATTCTTCTTTGATCTCAACGGACTATCAAACCACCAAGTGTGCCACTAAGCCAGCAATAGAACAAGCATGTGTGATCCTATAAATTCATGCACACTCAAGTATATATATCAAATAAATAGGTAAAGGCGGCCTATGTTAAAGCCTATACTCAAATATTAAAACTCAAGTATACCGGGTTACTTAGGGTATGATTGCACTGACAATCTTATTCTTTTTAATATTTGATAATCTATTTAGATTAGAGAAACTAAAATAATAATAATTTGCTGATTGCACAATGAATGCAATACCATGCGCTAGGATGTATATCTAAATGCCCCCTTCACCTAAGCTTTCTCTAGAGCTGGGAATTTTCCAAATCCTCCAATAGAGGAGAGCAAGGTGCTCATAATCTTCTCTCTCTTCTACCTCTCTAATTTCAAATCCCAACGTACCTTCCAAGGCAGGAAAAAATAAGGTAGTGTTTGATTTAGTCACATTTTTTCTTTTTCATTTTTGTTTTCCACATTTTCTTATTTTTCAAAAAATAATTTTTTCATATTTTTTAATTTTCTAGAAAATGTTCTTTATTTTTTGGAAAACGATGATGAAAAATACGAACCAAATATATTTTTTTATTTTTTTAAAAAAAAAATTAGAGCATTTTCTGCGTCCCAAACGCTACATAAAATTTTCCATTTATTTTTTTTTATAATCCCAATGTACCTTCAAAGATAGGAAAATATGAATTTTCATTTAAACCTTTACTCTCCTTCTTTATCATGCATAAAAAAACATATATAGTAGCTCGGGGCATGACATAGCTAGTAGGGCACATCGAGTGTAAAATTAGAAATCTATGATTCAATTCTAAGTTACGGCTAATATGCGGAATTTATCTTTCAAATAGAGTGCACGCTAAAGGACATTGAATTAATAGGTTGTTCGTTGCTCTCACTTTTCGATTTACCAAAGTAGTAATAACTCACATTTTGACATGTTATTTTATATTCATTCTTCTATATTTTAATCCATTCGTATGATTAATTTGACATATTTATCATGTTTTATGAATATGGATTGTTTTAGCGTCTTAATGCAAATACATGTTAATTTGATATTCTTAGCACTAATTTATTATATACTTTGTTGTGTAAGGCATTCGAAGAATATATCGAAGAATGCACATAGAAAAAAAATGAAAGTTACTATAGCAAGTTACTGTAGCATTGCGAGTTTTGTTTGTCCAGATTAAAGCACGGTTGCCCTTGCCTTTTAGCACGGTACTATTCTATATAGTGAAATTACTATAGCAGCAAAAGATTTTTTCACAGAAAAAACATAGCTAGCCGTGCCTAAAAAGGCATGACCGTGGCGCAGTGGAAACCTCCATGTGGACAGCTATAAAATGGATTTTCAAGGGTTTTTGCAGCATCTCTTCTTCCCAGGAGCCCTAGCAGTCACCCTCCCCTCTCATCCATCCATTTCCCTCCTTCAGATTCGAGGAGGAACCGCTTCATCAAGGGATTCCGACGACGTCTTCCATATCCATACATCGTCCACCTCTTCCTTCGGATTCGAGGAGGAGTTTTGCTCTGAAGATACTTCTTCGAAATCAATCGGATCCATGAGAGTTCGGAGCATCCATCAAACTTCTGAATTATGGAGTTTGTGCCATCCCACATCACCGCCACTTTTGGAGACTCAATCGAACTCCGTTGGACTTAGCCGGAGGACCTTGTTCATACACTGGACATATCTTGGATTAATTTGATCATTTATCTTTTGTTTAGCTTAGATTAATTTTATACATGTCATGTATTTGTCAATTTTACATTTACATTTGATTTACTTTGTTTAGCTTAATTTTGGTTATGCACATTAGGTGTTTGGTTTAATTCTTGTTACAATTTTTGTTCCTTTAATTACTGCATTTAAATTGTTTGATTTAATTCTTGCATTTGCTTTACTTGTTGAATGTTTTAATTACTTGCATTGTTAGATTAACATTTTAATTACCTTACAATCGTAGGTTAGAACTCAAATCACAAACCCTCCCTTTACATTAAAAACCCAAAGCAATAACGAAATGAGATCATAAGGAAACCATTCTACCAATTATATTCGTTGGGAGATTACCCGAGTTAACTCAATGCTACATTAGTGTAGAGAGGGTTCGGTCAATTATAAATCTTGTTTTGTAACGATGGTACGACACACCGCTTATCAGGTAATTAGTAGGAAACTTTCTTTGGATCGGATTAGCCACCCTAAGATTAGTCGGGACTAAAACCTAGATATCTGATACCAACTAAAAAAATATAGTAATGATGTCCAAATTATTGGTCTAATGCATCTAAAATGTCCCTTCACTTATGTTCAA
This sequence comes from Wurfbainia villosa, assembly GCA_025175895.1. Classification (NCBI taxonomy): domain Eukaryota; kingdom Viridiplantae; phylum Streptophyta; class Magnoliopsida; order Zingiberales; family Zingiberaceae; genus Wurfbainia; species Wurfbainia villosa. The sequence goes on from CM045993.1 coordinate 114,306,057, forward strand.
AATCTCCTATTGGATTTTATGAGTGAATATGAAGTCCTATTCTTATTTCCCTAAGTTGAAATTCTATTTCGGCATTTTCAACATAGTAGGAGTCGATTGAAACTATTTCCAATTGGTTGCTCTCTCAAAAAAAAAAATTTCCATTGATCTCTCAACTAAATATCAATCAGTTGACGACTATTAGCCAACTAATTTCTAAAATAATTGATTGGTGTTTCTAAAACTCCAACTAAGCCAATTTTAAACTACTTAAAATTTCAAAAACCTATAAAATTTTCAAATTTTATAGAGAGGTAAGGCTTGTTGGGAAAAATGAATTTTCTTCAAAAACCTTGACACAAACTCTAAAACTAAATAAATGATTCAAATAAACCTTGTCCTAAAGTCCTAATATGTCTTTCATTCATTGTGTTTGCCAAATCCAAAACAAAATGCACCAATCACATCAATTTATTTGACATCTCGTATGATTGAATACCAAGTTCATGCTTCTTGAACACATCCTTGAATGAAACTCCCTCTCGATGTGTCAATCTCCAAGGGTGGAGATACTCATTAATCTCCAAACCAATTGACACATCCTATGTGTAGGATTGTGTGTTGCAACTAGAGGAGGTGAATAAACGTGTGACTTTTAAAGTTCATTTGATTTTGATTTTATACGAAATGTAAGCACATTGCAAGAAATTTTCTTTTAAAATCTCCACGATAATAACTTGTATAATCTTTTTGTTTGTGAGCTATCAGTTGACTATTTGATCTTGATCGGTCGATTGCTCACTAATCTTTAGTCAACTAATTATGACATATGATTTGTTTCATCTGGAGTTGAACTTGTTCTCTGTTTGATCTTGATTAGTCGATTGATCACTAATCTTTAGTCAACTACCTATGACATATGATTTGTTTCATCTGGAGTTGAACTTGTTCTCTGTTGATTGGTTCATAAGTCAATTGTTTTCTTATCATCAATTGACTAAACTAAATAAAATCTTGACTGAATCATCTAATTTGACTATTCATGTTATCTTTCCCTTTCCCAACTTCGTCACTAGAACCTTTACTTGCTTAGCCTCACTACTAAGATTTCCATTTGCTCAGTTCTACACCCAAGACTTCCACTTGCCTAGCTCATCACTAGGGCTTTCACATTTGCCTAAAATTCTATCTTCTAAGACTTTCACATTTGTCTAGAATTCATTCCTCAATAATTTCAACAGCTACCAAGCATTTGATAACCTTTTACTTGTGTGGACTTCCTCACATGTGTCTAACATTCAATCCGAAGACTTTCCACTGCTAAGACTATTTGGACTTCTCAATGTTAAGTGTCTATATGTTTGACTAATATGTATTTATCAACCAAATGTTTGGTTAATCTTAACTTGAGTTTTTATTAATCAAGTGTTTGTTCAATCTTGACCCATTTGAAATTTCTATCAACTAATGCTGAATTTTATCCAACTTCATCCCATTTGGATTTTCTTCCACAATCAAATATCCTACTTGACACTTTATCTCCAAACATCAAACATATTATTCACACATATTATTCAAACCTAGAAATCAAGTAAAACATAAAAGGTCAAGGTCAAAGTAATCCATAAAGAAAATAGAGTAGAAAAGTACTATAACCTAAATAAACATCATAACCAAAATAATCATTAACTAAAATTAAAGAATCTAAAAAGGTTAAAGGAAAGAACTACTTATTTATGGCTATAGAGCATCCTAGCTATCTCCTAATTTGAAGGTCTTAATCTGTTATTTAATCTGATCAGCGCTTTAACTAACTAGTGAACAAGAATTTAATATCTCAATTACTCTTTTAATTTCTTATCTAATCAATTTAGGAGTCTGCTTTTAGGATTTCATTAACTCTTAGCCCAGTTGTTAATTATTTTGTTAATCCACTAACCCATTTAATTAATCAGATTAATTATGTTAACATAATTAATCCAATTAATCATTTAATCAAATCAATTTTTTTAGTCGGCACTATATATTCAGGCCTTTGGCCCGACTAATCCTGGGAGTGGACGACCCGACCTCATGGAAAATCTCCATCGACCATCTGGGTAAATCAGAAAGTGCTCGCAGCAGACAATCTAACGGTCCAACATCCACAGATTATCACTCCATTTGAGAAAAAATTCTCGCAAATGTACCGAAGTTGGGGATCGACCCTTGGTACTTGAGTTTACACAACTGGTGCCCTGTCGCTGCACCTTAGCCCCGAGGGCTTAATCAAACCAAACTTAATCTAATTAATCACGTAATTAACCTCAATTTAACTTAATCAAAGGAATTAATCAAATTACCATATATTGATTAATTAAATTTATAATTAATCGCATTATCAATAAATTTCAATTCTAATAAATTATTTAATATTACTAACTAAACTAGTTAATTGACTTTTAATTAATTATCTATTACAACCTAATTCAATTAATCAACCCAAAACTTTAACCAAGAAAATTATCTATAGTATTAATCACGTTCTATATATAAGATTAATCCTAAATCAGCATCTATATTAATTAATCAAAAGCATCAAAATAGTGAATTAACCCATGTATACCGTTGGATTTCCGACATTCACGATGACGATGGATCGCTGGACTCCGCTCATGGTCGAGTTGAAGACGACAATGAGATCCAAGTGACTTCGATGAGATAATGATAGAGGCGGCATTAGCGTTGTTAGTGTGTGACAGCAACGTTGAGACGAAGGGCGGCAACACGGTGGAGGCTAGCGATGATCAGAGATGCGATTGGCAACGCCAAAGCTGGCAGTGATAGTTACGGACGACTGGCGTGCGGTGCATGTGTGTGTGCAATGGTAAAGGCAATGGTGGTGTGGGATCGATGACGCAAGAAAGAGAAACATGGAGGAGAAAAAAAACAGGATTTAATCACTGATTCCAACTTAGGCTTTAACTAAAATCCTAATTTATTATTCAATTTATACAACCTTAGACTTAATTGAATTAATCAATATTTTGGATAAAATAATTAGACTTAACCAAATATATATATATATATATATATATATATATATCACTTCTAATATCCACTGTCCAATCTCCTAGGATTAGGTTATAGTGCTCACCCGATCGAATGGTGGATAATAGAAGTGCTTACGAATGAGTTGTGTAGATGATCATTCCTCTATATTTATATATAGATATTACACACAAAGTTGGCAAAGCCATGCAGATTCTCTTCAAGTCATCGACCATTTACAAGCGCACGATCCAACTTGTTACAGATAAAACCATTAGTTCATGTGTAGCGGCATCCAATGCAAGACAAGTCCTCCAGTCCTGTAACATGAACTGCTTGTTGGAAATCTATGATAGAAGCCCCCGCATTTGTCATCCATGGATAAAAGGGAATTGAAGTCCCCTAAAACAACCCATGGCCGCCTCATATCAATAGCAATACAGTGCAATCCTTCCCATAGTGGCTTCTTGGTAAGCATCATAAGTTTCCCATAAACAAAGGTTAATGCAATAAATGTTCTTGTGACCCGACATCTCACCATGCAGTGCACAAACTGTTCATCCCATTCTTTCACCTCTAGCTCCACATGTCTTTCATCCCATATAAGTAGTATCCGATTTTGACCCACAAGTCCTTCCAGCTACTCTGTCCGGTAGTGGCCAAAGTGATGAGCACACATCTGCTGGTACCTCACCTCCGTAAGTTTTGTCTCCATGACACTCAACTTCTTCGCCCGAAAGAGGGTTTCCACCCCCTTTTGTTTAAGACCCTTGTTAAGGCCTCGTATGTTCCATGAGGCTAACTTCATTTCATCCATGATGGCTTATGTTGTCCCAGATCATCCATCTTCTCCTTTCCTCTAGCCAACCAAACTCCCCATTTATTATGGATGTCCTACTACCCCATCTTGAGTCTACCCCGAGTTCGCCTTGGATTATAGAGGGGCCCTCCCCTTGCCTTCCAGCCTGCTATTGATATGTCTATTGAGTCCACACCATGTTTAGATGCTTTGTTCCCTTTCTCCTATGTTGTATCTTCCAAACAACCCCCTCCCCATTCCCTTTAGTAAGGTTGTCTTCCTGTGCAAGTTGGGTTGTCTCCTTTCCGACCCCAAGTCCTCCTGTATCACCATTCACAACTTGCTCCACACTACATGCTTCCTTTGCTACATGTTGTCCTGGTCGAGCACCTAGATTTGTCTCCTAGCCCTCCACTATAGTCCCTATTAGCAACGTTCCCTGCTCCCTCGACTGTCCCCCTTCCTCCTCCATGTGCACCGGCTTGCTTTTAGTTCACTGCGCTTTTGCCCTCTCCGTCCCATAGTCCGATTGGTAGTGACCCATTTGACGACATCCTAGAAAAAATTTGAAGCAAGATTCATAGAAGAGAGCCATGTCCAACTCCTTACTGTTGGGGATCGAACGTTGCGCTAAAGGGAGGTGAATAGCATTTTCACTTCGTCCAATTGCGATCACGTACTTGTCTACAGAACTTGTTAATGCACAACGGAATATACAAGAATAAACAACAAGCACACACAATACACAAGAGTCATTTAACGTGGTTCGGAACTAGAGTTCCTACTCCACAGGTCGAGCTCTAGTCGAGCTATAGTGATGCACAATACCACTAACAAACTTCTCATTCTCGGTATAATATCGGAGGCAGAGAAACCTCTTACAAATAAATTACAACAGTAATACAATGAGCAAGTACAAGAATACAAATGAAATACAAAGAAAACTTTACAAGAGTTCTTTTGATTGCTTGCTTGTTAATTGCTTTAGATTGCTCTTGAAGGTCTGGAATGCAACATCACTTCCCCCTTCAAAATCGCCCCAAAAACCTTTGTGGAAAACCTCTCCATTAAGCTCCTTTTATGTCCTCTATTGGGCTGATTTTCCACCTAGCAGTTGACTTTCAAAAGGCCTCAGTCGACTGTCCACAGTGTCATTGTCTCACAATGGACTTAATCCACGTTGGATTACTCCAACGGATATCCTAGGAATTGACTACTAATCCAATAGTCGATTGGTCAGTCGACTATGAAACATTCTATACTCATGTCCATAAATTTCGGTTGACTGCCATCCATGGCAGTCGACTGCTCAAGGCCAGTCGACTGCCCATACATGGCAGTCGACTACCAATGGCATACAACAACAGTCAAGCCTCCAATCGACTAGTCATAATCTCAGTTGACTGCTCTGAGTCAACTAGGCTTCTACGTGTCAAACACTCGTCCAGTCGGCTAGTCAATAATCTCAGTCGACTGGTAAATCTCAAACATAAGGTTTAACTCAAGTATGATCCTCTCATACTTGATTAACCACTCTTAGCCTAGACCTAAGCCTTCTAGCCACCTCCATCAGCCTCACACTTCTTGGATCCCTTGAGTCAATGTCTCTTCATCCTTTGCGCTAGCTTTTAGGTGCTTCCATCGACTATGTCATGCTAATCGAGTCCTTTGCCAAGGTTCATTTGAACTTATGCCGCTAAGACCTATGCTTGGACTTTACGCCGCCAAAATTTCATCCTTAGACTTCCACATTACCAAGATCCATTTGGACTTACGTCGCTAAGACTCATGCTTGGACTTTAAGCCGCCAAACCTACCCTTGGACTTTCCCTTTGTCAAGTACTCATGACTTGGACTTTCAATTGCCAAGTATCCATGACTTAGACTTTCTAATTGCCAAGACTATGCTTTGACTTTCCTTGACAACTCCATATTGAACTTTCTAATTGTCAAAGTTCACTTGAACTTTACATTGTCAAGCCTACACACTTGGACTTATGATGCTAAGACTTTACCTTTGGACTTCCCTTGCCAAATATTCATATTTGGACCTTCCTTACCAAATATCCAAACTTGGACTTCCGAGTTTGATTGCTCTAACAATCGACCCCAAATAATCTCCCCATATGATTTTGGATATCCCAATCGTCCACTAGTCATATGGTCAACATATGATCAAACCATATTATTGAACAATGGTCAAACTCATTGTCAGTCCATTGTCAAACATCAAAATACTACTCAAGTCTCACTCAAGTTTGGTCAACATTGACTCGGGGCTTGTTGCATCAACAATCTCTCCTCTTTTGATATTTGATAATACATTTAAGTTATGCTAACAATAACCCAACTTAATTCTTCCAATGTCAAAGCACAGTGAAGGTTTACCTAACTTAAATCTCACTTTTCCCCCTTTGGCATACATCAAAAATCCTACTAAGATTTTCAATGCCTCATTTCTCAAAGAAATCCTACATTCTCTCCCTTGGTCCAAACTATTTAAGATGTCTTCACTCTTCATAATGATAAGTCTCATATCACTAAATGAGAGGTAATCTTCACTTCTCAAATTCTCTCCCTTTGGTGAGCACAATGAGGGTTTCAAACCCTTCATTTCTCCCCCTTTGAGGAATACTCATCTATCATCCTTTGATGGATAACCTCTCCCTAAAGGCTTACTCCCCCTTAATCATTGCACCAACAATGTCCTTAGAGAGTTTCTAAGCCAATAGGAAACTTAAATAATTGAAAATAAGGATAAAAGTTCAAACTTGAACTTTCACAACCCTTAAAAATCGATACTCCACTCTCTCCTAATCATTTTCAATGATATTTCACCATTTCCATGCTTTTCAAAGTATATCCTAGGATTATGAGATGTTAGGTACTATAAAATAGTTGATACATGACTAAAAAAATCTTGTTCAATCAAAATCAGCATCAACAGTCGGCTAGGTCAGCAACCAGTTAACTGCCTCACCATCAGTCGACTGCTCAAAGCAGCAAATACATATATATATTATACATAAGTAATGAGTTTTGAAAATACATAAGTAATTATACATAACTTGAAAATTTCTGAAAATTCATATGTATATTATTTACTTTAATTACAATGGATGAAAAATAATTTTAAATTAAAATACCCATTAAATTTCAAGACTGATATAAAGTTCAAAACCATTAAAAACTTCAATATTTTTGCCTAGCTTTGTGCCAACTTGTTCAATGGTGATTGTTATCAAAAGATAAACTTCACCAATATTTTTTAAAATCTTATTTTGAACTATGGTCTATGGGCTAAATGTACATGATTTGTACATTAGCTTTCCTCATGATTCCTAAATGTCATATTATGAGTTTGAGCCATCTAAATGTAAGAACTATGCACCTTGAACTTAACTCATTTTCTTAACATCTCACATGTGTCTAGGGTGTATCAATAATACACACATATGTTAATTTAATGATTTTGTGAGATGTGGATTTAGGTTCTTCCCTAATCTAGGGTCTTATGCATTTGTCTAGACAACTCTATTTGATTCTCTTATCATAGGATTTCAAATCATGTCATTGTCCTTAATTCCATTTTATTAATCTTAATGCATGAAATATGATAATGACATATAAGGATTGTATAATTTAAAGCATAGCTAATGATGCATGATGTCATGTCATTATAAAATGTTAACCTAAGCATAAACATGACATATATTATCCTAATAGCTAATGATGCATGATGTCATGTCATTATAAAATGTTAACCTAAGCATAAACATGACATATATTATCCTAAGCATTATCATAGTATTTTATATAATTAAATGAAGCATGATGTCATGACATGATAAGGCAAACAAAACATGACAAATATATAAAATACCAGGGCATAGAATATTTAAGTGTTAAATCAAAGTGTCATTTATTAGGATTAAACCATTTTTGCCATGATACCAATTTTACCTCAAGTGTGCCAAAATTCAAAATGACACACCACTGACTCTAACCTAGTTTGTGTCAATTTTGATTGATTTTTCAAACTTCTTAAATTTCTATTGACGCATCCTAAAATCCTTTAAGATTAAATTATCAATCTTTTTTCCAAGGTATCGCATAACCTTGTAAATGACCTAAGGTGTCAACTTTGCTATGATTAGATTAACTACCATACCAATTTAAGTTGACACATCCTAACCCATTTTGTGTGATGGAATTAGGCTCCTAGGAACCCAAAATCTATTTGAGCTCATTGGGTTCATAAGGTACTCATTATGGATAACCTCCCTTAGTACCTTCCTAATAACCCTCATAGGCTTTGAAGCCTTGGTCATTTGGGTCTTATCTAGGTTAACCTTAGGGGTAACTCCCTTTGTAACTTTGTCAGTGACTTTCCTAGATTTCTTTGAAACCTTAGACACTAGACATTTATCATGGTCAACTCTAAAGATGACCTCTCTTGTGACCTTGATTTTCCTAGACTTAGAAAGAGTTTCATAGTCAAATGGAACGCTATAGTAGGTTGTCATGACTACCTTGAACCTAGATTTGTGACCCAAACCTTTCCTATCCTTGGATAGTTCTTGCCTCATAACACCTAAGGTTTGCCCATTAGACTTTTTACTTGAATTTGTCATCTTTGCAAGGACCTTTTCTAATTTTTCAAGTCTTAACCTCAAAGCTTGATTTTCTACCACTAATGCCTCCAATTTTGAATTTCCATTTGTTCTTTGGACATTGTTCTTCCTTTTAGGCATATGTCGACTCTTATTAGGGTTAATGCCTAAAATGTTCTCTATCTTCCTAATAGTTTTCTTAGGTAAAATAGTTCTAGAATTGTCCTTAAGTAAATTATCATGTTTAGCACCTAGACAAAAAATATTTATTATTATTTCTAGCATACTTGTTATCATGAACAATTGCAAGTGAATTAAAATTGTTCCTAGCATACTTTCTATCATTATGTAAGGTAGAAGTGTTATTAAATGTTACCTTAGAGTTTGCCTTAGCTCCCCCTACATATGAAGCTCCTCCTTTGCCCTTGGTTAAACGGCTCCCTCTAGGACATGAACTTCTATAGTGACCCCTTTGTTGACACTTGAAGTACACTATGTACTCCTTGCTTTCCTAGTTAGGCCTCCGACTTCCTTGGTCTTCTCCTTAGCCGTTGGTGATGGTTGAGTCTTCTTGACTCTTTTTGGACACTTACTCTGGTAATGCTCTACTTCCCTACACTCAAAGCACATTATATGTTTTTATTTTTAATGCATGCATTTAAGTTACCTAGCTCGGTAGAGAAGGTTTGGTCTAGTTCTTCATGGCTCCCGGAAGTAGATGGTTCATTTTGATTTTGCTTCGATGTCAATGGTGTCTTCTCCCCTTCAATCATAGAGATGGAGATTTCTTCAACCTCGTCTTCCTCATATGTTGAACTTCTTTCAACTCCAAATCTTCACACTCTTGTGAGGATGAGCATTCCTCTTCTTCCTTGTCTTGGACTGTTGTGGGCTCTTTATAGAGCTTAGCTAACTTGCTCCATAGATCCTTAGCGTCCTCGAATTTTTCTATCTTACACACTAATTCTTGAGGAATTATATTAATTAGAATTTTTGTTATCTTCTCATTTATCTCGAAGTCTTGGATTTGCTCTTCGGTTCATTTCTTCTTCTTGAGGGGTCTTCCTTTTTTGTCTATGGGAACTTCAAATCCCTTCATCAAGATCATTCACTCTTCGAAGTTCATCATGAAGAAGTTTTTCATCCTCGTTTCCCATTGATCGAAATCGTCTTGTCTATAGAATGCATATGAGATTGGAGTGTTGATGTCTCATTTCAATCCATCGTTGGGCAACTCCATCCTCTAGTACTTATGCTCTCTTGGTAGTTAGTCCTTGAAGAGCGTCCTCACTCTGATACCACTTGTTGAGGATTAGACATCGTGCTAGAGGGGGGTGAATAGTATTTTCACTTCGTTTGATCATGATCACGTGCTCGTCTTCAAAACTTGTTAATGCGCAGCGGAATATACAAGAATAAATATACACAACAAGAATAAACAACAAACATACACAATACACAAGAGAGATTTAACGTGGTTTGAAACTAGGGTTTCCACTCCACAAGTCTAACTCTAGTGATGCACACCACCATTAACAAACGTCTCCTTCTCGGTATGACACCAAAGGTAGAGAAACCTCTTACAAATGAATTACAACAGTAATACAACGAGCAAGTACAAGAATACAAATGAAATGCAAAGAAAACTTTACAAGAGTACTTTTGATTGTTTGCTTGTTGATTGCTTTGGATTGCTCTTGAATATCTAGAATACAACAACACTTCCCCTTCAAAATAGCTCCAAAAATCGTTGTGGAAAACCTCCCCATCAAGCTCCTTTTAAGTTCTTCGTTGGGCTGCTTTTTGACCTAGCAGCCGACTGCCCACAATGTTGTTTTCTTACAACAGACTTAATCCACATTGGATTACTCCAACGGATACCCTAGTAGTTGATTGCCCTTATTAGCAGTCAACCACTAACTCAATAGTCGACTGACCAATCGACTACGAGACATTCTGTGCTTATATCCATAAATTCCAATTGACTACTCAAGGCCAGTCAACTGCCTATACGTAGCAGGTGATTGCCAGTGGCACACAACAATAGTTGAGCCTCTAGTTGACTACTAACAGTCGACTAGTCATAATCTCAGTCGATTGCTCCGAGTCAACTAGACTTCTAAGTATCAAATACTCATCCAGTCAACTGGTAAACCTCAAACATGAGGTTTAATTCAAGTATGATTATCTCATACTTGATTTGTTGGGACTATGATGACCGCTAGAGGGGGGTGAATAGCGATTCGTTGATGATGGAATTCGTTCGTGTTCATCTCTACAAAGCTTGTTATGCGCAGCGGAATATATATAATAGCAATAACAAAAATAAAGACAAACACAAATACACAAGGATATAACGTGGTTCGGAACCTCAAGGTTCCTACTCCACGGATTGAGCTCAAATAAGCTCTAGCGATGCAACTAACACCACTAATCACAAATACTCCTTCTCGACAACAAGTCGAAGGCGGAGAAACCTCTTATAACGATTACAACAATAATACAAAGTAAAACAAGCAATTACAAATGAAATATAACAAAAGAATGTAAAGAATACTTTACAAAAGATCTTTTGGAAGCTTGCTTGTTTAGTTGCTTGAGATACACTTGGAGACCCTGAATTGCACCAGCAAATCGCCCCAAATCGCCCTAAGAAACTATTGTCAAATCCTTCTCCACGAGCTGCTTTTATAACCTGCATTTGGGTTGGATTTCGCCTATCAGTTGACTGATCGAGACCATCAATCGACTGATCCTGTAGCCATTGTCTCACAATGGCCCGAGCCACGTCGGATAAGTTCCAATGGATAGACCATCAGTTAATTGATTATGCCTATCAATCGACTGATCGAGCCATCACTCGACTGTCAAACCCTAACAGTCGACTCGAAAACTTTTCGTCTCTGAAAACTCGACCATCAGTCGACTGATTACCATATCAGTCGACTGCTCAGGCCATCAGCAATCGACTACTAGGTCATTTCCTTGTAACCGAGCACCAGTCGACTCACATCAGTCGACTAGCCATAATATCAGTCAACTGATAACCTCATCCATGAGGTTTTAACATCAAGTATGATACCCTCATACTTGCTAGGCCACTCTTAGTCTAGACCTAAGCCTTCTAGCCATCTCCGTCAGCCTCACACCTATCGGATCCCTCCAAATCATCCATGACTTGTTCATTCATACGCTAGCCTTCAGGTGGTTCCATCAACTATTGTCATGCTAATGTGGTCTACACCATCAAGACACATTGGACTTATGTTGTCAAGACTACAGCTTGGACTTTACGCTGCCAACCATTGGACTTATGTTGCCAAGACTCCCGCTTGGACTTTACGCCGCCAATATCACCCCTTGGACTTTCCAAATGCAAATACCCATGACTTGGGCTTTCACCGTCGAGACTATACCCTTGGACTTATGTGGCTAAGACTACACCCTTAGACTTTCCTTGCCAACCCATGTTGGACTTTCCAATTGCCAAGACTCAAGCTTGGACTTTCCAATTGCGAATACTCAAGCTTGGACTTTCTCTTGCCAACCCATGTTGAACTTTCCATCATATGGTCAACCTCATGTCAACCATATACTCAAACAATGGTCAAACCATCGTCAAACATTAAAATACCCCTCGAGTCAAACTCGAGTTTGGTCAATCATGACCTGGGTCGATTGCACCAACAATCTCCCTAAAACATTGTCAAACATCAAAACACTACTCGAGTCCAACTCGAGTCTGGTCAATCGTGACCTGGGTCGATTGCACCAACATGATTGACCACCCTTAGCCTATACCTAAGCCTTCTAGTCACCTCCATTAACCTCATGCCTCTCAGATCCCTCGAGTTCGCAACTCTTCATCCTTCGCACTAGCCTTTAGGTACTTTCATCGACTATGTCATACAAACCGGGTCTTTTGCAAAGGGTCATTTGGACTTATGCCACCAAAATCTCACCCATGGACTTCCACATTGCTAAGATCCATTTGAACTTACGCCGCCAAGATCCATGCTTGGACTTTACGTCGCCAAACCTACCCTTGGACTTTCCCTTTGCCAAGTACCCATGATTTGAACTTTCAATTGTCAAGTACCCATGACTTGGAATTTCTAATTGCCAAGACTATGCTTGAACTTTCCTTGCCAACTCCATATTGGACTTTTCAATTGTCAAAGTTCACTTGGACATTACGTTGTCAAGACTACACATTTAGACTTATGCTGCCGAGACTTTACCTTTGGACTTCACTTGTCAAATATACATATTTGGACTTTCCTTGCCAAGTATCCAAACTTGGACTTCCAAGGTTGATTGCTCCAACAATCTCCCCCAAATAATCTTCTCAATATGATTTTGGATATCCCAATCATCCACTAATCCTATGATCAATATATGATCAAATCATATTGTTGAACAATGGTCAAACTCATTGTTAACCCATTGTCAAACAACAAAACACTACTCGAGTCCCACTCGAGTTTGGTTAACATTGACCTGAGGCTTGTTGCACCAATACTTCCCTCCATTTCAACCATCCTGCTTGTATTCTATGTAAGTTTTAGAGGTACTTTACGATCACATAAAACACCCGATGTTTTTCTCCATTTCAACCATCCTACTTGTATTCTATGTAAGACATCTCTCTCAATCCCTCCATCACCTTGCAAAAATGATCCTAAATATTTAAAACTCTCAGTTTCGGACAACTTATCATCTCATATCTTAACACTTATCTTATTACGTCTAATATTATTAAACTTAAATTTCATATATTCTGTCTTTACTCTACTAAGTCTAAAATCTTTCACTTCTAATATTTTCCACCAAGATTCTAAGGTCAATCCAATACTGTGCTAAACTTAAATCCCTCAATGGCACTATGTCAAAAATTAAGAGGGTTGAATTTTTGACAATAATCACTCCAAACTAAAAGGGTTTAGGGTCAATAAAGTTTGAACCTAGGGAGACCTAAAAGAGTGGAAGGTAATAGACCAAGTTTGGACTAAATTTGAATATTCTTTGTCCATCAACGAATTTTGATCAAGATTTATTTATAGCTGATATGATTATAGAATCATGAAACTTTTGTATGAACCGACTTAAGAGAGCACCCAGATCCTATTGGTGTCATTCTAGAATAAATTAGAGGTGTTTAAATTCTACAATGACACTGTGCCAAAAGTCAAGAAAGATGTGTTTTTTTTTCTTTCTTAAACATTCACTCCAGATCGAAAGAGGTCACAAGTAATAAATTTGTGAATTCGATGAAGATAAATATATTGTTTAGAAGGTTTTTCAATAAGGAATCGTAGCATGTTCACAACTCAAGACAATGCCAAAAAGATACTTGAAGTGATTCTGTCATGTTTAGGTTGATTAATGAGTTTTATCCGAAATACATCAATAGATTATTACAAATTAAAATTAGTAAAAGTTGACATGGGAAGATACTGTTACGCCCTTTGAATGTATCCATGATGATTAGGAATGAATTCTAGGCATCCTTGGACAATAATAACAACTTTTGTTTTATAGAAAATCCTAAATTTGTATCAGTCCTCTAGAGTATATTAATCCTACGATCATTGGCTACCTTTAAATAAAGCAAAGCCCTAAAACAAACATTCTTGCATCGAAGTAATGAAATCCATATGTGAAAGTGTCTAAGAAAATAAAAGGTGAATAAATATCAACTGCTGCGTCGATCTGAGGCAAAGATGATCTGTCAAGGGCTTAGAAGTGGCCGACACTGTTTGAGCGTAAGAATTTTTAGCCTTTTAGGGTCACCGGTGCTCCTTTTTTAGGTTAATTAATATGCTATCGAAACAGTTTGGACGACGAGTGTTGCGTACAAAATGAATTTAGGCACAGCCGGCAACAGCGAAGGTGGCAACAGTTTGGTGGCCCAGATATTACTTTAGCATGGATGTTTTGGATATGAAGCATGAGTGAAGAAGTATTTTAGAAAAAATATAACATTTTCTAAATATAAATGCATGGTTCAATAAATTATAGAAATAAAAAAAAAAATAGGGAAACCAAGAATCACATAATGAAAAATTAGGGAGAGACCATTTTATCGTTAAAGACGACATCATGGGAATATTTGCCTGCACATCATGGAAACCAAGGCAAGGAGGGTAGTTTATAATGTGGGTACAGTAGGCCATGCCACTAATAAGTTGCAACACCCAATTAAACCAAAACATGTAAAGGATAGATGACACCGGAGTTAGCCAACCACGCAACGAGTCCCTGCTCCAAAGCATGCGAAATCAAATTCATTCGACCAACTAACCACGTGCTATCTTTCTCCTAACCACAAGCAACCAACTAATTTACTCTTCCAGACTCCAATTCAGGCAAATATCGACTTCCATAACACAAAAAGACCTACCTAAATCTCTCACTCGACCACTCTTCACTTCCTCTTAATCAAACATTGTTTGAGGCTGTCACCTATATATGTTGTAACCTAACCACAAAAATTGACATAACAAACTTCAGGAAATTAAGGTCTTACACGCAGAAACAACAATTATAATTAAACAATAAAAGATTGGATCATTGCGATGAAGCCTATTGAGTTGGAGCATTTTTGCATAGTTTCTTTAACATTTCTTTGCATCCTATTAGATACCCTTGTAACATTATGGACAACCGTGGATGTTCTATCAATTCTTTTATAGCAGTATTACAGGAATATGATGTTGCTTTTTTATTACATATTTCGAGATCTACTTCTTTCACATTTGGTTAGAAATTTTTCAAAGAAAATAAATGCTTCGATAATCGTTGTCGAAGCACTCTCAATTTTGAGAAGCGCCTTTTCATCCCCAAGTCAGAGCATTGCAGCTGCATAAATTTATTAGAGTCCAACAATATCAATTTCATGAGGCAAGAAATCTTCACTTGTTCTGTAGTATTTGTCAGGTGAGTATAATCCCAAGTTTGTCACTTGGCTTGTATATAAGCATGCAAACCTCTCTACCTGCAGAACGACACATGAACATTGACTTTTTGAGAAATCAAGTACCAGAATGTTTGGGTTAAAAAAAAGGGGGATAGTCCCAGAAGTTACTAGTTTGCAGGAAGATACCTGATGTGAAAAGCGTGAATTTTGGTAACCAGTTTTCATAAGTTGCCCCCATACTTTATGAAACTGCATCGTAGAACAGAACACAAACATGACAAAGAAATCAAGGCCCTATTTACAGAGATGAAAAATATATATTTTTCTCTCATATCCTTCTGTTTTTCATATTTTTCTGTATGTTCCACTTGTATTAAGCTATGAAAATACACTCATCGTTGAGGGAGCATTCATTAAAGCTCAAACATGCTGAACATGGATTGTTTCTGGTTTCTAGAATAAAGGAATATAAAACGCACAACATAGCTACTAAAATCAAATGCAATTTGTTTTCTAGAAGATAAAATTTAATTGTTTTTGTTCAAGGTAGCATTTGCAATCTAAATCTCTACAGTTGCACAGGAATTGGCTATTTACCTTTTGATGAAATTCCCGCTGGGCATCTTGATGAAGATGACGAACTTTCTCCCTTTGTATCTAGCAAATAAACAAAAAAGAACCAAAGGTAACACACCAGCTTATCATGAAAAGCTCATGATTATTGTATTATGCAACATGCACAATTTTCCTCAAGTCAGAGATCATTGAAGGTGGTAACTCTACATGAAAAGTACAAATTATAAAATATTGAATAAGCATATAAGATGAGAAAGAGAGGAAGACTGGAGCAAGGCCTCAGAGAAAAATCATGAAGTGTTCTTGCAGAAAAAGGATCAGTTGTATTGTCCAAGGTTTAAAATTCGAGTTGTGCCAAAGTTTTGATTCATGATTGGAATGATACGGTTTGATTGTTGTTGTTATTGTTGTATCTTTCCTAATAATTCATATCTTTCATCTTCAACTTTTTTTTCTCTCTGTTTACCTGGTAGACACATGAATTAACCATTGATAGATAGAAGAAAAAAATTATATTTTATTATCTTTTTTTTTTTTTATCCCATTGATGGATAGAGGAAAAAAATTATATGAGCGAATGGAGAAAAAAATAATTATGGTTGGAGGAAAAAATTCAGAAGAAAAGCAAAAAAAAAATTAAAAAAATGCAGACATACAGGAAAAAAGAAAAATTTAAAAATAAAAAAGAAAGGAAAAAAAAAGAAAGATTAAAAAACCCCAGCAGCACTTGTCGCGGCTCGCCGTGAGGCCAGAGTGGCTTCGAGCTTGGTGCCATGTCAGTCGATAGAAGGAAAAATAAATTTTGCTCGTGTCGACCGGCATAGATCGACATCTTGTACCATGGTATTGTCAAGTTAGATACTAGGAGGAAAAATCAAGATGAGATATCAATAGTCTATTTTGGATCTATATAAAACAATGGTAATGGTAACACACTTCGATGAAAAGAGATGGGCGATTGAGAAAAATTGAAAAGTGATGAAAAATATTCACAAGGACAATGAAAAATAATTTTCAAGGGTTCTCACTAATAGTCTAATCAACTTGTTAAATAAATGCACATATCATGTATTTCCAGATTTAAAAGAGAGAAAGTCTCAAAATTCAGATGCCAACTTATTCATAATGCTTTGCTTTAACAAGATTTCTAGTGCATTTTGTGTTTTATTTCCTTCTATTTAATAATAAAATTTGAAACCAAGGACCTTACTAATTGTATCCAGCACAAGCACAGAAAAATATTTGGAGTTTGAGACCAAATGTCAAATTCAATGAATTCTATAATGTATTTCCAGTTAAAACTTTGCATTTACTACTCACCTCCAGTTTATCAAGTTCAGTTGACAAACATTGTTCCTCATTGGCATCAAGAATATCAAACCTGCGCCAGAAAAATGACTTTGATGCACTTGAGATAATCAACAAACAGTCAAGAATAGAGGATAAAATTGAAGGAATTTTGTACTTGAGAGACCACTTGAAATGATGAATTTTGTCCTCTATAAGGTCAGTCTCCATCCTCAACTGTCGCAGCATCTGGACATAAAATTACAAATTAACGAACTTGGGTATGCTACTGAGTGGAGAGCAGGAGTTGAAAGAACAAAAGAGTTCAAAGCTCCCGCTAATGCTAGAACAGTGGACAGTTCTCATCTAGAAGAATTCTCAGTATATCAACGATGCGAAAACCCAACATTAAGGTATCTATCAGCTTAAACATCACGAAATTGGTACAAGAATAACTAAACAAAGGTATACAATTTGTCCATAGATAATAATTAGTATGCATAAAAGGAAATTTTCATGGCACGAAATACTTGTGAAGTTGTGCTCTTGCACCAGAGCTAAAATAGCTCTACTACCGTAATCTAGAAATTTGCTACTTCATTTTACCATAAGTTCTAGACCTCATTAGCTTCTGCTTTGTTAGTCTCTAACAGGGTTCTATCTACAATGAAACAAATTGAACTTCGAAATTTCATCAGAAGACACCAGCAAAATCAAAAGCAATTTTCTTCCAATTGTTTCTAAAGCTTTTGTCTGGATATACTTAAGGTCAGGAAGATCATCATGTAGGTTCATTTACTATACATTACATTCTTAAACTTTCAAAAGTTGGATAAGAAACAAAAGGCCAATGCCATGTAAATCAAACATTATGTAATTTATTAAAGGACAGCCCGATCTCCCACCAATGCAGAATTTCGATGAAGGATATATTGTACGCAACCTTATCTGCTTTGCAAGACTGTTTCCGTGACTCAAATTCATGACCATTAGATCAAACGGCGATAATTTTACCGATGGACTAAGGCTCCTCTTCATATTACATAATTTATCAAATGTTGAAAATTTAAAAACCACTGCTACACCCAACACCAACAAAGCACTGCTAAGACCTTGTGCACAAAGCATCAGGACCCTGAGAAAACAAAAACCTTTCAAAAGATTCTGCGGAAAAAGAATTTAATCGAGTTTATCAAACTGTACAAGTAGCATGCACTTGTCAAAAAATGCAGGTAGCCAAACCATCCATGATAGGTCGTCCATCAGTGATACGCATGAACTACTTGGTACAAAATATTAGGCCCTCCCTTAAAAAGTCAGAAGCTAATTTTAGTGGGTTCTTTGCCTCAACAACCCCAGCAGGGAACTGACCAAAGCTCTCCACACGATTAGTTGAGACACAGATACACCTACAATCTTGGTGAATCAAGGAACACGGAGTATTGTCCATTTAATTAATATTTCATTTTAGACCAAGGTTGTCAAATCAAGCTTTGAATCATAAATCATTTTAGCAAATTTTTGAATCATGAATCATACCAAAACATAAACCATATAGTTTTCTTAAAATAAATAAATAAGTAATAAAACCTTCTTAAAACCCTTCCTGACTCAACATTTGTTCGACAACTTCCGTAAATTGAGATCCAAGATAATAATAAATATAACTTTATTATTAAGATCATCATAGTGAAAGAATTTGCAACAATGATATAAGTGCAGATAATTTTTATGTTTTCTAATTTTAATCCTTCAATCTACAAATTTACATCATAACAAAACAGAAGTCCAAACGAACATTTAAAACAAAATATACCTTCTATGGAAAGTCGCAAAAAGTGTGACCTCTATTCAGTCATTATGACTCAATGATCTCATTTAAAGCAAAGTTGCTAACATCTGAAAAGGGAGGAGAAAGCTAGTCGTATTGAACAATGAGACAGAGAAGGATCAACAACAATGCACTAGGTCAACCAAAGTCAATGGTGGCGGTTGCGAGATTGAGAGAGCTGGCTAAGATTCGGAAAAAAAAAAAAATCTTTTCTACAAAAAAAAAAGAAACAAAAACATTACAACAAGCATCCTACTTGTATAGTTGATGCTAAACCATCTAAAAAAATGTTAGTCAAGCATAATCAATTTAATTCCAAAAAAATTCAAATTTAGTTCCTAATATAATGTTAAAGCCTATAACTGGGAATCAATTTGATAACATTCAATTTTAAAATAATTTCACAAAAAAAAAAGTTATTTTAAACTTTCTAAAATTCTACAACAATTATAGAAAATAATTTCTAAAACTATTTATATTCGAACTAATACCTACAACTCTTATGAAATTAGTCATAATAATAAATTTCAATTAGGTTCTCTCAATTTTAATTGCACAAATCAACACTTAATGTTGTCATTAGGCCCTCCAATTCAATTCAATAATTACTATAAATTGATTCCAATTAAAGCATCTAATAATCAATTAGAATAATTAACTCAATTATCAAATTGATCTCTCTCAAATGTTACATGCATCTCGTGCTAAGAATTTGAGTCCTATATGAGACTCTATGGACTCCTTAAAATATTAATAGTATACGTAAATAATTAAACTTTTTAAGTAAGCATTGTATAAGTCCTGATTGAACTTCGTAATTGTATTAAAATCTTTTCACAATAAAATTTTTTGTGCAATATGATCCTCATATCAACTTATATTACGATACGTTCCTAAGACCAAGGTTTAAAATCTCGATCAGTATCGAGATTTTGATGTGCGATCGGAACGATACGGATTCAGTACCATATCGTCCGTGCCGATACTATTTCGGTTTTTTTTCTTTTTTTTTAAACATTAATATTCAATTATTTGATTTTTTTTAATTTTAATTAATTTTTAAAAAAGAATTTAAGATTTAATTTTAAATAAATTATAAATTCGAATTCAGAATTTTAATTAAAATATGTTTTATTTTTTGAAATAAAAATATAAATTTATATAATTATATAAATTAATTAATAATTTATTTAATTAGATTTTACAGTTTAATTAATTTATATTATATATATAAATTTTTAATTAATATATTTTTTAATTATAATTTATATATTTATTAAATTTAGAAAAATTCTCACCACGGCTCAATCGGGCTCGTGATCCGCGATCACTATCTGCGCTCCGCGATCGCGCTCGTGATCCGCGATCTGCGATCGCGCTCGCGATCCGCGATCTGTGATCGCGCTCACGATCCGCGATCCGTGATGGCATTCCCAATCAAGTTGCGCGATTGGGAACGTGATCCGCGATCGCGATCGCATTCCCGATCAAGTTGCGCGATCGGGAACCCGATCGCGTTCGCGATCCCGCAGTGCGATCGCGTGCGCAATCGCTGTTGCTGCGAATTGCGCCTTCGCCGTTGTCGTGTCGCCGTCTCGCATGCGTGTCGGTGTCAGTTCCATGTCGGAACGAAAAATTTTGTCCGTTTCACGCGGAACGGGTCGGCATTTAATACTATGCCTAAGACCTATATTAATATTTTTCCAATATGACACTCTAGGAGTTAATTAACACAGCTATGATTCACTCAAGGGTAAGCCAATTTAAGAATCATTCTCAAATGACTTCACTATACATAGAATTTTAGACTGATCATCAATTGAATGGGATATAAATATATACTCTTCTTTTACATGAGCAATAATATCATATTGATTATTCATCCATTTTCAAAAAACTAGCAATATAATCAATATGCAAACCTTTTGAGAATCCAACCCATGCGTATCAAACTATGGTTATCCTCATATGAAATAACCATTATAATCTCATGTCAAAGAACCAATAGCACTACATGAGAAACTTCCATGACCACTAGGCAAACTACCAAATGAATTCTCTCAGTGGGTCACATCATTTCACCAATATGCTTGTCCAGGCATCAACATGCCTGTGGTGTAGATCACTTATCATTATCACACAATGTATTTCTCTTGACGTAAAATCAATGTTCTATCTCGAGATTGCTATGATAAGGGACATTCAATAGTACTACCTTTATATTTTAGGATTGTGTCGCATCATAATTAATTTACTAGGGTTTTTTTATTCCAATTATGAAAAATAATAAGATTGGTAATAAAAGAGTAATTTTATTAAATGAAGTGCAATTACAAATAGTCCATGAATTTCATACAATCTAATTGTCTCCAGGGCACCCTCACTAGCATAGTAGCATTTACTTAGTCTCGGTTCATATAGTAGTCTAAAAAATTAAGAAGGAAATAACAAAGCATTGATTACACATGTATAGCAATCTATTGCCTATTCGACAAAAGGCACAAATTCTCTAGGGAGAGTAAAAACATTATTAATGAGGAGATGGTAAGATTGTTTAAGGTGAATTTTGTCAAAGAGATAATATATCCACCATGGATGCCAACATAGTGGTGTAGCATGAGAACACTAATGCAACTTGATATAGCATTGAGATGCTCTAATACTACTTGATGTAACATGATACAATTTAATACTTTTTGATATATTGAAAACCGACTCACAAAAAAAAAAAAAAATTAAACAAGGGATCTACATCCCTCTTATAAACCAAAAACTAACGCCAAATATCCCGAGAAAAGGTCTAATTTATCCTAACAAATATAACAATATTTTATTATTCTCTAGTTCGTCTTCAGTTATAATATATGGTTTAGAATAGAATCCCTCCCAATTTAACCATTGAACCCTTCTTTAATTCAGGCTACATAAAAAGCTTGGGCATTAATTGATGGTGGTAACTCTGTAATACTTAACATTGAGAAACCTAAATATAAGGAACAAGCAGCTAAAGTAGATTTGAACAAATGTGGATAGTAATAACTAGGAATAGAAAGAGCCACGCGGGCAGTTCATGATAGACATGAAGTTAGAATACTAATTAAAATAATAACTTGAGCAAAGGTGGTGAAAAGCATAGAGTAAGTGTTGATCGAGATAGAGAGGATAAATTTTTATAGAGAAAAGTTAAATTGAGCTGGAGAAAATTTGAATGAAGAACTGCTTCAACACTAAGCAAGCAAAAGCAAAAAAAAAATAATAATAATAATAAGGTGAGTATTATATGGTGTGAGATAAAAGGGAGAATTGCACCAGACTAGTAAAAATTAGGGAAGAGGGTTATATTTTTGTAATAATTAAGGATGCTAAAATGTATCCTAGTAATGTATCAAGTTCTAGGAGTATTCTGCATAAAACTTGATATGAAGAGGCAAATCTATAAAAATTGAACCAAAATTGAATCAAAGGACCTCAATGCCTATTTACTTTTCAAACTAGTTGTTTAATCACTTAAATTGCATATCAATAGGATAGCAATCCAACTAATTAGCCAAACTACCCAAATAAATCAATCTAATTGGGTGTTTATCTTGACCATTGAAGATGATCAATATAAAAAGAAAATTCATAAAAATCATAATAATAAAAGCCAATGTAACTTTTCCCATAGCGAATATATTCCACCATACTTGATAAAGCAACGGAGATAGTAGATATGATAATTAAGAGAAGAATTAATGTTTATGCATATAAGAGACAACATGGATAGGGGAGACAATAAAGAAATAGAGAACTAAGGTTTTAAGTTATGGTAGATAAGAAAAGTAAAATGAAAAATGGAGTAAGTATTATTATAGATTGTTTATCAAGGGATGATGTAATAGTAGTTTAGAATGGAGATGAGATTATAACTTTCAAGATAGTGGTTAAAAAAAAACTATTAGCATAATTAGCATATATGCATCTAAGTAAGATTAGATGGGATTTTGGAAAGACCTAGATGAGGTAGTCCAAAATTAACAAACGAGATTATTTTAATAGGACAAAATCTATATGGGCATGTAGGAATAAAATAGCGAGCATGGGAACATCATTTTGAATTATGAAATGAAGAAGGAAAAGCTATACTAGATTTCATGACAGCATATAAAATTATAATAACTAATCTATTTTTGAAGAAGATAGAGGAACACCTATTTACATTCAAGTGGTTATAAAAAATCACAAATTAACTATTTTATGGTAAAAAAAAAGAGAATTTGTAAAGATTGCAAACCTAGAAAAAATCTAACCGCCCAACACAAGTTAATGTTGGACTCTTGATCAACTAGTGGAAGTTAAATTATAGAATGTAAAATATCTTTAAAGAGAGAGTAGGAGCACATATATTAGGCGAAATACATTGCGACTCGACTGCGACATGGGATAAGAACATCAAATTTGAAAACAGTGATGAAGAACATACTTTGATGAGTCAAGAGGATAAACGCTACCAAATAAAAATTCTTGATGATGGAATGAAGTAAAAGAAAAAGTGACAAAAAAATGAATAATCTAGAAGTTATTATACACTTATAATAACAAATAAACCTTAAAAGTATATGTAGTCACCAAGTAAAAGGCTAAATACATAATGAGTGAATCCAAGAATGAGGTTTTCAGTAGCTTGCATTGACAACTTGATATAAATGAAAGAGAAAAGAACATCTAGAAAATAGCTAAAGCAAGAGAGAAAAAAATAAGAGATCTTACTCAAATAAAATAGATTAAATATGTATCCAATAGGGTACTAGTGAAGGATGAAAAAATAAAAGAGTAATGGAAGAGATATTTTCATCGACTTTTTAATGAATATTCAGATGACCAACTTAGGATAGAAAACTTAAGTAAGCCAAATAAGTATAGAATTTAAATTTTTATTAGAGAATACAACCTTTCGAAGTATAACAATCATTACATGGAATGTAATATGGGAAATCGTTGGACCGAATAATATTTTAATAGAGGTATAAAAGTGCCTAGAGAATGGATTGAATGACTTACAAAGTTATATTTAAAACAAAAAAGATACCTAATGGTTGTAGGATAAATACTCTAGTCCCCTTAAATAAAAAGTAAGAGGAAATGAACAAAATTGTGTGAATTATAAGGGCATTAAGTTAATGAGTCATACCATGAAACTTTAGAAAAGAGTGATCGGACAAAGATTAAGACCAAGGAACCTAAATATTAAGGAATTTGAATTTTCACTTGAAAGGTCAACAATAGAAACTATATATCTTATTAAACAACTAATTAAAAAATATCAAAAAAGAAATAAGAACTACACATGGTATTCATTGACCAAGAAAAATCTTATGACAAAATCTCAAGGAAAATTATATAAAGAATTCTAAAAAAGAAAAAGGTGTTAGGGTAGCATACATTGAAATAATTAAGAATATGTATAAAAATACAATGACAAAAGTGAAAACTCTAAATAAATGAATTGAAGCATTTTTAGTAAAGATAAGGTCATGGTTTGAAATCTTGTACCATGTCAGACGAAACGATTGAAACATATCTCATTTTGATAAATTACCAAAACTAATACTCTCAAAATCGACAATTTCTTCTTCCTTTGCTTCGTCACCTTCTTCCTTCAACCTTTAATCAATCACCGACAACATATATCGAAACGTCGATACGATACCAAACCAGTATCATTCAAGTCCAACACCAAAATTTCAATACAACTTCATATCATTAACCGTGGATAAAATTACATCAAAGATCAATTTTAAGTTCATATCTTTTTATATTGGTCATGAATGAACTCACTGGACTCATCTAAAACATATTATTATAGTGCATATTGTTTACAAATGATATTATTTTGATCAATGAGATATGTGAAGGAGTAAATTTAAATTTTAGCAGGAAGCATTGGAAGTAAAAAGTTTTAGGCTTAGGAAAGACATAATATATGGAATTTAAGTTTAGTAGAAATAAACGTAGCAAGATAATTGTCAAGAGAGAATGAGTTACCTATAACTTAGAGCTTTAACGTTGTGTTTGGGAGGAGGTGAGGGAAGGGGAAGGAAAGGTAAATAAGAGAGGAAAATTTTTAAATCTTGTTTGGGAAGGAGGTGAGGGAAGGGAGGGTCACTTTTACCTTTCCTTACAAAAAGCAAGATTTTCTTACAACCCTCTTCCATTACTTACACATCCCTCACCTCCTCCCAAACATACAATAAGTGTTTAGGATTGTTTTTGCAAAAAGATAAAGAGGTTGATAAAAATGTTTTATAGGATACAAGTAGGATAGTTGAAATGGAGGACATTAGTTGTTCTTTGTGATCGTAATATACATAATAGCTTAAATGGAAGCTTCCAAATGATAATTAAACATATTATGTTATATAGAGATAAATGTTAGATTATAAAACAAGCACACAAACAAAAGATGAAAGTGGCCGAAATGAGAATGTTAAAATGAATGTGTAGATATATGTAAGGTTTTAAAAGTCGACTCGTATCGGACGAAATGGATGAAACATTTTGTTCCGACAGGGAATCGAAATGGAACGCCGCGCGAAATTTCAGTAAAACGTGCGCGACAGATAGAAGTGGAGAGCGCGAGTGACAAAAGGACAGCTTACTTGGAAGCAACGGCGAAGGCGAGACAAAGCAGCGGCGACGACACGGCGATGAGGCAGGTATGCTCTGCTTCGATCGTGCGATCCCTTGCGCGATCACCGAGCGTGCTCGGGATCACGATCGCGATCACCGCACTAGTGATCGCGGAATCGCGATCTCCTCCGGAATTAATAAAAAATTAAATTTATATAAATAACTAATATAAAAATTATAATATAATTATAATTAAATAAATTATTAATTAAAATTTTATATATAATATAAATTAATTAAACGGTAAAATTTAATTAAATAAATTATTAATTAATGTATATCTTTATTTAAAATTATAAAAATTAAACAAATAAAAAATATTTAATTAAATCCTGAATTCAATTTATAATTTATTTAAAATTAAATCTTTAATTATTTTTAAAAATTAATTAAAATTTCAAAAAAAATGAAATAATTTTATAATTTTATAAAAAAAATTAAAATTTTTATTTGATAAATTTTAAAATTTTTACTGGATAAAACATCAGGGACGTATGTTTATCCTTATCTTGTACCAGTTTCGATTCCAGTGGCACCAGCTCGAGTTCAACTTCCAGTGGTAAATTGAAACACATTGATGGATGTGTGGAGAAATCAATATCAATATTTCATATCATGGGACAATTATTTGATTTGGGCGTAGAGAATTATGGGATTGATCTAAGCAGAATGCCACAAAAACTAATGTTTTCATCTGATTCACGACACTCTTTTTGGTATTAGTAAAATAACATGTTATGATGTATCAATTTTAATTTAAGTTATTGATGTATCAATTTTCTTGAAAGAAAAGTATATTTATTTACTTTTATCCCTTTGATATCAATTATTTCAAGAAAAAAAATTGAAATATACTTAACAATAAATATTTGAAATTAAATGAATAATGACCTTGAAAATTATTAAATAGTAATATTTAAAAAAAATAGAAAAAAATATCGAAATAGTATCGACACACATGATACGATACCGAAATCGTATCGTTCCGATCACTGACCGAAACCTCGATACGGCTCAGCATTTAAAACCTTGGATATATGAAAATGGATACGATAAAAAAACGAGAATATTGAAGAAAAAGTATTAAGGGAAACTCTAAGAGACACATAAAAAATGGTATGAACCATTTAGACGTCCAATAAATATCAATTAGGTGATGTGAGTTCATGATAAATACCCATATTAATAGAGAAAG
The DNA here is from genome assembly GCA_025175895.1 of Wurfbainia villosa. Lineage (NCBI taxonomy): Eukaryota > Viridiplantae > Streptophyta > Magnoliopsida > Zingiberales > Zingiberaceae > Wurfbainia > Wurfbainia villosa. The sequence continues at coordinate 114,332,955 of CM045993.1, forward strand.
AGGGAGATCAAAGAAACAAAATAAAATTCATTTGAATATAGATGAAGATATAGTATGGAACTTGACACAATGGTATAAGAGGACCCATAGAGCCAATCCCAATTAGAAAGATAGAGGCTTGTTGTTAGTGTTGGTTGGTAGGTATAGAAGCCAATGTATAAATCTTTATCTAACATGTAAGGAATAAGTATTACTATGGAAACTAAGATAACTTTCAATTACATTTTAAATAGAGGATTTAAGGGAGGATTTTTTTTTCATGTACTTATTACTGGAGTAGTCTAAAATATGATTAAAAAAAATTTCCCTATCCTATATTTAATCATGTGAAATTATGAATTGGCATTTTTGTCATTTTAAATTGTATGGAAAACTGATTTGATTTTCTGAAAGTGGTAGATTCTCATGATTTTGTAAAAATCATCCAATCAAATCAAATTTTGATTTTTAGCATACTCAATCTACAAACTAACTTGAGACAAAGATGTATCTAGTTATTTATACAAGTGTAACTAGTGGTCGAGTTCTATTTTTATAACTATGCTAATAGGAGTAACTAATGTCAAGAAAATTATCTATGAATCCTAAGTATCACATGATGGATTATTTGTAGCCACTGTGTAAATCACCAATGTAAATGAGGATTCATTCGTGCACCCAAAATTTAACCGATAAAGAATTTAATCATGTCAAATTAAGCAAGTCAACGGATGAAAATTATTATCGTGAAAAGTTGAATATCCTAGCCATGATCCATGATTACAAAATAGAGCCAAAGGCTACGATAAAAGTGTTTATTGGATGCTAGCTACACTAACAAAGTGCTCTTGCAATTTCTCAGGACTTATCACTATCACCACTTCGATCTATATCCATTTCCTTTCAAGTTCTCCCTGCACAAGCACCCTCATAGTTAAAAGAATCCTTTAAAGCCCTAGCCTCAGTCCCAGCAGACCTGACCAAGTTAATCAAGTTCAATCCTATTTCGGCCAAATTCTTCCTAATTCCTCCCTCAAGTTAACTTCTCCAAATTGAGGTTTGAAATTATATGGAAAAATAATTAATTGTATGAGGTCAAAGAGGTAATTCTGGATCCTTGACAATATATTGGGAACAACATTACATAGCATATATATATTGAGTTATATTACAATGACTAAATATCTAATATGGGTGTGGATCTTAGTGATCGCAAGAGTACAACAACAACAACCACCAAGTCTTATCCCACTAGGTGGGATCGGCTATACGGATCCTTCTACGTCATTGGACTCTATCCCCTACTATATCATCATTTATACTTAAATAAATTTTATTTTATTTTATTGTTGCTAACTAAGTCTTTTTTGGTCTTCCTCTTCCTCGTTTGATGTGTATATTTGTCATCGTTTCACATCGCCTAACTGGAATATTTATTGGTCGTCTAAATACATGTTCGTATCACCTTAAACGTATCTCTCGAAACTTTCATTCAATAGATACAACTCTGACTTTCTCTCTAATACTCTCATTTCTTCGTTTGTCTGCCAAGGTCCGGTCAAAATTGACCGACCGAACCGACCGTGGTCAACGGTCCCTAAACGCCAATCAGCAGTTGATTCGACTGCGACGGACCATTAAGGCGGTCCCCGCTTTTTAAAAAACTGAACCGGAAAATAAAAAAACCGGCATTTAAAAAAAAAAAAAAAAATTAATGGGATTTCGTGGCCGAGCACGGGTGTGTCGCATACCAGCGTAGGCGTGTCATTTTCGTTACCGACACGGCGGCGTGTCGCATACCGAGGCGTGTTGCTCTCTGTCGCACGTCGCGGCGTGTCGCGCAGACCGAGGCGTGTTGCTCTCTGTCTCACGACACGGCAGGCGACTAAACGACACGCGGGCTTTGGATAGACAAACGCGTGTCGACCCGTGAGGTTTTTTTTTAAAAGAAAAAGAATCGACGGCCACGATTTCGTTTCCGTTGATGATCAACGGCCACGATTTCGTGGCCGTTGTCTGTAACCCGACCCGTGGTCGGCCGACCGACTGGTCGGCCGTTGAAATTTTTTTTTTAAGTTATTTTTTTCCCTACAAATACACCTCCATTCCCTTTCATTTTTTCACAAATCACAAATTCTCTTCTCTAATTCTCATTCCCTCATTTGCTTTTAAGTCTCGAACTCTCAGTCGTATTTTTACAAATGCCGGAGTAGGATCAAGTCGTAAGGGTGCGGCCGGTGCCAGAAAAGGAAAGAGCATAATGCCACCACCGCCCGAGTTCGAGTTCGAGCAAGGCGACAATTCACCTCCATTCGATATCGGCGTCGACTATGATCTTGATATTTCCGGTGATGAATTTCAAATACGTCATCATCATCAAAGTCAAGAAAGTAGGAGCAATACATCCAGTACGATGGCGGGTTCTACGGCTACAAAACCAACTCGAGTGCCTCGCCTCGCATCTGATATCTTCACCAAACAATTCGAAAAAGTAACGCTCCCTTCTGATGATATGCAAGCAAAATGCAAATATTGTTCGAAATATTACAAATTTCAACAAGGAGGAGGTTACGGAACCCTTACTCGACATGTGGAGAGAAATCATCCGGTGGAAATTGGTATTGATCGTTCTCAAACTCAAATTCTGACATTCTCTTCTCAATCGGGTTGGGGTAACGAATCTAAACTCTTTAAATTGAAAACTAGATTTAGAGAAGAAACTGCTAAATTTTGTGCAATTGAACAACTTTCTTTTAGTTTTAGTGATAAATTATCTTTTGAAAATTGGCTTTCTACAAGTGCAAATCCTTCTATTAAACGTATCCCAAGAAATACACGCTTTTAAAATTAGTCTTAGACAAAACAAGAATTGATTAAAGAATTTTCTAATTTAAACAAAGAAAGTTTCTTTGTGTTCCGATATTCGAGTGATCGTTGTGAAAGTTGTTCGTATATGGGTATTACTTGTCATTAGATTGATAATAATTGGAACATTCAAAAAAGATTGCTAGCATATAGATGTTTTAACAAAACACACACGGCATACAAAAATATTTCACAACTTATTTTTATTATTTTAGAAGAATATGGTCTAACTTCTAAAGTTTTTTCAATTTCTTTTGATAATGCTAGTTCAAATACCTCTAGTATTAGTGAACTTATTGATATATGTAAACCATCAATAGGTGGAAGATTTTTTCATATTAGGTGTACGTATACGTCACATTTTAAATTTGTGTGTTCAAGATGAACTTAAAAATTTAGGATCACATATTCAACTAATTAGAGTGCAATTCATTATTTATGGACACATCCTCAAGTAATGAAAGAACGGAGAAAATTTTGTAAAATAAATGACATGAAGCCTAAGCGGTTTGCGTGACGTTCCAACTCGTTGGAATTCTACTTATAAATTGTCATTTATCTACTTTTGAATATAAAGATTTATTATGTATGTTTTTCATCAACATGTTCAATCACGTGATATTTATTTGTTTTCAAATCAATGGAATATATACTAGTATTTGTGAAATTCTAAAAGTTTTTAGTGATGCTAGTGACCAATTATCGTGTGTTTATTATCCAACTTCACATTTAGTTTTAACACATTATTTGTAATATTGCATGTATTTTTAATGAACATATTCAATCAAACGATACTTATTTATCTCGATGTATTTATGTAATGAAAGAAAATGGGAAAAATATTTCTTAAACATTCTGAAATATTTTTATGTGCTTTTGTTTTTAGATCCTAGACTTAAATTAGATGGTTTCATAAGATATGTTAGCATTATATTATGAATCTTTAAGCCTATTACAAACTGCTCCTAATATTCCTTTCGATTTTGTTTAATATTAAAACACATTTACATGATATTTATAATGAATATAGAACAAATTATCGATACAAACACATCAATTCACTACAACTAGTATTATTACTTCTAAACTCACTAAAGCACAATTGTTATTAAGACAATCTGACTAAACGCGTCACGAGGATCCTCAAGTTCCAGAACTTGAGAATTATTGACCACTTCTTTTGATTTTAGTGATGCGGATGAAGAAAGCTCGACATTCTAAAATGGTGGTCGCAAAGAACTCAATTATTTCGATCTTATCTATAATGGCAAAAGAAATTTTAGCTTGTCCGGTTTTGATTGCGATGGAACAAGCTTTTAGTATCGGAGAAATACATTGACGAGAGGCGTTCTAGCAAGGGAAAATTTAGGCCTTGATGTTTACTCAATGATTGGTCAAAAGTGCAAGTCGAACCCAACATATTAAAAGCCGAAGAAGACCAAGACGAAAATGTATGGAACATCCGAATCACGAATGACGGGAGGAAATACGAATCTTAATCAAATGTATTTGATTTTTATTGTAATAGATTTTTTATTTAAGTCTAAGATGTAATATATTTTGTATTGAGATAATGAAATATTTGATAGAGTTTTTATAAGTTTAATTGTGATTTTTTTTTATTTTAATTATTTACATCATTTTTATTTTTTATTTATTTAACTAAGACGGGACGGACTGGACCGGACCAGACCGGACCGGACCGGACTCGGACCGACGAGGACCCGGCGATTCTGACCGGGCCATGCGAACCCCACGCCGGCGAGTTAAGCATGGTGATATTTTGTCGACTTCGGACCGGACCCGGACCGAACCCGGACCGTGGCCAGGTCTAATTCTGTCCATCCTCGTATGTCCATACATCCACCTTAACATCCTCACCTCTGCACTCTCATCTTTTGCTCATGTGCTCGAGTTGTAGCCCAACATTCAGCGTCATATAACATAGCAAGTTTAACCACCATTTTATAGAACTTTCCTTTAAATTTTAGAAGTACTTTACGATCACATAAAACACCCGACGTTTTCCTCCATTTTAACCATCCTGCTTGTATTCTATGTAAGACATATCTCTCAATTCCTCCATCACCTTGCAAAAATGATCTTAAATATTTAAAGCTCTCAGTTCCGGACAACTCGTCATCTCATATCTTAACACTTGTCTCATTACATCTAATATTGCTAAATTTAAATTTCATATATTCTGTCTTTACTCTACTAAGTCTAAAACCTTTTACTTTTAGTGTTTCCTGCCAAGATTTTAGTTTAGCATTTACTCCACGTGTCTCATCTACCAACACAATATCATCTACAAACAACATGCACCACGGTACTGTCTTGAATGTGTCTAATGAGTTTGTCCATGATTAGTGTAAAAAGATAGAGACTTAGAGTTGATCCTTAATGTAATACTATCTTTATTAAAAATGCTTCAGTTAATCCGCCTAAAGTCTTCACTTTGATTGTTACTTCCTCATACATATCCTCTCTTTTCTAGAATTCTCCATATAATTTTTCTTGAAACTCTATTATAAGCTTTTTTTAAGCCAATGAATATCATGCGTAGATTCTGCTTTTGCTCCCGATACTTTCAATTAGTTGTCTGAGAAGATGTATAGCTTCTATTGTCGATATTCCTAGCATGAATCCAAATTGATTTTCGAGAACCATGGTCTCCTTCCTTAATCTTTTTTCTATTATTCTTTCCCAAAGTTTCATAGTATGACTCATTAGTTTAATACTCTTATAGTTTTCACAAGTTTGTATGTCTTACTTATTCTTATATAAAGGAATTAGAGTACTTACCCTCCATTGATTAGGTATCTTTTTTGTTTTCAATATCATATTAAATAATTTTGTAAGTCAGTCAATACCTTGTTTCCTTGGGCACTTCTATACCTCTATCAGAATATCATCTGGTCCAATGGCTTTTCCATTTTGCATTACATTTAAAATTTGTTCTACTTCTGAAATTTGAATTATATGATTAAAATTTAAATTTTTATACTTATTTGACCTACTTAAATTACCTAAATTAAGTTGGTCGCTTAAAGCTTCATTAAAAAGTTGATGAAAATACCTCTTCCATCGCTCTTTTATTTCTTCATCATTTACTAGTATCTAATTGCATTCATCTTTAATACATCTTATTTGAATAAGATCTTTTGTCTTCCTCTCTTTCACTTTAGCTATTCTATAAATATCTTTTTCCTCTTCTTTTATATCTAATTTTCAATATAACTGTTTAAAAGTGATATTCTTAACTTCATTCACTACTTTCTTAGCCTCTTTATTGGTTTTTGTATATTTTTTTAAGTTTTCCTCGTTCTTATAAATATATAATTCCTTATAGATGGTTCATTTTTCTTTCACTTTCTTTTGTACTTTTTCATTCACCACCAAGATTCCTTGGTGATGCATGCCCCTTTGACTCACCGAGTACACTCTTGGCTACTATTTTCAACTTTGTTACCATCTTATTCCATGTCGTGTTAGGGTCGCCGTATATTTCATCTAATACTTTTACTCCTACCTTCTCCTTAAATATGTTTTGTTTCTCATCCTTTAACTTCTACCACTTAATTCTAAGAGTCGTATATATTTTCCTTCTATTAATACTATGTTTGAGGCGTAATCCAATACCACTAACTTATGTTGGGTAGTTAAAGTTTCTCCGGGGATGACCTTACCATCTTTACAAATCTTTCTATTTCTCTTCCTAACTATAAGAAAGTCAATTTACGATTTATTATTTCCACTTTTGAATGTGACCAAGTGCTTTTCTCTTTTCTTAAAAAATGTATTAGCTAGTATAAGATCATATATTATTGCAAAATCCAATATAATTTTACTTTATTCATTTCTTGTTCCAAACCCATAACACCCATGCACCCTCTTATATTCCTCATTTTTTTATTCTGACATACCCATTTAAATCGCCTCCTATTAAAATCATTTCATTTGATAGAATATTTTGTAATACTTCATCTAGGTCATCCCAAAATCTTAATTTAGTATCTTTATCTAATCCTACTTGAGGTGCATATACACTAATTACATTCCTAGTTTCCTTCTCCGCTACTATTTTAAGAGCTATAATTTTATCCCCCTTTCTAACTACTCCTATAACTTCATCCTATAATGAACTATCTACCATAACACTCACTCCATTTCTTATTTTACTCTTTCCTATATACCATAACTTAAAATCCGAGTTCTCTATCATCTTTTCCTTCTCGTTTACCCATTTTGTCTCTTGTACATACAAAATATTAATTTTTTTCTAATCATCGTATCTACTACCTCCATTGTTTTACTAGTGAGAGTTCCTATGTTCCATGTATCAAATCTTAAACTATTAGTTTTCCTATAATATTTATTCTTACCTAACCTATGATGTGAGAACTCTTATTTAACACTACACCCAAGTTCTCATGGAGATGCAACAGTCCTTATCGATGCATTACAATCGGACCCTACAATACAAACTCTTACATATTTATCACTACACCCGAATTCTAGAGATGTAGCGGCCATTGCCAAAACGTTACAGTCAGACCCTGTAACGTGTTCCTTCTGAGGAACAACCTAGCCAAGGTTCTAAATCTCAACCAGTATTGAGATTTTGATTAGCGATCGGAACAATACGATTTCGATACCGTATCGTCCGTGCCGATACTATTTCGATATTTTTTTCTTTTTTTAAAACATTAATATTTAATTATTTGATTTTTTAAATTTTAGTTAATTTTTAAAAAAGAATTTAAGATTTAATTTTTAAAAAATTATAAATTCGAATTTAGAATTTTAATTAAAATATCTTTAAAATTTTTATATTTTTAAATAAGAATATAAATTTATATAATTATATAAATTAATTAAGAATTTATTTAAATTTTTACAGTTTAATTATTTTATATTTTATATATAAAATTTTAATTAATAAATTTTTTAATTATAATTTATAAATTTTTTAATTTTAGAAAATTTCCCGTTTGCGATCGCGCGGCGCGATCGCGTTCCTATTTGCGATCGCACAGTGCGATCGCATTCCCACTCGCGATCGCGTTGCGCGATCGCGTTCCTGATTGCGTTCCCGATCGCGATGTGAGATCGCGTTCCCAATCGCGTTCACGATCGCGTTGTGCGATCGCGTTCAAATTGTCGCCGATCGTGCCGCCGCCGATCGCTACTGTTGTCGATCGCGCCGCTGTCGTCGCCGTCTCGCATGCGTGCCAATGCGTGTCGGTGCCAGTTCCACGTCGGAACAAAAAAATTCGCCCGTTTCGCGCGGAACGGGTCGGTATTGTGAACCTTGAACCTAGCATTAGCACAATATTTGGATGGATTCATTCATTGAAGATTTGCCTAAATTTAACGCTGGCTGACAACCTAACGCAATCCCCCTCCTTTATCCGGGCTCGACCACGACAAGAGTGTCTGAAAATTTTTATACATGAACTATGGAGGCATCAACTTGCACATGTTGAAGAGAAGGTTTCTAACACTAGTATAAAGGTGTTAGATGAAGAGTTGAAGGTGCTGTAGTACTAAGGATCACTGTGATGATAATATGTTGTTACAAGGTCTATACCTACCAAGCATAGATTAGGATCAATACTGCCCAAAACTTGATACCTTTTACTGCAATTGTAACGTTCATTAAAAGAAAAAAAAAACATGCAAAAAAATCTGAAATTTTACTAAACAATATTAATTTATCTATCTAAAAATAAGTCTTCCATACCTCATTTGTTTTATAAAACTGTAAGAAACAAAGCTTCCAAATACCTTACGCATTTCCCTTGACTGACAAAGAAGCTCAACCTCCTTTTCAAGTTCAGGAACAACAAGCATAGTTCTCCAACCTATGTCAGTTAAAAATTCAGTTATTAATTTGTATACATTTAGGAATATTATTCTAGAAGGGGAAAAAAACAGACCACAAATATTACTACACTTAAATAATAACAATTATGCACAATTTATTTGCTTTACTGGACCCAACAACAACAACAACAATAAAGTCTTATCCCACTAGGTGGGGTCAGCTATTTGCTTAATTGGACCTAGAGACATTAAAATAAATTCAAATTTCAAAAATTTTCCTGTGTAGATTATTGTCTGAAGGGGAGCCCTTGAGCTTTGAAAATATGGTTGTGTTTTAAGAGACACCCTAGTAAGATAGAGAGAAGGAAGTGCTCCTACACTCAGACAGATAGAGCATCCTCATCAGCAGTATCAAGTCATGTTACTCAACTATTTGTCAACTAAATGTGTCTAGAGTTAGTAATATACAAATCTCTTAAGTTATTAGTTTTATTAAATTCCCTCTACCCTATATAACTTAAACTTCAAATGAGTCAAATAGTATAACTATGTAAACTGTTGACAGTCTCCAAACATGGTCATACGATCCAAATTCTGCTTTCAATTTTAATTATGGTGTATTGCTTTTTCATAGTCGACCCATCTAGTAGGATAAGATTTGGTTGTTGTTGTAGTAGTAGTAGTATTTTTTTCATGTTTTGATTGAGTAAGAGATTGATGATATTTCTATTCAGTTTTAGTTTTAACAGATTTATCATGGTGTGTTTTAGTGGGCATGATTGTTAATATTAAAATATTTCTTATGAATTTATTTTTTTCATGCTTAGCAAGACATTGCCATGCAGCCATCATCAATTCCATGCCAATAACAATTACCATGGAGAGTCACTTTAGACATGACAATTTGGATGTGTTACAGCAGGTCAATCAATTTTGTTTGGACATAAAATAAAAATGTATTTGTTTCCTGTGGACTTAATTGAATTTGTCATTTTAATTGAAAACTTCGATCATGACCCAAATTCTCTACTCAGAACTTATTTTGGCATATCAAGTTTCAAAAATACCGCAAGAGCATAGGAAGTATTAGTGTTGAAATTGAGATTGAAATTGGTTTGAAATTTTGTTTTATTATTTGGATCTTTTGTCATGTCAAGAAATGGAGCTTGAGAGGGAGATTGTTATTAGGTATGCACATACAACTCATGATGATGGCGGTGCCACCACTAGCTGAGATCATGGAGCCAGTGCCATTCCAAGTTGCAGTTAAGCAACCTCTCAAGATTATGAAGCAAACACTAATCGAAGCACATGTTAAATTCGAGTAGAAGAGGTTCGAAGGTGCCAATTGAGACCACATAATGTTCTAATCTCTTTTTTACTCTGGTAGTGCTCCAACAGTTACTCTAGTGGGAGGGCAAACAATGAATGGCAGAATTATCAGCATCATGAAATTGTCTAGAAGTTTGGGTTATTCAAGGAAAAATTCAACTCATTGAAGGCTTGCAAGTGGTTTGACAACAAAGGATGCTTTCAAAGTGTTTTTCTGTTTGGAAGATGAGAAAGTTCATTTTTCTACTTGCTATTTTGATAGAGCTACCATGGAACATCATGGCGCACACAATGAACTAATGGTTATCACATGAGTAGCATTTCAAGGGTCCTTCCATAGTGTGCTCTACCCATAGACCTTTTGATGAAATCTGGAGCCACAAATATATGCATATAAAACAAGGACATTGCAATGTAGTAGAACATATATCTAGTTTTGAGGGAGTAAAGTAGTTAATCTTGAAGTTAGTAGTTACAAACTATGCACACCTCTGAGGCCTAGACTTTGCCATCCAAGACCATCTATCTTCTGCATTGATAATCATCTACCAGCACATAGTTGCCTTAGCTATAGAGATTAAAGCCACTAGCACACAGATTACTTGGGAGCAAAAAAAGACTAGACTGAAAGAGCAACATCAACAGTGCAGGGTAGACAGACACCTATAAATCTCATTCCAAGAAAAGTTTCCTATTGAATCTTCCCAGAATGAATTCTATAATGGAGTACATAACAATCAAGATTATCATGACCTTCATAGTAGGCTTGAATTAAAGAGTCTCACAATCCAAAGGGTGCACCCTGTTGTTTTCTACATATAAATGTCAAAAATATATCAAAGTCCTACTCATTTGGTGAGAGAGTACGCTATTTCTGAAATAGGATTGAACATCAAACTAACAAGTGTCTCTTACTGAAGGCGCCGCAGAGCATTAGGCCACCATAGTCAGGACTAGTTCTGTCCTCAATGTCATAGGTAGACCTCAGAGGAAGCAACCACCACCACCCAATTACATGTCAGTTACTGAGTAGGTAAAACAATGGACTCAAGGCTAGGGAAGAAGATTTGTTTTCAAAGTTATTGCCATAGTGGTTCCTTGTTCGTCTCCCTTGGCCCTACTGCAGTAGGTGATAGAGTAGAAATATAGATGTATGGGTAGTTTATGAGTATAAGATCAAACTGATTGAGACTAAAATGACAAACAATTTAGATGCTAAGTTAAAATGGTCTAAGTTTAACAAAGAAGAATGTGTTGGGTTAAACAAAAAACAATGTGCTCCTAAATTAAGAGAGTCAATTACAAGATTCTAAGTGCAATACATGAAGAATATAAGAAGAAAATTAAAGAACATGAATAAACTATCAAATTGGATAGAAATTACTTACCTAGAACTTTCTTGCTGCGTAAAATATCTCCATAGATATGGTCTCCCACATAAAGAACCTATTGATACCAAAAAATTTTGTGGTTGTTAAGGAAAGATCATTATTGCATATGATTAAGTAAAATTTCACATTCAACAACACAAGAGTATAGAAACATATGTCATGCAATTAGCTTATTGAATTACCAAAGTGTCAATCAAATTATATTAAATAAAATGGGGTAATGGAAATACTAAAGCAAGTCTCAAGGAGCTTTTAGTTATAGTTCTACGAGAATTCATCCAAGGAACAGAAAACAGCATTTCACATTAAAGTAATAAATTATGCACCTGAGAACTTGAAGCTATTGAGAGAAGCTTATGTAGATGTGCAACATTACCTCCCTGAAAATTGAAGTCAAAATAACAATCTCTAAATCAAATTAGATTACCAAGAAATTAGGATAAATATCATAATATTTTAATAAAACAACCAAGATATTGGAAAAACTCATCCACTCTCATAAATCCTATTTAGAATGAGGGTTACCTGAAAAACCCGACAAGTTCTATTCAAGTGTGTAGGTGGCAATCGTGGTGAAGTATTTCCTACCTGTACAGGAACTACAAATTAAAATATAAAAATATATACAAAAACAAAAAAAGGGGAAAGGCATGTTACTAGCCTGAGGAACTAGAATCCCATTATCAGTATTAAGCAGCATTCCAGACTCCGGTTCAACTTCAAATAGATTTGTACGGTTTTCTTCGTGAAAAAAACTTGGCTTTGAGCTAAATAGTGACAAGTAGTACATTAAGCTACAGCTAGATTGCAAAAATTCATATAATCTAACATTAAATATGTATTCCTACCTTCCTGTAATAACCACATCAAAGTTTTCAAGCCATCTGTAGTTTTCATCATGGTTACCATCCAATTTATAATTCCCACAAAGAAAATTCATAACCACATTTGTGTAATCCCACAAGCTGCAATTCAGTAATCATGTAATTAAAGTGATCAGAACTAGTGGACTGATCGTGTTTGTGGCAATTAATGGATTCTCAAAAGACTTCTTATGCAACAAGAAAAAACTCAAACTCAATGAATGAGAAATCCAAATTAAAAGAAATAAATGAATAAAGCATCAATACTTCGAAGGCCTTGTTATTCAACTTAATAAAAAATCCACTTATAAAAAAGGGCAGCTCGATGCATGAAGCTTCCGCTATATGAGGTCCCAAAAAAAGATCTATTATACACAGCCTTACCCTGCTTTGCAAGAAGTTGTTTCCAACGAACCCGTAACCTCTACATCACAAGGCAACAACTTTACTAGTCTGTTAAGGCTCCCCTTCAAATAACAAAAGGGCAGCAACTTAACCAAAAAATCCACTTATATACCAGAAAATCAAATAAGAAAAGTCTAATGACTACATTAATTTCTAACATTGCAGATACATTATGCCCCTTATCCCATCCTCTCCTAGTTATCATTATAGTAAAATATCTAAAGTAATCTTTTAACTACAGTCCTATTCGAGGTTTAACGATGATTCCAAGTCGATCGACACAGGAATAACTCATTATTTTGCCCACCAAGCATCTTGCATAATGGCTCAATGTCACCATCCACAAATAAGATAAATCTAACAACTACAACAATTTTTTCCACCCCATATATGTATCATGATCATTATGCCTCGTATCTCATCCTCTCCTAGTTGGCAATATTAGTAAAATATCTAAACTAATCTTTTTCCTACAGTCCTACACATGGTTTAAAGATGATTCCAAGTAGATTGACACAGGTAAAACTTATCATTTTGCCCACCAAGCATCATGCAAAATGGCTTGATGTCACCATCCTCATGTTCTTTTTAATTTATCTTCACTTTGAATCAAGAAAGAGCACTCAATCTAATCTTTGTGTCAAGGCCACCGAGAGACCACCAAGACACATTGAGACAAGTGGCTCATCCTCCCTGCCCAACAACACCTTCCCTGTATGCTTCCATGTCCTCTCCTCCACCTCCTCCTCCTCCTCCTCTTCTCCTTTTGAGAAGGGCCCCTTTTGTGAAGTTAGGAATATCTTTTGCAATTGTCAGGGCTCAACACAGGGTTTGGAACTGGGCTCAGCCCAATTAACATTGCACTGACATTGTTTTGGCTGACCCCAACAGGAAAAAGACTTGAGCAGTTGTCCTACTTAAAACTAGAGCCAACCTATCACATCTTATGTTTGTCCTTGCATTGCATTTCAATTGAGTCTGTGCATGAAGTTAAAGACATGTACAAATGATTTGAGTCTGAAAACTAGTAAGGACAATTATTTACGCTCATCTCCACTTTAGCAATTGGGGAATTATGGATACCTGTTTGTGACTAGAAAAGTACAACGGCCTGAGTCTCGAAGCATTTTGAGCAGAGGAACAATCAGTCTATCTTCATTAATATACCTAGGAATTCAAAACAAGTTTTCATGTCATATATGATGAGGGATAATAATCTTAGAGCAAAATCTAAGATGTCAATCAGCACAAAAGAATACCAAAGTCAACAAGCAGTATAGGAAGGTGTGATGCACCACATAAGTAATATCTTTCAATTACATAATTAGTGATATTTCTGTAGCGATAAAACTATAAACTCAAATTGCATTGTCAAAATATCAGCTACCTTCCAGGATCCTTTGCAACCATTTGCTTCAAAGTTCCATCTCGATGGCACAAGTCAACCGCAGCCCTTACATCTTTATACATCCGACTGTAGCTGTTTTAGAATGAAATATTATGAATATCAAAACCATATGTCTAGAACTTACCAAAAGGAAACACAAGAAATTGAAAACATGAGATAAATACACTATATTTTTAGTATCCTAAATATTTGTTAAAACTAAAATTAGATCCTAAGCATGGTTTGAAATCTGAATGGCACAACCGAAACATATCCTTTCAACGGCACATGTAATTTATGCTATATTACTATATCAATCATGTCGGTAAGTATGTATATTCATTCAACACCACTTGACATGTTACAAAATATGTCAAGATAAATTGAAATAATATTTGTTATTTTTTTAGCTTTTGTTATATAGTATAATGTGAACATTGTATCATCTAATAGAACATAAAGTCAAAATAGGAATATAGTTGTGTTCCCTTTTTCTTTTTCATCAAGCTCCACTTTACCCTTTCGAGTCTCCACTAACATTATATGTCAAAACATGAGCATGGTACCAAAACACTATTGTTCCGCTTAAAACCCAAAACTCCAACACGGCTCGACACTTTAAACCTTGATCCAATTGAAGATAGCTTTCCATAGTAGATAAAAAGTGAATTTCAAAAAACAATTATGTAACATCTATAAGTTTGATCAGAAGCATTTAATAAACTTGATGTGCATTATTCCATCATATTAAATAAGAAACTAATGAATCTCCCTCTAAAAGGAAAATATTCTTGACTGTTCATGATACTTGAACTCCTATTCATCCATCCTAATATTCCTATATGAACACTTGAAGTGACATCAGACACCACTTTTGATCATAGTTTTCAAAATTGGCAAATTCCAATCTAGATTTGGCTGAGGTGTTACTGGAATTAACTAAAGCAGATCCTATTTTCTCCAAGATACCAAAGATAGACCATTAAGTTAAACATAAATAAATAATTGAAAATGAAAAGCTAAAAAAGTGGGTATAAGAGAAAACTTGACATGGAACAAACAAGGATAAGGATAGGCCTATGGATATCAATCAACTGGTCTGAGAAATGACCAATATAATTCATTTGAAGCTTAAAACATGAGAAAAAAAGGTAAAAGGATGTAAATAGAATATCAACAAGAGACCTGAATAGATGATGAAACCTGAGTGATTAATAGGCTGTTGTTGTTTGACAGAAAGGTTGCTGTCATTCCAAAGCAAAGTTTCCATATGGAACAAAAACTTCTGCATCTTTAACGTTGATTTACTTGAACTATCTATACCATGTAATTATTAAGCTGGTGCTTTCCCCAGATTAAATAAATATTATGTGACACATCCAAACGTGTATAAGTATACAAATTCTCTTATTTTCAATCAAAAAAGGTAAGGAGAAATTCATCATTTTCTGTTGTGTTTCTAAAGTGCCAATCAAGAAATAAGAAATGGTGGGAGAACCAACTCTGGAAACAAGAAATAACTAGTCAAGGATCAAAGGCACATACTCCATGCCAAAAGGAAATTTTCCATGGTTCTTATCCATGAAATCGACAAGCTGGGCAAACAGGTATGCTTCAGCTAGGGAGAAAAGAGTGTCAATCAGAGCATAATCAGGCTCATCAAAAGAATCCCGAGTTAATGTATTTCCATATGTTGAAACTTTTTCTTCTTTAGACAACTCTTTGAAGCCATGGTATGCTACTTTTACATACTTGTGTCGGTCCATCTGATAAAAAAATAATAATAGCTATCACACAAGTTTTTTATAAAAGATTAATGGTGCACAATTAAAATGCAATATTCACATTTTAATATGAAACTGCCATAATAAAATTACTATTGCATATTTCCCCTTCTATGAACAGACATATAAATAAGAATTGAAGCATGACAATCTTTTGGTATACTTTGACCTAGAAGTAAATAAAATATGGTTCAAATAGTAGTATGAGACATAATGTTTTGTTATGCATCACAAGAACGCTCTGGTTTCACAAGTTTGATATTAGGTGCTATGCCTTGGTGGGTATCTAACTATTTCTGATCCAAATTTAGCAGAAGGCTCGATTTCATATCATAAAGCCTAGACTATTGTAGTATAATTCCTGTAAATTAGGCAAACCTTTATATAAAATTAGAGTCCAAAAGTTCTATAATGTTAAGAATGGCACAAGCAATTCATCAAAAAATCATTGTAACAATACGTGGAACAGTATAAAAGAAAATGATCTTTTTCAGTTGTCCAGTGAGCTAGGGCAGCAAGCTTCCATAAAAAAACTACCACAATCCACAAAGTAACTCACCAATGTTTCCAATCCTTGCAACAATTCTTTAGCAAACAATTTGAAAATCGAGTTCACCTATCTAGTGTGGTTTTCAGTTGCAGAGATCCAAGAAAGTTACCACAAAAGAATTGTACGTGTAAATAAACTTAGAAGAAATATTATATATATATATATATATATATATATATAACCCTTGTTTAATTAAAATAAACGAATACTTGAATAGGAAATGCAATTCTCCACATGTTTAACACATTCACAAAGCCATGCTTGCAGAAACAGAAAGTGTGTATACACTATGAACAGCAGAGATAAAAATGTGAAGCTACAAATATGCAAGTTCAAGATGTACACAGAAAGGCTGTAACAAGAAAGCAAGGATACAACTGCATGTTTAAAAATAGCTCATAGAATATGTACACCATCATCAAATCCAAATCTTAAACATTTCTTTGGAAGCTGAAAAAAGCCTGAAGTACTTGCTACCTTCAAGATATTGCCCCTCTTCTTGTCAAGAACTAGACCCCTAACCATGTATTTCCAGTCAAACATCCAGTCCAACAACTGCAAAATTCAGGGAATAAAAATATTGTTTAATCATAAAGAAGGTCAAATATTCTCCCATATATGAACTTCGAACTTTTACATTAAGTTATTGAAAAAATGCACTGAACTTAAATAGGAAAAAGAAACTAGTTTGTTCCTGTTATAAACTCAACAATGACCAAGTTCAAAGAAAAGAAAATCAATTATTGACTATGGAATCTAGTATTTGAATGGATTTTTCCTATTTTATCTGAAAAAGTTTATAGGATTACTTACATTATTAGAAAATATCTATCTTTCCAAAGAGAGACATACTTTTTACCATGTTCTGATATCGTGCCAAGCGAAATGGTTGAAACATATCCTCTTGATAAATTACCAAAGCTCAATACCTTATATTGTTGTGTCAATCATGTTGATGTTGATGAGTGTCATTTCATGCTAACACTCAACACCCCTTGATATATTAAAACACAAGTCCAAATAAATTGAGATGATTGTTATTATTATTTTTTTGAGTGTTGTGTAGCTTCTTATCTCCATACAAGATAATGTCTAAATTATTTTATATGGAAACAAAGTTTGAATTTAAGTGTATAGTTTTCTTATCTTCTTTTTCTTCTTCATCTCCTTCTATCTCTAATTCACAACCGACACAATACATCAAAACATCAGCGCGACACTAAAACAATATTGTTCTAGTCAAAGTTTCAAACTTCAGCACCTTCGACAAAATTCGAGATTTTGAATTTTGCTTTGCACAGACATCTTAACAACCCTTCTATTATTGAATTGCTATATAAACCTACAAGTCTAGAATAAACCCAATACCAGCCTACCATGCTCATTTTCCTTATTTATCATGCTGACACACCAAAGTAATTGGTCTCATATTGTTTGCATCTAGAACCAATTGTAGCCAAAATCCTAAGATATTCAATTTAATTCAGACAATAATTGATAAATTGATTATTAGGAAATAAATGTCAAATTTAAGATAGAATAAAACACCAATAAAAAAATTCAGATACAGTTATATATTTCATCAACATTGGCTTTCAGATGTTTAAGACATTTGAAACATCATTCTGTTTTTTAAAACTTGGGGAGTAAAATATCAGAATAAAACAATAAAATATATAGTTATTTAATCCTTAATTGCATGCAAGATTTTAGCTATATAACCATATTACTAATCAACTATAGTTCAAATTCTTAATTTATGTCAGACTGGATGAAATGTGCAAAACCTAAATAGATTGACCTATCAGGGAAAACTATATTTTAGCTACATGGATAGTCTCAAGCTAATCGGAAGAAGTCCAAAGTAACACAATATTCCATTACTCGAAGAATCATAAGTTATTTCGTTTTAGGATTATAGCATCTGTAATTCACTAAATATAGACTACCAAATAACGCCACAATTGTCTAGCTTAGAATCCTTAATGCTCAAACAATATTTTCACATCTGATTTAGTATTTCACTACAAAAATCATTTCCTTTTGGAGGACTAACAATAATAAAATTACTGATAAGGAGCATGTCACTGTTCATACTTCAAAACATATTGATTTTAGGAAACCGGTTAGTTAATTACTTATCCTTTTTCAGATAGTTAAATCTACTAACAATAACTCTATACTGCAATTGGATCTCCAGTAAAGTTATTAGTTTAAATCACTTTAGCAATATAAATAACTGGATGTATAATCTTCTATAACCACATGATTTTTGTCATTCTCTTGATTTAAGGATCTATACATGGAAAGACTCTCACTCAATCACTTACAGTTTCCTAATTAACAAAAAATATAGCACATGAACACACGCTTATTCATGTCTTTAAATTTTGCTAGTGCTCACTAGTTTATGTGGGATTGAATAAGTTACCTACTCAAATAAAAAACCACACTCATTTTGAAAGTAAAGGATTTAACTTCTTTTATTATTTCCTGACTTTCCCCTGAAGCACAAACTTTTCAGGTTTAACTCTTGTACAAGTACCACTCGGTTAAAACTTTAACTTGTCTACTTCTTGTGTTTACTCTAGGGATCTTCTCTCACTAGAAAGTTGAAATTGAGAACTGGAAATCAAAAATGAATTCGAATTGCTTGTACAGCTCAACATCTTGACAACCCTTCTATTATTGAATTGCTATATAAACATAGAAGTCTAGAATAAACCCAATACCAGCCTACCATGCTTATTTGTCTTATTTATCATGCTGACACACCAAAGTAATTGGTCTCATATTGCTTGCATCTAGAACCAATTGTGGCAAAAATCCTAAGATACCCAATTTAATTCAGACAATAATTGATAAATTGATTATTAGGAAATAAATGTCAAATTTAATATAGAATAAAACACCAATACAAAATTCAGATACAGTTATATATTTCATCAACATTGGCTTTCAGATGTTTAAGACATTTGAAACATCATTCTGTTTTTTAAGACTTGGGTAGTAAAATATCAGATTAAAACAATAAAATATATAGTTATTTAATCCTTAATTGGTTGCAAGTTTTTAGCTATATAGCCATATTACTAATCAACTGTAGTTCAGATTCTTAATTTATGTCAGGCAGGATGAAATGTGCAAACCTACATAGATTGACCTACCAGGGAAAACTATATTTTAGCTACATGGATGGTGTCAAGCTAATAGGAAGAAGTCCAAAGTGACACAATATTCCATTACTCAAAGAATCATAAGTTATGTCATTTTAGGATTATAGCTTCTTAAATTCACTAAATATAGACTACCAAATCATGCCACAATTGTCTAGCTTAGAATCCTTAATGCATAAACAACATTTTCTCATCTGATTTAGTATTTCACTACAAAAATCATTTCCTTTTGGAGGACTAATTAAGGATCTATACATGGAAAGCCTCTCACTCAATCACTTACAGTTTCCTAAGAAACAAAAAATACAACACATGAACACACGCTTATTCATGTCTTTAAATTTTGCTAGTGCTCACTTGCTTATGTGGGTTTGAATAAGTTACCTACTCAAAGAAAAAACCACACTCATTTTGAAGGTAAAGGATTTAACTTTTATTATTTCCTGACTTTCCCCTGAAGCACAAACTTTTCAGGTTTGACTCTTGTACAAGTATCACTCAGTTAAAACTTTACCTTTTCTACTTCTCTTGTGTTACTCTAGGGATCTTCTCTCTCTAGAAAGTTGAAATTGAGAACTGGAAATCAAAAATGAAAAAAAAAAAAAAAAAAAAAAAATCTAACTTCCAAGTTTGAGAACTTAAGTGTGGCAGCGAAATAGGATGAGAATACAATTCCCAATAAACAAATGATTTATGTATAATCCATTTCAAGAAAAATGGATTTCTTGAAAACACTCCTTTAATCGTTATCTGATTGTAAACCAAGAAGCTTACCATAAGTTAGTTTGGAAAGGAAACAAACAATATAGTTGTTAACATCAGTGTGCAACTCACAAACATACATGAGAGAATAGAGTTATCTGAAGAATTTGATTGAGAAAAAAACTGCCACAGGCAAGGAAACAGCCTTTCCAAGTAACTAAATTAGATAGCTACTCCTGCAACTAAAAGGAATGTTTTCTTCCCACTGACTTACAGGCACTTAATTTTAGACTCTCCCTTGAGTCCCTACATATTGGATCCCTAACTCATGCCTAGATATGAATATATCATACAATAATGGATTGACAGATTTGAATTTTCTTTTCGAGAAATAGTATAATTCCCTCTAGAACCAGTAAGATGTGAATTCAAGAACTCATCGTCATCTTTGGAAAAGAACAAGGGCATTGCAGCAAAATTACCAAATTCCAGAATGTAACGTTGTAATTTCACCAATAATCTTGATAAAACACATGGAAGAAAGGAAATAAAAAGCTAAACTTAGAAGCACAACCTCACTTGGATAGCCCAAATTATGCACCAGCTTCTTGATAGTCCCATTGTAGGCCATCGACTCGAACGTCTCCGGCTTGTACTGCGCCAGCGTGTAGTCCATATCGAAGCCCACCGCGACGATGTTCCTCATATTCAGCGACCGGTTGCAGAATATCTGCTTCCCGATGGCAATCTTCCGTCCCCACTCCCGCGACGACCAAATCCGGCGGTTCCCAGCGCGTCCGTCGCCCGCGCCATCACAAGGCCCCAAATCAAGTGCCGAGGCCTCCTTCTCCTCGACTCCGACCCCGTCCATCGGTTCGTTGGACGCCGACCGGCTGTACCCTAATCCGAGTATTAGGAACTACCATGACCAGTCAAATCCAAGCCATTTCTAATCAAAATATCAAAGAAAAAGAAAAAGGAAAAAGAAAAAAAGAAGAAGAAGAAAGAAAGGAGGGATTGCCGACCTATTCCGGGGAGATAGGAAGCAGTAGGTCGAAAAGGAAATACGGAAGAAGCGGAACAAGAAGAAGAACGAAGAACGGCAGCGAGGGGCCTCTTCGGAATCCGCATCCTCGTCCGGGGATTAAATAGGCATGGGAAAGTTGGAGGGGATTAGGGGAATCGGGTGCGCCACTCTACCACCACCACCACCACCACCACTTCCTCCCTCCTCCACCGACCTCGCCCCCCAATGCAGAAGGCGGCAACAGCAGCAAGTAGCGTATTCACTTGCCAAGTAATAAAATCGATGCCCGCCCGGGGGGGGGGAGAAGAGGAGACACCACCGGTACGATGCTCCGCCGGAACAAAATCGTGGCCCCTTCTACCGCCCGCGGGGCGCACACGCGCCGCTATTTGATTGGCTGGAGCGCACAGGTTCAATGTGTACCGCAGACCGCTTCCACATGGCAACGCCAACCGATTAACGGATAGCGCTCGCTCGAGGCCAGCTCGAGTTTTTTTTTTTTTTTTTTTTTCTATATTATATTTATATACAATAGACGAGTGGACACGTGTCGTGTAAAGAATTAAAATTGCTGAATGTCTTTTACGTAAGAAAATGTTAAGAAGTCTGGAAAGTTTTTAGTTTTGTTTCCTAAGGAATATTTATGTATTATATCCATACGATGAGGCTTGATATGCTGCGAAATTGATCTGAGCGTATTCATGGGCAATTCAATTTTAATCATTCGATACTACCTAACACTACGAGCTTATGAAAAAGGTCAGAAATCAAAGTGCAATTTCATGAACACTAATTATCTTTGTGCTCTTTCATTTGTATTTCGCGGGATAATTTTTGTGTTAATTCGTATTTCGTTTGCATGGTTTCAAGAAAAGGTAATAGTTGTCTTCTATTAATATTCCATGGCAAGCGATGGTTTGTGTGTTTTTAGCACGATCGAGGTAATAGTCCATGGAATGTGAACTTGGTCTTGTAACTTGTAATACATAATGCCTATGCACTATGCTCACCGCAACCCAACTTCGTTACGCAGAGTTGATAATTGTTACGACGGATTGAGGTAGTTGATAATTATATAAATATTTATTCTTGATGCAATAGATTTCGAATCAATATTGATATGAGTAAGATTCGAATAATATTATTTTGATATTTATCAATACGATTGGATATGATTTGATCATTTTTTTTTTGATTTACAAATAGTATCCAAGCTTCGCCCGACTAGTCCACTTGGCGAACCGGCCCTGCCCCACGGCCTCCGAAGAGTCTCCACCGACCCACAAGGGTAAATCAGGATGACGCGCCACCAAGTCGTTGTGAGGGGTATGTACGTCAATCAAGGTCCGCACCCCACACCAACCGAACTGGATAACGGGAACCCGCCTCCGCAACCCGCAAGCGAGTGGAAAACGACGGAATTCCCTCCGCAAGTTGCAGCCGGCAGGGATCGAACCATGGCTTGCCTCAGGGACCGCCCAAGCTCTTACCGACACGCCGTTGCTCTGGGATCATATATTGACTATATGATTAGTGGATGATATGATCGAGATATTCAAAGTCATATATGAGAGATTATTTGAGGGAGATTATTGGAGCAATCAAAATTCAGGTCAAGGTTGATCAGACTCGAGTGAGACTCAAGGGGAAGTCCAAATTTGAATATTTGACATGGAAAGTTCAAGAATAGTCTTGGCATGAAAAGTCCAAATTTGAAGTCTTGGCAAGGAAAGTTCAAGTTTGAAATCTTGGTCATGTAAGTCCGAGTGTATAGTTTGATGGTGAAAGTTCAAGCATTAAGACTAGGCAATAGGAAAATCCAAGAGTGTAGTCTTGGCGACATAAGTCTAAATATATACTCTTGATAAGGGTAAGTTCAAGTGAATCTTGGCAAAGAAGTCCAAGAGTGAGATTTTTAGCAACGTAAAATCAAAGCATATAGTCTTAATAGTATAAATTCAAATAAACCTTGACAAATGAGACGTAGTTAGCATGACATAGTTCATAGAAGCACTTGAAAGCTAATGCAAAGAGTGAATGAATCGTGGAGGATTCGGATGGATCCTGAGGATGTGAGGCTGATGGAGATGGCTAGAAAATTTAGGTCTAGACTAAGAGTGATCAATCAAGTATGAGGGGATCCGCTATCCCTTAGGGTTCACCCCCCCCCCATATTTCTTTAGTTCTCGCACGCAAAAAGTCAAATACGCAACCCCTATAGGGTTCACTTGTCGATATTTCTATAGTTTTCGCATGTAAAACGCCGAACACACGTCCCCTCTAAGGTTCACCTACCCATATTTTCTATAATTCTCACACTAAATTTTTTTTTATCTTCGCTTCCTCTCTTTCTCTCTCCTACTACAGTACCCCACCCCCTCCCTCCCCAATCAACCCTCAATTTGCTACAGTATCCTTTAGGGTTTAGGGTTTAATTTTAGTGCCTGCTCGCCACAACTCTGAATCCTAAATCATAAACCCTAAATCCTAACATACTTGGATTAAACATCATGTTTGAGATTTATCTGAGATTATGAACCAGTCGATTGCCCAAGTACACGATACTTTGAAGTGACCAGTTGATTGATCGTGTAGTCGACTGAAGCTTGACTACTATTTATGGCTCTTGCAGTTGACTGTCAGGGTTTAGTAGTCGACTGACCAATAACAGTCGAGTAGTCTACTAATCATAGGAGGTCAGGACATAAATTATTTGACAGTCGCATGTTGACTTACAGCAGTTGACTGGTACCTATGACAATTGACTGTTGAGTCGATTGGTCAGTCAAAATCTGATGTGGATTAGTTCGTTATTAGACAACAGATAGGTGAGCAGTCGACTGCTAGGTAAGGACAGTCGACTGCTAAGCCAAAAGTCAACCTGAGCTCAACTTTATAAGGAGACTTTGTGGAGGATTTAGAGTTGTCGATTTTTAGTGATTTGGGAGGAGATTTATTATTGCAATCCAAACCTTCCAAACTCTTCCAAAGCAATCAAAGTGCAAGCAATTAAAAGCGCAATCTTGTAAAGTGTTTTCACTAGCTCTTAGGACTAACTCAGTTGGTAAGTGCAAAGGGTCAACTCTTAAGTGGGCAGGAATCAATTCCCGAGAAGGTCATGACTCTGAGCTATCAACAAATCCCCTCTTTTACACTTGTCACTTGGGTTTTGATTTACCTTCTCCACCGATAGGGGCAGTCGGAGGAGACCGCTAACGTGGCGGTTCTATATTTGTAAAGTGTTTTCACTTGTTTCTTTCATTTGATATTGTATTTGGTGTTTCCTTATTGTAAGCTATTTATTAATTGTACAAGATTTCTTCACCTCCGATATATTGTCGAGAATGAGAGAGTTATTAATGGTGTGGACACTAGAACTCGATGGTAAAGTAGGAATCGTAGATTCTGACCTATGTAAAAACTCTTGAGTTGTGATTATGCATGTTTGTATTTTGTTTTGTGTTATTTATTCTTATATATTCCGCTGCACACTAATATTAGTATAGATAAGCATGCGAACAAATATAAAAATCAAAAATTATTATTCACTCTCTCTAGCGTACAAATCGATCCCTACATTTATCATATAAAATTTTAAAATCAATTCTTATTGAGCATAAAATATATCATTAGATTTCTAACCTCTTTCGTACAGAGAGATCATTGCACCAGACCGATGATTCCAATCTTTTGCACTATAAAATATAATTATTTATAATTTATTATCTTTTATTCAATCGAAAACCGATAGTGAAAATCATTCAACGTATACATTATTTGTCACACGTAGAATTCAGCTTTTAAAATAAATGTAAATTCAACCGGATGCGGAACATCATCGTGTCATTTTACTTTATATATATATTGAAATATTCAATATTTTTTTATTACGTAGAGTTGTTTATTATTATTTTCATATTATTATAAAAGTTTATTAAAAAGAATATAGTATCATTAATATGTAAAAGAGATTAGGATCAGGAGTGAATAAAGTTTCGATTAAATCAAAATAATCGATCAAATTGATCCGAATTAGAAGGGTCAGTTCAGTTAATTAAGAAATATAATTATTATTTTTTAAATATTAATTATTTTGATTTAGTTTCAATTTTAAAATTTTAAATTCAATTAAATTGATTAAACTAAATCGATATTAATCGTCTGTTATATAATCAACAGTCAATTGTTATAATTGAATTGAAAAATAGCTACATAATTCAATTGATAAATCAGACTGATTTCCTATTCAATATTAGTTGATTGATGACATCACTAATCAACTCATGATGTCGTCAATCGATTGACAAAAAAATTTGATTAATTCCTTATCTAATTAATTGATTCAATTTATTCGATTTTAATACCAAAGTTCAAGTAATTTAATTTGTTAAAATTTTTTTTTTAATTTATTCGATTTAGTCAATTTAATTTTTAATCAAATGTTCACCCTTAATTAGGATTTAATGATCTGTGAGTTAATATAATTTTAATTTTAACATATTATTAGAGCTAAGTTTTTTCTGAAACCATAAATCATTTTTCCACTTATATTGAGTAAGAGGATTTAGAAATTCTTAGAGATTCATCTTAGAAATAAAATATAAAACAATTTTTGATAAATAAATCAAGTAAAAAAAAAATTCTCTTCCAGTATTTTGAATATTTGCTCTTATCAATCTATGACGTAAATGAACTAAATATTCGTGAATAAATTTGATATTCGACTTGATAAAAATTTATTTATGTTCGTTTAATTGACATCAAATTAATTAAATAAATAAATTTAAACAACTTAATAAATTAAATAAACAAAATTAAACACATATGTATTAGACTTGTTAATATTTAGGAACAGTATTTGTAAGCGAGAGTTCCGTCCCTCCATACGCTGGTTACTAGTCTCAAGGGTCAAAGGCCCACCGTGATTTACCTCCCTTACGATGACCCAGGGGCAGGCTGGTAGAGGCCACTAGATTGACGGATTCCAACCTTTTTGCACAAATGAATAATATTTGTGAATAGTATTCGCGAATAATATTCATGAACAATATTCGTGAACAATATTCATGAATATAGTTCGTGAACACAGTTCATAAACTATGTTCTTGAATAAAACTCATAAACTATGTTTATAATCAGACTCATTGATGAACTTTTATGAGTTTATTTATACTAACCAATCAAATATATATTAAAATATTAAAATTGTAAATAAACAAATAAATAAATTTGATTTAAAAGTTTGATAATATTTAAATAAGTCAGACTTAGATACATTTGAATCAAGCTTTATTCAAACTTAAACTGAGCTTAATTTAAAAGTTTGATATCAATTAAATAAGTCAAGTTCAATCTAAAAAAAAAATGAACCAAGTCAAACTTAAACAACTATTTCAAAAGTTTGATTAATTTTAAGTTTGGCTTGACTCAATTTGGTTATCTTATCAAATAAGTATGAGCACAATAAAACTTAACTTGACTTGACTTGATTCATTCACGACTCTAAATCTACCTAGATGTCGATCTACCTAGAATTACTAAAGTGATACAAATACTTACTTAGCAAATTCTAATGCACTTTAAATAGCAAAAAATGATGGTTTGACTAAGAGAGCCACTATTAACCTTTAAACTCTTGTTCCAATACAAAAGATATCGACAAAGGATGCGCTTGATGCACAATATTTCTAGACTACCCTTTACCTTGTGACCTAACAAGTCGACCCACGTGTACAACTTCCCATGAATTTTAAATTAAAAGGAAGCGCTAACAATAAAGAGACGGATCCACAACCACACACTCGCCTAATACCCATCTAGCAAATTGAACCAAATCTAGCCTTGTTTGAATTAGCCCATCCACTATAGGATCAAAGAGAAGATGGAGGTCATATCGTTGTGTGATTAATATTGAGGGACACTTAGGATGAATGTTATCATCTTTTGCATCAATAGAGAAGATGGAGAGGGCATTCAACTTAGCTCTCAACCATCCATAGTTCAATCTCCAATTATAATGCATTTGTAAGATTTTCTTTCAAATAGGATGATAAATCAATGATGTTGTAACTATTGAGATTGTCCATACGAATACTTCTTGTTGTATTTGGTAATCGATGAAAAACTTTTGTGGAATATAATCAATCATCCTTAGAATTAATCAGGCTTAAGACTTGAATATCTAGTACTAGTAAAAAAAATGGAGTGAATACCCGATCGAATATCTACAAGATCAAGTTCAATAATAAGTCTCGAGCTACTTTATCTAAAGCCAAACAATTAGCTTTCTTCTCTCTTCCTATGATCAACATGTCTAAGCAACCAATTGATTATTCAAGCCGTATCAGTTGACTCTTAACTCAATATGATGATTATGTTGTGTGATTCAGTTCTAGCATTAATAATAAATTGAGTTATTACTATTTGGATCATTAGTTAACTATTAAAGGTATATCAGTTGATTGATGTCTAGCAATCAATTACCTTCTCCAAGTGAACAAAAAGATTTTGGATGACTTATTAGTTGATCGACTTCATCTCTAGTCGGTTAATACTTCCTATCAATTGACTGACACAATCTTTTTAATCACCTCCAACTTGAGTTGGTACTTGCCTTCATTCTCCCATTGTTCTAACACTTCCTTATCGACTTGACTTGGTGCCAAGAGAAAGCCCCATGTGAAGAAATTCGTCGTTTTAAGGATTTTCTTTTCGTATTTAGCATTTAGTTCTCATCGACCCACTATAACTTCTTGTACTTATTTAAAATTTGATCTTCTTCAATCTACTGTGACTTTTTTAGTTGTCTAGCATTTGATTGATCTCAACTTACTAAAACTCTCTTCATGCCAAGTGTTCATTTGAAATTTTTCCTTGCTAACAATTTTCTTGGACTTTCAGTGCTTCACTTGCAACTTATGTCAAACTCGTTGTAAGTTTTTACAATTATTAGATTAATTCATATTATTTTTCTAAACTCCTACATTGGTATCAGAACCTATTGGAGGCATGATTTTTTTTTTTATGTTTGTCGATTACACAAGTTCGTCATGGAGAAGACGATAAACAATGTATTCACTCGACACTGTCGACTGAGAAAAATGTCGCCCGAGCACTTTAGGTGCTCGAGACAAAGGAGCATGAGGTGTTCATCTTTTCTCACTGTTCTTGGAGTGTTGCCGAGTGGAATTGTAGCGTTGCCAAGTGAGAAAGGTTGTCACAAGCAAGGAATTCCTGATCGAGTACTTGAGGTGCTCGACACTGAGGGACAAGCAGTGCACAGATACTATGCATGCTCGGGTGTCCGAGCCTGAGCACAAAAGTACTTGGGTAAGTGCTCGGAGTACTACCCGAGTGGGAGAATGCTCACTGTGAGTGGTCAAGCAATAGAAAGCAGTGCTCGGGAGCACAAGGTACTCGGGCGAGAAGCGTGTGACACTCGTGCTCGACACGGAGCTCGGACGTGCGATCCTTGATGCGACCCACATGAAGTGCTCAGGAGTGCTTCAGTGCTTGGGCTTTGGTGCTCAGGCTGAGGTGCTCGAGAGTGCTTCAGTTCTTGGGCTTCAATGCTCGGGTTCAGGTGCTAGGGGAGCACTTCAGTGCTCGGGTTCAATTCCTGGGCTAAGTGCTCTGGTTTCAATGCTCGGGCTTCGATGCTACGGCTCAGGTGCTCGACAACGCTTCGATGCTCAAGCAAATGGTGCTTGTAATTGGCACAGGTGCTTGGCTACTTGTGTCAAAATGAGTGGTGCTCGGGCAAAAAGGTTCTTGGGCGATGCAGTGCTCAGATGAGAAGTGTGAAGACGCTTCGGTGCTCGGGTGATGTTGTGCTCGGGTTTTGCGATACTTGGAAGCCACAAGGAGTACTCAGGATTTAGCCAAGTACTCTGATTGAAAAGCTAAATCAACACTAGTTGACTAGAAAAGTTGACAATAGTCAACTAACCTAAGTACCGAGTAGTTATTAAAACAACTTGAACTTGATATAAACAACTCAGACTAAGGGAGATGCTCGGGGCACCGAAGGTGCTTGCTAAATTGGTTTTGGTTGAGGCTGATTCTGATGATGCCCAAATAAATTCCAAGAAGACTCAAAATTTGATTTTCAAAGTTTACAATTATTAGTGGAGTCGATTGGTCAGGAGGACCTATCGACCGAAAACTCCTAAAATCAAGAACGTTTTCTTGATTAATAATGTAAGTTCTATGTCTGTATAAATTGAATTAAGTTGGTTTTGTACTATTTTGTCGATTTTATACTGACTTAATTAATCTCAATTCCGATGACATAGATGATTACTACGATGATCCATCGTGTTGTGTTGTGAAATAAGCTGAGAAAAGCTATTCAAGGGATAGTTTATAATCCTGCTTGGGGTCAACAAACACATTGGGAGGCTCGATGATCTTTTCTGGAGACTCGAGATACATGAGTTTCTGATACTGGACAATTATAGGATTTAGGCCTTGGTGCGTTCTCGACCAAATAATCTCAGTGTAGTTGCACATCACGTATGGGAGTGCTATGAAGGGCGTATAACATATGATGAGTTGTGCTAGAAACTACTCCAACACAAGGATCTGGTGGATTCCGAGAAAATTGGAGAGAATTCAGAAGTCGGTCAGCCTAAGAATGCCCTAGTGGAGCCTTGGAAGATAGAACTTGAAATTATTACTACTATGTTAGTGTTTGTCTTGGTGGGAGTAGTAATAACCTATCTAGTCTATTAGAGTTGTTTAGGTTATGAATAAAGTATGTTATATGTTAACAAACTATTGAATAAGAAATGATTAGTTCATTTTCTATTTACATCATGATTAGTTCATTTGATGATTAAATCATGATAAGTTAATGATTTGTTCATTAGATGTGATGTATGTGATTTAGTTGATCAATGTCAGTCAGATTAGAGCATACAAATGATAAGTGGAAACATAATTGTCACTTGATTTTGTAAATCAATTTAGACTTATATTGAGTCAATTAGAAATTACATACATAAAATTTACACTAAATAACTAAATAATGTATTTATTTA
Source organism: Wurfbainia villosa (assembly GCA_025175895.1). NCBI lineage: Eukaryota > Viridiplantae > Streptophyta > Magnoliopsida > Zingiberales > Zingiberaceae > Wurfbainia > Wurfbainia villosa. The sequence continues at coordinate 114,363,286 of CM045993.1, forward strand.
TGGTAGATTATAGCAACTAAAAATATTATAGTAGAACTCAACAAGGGTGAGAAATTAAATGGGGACAACTACAAAATCTGACACCTCAAGATACAATATATTCTTGAGGAATAATAAGTTCTAGAGGTTTTTCATCAGGTTATGGCAGAACCTATTGATGGTACATCAACACAACACAGACTAGACCTTGATGTCTTTAAGGCATGGAAGAAAAATGACCACTGCTAAGGGAGTATTTAGTTCAATGATAGACGACTCAATTTTTGAGTATGAGTCATATCCATCGACTCATGCTATCTGGGTAACCCTTAGGGAAATATATAGTGGAGTGAGTTTAAGCAAGCTTCGACAGTTGATAATCAAGTTTAACAGCTACAAGAAGTGCCCGAATGTCTTCATGGTTCAATGCCTAAGGAAGATGTCCAACATGATTCGAGAACTTAAAACTGCTGATCATGAGTTGACCGATGAACAACAAGTTCAGGTAGTGATCCGTTCCCTTCCAGATTCTTAGAAGACCATAAAGTCGAACCTGACTCACTGTGAGAGTATCAAGAGTTTCACCGATGTCTCATGTCATATAGAATTGGAGGCAGAGAGAGTGGAATCCTCATGGATTTCAGGACAAACTTATGTAGTTGTCGGTTCTGTTGAATCATCAGGATCCAAGAAGAAAAAGTGGTTCAAGAAGGGAAAGGGAAAGGGAAAAGAAGCTATTTTTTCTGCTGGGGTGGGACCAAACAAGAAGAAAGAAGACTGAAAAAAAACTTAAAAGCAAGTTGACTTGCTTTAACTATGGCAAGAAGCACTTCGCTCGGGAATGTACTGAGCCGAAAAAGATAAATCTAAGTCTATATTCTTTTCCTAAGCATTATGTTGCTAGTTCTGTGTTATTAGTTGATTCTTATCCTTTGTGAATTATAAATTTGGAAGAAACTAACTATGTAGCTCGAGAGCGAGTTAAATTCATGGAGTACCGTTGGATATCAGCTGACAATAAGTGGATATATGTAGGAAATAATGCAAGGGTTGAAGTTAAAGGAGTTGGCGCATGCAAACTCAACCTTTGTGGTGGACACACTTTATTTCTACATGATGTCCTATATACTCCTGAGATTCGACGGAATTTAGTTTCTGTGATATCTTCTTGATTTGAGTTATTGTATGAATTTTTACAGTCATTGTATAGAACTTAAAATTGACTCTATGTTAATTGGATGTGATTTTTAACTAATGGTTTTATGGTTCTTGATGTAGAATCGGATATCAATTATGGAAATGATAGTTGTTTTTCAAACATTGCTCTTACTAGTGATATAGATATATCTGATGATGTTTTGCATGCTAGATTAGGATATATAAGACAAGAACATATGAATCGGTTAGCTGAAGAGAGTATGTTAGGCACTCATGCTAAAATTACCTTATCTATATGTGAGCATTGTCTTGCTGGAAAATAACTAGGAAATCATTTGGTAAAACTATTAGGGTTGATTCACCCAATTAATTCATTCGGATATTTGTGGTCCAATGAATGTGAATACTAAGTATAAAGGTTCTTATTTCATTATATTCATTGATGATTTCACTCATTTCAGTCATGTATATTTGATTTCTCATAAATCTGAAGTATTAGATTGATTCATTCGTTATATATATGAAGTTGAGAATCAATTAGATCATAAGGTTAAGACCTTACACATTGACCGTGGAGGTGAATATTTGTTTGATCAGTTCAAGAATATTTATAATGAAAAAGATATTATTAGACAATTAATAATCCCAGGAACTCTACAGCAAAATAGGATTGCTGAAAGAAGAAATAGAACTCTTCTTGAAATAGTTAGATCTACAAATTTGTCAATTGTTGGTGCAATCGATCCAGGTCACGATTGACCAGATTTGAATGGGACTTGAGTAGTGTTTTCATGTTTGACAATGGATTTGACCATTGTTTGACAATGGGTTTATCATATGGTTGATATGGGTTTGACCATATGAGGAGATAGTTTTATGGGGAGAGTGTTGAAGCAATCGACCTCAGGTCAAGATTAACTTAGCTCAAGTAGGACTTGAGAGAAGTCCAAATATGTGTCTTGGCATGGAAAGTCCAAGTCTTGGGTACTTGGCATGAAAAGTCTAAGCATGAGTCTTGGTAATAGTAAAGTCTAAGTCATGGGTACTTAGCATGTGAAAGTCCAAGTCATGGGTACTTGGCAAGGAAAGTCCAAAGGTATAGTCTTGGTAGTATAAGTCCAAGTGTGTAGTCTTGGCGGCGTAAAGTCTAAGTGAACTTTGGCTGTGAAAGTCCAAGTATGGATGCTTGACAATTGGGAAGTCCAAGGGTATGATATTTGCGGCATAAAGTCCAAGCATATAGTCTTAACGGTATAAGTCCAATATTTGACAGCGTAAAGTCCAAGCATGGAGTCTTTGCAGCATAAGTCCAAATGTACCTTGGCAAGGAACCCAGTTAGTATGACATAGTCGATAGAGGTACTTAAAGGCTAGCGCAAGGATGAAGAGTCACAGACTCAAACGATCTGAGAGACGTGAGGCTGATAGAAGTGGATTGAAGGATTAGGTCTATGCTAAGGGTGTTTATCAAGTATGAGGGGATCCTACTTAGGGTTAAATCTCATTTTTGAGGTTTACCAGTCGACTGAGTATTAGACAATAGGCTGGCTGAGTATTTAACACTCGGGAGTCATGTTGACTCAGAGCAGTCGACTAAGATTATGACCAATCGACTGGTCGATAGTCGACTAGAGGCTCGGTTGCAGTTGTGTCACTAGCAGTTGACCTCCATGTATGGGTAGTCGAGTAACCTTGAGCAATTGACTGCCATGGATGGCAGTCGACTGGTGTTTGCAGACATGAGCATAGAAAGCTCGATAGTCGATTGGGCAGTCGACTACCCGTATAGGCAATTGATTGGTCGTGAATGACACAAGCACAGAAGGGTTCATAGTCGACTGACGACTATGAACAGTCGACTGATGAGCCAGAGTAGTTGACTAGTGTGTCATAGGTCTAACGTGGATAAGTTCATTGTGAGACAACGACTAGAAGGGCAGTTGACTAAGGCCTTTTGACAGTCAATTGTTAAGCGGAAATCCAGCCCGATGCATGTTTAAAATGGAGCTCAAAGGGAAGATTGAAGCCTCTCAGTTCTTGGGGAGTTTAAAAAGGAATTACTGTTATGTTCCAAATCTTCAGAAGTCATCCCAAAGCAACCAAGTCTACAAGCAATCTCAAGCTCTCTTGTAACACATTCTTTTGTTTGCATTTATTGTTTAGCTTGTATCTTGTATTTGCTTGTTGTATACTTGTGTAAGGGGTTTCTCCACCTCTGGCATGTTGCCAAGAAGGAGAGAAGAGTATAGTGGTGTGGACACTAGCTCGTCGTGGAGTAGGAACTTAAGTTCCGAACCACGTATATCTTGCGTTGTGATTGTGTTGATGTTCTTGTTTCTATTCTGTATTTTGTATCCATTATGCACTAACATTTGTGTAGACGAGCAACAACCTAATCAAACACGAATCAAGAGCAAAATCGAAAATCTCTATTCACCCCCTCTGGCACGACCATATCAGTCCCTACACCAATCTCCTATTGGGGAGATGCGTCATTAATAGCGACATATATACTTAACAGAGTATATATCTTCTAAATCAGTTCAATCTACCCTATATGAATGCTGCACAGACAGAAAACCATATTTGAATAATTTGAGGCCTTGGGAGTTAGCTGCCTATATTCATAATAGTTCTAACAAATATGAAAAACTAGAACCTAGAGGTAAGAAATGTATCTTTATTAGATACTTCGAAACCTCCAAAAGTTATATTTTTATTGATGAGCAATAAGATGGATCTATCTCTGAAATAGAGTCAAGAGATGTAACTTTTCTCAAAACTGAGTTCTCAAAAAGAGACGATGTTGATAAGACAATTCTTATATTTGAAGAGGATGATACATTATCAACAAAAGAGACATCACAAGGGATGTCTGAGTCTAGTCAACCGAGTGAGAGTAATATGCCAAATCATGAGTTGACTTCTCAACATCCCAACTTACGAAGAAGTGTGCTTAAGATTAAATCTAAGAAGAGATTTGATATTAAGAATAAGAGATTAATGATACTTCCAGTTGACAATAATGAACCTCGTTCTGTTAAGGAAGCATTAGAATGTATTGTTGGAGAAAAGTGAAAAATTACAATGGAAGAAGAGATGGAGTCTATGATGAAGAATCATGTTTGGGATTTAGTCGATCTTCCTCCAGGCCAAAGAGCTATTGGGAATAAGTGAATTCTTAAAATAAAGAGGAAAGCAGATGGGTCGATTAAACAATACAAGCTCATTTGGTTGTAAAAGGATATATCCAAATTGAGGGTATTGACTATAAAGAGACATTTTCTCCTGTAGTGAAATTTGTGCCAATACAAGTTATTTTATCTTTTGTAGCGCATTATAACTTGGAATTACATCAATTGGATGTAAAAATCACTTTCCTTAACGATGAGTTTGATGAAGAAATCTATATGGAACAACCAGAATATTTCATTGCTGATGGCCAAGAGGATAAAGTATATATGACTTAAAAATTTTATATATAGGCTAAAGCAAGCGTCAAGACAGTTGAACATAAGACTTAACAAAGTTGTTTTATCTTACGGTTTTGAAATGATCAATGAGGATCATTATATTTTTCTGAGAAAGGAAAAAAGAAAAGTATGTCATTTTATCATTATATGTTGATGATATACTAATAATAGAAAATGACATAGGATTGTGATAAAAGTCAAAAAGTGATTTTCATCACAGTTTGACATAATAGATATGGAAAAGGTTGAATACATCTTAGGGGTTAAGATCGTGTGAGATCGATCAAAAAGACTTTTGGATTTATCTCAAGAGACTTATATCAATTTGATGCTATAACATTTCAGCATGTTTGATTGCAATATTGAACAGACACCTATAATGAAAGGTACTGTTCTGAGCAAGAGTATGAGTTCCAAGACTCTTGAAGAAATAATCGATATGAAGAGAAAACTATATGTCAGTGTTGTTCGTAGTTTGATATACACTATGTTGTGTACATATCCTGATATCAGCTATGTTGTTGACTTAGTTAATCGATTCCAGTCTAACCGAAGAATGAGACACTATAAAGTAGTGAAGAGGATATTCAGATATCTAAAAGCGATAATAAATTATTGTCTCTGTTTTCAAGGATCAGATATGAGCCTGAAAAGCTATTTAGATGCAAATTGGTCTAGATGATAGAAAATCTATATCAGACTATGCTTTCTTGTTGAATGGTGGCACCATCTTCTGGAACAACAAGAAACAAACTCGTGTAGTTTTGTCAACTATGGAAGTTAAATATGTGACATGTTCAGTGGTTATGTAAGAAGTTGTCTGGTTAAGAAGATTCTTGAAGCATCTGAAGATTACTGAAGACAGTGGGAGTCTGATTATTATCTACTGTGATAGTCAAGCTACAATAACTTTTTCAAAGGATCTCAAATATCATAGCAAGGGCAAGCATATAGCTATAAAGTATAACTTTATAAGAGATATTGTTGCTAAGAAAAAGATGATTCTTGAGTATATCCCTACCCGTACTATGCGTGTAGATCCTATTACTAAACCAATAACTAAAGAGTCATTTTAGGAACATGTGAAGTCTTTGGGATTTCGAAGAATGTAATAAAATTGTAATTACAATTGGATAATATAAGATTATTTGATTGTGAAATGTCATAATCTATTCAGTGTAAATGTTCATGTTACATTTAAATAAGATCTCGATGAGCATGTTGCAGATTGAGATTGGCCCTCTCACATGGACAATCATTTCTATTTGTTAAGTTTGAATAGGGGTAAGATCGTTGCTTATGGGATAGCTTGTGTAGCTATATGTAAAGAGAAACATACCTGCAAGCTGGGTTAGCCTTGATAATTTTTCACTATAGCAAAAGGGGAGTTTATTTCACTGTAGAATAATGATTGAAGTAAATGAACCTACTATTTACTAAATCTGTTTGAAGCCAGATAAGAATTCATGAGTTGAATTTTGGATTAGACATTGGGAATATTGTCTATACCGAAATCTGTACAATGTTAATTTGAGAAAAATATGCTCTCTTTTTTAGTAAAGAGAATAACATCGTAGCATATGATTAATATCATATGTGTTATGGTGGCAATAAGGATAGTAGGAGAGTAAATCTCTGCTTCTCTACTATGTGAGCTCTTGAGATTATATGTTAATCTTGAAATTTTTCCTAAGTGACTATTTAGTTGTCTACTTGAAATTTTAATCAAGGTATGCTACTTTAGCATGTAAATATGTTGACTATGGATGATTTGATCTATAAAATATGACTAGGAAAGAGACTAATTAAAATGAATATATTCTAGCTAAAAAGGAAGATTAAAAGAATTTATATTTTTTGAAGATTATTCACTAATCAATTCATTTTTATTAAGTACAAAAATGAAATTGTGAATATTAAAATATAGAACATGCTTTTAACATAATGGTCATTATGAGAGATTAGATATGTTCATATTGATATAAATAATTTAATCTGGATAAATAGCAAGACATGAATATCTCCTGGAGAACAGTCATGTGCCACCTAGAGAATGATTGTGTGCCAATTTGAAGAGGGGTTGAATGTCATTTAGTGAGCGGCTAAGTAAGGTGTAATAACTTTTTTAGTATTGATCACTCAATGAGCAACTATATAAAGTGTAAAAACTTTCTTAACATTGATTACTCAGTATATTTACTATCGCATAAATCATTTTCCCTAAGCATGAATTGGATGTTGTTTTATTAGTCTTTATGACTATGAATCTCTATTCTTATTAGTCTATGTGACTACTGATCTCTATTCTTGATAGTCTTTGTGATCATTTACCGTTGTGGTATAACTTGAACGAGTGGGAGATGTTATCATTAATGAAAGTAATGGATACATTTGCTATTAATTACATACTACTCATAAGTTGTGGTTGAGCATACATTGTGCAACCAAAGCAACCAATGCATTATTGCATGGAGACGAAAGGTCTCCAGGAGGTCTCTGAAAGGTTTTCATCCAGGTTATTATAAGGGAACTTGGTGAAGAACGGAGGAGAGAGGAGAACTCATGGTGAATGTCTGAGAGAAAAAAAAAGGATTTGGTTTGTGAACCAAGAAGAACTTTCCGATTTGGTATTGTGATCGTTCTTCAGAATGGCAAGTGACAAATCGTAAAATCTTTGCAATACATATCCAAAGTTTAAAGACTCGACAAACTTGCTATAAGTGTTTATAGTTATTAGATTTATTCATGCAAGTTTTGTTGGCAATCGTGCTATTTCTCGGAATGCTCATAGGCTCCCATGTCCCCGGATTAAAATTTTCACTAATGAAAACTAATCCGGATGGGATGAGTTTCCTAAGCACAACCAATTCGTCGTTGTGCCAACGACTCGAGTGATCGCTTGAACAAACTAGTTGTTCAAGCAACCAAACTCTTCTAGTCGATTAGCCGCGGAAGAGACGACGGACGGATTGCCGGTTTTTGTGTTTCTTATCGGGGGTCCATGATTATACAAATACATACAAATGTAAACTAGTATAATCAACATATACTAACATAAAGAACATAAGCTAGCATATCAATAAGAACATGCAAAGAACAATAATAAAAGTTATAAAACTTTTATACCTCTTGATCTTCTATCGTATGTCCTAACCTCCTTGTAGACTTCGTGTGGGCGAAGATCCTCCACAAGTTGAAGCTTCCTAGATCTTCTTCAATCCAAAGAAAGAAGAACTCTCTTTCCCTTCTTGCTTGAGCCAACCACCATTCCACAAAAGGATTGATGCCGCCGGCCCCAAGAATAGAGAGAACATAATGGAAACAACCAAGGTACCGAACTAGGGACAAACCCTTGTTTTGGTGCCGCCGGCCAAGATGGAGTGAAGAGGATAAAGGGAATATATTGGGCGCCGGCCAAGGTGGAGGGAATAGAGGAAGGAGCCGGCCACAACCTAGGAAGAGGAAGAGCTCCTCTCCTATAGTTACCGCCCACCTTCCTTGCATACCCTAGCCGCCCAACCATAGGAGTCAAACCCTAATTAGGGTTTCCTCCTTAGGTCTTCTTGCCGCCCATCCAAGGTGGAAGGAGGAGATCTAAACCGGCCACCTTTCCTAGGAAGAAGAAGAACTCTTCCACAAGATGCCGCTTACCCTCCTTCTAAACCTTGGCTGCCCATGCAAAGGAGCCAAACCCTAATCAAATTAGGGTTTCCTCCTTAGGGTTTCTTGCCGCCCAACCATGATGGAGAGAAGAGATCTAGGAGCTAGCCACCTTCAAGGAAGAAGAAGAGATCTTCCTCAAGTTGCCGCCCACTCATCTTCCAAGCCTTGGCCGCCCAACCCATAGGAGCCAAACCCTAATTAGGGTTTCCTCCTTAGGGTTGCTTGTCGCCCAAGCAATTGGAGGCTAAACCCTAATCTCCTTAGCATCCATCATCCAACATCAACCACTCTCTTCCTTTCCGCCCAACCCATAGCCACCCTTTTATAGAACTTAGGAGAAAATTGGTTATTGATGAGGTAGCCAAAAATATAGGAACTAATTCCCAATTTTCTTGTCGCCCACCCTATCCAACCTTTCCTCTCCCTTTTATATAGAGTTAGGTTTAGGCCTTGGTTTAATCTCCACCGTCGTTTCTAGGGTTTTAATCTCAACCGTCGGATTTAGAGATTTAATCTCAACCGTCGATTCTAGGGTTTTAATCCCAACCGTCGGATCTAGAGATTTAATCTCAACCGTCGGTTCTAGGGATTTAATCCTAACCGTCGGATCTAGAGATTTGTTTTCCATCATTTGATCTAGACTTCATGAGGTTTATATTAGGCTACGATAGGGACCATGAGGAGGAGTTGGGTCTTGGCCACCCGATGGATCGGAACCACACAAACTTGATCCATCAATGATGTTCCATTCCACTAGAGGATCATCATCGAACTACCTCACCAACCCCCATAAATTAATATGGGCTCCATATATTATTTGTACATCCATCTCCCCGTGTTTAAGATATTGAATGTCCGTCAATTGATTGATTTACTGACCATCAATCAATTAACATCTAACTCCTCGAGTAGTACCACTCAACCTTATCATCATGTTGACTAAGTCAACCTGCAGGGTTTACATGATGAACCTTATGAGCTCCTCAAGAGGACATCATCAACCTAATACATAGGACACAGATTCCTCCTATAATCAACGGCACACCATGTAAATAATATCATTTCCCAACTTACCGGGCATATTGATTTAATCCATAGAAATCTCACCCTCTGGCAAATCAAAGAAATAAATACTAAGTACATGTGTCCGTTATTATATCGGGATTAAGAGCATGTACAACATAATATCCGAGGTCCGATTCAATTATGTAGTCAGCAACAAATTGAATCACCTCTATGTCGGTCCTGCTCAATACACCTAAGTGTACTAGTGTAACTCTATGTTCAAGATAAAACAATACCAAGCTACACTACAACCATGCCAATGGTTTGTCCAAAACCATCTTGGTTGTGAGCCTCTACTTATACTCTACAAGGGACTGATAACATGATCTTCTGTGCCACACCCAAGGACCATGTTATCTACAATGTAAAGTATTAGACAATATGTACATATATAAATATAAAGTGCAATCAATGATCATGTGATTCTTATTTCAAAATAAAGATATCCATACAAAAGAGCTAGGCTTTCAGTATACATCCCAACAAGTTTTTCCCAGATCCGACATCAAAAACAAAAACAAAATTCAAAACCAAAATAGAAAGCAACCCACAAACTAAAACTTAATAAACTATAAAAACAAAATCAAAATAGAAACCAAATCAAAGCAAAAATCAGAAATCAAAACCCAACAACCAAGCATAGGGCTATAATTGAATCAGACATTAGTAAACAAGTTTAGTAATCGACTCAATAAAACTTGTTTGTATTCATTCAATAATAAAAGAATATATTAAATAAATAAACTTAAATACTAGTAAGCTTGGTTCGTTAACGTTCATGAATAATTTATGTACAAACTTATTTATTAAATTATGTAAAATTTAATTATAATTTTTTTTCTTGTTTTTTTTATTAAATACATAAAATATAGTAATTTATAAATTTTTATAATCTTAAATTATTCATAATATATTAAAAATAATAAAATAATATAAATTTCTTGAATTTGATAAATATTTAACCTAATTTATAAGGACAATAATGTTGCTAATTAAGCTCTTATAATCTTTGTTCTTTAACCTGTTATTGTCTATAAGATTTATATATCTCCATAATTGTATGATATTGTTCACTTTGGGCCTAAACCCTCATGATTCTATTTTTGGGTTCTATCCAAAAGACCTCATACCAATGGAGATATATTTTTATCTTATAAGCACACGATTTTTTTCATGTCTTATCAATGTGGGACTTTGATTGTATTCCCCATACTTCCAACAATCCCCACTCAAACGAAGGACCACATTGAGCCCCCTCAAATCTATCCGTCTTCGAAGGACTTCCTGTTAAATACGAGAAATTTTAAAATACTAAATGAATGGCCAAAAACTTAAGAAAAATATTCCTGAAAATTTTTCGAGATTTTTAGGAATTTTTCTGGATTTAAACGGAGCTTGTACGAGATAATTACAAGGATAATTAAATTACTAAGGGATTAATAAAAATAAAACCTAGGTTTTTATGTATTTATAAAGGGGTAGTTCAGATTATTAGGGATCAATCCCAATTTTCTCCGTGCGTCGATTTTTCTCCCTCGCGACCCAAAAATCCCTAACTTCTACTTCTTTTTCGCGATTCGCGAACCCTTCTTCGCCATAGACGCTTCCTTCCTCGCTTCTCGCGCGAAGCCATTGACGGCCACCCGCGTGACCACCGGATCACCCTCATTCTTTTCCCCCACCGCGCCGCAGCAAGCCTCTACCGCTTCCTGTGAGCACCGCCGCCCCGGCGCGTCGCGTGCTCGCCATCCACAGCCGCACGCGTCGGCTCCCTGTCACCTCGTCGTCGATTCTTCACTCCCCTTCGAGCGATCGCCCACTCCTCTGCAAGCGACGCCAACCACAGCACCTTTCTCCTATTCATCGCCGATCTCTCGGATCTTTTTCCCTCTTTCCAGTTCGTCGACACCGTGTGCTAATTTTAGGGCTTGGATTTCTGCCGGAGCAGACGGTGGCTCGACAGCGGCTGCACGCTATTCGGATCTAGGGTTGCGATTTTCGTCGGAGCAGGTAAGTGGGCGAGCTAGGTCTCTGTCGATCGATGCCGGAAGAGGTGAGCGCTGCTCTGCTCCTTATTTTGGATGGCTGTGACTTCTTTTGTTTTAGTGAGGATCCTTATTGGGCAGGTGATTGTGAACATCGATCGCAGCCGACGAACAAAGGAGTTGGGGATATTGGTTGCCGGTGGAATCCTAAGGCAGGTAGCCAACATTCATAGTATGATTTGATTGTATTATTCGGTTAATTGGAATTATATTCAGTGGAGATTAGATTGTTAGTTGATTGCGGATAAATTTTTGGGCTGTGGGATGAGTCTATTTTGGGTGAGTTAGCTATGAGATTTTGTTTGGATGTTGTACACATGATGATAGGGGTTGTGAAATCATATTCGAGTAATTGGACGAAAAGACGGTTATATTAGGTGGAAGGTGATCGAGATTTTATTAAGCCTTTGGGTTAATTGGTTATGTAAGAAATCGATTAAGTATTCGGTTTGACGGTGGATTGTATTTTTGTGCTTAACAATAGTTATGTTGTATCACGAGTTTTGATTCCATTTTTTGAGCATTTTAGCAGGCGGATATTTTGACTTATCTTTTAGATATAGTCATGTTGATATGCTAGTTAGTTATAGCTTGCAATAATTTTTATGTTTAAATGTCTTGTATGTTATTGTGCCTATTTGATTCATGCATTTGATCAGCCTTTAGTTATATCTTTCTTGTTTTACTTGGATCATTGATATGTACCTATTTGTTGTGCATATTATTCGGAGACATATTTTAGTTTGGTGCTATATGCTTTAGTGTCATGCACCATCTTGCATGATTGCATGTTGGCTGGACGGAGTTCCTTTGTAGTTGAGCCCGCAGCCAGTTACATGGTCTGCACACGCTACCACTCATGGGTTAGTGGTACATCAGGAGGGTGTGTACAATAGCTCTGTCAGGCTCCGCTGGTCCGCTCATGGGTAGCGATGAGGCAGCGTGGTAGCGGCGAGGATCCCTCCTGCGGTCTCACGACTTTGACAGGAGATGAGCTTTGCTCCCCACTCTGTTAGGCGAGGAGGATAGGTGTCCGACATCATCCTCGTCCACTCGGCCACCAGAGCAAAGTGATGGCAGAGTGCACAGTTGTTATAGCCCTACCCACTCGGCTTCACCATCGCGTGTGAGGCGGCTGACTGGCGTCAGGGGTGACCATGTCATTTGCATCGCATGCATTTTGCATGGATGACATTTGTATTGTGTTTGCTGCATTTTGATTGCTGCCTTGGATGTTGCATATGATTGCCATGCATACAGGATACATATTTGTATTTGGTCTGACGACTTTATTTCTGCTAGTATGACACATGCTCCTATATCAGGATAGGAGATTCAGGTAAGTACAATCTATTCGCATTTCTTTCTTGCATATCCTATATATGAGACTGTACGGGCATGATTATTATTGCTAATTATATCTTACTATGTATATCGACTATTATCAGCTGAGTTCATTGAACTTACCCTGTTGTTTTATATTTATTTCAGGATGAAGCTGTCAGGAGAGTCCAGCTGCCAAACCCCCTCATCGTGATAGTTTTCTTGTTATTAGATTTATGGTTTTGGTATTGACTAGAAGATATGTTTAGGACTGGTATTTGATTTATGTACTCGTGGATATTTTGGTGATATTTGATATGTCCTTATGGACCTTTATTCGGATTTTTATTCGATTGGATTTGGTTGTGTATTCCTGCCTAGAAGGCAGAAGGGGTAAGTCTAGATGTGATAGACTTTTGTTATTTCCTTTGATTGTTGGCCTGAGACCTATTGATGACCTGCGTGTGTAGTTTGGTTTCGGTCGTGTTGACCGATGTATAGTGGCCGTGTAGGCCTTGTATGCAAGATTGGTATTGTCACCCGTACAGGGGAGATGCTGCCGGATTTTCATCGGGTGGGGACTCCCCCGGGGCGTGACAATTTATTTGGTATCAGAGCACCTAGGTTTTCGAGTTCCTAGGGTTTTTTTTTTCGGAGTTCGCCACATTTGGCAGGTTTTTGCGAGTCAATCTGGAAATTTTTGGATTGGTATGGATTTTCGACGATTTTTATGTTTCGGAAATTCGAGGTATTATTGACGAGGTGAATTTGGGGATTTGGCGGCGATGGGACCTCTCCTGGCGGCAAAATAAGTATGATAATTAATTTTATATGTTTTTACTTGTAGTAACATCTATAATAATTTAACAAATATAAGACGAGGTGGGTGTGCTCCTGCGCCAAGATGTGGTGTGGGGCGGCCACGCCAGAGGACATTGAGATCTTTGGCGACAGAGTTGCCAGAAAGATCTACTGAGGGTGAGCATGTTGATCGTGGTCGATTCCATACGGTGCCTCATGAGTCGTGGATCCTCCCCCTGGCGGTTCCTCCTCCAGAGATACCCACTTCTGGGGTATCCGATGTACCAGCGGGAGACCCTGCTGCTACACACCAGACACCTCGCCAAGAGGCCGCCATCAGACCCGACAGCCCATCGCTGGTGTCGACGACCACTCACTGTGATTCCGCCTCGCTCATGCAAATGGCACCATCTACAGTAGTTTCACCAGCTCCTGCGACGACCTCTACTCATCCTACTGATGTGGCTGCGGCACGAGCTCGGATTCCCAGTTTAGCAAAGTCGATGAAAAGCCGGTTCACCTTATTCAGCGAAGAGACTGATCCGAGCGTGGCTCAGTCTTGGATCGAGACTATGGAGCATACTTTCTACTATATGGTTTGCTCCGAGTGGGAGAAGACATAGTTGGCGGCCTTCCATTTACGAGGCAAGGCCGAGGTCTGGTGGGACACGCAATGCTCGATCATCGGCGAGCAGCAGATTACCTGGGTGAGATTCAGAGAGGCCTTTGAGAGTCAGTACTTTCCACGATCATATCAGATGATGCGCCGTCAGGATTTTCTGAGTCTTCGACAGAATAATCGCTCAGTGATGGAGTATAATGCAGAATTTAATCGGTTAGCCAGGTTTTGTCCAGAGTTAGTCACTGAGGACAGGTCACACATGATTCAATTTGTTCAGGGACTAGATGGGCATCTTCAGATCAAGATGGTAGGATTTGACAGTTCTTCCTATCGAGAGGCATTGGATAGAGCTCTATTGATTGAGTCGGCTTAACAGAGAGCTAATCGAGAAGAGGAAGCAGAGGAAGAACCACAGAGTGAGACCCGGAGCCACGGACTCACCGGACAACAAAGTGGCCGCAGATGGGTCGAGTCACTGGGGCATCTAGCGGCCTCGAGTCAGGCGATCTTGGACCCTCCTGGTCTTCTCATTAGAGCCGGAGGCCGCCCACTAGTGACACCTACTGTACTCGTTGTGGATCGAGAGAGCATACCATCTTAGCTTGCACCTTGGGACAGTCAGTTTGCTATTATTGCAAAATGCCTAGACACCTGAGTCGAGATTGTTCGTTGAAGGCTCAGCATGTGGCTTCCGAGATTTCTATCCAGGGAGGACAGTAGCGTTAGTCTGGGACTCAGAGAGGGGGGGGGGCAAACAACCAAACCTTCATAACGTCAGCAGAGGACAGCTCCCCCTACAGGAGTTGCATATGGCATGCATGGACAGGAGTACTCTAGTGCCCGTACGATATCACAGGGTTTTGTTTTAACCGCAGATCGGTCACGGCCCCACTGATGCAATACTAGTCGCGGCATCGCCCATCGATTCAAGATCAACCGGCCTCCGCCATCGTTCGGAGACGCAACTATGACAAGATCTGATGACGGGCCGCAACCTTCATACCAACCTTCGTATCAGCATCCGTATCAGCCTTCGTATCAGTCTCAGGCCCAGACACAACCACCTCTGGCAGTGCTACCACCTCCACTGCCACCGGAGACTGGGCGGATTCATGCGATTACTAGAGAGGAAGCGCAACGAGCCGACGAATCCATTTTTCGTGGTACGGTTTCACTTTATGCATTGTCAGCTATTATGCTAATTGATACTGGCAGTTCGCATTCGTTTATTTCTCGTGCATTTGAGAGAGATTGGTAGACTACCTACTATTAGAACACAACGATTAATCGTCTCCCTACCGTCTGGTGATACGTTGGACGTTACCCAGGAGGTCCGAGGTTATCCCTTAGATTTCGGTAACATCATACTTACTGTAGATTTATTGATACTGGACATGGTCGAGTTCGACATGTCATGCCACAGTTGATTGCCAGACGAGGGTGGTCACATTCCGACCTCCTAACCAACCCCCTCATGGGATTTCACTGGCATTCGGGACGATGGCGTAGCGACCATTTCTGCGATTCAGGCTCAGAAGCTTTTATTGCATGGTTGTCAGGGTTTTCTATTATCTATAATCAATGTAGAAGACAGTGGTGACTCTCAGATCGCTGACATTCATATTGTCCGAGAATATCCGGATGTCTTTCCAGAGGAGTTACCGGGCCTGCCTCCTAGAAGGCAAGTGGAGTTCACGATTGAGTTAATTCCTGGGACGTCGCCGACATCGAAAGCTCCTTATTGTATGACCCCGAGAGAGTTGGACGAGTTAAAGGTTCAACTCCAGGAGCTTTTGGACAGAGGTTTTATCCGCCCTAGTGTATCACCCTGGGGTTCTTCGGTTCTTTTTGTGAAGAAGAAAGATGGTTCGATGAGATTATGCATCGACTACAGGCAGTTGAATGTCGTCACTATCAAGAATAAATATCCCCTGCCACGTATTGAGGACTTGTTTAATCAGCTCAGAGGTACATCCATATATTCTAAGATTGATCTGCGGTCCGGATATCATCAACTAAGGGTTAGAGACTCAGATGTTCAGAAGACAGCGTTCCGTACCAGATATGGACACTATGAGTTTTTGGTAATATCATTTGGGCTTACCAATGCTCCGGCAGTATTCATGGATTTGATGAACCGTGAATTTATGGATTTCCTATATCAGTTCATCATTGTCTTTATTGATGACATTCTGGTCTATTCTCGTTTCGAAGAGGAACACGCGCAGCATCTTCGCCTTGTTTTGGATAGGCTTCGACAGAAGCGACTATATGCGAAGTTCAATAAGTGCGCGTTCTGGTTACCCTCAGTCGATTTTCTGGGACATGTGGTTTCTAGTAGAGACATTTCAATTGACCTCCAGAAGATCGAGGCTGTTACCAGTTGGGAGCAGCCGAAATCAGTTCAGGAGGTTCGCAGTTTCTTAGGCTTAGCCGGATATTACAGACGGTTCGTTGAGGGTTTCTCGAGCATCGCTATGCCATTGACACGCCTTACCAGGAAGGGCGTGAAGTTCACGTGGTCAGAGGCGTGCGAGACCAGTTTCCAAGAGTTGAAGAAAAGACTGGTGTCAGCACCGATTCTGGTATTGCCATCAGGGGATGACGGTTTCGTCCTTTATACCGATGCGTCTCTGCAGGGTTTAGGCGCAGTATTGATGCAACATGGCAGGGTAGTCTCTTATGCTTCTCGCCAGTTGAAGGAGCATGAGAAAAACTACCCAGTACATGATTTAGAGTTAGCTGCTATTATCTTTGCCTTGAAGATTTGGAGGCATCATTTATATGGTATTACATTTGAGATTTTCACTGATCATAAGAGTCTCAAATATTTATTTACGCAGAAGGAACTCAATCTCCGACAGAGGAGATGGATGGAGTTTCTGAAGGATTATGACTGTACCATTAGCTACCACCCAGGGAAAGCCAATGTGGTTGCCGATGCACTTAGCCGGAAGTCCCGAGGGACTTTAGCTTCCTATCGAGTTTTAGTCACGCGGTTGATTAGGGGTTTCTCGAGTTGAGCCTTGAGGCGAGGGACGAGGCGAGGCATTCTGGTTACCATGGTTGCTCGATTCGTCTATCGGAGAAGTCAGGAGGCTCGACGATGATCGGCATTCTGATTCATTGGCGGTCGGATAACACGGGCCGGTGAGTTCACGAGATGATGAAGGTATTATATTTATTTTAAAGGCGGATTATGTACCTCGATCTCACCCGGTCATGGAGAAGTTACTTCAGGAGGTGCATCGCTCTCGATTTGCGATCCACCCAGGCGGAACCCGCATGTATCGAGATTTAAAGCATTTGTATTGGTGGAACGACATGAAGAAAGACATCGCAGATTTTGTTGCTAGATGTCTCGTTTGTCAACAGGTGAAAGCTGAGCACCAGAGACTAGCCGGACCACTTCAGAGGATTCCTATTCCTGAGTGGAAGTAGGATCACATTACCATGGATTTTGTGGTGGGTTTGCCTAGGACACGTCAAGGCCATGACGCGATTTGGGTAGTCATTGACCGACTAACCAAATCCACGCACTTCTTAGCGATTCAGAAGATCGACTCTCTGGATCGTTTGGCAGGGTTATATTGTCGGGACATCATCAGATTGTATGGTGTTCCTTTGAGCATTATATCAGATAGAGATCCTCGGTTCACGTCCCGATTCTGGCAGAGTCTGCAGCAGGCCTTAGACACGCAACTTCGTTTTAGTACTGCATTCCATCCGCAGACAGATGGACAGTCTGAGCAGACCATACAGACACTAGAGAATTTGCTGAGGTCCTGTGTTATAGATTTCGGGGGCAACTGGGAGGACCACTTGTCGTTAGTGGAATTTGCCTACAATAACAACTATCATTCAGCTACCCAAATGACCCCGTTTGAAGCATTGTATGGTAGACAGTGTCGTACACCCACTCTCTGGGAGGAGGTTGGGGAGGCCCAGTTGCTAGGACCCCAGAGAGCTCAGCATGAGGCAGAGTTGGTCCATACTATCAGACGTAGGATAGCGGAGGCGTAGGATCGTCAGAAGAGTTATGCAGATCGGAGACAGAGACTTCTGGAGTTCTCTATTGGTGATCATATATTCCTGTGAGTCTCACCCACGAAAGGGGTGAAGAGATTTGGCCTTCGTGGTAAGCTAGCTCCTAGGTACATTGGTCTGTTTGAGATTTTGGAGAGGATCGGAGCAGTCGCTTATCGCTTAGCACTACCACCATCTTTGACGGGTATTCATGATGTGTTCCATGTGTCCATGCTGAGGAAGTATGTGCCAGACTCTACACATATTCTATCAGACGTGTCAGGTTCCATTCAACCTGATGCTACTTATGCAGAGGTTCCGGTACGGATTCTGGATCATAAGGAACGACAGTTACGGAATAAGATTGTACGACTTGTCAAGGTCGGGTGGAGTCACCACACCGATGAGGAGGCTACTTGGGAGCTTGAGGAAAAGATCAGAGCTGAATATCCCCACCTGTTTACTTAAGGCAAGTGAGATATGTTTTCAGTACTTGTGGTATCTCTTACTCATTATGCATTTAAGTAGGAAATTTATGGACCAAATTTTTATTAGTGGGGGAGAATGTTAAATACGGGAAATTTTAAAATACTAAATTAATGGCCAAAAACTTAAGAAAAATATTCCTAGAATTTTTTTTTGGATTTTTAGGGAATTTTAGGAATTTTTCCAGAATTTTTCTGGATTTAAACGGAGCCCGTACGAGATAATTACGGGGATAATTAAATTACTAAGGGATTAATAAAAATAAAACCTAGGTTTTTATGTATTTATAAAGGGGTAGTTCGGATTATTAGGGATCGATCCCAGTTTTCCCCGTGCGTCGGTTTTTCTCCCTCGCGACCCGAAAATCCCTAACTTCTATTTCTTCTTTGTGATTCGCGAATCCCCCTCTTCGTGAACCCTTCTTCTCGCCGTTAGCCACTGCTTCGCCCTTCCTCGTGCCCCTAGCCACCGCAACCAGCAGCCGACGGCCAATCCGCGGCCACCGGATCGCCCTCATTCTTTTCCCCCACCGCGCCGCAGCAATCCTCTACCGCTTCCCGCAAGCACCGCCGCCCCGACGCGTCGCACGCTCGCCAACCACAACGCCTTTCTCCTATTCATCGCTGATCTCTCGGATCTTTTTCCCTCTTTCCAGTTCATCGACACCGCTTGCTAATTTTAGGGCTTGGATTTCTGTCGGAGCAGACGATGGCTCGATAGCGGATGCATGCTATTCGGATCTAGGGCTGCGATTTTCGTCAGAGCAGGTAAGCGGGTGAGCTAGGTCTCTGTCGATCGATGCCGGAAGAGGTGAGCGCTGCTCTGCTCCTTATTTTGGATGGCTGTGACTTCTTTTGTTTTAGTGAGGATCCTTATTGGGCAGGTGATTGTGAACATCGATCGCAACCGACGAACAGAGGAGTTGAGGATATTGGTTGCCGGTGGAATCCTAAGGCAGGTAGGCAGCATTCATAGTATGATTTGATTGTATTATTCGGTTAATTGGAATTATATTCAGTGGAGATTAGATTGTTAGTTGATTGCGGATAAATTTTTGGTTTGTGGGATGGATCTACTTTGGGTGAGTCAGCTATGAGGTTTTGTTTGGATGTTGTACATATGATGATAGGGGTTGTGAAATCATATTCGAGTAATTGGACGAAAAGATGGTTATATTAGGTGGAAGGTGATCGAGATTTTATTAAGCCTTTGAGTTAATTGGTTATGTAAGAAATCGATTAAGTATTCGGTTTGACGGTGGATTGCATTTTTGTGCTTAACAATAGTTATGTTGTATGCAGGTTTCGGTCACGAGGCAGGTCCACGGGCGTGACGATTTCATTTTTCAAGCATTTTAGCAGGTAGATATTTTGACTTATCTTTTAGATATAGTCATGTTGATATGCTAGTTAGTTATAGATTGCAATAATTTTTATGTTTAAATGTCTTGTATGTTATTGTGCCTATTTGATTCATGCATTTGATCAGCCTTTAGTTATATCTTTCCTGTTTTACTTGGATCATTGATATGTACCTATTTGTTGTGTATATTATTCGGAGACATATTTTAGTTTGGTGCTACATGCTTTAGTGTCATGCACCATCTTTCATGATTGCATGTTGGCTGGATGGGGTTCCTTTGTAGTTGAGCCCGCAACCAGTTACATGGTCTGTACACGCTGCCACTCATGGGTTAGTGGTACATTAGGAGGGTGTGTGCAGTAGCTCTGTCAGGCTCCGCTGGTCCGCTCATGGGTAGCGATGAGGCAGCGTGGTAGCGGGCAGGGATCCCTCCTCTGGTCTACGACACCGGGAGATGAGAGCTTTGCTCCCCCACTCTGTTTGGGGCAGGAGGATAGGTGTACTCCGACAGCATCCTGTCCACTCGGTCACTCAGGAGCAGTGATGGCAGAGTGCACAGTTGTCATAGCCCTACCCACTCGGCTTCACCATCGCGTATGAGACGGCTGACTGGCGTCAGGGGTGACCATGTCATTTGCATCGCATGCATTTTGCATGGATGACATTTGTATTGTGTTTGCTGCATTTTGATTGCTGCCTTGGATGTTGCATATGATTGTCATGCATACAGGATACATATTTGTATTTGGTCTGACGACTTTATTTCTGCTAGTATGGCACATGCTCCTATATCAGGATAGGAGATTCAGGTAAGTACAGTCTATTCGCATTTCTTTCTTGCATATCCTATATATGAGACTGTACGAGCATGATTATTATTGCTAGTTATATCTTACTATGCATATCGACTATTATCCGCTGAGTTCATTGAACTTACCCCGTTGTTTTATATCTATTTCAGGATGAAGCTGTCAGGAGAGTCCAGCTGCCAAACCCCCTCGTCGTGATAGTTTTCTTGTTATTAGATTTATGGTTTTGGTATTGACTAGAAGATATGTTTAGGACTGGTGTTTGATTTATGTACTCGTGAATGTTTTGGTGATATTTGGTATGTCCTTATGGACCTTTATTCGGATTTTTATTCGATTGAATTTGGTTGTGTATTCCTTCCCAAAAGGCAGAAGGGGTAAGTCTAGATGTGATAGACTTTTGTTATTTCCTTTGATTGTTGGCCTGAGGCCTATTTATGACCTACGTGTGTAGTTTGGTTCCGGTCGTGTTGACCGATGTATAGTGGCCGTGTAGGCCTTGTTTGCAAGATTGGTATTGTCACCCGTACAGGGGAGATGCTGTCGATTGTCATGTGGTGGGGACTCCCCCGTGGCGTGACACTTCCTCTGCTTGATGTCCGATCCTCAACCCACTAGGACTTCTTGCCAACTGTCTCATCCTCTTGACCTAGCTGGACTTTTTGCAGTTGTTCAACCCTTCTGACCCAACTGAACTTCCTACTAGTTGTTCGGTCCTCCCGACCCAACTGGACTTCCTTCCTAGTGTCTGGTTCTCTTGATCCAGACATGGGAGCTCCACTTCCTTCGTTCGAGGTTCATGGTTTGACGTGGACCATTACTCTGATACCAATTGTTAGTGCCTATAAGATTTACATATCTCCACAATGGTATGATATTGTTCACTTTAGACCTAAACCCTCATGGTTTTATTTTTGAGCTCTACCCAAAAAGTCTCATACCAATGGAGATATATTTTTATCTTATAAGCACATGATATTTTTCATGTCTTACCAATGTGGAACAAACAAGAAAATATAAATATAAATGTACTTGAAACAATTTTATAAGTGAATCTCATTTTTATTAGTTTGTCTTGTTGCTTTGGTTTGTCTTTTAGGTGTCTAAAAATATAGCAATACTCTTTTTCAAAATCCCCAAGAACTGACATATGAAAGTATCCATGAAATCCTCTCTTATATGCTTGAAAAAAAATACGGAACCACCACATTAGTGGCCCCTACGATTGTCCCACGCCTGAATGAGGGAGATAAATCGGGAAATGCTCGCATGAGTAGCCTCATCTTCCTTAGATTTTCATACCATTTGGAGGAAAATCTTATAAATTTATCTCAGCTGGGGATCGAACAATGGGTGTCTAAGACCAAGTTGGACACCCTACCGCTGCACTGTAGTCCCGAGGTAGTCTCTTATAGGCTTCAAATGATGGTTGTTTTTTGCCTAATAGTCAACTATATGCACCCGTTAGTCGTTTTCTCCCATTGAATTCAACTATTTCACTTGTAAATTGGCTCTTTATAGTTCAGAATTGACCGTATCAATAGACTTTACACCATCAATCGAGTTTTGAACTTTCTATTAGCTCCATTAGTGATAACAATCGCCTGCTCCTCTCCATCAATTGACTAATGATGCTTGGTCAAATTGAGTAATCGAGTTTCAAACTTTTTCACTCGACTAATGCAACAATCGATTGCTTGATCATAGAAGTCAATTGTTCATACTCTAAACCTCTTAAACCCTCTCAAACCTTGAGATTGTGATTTATTGTTCATTAGTAGATTGATATTCCCATAGCAGTCGACTTATACATCTGTTTTAATCTTACCAAAATTGAATTTTCACTTTGTCTAATATCTGGTTGATTTTAATCTATTAAAACAAATTTTTACTTAGCATTTGGTCATCCTTAAACTACCAATACTTCACTCGCCTAACATTCGATCATTCTTAATGTACTAAGACTTCACCATTATCAAATATTTGATCATCCTTGATATATTTAGACATCCCTTCTCTTGTCAAGCATCCAATCAAATTTAATCAGTTGGGGGGGGGGGGGGGGGTTCATCATTACCAAACATTCGATCTTCATTGACATTTTTAGACTTTCCATCACATGCTTAATATTTGGTCAATCTTGACCTGTCAGAACTTCCATTTATATATATAATATCTAATCCTCTATAACTTATTAGGATTTTTATCACATGTCAAGTGTCTGATCCTTTATGATCCACTTAAACTTCACTAATATCCTCTAGGAAAAAAAATAGACCTTAATTTTAGACCTTTAACGTCGGGCTCCAATTTTGTTAAAACTAATAAATCCATTTTATGGGGTCGTAGGCATATGCCTTAATGGCCTATGTCTAAGGTCAACATTGAATGTCCAATCCTCCATGACTCGCTTGATCTTCATCTCTTATGTCAAGTATCCGATCTTCCATAATCTACTTAGGCTTCACTTATCTCATATCAAATGTTCGATCCTCGATTATTCACTTGGATTACACCTCTCGTGCTAATTATTCGATTCTTTGTGACTCACTTGGATTTCACCTTTACCGACTCCCTAAGCCAAATGTTTGACACTTGAACTTCTCACTCAACCATCAAAATTGATTATACTAACAATCTCCCTCTCCAATAATATCTCTTCTTATCATCTTACTAAAAGATCAAACTAAACTCGATAACTTTTAATCAATAATCTCCTCCTTGAAAATATTACTCAGCCACACACAAATATTATTTAAACATCAAAATTGAATTTGAGTTTTGTCAACTTTCATCGGAGATCAATTGCATCAATAATTTACACCCCTAACTAAATTTATAAAGTAGAAAGTAAAAACTAGAAATAAGCAAATAGACCAAATAGACAGACAAACAAACAAACAATATATATAGATACTATAATTTTTTTATTTAGGTTAATTAGAGTCACACCAATGCTCTATGGCTCGTCATTCTAAAAATTTCTAACGATGTATCATTTTCATTCGCAAAGATTTATCTTTTTATTTATTTATTTATTTTTGCCCTCGAAGATATGATGTCGCAATAGGATACTCATATAGTCTTTCAGACATTTTCGATTCAATTTTCAATTACGATACATTTATAAAAAAAAATTCAAATGAATGACAAATCTTACAACGTTAGGTGTTGGATCACCCGTTAATAGTATTTTTGTTAGTATCAGCTTTTAGTGTCAATCATGAGATGATTGATTAGAGATTATATGTATAATATTTCATTAATAACAGACAAGGTTTTCTTATTCTATTATTTCTTATCTGTGCTATACGAATAATATAATAGTGTCCTTGAATAGTAGGTTCAGGTTTATAGCATTTCAATTGGTCGAATTGATAGTGAGAGTATGTAGACGATATATATATATATATATATATATATATATATATATATATATATATATATATATATATATATATATATATATATATATATATATATATATATATATATATATAACATGCAAGGACAATATTAATGCATAGAGACCGACATGTAGGTTAATTAATGACTTAGTCTCACAAGTCATGGATATGTGATATCAAATTGGTACATGAGTACATATTAGAGACTATGTACCGAATTGATCCGCCATGAGAAAGTTTTATGGATCGTTATATGAGTATCATAAACTTTTTCATGTGACTATTAGTATGAATATTCTTTAGACCTGAAATCGCTACGGTTCCCTACATAAGGAGTTATGTACTTTGGTGTCATTAAACATCACTCGTAATAGGATGGACTATAAAGGTGATCACTGGGTATGTAACAAACTATGTGGAGGGATGTGAGTGATGTAGATGAGATATATCCCTTCCATATGACGGGAGTGATATCTTTAGGCCTCTTGATTGAGTAAGACCACGAAATGCATGGTCATGCTCAAATGAGTCAATATGAGATATTGAGCTCATTTGTTTGAGTGAGTCTACTTGGGGATCAAGAAACACAAAGATTGATAAGAGGATGACACGGTTTATGTCTCATTGATCAATCTAGATATCGAGTATAGAAGGATAAGATCATACAAGATAGTAGCTACAGAAAGGTTTTGCCGGATCTTGACATTTTCATAACTTGGGTAGCAATGATGCATTGCTAGATGTCGTTCATTGCTTATGTGTCTAAAGTGGTTTAAAAACATTGCCAACGTTACGAAAACCTATAGGGTCATACACAAAGAACATATTTTGGAGATGAGATTCATCTTAGTTTGACTAAATGAATAATTAGTTAATTGAATGGACTAGAATGAGTTAAACTCATTGCTTGACCAAACTTGAGTTGGACTCAAATTGATTTAATTTAAGTTAGACTCAAATGAAACCAATTGAAGAAGGTTAGCATAATTAATGATGATTAAGTATACATGCAAATGAGAGTTGTTGCATGCAAATGGATTAATTGCACGAAATGAGATTTAATGCATGTTAATTCTAAAATGTTGCATGCAAAAGAATTAATCCATGAAATGAGATTTCATGCTCAAACGTTGCATGCAAGAAGGTGTTAATACATAAAATGTGATTTAATGCATGAGAAATGAGATTTAAGCTCTCCTAAATGTGAATGAGAGAAGGTGGACTTTGCTTTGTCGTGGAGGTATTTTTCATTTCCCTTCTCCCTTTCCTCTTCGCCAAAGTCTTGTGTGGAGAGCTTTGTTTTGGTTGTTAGCACAACCAAGGGTGTTGTCTCCTTTCTCCAAAAGAGTGTTCGTATAGATATCATAGAGGCACGTACACTTGAACGTGTAAAAGATCCGGCGAACCATGGACGAGCGGGATAGACAAAAGGCACGCATCAATGGTATACCCTATAAGATAGGGTCTTTTTGATCTA
Organism: Wurfbainia villosa; assembly: GCA_025175895.1. NCBI lineage: Eukaryota > Viridiplantae > Streptophyta > Magnoliopsida > Zingiberales > Zingiberaceae > Wurfbainia > Wurfbainia villosa. The sequence goes on from CM045993.1 coordinate 114,388,982, forward strand.
TACTTTATATGAGTTTTCTTTTATATGAATCACTCGAGGGATTTTTTTTTTCATTGTGATTTCGTTATTTATAGCATAGGATTCCCAATAATTTTTATCAATTTGATGGTCTTCAAAATTAATTGAGTCGAACATCTGAATGAATATACAATGTCAACTAAAAAAAAGGTTAGCTCGGCCCGTTAGTTCATATAAAAAGGTGAGCTAGCATATATTCAAGAAAATATTCGTAGATGATTTATTGGGCACGTTGTAGGTCATAAAGCACGAACATAATATCCAAATCATAGTCTATTATTTTCTTAGTGCATGCCTTATTTACTTTATTTTTTATATATATAATTTTATATTACCTCCATTTGATCGGTTCACTGAGTATTTATTTATTTTTATGTCTAAATTTTTGGTCTGATTAATCTTTGAGAGTAGTCAATCTGATCTCATAATTTTACGAAAATATATTTTCGATAATTGAGTCAGAAGAAATCAAAGCTCCTATAGGTATCCACCAACTACCTGAGTACATTATGAAAGCACTCACAGTTTGGTGGTCCAATCTGGATTCCGCAGTCATACCATCTTTGAAAGATTGTCCAATGCTAAAGTATTACTCCATTCACCGGACAAACTCATGCACAAAGGGTCGCCCCCATAGATTTTTCTAAAATTCATCACCGAATATTATTTCAACAGAAAATTGAACTATATTCTTCTGTGAGATGTCTTTTCATTTTTACCGTTGCTTCGTGTCCTTGGGAGCGATTAGATGAGAATTTATTTATTTATTTATTTTATTGGTACTAGGGTATCCGAACCTTCAGTCCAATTAATCCTTAGAAGCGACCGACCCTACTCCACGGACCTTCGGGATACCTCGTCAACAGTTGAGTTGGATAAGGTTGGAGCCCAAATGGCCTCCTCCGGACACCAAGAGTAAATCAGAAAAGTGCTTGTAGCTTTTTCACGATTCAACTCAGACTCTACAGTCGCATCATCTCTGAATGACGGTCTAACGTCGAAGTCGAACGATATCGCAATAGAGAATCAAACTATATTCTCTTATGAAATATCTCTCCGTTTTTATCGATGCGTCGTACCCGTGGAAGTAATTACATGATAGACCCTATAGCCAATACATAAGGGATCTGATCCATGTAATCTCTCTCCTCCTTAGAAGAGGGACATTGAGTCTTCGAAAGACTCACACCATGTGACATTGGTAGAAATCCCTTCTTGAAATTCTGCATGGCAAAATAATTTAACACCTTATCAATGTATGTACTCTGACTTAGGCCAAGAAGTCTCTTAGATCTATCTCTATAGATCTTGATGCCCAATATATAGGCTGCTTCTCCTAAGTCTTTTATTAAGAAACCATTTTCAAGCCAAGTCTTCACATACTGCAGCATAGGGATATCGTTTCCAATGAGAAGTATGCCATCAACATACAAGATAAGAAAGATAACTATGCTCCCACTAACCCTCTTATAGACACAGGGTTCATTTTCATTTTTGATGAAACCAAACTCTTTGATCGTATCATCGAATCGAAGATTCCAGCTTCTAGATGTTTGCTTTAAACCATAAATGGACATTTGCAGCTTGCATACCTTTCCAACATGCTTTGGATCCTTTGGGTTGTGTCATGTACACATCCTCGAGTAGGTTTCCATTCAGAAATACAATTTTGACATCCATTTGTCAGATCTCAGAATCATGGTAAGCTACAATAGCAAGTATGATTCGAATAGACTTAAGTATCGCAACTGGTGAAAAAGTTTTATCATAGTCAATATCATGAATCTGCTTGAAACCTTTAGCTACCAATCGCTCTTTATAAGTGTGCATAAAACCATCCATGTCAATCTTTCTCTTAAAGACCCACTTACATCCAATGGATTTGACCCCTTCAAGTGGATCAATCAAAGTCCATACTTAGCTAGTGTACATGGATTTCATTTCGGACCTCATGACCTCTATCCATTTCTCATAATCTGGGTTTATCATAACTTTCTGATAGGATGTAGGCTCATTCAACTCAACAAGCATAACGTCATCATGGTCAGACAAGAGAAATGAATATCTCTCATGCTGACGTGTATCCTATTAGACCTGCAAAGAAGTTAGTCTACTTGAACAGGTTGTTGCTCCATAACTTCTTGTACAATAATCTCATCATCCACAACATTTTATAGTGCCTATTCAATTTCCATCAAGGTCTCAATGCTATATATATCTTGAACTTCTTTAAGATGTATTTTACTCCCACTAGTTCTTCTAGAAATGAACTCTTTTTCTAGAAATACATCATTTCTAGCGGCAAACACTTTGCCTTGTGTGGGATTGTAAAAGTAATATCTCTTTGTTTCCTTGGGATATCCTACAAAGTAGCATTTGTTTGATTTGAAGCCTAACTTGTCGAAGACTTGACGTCGAACATAAGCCTCACAATCCCAAATCTTCATAAAAGATATTTTGGAACTCTTCCCAGTCTATATCGTATATGGTATCTTTATGACAACTTTAGATAGAATGCGGTTAAGTGTAAAGACAGTCATCTCTAGAGAGAATCCACAGAAGGAAGTAGGTAGATCAGTTTGACTCATTATCGATCGTACCATATCTAATAAAGTACGATTTCTCCATTCGGATATATCATCCCACTGTGGTGTTCCAGGTGGAGTGAGTTGAGATATGATCCCACACTCAACAAGATGGTCATGAAACTATTGGCTAAAGTATTCACCACCTCGATCTGATCGAAGCATCTTAATACTTTTGCCAAGTTGATTTTGTACTTCACTCTTGAATTCTTTGAACTTTTCAAAGGATTCTGACTTGTGTTTTATGAGCTGCACATAGTCGTATCTACTGACATCATCAATAAAAGTGATGAAGTACTGATAGCCTACTCTAACAACGATATTGAAAGGGTCACATACATTAGTATATATGTATGAGTCCTAATAAGTTTGTCGCTCTTTCGCCATGTCCACTAAATGGAGTCTTGGTCATCTTGCCTAGAAGACAGGATTCACATGCCTCATATGATTCAAAATCAAATGAGTCTAAAAGTCCATCCTTATGGAGTTGTAATATGCTATTCTCATTTATATTACCCAAGCGACAATGTCAGAGATATGTTTGGTTTAAATTATTCGATTTGAACCGTTTGGTATTTATGTTGTAGATTGGGCTTTCCAAGTCTAGAACATAGAGTCCATTCATAAGAAATGCACTACAATAGAAGATATCATTTAAATGAATAGAACAACATTTGTCCTTTATCATAAATGCGAAATCTTTCTTGTCCAAACAAGAAATAGAGATAATGTTCTTAGTTAAAGCAAGCACATAATAGCACTCTTCTACTTTCAAAACAAGCTTAGAGGGCAAAGATAAAGAGTATGTTCCTACAACAATAGTAGTAACTCTTGCGTCATTGACTATTATAGGTCCACTTCGCCCTTTGTCGACTCTCTAGTTCTTCTTAGGCCTTGCACATTGGTACAAATATAAGAGGCACAACCGGTATCTAATACCCATGAAGAATAAATGGATAGATTGACTTCTATAACATATATTCCTAAAGTATAAGTTTCACTTCTTTTGGTCTTAACTTCCTTCAGGTAAATCTTACAATTTCTCTTCCAATGTCCGGTCTCGCCACAATGGAAGCAGGTTTCTTCCTTAGGCACCCAAAAACGCTCCTGCCTTGCTTGCCCTTGATACAACCGCTTAAGGTGATCAACTATATCGTGAGCATCCATGTTCCCATGTTGCTTTTGAAGTTTAGAGTTCATGGTGGCAAGCATTAGGCATGATACATCCAATGCATCATCTTGATGCTTCTGGTAAGCATCCTTTTCCGCACGAATAGTGATAGTAATAGGTGCTTCAGGAAGAAGTTGCTCTAGGACATAGAGTTTTCATTCTTGCTCGAAGACGATCCTTAAGTTTCTATACCGGTCCAGAAAATTAGCTCAATTGAGCTTATCCTTCTTAAGGACAGATCGAAGAGAGAGAGTATTTAACGTATCTGACGACATGGTGATCTACAATAAGAAATGCAAAAATAAGTATCATATTCTAAATTATTTAATTAGACCCTTAATTAAATAATACTCTCACTGAATCACAGAGCTTTGGTAGAGACTAGTCATGGATGTAGGCAAACGTACTTTGTCCATCCTACTAGCTCCAAACCAAATATCATTCATGTGGGCCAAGATCCATATTATATTTTGTCTTGAGTTAGCTTTGGCTAATCGCCCAAGACTAGTATAATTTAGGTAGGTAACTCTTTACCAATTGCATCATATGTAACTCTTGGAGATTTTGGTGAACAAGACTATTTGTTCGTTTACCCAAACATTTGGGAGATGCCTCTAAGTCCTCAATCCAATTGAGATAACTTAGTTAAGTCATACCCAAAGTTTAATAGCGGGATATCACAATTGTCCACTCTCACTCTACCAAGATAAAATGTGTCACTTTACTTTGACAAACCCAACAACAAATGATCGAGATAGTTTATGAGTACCAAACTTTGGTAGGCATATCAAGTTAACTTAATTATGTGCCTTTACATTTTAAATCCAATTGAGATAACATAGTTGATTAAGTCGAATCCAAAGTTTAATAATCAAACATCACCATTGTCTAATCGCACTCTACCAAGATAAATTGAGTTACTTTGCTTTGGCAAACCCAACTACAATTGATTGAGATAGTAGTGAGTATGAAACTTTGGTAAGCATACTGCATCAACTTAATTATGATAAACTTATCATCTAAGCATGCATCACATACACACATGACATATATCAACATATAAGCAAAAAAAATGTGACATGGTTATGACCCATATTCTACGATCCTCCCAAGCCAATGAGAAGATCAAATGATCAACCTAGGGATAACATCTTCTCCAAGTGCTTCCTTTGGTCATCATATGTCGTCGGCATCCTTCTTGTAACTTCATCCTCCAATGGACTTTCCACACATCATTTTGTATATTACAAAATAAGAATACTCGAGTTACATTCGAGTCTAGTTCTATTTTACAACTAGAAAAATAGAGAGGGAGGCACGACACACTAGTCATATTATGAGTTACAACACCCACATACACATCACGACACACAGACCGTATTATGAATTATAACATAATCCAATCTCATTGGGGTAAAGGGTCATAACCATGCACCATGACAACCAACACAACAAATAGATCTAGGATATCAATATTATTATATTTGCAAAATTTGCTCATGAGCCGAAATCTCACGGCGGTCTCACTAGCCGGTTAGCGGGCGGGGTCAAGGGGCAGCGCCCCTTGTGGGGGGAGGGGCAGCGCCTTCGAAACAAAATTTATTTTGTCGACTCTTTGAATGAGTCGCTGCCCTAAATCCATCAAAATGAATCCGAGACCCTCTTGTTCCGTTGATGCATCCTTGCAACAAATCTATTCTTAATAGAGTGACGTAACCACATCAACTAGTATGAAAACCGTAGGTTATGCAATTTTATCAAGAGCAATCTTTTAGTTTGATCAACACAAACTTATGCATCCTGACAAAATATGCCCATACAATTATGCAACCCATAACAAAATATGTCCTACTTCTATATCACATATAAAAGTGCATACAACTTTGTATGATCTTTTGCAAGTGGCTCTGATACCACTGTAGGGAATCCTATGTGATAAACAATAAAATTGTAGTGGAAAAAGAATCTCTTATGTAGATCAATGCGAAAGAAAACTCATACAAGTTTAGATCTATAAAGCCCTATCTAATAGGATATACCTTTGGAGCGTGCCCTTCGCTTATCCCGCTATTCCAAAGTTTGTCGGATCTCTTGCTAGTTCAAGTGTCTATGCCTTTATGCGTATCCACATGAACACTATCTTGGAGAAGGAGACAAAACCTTTGGTTGTGCTAGCAACCACACAAAGACTCTCCACTAAAGACAAGTTTCAGCCAAGAATAAAGGAGAGAGGAAAAAGGGATACAAGGCCAAGAGGAGATCACCCCAACTCCACTCATGTTGAGGAGTCTCTTTAAATTCCATTTGCATGCATGATTAATCATCATTAATCATTCTAACCTTTGGTAGTCTCTTTCATCAATGCATGATTAATTTTCACTCATCATGCATGAACGTTCAACCCCTTCTTATTCTCATTATCATGCATGATTAATCATCATTAATCATGAGTTAATGCTCCACTAATCCCCATGCATGAGCATTTAATGCTCCACTAATCTCCATGCATCTCCATGCATGAGGTCTTAAGTGGTTGAATCAAATCCAAATGAGTCTAATCCAGATTAGACTCAATCCTTGGATTCATTTGAGTCTAACTCAATTAATAGATTCAATTAATTCAACTTAACCCACATAATCTTAAGGTCCATTATTTTAGTCAAACTAGAATAAGCTTATCTCCAAACCAATATGTTCTTTGTGTGTGACCATATAAGTTCTCATAATATTGACAATGTATCTAAAATTATTTTAGATACATAAGCAATGAGCGACATCTAGCAATACATCATTGCTACCGAAGTGATGAGAATGTCAAGATCCAACTTAACCTTTCGTGATGACTATAATGTATGACCTTGTCCTTCTATCCTCGATATCTAGATTGATCAATAAGGCATAGATCGTGTCATCCTCTTATCAATCTTTGTGTTTCTTGATCCTCAAGTAGACTCACTCAAACAAATGAGCTCAATATCTCATATTGACTCATTTGAGAATGGTCATACATTTTGTGGTCCTACTCTATCAAGAGGCCTAGAGATATCACTCCCGTCATGTGGGAGGGATAAATCTCATCTACATCATTCACACCGCATAATTTATTACATGCCCAGTGATCGCCTTTATAGTCTATCCTATTACGGGTGACGTTTGACGATACCAAAATACATAACTCCTTATGTAGGGAACTGTAGTGATTTCAGGTCTAAGGACTATTCATACTAATAGTCATATGAGAAAGTTTATGACATATATAACGATCCATGAAACTTTCTCATAGTGAGTCAATTCAGTATATATTCTTTAATATACACCCATGTGTCAATGTGATATCACATATCCATGACTTGTGAGATCAAGTCATCAATTGACCTACATGTTAATCTCAATGCATTAATATTGCTCTTGTATATTAATGTTTGACTAGGAATATTTAATAATAGTACGTGTCCTCTACAATCTCTCACAATCAATTTTACCAATTGATGTGTTGTAGATGAGAACCTACTTTCTAGGAGATTATTATATTTATTCGGCTGACACAAATATGAATTAAATATAATAACCAAATTTTGCCTTTATAATTAATAGAATATGATACATAAGTCTCTAGTCAACCATCACATAATTGACTCTAGGACTTACTACTAACATAATCTCCTCCTTAAAAATATTACTCAGCCACACACAAATATTACTTAAACATCAAAATTCAATTTGAGTTCCATCAACCTTCATCGGAGATCAATTGCATCAATAATTTACACTCCTAACTAAACTTAGAATCCAGAAAGTAGAAAGTAGAAACTAGAAATAAACAAATAGACCAAATAGACAGACAAACAAATAATATTATATATATATATATATATATATATATATATAATTAGAGTCACACCAGTGCTCTATAGCTCGTCATTCTAAGAATTTCTAATGATGTATCATTTTCGTTGGCAAAGATTTATCTTTTTATTTATTTATTTATTTATTTTTACCGTCGGAGATATGGTATCGTAGTAGGATACTCATATAATCTTTTAGATATTTTCAATTCGATTTCTAACTGTGACATATTTATAAAAAAAAAATCCAAATGAATGACAAATCTTATAATGTTGGGATATTGGATCATCCATTGTTAGTATTTTTTTCAATTTATTTTGATAATCAATTTGATCGACTCCAAAATTAATTGAATCGAACATGCAAATACACACAACTAAAATTTTTTTTACCCCTTTTGTTCATATAAAAAGGTGAGCTAGCATATATTCAAGAAAATATTCGTAGATGATTTATTAGGCACGTTGTAGGCCATAAAGCATAAGCATAATATCCAAATCATACTTTATTATTTGCTTAGTGCATGCCTTATTTACTTTACTTTATATATGTGTGATTTTATATTACCTCCATTTGATCGGTTACCCGAGTATTTATTTATTTTTTTTAACATCAGGACCTCTGAATCTTTGATCCGATTAATCTCCAAGAATAGTCAATCCGACCTCAGGGTTTTACGGAGACGCTTTTTCGACAGTTGAGCAAGAAGAGATTGGAGCTCCTACAGACATCCATCAACTACCTGAGTAGATTATCGAAGCACTCACAGTTTAATGGTCTAGTCCATATTCCATCTCTGAAAGATTGTCCAATGTCAAAATGTTACTCTATCCATCAGACAAACTCTTTCACAGAGGGCCGCCCCATCGATTTTTCTGAAATTCATCACCAAATATTATCTCAGCAGAGGATCGAACTGTGTTCTTCTGTGAAATTCTTTTCATTTTTATCATTGCATCGTGTCATTGGGAGCGATTACATGAGTATTTATTTATTTTATTGGTACCAGAGTATCCGAACCTTTGGTCTGACTAATCTCTAGGAGTGGTCGCCCTATCCTGCGGACCTTCGGGATGCATCGCCAACAGCTGAGCCGGATAAGGTTGGAGCCCAAGTGGTCTCCACGGGGCACCAAAGGTAAATCAGGGAAGTGCTTGTAGCTTTTTCACTGTTCAACCGGACTTCGCAGTCGCGTCATCTCTAAACGACAGTTTAACACCGAAGTCGTACTCTATCCACCGGATAAACTCCTGAGCCCCAGAGTTGCTTGAATGAATTTTTTCTAAATTCACCGTCGAACGATGTCGCAACAGAGGATCGAACTGCATTCTCCTATGGGATGCATCTCTATTTTTGTCACTGTACCGTGATTTTTGGGGGTAATTACACAAGTATTTATCTGCAAAAGGTTAGAATTTGTCAACTCCTACAGACTTGCCCCATGACCATTACGAGGGAAGTAAATTACAGAAGACTCTATGGACCTTGACGTAGTGGCCAAGATACATGAGAGTCATTTGAATTCAAAAAAGAATTTTAGACCTCCTTCTAAATCAATCCTTATCTTATTCGTAAGTTCCGTCGTATTTTAACCACCATATCATTTCCGTGGAGACAATTACAGAGTATTTATGTCTTAACTTTGTGTTGTGCAATAACTGAAAATAAAGAGTTTAGTCATGCCTTCCTCTCCTGGATTCTTCTCTCATGTTGCAAACCGCCCTCAAGCTATGCACATAGTTAGTTTTCCTCATTTTTATTGCTCCATGGCATATAGTCGAACTAGACAAGAATGACCATGGCTCATGCTTCTCCAGCATGCCTTTAATTCTCTTCGTCACCTTTTGGCATCGTCACTGGCACAAATTAAAGGTTTAGTCCTAAAGAACTTTAATTATTTCCAGTTGAACTTATTGTAACTAGCACAAAGATATTATCTCCGGAAACTCAGTAGAATCTCTCTTTTCATGTATCCTTTTATATATATATAAAGTCACTGTTCAACTAGGAAGGAAGTGGATCAGTTTTATGTATTCTTTTGGTTCCCTAAAGAACAGTAAGCACTTCATGGATTCTCAGCACTGTTAGTAGCTTACTAAAACATTTCCAGGCATATGTTCATTAACCAGATCATCAGAATCAATTATTCTTATATAGAGAATAATCTTATTTCTTAGAAGTGGATCGATGTAGAAATGTTCTTTTGCATGTATTCTTAGTTGCAGAATTCATTCTCGGCGAGTTCACTGCTAAAGAAATGTCCTTATTCCCTACTCTATTTACGATCGGACTCGGTCGATGCAGACTTAATGGTCCAGCTAGATCAGTCGACCTGGCTATATGGTGCGATCGACGCGGTCAACTCAACCCCTCGGCTGACTTAATCAGCCAATTCTAGTCCAAGTTTTATGACATATATATATATTCTTTCAATTCGGATAGTTAGGAGAAGCCAGAAGGAATGTGCATATGTCATTGATAAATAATGCTGAGAATTTGTGAGGGTCAGTGGGATGATGCTCATCCAAGTGGTGTGGAATTCAGCACCTGTAACGACGACTCTCATTCTAAGCGACAACAACCGCTGAATATTCTTTCTCTTTCACTTCCTTCTCTATTTATGATATTTCACTTGTCCTAGATTGGCCAAAAGTCAAAAATCTATCGTGATTTATCTCTTTTATGATGATCTAAAAACGGACTGATAGAAATTACTAAATTGACAAATTTCAATCTTTTACATCAGATATTTCATTTGTCTTATTGCCCTTACCACCGAGCTTGTCCTATTGGCTATTGCCTTTGCCATGAGTCTCACTCGAAATTTATCCTCTCTCTAATCAATAGTTTTGGGACGGATGACAAAAGCCGTTAGGTGGATGAATTCCTACCTTTATATCTCACTTGTCCTCCTTGTGTCTGTCATCGTCGCATGCACTACTACTCGTGGAGCACAGATTCTGCGGAACACTTTATTTTGAAGTGGCCGTTGAAAAAAAATAAATGGAAAATAGGTACATCCAAGGGGGATCGCAAGCCATATATACATGGGATTTTAATTTCACCTCGGGGATTTCACATTATTAGGGTACATTTGATTAAGTTATCATGTATAATTTTGATTATGTGATTATTAAATAATCATTTAATTAACATTATAGAGAATAAAATATAATTTATATTATATAATAAAAATTTATTTGTTTAGAAAATTTAGTGTATAACATAGTTTAATATTTTACTATATTATCTTTGATTCAATTCTAAAGTTTCGTTTATTTTGAAAGATAGTTGTATTGGTATCGATATCGATGACGACAATTGGTGACCGTCGACGACACCAAATGACAACGGAGGCGATGACGGAGCGATGATCGATGACAGATGACGGACGGTGGGTGGCGATCAACACTCGATGATCGACGACCGACGATGATCGACGAACGACGACTAGCGGCCGACAATTGGCAATCGTCGATTGGCGGTTGATGGTTGACGGTCGATGGTCGACGATCAACCGCTGACTGTCGACAGTGGCGGTGGCGACCAACGACAGTAGCGGCGAGCGATTGACTAAGGTCTTGATTATATTATGACGAAATTGAGATTTGATAAAATTTGAAAGATAATCTTGAAAAAAAAAAATTATTAATTTCGAAATGAAGAAAAATCTTATCTTCTCTTAAGTAATATGATTTCGAATTGTATATCTCATTTATTGATGTGACAGACATACTTCATTATTTAGAAATCACTATGTATCTCTTGAACCAAATAAGATTATTATAAATAATCTTAAATGGATAATCAAAATTATCCATGATAATCTCAAACTAAACACGTCTTTAAAATTAATTTATATTGAATCATAATATGTAAAATTATGAATATATATGAATAAAAAGTTTTTCAGAATACTTTATTAGTGCGGCACTCGATAATTCAAAATTTCAACATTCAATAATTCGGTCAAAAAGATCGTCCTTCATGTTTTTTTAAAGTTCCTTGCTCCCTTATTTATAGGCTCAAATTTATACAGGAATAAATCTTGATAGCTATTTCTTCTCGACTCCAATTGACTCAGATCTTTTTTAGTTGACTAAAATCCAAATACAAAAATTTAGTCTATTAATTATTGATATATCAATCAACTCAAATACTAATTCAGTCCATTTCTAATTTAGTCGATTATTCTTACTTTTAGTTTATTCTAACTACCTTTTATATAGAATAAGATAAAATTATATATAATAGATCATTCTCTAAAATCTCATCTCGACAGAAATTTCATACATTAGATTATTATTTTTCTAATTTAGTCAACTACTCTTATCTTTAATTGATTATATTTATTTGCAATTGACTAAATAATATATCAATCAATTATTATAACTTTCAATCGACAATCCTAAGGGATAAAATAGCAATTTTATTTTCAAATAACTAATTTATGAACCTTTCTAATCAATCCAATTAACTATAAAATAATCATTATCAATTAACAATCACAAATTCAATTGCCCAACATTCAATCCTTGTTGAGTCAAAGCCACAAAGAGTACCTAACGCAAAAAGTTTAACTACCTAATTGACTCAATAATTTCAATCGACTAATTTTTTTTTTTAATTGACAAGCCTATAAACGGATCCTTCTTATTTTTGAGCAAAATATTATTTTATTCTTTATTTAACTTAACACTTCATCAATTGAGAATGACTTTCGATTAACTAAATCTATTTGAGGATCCCAATTAAAGTCAAGATCTGTCTCAAGCATTCATTATGATTTGAAACCCATTATTCCTTACCCTCTAATTGTCCCCACAGAGATGACACATTGATTGGGACATGACAACATTTGTGAAATGAGCATGAATCGATTCCGAAGAAGAGTCTAAAATTCCTCCCTGAATTTAGATGACCATCCTTTATCCTGACCAATCACATTAAGATCAAAGGACCCTTGTGATTTACCTCTCTCATAAAGGTCATGGGATAGATCGGTGGGAGCTACTAGGTTGACGATTCCAACCTTTTACAAAATTAATATTTCTCACTCTTGAGCCCATTGTATAAAACTTTTAGTGCTTCGATTGCTCCAAGCTCTTTCAAACTTACTCCATGCTATCGTACATAAGAAATATTGTATCTACTAGTTATATCATTGATGGTGTTTGCTTCTTTGGATCGCCAAGACCTCCCTTCCCCTCCATATAGATCACTGAATTTGTCGTCAAGAGAGACTCACAGGAAGAAAGGTTAGTTGCGAGAATCACTTTCAGTCTTAAGAATTGAGTTGGATCTGGCATGCAAAGGAAGAACATTAAAGGTTGGTCGGTTTCTCGACGCAACCACTCCGACGCTCAAGTTAGTATAGGTATGAGGAAAATAATGAACTAGAAAAGAAGAGAGATCTAGGGAATACCAAATGACGAAGAAACAATCATCACCCTCCTCATCTTCCTCTACTCCTTTTATAGATGGTTTACCCCGCCACCTCTCTAAAATGAATTTACCCTAATGCCCTTGTCCAACTCTTCACCGTAACCATTTTTCCTGTCTATATTCAAAATATCCCTTTCAAACACTCCATGTGTCTTATATTTCCCTGTCAAACATTAAACACATAAAAAAATATATAAACAAATGATAAAATATCTCATTTAACTATATTTATCCTCCACAAACTCTCCCCGTTATCACCAATCACCCGCTCCTCCCTATTAGAAAGAATCCCGAACATCCACACATGACTCGGAAAATAAACATACTGCTTGGAGAATACACATACTGTCTTGGAAATACACACACTGCTCTGGAATCATACTGCCCTGGAAATACACATACTGCTCTGGAACTGTTCCCACTACCCTGGAAATACACACACTGCTCTAGAACCATACTGCCTTGCAAATACACATACTGCTCTGGAACTGATCACACTGTCTTGGAAATACACACATTGCTCTGGAATCGATCACTCTGCCCTGGAAATACACATACTATCCTGAAAATACTTATACTACTCTGGAAATATTCATACTACTTTAGAACCGTACTACCCTGGAAATACACATACTGCTCTTAAACTATTCACATTGTCCTAGAAATATACATCTTGCTCTGGGCCCATTTCCCCTTTATCACAGAAATACACACACACCGCTTGAAACAGGCATCGCTACCAAATACACACCGAACCAATACACATATTATCTTGGAAATACTCATACTACTCTGGAACCGTACTGCCCTGGAAATACACATACTGCTCTGGAACTATTCCCACTGCACTAGAAATACACATATTGCTCTGGAATTGTTCTCATTGCCCTAGAAATACACACACTGCTCTGGAACCGATCACACTGTCATGGAAATACACATACTACCCTGGAAATAGTCATACTACTCTGGAACTATACTGCCCTACAAATACACACACTGTCCTAGAAATACACATACTACCCTAAAAATACTCATACTACTTTGGAACCAATCACAGTGCCTTGGAAATACACATACTGCCTTGGAAATACTCATACTACTCTGAAACTGTTCATCCTGCTCTATAAATACACATATCACTCTGGAACTGTTCATACTGCCCTGGAAACTCTTACCCCATCATAAGTTCTCCCTCTTTAATAAAACTGAAGAGTGAAGTCGAGTGAAGTTTTACAAGTGTCTACAATAAAAAAAAATTCTACCTTAACTGAAAAAAGACTCCACACCCATCAAAAGTTCCTCCTCTTTAGTAAAACTGAAGAGCAAAGTCGAGTGAAGTTTTACAAGTTCTCATGAATGCACCAACACTATCATATTAATCTCCCATAACGACACCTATCATATTGACATACCAGACATTGATCCCTACATACTGTATGAGGCACTGCACCCTGAATAATATATGAGATATTTATGACTAAGATAATGTATGAGGCGCATAGGAGGCGTTTATGTCTTAGATGGTGTAGAAGGCATTTATGCCTTAGAATTTAACCCTGTTAGCATGTTACCTGCCCATTATAGCTGGCGTTATAGTTCACCATGAGAGAAAATAGCTATCTAGCCCCTAGGCTTTTATAGGAGAGTCGTGAGAACATTTACTTATGTCATATAGAGACGTTATAGCTCCCCGTGAGGGAAAATAACATATCTAGCTATTAGGCCATTATAAGAGGGTTATGAGAATATTTACTTATGCCATATAGAGGCGTTATAATTCCCCTTGGGGGAAAATAACAAATCTAGCTCTTAGGCCATTATAGTAGGCACAAAGCCTGAATTAGTTGCAAATACGTCAAGAACATAACATAAATATCCATAAAAGAATCCCAAAAACCCCCTTTACTCCCTTAAATAACCCAAAACTCATTAAACAAATCAACATCCCTCAAAAGAACACCTTCATTTCCCCTTAAGTTCCATCATAGGTACGAAATGCCTTAAAAAATTTCTGAACTACCCTTGCAAAAAATAAAAACTCCACAAAGAAATACTAAGCCTTAAAAAATGTCCTAATTTTACCTTCTACCTTACCACATACCATAATTAGTCATCACACCCTTCTTTCGAAACCTCGGCTTCTGCTAACATCTTTCCATTCAACTGCCATTCCATTCAAAAAACCCTAGCGCCCTTCTACACCCTCTTCATACTTCCCACCATCCCTTTTTCCTAATGGCCTCTTCTTCTTCCACTGCTCCCTGGTACGAAACCACACCCAATCAACTCTCCCTCAACCATCCCCTTTTCCATCGTAACCCCAAATACCTTCCCAAAGATTCCACCATCATTATCCCCAATCACTCCTAACACCCCCATCTACCCCCGGCTGGAACCAGCACCCTATTCACAGGGCAACTGGAAGGAGGCCTCCGTCTCTCTCTCCCGAAACCTCTCTATCATATCCTCCTCTTCTATGATATCCCTGTCAACCAACTGACTCCCAACTCTCTCCGCATTCTTTTAGGCACCATTATCATCTTCCAACACCTCAACATCCCCCAAATTCCCCATATATTTCACTGCCTCTACCAACTGAAAATGGTCGACCCCGACGTTTTCTATTTCATGGTCTGCTAAGGTTACCAATTCATGACTTACATCCCCTCCTCCCATAAAGGCTAGAAAGAGGTCTACTTTTTCATCGCTACAGATCCCCCCCTCCATTTTCTTCTCGCTGGAAAACTTCCCTTCCAGATCTCACTGACCCAAAAATCATCAAAGCTACCATCGACTTCCTTTCTGTTGAAGCCAAACTGAAGAATTGTTGGTGCAATCGACCCAGGTCACGATTGACCAGACTCGAGTTTGACTCGAGTAGTGGTTTGATATTAGTGTTTTGATGTTTGACATTGATGTTTGACAATGAGTTGACCATTGTTTGACAATGGGTTGACTATATGGTTGACATAGGATTGACCATATGATGGAGAAGTCCAAGTGGGACACTTAGCAATGGAAATTTCAAGTCTTGTATATTTGGCATGGAAAGTCCAAGCATGGATTTTGGCAAGAGAAAGTCCAAACTTGAGTCTTGTCAATTAGAAAGTCCAACATGGGTTGGCATTGAAAGTTCAAGCATGGGTCTTGGCAAGGGAAAGTCCAAGCTTGAGGCTTGGCAAATGAAAAGTCTAACATAGGTTGGCAAGGGAAGTCCAAGGAGACTTCGAGGCAAGAGACGCGAAGGAGCATTGCAGAGCCATGCGGATCTTTGTAGGGGCGTGGCGCGAATGAAGAGAACTTGGCGAGGACTCAGGGATGAGAGTGGTGATTGTAACACAGGAAGGATAGCTCTTAGGTGAAACTTGGCCATTTGGCCAAGTGTCGGATAGTTTTCAGGCACGATCATTTGCCATGTCATGGCGGTCGGTATCTGAGTCGATGGAGTCGATCATTGGTCTAATGTGGTGAATCAAGTTGATCGATCATTGCTGGCATGGCGGTCGGTGATGGCGCTAATCGATCGGCTATACCATGGACGGCCCGATCGGTGATGTCAGCGAGATGGAGTCGACCTCGTTGAGGACTCATTGGTTGACATCGATCATTGATCGATTAGATGATCGTGCATCAGTCAAGCGATGCGATCTGCTGGATAGTATCCAACGTGGAAAGCGGCCGTTATTTAACGACTAAGACACCGATCGATGGGTGCCATCGATCGATCCGTGTCAACGGGAAGAAACCCTCTTCCTTTATAAAAAGGAAAGGGTTGGGGCTTTGGGGGGTTAATGCTTGAACGCCCAACTACTCCCAAAGTACCCTAAATGATTTTCCACTCTTCTACTTGCTCTAATCTTCATTCCATTGTAGAAGAGTGATCTTTGTGTAAAAAAGGTTACCTCCACCTAGCTTTGTGCAAAGGAGAGATCTAGTGGATAGATTGCGGAGTGATTCACCGTGGATGAATCGGACCGTGGATTAGCGGCGTAGCCGTGAACCACGTTACATCTCCGTGTTTATATTGTCTTTATTTTATTTCTATTTGCTTGTCTTAGTTTATTGCTTCCGCTTGCGCTAACGTTTTCGTAGATGAGCAAAATACGACATCCAACGAACGAGGGCTATTCACCCCCCTCTAGCCGGCCAATCGATCCCCAACAAGTGGTATCAGAGCCAAGGAAAGCTTGTCGAGGACTAACCGCCACAACAAGCAATTTTCAAAATGGCCGGCTCAAACATCCATCCACCGTTCGATGGCTTAATTCGCTGTGGAAGAAGCGAATGGAGGTATTCTTCAAACCGACTTTGAAATTCTATTAATAATGGAAAACGGTTTCGAGTTGCCTAGAACGAGGATGGGGAGCCATTGGAGAAATCGAGGTGGAGCAAAAGGCAAAGAGAAGAATACTTGACAAAGGTCAAGCACCACCTATACAATGTCCTCCCCAACAAGAAGTCAATAGGATAGGGAATGTTCTAGTGCTAAGGAGATGTGGGAGAAGCTAGTGGAGCTTCATGAAGGTACCTCAGGCTAAGCTAGCAAGAAGAGACCTCCTCCGCTCCCCAACTCTCGAACATCAAATTAGAAAAGGGAGAAAAGGTAACTTCCCTACATTCTAGAATTAAAGAAATATTAATTGGGCTAACGAGTGTAGGAGAGAAGCTTTCCAACCGGATATGGTAATAAAGGCCATAGATGCCTTTCCCCGGTCCTCAAGATGGAGATCTATGGTGGATTCTTTCTACATCTCCAAGAACCTAGAAGTGAGCACCTTGGAGGAATTCTTTTCAACCATGGAGCTTCATGAAACAAGGCTTGAAGGTATACAAGAAGAGCCTAGAGTCCAAAATTCATGGGGAGTAGCCTTGATGGCAAACAAGGGGAAGAAGAAGATGGAAGTCCCTTCCTCCTCATCCGATGAAGCCTCTACCTCCTCCATGGATAGCACGGAAGAAGCCTACATGGTAAGGAAGGTAAGGCGTACATTTAAGAATCTTAGGTTTGATAAATCTCATGATAGGAATAGAAGACCAAGGGGGAAGGTCATATGCTATAATTGCCAAGGAGAGGGACATATAAGGGATAATTGTCCCCTCCTAAACAAGAGCAAGGAAGATAAGAAAAAGAAAGAAGAAAAGAGGAAGAAGAAGGGGAGCAAGAAAAAGGAAGAAGAAAAGAAGGCAAAAGGAAGAGGGAAGGCCATGGCACTCAAAGCCAAGACATGGGATGACCTTGCCTCTTCATCCTCATCCGAAGAAGAAGAGCATGTCTACTCCAACCTAGCACTAATGGCTCTTCATGACTCGGATTGCTCCTCCTCCTTCTCAAATGAAGAATCAAGCTCAAGTGGGGAAAACTCAAGTGAAGGGGGAGCCTCCACATCCTCCTCATCCGAAGAAGAAGAAGAGGATATGGAAACTATGGTAACGAATGCTTCTCCTAAGAAAATAGTTTCCATAATTTCTAGTTTAACTAAGGAGTTATTTGGCATGAAAAAGAAAAGTAAAAGCATGCTTAGTCAAATTAAGGAATTAGAACAAAAGCTAGAAAATGCATGCTTAAATGATAATGTTTCTTCTTGCCATGATGGTGCATGCTCACATGACTATATGCCTTTGGATGTTAATGATGCATGCATAGAGGAAAATAGGGCTTTAAGTGAAAAGGTAGATTATTTAACCAAAACCCTAGAGAAATTCACAATTAGCTCCAACACATTAAATATGATCATAGGGAGCCAAAGAGCAAGTTTTAATAAAAAAGGCCTAGGCTACAAGGAAAAAAAAAATGAAAAGGCCTACAAATGCCTAATAGCTAGGGGACAAGATAAAAAGAAAGTAATTGCTAGAAAATGGATCCCCAAGGAATATCTAGTGAACCCAATAGGAAAGAACTTATTTTGGGTTCCAAAATCCATCCTTAAGGGTTAGAATAACCCTAGGGTAGTCAACCACATGGACCTAGCCTATATCATATTTTGGTTGATTTAGGATGACGGGACAATATTTTTTAGATAGTGTTGGGTGATGATAACGTACCCATAAATAGATAATGATGCTTAAATCATGATGATTGATGTAATTCCTATGTATATTTGCAATCATGATTTATGTTTTTGAAATTTGGCACGTTATCATAAGAAATAGGTTTGAATCATGCTTTGGGTAATACTTTGTTTGTTATCATCATATAATACCTAATGCATGACTATTATTTAATGAATTCATGAGTTTCATGATCATAATGTGAAATTAATTCATATATGTCATTATGATCATGTAGGATGTTAGGTTGACACTTAACCATGATAGAATTGCATGAACATATTGGTTAAGTATATACAAATACCCCCTAGGATGCATCTCACACTCACCATAGGCTACCTTGATTGAAAACTTAGCACGAGTGAGATGTTAGGATGATACAAATGTCCACTAATGCCTATGGCATTTAGATGGTCATTTAAAGTATCAAAATAGCAATAATAGACCAATCATGGGGAAGGCTTATGTTTAATTCATAGACATATTGCCCAAAGATCATGATTGGATATTTCATATGTTTTCAAAACAATTTCTTACTTTAAAATATATGTATTCATGTTTTGAAACAATTGGATGCAAGACTAGGTGTTAAAATGGATACTCTTATGATAAAAAACCTAGTAGTTTTTAAAGCTTTTGGATTTTTGGCAAATACGTAGAAATATAATGATTTTTCATGAAAACATATTTTTCACTGATAGATATACTTAAAAGAAATGTGTTCCCCACATTTCATGATTTTTTGAATTTTCTAGAATTTTTAATGCATTTCTGAAATTGTCCAAAAATCGATAAAATCCCGAATTACGTGCTACCGATCGTATATCGAACGATCGATCGATGGCCTGAATATCAGACCAGTAAAGGCTAAATTCCGATTTTAAATCAACTTGTGGTATTTTTCTTTCTATTAGACTTGATGTCATGTGTTTTTAACTTAGTGATAATCTTTTTGATGGTGTCAAAGGGGGAGAAAATATTATGTTTAAGTTAATTATAAAAGGGGGAGAAATTTATGATAGGGAGA
Organism: Wurfbainia villosa; assembly: GCA_025175895.1. Lineage (NCBI taxonomy): Eukaryota > Viridiplantae > Streptophyta > Magnoliopsida > Zingiberales > Zingiberaceae > Wurfbainia > Wurfbainia villosa. The sequence goes on from CM045993.1 coordinate 114,409,125, forward strand.
AATTTACATAGAGAGTTTCATGGATTAAGGGGGAGTTGCATGTTGCTATATCATGATTATGTTTACATGCTTTCTTTCCTTTAAAATTTATATCAAATATTTTTACCTAACTTAAACGGATTGTCACACATCAAAAAGGGGGAGATTGTTAGGGCAATCTCTTGCCGTAATATGGTTTTGATGGTGTGGCAAAGGGTTTAAGTTAGTTTGATATGTTGATTTGATATGTGCGTTGAAGTCGTGCAGGACTTAGTAATTCGCACATGGAGCCATGGCGAGTTTCACATCTCATGACTCGTGCCGTGAGTCGGTGAAGGATAGCTTTGCGGAAGCCGTGCGCTTGGAGCATCCAAGGGACCGCCGGACGAGGAGCTTGGAGTGAAGCCGGAGGAAGTAGACTTCGAGGCAAGAGACGCGAAGGAGCATTGCAGAGTCGTGCGCCTGATGCTGCCGAGGGACGTGGCCGCGAACGAAGAGAACTTCGAAGGCGAGGGACTCCGAGGGATGAGAGTGAGCGATTGTAACCCGGGAAGGGGTAGCTCTTAGGTGAAACTTGGCCATTTGGCCAAGTGTCGGATGGTTTTTCCCGACACCAGTCAACTGCCATGTCATGGCAGTCGACTGATCTGAGTCGATGGGTCGATCGACTGGTCTAATGTGGCTGAATCAAGTTGATCAGTCGACTGCTGGCATGGGCAGTCGACTGATGGCTTGATCAGTCGACTGCCATGGGACGACAGTCGACTGATGTCACTGTGCACGAGCACAGAATGGAGTCGACCTCGTTGAGGACTCGACTGGTTGACATCAGTCGACTGATGGGTGCCATCACGATCGATACGATCTGCTGGATAGTATCCAACGTGAAAGCGGCCGTTATTGTAACGACAGAAGACCATCGGTGATGGGTGCCATCAGTCGACTGATCCTGTGTCAACGGGAAGAAACCCTCTTCCTCTATAAAAAGGAAAGGGTTGGGGCTTTGGGGGGTTAATGCTTGAACGCCCAACTACTCCCAAAGTGCCCTAAACGATTTTCCACTCTTCTACTTGCTCTAATCTTCATTCCATTGTAGAAGAGTGATCTTTGTGTAAAAAAGGTTACCTCCACCTAGCTTTGTGCAAAGGAGAGATCTAGTGGATAGATTGCAGAGTGATTCACCGTGGACGAATCGGACCGTGGATTAGCGGCGTAGCTGTGAACCACGTTACATCTCCGTGTTTGTATTGTCTTTGTTTTATTTCTATTTGCTTGTCTTAGTTTATTGCTTCCGCTTGCGCTAACGTTTTCGTAGACGAGCAAAATACGGCATCCAACGAACGAGGGCTATTCACCCCCCTCTAGCCGGCCAATCGATCCCCAACACAAGCGTGTGTCTTGGCAGCGTAAGCCCAAATGTGCCTTGGCGATATATACCAACTTAGCATGATAATAGCCGATGGAAGCACTTGAAAGCTAGCGTATTGATGAATAAGTCATGGATGACTTGGAGGGATCCGATAGGCATGAGGTTGATAGAGGGAGCTAGAAGGCTTAGGTATAGGCTAAGGGTGGTCTAGCATGTATGAGGGCATCATACTTGGGGTTAAACCTCATGGTTAAAGTTATCAGTCGACTGAGGCTTTGGACTAGTTGATTGGCCAAGTGTTTTGACACTTGGCAGTTGAATCGACTTGTAGCAGTCGACTAGAATTATGACCAGTCGACTGTCGTGAGTCGACTAAGATTCGACTGTGGCAAAAGGCCTTGGCAGTCAATTGTCAACATTGGGCAGTCGACTGATGGCTTGAGGAGTTGACTGCCATGGAGGGCAGTTGACTGCTTGTCGAGGTTGCGGGAGCAGAATGCTCGGTAGCCGACTGGTCAGTCAGCTATGACTTTGGCAGTCGACTGATAGGTAATGGTAGTCGATTGTCAGTGTATTCGTTGGCTTGGATGTCGACGTGGATTAAGTTACTGTGAGACAACGACACTGTTGGTAGTCGACTGAGGTCTTATGGCAGTCGATTGTCAGGTGCAAAATCAGTCCAATGTAAGGATAAAAGGAGTAGCTCGTTGAGGTTTTCGCTATGGTTCTTTGAGAGGTTTCTTGAGGCGATTTGAAAGCGAAGTGTAGACACATTTCAGGGTCCTTCAAGATCATTCAAGCAACCAACAAGCAAAACATTCAAAGTCCTAGTTTGTAAAGTGTTCTTTACATTTTGATTGTATGTCTTTGTATTTGCTTGTATTATTTTATATTACTATTGTAATCCTTGTATGAGATTTCTTCGTCTCCGACTTATTGTCGAGAAGGAGTTATTAGTGGTGTTTGTATCGCTAGGGCTCGTTTGAGCTCAACCCGTGGAGTAAGAACCCTAAGGTTCCGAACCATGTTATATTTGTGTGTTGTGATTGTGTGTATCATATTTTATTATTGTTATTATTATTTTCGCTGTGCTAACGACATTGCAGACTATCAAGCACGATCGAATTACGTCGAAGCAACAAACACGCTATTCACCCCCCCTAGCGCTCACCGACATTCCTACAAGTACAAGTATTTCAGCATCAACAAACTCATAAAAGAGCCCATTCTATCTTACTACAGGCTATCACCAACTCCATCACTAGATGTACACCCCATTGGTAAGCTCTTTCTATTTTTACTGCCATTATTTCTATACTTGCACCAATACTGTTACTTATTCTTTAACCTGCACACCCCACCACATCTACCAAAGCCTTGCCTCACATACCCAAAGTATACTGCCATCCCAATTTACATATCCTAAATGCCCAACTTTCCCTAACCTTTAATTACCCATCCTACATAAACACCGCATCTGATACTGTAATCATGTGCCAAATAACTATCATTTCCTCTCTACTGTATATACTTAATATCAATTTTTACATATTTATTACATTTATCTTAATGTGTTTATCCATACCTTACATTGCAGAGGAAATAATGAGCATAGCTATAGCCAGAACTCTGGGCAAACAACAAAGGAAGAAAAGAAAAAGAGCCGAAATAGTAGCCACCTCTTCTTCCACCGAGGAACCCCCTCTTGCAGTAAATAACTCCTACTTAACTACTTTACTATCCTCTGCATATCTCGATTTAAACTTACCCAACATTACTTATACTTCCTTGTCATAGGTTCCTCCTACACTTCCTGAAGTCCCCCTTTTAATTATTAATGAACCAAATCAACCAACCATTACCTTAGTAACTTTCGACCTTACCCCTTCTCCCATAGAACTAATTCCCAACCTCTTCCCTTTTCTTGTGCCGCACCCTCCACAGGACCATCCTCTTCACCTTCTTCATAATTTCAACCCCCTTCCGATACATCTATCCCCAATCCTCCTACTGATACTTTTCATGAGCCTATTGAACTATTCTCATCCCCTTCCTCCTCCTCAACAAATGACCTCCCTCTAATTTCCTTATTCCCCACCAGACGACAAAAACCCCCACCTACTAACAACTACCCTACTTCAGAACCTACAACCTCCAACCCCTTAGACTTACTAGTATAAGTTGTATCAAACTCCTACCCTAGCCATCTACTTTCCACCCTTCCTGTCATGACTATTTCAAATCCTCCCTCTTCATTTCCTTCATCTGACTCCTTCTCTGATAGTATTCCCCACATATCAGATTCATTTCTACAGCAACCCCCTTATCCCTCCCTTTCCTCCGATATTCCTCCTATTATTCAAGAACTAAAAGAAAGCCTCCAAACAGTAAGTTTCTTCACCTACTAATTATTTTCCTGCACAAAAAACCCATCTTACAATAACTCCTTATACTTTTTAGAGTACTTCCAAGCTTCACACTATCGAACAATGGTTCTCTGGTTTCTAAAGTCAGCACTGCAGACCCTCCTCCTCCACAGAATCATCACCATCCTTTACTGCGTGCAATGCCCCCTCAACCTTATCAACGGGCACTCAAACTGACCCCCAAGAAATGACTACCATCACCTTGGGCACACAAGTCAGTCTTCCTCCTTCCCCTGATCGAGCAGCAAAAGAAAATGAACTTCAGCAAAAAGTAAACTGGCTGCAACTTCAAGTTGAGATCCTCTCCATCGATCGGGAGAACATAACATCAGAACACAAAAAAAACCTCTCTCTCAAAGATGCACACATAAAGTGACTACAAGAGCAAATTACAACATCCGAGAAAACCATAGCCCACCAACAATCCCAACTCCTCAAATGGAAACAAAAGGAAAGCTACTGGTACCTCTATATTGGCGAACTGTTTCAACCTTTAGAAGATGTTATAGACGCCCACCTGATCTGAAAGCGGCCATCTACACTAGCTTAGATGAGTTCCACTTCAAATTCAATATCCTAAAACAACATTTCAATATGCTAGCCACTACTGCCCGTGACCAAACCATCATAGCCAACCAACTGAATCAAGAGTTGTCCGAATTAAAAGAGACAGAAGGTGAAAGATGGTCAATAGAGAAGACCAAACTTCTGGAAAAAAAAATCCTCCAAGCAAATAAGCAAACACTTCCAAAGAGGATTCGAAGGTGCCCTATACCAGGCCAATGAGAAGAAGTACTTTATACCTGGTGCACTTTTCCATGAGCTCAACCTAGAAGAAACATACAGAAGTATTCCTTTGGAAGCCTTTCTAACTGACTCTAATACCGACTCAAAGCAATAACTTTCTATCCTTGTAATATCTTGAACAATTGCATTTTAATTTATGAATCAACTTTCTGTGCCTGAACAACCTTTACAATGAATGTCCATTCCCTCACATTTTATGCTCATTTCTACATTACTTTGCATTATTCTATACAGGTCTGTTAGCCTCCATCATAAAAAAAAAAAATACACCCTGCACTGACTATACTGTTAGTTTGCACAAAAAGAAACATTTTCCTTACATTCTCACTTTATCTAAACAGATATACCAAACAAAACATGTCACGCCCCGAGAGAGTCCCCGCCAGACAAAAATCCGGCAGCATCTCCCCTGTACGGGTGACAATACTAATTTTCATACAATGCCTACACGGCCACTATACATCGGTCAACACGACCGGAACAAAAACATCTACACACGCAGATCATAAGGCCTCAGGCCAACCATCATAGTAAATAAATGAATTCTATCACATCTAGACTTATCCCTTCTGCCATCTGAGCAGGAACATACAACCAACTAATTGAATAGTCCATAAGGACATCACAAATATTCCCAAACTTCCACAAGTACATAACCAAAATATCAGGACCTAAACATATCTTCTATACAAAATCCAAAACCATAAGACCAATAAAACCTATCCATTTCGACGAGGGGGATTGGCGGTTGGACTCTCCTGATAGCTTCATCCTGAAATAAAAATAAATCAATGGGGTAAGTTCAAAGAACTCAGCGGGTATAGTCGATATGCAAAGTAAGATATAGCTAACAATAAAAATCATGCCAGTACAGTCTCACATATAGGGTAAGCAAGAAATAAATGCAAAAGGACTGTACTCACCTGAATCTCCTACCCTGATATAGGAGCATGTGCCCTACTATAAGAGATAAAGTCATCACCATATACGAATATGAATCATGTATGCATGACAATCATATGCAACATCCAAGGCATCAATACAATAATGCAGCAAACACAATACAAATGTGATCCGTGCAAAGTGCATGCCGTGCAAATGACATGGTCACCCCTGACGCCAGTCAGCCGCCTCACACGCGATGGTGAAGCCGAGTGGGTAGGGCTATGACAACTGTGCACTCTGCCATCACTGCTCCTGAGTGACCGAGTGGACAGGATGCTGTCGGAGTACACCTATCCTCCTGCCCCAAACAGAGTGGGGGAGCTAAGCTCTCATCTCCCGGTGTCATAGACCAGAGGAGGGATCCCTGTCCGCTACCACGCTGCCTCATCGCTACCCATGAGCGGACCAGCGGAGCCTGACAGAGCAACTGCACACACCCTCCTGATGTACCACTAACCCATGAGTAGTAGTGTGTGCAGGCCATGTAATTGGCTGCGGGCTCAACAATAATGGAACCCCGTCCAGCCAGCATGCAATCATGCAAGATGGTGCATGATACTAAAGCATGTAAATCCAACTAAATACACCTATCCGAATAATATGCACAATCAATATGTACATATCCATAATCCAAGTAACTATGATCCAAATAAAACAGGGAAGGTATAATCATAACCTATCACATGCATGTATCAAGTAGGCACCAAAAACATACTAGGCATATAAACATGAAAATTATTGCAAGCTATCCTAACTAGCATATCAACTTGACTATATCTAAAAGATAAGTCAAAATACCCGCCTGTTATAATGATCGAAATCATGAACTCTTCACCCCCGTAGACCGGTATCGTGACCGAAACCTGCATAAAACATAATTATCATCAAATCCAAACACACATAACATACTAAATTACTACTATACAGTTTCTATATTCGCATTCTTTTATCGATTACGAATTAGAAAATCTCACCTGTACATCAAACCCAATCCCATTAGGATTTCCATATTAACTCACCTTCCATATTAAACTCCCTAATTCATACACCATAATCAACACCCCTTTTAGCCTTCACAACCGTTTACAACCATTTCTAGATTACCCATTTCCATCCTAAACCTCAACGCCAACAACCCATAAACAACTTCAGCAAAACCTAGCCAAGATAATTAAATGTTACCTTTCACAATTCTCCTGCTCTGATGTAGCACGCGATGAACATCCCGCTAAGAAGTAAGTTGCAGCAAGTCTGAGCATAAGAGAAACTCAAACAGATCCAAAATCAAAAATTAAACCGGAATCACCGAAGGCACCCTCGCTGGACAAAACTCACGATGCAAGGAAACAGTGATTACGAAGCTAACCGTGGCAACCCCGTTGGCGGCAGTGTTGATCCGATATGGCAGCACCTCAAATCCAGCGCTCGTGCGAAGAAAACGGCGATGACGAAGAGACAGAAGGAAGCTGCGATCGGCTAACTGCTGCCGACGTTCGATGGGACTAGCACTCGATGGGCACCTCCGACAGGGCTAGCGACCAACGAGTCCCTCCGGCAACACTCGAGGGTATAGCAATCTGGCTCGACGGCGACGAGCGCGAGCACAAGGAAAGGAGGCAGGCGGCGAGTAAAGAGAGTGGAGGAGAAAAGGGGTTGTGGCGGAAGACTAGGGTTAAAAGAGATTTGAGTTGGGAAGAGGCGCGGAGTCGACGACGCGATGGGAAGGAGTGCGGCGCGCGGAGAAGAAAATGGTGGAGGCGAGTAGGGAAAGAATTCGTCCGCGATGAGGAGTTTTGGGGAAATAGGGATAGAAAACCTAGATTTATATCTTAGGTTAATTAAACCCATTAAGTAATCTAAACAGGCCCCTTAAAAGTCTGTTTTTCTTATCCCCGTAAATATCTCGTATAAACTCCGTTTAAATCCAGAAAAATTCTGGAAAAACTCCTAAAATTCTCCAAAAATACTGAAGTAATTTCCCAGGATTATTTTTCCTAAATTTTGGCCATTTAATTTAGTATTTTAGATTTTCCGTATTTAACAAAACACCTTCCAGAAATTCCATACCAAAAAGCATCATCATCATTCAAAAATTGCCCCATCCCAATTATCCTATAACAGAAGCTACTATACCCCCATCTCACCTTATTAAAAACTGAATTCTTTGCCTACCCACCATTTTCACCCTAACAAACTCATGCCACTCAATCCTAGAACCACCACTTCACTACATCAAGCAGGAAAAGTTGTTACTTCCCTCCCATCTAGACCTTTTCCTTGGGCCGTAAATGATATACGTTCCAAGGCCTTGATAACAATCTTCCTTGGGCATCCTTCAAATAGTAAGCCCCCACTCCCGCTCATCTTTCCACTTGAAAAGCTCCTTTCCACTTGGGTCCCAACTTACTTTTAGATCCTTTAGGTAGCACCTTTTTTAGCACCGAATCTCCCACCTGAAAAGAACGAGACACTACCTTTTTATTATAATATTTAATTACCTATGACCTGTATTTTTCAGCATTATACGCGACCATATCCCTCTTTTCTTGAATCAAGTCCAATTCCATACCTCGAGCCGTGCTATTATCGTTCGGGAAATAACTCAATACTCGTGTAGACTCTATTCCAACTTCTACAGGTAACACAGCTTTTGAACCATACACTATACTAAAGGGAGTGGCTCCCGTGGCTCTCTTGAAAGTGGTTCGGATAGATCATAAAATGTTAGGTAACTCCTCCACCCAACTACCTCCTACATGATCCAACTTGATTTTTAATCCATGCACCAACTCTCTATTAGTCACCTCAATTTGTCTATTACTCTGGGGATAAGCCACAGATGTGAATACATGTTCAATTTTGAAATCTTGACACCATTTCGCTAACTTTTTACCATGAAATTGCTGACCATTATCAGATATCAATCTTCTAGGGATACTAAAATGACATACAATATTCTTATATAAGAACTTTAATACCATCTGCTCAGTGATACAGGCTAAGGGTTCAACTTCTATCCACTTAGAAAAATAATCTATAGCTACCAACAAGAATTTCTTTTGACCAGTCCCAACTGGAAAAGGTCCTACTATATCCATACCCCATTGATCAAAAGGACAAATTGCTACTCCTGCCTTCATACATTCAGCTGGCTGATGCTGCTGATTGTGATGCTTCTAACAACTCTCACATTGTCGTACCAACTGTATAGAGTCCTTCATCAGAGTGGGCTAAAAATATCCAACTAATAACACTTTTCGATCTAATGCCCGACCCCCTATATGACTGCCACAAGCTTCTTCATGTACTTCATTCAGCACATAACTTGCTTCTATCTTCCACAAACAACGCAACAAAGGCCCAACACAAGTCCTTTTATACAAAATTCCTTTTATCATGCAGAAATGAATTACTTGTTGCTTAAATTGCCGAGCCTTTATAGGATCGTTTGGCATCCTTTTATCCGTAAAGAACGAAACCAACTCTTTCCTCTAGTCATCTTCTATCACCTCTCTCGATCTTTCATTTTGTCACAATAGTTCAATCTGAGCAATTATGTCACGAGTGCTCCAATTCCCCAGTGAGCTAGCCAACTAAGACAATTCATCAGCTTTCTGATTTTCTAACCTAGTTATTTTCTTTATTAGCACCTCCGAAAAATCCCCTTTAGCCTTTTCTACCAATTCACAGTAATTTTGTCACTTATCATCCTTAACTTCGAATCCCCCTATAGTTTGTTGTATCACTAACTGAGAATTCATATGCACAATCATCCGCTCGACCCCTATATTTTAGTAGCTTGTAAAGCTATCAGCAAATTCTCATATTCAGCTTCATTATTAGAGGCTCTGAAATGCAGTCTAACTACCAGCTTAACTTCTTCTCCTTGTGGTGAAATCAGAATTACTCCTACCCCACAACCCTCTTTTTTAGAAGATCCATTTGCATATATCATCCATGGTTCACATTCCTCCTTATGTACATTTTTCACTAAAAAGTCAGCTAATGCTTGTGCTTTAATAGAGGTATGAGGCTGATAGGTAATGTCATACTCACTGAGTTCAGTGACCCATTTGATAAGCTTCCCCATAGCTTTCGGATGAGTAAGTATTCTCCATAGGGGAGTGTCAGTGAGTACCACTAAGGGATGAGATAAAAAAATAAGGTTGTAGCCTTTTAGTAGTCAAAACTAGACCCCAGGTTAATTTCTCCAAATTAGTATAACGAAATTCATACCCCTTCAATAGATAACTAATATAATAAATTTGATGTTGTTGACCCTTGTCTTCTAGAATCAATACTGAACTTACATCAACCTCCAAAAGAGCTAAATACACCCGTAACACTTCTTCAGAGTGGGGCTTAGCTAAGAAAGATGGCTCCACCAAGTATTCCTTCAAAGATTGAAAGGCTTTATCACAATGCTCGTCCACTGGAACCGTGTATTTCTCTTTAATATATTGAAGAAAGGGAGACTCCTATCTACCGATCAGGATATGAATCTTGATAGGGCGATAATCCTGCCTAATAACCTTTGTACTTCCTTTAAATTTTTTGGAGGTTGTATTTGCTGAATAGCCTCAATCTTAATAGGATTAGCTTTTATACCTTGTTCAATTACCACATATCCCAAGAAACGACCCTGAGTCACCCCAAATACACACTTCTCTAGGTTCAACTTCATTTTATATTGACGTAAAGTACCAAAGTTCCCCTCCAAATCAGATATTAACTTCTCGGAATGTAGAGTTTTAACTAGAATATCATCCACATATACCTCCACATTTCTTCCTAACTATTTTTCAAAGATTTTATCCATTAACATCTAATAATTAGCCCCAGTATTTTTTAACCCAAAAGGCATAACTACATAACAGAAAGTTCCTTTGGCCATAATAAAACTGACCTTATTATGATCTTCCAGAGTTAACGGTATTTGATGATACCCCTGGTACGCGTCCATCATTGAAATAAATTGATGCCCAACGGTGGAATCTACTAATTGATCGATGCGGGGCAAAGGATAGCAATCCTTAGGACAAACTTTATTATGATCTCTAAAGTCCACACACATTCTCCATTTTCCTGACGACTTAGGTACCAACACCACATTAGATGACCAGGTTGGATATTGCACCTCTCTGATATGCTCAACCTTCAACAATTTACCTATTTCTTCTTTAATAATATCATCCTTCCCTGCTCTAAAGTGTCAGCATTTCTGTTTTATAGGAACTGCAATAGGTAAGATATACAATTTGTGCTCCATGACCTTAGGATCAATCTTTGATAAATCTTGCGGGGACCATGCGAAAATGTCCATGTTTTTGATAAGGCATTGTATTAAATCTGCTTTAAGTCGTAAAGGAAGATCCCGAGCTATAAATGTAACATGTTCAACACACTTATCATTTAACACAATTGCCTCTTTATCAGACTCGCCTATTTCTTTAGCAACTACCTTTTGAATGATGCACATTGTACCTCCGTACTTAGATTTCTATAGAGACTTATTAACAAAATTTTCCTTTTATCCTGTTATGATAGCATCTACATAGCATCTACGGGAGAGTTGTTGATCACATTTTACCTCTCCTACTGCATTCCCTACAGGAAACTTAATTTTTTGATGGTAAGGAGAAGTCACAACCTGCAAACTGCTCAAAACAGGTCTACCTAGAATAGCATTATAGGAAGAAGGCATATCCACCACAGTGAAGTTAATAAGTATTGTCCTTCTCCTTGGCTCTTCTTCCAAAGACAAAGGTAACTTGATTTGGTCCATCGGCTGCACCTCATGTCCAGAAAACCCAAATAAAGAAGTTCCTACTGACCGTTGATCAGTGATAGTAACTCCCATTTATTCCAAAGCTACCCAATACAAAATATCCACTGAATTTCTCGGGTCAACAAAAACTTTTCCTACATCAAAATTGGCAATAAGAGCTCGAATGACCAAGACATCTGTATGAGGGGTCATTATTCCCTCTAAGTCATTAGAATCAAACCCTATCACAGGTCCTCAAGCTTTGTCTACTATGTCTTTTTCGTGCTCTATTAGAATATCCATTAGTTGAACACCAAATATCATATTAATAGCACCTCTAACAGGGGGACGATTAGCAAGTGCTACCTGATCAGGAGTTAATTCTCTTATCTGAGCAGTCTGTACAGGACGATTTATAAGAGGTCTTCTGCCATTTCCTCTATCGTAATTTCTTCCTCCAAACCCCCGCTGATAAGGGACCGAATTCATAACCAAATTTTGAACATGAAGATGAGCTCCCATAATCCTTTGCAACTCCATATCTAACTGATGACAATTTTGAGTATTATGCCCATATTCCTGATGAAAAGTGCAGAAAGTAGGGGATGGTAATCTCCTAGGCCCTCTGTCAGCTCCCAAGGGTCTTCGCAGTAACCGATGCTCTATACAGATATTCATAGCCCTTTCCTTAGAAAACCGGGATGGAGGATCATATAGAGATCTATCTTTTAAAGGGCGAACATACCTCACCCATTCAATCCTCCTTTCAGGTCTCTCAATTACTCTGAAATCCTGAGAAGTTCGTCGAGATTTCTGAGCATCATCCAAGTTAATAAACTTCTCAGCTCGGGATAATAGATCTTCAAAGTTTGTAGGAGGCCTCTTAGCCAAAGATTTAAAGAAATCCCCCTCTCTGAGCCCCTAAGTGAAAGCTCCCACCATCATATCGAGTTCCAAAGCAAGAATTTCATGAGCATATTGTGTAAATCTATGCATATATTGCCGCAAACTTTCTGTCTCTCTTTGCTTAAGATAAAAAATACTTAAGGGTTAAGGCAAATATTTCTTAGAACTAGAGAAATGTATTAAAAATAACGTGGAGAAATCCTTAAAGGATGTAATACTCCTCGGCTTCGAATAACTAAACCATTATTCTGTCGGTCCCACTAAGGTAGTAAGGAATACCCGACATTTAACCCCATCAATATAACAGTATAATAGAGCAGCATTTTCAAATTTTCTTAAATGATCTTTAGGATCAGAAGAATCGGCATATTCAGATATTTGAGGAAGTCAAAAATGTCAAGGTAACTCATCGTTTAAGATATTCTCAACAAAAGGAGTTTCCCCCTCTACTTCTACAATAGTACCTACAGTAGGAACTTCCCCCTTAGGTGGTACATTCTCCGAAGGAGCAACACAGTTTTTTTTCCCCTTCACTTTTTGGCGAGCACAAGAAGAACCCTTCTTCAACTGAGAAATCTTACCCCCTTCTTCCTCAGAATCACTACCAAAGGCATCATCTTCTTTAACCTTCTTCGAAGTGACCCTTTGCGAAATCTGATCCATCATTTCAACCATAATTTGCATAAGATCTTCCTTATATAAGGGCTCCCGATGCCTTTTACTGGTACCCCCTAAGAGGTACTAGAGACGGACTTCTCCCCTTCCGTTGGCTCCTTAAACTTCCTTCTAGTATTCACCATCACAACTTTTTGTTCAGGTTCCCACAAACTGTGCCAATTTGATGGTGCTTGCTTTTTTGGATCGCCAAGACCTCCCTTCCCCTCCGTATAAATCACTAAATCTGTTGTCAAAAGAGGCTCACAGGAAGAAAGGTTAGTCACGAGAATCACCTTCAGTCTTAGGAATTGAGTTGGATCTGACACCAAAGGAAGAACGTTATAGGTTGGTCGGCTTCCAGGCACAGCCACTCCGACGCTCAAGTTAGTATAGGTATGAGGGAAATAATGAACTGGAAAAGAAGATAGATCTAGGGAATACCAAATGACAAAGAAACAACCATCACCCTCCTCATCTTCCTCTGCTCCTTTTATAGATGGTTTACCTCGCCACCTCTCTAAAATGAATTTACCCTAATGCCTTTGTCCAGCTCTTCACCATAACGATTTTTCCTGCCTATATTCAAAATATCCCTTTCAAAAACTCCATGTGGCTTGTATTTCCTTGTCAAACATTAAACACATAAAAAATATATAAACAAATGATAAAATATCTCATTTAACTATATTTATCCTCCACAAACTCTCCCCGTTATCACCAATCACCCACTCCTCCCTATTTGAAAGAAATCCCAACATTTGCACATGGCTCGGGAAATAAACATACTACTCAAAGAATACACATACTGTCGTGGAAATACACACACTGTTCTGGAACCATACTACCTTGGAAATACACATACTGCTCTGGAATTGTTCCCACTGCCCTGGAATCGTACTGCACTACAAATACACACACTGCTCTGGAACCGATCACATTGGCCTAGAAATACACACATTACTCTGGAACCGATCATACTACCCTAGAAATACTTATACTACTCTTGAAATACTCATACTACTCTTGAACCGTATTGCCCTAGAAATACACATACTGCTCTGGAATTGTTCACACTATCATGAAAATACACATACTGCTCTGGAACTATTCACACTGTCATGAAAATACACATACTCTTGAGCCACAAATAGTAGTGAGTAAAACTCAACAGATATCTAACAGTCATGCATAGTAAACTATAAGTAGCAATAATAATTATGTTGGTATAGTTTCTTAACAAAAATACATACCTGGAACTATATATACCAGAATCACCTAAGCTGACATAAAATACATCCACACAAGCATATGTAGAATCACCAAAAACAAACCATATATGTCACGCCCCGAGAGTATGCCGTGCCGAAAAGCAAACGGACGACATCTCCCCTGTACGTGGCAACATATCGGGTTAATACAAGGCCCGTAGGCCCACAACAACAATAGGATATACACAGATATCAACATATCAAACATACTAAATACAGCGGAAATAATACAAACAGATCAACAAGATACAAAGACCAACTGTGCACTCCGGAGTGACTTGACACGACAAGAATCATAACAGAAATCGAATAAAAGACCAAATACATACAATATGTCCGTATATCACAAATACGGAAACAATACAGGGAAAAACCCAAACCAACAATCCGTAAGGATACAACAACACGGAAAACATATCCATTCGTCCGGTGTGAGATGGGATCAGCTGGCGGAGCTCCGAACGTCCAAGGAATCTTCTACCTGTTATCTGGGCGACAGAAAGCGTAGAGTCCTGGGATGTTGAGTATAAACTCAGGGATAATATATAGAAAGTGCATGAACAACATATAAGGATAGATCTACAAGTATACATGTGAAGATCTACAGGTATACAGCATGAGTCCAATAGACATACAGTCATATCCAAATCTAATAATAAGTAACTATAGTAAAGTCATACTCAATGTATATACTAACTGATCAACTGAACAGGAAGTAATGTACCAACGTACCCGACAGTCTGCAACACCATAAGCTATATCATCCTGACAGGTATACAATAACATAACCCATATAATGTATCAAGTCGATCCCATACCTGACCAATACTCCAACATATGAACAATATATGAACACACTGTAATAACAACTGGTCCGTACCACACAATGACATGATGCTAATCAAATGCATATAACGATCGAATCAAGCGCATGAATCATGCTCAACACATAGCAAGTAAATAAAAATGCGGATGACATGTATCATGATGAACAACCATATCGGCAATCATAGCTCAATCAAATGAGCATCTCACGGGCATATGTAAAACATATATCAAATACATGCATACATATATATCGGGCATATGCATGGCCATGTCTGCGGACGTCAACCCGACCCAGATGGCCGGGTGGCGGCGTGACGACTAGCGACTCACGGGTCACTACTCTCGAGTGACCGAGTTGGGTAGTATGAATGAGTAGCATATAAGCGTAAAGAGCTAACTACTCCCCGGGGGTCCCTGCTGCTGGTCGGTCCATCACTACCCATGAGTAGACGAGCTCTGCATACAGGACAACTGCACGTCACACAACCACCGTCTATAGTGGGCGAGTGCTAACACCACTCTGCTCGGTGGCGGTGCGCATCTCGGCACCACCATCCCTAGTGGCGGCGCGGCACATCCAATGCTCTGCCCTCAACCTGCTACCACTACCCGGTGGCGGAGATAGGATGTTGACCGACCCGTCTCATCCACAAGGAGACCCGGTCGTCGGCATGCATGCAATGTAATGATGCATAGCTCCATACATGTATCCTCGCCTCACTCCCTATCCCATGGGAGTCTGGTCAACCAAAAGTCAACTATGCAAGGACTACAATCACAAGACTCTCTCTCTATCGCACAAAGAGTCATACTCATCTGACAGTCCACCACGCTAAGACCTCTAGTCAGTAGCGATATACAATCGACCGTCCATATAACCATACACAGGCACACAATCCATAATAGATATACCATCGTGCTAGGACCTCTAGTCCATGGTCACATACTGACAACCATACACTTATCTATGCACAGACAACTAGATCCACCATAAATGCACCACTAATACGGTTATGATATAACGATCGACTCCATAATCCAATCCATCACCTAACTCTAGTTAGGTAACACAGTAACCCAATCTGAGGTCACAAAGATAACCCTAACTACATGTACTTACTGAACTTCTATCAGCTAATACATAATAGGGTTTATAGTTCCTATCCGTGCTAGATAATCAATGAGTAACAGAGTATATATCTCAAAGGTCAAGGCAGTACAAGCATATGATTAAATAAGAGTGGATTTAAGGTAGCGGTATAAACATAAATCCAAGATCATGCCGCAGAATTTGATCAAAACTCTTTGGACGGATAGATATTACCCACCTGATACGAAGCTCGAACTAATCCTCACGTAGTGGGTGGCCGTATCCCAAACCTGCACATAATAACAAATTATGGTCAAGTACAAGTCTCCGATAGATATACGAACTAAACTCTACTTCGTTTCTACGTTCACATCCTTTCCTTATCGACGAGTTAGAAACTCGAACACACACCAAAATAGCTATCTAACCATCTAAATCTATCGTTCATAGATCTAATATCAAACACAACCAACCCTCACCAACAAAACATGTTCAATCCATACATCACCGTACTAACCACAAATCACACATCTATTACATTCACAACTCTACTAATCATTAAATCAATCTTAGCAACCCAAAAGAAATCTAATTTCCAACTCAACTCAAACTCATCGTTCATAGCTTCACAACAGAGAACATACAACCCATCCCACATCGCAATTGCTATACCAAACTATGCAGAAAATAGCAATTTGACTGAATCATAGATCAATTCAAATCTTACCTCTACCTCGATTCACCAACACAGCAAAATCAACACGAATCCCCAACGTTGCTCCTCAGCTCACACAACCACAGAACTTTCGATTGCCGCTGCCAAGCTCTCTCAGAAGCTGGTCGTTTGCGAAGATCACGGAACAACAGTCCACGAACAGAGGAGAGGAATACACTAATGATCCGAAATAACCACAACCTAACAATCCATAGACCAACCTCACGGTATCGATAACAGAAGGAAAATCCAACTCATCCATCGACAACACTGCATACAGAATTTACCAGATGGGAACGAAAGGGGAAATCAAAGCTTACCAGCCAACTCCTCACCGGCAGCACCCCTCCCCCAGTTGCTTTGTTCACCGGAACAATCGAGCTCCACCACTGCCAAACCACAGATCCAAGCTCAACAAACCACTAGTAATTGGATCTCAAAGGAGGAAGGAGATTGATCCTTACCTAACTCCGGCGACGATCGGTGTCGAAATCCTCGATTGGCAGCTCGCTGCTGCGACGCCAACATTGCCGATCCACCAAAGGAATCGCCGAGATCCCCAGGCGAGAACTCACTGATCTTCGGTTGGAGATCAGCCAAGGTGGCAGCGCCGTCGAGTTGCTCTTACCAGAATGCCGGCGCACTGGGAGAGATTGACGGAGGAAAGCAAAATCGCGGAGGGGAAAACGGCGATCGCGGAGAAGGAAAAGGAACGGTGGAATCGCGATTGAGTTCGTTCGGTGGCTTATAAAAGACGTTCGAGCGATTTGGTTAGCCCAGCCCAATCCAATCCGTTTCAACCCAATTCAATCCAACTTCAGTTCAAGCCAACCCAAGCTCAATCCAATTGATTCAGCCAATTTCAAGCCCAGCAATTTGGCCCAAGCCCAATTTTAGCCAAGCCCAATTTCAGCTCAAGCCCATTACAGACCAATTAACCCACTAATTAAATCCAATTAATTAAAGGGTTAATCCATATAAATTTTTTTTTCATATTTTACATTCTCCCCCACTTATAAAAATTTGGTCCCCAAATTTCGGACTCATGTACGAGTACAAGATATCCCAATAACCATCTCAAGTATCCGGAGCAAAGTCACACCTCAAGTGACTAAGTGGGGTACTAAGCTCGAGTATTATATTTCAACTCTTATATACACTCTCAATCAACCTATTAAAAGGTAATAATTATACCAAAGTGGAGCTCTATACTCGTAACCGATGGGAGACTTTGCCAGAATTGTAAGGTGAATCGTGAATCACTATCAGAAATGATACCCAAGGATACTCCATGGATATAATTCTATCAAACGATCCAACGGAGTCCATCTTACTGCTCAGAAGAAAATGAGCGAACTTGGCTAATCGATCATCGACTACCCAAATCCTATCAAGTCCTTTCCGAATTCTAGATAATCTCCCAACACAGTCTAACGTACTAGGCTCCCACTTCATCACGGTACGTAACCCTACCAATCACAATATTCCACCTTTGCTTGTTGGCATACCCAACATCAAACTACGAAATCAACTGTGTCCCACATATCGTTCCATCAACTGGAGCGTCTCCATACTCACTATTTTCGGATACACTCCGAATAAATCATCACTCTCGAATGAAGAGTCTTCTGAACAACTCTTCCTAAATCGAAATACAATTCTGGGAACCACTATCCTTCCCAGAGACGGAGATTTATTCTCGCAAGAGAAATTACTCTAATGTCCAAAATTCATTTTGTCACACCAAAACTAAAAGTAACTAGAAGACTACAATGACTAATCTCGCTAGTTTCTCAACTAGCATACACATAATATACGTCTCATTCAATTGCATCGGGATCGCTCCTAATCTCTGAAATGATGCATCTACGTACAATACCCTTCCATCCATATCGGACGGATTAACTAACACTGACACAAAAGTCAGCCACCTTCTAGGCCTTGAAACCTAGCTTCACAAACTTTCGACCAGGTGATTGCCATCACCTTCTTGGTCCCACAAGTCAACAGTATAGTAACTCTAGCGTATCCTATCCACATCTACGGTAAACACCAAATCAATCTAGGGAAACCACAACTTCCCTCAAGATTGGGAATATATCCATAAATATATCCTCCACAGATATTATGACAATCGATCTTAGTTACTCCAAGAGTACTTGATTCCTCAAATCCATGAACGACTAAATCGTCGATAAGTCTAACCACATTATCAATCAGCTCTATACACCTGCATCCTTTTTCTCCACGCTAATAATAGCTCAATCATCACACCGACAATGATAATTGTATGGCACTAAGTCACTACAATATCAACCCTCCAGTCGTAGATCAAACCTAGGGTATACACAGGTATTATTTAGCTAATCCAAACAAATCATCTATCCACAACGAAGGATATTCATTCTCAACTACTGTCTTTCAAATCATCGATAATCGATGCATAACCTCAAAGGTTTGTCTCTCTTTTAACAAGAGTTACGAGTCTTCTCAAGAAGAAACACTAGGAAAGATAAATCTCCCATGGTGTTTAGCAACACTAATACCAATAAAATCATCTCCCGGTATGAGGTCCCCAATATCAGAACTATTCCCGAAATCACCTCAATCGCTTACCCCACTTGCCCATGCAGTGGCAAGCTCGAGAGTCTATCCAACTATATCCGAATACTCTCGAATTATACGTACATCTGAGAGTCCTAGTATACCAACGCTCCAACAATCTAACTATCCATAAGGATATGTCTATAGTAGAGGTATGTCTAGCAAAGGCTAAGGGTATCCCTTGACTTCTTGATGGTTGATCAACATCTCACTAAACGGTAGAGAAAAATCACCAACCCGCAAGTCGATAGGAACCCTTCGAACCCTATCAAGAATGTTCTAAACAAAGATACCTGTAAACTACCAGTATCTCTCGATATATCCGCAAATAGGATAACCAAAAGTAATACCCCGAAGGACCGATCCTTCGGTCTTCTATACTTTTTCTCGAGTAATCATGTAAACTTGTCCAACATCTGTTCTGGACAGCCGAGCTCATGTAGATGCAAAGACTATTATGGAGGAACTGAAGTCAACTGTTGAAACTGAGATACAAACTGAAACAACTACAATAGAGATGATAAACACTGTTATACTGGCAAGGGTACACATCCGACTGTAAAATACTGAAGAACTGTAAACATCATAGCACGCTCCATCTCTGTGAAAGGTATAGCTGCAACTGGAGAATACTGCATAGATACGACTATCGTCGTAAAATCTCTCTCCTCTATATAAATCATAACTACGCCTGGGAAGGTAGCTGACTTGCGTCGGGAAGGTAACAATTGTTCTGCATATCCGAAGTCTTCGAGATGTCTTGGTGATCATCTGAGTAACTTACTTCTTCCGGATGAAAGTATCAAAGAACTCCAACTATATCTGGGGTAGTAGATCGCTGCCTTCTGTAATGATCTCAGCTTTCGAGGTTGTGGATCGTCCGCTCGAAAGCATCATCCATAGTCTTCAACCGAGTCTTCAAAATACATACTCTCCTCGTAGATACCGACTGCTTATAGTAGAAACAGATACAATGGTCCATCGGATAATCTGGCTCTGTGTCTCGTCGTAACCCGCACTGCACACCTATAATCTCCCTTCGGAGTCTTTCCTCTGAGTTCGCTAATAAACATGAGAAGCTACTGACAATCTACAATCGCTCTTCTATGATCGGAAAACTCTCCAATAGTCGCTCGTGACTTACGACTTTAATCTTGCTCCTTTTTATCCAACATTTGGAGATTTCGAATTCCAATAATTTGACTCGCAATATCTGCTTATCAAATCTCCAACTCTTTAAAACACTTACTACGGAGTCATTTCTATACACATGACTCGGTCTATACACTTTCGGTAGGATCTGGTAGGAGATCCAAACATCATGATCAAGATGTCAACCGATAACCTGTGGGTGGCCAAAACCAACCCAATCACATTCTCGAGCTATTAGGTGGTCGTAACCTTCGCAAGTCTAACGACTCTGCATGGTACTTTCGTCACCAGACGATCACCCATCCTGAAGCTCAAGAATTCCCTGACAATGAGTCAAAGAAGATGACGTGGGAAAATACTATCTCACAACATCACTGAACTGTGACTAAGTGATACGTTATTTCCCGTAGGTTATTTCCTATATCTTACATCAAGTACCGGCTAAATCCGGATAATGGTATTCAACAAACACTATTATCTTCGTATAACCCGAGTCAAGTACTCTAAAAGTACTTCCAATGTTATACAACTTAGAACGACCAGTACGAGGATCAAAATCCCCATGAATATCATCCACTAATTTTCTACTATCTGCATCCGCAATAGTATACTTGCTTGTCCATTACCCCATGGGTAATGATCTGACTAACATAATTAGTGAAAATTCTTAGGATCGTAATCCTTGATCTTCACAAGAGATGTGACTACCTAACCCTTGCTTTCCGACTCGGTATCAGTCGGCTCTCAAAGGTAATTACCTTTTCGATAGCAGGTACATATCTAATAACCTCAACATATCGTTCCCATGGTCAAACTCAAACCACTAGTTCACGAATCTCGATTAACATACTACAAGTCATGCTTATAAGCAACTAAATGCATAGCCAATGTAAGGATATGTAATAACATAACATACCTTAATCCTTGTAGCTCGGAGATGTCATAGCGGCCCGGATCCCGAACTCACAAAACCAAGACCGAGTAAAGCAAAACTCGATGTCCGAACGAAATAAAATCCGAAAATGGACTTCGCAACCTAGGGCTCTGATACCAATAAAATTGTCACGCCCCGAGAGTATGCCGTGCCGAAAAGCAAACGGATGGCATCTCCCCTGTACGTGGCAACATATCGGGTTAATACAAGGCCCGTAGGCCCACAACAACAATAGGATATACACAGATATCAACATATCAAACATACTAAACACAGCGGAAACAATACAAACAGATCAACAAGATACAAGACCAGCTGCACTCCGGTGTGACTTGACACGACAAGAATCATAACAGAAATCGAATCAAAGACCAAATACATACAATATGTCCGTATATCACAAATACGGAAACAATACAGGGAAAAACCCAAACCAACAATCCGTAAGGATACAACAACACGGAAAACATATACATTCGTCCGGTGTGAGATGGGATCAGCTGGCGGAGCTCCGAACGTCCAAGGAATCTTCTACCTGTTATCTGGGCGACAGGAAGCCTAGGGTCCCGGGGTGGTGAGTATAAACTCAAGGGTAATATATAGAAAGTGCATGAACAACATATAAGGATAGATCTACAAGTATACATGTGAAGATCTACAGGTATACAGCATGAGTCCAATAGACATACAGTCATATCCAAATCTAATAACAAGTAACTATAGTAAAGTCATACTCAATGTATATACTAACTGATCAACTGAACAGGAAGTAATGTACCAACGTACCCGACAGTCTGCAACACCATAAGCTATATCATCCTGACAGGTATACAATAACATAACCCATATAATGTATCAAGTCGATCCCATACCTGACCAATACTCCAACATATGAACAATATATGAACACCTGTAATAACAACCCGGTCCGTACCACACAATGACATGATGCTAATCAAATGCATATAACAGTCTGAATCAACGCATGAATCATGCTCAACACATAGCAGTAAATAAAAATGCAGATGACATGTATCATGATGAACAACCATATGCAGCAATCATAGCTCAATCAAATGCAGCATCTCACAGGCATATGTAAAACATATATCAAATACATGCATACATATATATCAGCAGTGCATATGCATGGCCATGTCTGCGGACCCGTCCAACCACGACCCCAGTATGGCCCGGGTGGCACAGCATGACGACTAGCCCGACTCCAGCCGTCACTACTCTCGAGTGACCGAGTTGGGTAGTATGAATGAGTAGCATATAAGCGTAAAGAGCTAACTACTCCCCGGGGGTCCCTGCTGCTGGTCGCTCCGTCACTACCCATGAGTAGACGAGCTCTACACGCATAACCGCACGCCACACAACCACTGCCTATAGTGGGCGAGTGCTAACACCACTGCCGGTGGCGGTGCGATCTCCGGCTACCACCATCCCTAGTGGCGAGCGACATCCAATGCTCGCCTCAACCACTGCTACCACGCCGAGTGGTCGGGAGGCAGGATGACCGACGACCGTCTCATCCACAAGGAGACCCAATACAAGATGCATGCAATGTAATGATGCATAGCTCCATACATGTATCCTCGCCTCACTCCCTATCCCATGGGGAGTCCTGGTCAACCAAAAGTCAACTATGCAAGGACTATAATCACAAGACTCTCTCTCTATCGCACAAAGAGTCATACTCATCTGACAGTCCACCACGCTAAGACCTCTAGTCAGTAGCGATATACAATCGACCGTCCATATAACCATACACAGGCACACAATCCATAATAGATATACCATCGCGCTAGGACCTCTAGTCCATGGTCACATACTGACAACCATACACTTATCTATGCACAGACAACTAGATCCACCATAAATGCACCACTAATATGGTTATGATATAACGATCGACTCCATAATCCAATCCATCACCTAACTCTAGTTAGGTAACACAGTAACCCAATCTAAGGTCACAAAGATAACCCTAACTACATGTACTTACTGAACTTCTATCAGCTAATACATAATAGGGTTTATAGTTCCTATCCATGCTAGATAATCAATGAGTAACAGAGTATATATCTCAAAGGTCAAGGCAGTACAAGCATATGATTAAATAAGAGTGGATTTAAGGTAAACAGGTATAAACATAAATCCAAGATCATGCACAGGAATTTGATCAAAACTACCGGACCAGGTAGATATTACCCACCTGATACGAAGCTCGAACTAATCCTCACGCGGTCGTGGGTGGCCCATATCCCAAACACAAATTATGGTCAAGTACAAGTCTCCGATAGATATACGAACTAAACTCTACTTCATTTCTACGTTCACATCCTTTCCTTATCGACGAGTTAGAAACTCAAACACACACCAAAATAGCTATCTAACCATCTAAATCTATCGTTCATAGATCTAATATCAAACACAACCAACCCTCACCAATAAAACATGTTCAATCCATACATCACCGTACTAACCACAAATCACACATCTATTACATTCACAACTCTACTAATCATTAAATCAATCTTAGCAACCCAAAACAAATCTAATTTCCAACTCAACTCAAACTCATCGTTCATAGCTTCACAACAGAGCACATACAACCCATCCCACATCGCAATTGCTATACCAAACTATGCAGAAAATAGCAATTTGACTGAATCATAGATCAATTCAAATCTTACCTCTACCTCGATTCACCAACACAGCAAAATCAACACGAATCCCCAACATTGCTCCTCAGCTCACACAACCACAGAACTTTCGATTGCCGCTGCCAAGCTCTCTCAGAAGCTGGTCGTTTGCGAAGATCACGGAACAACAGTCCACGAACAGAGGAGAGGAATACACCAATGATCCGAAATAACCACAACCTAACAATCCATAGACCAACCTCACGGTATCGATAACAGAAGGAAAATCCAACTCATCCATCGACAACACTGCATACAGAATTTACCAGATGGGAACGAAAGGGGAAATCAAAGCTTACCAGCCAACTCCTCACCGGCAGCACCCCTCCCCCAGTTGCTTTGTTCACCGGAACAATCGAGCTCCACCACTGCCAAACCACAGATCCAAGCTCAACAAACCACTAGTAATTGGATCTCAAAGGAGGAAGGAGATTGATCCTTACCTAACTCCGGCGACGATCGGTGTCGAAATCCTCGATTGGCAGCTCGCTGCTGCGATGCCAACATTGCCGATCCACCGAAGGAATCGCCGAGATCCCCAGGCGAGAACTCACTGATCTTCGGTCGGAGATCAGCCAAGGTGGCGGCGCCGTCGAGTTGCTCTCACCGGAATGCCGGCGCACTGGGAGAGATTGACGGAGGAAAGCAAAATCACGGAGGGGAAAATGGCGATCGCGGAGAAGGAAAAGGAACGGTGGAATCGCGATTGAGTTCGTTCGGTGGCTTATAAAAGACGTTCGAGCGATTTGGTTAGCCCAGCCCAATCCAATCTGTTTCAACCCAATTCAATCCAACTTCAGTTCAAGCCAACCCAAGCTCAATCCAATTGATTCAGCCCAACCGATTCAGCCAATTTCAAGCCCAGCAATTTGGCCCAAGCCCAATTTCAGCTCAAGCCCATTACAGACCAATTAACCCACTAATTAAATCCAATTAATTAAAGGGTTAATCCATATAAAATTTTTTTTTCGTATTTTACAATATAATACCTCCTGTATGTGCATGGCAATCATTTGCAACAACCAAAAGTGCAACAATCAATGCATATAGTAAAAATGTATGCACATGATGCAATCACCTGTGTCACCCCTGACGCCAGTCAAGCCACCGACATGTCATGTGTGTCGGCCGAGTGGGTAGGGTTGTGACAACTGTACACTCTGCCGTCACCACACCTATGTGACCGAGTGAACAGGATGCTGGTGGAGTATCACCCTCCTACCCCATGTATGGATATGGGGGACATCACCTCGTCTCACGATAAAGGAGGGATCCCTGTCTGCTACCACGTCACAATACAAATCACCTGAGCGACTACCGTAGAACCCTGACAAAGCAACTACACACACACCTGAAATACCACTAACCTATGAGTGATTGTGTGTGTAGATAATGTGACTGACGATGGGCTCAACAACCAAGTAGTATCACCTCCTATCGAGGAGCCGATGATCGTCAGTCATGCAATAATGCAAGATGGTGCATGTCACTAATGCACGATACACCTATCAATCCATGACTACCTATGGTATGTACCAATAGGAGCCGATATCAAATAACCTGAGTACATAAGTCTATGTACACATGCAAGTTATATTCATGATTCATTCAATGCCCAGTAGGTAAGGTATGTCACTACTTTAGTGCTAAATAAACAAATAACAAGTATCAAAGTGATGGAGCATAATATAATAAGCATATGACACGACTACAACACGTACTAGATAGTAACATACCAGGGCAGTTAACAAGTATAAAAAACTACTACTAGCTATAGTAAACAATGCATCACAAGATGACAATATCTAAAAGAAGATAAGTCAAAGATAATCTCCTGCTATGAAGAATACCAACTGTCTTTACGCCCGTGGACCTGTCTCGTGACCGAAACCCCAGTTTCGACCACCAACAACCTGCATCCGGTCACCAATAGTCATTCAACCTCCAAAATTGAGCACCATTACCTACAAAACACTGAATGGCAGATACAAGAAGAAGAAATAGGAAGCTATACCTAAATCTGCATCTTCATCAGTGGCTCTCCTGCTTCTATCTCATTGCCACGGAGCAACCTCGCCTCCCACCTCGGCGACTGACGGAGATCTTCTGGCGCAGGAGAGAAGATCCGGTAGTGGAGCACGGGGAAGATGAGGCGATGGGTTAGCGACGACCCATGGTGGTGTTGGACAACAGCGAAGGGCAGCAAGGCTGCGACGTCGGTGCCAGAGGAATCAGGCGGAAGTTGTCCATGGATCGGGCGACAAGCGCGCAGAGGTCGCAGCTGCTGGCCGCGTGCGCGCGACGCATGGAGCGACGCTTGGGCGGAAGATAGAGGGGTGGCGAGCGGATCGGGAACCAGAGGGCAGGGCAGCAGTGATGCTTATGGGAGAAAACAACGGGTGTCGGTGGTTCGAGCTCGCGAGATTGGGGAAACAGAGGGTGGCACCGTGGCTGGCCGGCGTTGCGTGAGGGGCGACCGCGGTGCCAGCCGCAGCGGTGGAGGTAGCCCGGCAGGGTAGGTGCGAGAGCAGAAGGGAGGAGGCCGGTGCTGCACGCAGAGAAGAAAGCGGAAAAAATAGGGATCGGGATGGGGAAATCGTGAGAAATCGAAGAAGTTGAGCACTACAGAGAAAAACTTGGATCGATTCTAAAATAACTCGGATTACCCCTTTATATAAGAATTAAACCTAGATTAGGTTTTTAATTAATCCAAAAGCTTTAACCCTAGGCTTTTAGTTAACATATTAACCCCTCAAAAATTTATATTTTAAATAGACCCTTCAATAGCCTGTTTTTCTTATCCCTGTAAATACCCCGTACAAGCCCCATTTAATTCCAAACAAATTCTGAAAAAATTTCTAAAAATCTTGAAAATAATTCCTAGGATTATTTTTCTAAATTTTAGCTAGTTAATTTAATATTTTAAATTTCCGTATTTAATATTCTCCCTCACTAATAAAAATTTGGTCCCCAAATTTCCCACTCAAATGTATAATGAGTAAAAGATAGCACACTCAAGTAGCACCAGTACTGAAAGTATATTTCATGTACCATAAGTAAACAGGTGAGGGTATTGAGCTCGGAGAGTATATTTTCCTCAAGCTTCCAAGTAGCCTCCTCATCAGTATGATGATGTCATCCAACCTTTACGAGTCGGATGGTTTTGTTCCGCAACTATCGCTCCTTGCGACCAAGGATCCGTACCGGAACCTCTTCGTAAGTAGCATCAGGTTGAATGGAACCTGACATATCTGACAGAATATGTGTAGGGTCTAGTACCTACTTCCTCAGCATGGACACATGAAATGCATCATGAATACCAGCCAAGGACGGTGATAGCGCTAGGTGGTAAGCGACTGCTCCGATCCTCTCCAAAATCTCGAAAGGATCAATGTACCTTAGAGCTAGCTTACCACGAAGCCAAATCTCTTCACCCCTTTCGTGGGTGAGACTCGCAAGAATATATGGTCACCAACAAAGAACTCCAGAGGTCTCCGTCTCTGATTGGCATAACTCTTCTGATGATCCTGCGCCTTTGCCATTCTTCGTCTGATAGTACGGACCAACTCTACCTCATGCTGAGCTCTATGGGGTCCTAGCAACTGGGCCTCCCCAACCTCCTCCCCGAGGGTGGGTGTACGACACTGTCTACCATACAATGCTTCAAACGGTGCCATCTGGATAGTCGAATGATAGTTGTCATTGTAGGCGAATTCCACTAATGGCAAGTGTCCTCCCAGTTGCTCCCGAAATCCATAACGCAGGACCTCAGCAAGTCCTCTAGAGTTTGAATGGTCTACTCAGATTATCTATCGGTCTGAGGATGGAATGTTGTACTAAAATGGAGCTATGTGCCTAAGGCCTGCTGCAGACTCTTCCAGAATCGGGACGTGAACCGGGGATCTCTATCTGATATAATGCTCAAAGGAACACCATGCAATCTGATGATCTCCTGACAGTATAACTCTGCCAAATGATCCAGAGAGTCGGTCTTCCAAATTGCTAAGAAGTGCGCGGATTTGGTTAGTCGGTTAATAACTACCCAAATCGCGTCATGGCCTCGTCGTGTCCTAGGAAGACCCACCACAAAATCCATGGTAATGTGATCCCACTTTCACTCGGGAATAGGAATCCTCTGAAATAGTTCGACTATTCTCTGGTGCTCAGCCTTCACCTGTTGACAAACTAGACATCTAGCTACAAAACCTGCGATGTCTTTCCTCATGACGTTCCACCAATACAAACACTTTAAATCTCGATGCATGCGGGTTCCGCCTGGGTGGATCGCAAATCGAGAGCGATGAGCCTCCTGGAGTAACTCCTCCATAACCGGGTGAGACTGAGGTATGCATAGTCTGCCCCAGAAATAAATAATACCCTCCTCATCTCGGGTGAACTCAGTCTGCTATCCAGAAGTTATCTGGCTTCCAATGAACTGTAAGCATTGATCACCGACCTGAGCCTCTCGGACTCTCATCCTAATAGATGACTGAGCAACCATGGTAACAAGAATTCCCTGCTCTATCGGTCCCTGCTCCTCAAAGCCCAACTCGGAGAAACCTTGAATCAAATCCATGACTAAAACTCGGTAGTATGCTAAAGTTCCTCGAGACTTCCAGCTAAGTGAATCAGCAACCACATTGGCTTTCCCCAGGTGGTTAAGTCTAGGTTTCAACCCTTCGAACATGAATGTTTATCAAGGCCGATAAGATCATAAATCTACTCATAAACACGTCGACATGGTTAAGTCTAAATTATATCATTTCTACCAATTCCATCCTGTATGCTACAACATGCTACCACGAACAGGTCTCGTGGACAGTCAAGCGTAATAACCTCGACGTACTTATTGGTAGATCGAGGATCTTTATCGACTTTGATAGACTTTCTATGCTAGATGTATTGGATAACCCTAGGCTTAACACCCTAGGATAATCGACTGCCCACAAGACCTCGACACCTAGGGTTCCACTAATGTTGTTTCATTCCTGAGATCCGCTCCTACGGCATGACCTCGTCTAAATTATACTATCTACTAGTCTCAATCATGGTATCAACCATGACAATACATAACCAAATAAACATTTAACCATGATATCCAATAATAACAGCAAAAACATACTAATAGAAATCAATGACTGAAATTAATTAAGGTATACTAAAGGTGTCATGCCAGTATAAAGTCAAGACAATACTAAATAGAGCATCAAGTGCAAATACACTATAAACCACATAAGCAACGTAATCCTATCACCATGCACTAAAATCTAGAGACTCAAGAACCAATATATACCTTCTAAGCATTTATCTCAACAATCTAGGTTCCCTTTGGTGGTAGTTAATGGTACAGTTCTAATTCTTCAGGAACTCCACCCATCTCCCCTGTCGGATATTGAGTTCCTTCTGCGTAAATAAATATTTGAGACTCTTATGACCAGTGAGAATCTCAAATGTAATACCATACAGATGATGCCTCCAAATTTTCAAGGCAAAGATAATAGCAGCTAACTCTAGATCATGTACTGGGTAGTTTTTCTCATGTTCCTTCAACTGACGAGAAGCATAAGAGACCACTCTGCCGTGTTGCATCGATGATGCGTCTAAACCTGGAGAGACGACGGTATAAAGGGAGCTGTCATCATCCTCGATGGCAACACGAATCGGTCTTGACACAGTCTCTCTACTCGAAAAGCTGGTCTCGCAGGCCTCTGACCACGTGAACTTCACACCCTTCCTAGTAAGGCATGTCAAAGACATAGCAATGCTCGAGAAAACCCTCAACGAACCGTCTGTAATATCCGGCTAAGCCTAAGAAATTGTGAACCTCCTGAACCGATTTCGATGACTCCCAACTGGTGACAGCCTCGATCTTCTGGGGGTCAACTGAAATGCCTTTGCTGGAAACCACGTGTCCCAGAAAATCGACTGAGGGTAACTAGAATGTGCATTTACTGAACTTCGCATATAGTTGATTCTGTCGAAGCCTATCTAGGACAAGGCGAAGATGTTGTGCGTGTTCCTCTTCGTTACGGGAATAGACCAGAATGTCGTCAATAAAGATAATGACGAACCGATCTAAGAAATCCATAAATTCACGGTTCATCCAGTCCATGAATACTGTCGAAGCATTGGTAAGGACAAATGGCACTACCAAAAACTCATAGTGCCCATATCTGGTACGGAACACTATCTTTTGAACATTCGAAACTCTGACCCTTAGTTGATGATATTCGGACCGCAGATCAATCTTAGAATACACTGACATACCTCTGAGCTAATCAAACAAGTCCTCAATATGTGGCAGGGGATATTTATTCTTGATGGTGACAACGTTCAACTGCCTGTAGTCGATGCATAATCTCATCGAACCATTTTTCTTCTTTACGAAGAGAACTGGAGAACCCCAGGGGGATACGCTAGAGCGGATAAAACCTCTATCCAAAAGCTCCTGAAGCTGGACCTTTAGCTCGTCCAACTCATTCGAGGTCACACGATAAGGAGCTTTCAATGTCGGCGCCACCCCCAGAATTAACTCAATTGTGAACTCTACTTGCCTTCTGGGAGGCAGGCCCGGTAACTTCTCTGGAAAGACATCCGGATACTCCCGGATGATAGGAATGTCCGAGTTTTGACAGTCACCATTGTCCTCGGTGTTGATAAATGATATCAGAAAACCCTGACAGCCATGTGATAAAACCTTCCGAGATTGAATCGGAAAAATGGTCGATATACCATCGTTTCTGGTGCCCGTGAAATCTCACGAGAGTTGGTCAGGAGGATGGAATGTAACCACCCTCGTCTAGCAATCCATAGTGCCATGATACACTGTTAATCAATCCATGCCAAGTATGATGTCGAATTCGATCATATCGTGAATCAACAAATCTACCGGGAGTATAGCGTTACTGAAATCTAATGGACATCCTCTAACCTTATTGGTGACATCTAATTTATTCCCAGAGGACAGAGATACCATCAATCTTTGTGACCTAAGAGTGGGTAGTCTACCAACCTCTCTCAGGAACGCCTGAGAAATAAATGAATGTGATAACCAACTACACCATGACACCATATGAAGTCTAAACCTGATCGACAGGCTCATTCTTCGTAGACCTTTCTGGCAACTCCATCGCCAGAGATCTCAATGTCCTCTTGCATGGTTGCCCTGCACCATGCCTCGGCGCGAGAGCACACCCACTTCATTTCATATTTGCTAAATTATCACCTAAGTATTACTACAGATAGAAAATCAAATTTTCACCTGTTAGTCGTCTGGAGATGTCCTGTCGCCGCCAAGTCCCCAATACGATTTTGTCGAAATATGACTCTAAAATATCTGAAGCACCAAATCGACGAAAATCCATAAAAAATCCGAAAATGCACAAGTTAACCTGCCAAACGTGGCGAACTCCGAAAACCCAAAAACCCTTAGGAACTCGGAACCTGGCTCTGATACCAAATAAATTATCACACCACGAGAGGGGTACTTGTCCTACAAAAATCGGACAACACCTCCCCTGTACTGCGGACAATTGAAAACTGTATATAAGGCCCACACGACCCACTATACATCGGCCAACAAGGCTGGAACATAACACGACAATACATATAATATATGGGCCTCAGGCCAACAACCAAAGTAAATAAAAAGTCTAAAACCTCTAGACTTACCCCTTCTGCCATCTGAGCAGAAAAACACAACCACACACATAACCAAAACAACCCGAACAAAAAGTCCACAAAGACTTAAACAATTACCACCAAACAACCATGAGTATAAAATACTACAAGTTTAAAACATAGAGTACTAGAGACAACAAAAACATGTGGAAGCCTGAAAACCAAATGACGGAGTCGTCAGATCAGGGGACTAGCAATTGGACCCTCCGAAAGGCTTCATCCTGAAATAAAAGAGATATCGACGAAGTGAGAAAAACTCAGTGGATATCTAACAGTCATGCATAGTAAACTATAAGTAGCAATAATAATTATGCTGGTACAGTTTCTTAACAAAAATACATACCTGGAACTATATATACCAGAATCACCTAAGCTGACATAAAATACATCCACACAAGCATATGTAGAATCACCAAAAACAAACCATATAATACCTCCTGTATGTGCATGACAATCATATGCAACAACCAAAAGTGCAACAATCAATGCATATAGTAAAAACGTATCCACATGATGCAATCACCTGTGTCACCCCTAACGTCAATCAAGCCACCGACATGTCATGTGTGTCGGCCGAGTGGGTAGGGCTGTGACAACTGTACACTCTATCGTCACCACACCTATGTGACCGAGTGAACAGGATGATGGCGGAGTATCACCCTCCTACCCCATGTATGGATATGGGGGACATCACCTCGTCTCATCTCCTCGTCTCATGACAAAGGAGGGATCCCTGTCTGCTACCACATTGCAATACAAATCACCTGAGCGACCACCGTGGAGCCCTGACAAAGCAACTACACACACATCTGAAATACCACTAACCTACGAGTGGTTGTGTGTGTAGATAATGTGACTGACGATGGGCTCAACTACCAAGTAGTATCACCTCCTATTGAGATCGCTAGTCATGCAATAATGCAAGATGGTGCATGTCACTAATGCACGATACACCTATCAATCCATGGCTACCTATGGCATGTACCAATAGGAGCCGATATCAAATAACCTGAGTACATAAGTTTATGTACACATGCAAGTTGTATTCATGATTCATTCAATGCTCAGTAGGTAAGGTATGTAACTACTCTAGTGCTAAATAAACAAATAACAAGTATCAAAGTGATATAACATAATATAATAAGCAGATGACATGACTACAACACGTACTAGACAGTGACATACCAGGGCAGTTAACAAGCATAGAAAACTACTACTAGCTATAGTAAACAATGCATCACAAGATGACAATATCTAAAAGAAGATAAGTCAAAGATAATCTCCTGCTATGAAGAATACCAACCGTCTTTACGCCCGTGGACCTGTCTCGTGACCGAAACCCTAGTTTCGGCCACCAACAACCTGCATCCGGTCACCAACAGTCATTCAACCTCTAAAATCGAGCACCATTACCTACAAAACACTGAATGACAGACACAAGAAGAAGAAATCGGAAGCTATACCTAAATGTGCATCTTCACCGGTGGCTCTCCTGTTTCCCTATCTCGCTGTTTGACGGAGCAACCTACTGCCCCACCTCCGACACCGACGGAAATCTGCTGCACGCTCGAGAGAGGAGATCCGATAGTGGAGCACGGGGAAGATGAGGCGACGAGTTAGCGACGACCCGTGGTGGTGTCGGACAGCGGCGAAGGGCAATAAGGCTGCGACATCGGTGGCAGAGGAGTTGGGCGGAGGTTGGCCGTGGATCGGGCGACAAGCGCATGGAGGCCGCAACTACTGCCTGCGTGCACGCGACGCACGGAGTGATGCTTGGGCAGAAGACAGAGGGGCGGCGAGCGGATTGGGAATCAGAGGGCAGGGTAGCAACGATGCTTACGGGAGAAGAATAGTGGGCACCGACGGTTCGAGCTTGCGAGATTGGAGAAACAGAGGGTGGCGCCGTGGCTGGCCGGCGTTTCGTGAGGGGCGACCGCGGTGCCAGCCGTAGCGGTGGAGGTAGCCCGGCAGGGTAGGTGCAAGAGCAGAAGGGAGGAGGTCGATGCTGCACACAGAGAAGAAGGCGAAAAAAATAGGGATCGGAATGGGGAATTCGCGAGAAACCAAAGAAGTTGAGCGCTGCGGAGAAAAACTTGGATCGGTTCTAAAATAACCCGGATTACCCCTTTATATAAGAATTAAACCTATATTAGGTTTTTAATTAATCCAAAAGCTTTAACCCTAGGCTTTTAGTTAACACATTAACCCCTTAAAAATTTATATTTTAAATAGGCCCTTTAATAGCCTGTTTTTCTTATCCCTGTAAATACCCCGTACAAGCCCTGTTTAATTCCAGAAAAATTCTGAAAAAAAAATTTAAAATTCTCTAAAAATCTCGAAAATAATTCCTAGGATTATTTTACTAAATTTTGGCCAGTTAATTTTCGTATTTAACATGTACTGCCCCACAATTACACACACTGCCCTGGAAATACACATATTATCCCGGAAATACTCATACTACTCTAGAATCATACTGCTCTGGAAATACACATACTGCTCTGGAACTGTTTCCACTGCCTTGTAAATACACATACTGCTCTGTAATTGTTTCCACTGTCTTGGAAATACACACACTACTCTGGAACCGATCACACTGCCTTGGAAATACACATACTACCCTGAAAATACTCATACTACTCTGGAACTGTATTGCCTTACAATTACACACATTGCTCTGGAACCGATCACACTGTCTTGGAAATACACATACTGCCCTGGAAATATTCATACTACTCTAGAACCGATCACAATGCCCTAGAAATACACTTACTGCCTTGGAAATACTCATTCTACTCTAGAACTGTTCATCCTACTCTATAAATTCACATACCACTCTGGAACTATTCATACTGCCCTGGAAACCCTGACCCTATCAATCATAAATTTAATATCTCATGATACTACAATAATATATTTAAGTAGAAGAGAGCAATTCAGAGAGTGAATTGAGTGCTAAACCGGAAAGAAAGTAACTTGAAGAGTGGACCGAGTGTCGAGTTATGAAAGAACAACTTAGGAGGCAGGCGGAGTACCGAGTTGAGAAAGAATAGCTCGGGATGCAAGCGGAGTGTCGAATTGGGAAAGAACAACTCTGGAGACAAGCGGAGTGTCGAGTTAGAGAAGAATAGCTTGGGAGGTTGATGAAGTGCCAAGTCAGGAAAGGATTGCTCGGGTGGCAGACGGAGTGCCGAGATGGGAAAGAACAACTTAGGAGGCAGGCAAAGTGCCGAGTTGGAAAAGAACAACTTGAGAGGTAAGTAGGGGTGTAAACGAACCGAATCGAATCGGACTTTAAAAAAATTTAGTATTCGAGTTTGAGTTCGAATTCGAGCTGACATATTTAAGCTCGATTCGAAGTTCAAAAATTTAATAATTTTGGGCTCGAATTCGATTCGAATCAAAGCTCGAGTTCGGATTCGATTTGAAATTTTCGAATATTAATTCAAACTGTTCAATCACTATTCGAAAATTGAGGCTCAATTTAATATTCAAAAAATTTTAATAAATAAAAAATTAAGGTTTGTGAACAGTTCGTGAACAATCGAACAATATTATTTTGGCTTGAGTTCGATTCGAAATATATTTGCACATATTCAAGTTCGGCTCGAATTCGATAATTTCAAATTCAAACCAAATATTATTCGAACCGGCTCGAAAAGTTCACGAACCGACTCGATTCGTTTACACCCCTAGAGGCAGGTGAAGTGTTGAGTCGGGAAAGAACAGCTTGGGAGGCAGGTGAAGTGTCGAGTCGGGAAAGAACAACTCAGGAAGCAGGCAAGGCACCGATTCAAGAAGGAGCAGCTCGAGAGGTAGATGGAGTGTTGAGTCAGGAAGGAACTGTTCGATAAGTTAATAGAGTCATATTAAAGAAAGGAATAGTTCGTCAGTTAAAATGAGACCTCTTAAAATATTCTTTTAATGGTTTATTAGAGTTCATTCATGCACATCATCATATTCGGTAACGGATTGAAGATGTCTCATAGACCCGGCAAAAGATTTCTCACATAATAATCCTCTAACGACCTAATAGCACCATCATCTTGACCATCGTGGCTCTCTAGGTGGACAATCATCCTCGCAGTCCATTATACAACAGCTAGTCCTAACGCTTCAGGAGATAAAAGGAGGAGGCAGAGGAGAGGAGGGAGACTCTGAGATCATTCTTGCACTTATTGTTTTCCTACTATTATATTCATTATTTCTGCTACTACTATTTACTTCTCTTCCACATACAAGTTCTGACTTAAGCATCGGAGAACTATCGCCACTGGTGGAGCCAACCCCAAGCTCAACCCTGGGCTAATTCAAGTTAAGCATGATTTTTTTTAAGATGCTACAATGAAAAAAAAAAAATTTACCCCGGCTAACACTCGAGTAACAGTGAACGTGGCTCCACCCTTGATGTTAACATATGTAAGAGTACTCTATCCACTTTGTACATTAAGATACACACATTGAACAAGTTTGTTGACATACATACTGGATATTAAGACATGCTCTATTACTTCTATGGCAGATTTAGCAAGCAATGAATACACCAGAAAATTATGACCAAGGCCACACTGGATATTAAACTTGACATGATGAATATACTTCACATATTGCTTTTCATTATAATTTTTAATAGTTTTTTTAAAATAATTTTAATAGCTAGATAAGGCAGAAATACAAATGTATACTCCCTCTAGGGGACGGGAAGGATCACATAATAGGAGATTCATACTATTGCATAATCTTGAAACATAAAAAAAAAACATCCTTCTATTTTACCTTTAGATCATTCGAAAACTTAAAATCTAGAGACCATATCAACATCAATATTGATAAGTTAAAAAAACTTATGTATATATTTAATTCATTCTCAAATTTGGAGAACTACGACGTCTGTTGCAGGATTTCCCCCATAGGACCAGCACCAAATTTGATTTCCACAAGGAGAATTTCTAATTATTTAATTATTATTATTATTTTTAGTTGGTGTAGAAAGTGAAATATGGAATACTCATCGCATAATATAAAATAAATACTCGTAATGCGACTAAAAAAAACCCTTGCAGGGCTTCATTACCAGAAAAGATACACCTCAATTTCACATCAGAATCCATAAAGGTGCAAAAATTCATTTATCATTACCAAAATATAGTTATCTAAAATAAAAGAGAAATTGTAAAAATCAATATAACATGACCATAGGAGGCATGATTGATCAAAAGACAGAAAGGATTGATAAATGTACGAGTCAAATGATCAAGTATAAAAAATAACTGGTAAAATAATAACTTAACAGTAAATGGATTTCCATGACTTAATGGAGTAACAGACTCTGCCAAATTATATTTATTGTTGCTTGATCTCTACTTTCTTCTCCTACCAAAGCCTATCAAGGGAACTATCAGCGTCGCCCCTGCAAGAGCAAAGAAACAAAAGTTTGATATAAGATGGAATCAGACTTAAAAAAAATGATAAAAAAAAACATTATTTGTGTTCATTAAACTTACGCATGGCAAAAACTAAACAGAAGATAGACAAAATCTATTGTTAACTGTAAATTTTGCTGAAAAGAATTTGTTAGCTATCATTGTTAGGTCATCTAATTCACTGATCTAGGCTGGATTTGTTTGCTTCACCTGAACCGAACTGACTGTTATGCAAATTAAGCAAACCTAATCTTTCATTTTCTACAAAGCTAGTGATTGTTGCACCACTCGTGTAGCAACTTTCCAACCACTTGGCCTGATCTTGCTGGCAAAATTAAGCAAAACCTAATTGATTACTTAACAATCTTGTGTTGCAATCACTTTGCCTGATCTCGTTGGCAATATCACTGATGTTGGCATTCAACACTTCAATCGAAGGAAAGAAATCCAACCAAAGTACAGTAAGATTACTTCGTTAAATAAGGTAGAGTTAGATTACTTCAATATACATTAATGTGCAGTTTGATACTATCAAGTGAAATATTTGAGATTTCCAACATAAGCAGATCTGGCATCACCTGAGAACCAACAACCATGATCCTCAAACAGACTTAAATAAAGATTGATAGATCTTTCAGTCTAATAGATGAAGTCCCAGTGAAAACATAAAAAAATATAGAAGCAAACTGGTACACAAATTGAATTTTTAATAAAACTAAAAGCTACTCAACTATTAAGTAAAAAAATCAGAATGATGACTCAGATCATGTAATCACTGTATACAAGGTACTAAAAGTTGAACAATATGAAGCAGTCGACTTCAGAAGATGAGATTAGAAGGCCTGAATATAAACAAGGGGGGCCAACTTTTTCATGCACAAAGTAGAAATTGAAAATTACTCAAACAACTTTCAGAAAGAAAATACAGAAATAAGGGGGGAACCTTCATCCTCAACAACCAGAGTCTCATCAATTGCCACAGAACCAAAATTCTCAGGAACAACTACAGGATGTGTACTTTTTCCTGTAGTATGTACAATTAAAATTTATTAAAAAAGAATCAATGTAGTATAAAAATGATCTATATATATACATACACATACTATTGAAGTTGTGATTTACGATTCTTCAAAGTATAATATTCATCGATTATAGAATTTGCATCAATACTTAAAGCAAACTCTCTCTCAATGTAAATAATCATAGAATCTGTGAGAAAATCCTCTCCCATTCTATTACGAAGAGCTGTTTTAACATGCTTCATAGTTGAAAATGCACGTTCTGTAGTTGTCGTAGAAACAGACAAAGTTAAAACTAGATGGATCAACTTATCGATCAAATTATAGTCCTCAGAATAATATTTATCAGCGAGAGTACAAATCTTGTCAATGTTGAACCATTTAAAATTATCTTTTGGATCCAAAGCAGAACTAAGCATAAGAAGTTCTATTGTCTCATCATTGAATCTGGAG
This sequence comes from Wurfbainia villosa, assembly GCA_025175895.1. Taxonomy (NCBI): domain Eukaryota; kingdom Viridiplantae; phylum Streptophyta; class Magnoliopsida; order Zingiberales; family Zingiberaceae; genus Wurfbainia; species Wurfbainia villosa. The sequence continues at coordinate 114,447,858 of CM045993.1, forward strand.
TTTAACTCTTCCAACTGAAAATCTATTGCAACATTAAATATATCATGATGAAAGTGATGCTCAACTATGATGGTATCCTTTTGTTGGCATTAACAATTAGAATGCTTATAACGAGCATTCATCTCTAGTATATCGACATCCAATCTTGTGCAAAATGATTTGACATATGAAAGAAGAATATAAAAACCATCATTTCTCAATTTTAGGAGAATTGTTTTAGTTGTAGAGACCAAATCCATTGCATTTATGATATCAAGAGATTTTTGTTGCAAGGCACGACAAAGTAAATCTGTAATCCCCATAATTTTATGCATCAAATGCAAAATAAAAATGAAATCAAAAGACTTCATCACTATTAAGGAACCACCAACTTCCTCATGCATCGAAATAGAGGAACCATCAGTGATAATGCTTTCAAGCACATTAATAGTTGCATCGTACATATCTATTTAGCCACAAATAGAATCAAAATGGGAGCTCCAACGAGTAGTTCCTGCTCGATGCAAAGTGTCAATTTGATTAGCTCCTCGTCTAGTCTCACGTTCACCAACAACAATAGAATGTGCAATTTCATTAACTTGAGCAGATTGTAATTTAGCATTGCGTTTGGGAGAAGATATAACAAGATTAACAATAGTTGTCATATTCGAAAAGAAAATCCATATAGAGATCTCCTTTTCAACGACTGCAATTAACGCTAGCTGTAGTCGGTGGGCAAAGCAATGCACATAATATGCATAGGGGCAATCTTTAAGAAATAAAGCTTGCAATCCATTAAAAGCACCACACATGTTGCTAGCACCATCATACCCTTGACCTCGCATATTATGAATTTCTAGATTATATCTAGTGAGGGCATCACATATTTCTCTCTTAAGTATTACAGTGTGGTGTCATGAACATACACAATTTGAAAAAAACGCTCCCGCAAAAAACCATAGACATCAATAAATCTCAAAATTATAGTCATCTGTTCTTTGTTAGATACATCCTTCACTTCATCCACCAAAATACAAAATTTAGAATCTCCAATTTCATCACGGATTTTATTTCTGACTCTGTTACCAATAATGTGCAAGATTTCTTTTTGAACTTCTAGTGAAGTATACTTTGCATTTCCCGGAGCTTTCTCTAAGATAACATTGTCAATACTAGCATTCCATTTTCCCAAAAGTTTTAACATCTCAATGAAATTATCATGATTTTGGGAATCTAAAATGACCTCTCAATCCACACCCTTGCAAACTAAGCCAATGAATACTCTCAATTGTTGTTGTAAGCCTTAATCGATTCTTTTGAATCTGTTCAGAAAATTCTCGATTCATAACTTTATCTACATGTCGAGTTACATTCATCAAATCAACAACAAATTTTGCAGATTTATTATGCACAGAGTTAGAACTTCCCATGTGAGATAAAAAGGCACAGTTGGCTCCATCATTAACACGTTTCCAACTTTTAAACCCTTCCACTGTAAATGCAGATTGTTGTGATTCACTTGATTCAAAAAGATAGCATGGAAAACAAAATGTTGCATCCTTTGAAGGAGAGTACTCTAACCATGGAAATTTTTTAAACCATGTATATTGAAATCGACGATATTGCTTTCCTGATTCAGATCATGGGTACTCCTGTAATTCAGGTTGATATGGTCCCATTTGATATAAGCTCGTCTAATTTCATCACGATAATTAACAGGATGTCACCATATTGCAATACACAATCCAGGATCTCGTTCAAGTGAAGTTTCATCAAATTCAACTCTTTGATATTTAGAAGGAGGTTCGAACACCTCGTTAAGAATAGATGTACCAGTGTCAGTCCTCTCGAATGATGAAGGATTATCAACTCTTAGTTTAAAGAATGATAAAATAGTTTTACCCCCTTTTTTCTCTTGATTTGACATTAAAATAACCTAACACAAACAAATTTTGGCATGATAAATTTAAAATCTTATAAATCTTAAAAAACGATTTCTAATACAATTTCTAATATAAATTTCATTTTAGCAATAGTAATAGCTAAAAATTTAACATTATTTATTGAATTAAAAAAGTACTAAAAATATTTATAATTGTGTTCTTCAATATTCCACATAAGAACAATTTCAATTAGCAAAATTTTAAAAGAGTAAAAAATAATTAAGAAATCGACTAGTTTAAATTCTATGTAAGAATAATATTAATAAAAAAAATAATTAAAAATATGTTATTTCTGTATACAAAGCAATGAAGCGTAACCACATGTTAAAAATTAAAATTGGACAGTACATCTTAATAAAAATTTTCAATTAACTCCAACAATATATTAAAAACTTTGATTAGATAGTATTTTAATCAGAAAATTAGACGAATAATATATTGATTAGGTATGCATTTCAATTAACTATGATAAAAAAAACAATCCACAGTTAATCTCGAAATTAAGGGCTATGACAATATAAAATTTTACTGGATATTGGGGATCAACCTGCAAGGACAAAAAAAGGGAGGACTTGCAGGCCTAGCCGCCATTGATCGATAGCCAAACCTCAAATAGCTAACCAAATTGACCCTGCAGCTAAGGTAGTCGCAAGAGAAGCATTGAAGAAGCTATAGTTTAAGCCATTGATCTAGTCGTTGATCTGGTAGCTTCTCAAAATAAGCACCCACACATTTTAATTGAAAGAGATAATAGTTGCTTACGATAATAACAAGAAGAAATCATGAAGAGTTGACCTAGCAGTAATAGCAGGAGTTTGGAAGGCCATGGAAGCATCAAGCACTTACCTTAGCCCTGAGGTTAGGGCAAATAAAAGAGTACTATTTGTGCCAGGAAGCTTCTCCTACATCGGACCTTGACTCTAAAGGGGAAAGAAACTGCTAACATAAGTTACGGACCCGATGCCTACTCTTATTATTTAGTCGAGCTCCAATTAAATAAGGAATTGGATCTCCGTGGAGGCGTGGACTAACCTTGCGGAACGTACAAAATGGCCTTTCACTTTTTGTAGTGGGACGGTCCAGACAGAAGCCGCTTGAGGTTCGGGGAGTTCGGAGGGCCGTGGGTGAAATCGTGATGAGCAAGAAGAAATCTGACGAATGGAGAGGAAGAAGAAATCTGACGAACGAAGAGGAAGAAGAAATCGGGCGGATGACGGGATGAGATTGAGGAGAAACCGAGGAAGAAATAGAATCGGCGTGTGAGAAAAAAATTAACGATGGTTAGAGATTTTATTTTGTGTTTCTTAATTTTGTCCGTCAAAATTGAGACAGGTTGTAAAAAAAAATAATTGGATCTGAAAAAAAGCCCCCGGGCTACATCCCGAGTAGCCCATTATCTGGCTCTGCCCTTGACTATTGCCGGATAGGTCGATGACCATATGACTCGTGTTAACTTCTTCATAATAAACTTTTCTAATCAATCTAACCATACTTATCTAGAAAAAGTAAACTAACTTTTTCAAAATAATAAAGATTTCTACACTATAATAGTTATTACTTTTTAAATAACAATAACAACAACATTCAAGTTTTATCCCATTAAATGAGATCGACTATATGGATCATTCTACATCATTGAGCTATATCCTCTATTATATTATCATTCTACACCAGAAGGTTTACTGGTGTGGTCGTAAAGATCTCGTCCTTGGTGATTTAAGATCAAGGAAAAACAATTTGCACCACATCTTCTCACTCTCAAGATCACAATGAATAGGGATATTTTAGAAACTACTGCTATAAACTTTAGGATCATTTCACATATCCCTGATATATCAATATAGGAAAAATGATGTATTAAAATCTACTAATTATAGAAACTCAATGAGATTGATAAATAAGCGAGTAATTTTATTAATAAAACTTATAGCGTACAATAATTTTCTCATATGGTGGTCTCAAGGTATTATCAATAATATCATTGTGCATTTACAATTTCTATGAATTTATTGTTGGATTTAGTCTCCATAAGTGAGCAAACATATTTAATCATTTAATAAATGAATTTTTCCATTGCGGACAAACTTATTAAAGTGTCGATGTTTGATTGTGGATTTGTGTTATCGATTGGGAAACCATATATGTAGAATCATTTAGTTCATTACTATTGGCATTACTGGGATGTTAATAGATTTGAGCTCACTATATATATAAATGTGATCTCTGCAAGAGAGATGATTGGACAGTATCTTCAAAAAATAAAAGAACACATGCTCACATACTAGAGATCCAACCAGCTAGAAGTGATTGGATATTCAAACTCCGACTTTATTAGATGCTTGGATAGCAGAAGGTTTATCTCATATTATGTCTTTATTATTGCCAGGGGAGCTATTTCATAGAAGAGCATCAAATAGATATTTATAGTGACTTCCACGATGGAGACAGAGTTACTAACTTATTATCAAGCATCAAATCACGAGATATGATTACGAAATTTGATGACAACATTTCAGATCATTGATGGATTTGACAAACTCTTGCAAATTCTCTTTGATAATAAAGTTACAAAATTCTATTCTGAAAACAATCGTAGTACATCAACATCAAGTACTTAGTGGTTAAAGAAAGATTTGAGAGTGGTCAAATAATAATATATCATATTCAAACAAATTCTTGTAGAGGAAATGTTGACCGCTAGAGGGGGGATGAATAGCGTTTCGACACGTCGATGGAATTCGTTCGCGATGCTTGCTACAATTGATTAGTGCGCAGCGGAAATAAAGCAATAACAATATACAAACATGCAAACACAACTATGTAACGTGGTTCGGAACTGAATGGTTTCTACTCCACGGATTAGGCTCGTAAGAGCCCTAGCGATGCCAATCACACAACACTATGACAATAACTCCTTCTCGGAACAATCCGGAGGTGGAGAAACCTCGTACAATAGTTTTTAAAATAATAAGAAATAAATACAAGTGATTACAATAATGAAATACAATGCAAGTAAAGAAAAACACTTTACAATTGCTCTTTTGGATGCTTGCTTTGTGGTTGCTTGAATTGCACTTGGAGACCCTGATTTACAGTAACAAATCGCTCCAAAAGCTCTCAAGAAACGCTGATGATTTCCTCCTCCACGAGCTCCCTTTAAAGTTGCTGCCTGGGCTGAAAATCGCCGATCAGTCAACTGCTCGGGACCATCAGTCGACTGATGCCACTGTTGTCGTGAGACAACGGCTAGATCCACGTTGGAAAAATCCAACGGATCCATCATCAATCAACTGATCCATCAGTCGACTGATGGAGACTTCACTCGACTGCTAACCCCCGCAGTCAAGTCTCGACTCCATTCTGTGCCCAAATTCTTGAGCACCCGATCGATCACATGATCGATCGCTGAGCCAAGAGAATCGATCGCTTCACCTCGCATCGATCGGGACACTTCCCGCAGTCAAACCCTAGTTGACTCACACCAGTCAACTGTCATATGGCATCAGTCGACTGACACACCTCAAACATGAGATTTTAACCCAAGTATGGTGCCCTCATACTTGTTATACCACTCTTAGCCTAGACCTAAGCCTTCTAGCCACCTCCGTCAGCCTCACGCCTCTCGAATCCCTCCAAGTCATCCATGACTTGTTCATCCATTATGCTAGCCTTCAGGTGCTTCCATCGGCTATATCATGCTAACGGTGTCTACACCGCCAAGGTACATTGGACTTACGCTGCCAAGACTCCTCTTGGACTTTACGCCGTCAACCATTGGACTTATGCTGCCAAGACTTCCGCTTAGACTTTACGCCGCCAATATCAAACCCTTGGACTTCTCAAATGCCAAGTACACAAAACTTGGACTTTCACCGCCAAGACTACACCCTTGGACTTTCCAAATGCCAAGACTCAAGCTTGGACTTTTCCTTGCCAACCCATATTGGACTTTCCATGCCAAGACCCATGCTTGGACTTTTTTTTGCTAAGACTCATGCTTGGACTTTCCAATAATCACATGGTCAACCCTAGTCAACCATCAAAATCCCCCTCGAGTCAAACTCGAGTCCGGTCAATCATGACCCGGGTCGATTGTACAAATAATCTTCCCAAAATATTATCAGACATCAATGTCAAACCTCCATGTCAAACATCAAAACATCGCTCGAGTCAAACTCGAGTCCGGTCAATCGTGATCTGGGTCGATTGCACCAATAATTCTATGCTAGAGGATCCACTCACCAAGGGACTATTGTCCAAGGAATTTCATCAACATGTGTTATGTATGAGAATCCCTCATATAAATGAAGTACTCTAGTAGTGGGAATCTATATTTATTTGTTAGTTTTGATGTTCTATATATAATAGACACATGTTATTTTGACTATAATATGAAATAAAAATTGTCTTTTATATGTGTATTTAGCTTTTAACACTATGAATAAAGATATCATAATTTACTAATGTGGTTTGCATATGATACTCATAAATATAATGTAGGATTCAGTTTTGAGTTATAAGATGATCATGATTTACTAATAAGGTTTAGTATATGGTCCTTGCAAACATGATCATAATCCAGTTTTGGATTATAATGAGATCGGTTAAGAATAGACATATGTAGATCATATTTCATATATTTTCCATGCTATATATTTGTATTAGATCTATATCATTGATGACATAAGTATTGTGATTAATGATCAATTTTGTTACCTATATATAGAATAGCTATAACCTCTTTATTTATATACTAATAAATTAGATGAACTAGATTGTTCTAAAGGGTATTTAACTCGTAAAGTTTTAACATTGTTGACGTTAACCCAGGTATTGTATGTTATATAAGATATCAAGTGTAGCTCAAGTGGAAAATTATTAGATTTAGTCTCCATTAGGTGGGCAAACAAATCTAACCATCTAACATATGAATTTTGCCATTGTGAACAAACTCATTAAAATGATTTAATTTGATATTTGATTGCGGATTTGTATTATTGGGTGTAGAATCATATATATATATATAATCCTTTAACCCATTATCGTTAGCATTAATAGGTTTTAATGAGTTTGGATTCACTATATATATATGAGTGTGATCTCCATAGGAGAGGTGATCGGATGATTGTCTTTATTTCTCCATCGGATAGAGCCTTTGAAACGGTCACACTCGTACCTACGGAAGATCATGCTCTTGAGGTTGTTTCCCGTGTGATATTTCATTTTCTCCAGCGACGATGAAGGCAAGAGCGTCTCTAGATTCAGGTGCACCTACAAATTTGATTTTCATGTGATTATTATAGATCTATGATAAGATCTTGTGACAGATCATTTGAGGCTTCTTTGATTCATATGTTGCAATCCATTGATGGATTAATTTAAGATCCATCATTTATGATAAATTTCATTCACCAATTTTGTTATTATTATTGTTTTAAATTGATATAAAAACACAAAAAAAATATTAGCAATTTCACTAGTGTCTTTCAACGGCAGCATTGGATTTTAGACCCATCACCCAAGTCATGGAAAGTTAATTAAGGGATGTGTATTCGTTTGAGCCTCGATTTGCATTGCCAATACCTTATTAAATTCAAGTTCAAGTATCAACTCACCATTTTATTAATATTATTTCTTTTGATAATCCAGGTGTCCAGATCTTATGGCTTGATTATTTCTGAGGGTGATGGTTCTATCCCTCAATTGTCACATACTGAATGAATCAGTAGATCGACGCAATGGGGGTTAATGGATGAACCTTATAATTTAACCCAAGCCCACCAGTAGGGGTCCGTCTACGGAGAATTCGACATAAGATTTTCAAGGAGTAGTGCCCACAGACGGAATCAAACTGTAGCAATATAGAAGCACTCTTCCGTCATTAACCATCATGTCGTAACCTAAGGGCATCAACTCACCATTTTAATTTAATCGATGAAAGGATTTATTGTCCTGAGCTATGGTGCAATGGCAGAATATCCATACAATCTTTCAAATATCTCTAGTTCGATTCTTAACTGTGGTACATTGTAAAGATTTTTTCTCCGGTGGGATGTTAAACTTTAGAATTCTTATCTATGTGAGCACTTTTCGATTTATTCTAACGATCAATAAGAAACTTCTATGGAACTAAACCGTTCGCCTCCGGGATTAATCAGACTTAAAGTCGGGATATTGTCAACTAAAAAAAAATATTAAATTCAAGTTCAAGTATCAACTCAGCATTTTAGTTCAATCAATGAAAAAGATGTAGTGCGTAAAACACTTGCAAAAGAACAACAACAACAACAACAAAGTCTTATCCCACTAGGTGGGGTCGGCTATATGGATCCTTCTACGCCATTGGACTATATCCCCTACTATATCATCATCTATATTTAAATAAATTTTATCTTGTTTTATTGTTGCTAACCAAGTCTTTTTTGGTCTTCCTCTTCCTCGTTTGATGTGTATATTTGGTATCGTTTCACATCGCCTAACTAGAGTATTTATTGGCCGTCTAAATACATGTCTGTACCACCTTAAACGTGTCTCTCGGAGCTTTCCTTCAATAGATGCAATACCAACTTTTTCTCTAATGCTCTCATTTCTTATTCTGTCCATCCTCGTATGTCCGCACATCCACCTTAACATCCTCATCTCTGCAACTCTCATCTTTTGCTCATATGCTCGAGTCGTAGCCCAACATTCAGCTCCATATAACATAGCAGGTCTAATCGCCGTTTTGTAGAACTTCCCTTTAAGTTTTAGAGACACTTTACGATCACATAAAATACCCGATGCTTTCCTCCATTACAACCATCCTGCTTGTATTCTATGTAAGACATCTCTCTCAATCCCTCCATCATCTTGCAAAAATGATCCTAAATATTTAAAGCTCTCAATTCCAGACAACTCATCATCTCCTATCTTAACACTTGTCTCATTACGTCTAATATTGCTAAATTTAAATTCCATATATTCTGTCTTTCCTCTACTAAGCTTAAAACCTTTCACTTCTAGTGTTTTCCGCCAAGATTCTAGTTTAACATTTACTCTTTCACGTGTCTCATCTTCTAAAACAATATCATCTACAAACAACATGCACCACGGTAATGTGTCTTGAATGTGTCCAGTGAGTTCGTCCATGATTAGTGTAAAAAGATAGGGACTTGGAGCTGATCCTTGATGTAACTCTATCTTTATTGGAAATGCTTGATTAATCCACCAAGTCTTCACTCCTCGATCGTTACTTCCTTATACATATCTAATTAGTTCAATATATGTTACACTAACACCTCTTTTTTCTAAAATTCTCCATATAATTTCTCTTAGAACTCTATCATAAGCTTTTTCTAAATCAATGAATATCATGTGTAGATCCTGCTTTTGCTCTCTATACTTTTCAATTAGTTGTCTGAGAAGATGTATAGCTTCTATTGTCGACCTTCCTGGCATGAATCCAAATTGATTTTCGAGAACCATGGTCTCCTTCCTTAATCTTTTTTCTATTATTTTTTCCCAAAGTTTCATGGTATGACTCATTAGTTTAATACCCCTATAGTTTTCACAAGTTTGTATGTCTCAATTATTCTTATATAAGGGAATTAGGATACTTACCCTCCATTGATCAGGCATCCTTTTTGTTTTCAATATCATGTTAAATAATTTTGTAAGTCATTCAATACCTTGTTTCCCTAGACACTTCCATACCTCTATCGGAATATCATCTGGTCCAACGGCTTTTCCATTTTGCATTCCATTTAAAGCTTGTTCTACTTCTGAAATTTGAATTCTACGATAAAAATTTAAATTTCTATACTCATTTGACCTACTTAAATTACCTAAATTAAGTTGGTCTCCTAAACCTTCATTAAAAAGTTGATAAAAATATCTCTTCCACCGCTCTTTTATTTCTTCATCATTTACTAATACCCTATTGCATTCATCTTTAATACATCTTATTTGATTAAGATCTTTTGTCTTCCTCTCTCTCACTTTAGCTATTCTATAAATGTCTCTTTCCCCTTCTTTTGTATCTAATTTTCGATATAACCGTTCAAAAGTTTCAGTCTTAGCTTCATTCACTGTTTTCTTAGCTTCTTTCTTGGCTATTGTATATTTTTTCAAATTTTCCTCATTTTTACAAATATTTAATGTAACGACCGGGCCCCTATTGGCCGACCTGGCCCCTATTGGCGGAATTCGGCGACCCCTATTGGTCGGCGACCGTCGCCCCTGTTGGCCCGTCGTTACTCACCTGGTCTTCCCACCCCTGGAAGTGGGTTTTTGCCTTCCCCAGGATTCGAACTCTAGACCTCCAGGATAAGTACTAAAGTTTATAAATCCTGGTAACCAAGTGATCCCTGATCACTTGGTTACCAGGATTCATAAACTTTAGTACTTAGCCTGTAGGTCTAGACGATCGAGTGAAAACAAACTGAGTGGCGACATTAACAGGCCAGCGAGCGGCGATCGCCGACCAATAATCGCCAGTCCGATAAGGGCGACGATCGCCCGCATTAAAAAGCGCCTTTATTATGTAGGGCCCCTATTGGTCCTATTGGCGGGTCGACTATTGGTCGTCGTGTTGGCCCGTCGTTACTCACTGTCTTCCACCTGGAAGTGGGTTTTGCCTTCCCGAGTTCGAACTCTAGACCTCCAGTTTATGAATCCTAGCATAGTCCGGGTACATCGGGCTCTTGAGGTTCAACCTCTAGTAGGAGACCATCGTGGGCTCCTCCGATCAACCGGTCCTCCTAATAGGTCGCTTAGAGGGTCGACCTCTCTTACGAGTCTGAACAGGTGCCATAATATCGTCTGTTCACACCTGTTGAACGACTTCCATAAATATTTAACTAGAAAATACTAAGTGTTAAGATTTCTTACTTCGGACAACTTGGAGCTCATGCCTCTGTCAATCCCATCTTACCAAAATTGAAATCAAATCAAATCAAAACGATTTCCGAGGTCCCCAAAATCCAACAAAACATTATTGCATGGCATCGCAACCTAGAGCTCTGATACCAATAAAATTGTCACGCCCCGAGGTAGACTCTGTCCGGCCAACAGACGGCACCCCCTTATGACAATTCCAATACGGTACAAAAGTCGTAGCCAGTATAACACATATCAAAAATGTATACAACACAGCAAAAACATATAACATCAATAGCGGAAGCCAAACATAATGGAAATACAACTCAACAACATCAGTACATCGGTATATCCGTCCATACCCAAAAACAGAATCTCATACCAAATATCACAAGAGAAAAATACATCACGATCTCCAATAGCAATAAAAGTCCATATGCAGATACATAAGATAGGAAACAAAACCCTCGGAAAAACGGCGAGATGGGATCAGGTGGCTGTTGGGTTTCCGGCACCGCGGCGTGTGTGTGTTCGATCATGTTTCGTAAACATGAGCACAGCGGAAGCAATTAAAATAATAAATCTATATTTATTACAACACGCACAACACACGCATGCATATTACAACAAGTGTAGACATAACCGTAAATTATAATTTGCAATAAAAGGAAATTAAACTACGTTATACCTTCCGTATGACGTGTAGCGGGAACGGCATCAACCGGAACGATCCTCGTAAGAATCGTCTCTATCCATATCCACGCCGAGCTCCTCGGGATGACTTCGCTAAGTCACGAGCTTCGTCTTCGTACGGGTTACTAGCCTCGTGTTGAAGACGACGTGATCGAGAGATGATCACGATCCGAATCCAAATTCGGATCCAAAACGAGTTCTCAAAACTCGCTTCTCCGGAGAGGTGTTCGTCAACCGTTTGACGAATCCTTCGTCCTCCACCTCAGAGGATTACCGGAGATCAAATCCCCGGTAAGTTAGCCGCTGTCGGAGCACTAACCGTCGTCCAAACGACGCTCCGACGAGATGAGAAGAAGCTGTCCAGAAAACTGGACAGCTTGGTGGAGGAGTAGGCGCCGGCCAAAACAAGGAGATAAAAGTCTCACCTTGATGCCGAACCTATAGTAGATCACCGGAGGCTCGCCGGAGGTTCACCGGCTAGAGCTTGGGACGCCGGGCAAGGAGCTGACGGGCGCCACCATAAGCTGGGCGGCAACAATGTGTTGGGCGGCAACAACATGTTGGGCGGCTAGGGTTTGGATTAGTTTTAGGGTTAGGGTTTAAGCCCTATTTTATAGAGAACTAATTCTCTTAATGGTTAATGGATCATATCCATAAAGCCCGTTAACCCGCTCCATTAAGATAAGTTAAAATAAACCAAACCATGATGGTTTATTTTAAGTTAAAACGAACCGAACCAACCTTTGGTTCATTCGTTTAATATAAACCAAACCCTTTGGTTTATTCTCATCCATTGGATTAGAACCAAACCATTTTGGTTCATCCATTATGTCTTCATAAGACACGGCCCATCCACGCTTCCATTGCGACTGAAACAATTTCATGCTCGCTTTATGTTTGGTCCAACCAAACATAGTTTCTCCCGGTCTGAGAATCCCATTCTCAAGCTCGTTTTAAATCCTTTGGATTACACTCGTTGTGCGTGTGACCAAATAGGTTCTCGGTTTATGTTGGTCGTCTATAATTAACCATTAATTATAGAACGATCATGAGTGGCACCTAGTAGTACATCATGATCCCTAATTAACCGAAAAGATCAACGGTTGATCCAGAACTATTTCTGAAACCCTTCAGTAGCTCGAATGAATCGTTCCCCATTCCCTTCACTCATCTTATACCCACTTGGTTCAGGACATGGTCTATTGTGTCAGTCCCCACTAGGCTGACTACGTCACACCTAGCCCAAGTGTCATTTCCTCGTCCTACGGATTCTAGTTACTCCACATGTATCGAAGAGTACCTTACTCTAAACATGTAATGCTTTGGCCAAAGACTTTAGTAACAATCCGACGAGAGGCCATGGGTATACATCTCCTCGCAAGGAGTGGTGAATCCTTTATAGGCTATTCAAACACCTTCGATCATTTCGACTTATACCCAATCATCCCGGGTCCACATCTCCTCGGAGATGTTTGCTTAAGATGTCAAAGCATAAGTCTCCATGATCAAGATGACTTGAATACCGCAAGTCAAAGGAACATCGCACTTAAGACACAGTAAGAACTTCATTGACATATCTATATATGCAGAGAACCATATGAAGTCTTACGGCTGGTCACTCCAATGAACTAGTTACCATAACTAGCATCCACGATTAACTCCGGACATCACTATGTCTCCAGCCAGTGAGAATCAGCTGCTTGGATACACCAAGGAGTATACCTCGTGCTAGTCTCAGCGAATTGATGGTGTCGGATTCATCAATTCATCGACTAGGGATAATTCGATACATCACAATTACACATGTAGAGATACTCACTAGTTGTGATCCAATCACAAATTCTCTCATCGTGAATCGATCGTGGACATTCGATAAATGAGTTTAAGATCCAATCAAATACATAAAACATGTATACTCAAATAGTGAATCTTCATTTATCATATAAATGGTTCATACATAAGCGATTGCCTTAGGACATCTCTCATATATTACTAACAGACTCCCTAATGCCAATCGCTACGGTATCCAATACCATAAGCTCTAACATGACCCTCAAACTTACTTTGAGGTAATGCTTTAGTCAAAGGATCCGCTAAGTTCCTTTCAGTGGGAATTTTCTCGATTTGTATTTCGTTCCTACTGATGATCTCTCCGATAAGATGATAGCGTGAAGCACATGTTTGGATCGTTGATGAGACCTTGGCTCTTTCGCCGCAATTGCTCCATTGTTGTCGCAGAGACCATTGCTTCAACAATGGCCGGAATCACACCAAGTTCATGAACGAACTTCTTGATCCAAACCGCCTTTCACGCTCGGCCGCAATATATTCTCGCTCGCTGGTAGAATCCGCCGATCTCTTGTTTGGAACTTTTCCAACTCATCGCGCCCCATTCAAGGTGAACACGTATCCGCATCGAGACCGAATCATCCTTGTGCTGCGAAGCCGCATCTGTATACCGCGTATCACCATGTCCCCTTCTCCATATATTAGGAACACATCCTTAGTTCTTCTCAAGTACTTAAGGATCGTCTTAATACCGCCCAATGATCCATTCTGGATCGGTGATCGTATCTGCTCGTGACACTCAGCATACGATACATCGGGCCTCGTACATAACATAGCATACATGATAGATCCTATTGCGGATGCATAGGAATCTTACTCATGCAAATCCTCTCGCCTTCTCATGCGCGGACACATAGACTTGAAGGTGTACCCCATGCCCGATGGGCGGATAACCTTTCTTGGATTCCGACATGCTAAACCTCTTTAGCACTTTCGGTCTATATATGTAGATCGAAGACCAAGTAACCGTTTCGATCTATCTCTATAGATCTTAATCCCAAGGATGTAGGTTGCTTCTCCCAGTCTTTCATGGAGAATGTCTTGGATAACCAAACCTTAACTGACTGTAAGATTGACACATCGTTTCCTATAAGTAATATGTCATCGACATACAATACTAGGAACACATTGCACTCCCACTAACCTTCTTGTACACACAAGGTTCTGCGGATTTTGTGAGAAATCAAACTTTTTGATCGTCTCATCAAAACGGATATTCCAGCTCCTGGATGCTTGCTTCAATCCATAAATGGACCGTCGCAATTTGCATACCTTGGTTTTATCAACCGATGTGAAACCCTCAAGCTGTATCATATACACGTCCTCGAGCAGGTTTCCATTAAGGAAAGCTGTTTTCACATCCATCTGCCATATCTCATAATCATAATGAGCTGCTATGGCGGGAGCATCCGAATGGATTTAAGCATAGCTACAAAGTAATAGGTTTCGTCATAATCAACACCTTGCTTTTGGCGATATCCTTTCGCCACCAATCTAGCCTTATAGGTAATCACATTACCATCCATGTCGGTTTTCTTCTTGAAAACCCACTTGCACCCTATAGGCTTTATGCCTTGGTGGTCAACCAAGTTCCAAACTTGGTTTTCGTACATGGAATCCATTTCGACTTCATGGCACCAAGCCATTTATCCCTTTCTCGAACTTGTCGACTTCTTCATAACTGTAGGCTCCTCATCATCAATGAGTAACACGTCGTTCGATTCACTTACGAAATCCATATCTCTCGTGAATATTATGTGTTCTACCGGATCTACGAAGATGTGGTGTTACAATAGGTCCAAAATTGCTCATCACTATGAGTTGTCAAGTTGTGCTTCACCGTATCTCATCAATGTCTATTTGAGTCTCTCGAGCCTCCTCAAGCTCGGCGACACTCCCCAGCTTTTTTCTTGCAAGAGAAACTCTTTCTCTAGAAACACAGATGCCTTGAAACAAACACCTTTTGTTCCACAGATGATAGAATTGGTAACCCCTTGTTTCCTTAGGGTATCCAATAAATAGACAT
This sequence comes from Wurfbainia villosa, assembly GCA_025175895.1. Taxonomy (NCBI): domain Eukaryota; kingdom Viridiplantae; phylum Streptophyta; class Magnoliopsida; order Zingiberales; family Zingiberaceae; genus Wurfbainia; species Wurfbainia villosa. The sequence continues at coordinate 114,463,203 of CM045993.1, forward strand.
TTATCGGACTTAGCATCCAGTTTATCTGATCACCCGCTTGACAACCCCATATCTTCAAGTAAGATACATGAGGTTTCTTACTAGCCCATATCTCATATGGAGTAGTAGAGACTACCTTGGTAGGCATTCTGCTCAACAAGTAAATTGTATGCGAGTGCATAACCCCAAAAGGACTTGGGAAGAGTCGCATGATTCATCATTGACCTGACCATGTCCAACAAGGTCCGGTTACGCCTCTCAGATACACCATTATGCTGTGGTGTATAGGGCGGAGTCCATTGAGACAATATGCCATTGTCTCTTAGATAATCAAGAAACTCTTGACTTAAGTATTCATCACCTCGATCCGATCGAAGTATTTTAATACTTTTGTCATGTTGTTTCTCTACTTCATTTCTGAATTCTTTGAACCTTTCAAAGGCTTCAGACTTGTGTTTCATCAAGAACACATACCCAAACCATGAGTGATCATCGATGAAGGTGATGAAGTAGCTATAGCCTCCTAAAGCTTGAGTTGACATGGGTCCACATACATCAGTATGTACTAGACCTAGTAACTCTCCCACTCGTTCACCTTTTCCAGTAAAAGGTAACTTAGTCATCTTGCCTTTTAAGCATGATTCACATGTATCGTATGAATCCAATTCAAACGATTCCAGAATTCCACATCGGTGTAATTCGGACATGCGTTTCTTGCTTATATGGCCAAGACGACAATGCCACATATAGGAGTCCATTTGATTATCCTTTCGAGCACGCGTGTTGCTCGCTTCGATATTGAAGATGTCACTGGATACGTCCAACGTATAAATGCCATTACTCAAAGTTCCAGTTCCATAAAGTACGCCATTCAAAGTTATATAACAACAATTGTTACTAAACGTTAAATGGAAACCATTTCTATTTAAGCAGGAAATAGAAACGATGTTCTTTATCAACGAAGGAATATAAAAGCAATTGTCCAGTTCTAAGACAAGTCCTACAGGGAGTTCCAACAAATACGTTCCGATGGCGAGTGCAGCAACCGTTGCTCCATTCCCAACACGTAAATTTGACTCTCCCCTTGACGAGTCTTCTTCTATTCCTTAGCCCATGTATGTCATTACATATATGTGAGCCACACCCAGTATCAAATACCCAAGTGTCTGAGGAAATAGAATGACAATCAATAAAGAAGATTTCTGAAGAAGATGGGGCATCCGATGCCTTATCCTTCTTCATGGACTCAAGATAAATCTTGCACTTTCTTCGCAAATGTCTCTCCTTGCCATAATGATGGCAAGTTTCCTTTTGTGCTAGTTCTACCTTCTTAGCCCTTCTCTTCTTTCCCTTATGCTGTTCCTTTGACTTCCTCTTAGAACCTTTCTTCGAGGAATCAACTAACAGCACCGTCCCCTGCTCATGCTTCTCAGAAGACTCCACAGTCTTCAGCATATTGAGCAGTACCACAGATGAACCTCCTAGCATCTCAGAGGTGAAGAGGAGCTTTGAGACTTCGAACCTTTCGAATCTCACTTGCTCATCAACCAACTCACAAAGATGAAGGACTACGATATGAGCATCCATATGCTCATGCTGCTTTCGTAGCTTGGGTTCCATCATGGCTAGCATGATGCAACTCATTTGTTCAGAATCACTCACATGTTTCTGATAGGCCAACAATTGGTCCAGAGTTGCATTGTCACTAGGATGGGCGGGAAGAGGCGCTTCGAGGACATACGCAAGCTTTTCCACCTTGAGAACAATTCTCAAGTTTCTAAGCTAGTCCAAGAAGTTTGGCCCAGTCAATTTATTCGAATCCAAAATGGAACGCAAATTAAAAGACAACATGATCAATTTTAGAAATACAAAACGAGCATATATGAGAAAGATGATTTTTAAAATGCATCAATATACATTTATAAATCCCATTCATTTTTCGAATTTCAAAAACCCCAAAATCACTTCGGGAGATTGTAGGTCCATCTCCGAATGGGCTGATATCCATCATAGATAAGAACAACCTTGGAGTGAGTCCAACAAGCCATTCTTAGCTATGATGGTGGGTATCAAGTATACCGATTACATATCATGTATATGTAACTATCACAATGTGCTATCAACTAATTGAATGTTTACACATACATTGGGTTGTTAACACATTAACAAGTATGCATCATATGCATAGCACCCAACTTCACCTCTCTTCACATCGACCTTGGAGTGAGTCCAACAAATCGATGCTCCAAGTTAAAGCCGACCCATTAATCGCGAAATAGTTTTAATATGGTTAGAGCGCATTCAACCAATTAGCCAGGCTTGGAGTGAGTCCAACAACCCAAACTAACGATTGACCTCTGACTCTTACCATATTAGAGTTAAGCTATTCCAATGATTTGAACATGTTCAGGTTCGAGCCGGGCTTGGAGTGAGTCCAACAACCCAAACAAGAAACAGAACTCTGGTTCTAACCATATTAATGGAAGGTGTAAGCTTTAATATTGAGTTAGGTTTTTTATGTCTCATCCTCTTTGCATGCAAATAACTATTATCTACATGGCATGGCATACATGGCATACATCTACATGTCACGACACGCATGGCATAATGTTATGCATATAATTCAATTACATGGCATACAATTATGTCATGTATATATTTCCTTATATGTCATAACTATTTATGGAAATAAAATATGTTTAAGATTTGATTCTCCAAATCAAATCATAATTAAATTAGGAAACAAATTTCCAAATCTAATCACATATTTTATTCATGGAATTATTTGATTAAGGAAAATCTATTTAGGAAACCAATTTCCTAAATCATTAAAACTACTTATGGAAATAAAATATTTTAAGATTTGATTTCCCATCAAATCATGATTAAATTAGGAAACAAATTTCCAGAATCTAATCAAATATTTTATTTATGGAAAATATCAATTTCCATAAATACTTCCAACTTTCCAAAAGTGGAAGATTTCCATAAATACTTCTAAACTTTCCAAAATTGAAAAATTTCCATAAATACTTCTAAATTTCCAAAATTAGAAAATTTCCAGAAATACATTATGACTATCGCAAAACCATTTTACGATTATATCGAAACACAACCTGGGCTCTGATACCACTGTTGGGTTTCCGGCACCGCGGCGTGTGTGTGTTCGATCATGTTTCGTAAACATGAGCACAGCGGAAGCAATTAAAATAATAAATCTATATTTATTACAACACGCACAACACACGCATGCATATTACAACAAGTGTAGACATAACCGTAAATTATAATTTGCAATAAAAGGAAATTAAACTACGTTATACCTTCCGTATGACGTGTAGCGGGAACGGCATCAACCGGAACGATCCTCGTAAGAATCGTCTCTATCCATATCCACGCCGAGCTCCTCGGGATGACTTCGCTAAGTCACGAGCTTCGTCTTCGTACGGGTTACTAGCCTCGTGTTGAAGACGACGTGATCGAGAGATGATCACGATCCGAATCCAAATTCGGATCCAAAACGAGTTCTCAAAACTCGCTTCTCCGGAGAGGTGTTCGTCAACCGTTTGACGAATCCTTCGTCCTCCACCTCAGAGGATTACCGGAGATCAAATCCCCGGTAAGTTAGCCGCTGTCGGAGCACTAACCGTCGTCCAAACGACGCTCCGACGAGAGGAGGAGAAGCTGTCCAGAAAACTGGACAGCTTGGTGGAGGAGTAGGCGCCGGCCAAAACAAGGAGAGAAAAGGCTCACCTTGATGCCGAACCTATAGGAGATCACCGGAGGGTCGCCGGAGGTTCACCGGCTGGAGCTTGGACGCCGGCAAGGAGCTGGACGGCGCCACCATAAGCTGGGCGGCAACAATGTGTTGGGCGGCAACAACATGTTGGGCGGCTAGGGTTTGGATTAGTTTTAGGGTTAGGGTTTAAGCCCTATTTTATAGAGAACTAATTCTCTTAATGGTTAATGGATCATATCCATAAAGCCCGTTAACCCGCTCCATTAAGATAAGTTAAAATAAACCAAACCATGATGGTTTATTTTAAGTTAAAACGAACCGAACCAACCTTTGGTTCATTCGTTTAATATAAACCAAACCCTTTGGTTTATTCTCATCCATTGGATTAGAACCAAACCATTTTGGTCCATCCATTATGTCTTCATAAGACACAGCCCATCCACGCTTCCATTGCGACTGAAACAATTTCATGCTCGCTTTATGTTTGGTCCAACCAAACATAGTTTCTCTCGGTCTGAGAATCCCATTCTCAAGCTCGTTTTAAATCCTTTGGATTACACTCATTGTGCGTGTGACCAAATAGGTTCTCGGTTTATGTTGGCCGTCTATAATTAACCATTAATTATAGAACGATCATGAGTGGCACCTAGTAGTACATCATGATCCCCAATTAACCGAAAAGATCAACGGTTGATCCAGAACTATTTCTGAAACCCTTCAGTTGCTCGAATGAATCGTGCCCCATTCCCTTCACTCATCTTATACCCACTTGGTTCAGGACATGGTCTATTGTGTCAGTCCCCACTAGGCTGACTACGTCACACCTAGCCCAAGTGTCATTTCCTCGTCCTACGGATTCTAGTTACTCCACATGTATCGAAGAGTACCTTACTCTAAACATGTAATGCTTTGGCCAAAGACTTTAGTAACAATCCGACGAGAGGCCATGGGTATACATCTCCTCGCAAGGAGTGGTGAATCCTTTATAGGCTATTCAAACACCTTCGATCACTTCGACTTATACCCAATCATCCCGGGTCCACATCTCCTCGGAGATGTTTGCTTAAGATGTCAAAGCATAAGTCTCCATGATCAAGATGACTTGAATACCGCAAGTCAAAGGAACATCGCACTTAAGCCACAGTAAGAACTTCATTGACATATCTATATATGCAGAGAACCATATGAAGTCTTACGGCTGGTCACTCCAATGAACTAGTTACCATAACTAGCATCCACGATTAACTCCGGACATCACTATGTCTCCAGCCAGTGAGAATCAGCTGCTTGGATACACCAAGGAGTATACCTCGTGCTAGTCTCGACAGAATTGATGGTGTCCAAATCCATCAATTCATCGACTAGGGATAATACCCAAACATCACAATTACACATGTAGAGATACTCACTAGTTGTGATCCAATCACAAATTCTCTCATGTGAATCGTATCGTGGACATTCAGTAAATGAGTTTAAGATCCAATCAAATACATAAAACATGTATACTCAAATAGTGAATCTTCATTTATCATATAAATGGTTCATACATAAGGCGATTGCCTTAGGACATCTCTCATATATTACTAACAGTGGCAATGCTCCAAATCCATACCGAAATCTTCTATCTACTACCTGGGCGACAGGAAACCCAGGGTCCAGGGTGGTGAGTATAAAACTCAGGGGTAATATATAGAAGTGCATGAATAACATACAGGGTAAAGAGATCTACAGGTATACATGTGAAGATCTACAGGTATGCAGCATGAGTCCGACAGACATACAGTACTAAGCATAGTAATCGGTAATCACATATATGTCCTACTCATAGCATAAATCAATCGATCAATCGACATAAAGTAATGTACATACGACGGTTCCTCCATATGAATCTATAACATCCTGAATAGGTATATCATGACATAATCCAAATAGTACACACTCATGCTCAACACATGCACAGCGGTATATAAAATATGCAAAAAGGCATGTAGCATGATGTACAATTATATGCAGCAACCAAATGCAGCATCTCACAGGCATATGTAAAACATATATCAAATACATGCATACATATATATATAAGCAATGCATATGCATGGCCATGTCTGCGGACCCGTCCAACCACGACCCCAGTATGGCCCGGGTGGCACGGCATGACAACTAGCCCGACTCCAGCCGCCACTACTCTCGAGTGACCGAGTTAGGTAGTATGAATGAGTAGCATATAAGCGTAAAGAGCTAACTACTCCCCGGGGGTCCCTGCTGCAAGCCACGCCGTCCCTACCCATGAGTAGACAAGCGCCGCACACAGGACAACTGCACGTCATAACAACCACCATCTATAGTGGGCGAGTGCTAACACCACTCTGCCATAAGTCGCATCTCCACTACCACCGTATATAGTGGTCAGCGCGACACATCCAATGCTCGCCCCTCGCTACCACACTACCCCGAGTGGTAGGGAGGCAGGATGACCGATGACCCGTCTCTTCCACAAGGAAGACCCAGTCGTCAGCATGCATGCAAATGTAATGATGCATAGTTCACACATACATCCCCACAACACTCCCTAATCCACAAGGAGATCTAGTCAACAAAAGTCAACCATGCAAGGACAACTAATCCGTAACCCCAACTTATTTACCTATGTACAGATAAATAGGTTCATCAAGTTAACTCACTAATATATATACGGTACAACGACCTACCCTATAATTTGGACTCATCACCTAACCTAGTGACGGAACCCGGTAACCCCATCTAAGTCCACACTAGTGACTACATGCATTTAACTGAATACCTATCAGCTAACATACAAACAGGGTTATAATTCCTATCCGAGATAAAGGTATGATAGATTAACAGCAATATCTCAAAGATCGCAGGTTAAGTACAAGCACAAGATACAATATGAGTGGATCTAAGGTAAACAAGAATAACCATATATAAAATGTCACGCACTAGAATTGATCAAACTACCGGACCAGGTAGATATTACCCACCTGATACGAAGCTCGTATAATCTTCACGCATCGCATGAACCCTGCTCAAGTAATCCCAAAAATTTACGATTAAGTACAATCACCGATACTTTTACGAATAAAATACTAACTCATTTATATTCGTATTCTTTTCCCTTGCTTAACCCAATCATCATCTTCCTACCAGTGCATACCCAATATGATCCAACACACCACAATCTCTCAAATCAAATCGTATCAGTCATCCACTAAAATTAACTGAAACCCTATGGACCTCAAAAGAACCAATCGGCCAACACACATTCCACTCATAGCATCTACACATGAAGCAACAGCAATACACCCAACTTACCGATCTCAGATCTCCTCCGACAGTTCACTCCGGCTCACCTTCTGCCTACCGACAGAACTCCCAAATCAACCGCATCGACAACAGAATACAATCACACATCAACTAGTATCACCGAGCATCATCCAACCCAAATACTCATCGGCAGAACATAGCTCTACTCCAAATCACAGGTAAATTCCAAATCCATAGCATAAATCAACATCCATAAACAAGCCAATCAAGATCGAACAATACACGGTAATAAAGCTTACCAGTTCTAGACCTCTGTCGGATTTTCTGGCTGCTCCCGATGGAATCCCAATTCAAATCCCGAACTCTGCACTCCACCGGAAATCCACCTTACTCATCCCCTGATTACCAGCGAAGATCGGAGCTCTGATCCCTAGCTCCGGCGACAGGCGACATCCGGCTTTTCCCCCTTTGGCTGCTCACCGAAACAACCAGCTCCGATCACTGCCAATACCCCGATCTGAGCTAAAAACAACCCAACAAATCCAGATCTCACTCGAAAGAAAGACGACACACGATCCTTACCTCCGATGGCAGCTCGCTGCCGCGACGACAGCTCCGCCGTCCCGTCGAGCGAAGGAAGCGTCGACACCCCCCTTCGGCGACGCACCTATTGACCTCCGACCGGAGATCAGCTACTAGGCGGCATTGTCGAGCGGCTCTCCCCGGACGCCGACGCTCTGGAATCCGGCGACGCGACTCCGCGGAGCGACGAAACGAGGCGAAGACGAAGGTGGATCGCGATGAAAATGGGACGATCAGCGTTCAGCCAGCTTTTAAATGTCGCTCAATTGATCCGGTTAACCCAGCCCAGCCCAAATCCGGTTCAAACCCGATTTCAGCCCAAGCCCAGTTTCAGCCCAAATTTCAAATCCAAGCCCAATTGGGGATCAAGCCCACTAATTAAGCCTAATTAATCCCCTAATTAATCCTAATTAATTAACGGATTAATTCATTCATAATTTTTTTTTTCGTATACTACATTTAATTTCTTATATGTTATTCGTTTTTCCTTGACTTTCTCTTGCACTTTTTCATTCCACCACCAAGATTCTTTACTTGGTGGTGCATGTCCCTTTGACTCACCGAGTACACTCTTAGCTACTATTTTCAATTTTGATATCATTTTATCCCACATCGTATTAGGGTCACTGTATATGTCATCTAATACTTGTACTCCTACCTTCTCTTTGAATATATTTAGTTTCTCATCCTTTAACTTCCACCACTTAATTCTAGGGGTCGTGTATATTTTCCTTCTATTAATACTATATTTGAGGCGTATATCCAATACTACTAACCTATGTTGAGTAGTTAAACTTTCTCCAGGAATAATCTTACAATCTTTACAAATCTTTCTATCTCTCTTCCTAACCATAAGAAAGTCAATTTGTGATTTATTATTTCCACTTTTGAACGTGACTAAATGTTCTTCTCTTTTCTTAAAAAATGTATTAGCTAGTATAAGATCATATGCTATTGCAAAATCCAATATAGTTTTACCTTCTTCATTTCTTGTTCCAAACCCATAACCCCCATGCACCCTCTCATATTCGTCATTTTTCACTCCGACATGCCCATTTAAATCACCTCCTATTAAAATCATCTCATTTGACGGAATATTTTGTAATACTTCATCCAAGTCCTCCCAAAACCTTAATTTGGTATTTTCATCTAATCCTATTTGAGGTGCATATACACTAATTACGTTTATAGTTTCTTTCTCCACTACTATTTTGAGAGCTATAATTTTATCCCCCTTTCTAATTACTCTTACAATTTCATCCTTTAACGAACTATCAACAATAATACCCACTCCATTTCTTGTTTTACTCTTCCCTATATACCATAACTTAAAACCCGAGTTCTCTATCATTTTTGCCTTCTCACCAACCCATTTTGTCTCTTGTACACATACAATATTAATTTTTCTTCTAATCATCGTATCTACTATCTCCATTGTTTTACCAGTGAGGGTTCCTATGTTCCATGTACCAAATCTTAGACTACTAATTTTTCTATAATATTTGTTCTTACCCAACCTATGGTGTGAGAACTCTTGCTTATTTAACACTACACCCAAGTTCTCATGGAGATGTAGCGGTCCTTGTCGATATGTTGCAGTCGGACCCTACAACGTGAACTCTAGCATATTTTTCACTACACCCGAGTTTTGAAAATGTAGCGGTCCTTGCCGAGACATTACAGTCGGACCCTGTAACGCGTTCCTTCCGGGGAACAACTTAGCATTAGCACAATAGTTTGATTGATCCATTCATTGAACATTTGCCTTAGTTTAACGCTGGCTGACAACAACAAATGATGAAAATTCGAATCTATATATATTCGTGTTATCTATATCCGTGTTATCTGTGAGTACCTCTATTATCTACCGTTCAATCTCTTAGAATCCAAGGATTGGATTTATAATGCTCATCCGATTGGATGATGGATAATAGAGATGTTCACGGGTACTCATGGATGAGTTGTGTAGGAGATGTTCATTGTGCGTACCCATATATATTATGCTACATAATTCATCAGTGAGCACCTATATTATTCATCATCCAATCCATTAGGGTTCAAGGATTAAGCTATAGTGCGCACTCAGTCGGACGGTAAAGAATGGAGGTGCTCATGAATGAGTTGTGTAATATATATATATATATATATATATATATATATATATATATATATATATATATATATATATATATATATATATATATATATATATATATATAGATATATATATATATATATATATATATATATATATATATAATTTATCTGTGAATGTCTCCATTATCTATTGTCCTGTCTTCTACGGTTCAAGGATTGAATTATAATGTTCACCCGATCGAGCGGTAGAAAATGAAGATGCTCATAGATAAATTTATGTGGATATTACCTAACTTATGGGCCCATATAGTAATTAAGGAGGTGGAGTGGAGCTCAAGCATGGGACTATATGTTGAATCAGGGAGTAGTGTAACTCAAGAGGGGTTGAAATAAGTCGAGTAGGGATTAAGGTGATTCGAGAAGGGTTCAAGACTAGAATAGCCCGAGTTGGGGGCCGAAATCAATTTGGAAAGGGTCCAAGGCCAAAGCAGGTCAAGTCAAGTGTGAAGGTGACTTAGGAAGGGCCCAGAGACAAAGTAGGCTGAGTCAAGGGCGAAGACGATTTCGGGAAGAGTCTAAGGCTGAAGTAGGTCAAGTTGGGTGTGAAGGTAACTCGGGAATGGCCCAGAGGCAGAGGCAGGCCGAGTCGTGGGTGAAGGTGACTTAGAAAGGGTCAAGACTAGAGCAGGTCAAGTCGGGTGCGAAGGTGATTCGAGAAGGGGCCAGAAGCAGAGGCAGGTCGAGTCAGGGCGAAGGCGACTCGGAAAGAGGCCAAGATCGGAGTAAGCCGAGTCGAGGGCTAAAATGACTCGGGAATGGTCAAAGGTCATAGGAGGACTAATTGAGTGTGGAAATACTCGGGAAGTGGAGACCACTCAGAATATTCCTTTGTTATGTGGAATATGTTCGGTCCCCTAGTCGCTTGTCCTCATGGTGACTCTCATCCACTTGTGGTCTGCCACATAGAGATTTCTAGTAGAGGTTGTCCCCTAACAATTCAACAAGCAATATTACCAAAGGATAACCCCGGTAGGCAAAGAATCCCCCGAAGATGCTATATAAGGGAAGGTTAAGGTAAGAGACACACTCTCTCTAATCTCTGAAATTCTTCTAGTCTATTTTTCCTTTCAACACTGGGATTCAGAATCTTTCTTCTTCTTTCCTGTCTAACTTAAACATTGGAGGATCGTAAGTTGGAAACTCCAACGGCAGTCTCTTAACATGTATTGATTTTGACAGAAACACTGTTGCAAACATGAAAATCCTACTTCTGAAAGCTCGACGAAAGATGCTTAAAATATACTTAAAACGTGACCGCATCATTCATCAATTGCGTTTCAAATTTATAGATCATCTATCTTCAAAATTAATAGTGATGTTTGACATCTGAATTCTTTTTTAAAAATACCCTAATATTACTGTAACTCATTTAATTTTAGCGAATTAGCAACACAATTTTATCCCTGTCATTTTTAGACTTCTTTTCTTTTGTTTTGTTTTCATTTCCATATAAACATTTCGATGACTTTGTCCTTTTAAAAGCACTTTGCATATGTAAAATAAATTGATTTCAACTCTAGAGGGAACTCTGCAACTCGCAAGGGTATTTATTTTGGATTTAGAGAACAATTTCAAGTAATTTAGAAGCTTTATTCAGAACTACTATGTGACTTTACATCATTTTAAATTCAAAAATAAACACTCTTGTAAGTTTAAAATTGTTAGATGGCTCTAAGTATATCCTAGAAACTCATTAGAAACAAAACTTCTATATAATCTTAAACTGCTCTAAATTGACCCTAATTGAGTAGACCACAACTACAGAGGATCTAAAAAAAATTATACGAGTGTTTATTTTTAAAATTTTAATTTAGTCAAAAATGTTCATACTAAAATATCATTTGAATGTTTTCATGCACATAATAAAAAATTCAACTCCTAGACCAAACCAACCAGGTTGAATGCTTATTACAAGAATAAAGTACCCTATTCAGCTGATCATTATTGAGAACAGGTCCAGTACAAATCTACAATTTCTTTACACTGATAAATCAAGCCAACATGCAACCTAGAGTTGAAGAAACAGGATCCCAAAATACAGGAGACAAACCAGATATCGTTTGAATCGCGGCAAACTGAGACTCAAACTCCGATACGATTTCATTGTCCTGATGTTTCGATAATTCTTACAAAGAGCCTCAGAATCATGGCCCAAACTGGTACATGCCTCCAGCACCCATGAATTGTCCATCCACATTGTAGAGACCAGCAGTAGCAGCAGTAGCAGTAGCAGTCTGAGGATGGTAGCCATCCATGACGAACAGCTGCATGTCCTCGGATGGTTTCCAATGCCTTTTTCTTTGGTTTATGAACCAGTTGTTGATTTGTTTCTGATCGAGGCCGGTGGACTCGGCCAATGCGACCTTCTCCGTTTCCTGCATACCATGTCATTAATCTGTTAGGATGATCTAGTTATCGAATCGAGTTTGAACCGAGAGGACAGTGAAGTAGGACATACCGATGGATATGGCCATTTGTGGTGCAGCTCCCACCAATTGAGGAGCTTCTGCCGAGCATCCTTTGGGAGTTTCCCCTTTTTCTTTTTCTTGGATAGTTCTTGCCTGAGACCGCTCAAGCAGCCACCATACTTCTTTAACAGGTGCTGTTTCAGCTCTTTCTCCTCGGAAGGATCCATGTCTTGTGGATCGGCCTCGCGGCTACTGTTGCCATCTTGGTCCTCATCAGAGGAACCGACACCTTCACATTTTTCAGCTTCATACATTTCCCAATGCATCGACCGAAAATGAGATCAGATAAAGTCAGGTTTTTATTGAACATGGAGACTAAGAGAACCAACAAGAAAGAGGAAGATTGAATGTTACTATTGTATTCATCGACCATATTTCTAATGGGCCTATTAAATCTTCACTTTACAGTTTTCATCACTTTGTCGATCATTCCTCAAACTGGTTATGATTCAGTTTTCAACCCACATCAAAACTTTATGAACTGATTCAGGTGGCACGACGAAAACCTTTTAACAGCTTCAAACACATGCAAATGCAAATGAAAATTTTTGAGTAGAGACAGGCTGAGCTATGCTCGTTTGTCGTCCTATATTCTTCTTAAAATGCTATTCGGGTTTAACGCATTTTAACTCTCACCGAACTAATCGATGGATTACCCATACATATACTTAACTTAGGCATCCTATGCCAATTGTACAATAAAAAACATGCATATTCTCATCATGTTCATCCATTTGAATTATCTGCTTTTATCCTCATTCCATCAAACAAGAATTAACTTCTTAAGAGTTTCCTTCATGTCTATCTCTCTTGGTTGTGACATGATGTCATTGCTGAGACCGAATGATCAATCACCTCGACATCTGTACGACAGCTATAAAAAATTTTGTTCATCACAAAAAATGCACACCACTATCACCCACCTAGAACTACACCTCATGAATCTCCACTATAAACATCTTCAGTGTCCTGAAGATTCAGTTATCCTTCAGTATAGAAACCATCAACCTTTCTGCGACATTATCACCTAGTGTTCATCTACAAGACTACGACACATCAGTTTTTTCTATCTTTTCTCACATTTAATCACCACCTTGTTTAAAGTGCTCTAATAACTCTACTTGGAAGAAAGAAATTACCAAGGAAATGAAAGCCCAAAGAATTTCATTCGTACCTAAGGGCTAGTTGAGCTACCACCATATGTAAACGAATCTTTAAAATAAAAAAAAAGTCAAATGGATCCATAGTACATTATAAAGTTTGATTCATAGATAATGATACAATCAAGAATATAGAGCCAAGTAAACAAACTTCGCTTCTATATTAGAATGATCACTCAAGGTAGATATGAAAAAAGGTGTTCCTTTTTCGGTCCTTGAAAAAGTACATATGCGACCGCCTGTTGTGATCGCTCATCAATCCTTGGTTGTAAAACTCAGCCCTATATGTGTACATATATCTCAAGTCACCATACTTCCTATAGGATGAACATATGGTAATCACAAAAGATGACAAAGGCTCAAGAGGTCTATGGGTAAAAATTTAACATTATTTGATTCACCTCATTCCCTCTATCAAATATTATGCGAGATCTAATAAAACATTGTAGAATAACTGAAAATTTCTTCTACAAAATTAGCATCCAATGAAAAGTTGAATAAAAACAAAGGAAAGCCTCTTACTAATGCATCCAATATGGACAACCTGCATAATTTTTTGTCTGTGTGACTATTTATTCACCTAATCGAGGTTCAATATCTCGAGTTGCGCTGGAGTTCCTGACTTCAACTACAACGGTATTATTTTGGTCCTATCAAGTGCTTCGATGTATGGTGTTGATGGTGAATTGGAAGGAAGAAAGAACAATATGAAAAAGAAGAAAAATTCACAACTAATATACCTAACTTTTGTTCGTGTTCCATCTACAACGGTAAACTTGACGCATTGTGTAGCATGTCAAAGGATGTTGAATGTCAATATGACACAATATTCATTAACCTGCCTAATAATATCGAGTTTCGTATCAGAATAATATGTTTCGACCATGTCAACTAACACGGTATGAGATTTCAAACCATGTAACTAATATATTATTTAGAAGGAAATGTCTACTCTATGCATGTTGCTTTGTTTGTCATCACTCTCGGTGAGAACATACGATGATGTTGATTGAGCAGAAGACAAATGACCAAAAATCTATAATTGATTCCTTGCCATATAGGAAAGAAAGAAGCAAACAAGTGGATTTTGCAATGGTCTAGAAATACAAATTCGCGTCCCAACTAATATTGCTACAAAAGTTGTGGTTATTATATTTGCTCTCAGATATGAGTTTTAAACTCCATGTTTAATTACTTCCATTAATTGTGAATGCCAAAGCGCTATACAACTTGAACCTAACAATCCTTTCCATGCAAAAACAAAATACATAGGAATCGAAAACAATTTTATTAGGTGACACCCACATAGGGCAAACTTTAACTTCAACCCACTCATACCACACTAGATATGATGAATAGGTTTTTTGCCTATCATATCCTACATCTAATCAATTCCAAACTCAACCTAGTTAGCCTCTCCCAATTGCAGTCCGTGAAAGGCTGTTAACAATAGGAATTATTCAGTATAGGTGTTTCATCTAAATAACTTTGGATTTGTCTTTCTTAAAAACAATACAGTTTGTTCTAAACATCCTAAAATGACTCGGGTGTGCTTGTTGGGAGTGTACTATGTAGTATTGTGCTTAAAATAATGACAAAGGCCGAGATCTTACTTCATATTTAAGATCCTTGTAAATCAAGAAAGACATTGTATTTGGATTATCATGGCGATGTATCATCTATGACCGCGGATCATTGTAATTAATTTATGATTAAACTAGGAAAAGAGCAATCTCTCATTCTCATTTCTATTGTTGATCTACTGATAGTTTCGGGTCAAGAAGGAGAAGACTAACAAATGTGTTGAGTTGGACAATTGGAAGTCCAATAGGTCTTGAGAGGATTGTGAAAATTTTAAGGAGGTCAAGCTTAACCAGATGTTTGTCGGATAACAGAGAAATCCAAGGTGTTTTAGCAGATGGAGAGGTGTTAACAAAGGGCAAAGTCCACGAGATCTTGGTAGATGAAAAAAAAATCCAAGAGGTTTTGGTAGATGGAAAAGTCTAAGAAGCCTAGGCAACTGAAGAGGTAAGGTCTCTAGGAAAGTAAATGAAACCCTGAAGGCAGGACTTTTAAGCAAGAGGATGAAAACCTAAAGTTGAGGCCAGGCCTTTAGGCAAGAAGACAAGTGAGTATTGGGAGATCACAAGGGAATATAATCTTGGATGTTTTGAGTCATAATCAATAAACGAGTTTGATCTCAAGTATAGTCGACTAATAAATTGAATCAACTAGATAGTTGATTATAAACATTATACATGCGAAAAGAAGGGTTTTGTTTCAAGTGAAGTCAACTGAAAGCAAGGTCAATTGATTGAAGTCATTTGAGTCTATTAGGCAATTGATTGTCAGAAATGCTCTTTATTTGAATTGAGTTGACTAAAAAAGTCCCAAATCGATTTGCAAAGTATCTATTAAATGAATAAGTTTGCTATCGCAACCAATTGTGTCAACTAGAATAGGTTAAGTTGACTGATATGAATATGAGTCGGTTGAACATAACTTGAGTTAATTGGAGATTGTATATGTTCACAGATAAGCTTGCAATCTTATTGAGCCTACCTTAAGTTGACTAGAGAAAGTATATGTTAGCAGATAAGTTTGCAATCTCAACCGATTGAACGAAATGAGTCAATTGCAATGGATTTAAGTCGACTTGATAGGAGTTGAGTCGACCGGAAGATTAGTTGTTAGCAAATAAAGCTTCTATGATCGACATTTCAATCAATAGCATAATTTTGTCGACTAAATTCAAGAAGAAAAGATGTGTTGAAGTTAATCCATGATTGATTTGAAGGCTATAAATAAGAGCCTTGACAATAAGACTCTTATATCTTACAATATTCATTTCCAGTCTTGTTGAAGTCCCCAAGTGCTCTTATCAAACCCCCAAAGTCTTAAGATCTTATAATTTTTAATTTCTGACATATACAAATTCGTTGTAAATTAAAATTGTATCAACTCTTAAATCATTTATCATAATACAAGAAATTCTAACCCCTTTTACACATTGGTAACATAAGTTCTTCTTCATAATAAACTTTTCTAATCAATGAGATCGACTATATGGATCCTTCTACATCATTGAGCTATATCCTCTATTATATTATCATTCATACTTAAATAAAATTTATCTTACTTTATTGTTGCTAACCAAGTCTTTTTTAATCTTCTTGTTCCTCGTTTAATGTGTATATTTATCATAATTTTACATCGCTTAACTGGAACATTTATTGATCGTCTAAATACATGTCCGCACACTTTAAACGTATCTCTCAGAATTATTACTTTATAAAATATAATAAAAAATTATTGAATATTTTAACACTCCCCCTCAAGTTAGTGAATAGAAGTTTATCATTCCCAACTTTGATATAATAATTTGAGAGCACCTGATTAAATGCTCCTTTATGTGTTTGGTTTATCTGGTCTGATTTGTCAATTTGATTTGTTTTGGTTTCTAGGCTCTAGTCTTAAGTTTTGGGTTGTGTTTATTCTGATTTCTAGTTTGTCTTGTCGTCATTGGTTTTGGGTTCTAGTTGTCTTGTTTTAGGTTCTGGTTTTGTTCTCATTTTTTTTACATGTTAAACAAGAACGAATTAGTCAACCCCACCTAATGAGATAAGACTTGATTGTTGTTGCTAAACAAGAAGGAATGATGCGCATTATGAATGGGCTGATTCGGACCAGGTTGGATTGCCAAATCTTAGCACAATTTGCTTGATGGGTGACAAGCAAACATATGGCTTGCAGTTTTCGCCTGCTCGCTTTGCTGCCGACATTGCTTCTTGATATGAAATTCATGCGAAGATTCATACTTGGGCACGCTTGTTGGATCACAAGGTCGGGGATTAGGATTAGTCCAGAAATACTCGGCATCACGCGCATCCTTTGTCAATATCCTCTTAGATAGATCGAGGGGTTCAAGGTTATTAGTGGATCTCTTAGTAGGATTATCATTTCTTGCAATACGAAGGATATTAGAATTTGTTAGATTTGCATTTTTGGAACTTTAATAATTCTAGTTAACAAGAGCAATATTCAAAATATTAGGAAAGAAAATCTTTGAATGCATCTATTTATATAAAATAGACTTTCTCTTTCCTTATACTACTAGCTAAACCCTAATCTGTTTTGTAAGAAAAGATAAAAACATATGATCGCATTCAAAAGGAAAAATAATAAATCATAAATTATTTTTCTTATGGTTAGTAAGAAGGATAGAAAGATTTATAAAGATTGAAAAGCTAGAGAAAGCTTAACTACCCAACATAGATTAGTAGTGTTGGATATATGCCTTAAACATAACATCAATAGAAGAAAAATATATACGACTCCTACCATTAAATGATAAAAGTTAAAGAATGAAAAACAGAACACGTTTAAGAAGAAAATAGGAGTACAAGTATTAAGTCAAATATATGATAATCCTAATACGATATGAAATAAGATAGTATCAAAACTAAAAATAATAATCAAGAGTATACTTGGTAAGTCAATGAGGCATACACTACCAAGTAAGGAATTTTAGTACAAGTGAAAGTGAAGGAAAAACGAATAATCAATAAGGAATTATATATTGGTAAGAACAAAAAAAAATTGAAAAATATATAATAGCCAAGAAGAAGGCTAAGAAAGTAGTGAATTAAGCTAAGAATGAAACTTTTGAATGATTATATCGAAAATTTAATACAAAAGAAAGGGAAAGGGACATTTATAAAATAGCTAAAGTGAGAGAGGAAAATAAAAGATCTTATCCAAATAAAATATATTAAAGATGAATGCAATAGAGTATTATTAAATGATGAAGAAATAAAAGAGCAGTGAAAGAGGTATTTTCATTAACTTTGTAATAAAGATTTAGATGACAAACTTAACTTAGGTAATTTAAATAGATCAAATGAGTATAAAAATTTAAATTTTTAGCGTAGAATTTAAATTTTAAAGGTAAAACAAACTTTAAATTAGATGCAAAATGGAAAAATCATTGGACCAAATGATATTTCTATAAAGGTATGGAAGTACTTAGGGAAACAAAGCATTGAATAACTTACAAAATTATTTAACATGATATTGAAATAAAATCTGATCAATGGAGAGTAAGTACTCTAATTTTCTTATATAAGAATAAGAGAGATGTACAAAATTGTGCAAACTATAAGGTTATTAAACTAATGAGTCATACCATGAAACTTTGAAAAGGTAATAAAAAAAAATTAAGGAGACCATGGTCACCAAAAATCAATTTGAATTCATGTCTGGAAGGTCGACAATAGAGGTTACACATCTTCTCAGACAACTATTTAAAAAGTATCAAGAAAAAAAATAAGATCTACATATGGTATTCGTTGACTTAGAAAAAGTTTATGTTAGAGTTCCAAGAGAAATTATATGAAGAATTATAGAAAAAAAATGTGTTACCATAGTATATATTGAATTAATTAAGGATATGTATGAGGAAGTAACGATCATAGTGAAAACTTCAGACAAATTAACTGAAACATTTCCAATAAAAATAGGGTTACATCAAGGATCAACTCTAAGTTTCTATCTTTTTACACTAATCATGAATGAACCTACTAAACATATTCAAGACACAGTATCGTAGTGCATGTTTGCAGATGTTATTATGGTAGATGAGATACGTGAAGGAGTAAATGCTAAACTAGAACCTTAGTAGCTAGAAAACACTAGAAGAGAAAGATTTTAGACTTAGTAGAGTAAAAACAGAATATATGAAATTTAACTTTAAAAATATTAGACATAATGAGACAAGTGTTAAGATAGAAGATGACGGATTATCTGAAATTGAGAGCTTCATGTATTTAGGATCATTTTTGCAAGACGATAAAGAGATTGAGAGAGATATCTTAAATAAAATACAAATAGAATGGTTGAAATGAAAGAGAGCATCAGGTGTTTTATGTGATCATAAAATATTTCTAAAATTTAAAGGAAAGTTTTATAAAACAATAGTTAGACTTGCTATGTTATATAACGCTAAATGTTGGATTATGACTTAAGCACGAGCAGAAGATGAGAATTGCAGAAATGATGATATTAAGATAGATGTGTGGAAATACGAAGATAGGCAAAATAAGAAATGAGAATATTAAAGACAAAGTCGGAGGAGCATTTACTGAGGAAAAACTCCAAGAGACACTTCTAAAGCAGTATATACATATACTTAAATGACCAATAAATATTTCAGTTAGGCGATGTGAACTATGACAAATATGCACATCAAACGAGGAAGAGGAAAATTAAAAAAGACTTGATTAGCAATAATAAAATAAGATAAAATTTATTTAAGTATAGATGATGATGGAGATGACCATGATTAGTGGATACATGATGATTCGAGGTTAGTGGAGATCAGAGTGTTGGATTTAATTTCCCAAACGATGGGCTTACATATTAATTTAATAATACATCCAATTATGCTATAATAGTTCAAACCCAAAAAAAGGTGATATAATCAAGTTTTAGGAATTTAGATTACTGGATATTTAATGGACCGATAACAAAAATGATGCCTCACACTATATATAGGGTAAGTCCCTGCAGTGTTGAGTAACCTTTTGAGATCTCTCTATTTCTCATTAGTAAGGAGAGTATGATGCACCAACCCGATCCCTACAGAAGATTTGCTTGTCATCTTCTTCCATGATCTTCAGATTTCTTTGATGATGCAATAACGATGGCTATTTCTCTGTAATCTGGCTAGATTTAAAGTTATGCCCTCGTTTTCAATCATAATATATTGTGTATATCATAAATTTCGATGAAACTAGATCTCGATTGCATAAATCTACTTTTTAATTCCTAGGGATTAGAATATATCTTGTAGACTTATGATTCCATTAATTGGTATCAGTGCCAATGTTGTTTTTATCGATTTTATAATAATAAAGGTGAAGTGAAAAAACTGTCATCATATTTGCGAGAAACCATCACATTTAATCTAAAAATTTCAAACTACGATGCCATAGGTCGACTGGTATAATGGACTAGTCGACTGTTGCACCTAAATTAGCGAACAAAATCCTTCTCAGTTGACTCAGGCACTCAACTGATGTTTCATCCATCGACTGGTTTGCATAAAATTGAGCAAATAAAGTTTTTCAATCGGTTATGGTACTCGATTGATGATATCAATTGACTGTCATAAGGTAACAATCGACTGTTATATCCAAGATTGTGCATAAAAGGTTTTAAGGTCGACTTGTGCATTGATTGATTGCATCTGTCAACTGCTATCTTTAGTTAATTGACTGCTGCTTAAAGGGTCCATCACAGAAGGTTTACTAGTCGGCTAGGACACTCGGTTGTTAACATAGGTCGATTGATAAACTTAAGAATGATAGAATTAGCAGTCGACCATGTCACTCAAGTGCTCAATCTTGGTTGAGCTTAGTGGCCTTGGCCTTGAGCACGATAGGATTAGTAGTCCACCATTTCACTCAATTGCTCAATATTGGTTGACCCAGCGACCTTGGCAATCGATTGTTGTTCATGCATCAGTCGACTATTAGGGTTATCAATCGACTATTTCTTTTTAGTCAAGTTTCCTAAGGTTTTCTTGAATATATTTACACATTTGTTACTAACTTGAACTACTACTATCACCAAAGTGAAAACTAATGGTAAATTTAATATATTTTCTATAGATATATGTATATCTATATTAAAGGTAATTAACCTAAAGGAAAATTATTTTTAGGTAATATATATGTTTAAGGATAGTTCCCATATAAAGTTTGGATGGTGTGTATAATATGACAACCCAAAAGAAGGCGTATTATGTGGATGATTAATGATTTTATAAGTTGTACACTCAAACATACATATGCAACTCATAAAGTAAGGTTCTATAACTTGTGTGCATGGTATATTGGCTCAAAAAAAGGCATATTGTCTAGCCAACTAAGATTTTTCTTAGCTATAATTTGAGAGTACAGTTGAAAAATTACATCTTAATCCAAAGACTGTGCAATGTTGTGTACTTTGTATCTCATTAAAAGCTCATATTTATGCATGTTATGTTACACTATTGTATACTTTGTATATACATTTATGTATGTTCTTGTCAATAACATGAACTTGTGGTATTTTTCTCTTATTCAGTCGATCAATATTGTCGGCTTAAATAACATCCCTATATTCACTGATACTAACTTCGTTGCATGAAAGGAATATGTAACAGACTCATATTTATGCATGTTATTTTACACTGTTGTATATTTTGTATATACATTTGTCTATGTCCTTGGCACTAATATGAACTTGTGTTATTTTTCTCTCTTATTCAATGCAATCAGCATAAATAACATCCCTATACTAACTAGCACTACGTCACCGCATGGAAGGAATATGTAATAGTAATCCTAAGATGCATGGACTTGGATTGTACACTGAGACACGATCATCTCGAACCTCTGACAGTGCTAGCACTGCAGAACAGAAGCTTGAATTTGAAAAGTGAGAGCGATCAAATCGCAGAGTCTACATATCATGAAGTTGTCCATTCTGAAATCCATTAAGGGCTCAATATCTAAGCAGAAGGATGTTAAAGACTTTCCTGAATCATCTTGCAAACCGTTTTCACCTCAAATAAAAAGGTCGAGACAAGTACACTTTCATCAAATCTTATCTTAATGTGGTATAAAGGTAAGAGAAGCATAAGAGAGTACCTCATGAAGATGTCTAATCTCGCAACAAAACTAAAGGCACTAAAATTAAAAATATCTGAAAGCATGTTAATGTACTTTATCTTGTTGTCTCTCTCTCTACAGTTCATTTCTTTTAAAATTAACTATAATACTCAAAAGAAAAAAAGTGAACATTAAATGAGCTCCTAGCTCAATGTGTGCTAGAATAGGAGAGACTGAGGTGAGAGACATCTAAAAGTGCTCTCTTGATATTCACCTCTCAGGGCATGAACAAGAAGAGAACAAGGATCACAATTAAGGATAAAGGTAAGCAAATGGTAGATTCTAGAATATTTAGCCATAAGGATCAAAAAAACAAGATAAGGAATACCTTTGTAAGAAGAAGAGTCATATGAAGAAGGATTACCCTAAATATGCCAACTAGCCTATTAAGAAAGATATGTTTTTCAATTTTGTTAGTTCAGAAATCAATTTGACAATTATATTTAATGACTTTTGGTGGATAGATATTGGTACAACTACTCACATTACAGTCACAATGTAAGATTGTCTTAGAAGTCGACTGTCTCTTGATGGTAAAAAAATATATCGATATATGATGTGTGTAATTCATGTTACATTTTGGGTATTCAATATGCATGCATTTCATCCCATTTTATATTTTAGTCATATATTTTGTTATGTTTTAGTCAAGTTTAACATATTTTGGACAAAGAAACTGTTTTGGAGTATTTTTCATATTAATAGGGTGAAGAATCGGCAATTATTGAGGCGTATCAAAATAACACAGCCGTGCCATCAGAGACACGTCCGTGTCAAGCCGAAACCAAGACCGTCCCAACTCCAGAACTTCCAGACCTCAACACACCCCGGGTGTGTTAGCCGACACACCCACGTTTCATGCCCGACACGCCCATGCCCTCCATTGGCATGTGCGTGTCGCCCTATTTCCTGACGCAGCATGCCCTTTCCTTTATTGGCATACAACACGGAGAAACCCGAGAATTCCGCCTGAATTGAAGAGGATTTCTGCCTTAATTGAAGATCAAGCCAAGGCTATAAAAGAGGATATATTCTAACCCTAGGGAATGAGGGGCAGCGGAATTCGAAGAAGGACAACAAAGCCGACGGCGGCGGAATTTGAAGAAGGACGACAAAGCCGACGGCAAAGGAAACACAACAATGGTGTTAAGGATTGTAATTTCTTTCTCTGGCAATTCTTATTCAGCTATGGAGTAGTGTCTTGTAATCTTAGGATGGGAGAGTAGCCCTTGACGATTTATGATAGTTGATTGAATCTCTTCTACTTGAATTGTCATTTGTTTTGATTTGGTTTTAGATTCTTATTGATAAATCTAAGGAACCTTGGGGAAGTACCTAACAGTGAACCCAAGTTCCCAAAACCTAGATCCAAACTAGGGATTAACTCCTACCAAGTATAGATAGCGTATCTATGAGGGCTTGCGGGAATCATTGATGATTCCTTAGCTGATTATGGTCCCATGTGCAAACCTATCGTGAAAAGGAAATTTAGTCTCTAGAGGAACTCTTATGGACTTAATGGATCTATCAAATCCAATTTTTACCAAGTAACGGCAGTAAGACTAGGGAGGTTTGCGGGGGTCTCGTGACAAGTCCCCTTAGCTGATTATGATCACCTATGCTCGAATACCGTGACAGGGAAATTGAGTTTGATAGGTACAATTGGCGTAGACCTCGAAAGGGGTCGTTGATTTACCTTATGACAGGTTCTATCGAAACAACTCTAAGGAGTAGGAGAGAACATAATCACCTTATAAATCGTCGATGCACTGAAACCCATATCCTGAGATTCCCCTCAATTATTGACTTTTAGCTCGTTCTTCTCATTCGTTGTGCTTGACTGCTTAGTTTCTTTACTTAATTCACAAATTTGATTTGACTAGATAACTTGGTATCGCGATCATTCGGTAATTGACCTAATTCCAGTGGGATCGATATTTTTATTACTTGACGACAACCGTGCACTTGCGGAAATCGACTCATCATGTAACGACCGGACCCCTATTGGCGAAATTCGGCGACCCCTATTGTCGATCGACGGCTCGTCGCCGGGCCGATCGATCGTCGACGACCCAGTATTGGCCCGTCGTTACTCACATGGACTTCCCACCGAAGTGGATTTTTGCCTTCCCAGATTGAACTCTAGACCTCCGGGCCAAGTACTAAAGTTTATGAATCGCAACCAAGTGTTCAATCTCGGGAAGACAAAAATCCACTTCGGTGGGAAGTCCATGCGAGTAACGACGGGCCAATAGCTGTCGTCGACCAATAGGGCCGACGGCCAACAGGGCGACTCGCCCACCAATAGAGGTCGCCGAATTCCTCCAATAGAGGCCCGTTCTTTACAATAAAAAGGCGGATCACTTGGTTACCAGGATTCATAAACTTTAGTACTTAGCCTGGAGATCTAGAGTTCGAATCTTGGGGAAGGCAAAAACCCACTTCCAGGGGTGGGAAGACCATGTGAGTAACGACGGGCCAATAGGGGCCAGGTCGTCGACCAATAGGTCGACGGTTAACAGGCGAGCGCGTCGACCATGGTCGAATTCGAATTCAGGCGGCGTCGTACATAAAAAGGCGCCTTTTATTGTAACGACGCGGCCCTATCGCGGACGACGACCTATCGTCGACGCATCGCCGCCTCGTTGGCGAATTCGGCGACCCCTATTATCGGTCAACGCATCGCCGCTTGGCCCGTCGTTACTCACCGGACTTCCACCCTCGAAGTGATCACTGTTACCGTGATTCAAAAACTTTAGTACTTAGCCTGGAGGTCTAGAGTTCGAATCCCGGGCAAAAACCCACTTCCAGGGGTGGGAAGTCCAGGTGAGTAACGACGGACCAACAGGGGCGACGGTCGTTGACCAATAGGGGTCGCCAAATTCCGCCAAAAGGGGCGACGGTCGTCGAATTCCGCCAATAGGGGCCCGGTCGTTACACATCAAGTTTTTGGCGTCGTTGCCGGGGATTATGTGTGATGCAAGTTGTTAAATACTGGAAAATGTAAAATAGTAAATTAAATGGTCAAATAATTAAGGAAATAATCCTGGAAATTTTTCGGGATTTTTAGGGAATTTTAGGAATTTTTCCGGAATTTTTCTGGATTTAAACGGACTCCGAACGAGACTTTTACGGGGATAAAATAAATAGGCTTTAGAGGGGTCTATTTAAAGGGGTTAAATACACGATAGAAAACCTAAAAATTCTATATTCCCTTTTATTTCCCCTGCCGCGACTGCGATGCGACCGTTCCTTGGCTTTCTTCTCACGGCGCCCCTTTCCTCGTTGCGGTCACCCACGCCGACGCGAGCTCGCCGCTCGCCCGGCGCTTGCTCCCTTCGCCGTCGAACCACGCAACCACCGCGAGCCCTCTTCTTCGCCGCCACCCACCCCGGCCACAGGGGATCTCGCGGTTCTCGCCGCCGACGCCGCTTCACGCGGTGCTCGGCCACGGTTCGCCGCAAATCGCAGCCATCGAACCGCCGCCGAAGCTCTCGCCGACACGCACGCTGCGTGTCGTGCTCGCCGGACTCCTCTAGACGGCGGCGCCAAATTTCTTCGCACAATGACGCCTCCTCCTCTGCCTTCTGGCCGTTGGTCGCCAGAGTAGGTAAGGGTCTTTTCACATGGTTGATCGGTGAGTGTGGTGATGGTGAGCAGGCGAGGGAAGGACTTGGGGGGCCTGTGAGAGAGGCTGAGGGTTTGATTTGGGGTATCTCGGTGGAATTCTAGGCGGTGAGCTTGATTGGTCGATTTGGGTTGATTCCGGTGTTCTTCGGTTGATCGGTATGGTATTCGGAGGATATGGGATTTGGGTGATAATGTTAGATCTTGAGGATATTTTTGTAAGTGATGAGTTGGGTTAATTGGGTTATAAAGGAAATCGATTAAGTATTCGATTTGTTGTTGAATTGTATATTTTTTGCTTGACTATAATTATGCTATATGCAGGTTTCGGTCACGAGGCAGGTCCTCGGTCATGACGTTCTTATTTTTGCGGATATATATTCAGGCGGGTATTTTGACTTGTCTTTTTGATATAGTCATGTTGATATGCTAGATAGTTATAGCTTGCAATAGTTTTCATGTTTATCTACCTTGCATGTTATTATGCTATTCGACACATTTGATCCGCTTTATAGTTATACTTTCCCCGCTTTACTTGGATCGTATATATGTACCTTTTTATTGCATATTATTGAGATACGTGTTATGTTGGTATTACATGCTTTAGTGTCATGCACATCTTGCATGATTGCATCTTGAGGACGGGGTTCCATTATTGTGAGCCCGCAGATACGGTTCTGCACACACCGCCACTCAGTAGGTTAGTGGTACATCGAGGGTGTGTGCGATTGCTCTGTCGAGCTCCGCTGGTCCGCGGGTAGCGGCGAGGCGGCGTGGTAGCGGGGATCCTCCTCCTGCGGCATGACAGGAGACGAGCTTAGCTCCCCACTATGTTTAGGCGGGAGGATAGGTGTACTCCGACAAAGATCACGTCCCACTCGGCCACCAGAGCGATGATGGCGAGAGTGCATTATGTTATAGCCTACCCACTCGGCCACCATCGCGTGTGAGGCGATCGTAGCGTCGGGGTGACCGTGTCGTTTCAGACGACATGCATTTTTGCACGGATTGCAGATTGTTTGTTCGTGCATTATCAGTATTGATGCCTTGGATGTTGCGTATGATTGATGCATACTGATTCATATTCATTTACGGTGATGACTTTATCTCTTATAAGAGGCACACGCTCTATATCAGTAGGAGATTACAGTAGTCTGATCCTTTTACATTTATTTCTTGCTTACCATATATACGAGACTGCATCTTGGCATGATTAGTATTGTTATTTCTTGCTATTCATATCGACTAATATCCGCTAAGTTCTTTGAACTTACCCCGTGGTTTTATTTTTTTATTTCGTGATGAAGGTGTCAGAGAGTCCGGTTGCCATATCCCCTCGTAGTGTGTTGTCTTAGTTGTTTGAGTTTTGGTTTGAATTTTTGTATAGAATATATGTTTAGGCTTGAAATGGATTTATGTACTCGGATTTTTGGGGTTCTTGTGGACCGTTGGTGGATCTTATTTTGATTGGTTTGGTTGGGTATTCCGCCAGACGGTAAGGGAAGAGTAAGTCTAGTTAGTGTGTGGACTTTTGTTTACCTAGATTTGTTGGCCCGAGGCCTTATTATTATTCGTGTGTTTGATTGGATTCGGTCGTGTTGATCGATGTAGCCGCAGGCCTTGTATAAAATCGTATCACACCGCAGGAGGTCGCCGGATTTTCAGCGGAGACTCCTCGGGCGTGACAACTTATTGTATCGAGCGTAGGTTTCCGAGTTCCTTAGGGTCTTTAGGTTTTGTGAGTTTGCCACGCGTTTGGCGAGTTAGCTAGGTATTTTCGAGTTATGCAGTTTCCAGAGCGATTTTTATGTTTGAAATTGAGGTATTATCGACGAGGTCAATATGGGGATTAAGCGAAGGACATCTCTGAGACTAATGTGTAAATACATTCTAGAAAATTTTCTAGATTTAGTACATATTTATATTGGTTGCGGTGATATCATGTTTTTTGCAGTATTGTTTTAACCTCGATATCTATTGGGATTAGATTTTTTAAGTTCTTGGTTTATAGATAGCATTTGGTTATAAATGCTATTATCGCTATTTAGTTTTTTATCATTGTGATATAAATGATAAGATATATTGGTAGATGTTTACCTCTTAGGATTTGACTAGTATTAGGATTATTAGACTAGTTGAATAATATGACTAAGATGGATAAATTCGTAGAAGGTATGAGGACATGATTACATAGCTTATGTAGTTTAGAGTATATATAAGCATCTGATGCTTTATTTATATATTGCCTCGACTTTGTTCTGGCATTGACTTTGATCTGGCATGACCCTTTAGATATACCCTAATTAATTTCGGCTATTGATTGTCATTGGTATGACTATGCTGTCGTTTATTAGACAACATGTTATATGTTTATGGTTACGTGTTTTCATGGTGGATACCATGATTAAGACTAGTAGAAATAGAATAACTTAGATGAAGTTATTCTGTAGGAGCAGATCTCAGGAATGAAACAATATTAGTGGAACCCTAAGTGTAATAAACCGGATGTGCATATTGGTATATGTTTATCCATTGACTATTTCAGTGATATGGTGATCGGACTAGTAGAGTTTGTATGGTTAGGATGCAATTAATCCTTACTATATCTCCCAATCATGGGTGAGATGACCTACTGTAAGGTTATATTTTTGTGTTATTCGTTCGGAGCTGGTGATAATCGGATTCGTATGACGCCTGTAGCTAGATAGCTACTTTACATCTTAAGTACCCACGAGATTTATTCGTGGTAAAATGTTGTAGCATGCATGATTGCACTGGTAGAACGGTATAATTTAGGCTTAACCCTCTTGACGGGCTTGATAGTAGATTTGTGGTCTTTATTAGCCTTGAAAGGTGTTTCTTGTTAGTTGGGATGAAATCCTATGATTACTCATCTTGACGAGTTTATTAGTGGACATATGACTTTTATCGACCTTGATAACCGTTTATATTAGAAGGGTTAGAACCTTAGACTAACCATCTGGAGGAATTTATTTATTAGTCGATGATCTTTACCGACTTTGGTAAACATTTCGTTTTAGAGGTGTTGAAACCCTCGCTTAACCGTCTGAATGGGTTTAATTGTAGATCGATGATCTTTGTCGACGTTGAAAGTCGATTTATGCGGGATGTATTGGATAACCCTAGGCTTAACAACCTAGGATAATCGACTGCTCACGCGACCTATCGCGGTAGTACGCCGAGCGCAAATAATAATTAGATATTTATATACAGCCTGTCTATCCACGAGTCTCATTCGTGGTAGCATATAGTTGCGCGTAGACCGTGATATTGATTGTCGGCCCATGGGTTACGTTTGCGGTAGCTCATAGATAGTTTCTTTTTTTTGTGTGAGAGCCACGAGACTTTATCGCGTGGTATCCGACGCACCGCTTGTTGCAGTTGGCGGTATGTTGCGTATATTTGTTATACCCGATTGTGACGGTAGTAGATCGATATTGGTACTCGAGGGTCAGTTACTTTAGTTTGTCCCTCGTGACTTCATTATGTGCATTATGATTATGCACTATTATCTATCCATCCACCGAGTGGTCAGATTTTACTCCTCCTCACTTATCCTCTAGGTTAACTAATGGAGGACGTGTCCGGTTGACCTACCTTGGTGTCACTCAGAGAGTTCCTTGTTGTGCTTGTCTCCCTGCATCGTCGGTATGCCGATTTGTTTATTTTATCGGTGTTGCATTTTGTTTACGCACTTTGAATTTTTGTCGCAGTTTGTTTTGGTGTCATAAAACTATTTTACTTTGATTGATATATGTTTAGTCGTGCATGCATGCAGTTATTAAAATACTGGTATTTCTATAATTATTTTGAGGTTTTTACCATATTTGGTCCATGGATTTCGGAATATTATCACTAAGGGGCTCTTTTGTCATTCGATGACGATACGCCCCGTGACGTGACAATTTTATTGGTTTACGCTTTGCTCAGGGTTTTG
Source organism: Wurfbainia villosa (assembly GCA_025175895.1). Classification (NCBI taxonomy): domain Eukaryota; kingdom Viridiplantae; phylum Streptophyta; class Magnoliopsida; order Zingiberales; family Zingiberaceae; genus Wurfbainia; species Wurfbainia villosa. The sequence continues at coordinate 114,492,872 of CM045993.1, forward strand.
TGTTTCGAGGATTTGATTTCCTTGGATTTTTGGGAGTTCTCGGATTTTGGGACCGCAAAAGGATATCTCCGAGCTATAGGAAAAGTATTGTCTTTAGTGGTTATCAGATTTTAATGGTTAGGAAAAGTATTGACTTAGTGAAATTGCCCCTACTCATGGTCGTGGACGAGTTCGACGACGATTGATCTTGAGAATCTAATGATGATTTCAGAGGTACGGACTTTTAGAGGTGTCGATCGATGTCGAATTAGGAAGCTAGGATTTGGCTCGCTAGCCACCCATTTGAAGGACAAGGAGTAAACCTCGAGAATATCACCCTACTAATAGTGATTTGGTTATGGATAAGGTGTGTATACCTACACGTCAAGACGATGAAAGATCGCTTTTACCTTATTATAGAGGTGATTGGGATATTTATCTATCCCAAGATTTCTTCTAGAGAAGATCCTAACTCTTGTTAAAAGAGAGATGGACTCGAGGTTATGCATCGATTATCACGATAGAATGCGTAGTTGTAGAAGGAAATGAATATCCTTCATTACGGATAGAGGATATATTTAGATCACTATAGGACACCCGTGTATATACTCTAGGATTGATTTATGGTTATTGGTATGATGATATCAGAGTGACATGGTGTCATACAATTATCATTGTCGCTGTGATGATTTTTATATCATCACCAGAGTAAAGAGAATACATGTGATAGCGATGACAATTTCTCATACTGGTATGAATTGTTTGAGAGCTTTGATTATCTTATTAGACTTATCGACTACTTTAGTCGTCTGTGGATTTGGGAAATCGTATTCTCGACACGATTGATCATTTGTGATGGTGGTAGTCGAGCCGAGCACCCAACCACCGTGATGATGATTTTTCTAGTATTGATTTGATTATTACCATAGATATGGATAGGATGTTCTAGTGGTACTATACCACCATGTGATGGAATTTATTTGGTCTAAAGCTTGTGAAATTAGTTTCACAAATCGCATAATGATCGACTTTACACCCGGGTTGTTCGATCATTCTCGTGGAAGGAAGGGCATTGTATGCGGATGCAATGTTTCGCAGAACGGAGCGCTTCGATTTAGTCGATCGAGACGATCCCGTGTTTACGCTAAATGAGGAACTACGAGATGGGTCTCATATATTTACGACGGACTTCGCAGCTATTATATTGTTTAGAAGAGGTGAGGAGCGTAAATGCTCATGGAGTTTCGCTAGCTACATCGGATAGATACTATAGAGTAGCCGAACACGAACGGGTTGTAATAAGGAAGTTTGGTCGCGATAGCCTCCCATGCACTTACAGAGTGTGTGGCGGAGTGGATTGGACTAGATGGACTACCATCTCGACTTCGAGGAGGATAATGGTTTCCTGAGTCGCATTAGTTTAAGGAACAGATGCCAGAAATTCGATTCCGGAATGGAAGTGGAAGCGATATTATTAGATTTTGTGGTGGTTTGCTTAGACACATCATACATGACGCGATTTGGGTAGTCTGACCGACTAACCAAAACCGCGCAGACTTCTTAGCGATTCGAAGACCGACTCTCGATCGCTTCGCAGAGTTATATCGACGGAGATCATCGATTTCATGGTGTTCCTTCGAGCATTATATCGATAGAGATCCTCGGTTCACATCTCTGCCTCGCAGTAGTCCGCAGCAGCAGTAGGGCACAGCTTCGCTTTTAGTATCGCATTCCATCCGCAGATAGAGATGACACCGAGCGGCCATTTAGATACTAGAGGACTTGCCGAGGTCCTGTGTTATGGATTTCGAGGCAACCGGAGGACCAGCTAGGACCCATAGAGCTCAAAGATGAGGCGTAGTTGGTCCGCACTATCGACACGAGGATGACAGAGGCGCAGGATCGCCAAAAGAGTTATGATCGTAGACGAAGACCTGGAGTTCTCTGTTGGTGATCATGTATTCGCGAGTCTCACCCACGAAAGGGGTGAAGAGGTTTCGACTCGCGGTAAGCTAGCTATATATAGGTCCGAGATTTTGGAGAGGATCAGCGTTTATCGCTCGGGCACTACCACCATCTGGTAGTATTCACGATGTATTCCATGCGAAACTCTACACATATTTCGGATGTATCGTTCCATTCAACCGATGCTACTTACGAGGTTCCGATTTTATTTGGATCACAAGAACGCAGCGAAACAAGATTTTGACGTGTCAAGGAGTCACCTCACGACAGGAGGCTACTTGGGAGTTTGAGGAAAAGATCGAGCTCAATACCCACTTAGTTACTTGATATGTGGTTTTCCTAGTATAGCCGAGTGACATTGCTTGTTTGCATTGAGTAAGAAATTGGGGACCAAATTTTTATTAAGAGAATGTTAAATACTAAAATGTAAAATAGTAAATTAAATGGTCAAATAATTAAGGAAATAATCTCGAAATTTTCGATTTTTAGGGAATTTTAGGAATTTTTCGAAATTTTTTCGATTTAAACGGAGTGAGATTTTACTGGATAAAACAAATAGGCTTTAGGGGTCTATTTAAAGGGGTTAAATACGATAGAAAACCTAAAATTCTATATTCCTTTTATTTCCCGCGACTTCGCGGCGTGATCTCCTTCGAGCACGCTTCTTTCCTCTTCGGCGTCGCGCCGATGAGCTCCGCCCCGCCGCCGCGCGCCGCCGCCACCACGCCACCGCTGAGCGCCTCGCCGCCACCCACTCGGCCAGATTCGTCGGTTCGCCGCCGACGCCGCCACGCTCGTCCGCCGGTTGCCGCATCGCAGATCGAACCGCCGAAGCTTCTCGCCACACACGTGTCGTGGTTTCGCCGGACTCTCTAGCCGCCGGCTCTTCCACACGGACGCCTCCTCCGCCTCCTCGCCGGTGGTCGCGAGTAGGTAAGGGTCTTTTTCTATGGGACGGGTGAGAGGGGATGGTGAACAGGGAGGAAGGACTGGGGGCCGGAGAGAGGTCGAGGGTTTGATTTGGGGGGTATCAGGTGGGAATTCTAGGAGGGTGAGCTTGATTGATTTGGGTTGATTCTGTGTTCTTGGCCGGATCGGTATGGTATTCGGAGGATATGGGATTGGGTGATAATGTTAGATCGAGGATATTTTGTAAGTGATGAGTTGGTTAATTGGGTTATAAAGGAAATCGATTAAGTATTCGATTTGTCGTTGAATTGTATATTTTTGCGACTATAATTATGCTATACGCAGGTTTCTATGAGGCAGTCCTCGGACGACGTCTTATTTTCGGATATATATTCAAAGCGGTATTTTGACTCTTTTGATATAGTCAGTTGATATGCTAGATAGTTATAGCTTGCAATAGTTTTCATGTTTATCTACCTGCATGTTATTATGCCTATTTGACACATGCATTTGATCAGTTTATAGTTATACTGTTTTACTTGGATCATGTATACGCACTTATTGTGCATATTATTCGGATAATATGTTGGTATGCTTTAGTGTCATGCACCATCTTGCATGATTGCATGGGCCGGACGGTTCCATTATTGTTGAGCCCGCAGTCATGGTTCGCACACACCGCCACTCATGGGTTAGTGGTACATCGAGAGTGTGCTTGCTCCCAGTTCCGTCCGTACGGTAGCGACGAGGCGTGGGTGGCAGGATCCCTCCTCTGTATGACACCGGAGAGAGCTTAGCTCCCACTATGTTTGGGGGCGGAGGATAGGTGTACTGACAAAGATCCCGCCCACTCGGCCACCGGGGAGTGATGGGAGTCATAGCCATACTACCCACTCGGCTTCACCATCGTGAGCGAGGCGGCCGAATCGGGGGTGATATGTCATTTGCATGACATGCATTTTGCACATTGCATTTGTATTTGTTTTGCATTATTGTATTGATACCTTGGATGTTGCATGATTACGCATACAGATTCATATTCATTTATGGTGATGACTTTATCTCTTATAGTAGGCACATGCTCCTATATCGAGTAGGAGATTCTGTAAATCTTTTACATTTATTTCTTGCTTACCATATATACGAGACTCATCGCATGATTAGTATTGTTATTTGCTATTCATATCGACTAATATCCGCTAAGTTCTTTGAACTTACCCGTGGTTTTATTTTTTTAATTAAGGATGAAGTGTCAGAGAGTCCATGCATATCCCCTCGTAGTGAGCTTTCTTAGTTGTTTGAGTTTTGGTTTGAATTTTGTATAGAATATATGTTTAGGCTTGAAATGGATTTATGTCGTGGATTTTTAGGGTTCTTGGACCATTGGTCGGATCTTATTTTGATTGGTTTGTATTCCGCCAGATGGCGCAAGGGGTAAGTCTAGTTACAGACTTTTACCTAGATTTGTTGGCCCGAGGCCTTATTATTATCGCTGATGAGGCCGTGTCGTGATGACATAGGGTGCAGGCCTTGTATAAATTGGTATTGTCACCCGCACAGGGAGGTGCCGATTTTCGCAGACTCCTCGACAGCGACAAGTGATTTCGCCGCAGGCAAAGATGGGACAAAGGACCGCAAGGTGTTTTTATTTTCGCCAAAGATCGAAGCATATGCTAATTGGAACTGAATCTTCGCGCCTGATCTAATATCCTGAATGCATCACAATAACCCGATTTCAGCCAAGAGTGAAGATCCTGGACGGACCATTGAGACACAAGGAAGGAGAAGATGTCGACCACCAAAGAAACACCCGATCTATAATGATGTCGACGAGAATGAAAATAAATGCTATCCAGCTCTAATGAACAGTGATTTTTGATTTTTGATATCGCAGTGCCATGAGCAGATTTATTCAAGATATATCCAAAAGAGTGATTTCATTTTACTTCACCCTACATATTTTATCGTTAGAAATCGATTGTGATTGGTTATTTCAACATATTCGCATAAATGTTTAATATTTTCAAGAAGATTAATCTTGATCGCATTTAGTAGTTATAATAAAACGCTTGATAGATAATACATATCATCCAAACATAAAGTCGAATTCAACTAAAATGATCATATGTCACTAAGAAGGATTCAAGCCACACCTGCCTATCAATGCACATTGATTTATTTTACATTTTGCTATTGTGATGCAAATTCAATAATTAAAACAAAGAATCATACGAGAGAATCATATTTACTCGTCCATTGAAACTTTGAAACAATTACATCGATCATTATTCCGGTTATTAATATCAAAGCGACACCATTTTTATATAAAATCGCATATCAAAGAACCAAATAAGGATAGAGACTTGTAATATCACTAACCGCATTTTTCAGGCAACCTGATTTGATTATTTTTTAACTTTGAGTTTAGATTTTTTCAGTTTTTACGTACAATAAATGTCGCCGTCGATTCAACAGAACCAATCCACAGATCAATCATTTCACGCCTCGTTATTCATCGCCAGATTATATTTCAAGAGACCATAACAAATTAGATCCAAGAAATACGCCTTGAGCCCACAACACATTTCTCATTAATCGCATTCACGCCATGTCAATAAACCCTATGTACACACGAGATTACATGGTTCTTTTCTGAAATACTCTCAGAGTAATATTCTTTCAACAAGAAAGAAAGCTATTTAGGTAAGATCTTCGCTTATCATAACGAGACTATAAATGACAAGGAGAAAAGAGCTTTATTGATCTACCGATCACCGCCGACAATCTTGAGATGCTCGCTATCATTTCATCTATTTTTCCTCTGTTTATTTTACTCGCTTTTATGCAAAAGGAAAATCCTCCAATTTAATCATATTTTTTTCGATTGAGAATAAATATGTTATCTCGCTAAACACATTTGACATCAGCTAGCCATATCGACAAATACATGAGTACACAGCTGTGGTTACGCATGTTATTCCGCACCAACAATGCCATATGGTCGTCACTAATATCGCTTCATAACGAGGCATTTCGCTTAAAACGAATAAAATAATCACAACAGTAAATTATCAATCCATCATCATGTTAAATTCGATTTCTACGAGCATTCTTCAATTGTCCTTAATGATATGATAGATACCGCACATGGTGTATACCGCAAGTGACCGCACATAAAAGCAAGAGCCACCGCCAATCGCCCGCATGAGGATCTAGATTTGACAGAGTCTGACAGGGCAGATGCAGAAAGATAAGGAGCCTTTCATTTACTTACGCATTTTCAGATTTTCACCTATCTTATAAAGTCTGAAGCATTGACACATGCTTGCACACATCAGATATTAAGGAAAGATATTTTTCTTTGATAAGTGAACTTTATCTATGCTGGCATATCATTTATTTTTCATTATCAAGGAGAAACACTTTCAAAAAGAAAAAAAAACACAAAAAAGAGGAACGGAATTGTTTTTTCAAAAAACTTGAAAGTGACTCCAAGAACTAAAGCATGAAAATCCCCAATGGAAAATCGAGTTAGTCCGATACATGGGGATTTAAACCCTTTAATACCTCAAACCTATAGTCGTGTAAAGTGAAATAGGGTTCTTATCAAATAGGCAAAAGGAATATCATGATCCCAAGGTTCCTATACGCTAGATGATATAAGAATGCAATGTTATGATATATGAAAAAATAAAAAGGAATCAGCTTACACAATGAAACATACTCTCCTAGACCTAAATTATGCAATAACTAAATTAGAAATCTAAGAAGAGACATCATAACAATAAATGAAAGGCATCGAAACTCACAAAATAGCGCAAGGGGATCAATGGTCACCGTCCTCGCTACTAGCATCCTCCTTCGCCACGACGCCGCCGCTTCCCCGTAAAACTCCCGACTCATGACTCACAAATCTAGCATCATCCTCTCCCGCGCCTCCCGGTGAAGAACTCATCATCCCTCCTTGTGGAAATCTCTTTCCCTATCCAAATACTGAGTCACCATACGATGATGCTCCTCTGTAGTCTGGGCAAACCGATCCCACACACCCATGTGCGAGGTATACTCGACCCTGAAAGCCTCGAATGACGATCGGAATCCTGAAAAATCAATCAAGAGTATCTCGCAGAAAATTGTCGAGAAAATCGTGGGGCCTGTGAGTCGAATGGGATGGCTCAGTGTTAGAGAACCCCTAGGAGGGTGAAGGATGGAGCATGGGCAATAGGGGTAGACAAGGGACCGTGACATCTCTAAAAGTCAATTGCTTCATTACGCATACGATCCGCGATGGAAGAGGGATTTTAATTCCATTTTTCAACACCAAGCGATATCCTCTTCAAATGCCTCAATTATCTTCATATCGATACAAGCATCCAAATCCAATCTAGGGCTAGCAGACAATATTCAAGGTTATCTAGGTCACATCCCAAAGCTATGACAATCTAGTGATAAGACCACCTACGATTATAATCCCGATGGGCTATTACTAACTTTAACTAGGTGTCTCACCATACGGGCTCTAATCAATGTTAACTTCATTTAGCATAGCCCATATAATAACTCGCTTAGCTACCCTCGACTATCATATCTCCCCGAAATTGTATTTGCCATAAACCTAAGGAGAAAACGAAAATAGGATTAGATATTAATGATTTAGACCTAGATGCATCATATGGGCGAGGTCATCGTAAATTAATTTCCAAAATGATGATCAATAAAATATCTATGAATTTGCTCTCCTCCGCTAGGAAAATCAAATATCAAAATTACTTAAAGGAAAGAGTAAACTCATGATTCATTAATCTAAATTATTTTTCCTTCTTCACAATTCTTCAAGTATTTCAATGATAAAGAGCTAAGGAATTCAAGAGTAATACTAGGATAAGTAAGATGACGATATGTGATAAAGTCATTCAACCTATCCTATTAGTCAACCAAATTATATCATCTCTAATTCCTAGGGTTGTCAACGTAGAAATCTATGGTTCGTAGAAACTATTTTTCTTTCAAGCTTATCAACCTAGATTTCATAACATCATCTCTAAATACAATTCCACACGGATGACAAGAGGATGGAGGATCGTTACCCAAATTTGAGTTTTTCTTCCTTGTCCCGAGCAAGAAGAAGCTCCTCCTAGTCTTCACTCGCTTACTCATGGCATGGGGAGGAGAGAGCCTGGCTCAGTCGGAGAGAGACGGCCACGCCCAAGCCTAACAACGAAAGTTAAGGTGTCGAGGCGTGGGATTAGGCGCTATCGCCAAAGGGTACGCCTGCTCGGCAGTGCATGCCAAAGGGCACGCCACCGAGGCAAAGATGCGAAAGGGCATCCCACCCGGTGTCAGATTCGCTCTTTGAACTTGACATGCCCGCGTGTTGGCATGTGGGTCGTGTAAAGCACGCAGCGGCACGACAATAACATCATCAGCAAACAAAGACGGCCTCACCGCGGCCTTTAGAATGCATTGTGATTCGGTGTGACGAGCATACGCATGAGGTCTCGTAAAAACCTAAAAATTCAAAACTCAAAGTTAAAATAAAAACGAAGAAAATAAAATAAAATAAATGAAATAGCTGGGTTTCCCAAGAAACGCTACTTAAGGTCATTAGCTCGCCTCAATTACTCCCTATGGGATACGTGGCTCGAGGAGTATCGCCCTCCTCAATCAACTCAGATTTGTTGGGAAGTTAAGTCTTTGTCCATTCACTTTGAAAATTCTAAACTCACTTGATATATCAATAGCTCCATGAGGATAAATCTTTAACTCGGTATGGTCCCGACCATCCGGATTTCGCTTTCCAGAAAAAGTTTCAACGAGTCAAGAGTAATACCAAGTCTCCTTCATGGAATTCTCACGATGATATTCGCCATTCCATCTCTTTGTTTTCTCCTTGTAAGATTTTGCATGTTCATAAGCATCAATGTAGTTCTTCAAGTTCATTTAGCAATTTTCTTTTCTCTCCCGCTTTCTTTAGTCAAAATTAGCCATTTAATTGCCCAATATGCCTATGCTCTATTTCAACTGAAGATGACATGGTTTTCATAAACTAATCAAACGGAGTCATTCCAATGGGTGTCTTGTAAGCGCTGATAGGCCCACATCGCATCTCAAGCTTCAAAGACCTCCTTCCTCGATCGATAATCGCTTTCCAAGATCCTTTATTTCCTGTTCAAACTTCGACTTGCCCGCTGCTTGTGGATGATATGGTGAGGCTACTTTATGGGTTACTCCATACTTTTGAGAAGGCTTTCAAATTGTCTTTCGATAAAAGTGAGCCTCCATCACTTATTATCGCTTCGTACTCCAAATCTTGGAAATATTATACTTTAAAAGTTTTATAACCGCTTTTGCATCACAAGAGGGAGACGGGAGAGCCTCAACCCACTTTAGACACATAGTCCACCGCTACCAATATGTAGGCATTGTTATAGGAAGAAGGAAAGGTCCCATATAGTCAATTCCCATGTCAAATAATAGACTTCCAATATCGAATTTCGAGGCATCTCATGTCTTCGAATGCGGCCCTTCGACGGGTCACAAGTCATCACATAATTCCGGAGTCTCTAAAAATATGAGGCCAATAAATCGCTTGTAAGACCTTGCCGCACTTGTCTGCTAGTATGACCTCCATAAGCAAAAGAATGACAATATATATCCTCAATCTCTTCTTCTGATACACATCTTCGATAAATAGCATCCGCTCGCTTGAACAAGAATGGCTCATCCCACACATATGCTTTACATCCAAAAACTTCTTCCTCCGATGATAAGTCATATGAGAAGGTATTATCCCGCAAGCTAGGTAATTGGCAAAATCAGATACCACGGAGCCTTGATTTTCTGACTAGCCATCCGAAAGAAATCATTTATAGCAAGATCATCGCCTTCCTGATTTGTTTCTGTAGTCTCGATAGATGGTCGCAACTACGTTTCTCCGTTCCTTGTTGTCTCGAATTTCCAAATCAAACTCAGAGAAGTATCCATCTGATGAGTCTTGGCCGATTCCTCAACAAGTATCTTATGGTCGCATGATAAACTATCACCTTGGTCCCTAATGATATAAGATCTGAACTTGTCGAAGGCAAAGACTATCTAAGAGTTCCTTCTCCGTAGTAGCATAATTCACTTGTGCTTCATCCAATGTTTTACTAACTTTCAGACCTACTTAACTCATACAGAGGATCCTTCATAGGGCTTAAGTATGGATTAAGGTTATTTGAGGGTTATTATGACATCATAATTTTAGCTTGTCACCAATGTTTTCACAAGCTAGTAATCGCATACACTCGGTCCTTCCTTTGTCCCAATATCGCACCTACAAATAAATCACCATCACACATAATTTCAAAAGGAAGACTAATACGGAGGTTGCATTATTGGGCTTGTCAATGCTTCTTTAACTGAAAAACACATCAAGACAAGAATTATCAAAATGAAACTCGATCCTTAGCAAGCAAATTAGTCAATGGCTTTGAGATTTTGAAAAGTCCTTGATGAACCGCCAGAAACCCCGCATGTCCCTAAAACTACGCACTTAACATCGGGTTGAGGAGGCAACTTCTTGATCACTTCGCTTTAGCAATGTCCACCTCGATACACATGAAAACTAGGTGCCCAAGCACTATGCCTTCGCATGAAGTGACACTTCTCCCAATTAAGCATTAAATTCATTTCCTCGCATCTCGCAAAACCTTGACCAAATTAGATAATATATCAAAATTGCACCATATACGTAAAAATCATCCATGAATACTTCCATTATATTCTCGATCATATCGAAAAATCAAGTCATGCATCAAAAGTGGTCGTGCATTGCAAAGTCCAAAAGGCATTCTCCGAAAAAGCAAAGTAACATATGGGCAAGTAAAGTTGTTTTCTCTTGGTCTTAGGATAGATGGGGATTTGAGAACAGAGTATCCATCTAGTAAAATCTGAATGTTTTGCGTCCTAACCTAACATTTGGTCAATAAACGGGATAGGAAAGTGGTCCTTTCTAGTTTCCTTGTTCAATTTTCTATAATCAATACACATTCTCCACCCAGTGACTGCTCTCGTGGGGATTAACTCATTCGTAGCATTTTTTATCACGGTTATCCCCCCTTTCTTAGGCACCACATGGACAGGACTCGCCCATTCGCTATCGAATATAGGATAGATAATTCCTGCATCTACTAATTTCAAGACCTCTTTCTTGACCACCTTTTTCATGGTCGGGTTCATCCTTCGTTGATGTTCTATTGAAGGTTTATAGTTATCTTCGAGTAGAATTCTATGCATGCAAACCGATAGACTAATTCCCTTTATATCATCAATCTTGTATCCAATGACGTTCTTATGTGTTTTCAGCACCTCGATCAGTTTCTCAGTCTCTGCATCGCTCAGATTAGCGTTAATGATCACGGGATAAGTAGAGTTTTCGCCAAGAAATTCATACCTGAGCGTCGATGGAAGAGGCTTAAGTTCTACCTATGGTGGTAGGTCAAGGTCGACAATCTCCGGCTCTTCATCCTCGAAATCCCTTTCGAGCCTATCAAAATAAGTTTTTTCTTGTGCTCCTTTTAGTGCAATTGATTGGAAACTGTCAATCCTGCAACAAACATCGAAATCAAAAGGTTGTTTCACAGCTTTTGAAAGGTCGAATTCAATCTTATCATTTCCAAATACAAGTGAAAGTTTGTGGTTCTTAACGTCTATCATCGCCCCTGCAGTAGCCAGGAAAGGTCTCCCTAAAATGAGTGGAAGACATGGGTCTTCATCCATGTCAAGCACTACGAAATCGATGGGAATAATAAAGTTTCCCACCTTCACAGGTACATCTTTTAAGATTCCCAAAGGATATCTAATGGAGCGATCGGCTAACTGCAAGGCCATAGTTGTTAGTTTCATTTCTCCCAAATCTAATTTTTTGCATATGGAAAGAGGAATCAGATTGACACTAGCGCCTAGATCACAAAAAGTCTTATCAAAATTAGAGTCATTAATTATGCAAGGGATAGAAAAACTACCTGGATCATTTAGCTTGGGAGGTACCATGTTTTTAATTAAAGCGTTGCATTCTTCGGAAAGAGCCACTGTTACATGCTCCTCAACTTTTTTTTTATTGGTTAAAATATCCTTCAAGAACTTAGAGTACGTAGGCATTTGTTGAAGAGCTTCTGTATAAAGTATATTAATATAAAGCTTTCTAATTACCTCAAGGAACTTACCAAATTGTTTATCCAATTTCTCCTTAATCAGCCTCTGAAGGAATGGGATCGAAGGCTTATATGTTCTTGACTCTTTGTGCCACACTATGTACGCTTCTGCTCTACCGGGTCGGCTCAGAGTATCTGAAAAAAAAAAATGGATTAACCCGTAATTAATTGGGATTAATTAAGGGATTAATTAATTAGTGGGCCGAAATGGGCTGTAATGGACTGGGCCAAAATTGGGCTGGAAATGGGGCTTGGGCTGAACCCAATCAGATAGGGTTTGGGTTGAGCTGGGTTAACCGGATCAATGGAACGGCTGTTAAAAAGGGTGCCGAACGAAGGATCGTCTCATTTTCACCGCGATCCCCAATTTCTTTTTCGTCATCGCTCTGCTCCGCGCGATCGCATCGTCGATCTCCGTTCATCGGCGTCCGGCGCGAGCAGCTTGACGGCACCACCACTAGGCTGATCTCCGACCAGGGATCGAAGGGTTCTCGGCTGGGAAAAACCACGGCGACACTTCCGATAGACAGGCGGCGGCGTCGTCGCGGCAGCGAGCTGCCATTGAAGGTAGGTATCGATTGTTGTTTTTCCCTGTCGAGTTAAGGTTTGCTGCTAGCTACGACTTTCGATTTTAGCCTAGCTCGGTGTTTGGCGCTGATCGAGTCGTTGGTTCGGTGAGCAGCAGAAGAGGGAAAAGCTGGCTGTCGCGTGCCGTCGAAGCTAGGGATCAGAGCTCCGATCTTCGCCGGTAATCGGGGGACGAGTAAGGTGGATTTGGGTGGATTGCAGAACTCGGATCGAACCAGGATTTCCATGAGCAAAAATCCGACAGAGGTCTAGAACTGGTAAGCCTTATTACCCATGTGTTGTCCGATATTGTTAGCTTGGTTATGGTTTGTCGATGTGCTTGATCTGGAATTTCTTCGGTGAGCAGAGGGTAAGCGGGAGTAGGCTGCCAGGGAAGGTCTGAGTGTGCTTTTGGTGTGGTGTTTTTGTAGATGATTAAAGAAGTCGGGATGGTTTCTACTGTAAATTAGGGATAAACAGTGGATTGAAGTTGTTAATTAGGTTTTCCTTAGATTAGTTCTGTGGATGATTTGTAGTGTGGATGTTCGATGTTTTGAGATTGTAATTTATAGACTCCTGTTAGATTTACGTTGTGAAGTTATTGATCTGTGTGGGATGTTGGTAATTGCTATGAATTAATGTGATGGTAAGCTGCCGAAGGGTGGTTAGAGGTTAGTTCATTAGAGTATGTTTTGATTTGGAGATTTTAGCATTTGGATCATATGGGTTATGATGTATAAGCTTAGGAAGTGGTTATAATGTCTTTGGGAAAAGAATACGAATATAAATGAGTTAGTATTTTATTCGTATTATTATTGGAGCTTTATGCTTAATCCTAATTTGTTATTATGTGCAGGTTTGGGATACGAAGCAAGCCCGCGGCCGTGAGGATTATACGAGCTTCGTATCAGGTGGGTAATATCTACCTGGTCCGGTAGTTTGATCAATTCTAGTGCATGACATTTTACATATGGTTATTCTTGTTTACCTTAGATCCACTCATATTGTATCTTGTGCTTGTACTTAACCTGCGATCTTTGAGATATTGCTGTTAATCTATCATACCTTTATCTCGGATAGGAATTATAACCCTGTTTGTATGTTAGCTGATAGGTATTCAGTTAAATGCATGTAGTCACTAGTGTGGACTTAGATGGGGTTACCGGGTTCCATCACTAGGTTAGGTGATGAGTCCAAATTATAGGGTCGGTCGTTGTACCGTACATATATTAGTGAGTTAACTTGATGAACCTATTTATCTGTACATAGGTATTAAGTTGGGGGTTACGGATTAGTCGTCCTTGCATGGTTGACTTTTGTTGACTAGATCTCCTTGTGGATTAGGGAGTGTTGTGGGGATGTATGTGAGCTATGCATCATTACATTTGCATGCATCCGACGATCGGGTCTCCCTTATGGATGAGACGGGTCGCGGTCATCCCGCCTCCCGCCACTCGGGAGTAGTGGTAGCGAGGTTGAGGCGGCGTTGGATGTCGCCACGCGCCGCCACTAAGGATGGTGGTAGCCGGAGATCGCACCGCCATCGGCAGTGGTGTTAGCACTCGCCCACTTATAGGCAGTGGTTGTGTGGCGTCGGTTATCTGTGCAGAGCTCGTTTACTCATGGTAGTAGCGACGACTGCGGTAGGGACCCCGGGAGTAGTTAGCTCTTACGCTTATACGCTACTCATTCATACTACCCAACTCCACCGAGTCGCTCAAGAGTAGTGAGTTTAGTCGGGCTAGTCGTCACGCCGTGCCACCCGAGCCACATCTAGTCGTGGTTGGGGCAGATCATGGCCATGCATATGCATTCTTGATATATATGTATGCATGTATTTGATATATATTTTACATATACTGTGAGATGTTGCATTTGGTTCTGCGTATGATTATGATCAGATCATGCCATACGCCTTTTTGCATATTTTATATACCGCTGTGCATGTGTTGAGCATGAGTGTGTACTATTTGGATTATGTCATGATATACCTGTTCAGGATGTTATAGATCATATGGAGGACAGACCGTCAGGTATGTACATTACTTTATGTCAGTTGATCAGTTCAGTTTATGCTATGAGTAGGACATATATGTGATTACTGATTACTATGCTTAGTATCTTGTATATGCATCGGACTCATCTGCACAGTAGATCTTCACATGTATACCGCCGATCTCTTTACCTGTATGTTATTCATGCACTTCTATATATTACCCCTGAGTTTTATACTCACCACCCTGGACCCTGGGTTTCCTGTCGCCCAGGTAGTAGATAGAAGACTTCGGCATGGACTTGGAGCATTGCCACCTGATCCCATCTCGCCATGTTTCCGAGGGTTTTTGTTTCCCATCGCATGTATCTTTATATGGACTCTTATTGTTTTTTTTTAGATCATGTTGTATGTTTCTCTTTTGATATTCAGTATGGATTTTATTCTAGTATGGACGGATATACCTATGTACTTATGTTGACGAGTTTGTATTTCCATATGTTGGCTTCCGCTATTGATGTTTATACGTATTGCTGTGTTGTTATACATTTTCGATATGTGTTATACTGGCTGCGACTTTGTACCGTATTGGAATTGTCATAAGGGGGTGTCGTCCGTTAGCCGGACAGAGTCTACCCCGGGGCGTGACATGGCTGCTGGAGCAACCCGTCACGGGTGTGTCGACTAACACACCCTAGGTGCGCTTCTGGGCATCACCCGTCACGGGTGTGTTGTCGGCTGCCTATCTGAAAATCGTTCAACACAGGCGTGCTGCTGGGCATGGTCGCTTCTTCAAACTCCGACACACTCGTGTTCTTGAGCACGGGTGGGGCTTGTTGAGCTCTGGTAGGTGATTCTGCTTTCTTGTCTCCTTCTAAAATTCTTCCACTTCTCAAACTTATAGAATTACAATGTTCAACTGGGTTTACTTTTGAATTTCCAGGAAATCTACCGGGCATCCTAGATGTAGAGCTAGCAATTTAAGAAATTTGATTCTCCAACATTCTTGTGTGATTAGTCAAATTATCAACCTTGCTTCCCAATTGCTTAATCGCCTCAGTATTATTTTGATGTTGCTGATTGAATTCTATAACATGTTGTCGAAATTTATCATTTATCTTCCCTTGGCATGTGATAAAATTTTCCATCATCTTCTCTAAATTTGACTTGGGCCCTGGTTGAAATCCCGAAGGTGCTCCAAAATTGTTCTATCCAGAAGAATTTTGGTTGGCTCGATACGAAAAGTTGGGATGATTCCTCCAACCGGGATTGTATGTGTTCGAATAATGGTTGCCACCATTAGACTTCTGATTAAAATTATTCAGCGCATCTACTTGCTCAACCCCTGCTCCCGATGATGGTGCGTGTAGGATTTGGCAATTTGTGTCCATATGTCCTGTTACACCACAAATCTCACAAGTGACATTAGATGAGTTTACAGCTGATACATTAAAACGTTCGAGCTTTTAAGTTAATGCATCAACTTTAGCACTGAGGAAATCGAGAGTACTTACCTCATACTTACCTGGCGTTTCAATCGGATACCCTCGTTCTGTAGCCCATTGGTGAGAATTCATTGTCACATTTTCAATTATCTCAAATGCTTCATCCAACGTTTTATTCATGAGAGCTCCTCCTGCAGCAGAATCAAGAGAAACTTTAGTGGCATAAAAGATTTCATTATAGAAAGTATGAACAATGAGTCATTTCTCCAGCACATGATGAGGACATTGCTGTAGTAATCCCTTAAATCTGTCCCAAGCTTCAAATAATATTTCTCTATCCTTCTGTGCAAAATTAGTAATTTGATGACGAAGACTTGCAGTTTTGCTTGGTGGAAAATACTTGTCTAGAAATCTTTGCTCAAATGATGTAGTTACGAGTTATGCAAATCACTGGAAGAGTGTAACCACGCTCTAGCTTTGTCCCGCAATGAGAAGGGAAACAAGCGCAATCTAATAGCATCAGCTGAGGCTCCATTCAGTTTTAAAGTTTCGCAAAATTCTAAAAATAGTTCCAAGTGCAGATTAGGATCTTCAGTGGGCGGCGCTCCTCCAAATTGATGTTGTTGGACCATGGAAAGTAGAGCCGATTTCAATTCAAAATTGTTCGCTTCAATGGGGAGTCTTCTAATACTTGATCTCAATCCCCTTGTACTAGGCGCTGCGTAATCCCTTAAAGGTTTATTCTCGTTCTGATCAGCCATGTTAGAGTTCAAATTTTCTTCCTGTTGTTGCTGGAGTCATCTTCTAGCAAGGAACGTTCTCTCTATCTCAGGATCGATTTCGAGAATTTCCCTGTTAAATCTGTGCATGTAACAACAGAAGAAACTTCCAAAACAAGAATTCAGAATAGACAAAAGAATAAAAACATAAACAGAAATCTAGATTAACTAAATCACGCTCAATTCAATATTGAGTGTCAATCCCCGGCAACGGCGCCAAAAACTTGATGTGTCGATTTCCGCAAGTGCACGGTTGCCGTTAAGTAATAAAAATATCGATCCCACAGGGATTGGTATCACGATCATTCGGTAATTGACCCAATCCCTGTGGGATCGATATTTTTATTACTTGACGACAACCGTGCACTTGCCGAAATCAACACATCAATATGGGAAATGACAAAAAGGGCAAAGTAGAAGTGATTGATATTTTTAAACTTTATTTGAGAATCGATGTTTATTTGGATTAGAAAATCCATTTATTGTATTGTCTTTTAAACGAAACTTAATTTATATTTCTTATCTGGACAAATATAGTTATTCTTGTTCATTTGAAAATAGAATTTTTAATATTTTTCTAAATTCATTATTGATTGATATTGGTTCCTTAATTGATAAACTATATAGATTGACCATGTTAATTCCTACTTTTAATGAGATAATATATAAGATAGGTACAAAACACAACTTGACTAATGAGAATTCATCTATGTTTATGGTATTGCCGTCTAAACAACACCTAGATATGTTAATGTCATAAGGAATTCTAAATTCCATTGAAATATCAAACTTTGACGTCTACATTGTATGTCAAAAAGGAAGATGATTAATAAAAGGAATAAAGATGCAAGTCGATATAGTAGTATCTTAGAGTTGGTATATACAGATATATATGAACCATTCCCTAAAGCTTCTTAGAATGGTCAAATATATTTTGTCAATTTCATTGACGACTACTCACGATATACCTACTTGTATCTTTTGCATGAGAAATCAAAATCTTTGAATATGTTTGAGATTTTCAAGGCTGAAGCTAAAATCAACTAAGTAAAAAAATCAAAGCCATCAAATCTGACCGAGGTGAATATTATAGTGGATATGGTGGATCAAGTGAACAGTGTCTAAGACCCTTTATGAATTACCTTTCTGAATGTGAAATAGTAGCTCAATACACCATGTATGATACTCCTAATTAGATGAACAAAGAAATCGAATCCTAAAAGATATGGTGAAAAATATAATCGCCTTCACTTCTTAACCTAAATCCTTATGGGGTAAAGCACTTAAGACTACAATATACCTTCCAAATAAGATTCCAATAAAAAAGTAATCAAAACTCTATACAAGCTATGGACAAATAAGAAATTTAGCATTAGACATTTATACGTCTAAGGTTGTCCAACTGATGTTGGGCCTTATAGGCATAATGAAAAGAAGCTAACATTATGTGGAGTACTTAAAAAAATCAAGAGGTTTTAAGTTTTATGACCCCTCAAATAAATCCCTTTTCAAGATAAGAAATGTCATATTCATCAAGGATAATAGGAGTAGTAAAATAAAGACATCCTTTGAGGAGGAAAGCATTGGTCATCCTACCTGGTTATTATAGGTGCAACCAATAATGGCATGATATCCATGATAATAATGAAATAGAAAACTTAATTCGATATCTCCATTGCAAAGATCTTTGCATATTTATATACAAAACTATATTTATACTCGGTAAGCCCAACAAATCAAGAATTAATAAATAAGGAAATATATAGCAATAATATATAATTATAATCCTAAAATACTAGGTGACATTGTCTTCCTTTATTGGTGGCAATATCTTATCCAATTGATATTGTCTTCCTTAATTGATGGCTGTCAACTAGCATCAATTTACATATAAGATATTCATAGCGTGCAAAGGACATGGGCTTAGTGAATAAGTCAGCAACTTGATCGTGAGATGAGATATGAATAAGACGAAGAACTTTATCATGAACTAATTCTCGAATGTAATGGCAATCAACCTCAATATATTTGGTTTGCTCATGATGGACTGGATAATTGTCGTAAGCTAAGGTACTCCATCTTAAAGCCAGTGACTAGAAGTTGTCGTTGTTGCCCACCACCTTCTGATGCGAAGGGGTTTGTCCATTCAGTATCGTCATCAGTGGAATCCCAGATTGGAGCATCAGTACGGGTCTCTTACAACATGTGCAGTTGCTTGGTTGTGGAGGGATAAGGTCTTCATTGAGATGCCAGTGATGAAGGCACCTATATTGTTCATCGGTCACCTTAACCTGGGGGTGGTATCCTCCATCGACCTGCCCAAGCATGAGAATATGTTCTTCTTGAGTAATATTTAACGTTTGAATGGACCTGTTAAGTTCTTCAAGGTCTTCCTCTCCTTCTGAGATGCTAAAGATTGCGTCACTCTGCACTTCCCCTTCCTGAACAGAAAGTATATCACAGTCATCTGGAAGGTCTAATTGTTCAAACAAGGCGAGTCTTCTAATATTTCTTCGCTCATTTGGGCATTCCTGAGCGAAGTGTCCTTCCTGTCCACAAAGATAACATTTGCATCTTTTATTTCTGATAAGATGCTTTCTCTTTTCTATTCTAGCATGGGATTCGTGTGGTTTCCCTTTGTATGTTCTGCTTCTACGAATATCATAGTAGCAATGCTGATGGCACTTATATTATCTCTAAAAAGATGAATAGAATCAGCACAAGTGACATCAAAATCAAGGAGAAGTCGTCGAAGCCATACAATTTAATAACTAACGGAAGATATAGATCGATACTTAGCCTCGGTGGAAGATTTAGATACCATTTCTTGCTTCTTACATTTCCACGAAATGGATGAGGCACCTAGAAAAACACACCAACCTATCATAGAGCGACGAGTATCAACACGTCCTGCATAATTAACATCAAAAAATGCTTTGAGAGTGAGAGGTGTGTTGGAAGGAAAAAATAATCCACGATCACAAGTAAGATTCTAAATCTCGACCCGTATTGAGATTTCGATCAGCGACCGGAACGATACGATTTCGGTCCGTATCGTCAGTGCCGATACTATTTCGGTATTTTTTTCCTTTTTTTTTAAACATTATTTTAGTTAATTTTTAAAAAAGAATTTAAGATTTAATTTTAAATAAATTATAAATTCGGATTTAGAATTTTAATTAAAATAGCTTTTATTTTTTAATTTTTTATATTTTAAAAAAAAGTATAAATTTATATAATTATATTAATTCATTAATAATTTATTTAATTAAATTTTACAGTTTAATTAATTTATATTATATATATAATTTTAATTAATAAATTTTTTAATTATAGAAAATTTCCCATTCGCGATCGCATAGGTGATCGCGCAACGCGATCACGTTCCCAATCGCGCTGCACTATCGTGTTCACGATCGCGCTGCACTATCGTGTTCACGATCGCGCTGCGCGATCGCGTTCAAACTGTCGTCGATCGTGCCGCCACCGTCGCCGTCTCGCATGCATGTCGGTGTCAATTCCACGTCAGAACGAAAAAATTCATCCGTTTCGCGCGGAACGGGTCGGTATTGTGAACCTTGATCACAAGTGCCCTTGAGATAGCAAATGATCCGATGAAGTGTTGAAAGATGATGACGTAAGGCTGAGAGACAAATTGACTGATAACCTGAACAACAAAAGATATATTAAGACATATAATGATCAGATAAACACGACTATCCACCAATTGTCGATACAATGTGGGATTAGAAATAGGTGCACCATCATCACATTTCAATTTCAAATTGAGTTTCATAGGAGTTGAACAAACTTTATTATCATTCAAATTGGCTTAGCTTGATCAAACCCTCGATATATTTACGTTGTGTA
The DNA here is from genome assembly GCA_025175895.1 of Wurfbainia villosa. Lineage (NCBI taxonomy): Eukaryota > Viridiplantae > Streptophyta > Magnoliopsida > Zingiberales > Zingiberaceae > Wurfbainia > Wurfbainia villosa. The sequence continues at coordinate 114,513,573 of CM045993.1, forward strand.
AGAAAAAGACTATGAGAGGAATAAGATACTTCCAAACCTAGAAAATAAGTAAGAGTGCCAAGATCTTTTATATGAAAAGAATCATGAAGAAACCGTTTAAACTCAAGAATTCCATGTAGATCACTACTTGTGATGACCATATCATCGACATATATTAGTAAAATTATAATACCGTTAGAGGAGCAACGAGTAAACAGAGAGTAACCATTTGAAGTTTGTTGGAAACCAACTAAACACATAGTTGAGTGAAATTTTTCAAACCATGCTCGCAGTGCCTATTTAAGACCATAAAGAGATATGTTAAGTTTGAAAACCACATTAGAATCACCAAAAGAATAATCAGGGGGCAACTTCATATAAACAGTTTCCTTCAAATGTCCATGAAGGAAAACATTCTTTGTATCTAATTGATACAATGACCACTGTTTGCATGATGCAATAGCAAGAAGAGTTCAAACTGTAGTCATCTTGGTAATTGGGGCAAAGGTTTCCTCATAATCAATCCCATATTCTTGCTTGTAGCCTTGAGCTACCAAACAAGTTGTGTAGCGGTCTAGAACATCAGGCTTGACCTTAATAGTGTACACCCATTTACTGCCTATGACAGAAGTATTAGAAGGTCGTGAGACTAAATCCCAAGTATAATTCACAATAAATGCCTCTATTTCCTCATCCATTGCCCTTTGTCAGCATGCTTGTTCCATTGCCTGCTTATAGGCAGAAGGAATCGCAATAGAAATAAGATTTGTAAAGAGTTAAACGATCAAGTGGCTTACCAAAATTAACATGAGTGGATCTTTTCAAAGGAGGCAAGGTAAGTGGCGGGGCATCACTTAGAACATCAGTGGGAGGACCTTCAAGCACATGATTAGGAAAGTGGCATAACAGGCGTGACAAGAACATCATTAGACAAACCAAAATTTGAAGGATCCAAAAAGTTATATAATGTAAAAATGGAAGAATATAGAGCTGATGTGTTTATGGAGGAAGGATAAAAATACAAGTTTTCAAAAAAATGACATTATGAGATACCCGAATGCGATAATGTTGAGGATCATAACAAATATAACCTTTCTGTTTATCACTATAACCGATAAAAACACATTTAGTACCCTTTGCAGAAAATTTATGTCGTTCGTGGTGTGGGAGCAAGACAAAGCAGGTACATCCAAAAACACGAAGATGCATATAATTTGGTGATTTATGAAAAAAAAAATAGAGAATGGAGATTGATTTTCAAGTATAGGAGTTGGCTACCTATTCATAAGATAGACTGTTGTATGTATCACTTTTACCCAAAATTGAGATAGAACAGAAGATTCAAGTAAAAGAGTTTGAGCAATTTCAACAACATGATGATTTTTTCATTCTACCACTCTATTTTGTTCGGGAGTTCCAGAACAACATTATTGAGTTAAAATACCCTTTTTACTAAAGAAGTGAATAAGTTTTGAGTCACAAAACTCTCCACCTGGATCTGACTAAAACAGTTAGATAATTTTTCCAAATTGTGTTACTATCGTAGTGACAATTTTGGGCAATATTTGCTAATTCAGATTTAGCACATAAGAAATATACCCAAGTAAAATGAGTAGAATGATCAATAAATAGAACAAAATATCCGTACCCAAGTCTAGATAAAATAGGTGGAGGTCTCCACAAATCACAGTGAATAAGATCAAAAGGTGCGTCGACTTTAATTCTACTAGAAGCAAAAGGTAATTTAGCAAATTTGCCAAGAACACAAGTCTGACAATATTTCGAGATATTATTCTTAACAATCAACCTATCTCGAAGAAGAGTCTATTTGAACATAGATTCTAATCGACTAGCATGTGGATGACCCAACCAATGATGCCAAAGATCCCAAATATTTTTCTCATGTGAGATGGAAGCTGATTAAGTGACTGTAAAACAAAATGGAGGACATTTTTTCTTATTAAGATCAACATGAAACAAACGCCCAGGTTTATGCCCCTTTAGAATCACTTGTCTAGTTTGAAGGTCTTGCACACTACAACCATGTGAGGAAACTTGAACTAAACAATTGTGATCGATAAGTTGTCGAATAGAAATCAAATTAGCTATCAATCGAGGAATATAAAATGTATTAGGGAGGCAAATGGATTTCGTAGAACTATTTGACCAGCAAACTGTACCAACTCCTTGAATTGGTAATTTTTTTTCCATTGGCTGTAGTGACAGATTGATTTAAAGGACAAGGTTTCAAATCAACAAATGAATGTTTTTGATTAGTCATGTGGTTAAAAGTGGTTGAATCAAGAAACCAAGGAGTACACTTAATTCCTGTACCTGATAATTGAACAATAGAAAAAACAGGAGAAAGAACACCTGGAAGAGTTGATTATATCGAGTCTTGAATCATTTATTGAACAATTTACAGTGTGAGACATTGCAGTTGTGTTTTTTGATTTCTGATCATTACTCATGGTAACAAAAACTGATGGATTTTGTTTATTTTTCAAAAGCATGTATTCCAAAATGTGTGGACTGATTTTTTACAATAGTTGCACATATTCCTCTTCCAACAATGAGACTGTACATGTCCAAGTTCATTAGAGTGGATGCACCTAAGTCCTTTGATTTGATTGATATTTTCATGAATCAAGAAATATAAAATTAATTAAATTAATTTTTGTATCTAGCTGTGCTTGTGTCTTTAAGCGTGTTTCATCACAAATGAGTTCTCCTAATATGGATTCCATATACAAATCACCACGATTAATTAATATTCCCCTTGTCTCAAATTAGGGTCGAAGCTTCATGAGAAATTGCATTACTCGTCCGTGATCTTTTTATTTTTTGACTCAGCATAAGCGATATGAGAAATCATAGAAGAAAGCATGTCTTGTTCAGTCCACAATTTCAACATTTTTGTATAAAAACTGCAAATATCTCTATCATCCTAGCTCATATTGAATATTTTATATTCAAGTTCAAATTGCCTTGACTGGTTTACTTGAGAATAAATTCTTTTAAAATGATTCCATATATCAACAACAGTATTGAAAGATCGAAGACTCAACGCAATATCAAGTTTAACCGAGTTGAGTATCCAAGTAATAACCTGTGCATTCTTTGTTTCCCATTCTTCTCAACATCTTCTTTTTTCTCCAATTCATCAAGAATTCTAGATAATCTTACCTTCAACAAAAATCCGAAAATAAAATTCCCAAAATGCAAAATTTCTGCCATTGAATTTGACAAACACAATTTCAAATCGGTTTGTATCCATGGAGATTAATCAAATGCTTTAGAAACACAAAATTCAAGTTAGAACACATCCTTTAAAGGATAAATTAAAGATCAAGATAGAAATTCTCAAAAGAACATAAGCTAGAGTGGAGAAGAATTGCTGCCATGATAACAACTCCAATAGAAAACTTAATTCGATATCTCCATTAAAAGGATACTTACATATTTATATACAAACCTATATCTATATTCGGTAAATCCAACAAATCAGGAATTAATAAATAAGAAAATATATAGCAATAATATACAATTATAATCCCAAAATATTAGGTGACATTGTCTTCCTTTATTGGTGGCAAGATCTTATCCAATTGACATTGTCTTCCTTAATTGTTGGCAAGATCTTTTCCATTTGACATTTTCTCTGTTTGACAATCTATACCCTACGTTATTAATGTTGCAATCCAGTGAGAGTAGTGCATCATAATGTCCCTGTGTCTTTCCAATGGAAGGAACTGTCTGCTCAAGATGGACTCTCTCTTACGATTGAGTAGGTGTCCCAACCACCTCAAGTGTAAGTGTTGCTAAGGAGATCAATTAGAAAAAGGAGATCTACGATTTCACGTGATAAAATTTATTTTCAGGGGCATGAGTTTGACAATAAGGTTGGAAAGTGATCGTATCTCTTTCTAGAAAGTTAATCATAGCTCTAAACCTGTATGTCCAAGAAATCAAACAGAGTTATAACCCTAAAAAATGAATCGAAACCGTAAAGAATGAAATGAAATCCATAGTAAACAATGACATATGGAAGCTTATCAAATTGCCTAAATGAGTGAAATATGTTGATTGTAAATAGATATTTAAAACCAAATTGAGTTCATAGGACAATATAGAAAAATATAAAACATACCTTATAGCCAAAGAATTTACTAAGGAAAATATTAGTTACAAGGATATTAATTAAAAGGAAACTTTCTCACATGTATCAATGAAAGACTTTCTACAAGTAATCACGACACTTAATTTATTATGATTTAGAGCTATACCAAATGGACATTAAGATTGCTTTTTTCAATAGTGACATTGAGAAAATAATATACATGAAAACTTTGAATTTGATAATTCAAAGCATCTAGTATACAATTTCAAATATGTCTCCCGTCAGTGGTACTAGAAATTTGATCAAATGGTTATCTCATTCAATTTTAGAGAAAACTCCATTATCAGTACATATATGTCAAATTCAATGGGAGAAAATTTATTATAGTTGTTATGTATATAGATGACATCTTGTTGGCAAGTAGTTATAAATAACTGTTGGACGAGACCAAGTCATTTCTGTTAGGTAATTTTAAAATGAAAAATCTTGATGAAGCATCACTTGTATTGGGCACAAATATATCATGATTAATCCAAGGATATACTTGGATTATCATAAAAAGTCTACATTGAGAAGGTGCTTAATCAGAATGGCATGCAAAATTGTGCATCTACGAATACACTTGTATCAAAAGGTAATAAATTTAGTTTACAACAATGCCTCAATTTGAACTTGAAATAAAGAAGATACAAAAATTCCTTTATGCATCAACTGTAGAGAGCCTCATATATGTATAATTTTGTTCGCATTAGAACATTGCGTACATCGTAGGAATATTGAGCAGATATTTAAATAATATAAGATGAGCACATTAAACTTCGCCCATGATGAGTTAACCTTGTCGTGGTCAGTCCCAAGCCTGGATAAAAGAGGGTTGCGTTAGATTGTCAATCCGTGTTAAACTAAGGCAAATGATTAATGAATTGATCAATCAAACTGTTGTGCTAATGCTAGATTGTTCCCCAGAAGGAACGCGTTACAGGGTCTAACTATAATGTCTCGACAATGACCGCTACATCTTTAGGACTCGGGTGTAGTGAAAAATATGCAAGAGTTCGCGTTGCAGGGTCCGACTGCAATGTATCGACAATGACCGCTACATCTCCATGAGAACTTGAGTGTAGTGTTAAATAAGCAAGAGTTCTCACACCATAGATTGGATAAAAAAAAATATTACAGAAAAACTAATAGTCTAAGATTTGGTACATGAAACATAAGAACCCTCATTGGTAAAACAATGGAGATAGTTGATATGATGATTAGAAGAAAAATTAATATTGTGTGTACAAGAGACAAAATAGGTAGGTGAAAAGACAAAGATGATAGAGAACTCGGATTTTAAGTTATAGTATACAGAAAAGGAAGTGGGTATTACTGTAGATAGTTCATTAAAGGATGAAATTGTAGGAGTAATTAGAAAGAGGGATAGAATTATAACTCTCAAAATAATAGTGGAGAAAGAAACTATGAAAGTAATTAGTGTATATTCACCTAAAATAGGATTAGATGAAAATACTAAATTAAAATTTTAGGATGACTTGGATGAAGTATTATAAAATATTCCGTCAAATGAGATGATTTTAATTAGAGGCGATTTAAATGGGCATACCGAAGTGAAAAATGATGAATATGAGAGGGTGCATGGGAGTTATGGGTTTGAAACAAGAAATGAAAAAGATAAAACTATATTTGATTTTGCAATAGCATATGATCTTATACTAGCTAATATTTTTTTAAGAAAACAGAAGAACACTTAATCACGTTCAAAAGTGAAAATAATAAATCACAAATTTACTTTCTTATGATTAAGAAGAGAGAAGAAAAATTTATAAAGATTGTAAGGTCATCCTTGGAGAAAGTTTAACTATTCAACATAGGTTAGTAGTATTGGATATACGCCTCAAATATAATATTAATAAAAGAAAAATATACACAACTCCTAAAATTAAGTAGTGGAAGTTAAAGGATTAGAAACTATATATATTTAAAGTGAATGTTGTAGTACAAGTATTAGATGAAATATACAGCGACTCTAATACGACATGGGATAAGATTGTATTAAAGTTGAAAATAATAGCCAAGAGTGTACTTGGTGAGTCAAAGGGGCAAGTACCACCAAGTAAAAAATCTTGATGGTGGAATGAAAAAGTGCAAGAGAAAGTTAAAGAAAAACGAACAACCTATACGAAATTATATATTTGTAAAAATGAGAAAATTTTGAAAAAATATACAATAGCCAAGAAAGAAGCTAAGAAAGCAGTGAATAAAGTTAAGATTGAAACTTTTAAACGGTTATATCGAAAATTAAATACAAAAGAAGGAGAGACATTTATAGAATAGCTAAAATGAGAGAGAAAAACAAAAGATCTTAATCAAATAAGATGTATTAAAGATGAATGCAATAAGAGACTAGTAAATGATGAAGAAATAAAAGAGTGGTGGAAGAGATATTTTCATCAACTTTTAATAAAGGTTTAGGAGACCAACTTAATTTAGATAATTTAAGTATGTCAAATGAGTATAGAAATTTAAATTTTTATCATATAATTCAAATTTCAGAAGTAGAACAAGCTTTAAATGGAATGCAAAATAGAAAAGTCGTTGAATTAGATAATATTCCGATATAGGCATGGAAGTGCCTAAGAAAACAAAATATTGAATGACTTACAAAATTATTTAACATGATATCGAAAATAAAAAAGATGTCTGATCAATGGAGGGTAAATATCTTAATTCCTTTATATAAGAATAAGGAAGACATACAAACTTGTGAAAACTATAGAAGTATTAAATTAATGAGTCATATCATGAAATTTTGAAAAAGAGTAATAAAAAAAAATTAAAGAGACCACGGTTCTTGAAAATCAATTTGGATTTATGCTAAGAAGGTCGACAATAAAAGCTATACAACTTCTCAGACAACTAATTGAAAAGTATCGAGAACAAAAGCAGAATCTACACATGGCATTCATTGACTTGAAAAAAGCTTATAATGGAGTTCTAAGAGAAATTATATGAAGAATTTTATAAAAAAAAAACGTATTAGTGTAACATATATTGAACTAATTAAGGATATGTACGAGGAAGTAATGACCAGAGTGAAGACTTTAGGTGGATTAACTGAAGTATTTCCAATAAAGATAGGGTTATATCAAGGATCAGCTCTAAATCCCTATCTTTTTATACTAATCATAGACGAACTCACTGGACATACATATTCAAGACACAGTATCATGGTACATGTTGTTTGGATATGATATTGTTTTGTTAGATGAGACACATAAAGAAGTAAATGCTAAACTAGAATCTTGACGGGAAACACTAGAAGTGAAAAGTTTTAAGCTTAGTAGAGTAAAGACAAAATATATAGAATTTAAATTTAGCAATATTAAACGTAATGAGACAAGTATTAAGATAGGAGATGACGAGTTGTCTAAAACTTAGAGCTTTAAATATTTAGGATCATTTTTGCAAGATAATGGAGGGATTGAGAGAGATGTCTTACATAGAATACAAGCAGGATAGTTGAAATGGAGAAAAGCGTTAGATGTTTTATGTGATTGTAATGTGTCTTTAAAACTTAAAGGGAAGTTTTACAAAACAGCGAATAGACCTGCTATGTTATATGACACTGAATGTTGAGCTACGACTCGAGCACATGAACAAAAGATGAGAGTTGTAGAGATGAGGATGTTAAGGTGGATGTACGGACATACGAGAATTGACAGAATAAAAAATGAAAACATTAGAGAAAAAGTCGGTATTGCATCTATTGAAGGAAAGCTCCGAGAGATACGTTTAAGGTGGTACGGACATATACTTAGATGGTCAATAAATGCTCTAGTTAGGCGATGCGAAACGATGACAAATATACACATCAAACGAGAAAAATGATGACAAAAAAATACTTGGTTAGCAACAATAAAACAAGATAAAATTTATTTAAATATAGATGATGATATAATAGGAGATAGAGTCCAATGGCGTAGAAGGATCCATATAACCGACCCCAACTAGTGGGATAAGGCTTTATTGTTGTTGTTATTGTTATTATAAGATAAGCACATTAGCAAACTGTGAATAGAATTGTTATTTCATAAAAAAGAATACCCCTTATTACATGGAATATATCCTATTTATATACAAAATTAGGGTCTATTCAACGGAATAAATCAAACCCTATCTAAGAATAACTCAAACTCTTATCTCAGGAAATAATTATCCCTAATAATATTCTAACACTCCCCCTCAAGCTGAAGAATATAAATTATATGCACCCAGCTTGTTATATATGTAGTCAATTCGGAGACCTCTCAATGACTTAGAAAATATATCTGCTAGCTGATCATGTGAGTTAACAAAACTAGCAGATATTTCTCCGGATATGACTTTCTCTCTGACAAAGTGACAGTCGACTTCAATATGCTTTGTCCTCTCATGAAAAATTGAATTTGAGACGATATGCATAGCGACCTGGTTATCACATATAAGTGACATTTGTGTAACATCTCCAAACCTCAGCTCATGAAGTAATTGTTTGAGTCATACAAGCTCTTAACTGGTTATGGCTATAGCTCGATATTCTGCCTCTGCACTGGATCTTGCCATAACATTCTGCTTTTTGCTTTTCCAAGACACAAGGTTACCTCCGACAAATATACAAAAACCAGAAGTGGATCTCCTATCACCGAGATCCCGCCACCGTGATCGTAATATCCTACGACTGCATGTCCTTTGTCTTCGTGACAAAAGACCCTTTCTCGAGCGCTTCTAATATATCGAACAACGCGAATCACAAAGATCCCAATGTTCTTTACATGAGAGTCGAGAAATCGACTTACTACACTTATCGCAAATGAGATATCCTGACGAGTAACGAAGGTAACTCGTCTCCTACTAATCGCTCAGATCGCTCAGATCCGCAGAGGCTCCCCGAATGGGCAGAGCTCGACATTAGGATCCATTGGTTGTCACAATCGCCTTTGAGTTTAACATTTTGCTTCTTCTGTAATATTCATCGTGATACTTCCTTTGGGATATAATGATCTCATTTCTGGACTGTGCAACTTCTATCCCCAAGAAATATTTAAGTCTGCCGAGATCCTTTGTCTGGAAATATTTGGAAAGATGTTTCACCTGTGAGATCCCGAGATGATTACTACCTGTGATGACAATATCATCAACATAAACCACTAGGTAGATGCAACCAGTAGATGAGTGGCGATAAAAGACAAAATGGTCAGCCTCGCTCCGAGTCATGTCGAACTGTTGAATTATAATACTGAATCTACCAAACCATGCTCTAGGTGACTGCTTGAGACCATATAAAGATTTTCGTAAGCGACACAAGACCAGAAGACTCCCCCTAAGCAACAAAACACGGAGGTTGCTCCATGTAGACTTCTTCGAGTAGGTCACCATGTAAGAACGCATTCTTGATGTCCAACTGATATAAAGGTCAGTGTTGAATCGCAGCAATGGACATGAATAAACCTATAGAAGACATCTTGACAACAGGAGAAAACATGTCCCCATAATCCAATCCGACCTGAGTATAACCTTTAGCAACGAGACGAGCCTTAAGCCGATCAACCATTCTGTCTGGACCAACCTTCACCGTATATAGTCATCGACAACCAACAACTGACTTTCCTGATGGTAGAGGAACGAGGTCCCAAGTCTCACAGCTCCGTAAGGCACTCATTTCGTCCAGCATAGTCTGTTTCCATCCTGGATGGGCAAGTGCATCTCCTACAGTCTTCGGAGGAGAAACAGACGACAAGGAGGAAAGACAAGAATAATAGGAAGGAGAAAGACGATGGTAATTCAAAGAAACATAATGAGAAGGATTACGAGTGGAACGTATACCTTTCTGAAGTGCAATGGGAATATCAGATTCAGAAGACTGGACCAGAGGAAGGAGTAGTGGATCTGGCTCCGGAGATGATCCCATGGCAGAGTCAGTGTTGGGCAGCAGCAAACCAGGACGAGGACGGCGCTGATAAACCTGCAAAGGAGGAGGAATTGAGGCTGAGGGTGATAGAGAACCCTCCGGAGGATCAAAGATTGGTACAGACATAAAAGGGTGAACCTTGGACGACGACTCTAAAGGCCCAAAGAAAGGAACTGAATCAAAGAACGTGACATCAACAGAGATGAAATACCGACCGAGTGTAGGAGAATAACACTTATACCCTTTCTGAGACCGTGGGTACCCAAGGAAAACGTATTTATGCGACTGAAGAGAGAGTTTATCAATGTCAGGATCAAGAGCATGAGCAAAACATATAGAACCAAAGACCATAGGTGGTAAAGGATGAAAGGACTGCTTCGGATAAAGTACATGATGTGGTATTTGACCCTGTAAAGTGGAGGAAGACATGCGATTAATGAGATAACATGCAGTAAGTACGGCGTCACCCCAAAAACGAAGAGGAATGTGAGAGTGAAGGAGAAGAGTCCGGGTGGTCTTGAGAAGATGACGATTCTTGCGTTCTGCAACTCCATTCTGTTGGGGGTATGAGGACAAGACGTCCGATGTAATACGCCATGAGATGCCAAGAATGTCCGAAATAGAGTAGATAGATACTCACGTGCATTATCACTCTGCAAGGATCGAAAAGGGATACCAAATTATGTTTTTACTTCATTAAAAAAATATTGGAAAATAGAAATAATTCCCAACGATCTTTCATCAGATATAACCAAGTACAATGGGAAAAATCGTCTATAAAAGTAACAAAATATCTTGACCCCAATGAAGAGGCAACACGACTCGGACCCTAGATATCTGAATGAATCAAAGCAAAGGGGGATGTAGCCCGACTTATAATGCGAGGAGAAAACGAACTACGAACATGCTTGCCTAACTGACACGACTCACAAAACAGAGACTCTAAGTGAGACAGACTAGGATGTAACTATTTTAACTTATCAAGACCAGGATGTCCCAACTGAGCATGAATAACAAGTGGGGATGCCGCCGCCGCACCAACAAGAGAGTTTTGTTGAAGTCGATATAGGCCATGAGACTCACATCCGAAGTCAATCATCCTCCTGTACTCCGGTCCTGTAGTAAAACAGAATATTTAGTAAACGAGATGACACAATCAAGAGACCGAGTAAGCTGACTTATTGATAACAAATTAAAGGGAGCTCTGGGAACATAAAGAACATTATAAATGGGAAGACATAGGGAAGGATGAACAATACCAACACCTTGGGACTGAGTTTGAGAACCATTTGCCATGGTAACACAGGGTAAGTAACCGAAAATAGATAGTGAAGAAAAAATAGATCTATTACCAGTGATATGATCAGTGGCCCCAGAGTCAAGTACCCAAGGACTCGAATAACGAGATATGCCAGCAAAGGAATTACCATCTTCTGTAACGATGGCAGGGGAATTAGAATCTCGTCGATCCTTACACCATTTCAAAAAGTCATCATAAGAAGGTGGTGGAGTTGGATCCGGTATCGACTGTGAAGTGGAAGCTGAAGAAGTAACAGAACTCTAGGCAATCTGAGCAGCACGAGGAGGTTGACCGTGGAGGCTCCAACATTTATCAATCGTGTGTCCTGGTCGGTGGCAATGATCACACCAAGGACGTCATTTGCCATTCTTACGAGGTGGAGGTCTGTTATTGTTTCGAGATACCAACGCTGAAGAGTCAACAGGAACGGAGGATGACAACGTCAAGACTTTTGCAGCGACACGTAGGAGAGTCGCCCGGGTAGAGTCCATGGTGGCCTCTATGGGGCTGCCCAGGATCTGATCACGAATATGAGAATAATATGTGGGAAAACCATATAAAGCCAGAGACATAAAAAATTTCTTCCGATTTTCAAGCTCTACAACAGGAGTGGCCACAGGTGGGAGCAGGTCATTGAACTCGCACAGAAGGCTTGAGACTGATCCCAGATAGGTTGACATAGAATCCTTGATCGGATGGGTATTAAGGATATTCATGAGGTCTTCACAAACTTGATAGAGTCATCGAGAAGTGTTAGTAAACAGTCGTCGAGTAGTGTCCAAACATCCTTGCAAGTCATGTGAGTGCGGAAGACATTCCTAAGAGATGGATGGATGGTGGCTCGGATAATGCAACACAACTGAACATCAATTTTTTTCCATAAAGGACGATCGGCGACTTGAATATTCTCCTCAGTTTGGGTGAGTTGTGTCTCATAATCCTGTCCAACAAGCCAAAGCTTAATGTGAGAGGCCCAAGAGGAGTAATTCTTACCATCTAAGAGCTCAGACGACAGCGGTGCCGTGACGTGATTGGTAAAAATTGAGAAATCTAGCTTTGAAGCGCCAGAGCTAGCCATGACAAATGAAATAGGTGCTGATCAGATAAAAGGACGAGGGCTGGACCGTCTGGTTGCGATGACAAACTGAGCTCGTGAAGAGGCTTCCCAGTAGGGTCGGAACCACCGGGGAAGGTGGTGGAAGCGGTTGGTTTTGCTACTGCTGAACAGGAGGTAAATCTCTCTGTTGGTTCGGCGGAGACATAGGCGATCGTAGCCTTGAGCTGCTACAGCTGTTGGGTTTTCGGCACCGCGGCGTGTGTGTTCGAACATGTTTCGTAAACATGTGCAGCGGAAGAAATAAAAAGCAATAAATCTAATTTATTACATCACACACACCACACGCATGCATAGTACAACATGTGTAGACATAACCATAGTTTCAAATTTGACAATAAAAGGAAATTTATTCTACGTATATCTGACGTATCACGTGTAGCGGGAAAGACATCAACCGGAGCGACCCTCGCTAGAATCGCCTCTATCCGCATCCACGCCGAGTATCTTCGAGATGACTTCACAAAGTCACGAGCCTCGTGTCGAAGACGATGTGATCGAGAGAAGATCACAATCCGAATCAAAATTCGGATTTAAAACGAGTCCTCAAAAACTCGCTTCTTCGGAGAGGTATTCGTCCACCGTTTGACGAATCCTTCGTCCTCCACCTATGAGGATTACCGGAGATCGAATCCCCGACAAGGAAGCCACTGTCAGAGCTTCAAACGTCGTCCAAACGACGCTCCGACACGAAGTAAATAAGCTGTCCAGAAAACTGGACAGCTTTGGTGGAGGATTAGCGTCGGCCAAATAAGGAAGCTAGATGCTCACCTCGTCGCCGGAGCCAAGGAAGATCACCGGAGGGTCGCTGGAGGATCGCCGGCTGAAGCTTGGACGCTAGCAACAACTTGGATGGTGGCACAAGAGGTGGGCGGCGGCTAGGGTTTGGGCGCCGACCACAAGAGGAGAGGAGGGAGAGGGGCGGCAACTTTGGATTAGAGCTCTCATTAAACCCTTGAGCCCTATTTTATAGAGAACAAATTCTCCTAATGATTATTGGCTCATAACCAAAACGCGTTAACCTGCTCCATTAATTTAAGTTAAAATAAACCAAACCGATTTGGTCAATTTTAAGTTAAAACGAACCGAACCAACTTTTGGTTCATTCGTTTAAAACAAACCAAACCCTTTATTCTCCACCATTGGATTAAAACCAAACCGAATTTGGTTCATCCATCATGTCTTCATAAGACACGGCCCATCCACGCTTCCATTGCGACTGAAACGATTTCATGCTCGCTCCTTGTTTGGTCCAACCAAACCTAGTTTCTCTCGGTCTGAGAATTTCATTCTCAAGCTCGTTTTAAATCCTTCGGATTACGCTCGTTGTGCGTGTGACCAAATAGGTTCTCGATTTATGTTGACCGTCTATAATTAACCATTAATTATAGAACAATCATGAGTGGCACCTAGTAGTACATCATGATCCCCAATTAACCGAAAAAATCAACGGTTGATCCAGAACTATTTTTGAAACCCTTCAGCAGCTATAATGATTTTTGCCCCATTCCCTTCACTCATCTTATACCAACTTGGTTCAGGACATGGTCTATAGTGTCAGTTCCCACTAGGTTGACTACGTCACATCTAACCCAAATATCATTTCCTCGTCCTACGGATTCTAGTTACTGCACATGTATCCAAAAGTACCTTACTCTAAACATGTAATGCTTTGGCCAAAGACTTTAGTAACAATCCGACGAGAGGCCATGGGTATACATCTCGCAAGGAGTGGTGAATCCTTTATAGGCTATTCAAACACCTTCGATCACTTCGACTTATGCCCAATCATCCCGGGTCTACATCTCCTCAGAGATGTTTGCTTAAGATGTCATAGGTCTTCATGATCAAGATGACTTGAATACCGCAAGTCAAAGGAACATCGCACTTAAGCTGCATTAAGAACTTCATTGACATATCTATATATGCAGAGAATCATATGAAGTCTTACGGCTGGTCACTCCAATGAACTAGTTACCATAACTAGCATCCACGATTAACTCCGGACATCACAATGTCTCCAGTCAGTGAGAATCAGCTACTTGGATACACCAAGGAGTATACCTCGTGCTAGTCTCGACAGAATTGATGGTGTCCAAATCCATCAATTCATCGACTAGGGATAATTCCGATACATCACAATTACACATGTAGAGATACTCACTAGTTGTGATCCAATCACAAATTCTCTCATACTGTGAATCGTATCGTGGACATTCAGTAAATGAGTTTAAGATCTAATCAAATACATGTGAGCATGTATACTCAAATAGTGAATCCTCATTTATCATATAAATGGTTCAAACATAAAGCGATTATCTTAGGACATCTCTCATATATTACTAACAACAGCAAGGCAATGCAGCCAGTGCGCTCGAGGACCACGCTGGGATGCCTCTCTCCTGCAGACAAGCAGAGACAGCGAGCCCTGACACGACAGCGCAAGGCGTCAGAGAGAGGAAGGCGAATAAATGGACAAGCTGAGGAGAATAAATGGATACCAACGAAATCGGATCTTTCGGCGGCAGCGCAGGGGAGAGGTCGCGGCAACGGAAACTGGTTCGTTGCCGCTGCGAGAGCTCTGCGAAGCTCGGTGAGAGGCGGCACAAGAGACGGGGGTCGCTGGCGTTGCACTTGCGCGAAGGGAAGCAGCGACGAACTCGGTCGCGGAAGCGATCGCGACCTGTGGAAGAAGACGCGGAAGTGGCTCGGCGACAGCGGAGGAGGCAGCCCGGGCGTACGACGAGGCTGCACGAGAGGGTTGCCAGATGAGGAGGCGCTGGAGGCGGCGAAGCGAACGCGCTAGATGAGCGCAGACGGAGAGAAGCAAGCGGACTGAACGGGCGCAAAGAAAGTCGCCGCGAGGAAAGAAAGAATCGCAAAGGGATCGGCGCGTAAACCTAAAACTCTGATACCATGTTATTTCGTAAAAAAGAATACCCCTTATTACATGGAAGACAACCTATTTATATACAAAGTTAGGGCCTATTCAACGGAATAAATCAAACTCTATCTAAGAATAACTCAAACTCTTATCCCAGGAAATAATTATCCCTAATAATATTCTAACAAGAATAATGTGATATTTGCAAAGAATCAAAGATTTTATGCTCGCGTATCGAAGATTTAGTCACTCAGAGAGAATTAAATATTCTGACTTTGATTTAGTTGGATGCTTGCACCACAATAGATCTATATCAAGATGTCTTCATGTTGTAGGAGCTATTTCTTGGAAAAGCATCAAACAGATGCTTATAACTACTTCAACGATAGAGTCAAAGTTTATAGATTGTATAAAGCATCCAATCACGGAATTTAATTGCAGAATTTTATCTTAGAGTTACAAATTATTGATGGTGTTGATAGGTTATTAAAGATTTATTGTAATAATAAAACTATAGAATTTTATGCTAAGAAAAATCGTATCTCGTTGAAATCAAAACACATCGACATGAAATATTTAGCGGTCAAAGAAAAAGTATAGAGTGGTCAAATATTGATAAAACATATTCAAACAAACTAAACGGATCCATTTACCAACATATGATGAGTATGAGAGTTTTTTATATGAATAAAGTATTCATTTAGTGGGAGCCTATATTTATTTATTTATTAATTTTGGATCCTCTATGTAATGCACATATGTTATTTTGATTATCATACAAACTAAAATTTCCTTTCTACTCTGAATAAAGTTATTATGATTTGCTAATACGATTTAGCATATGGTATTTATAAATATGATATTGAACTCCTTGTGAAGTCATAAAGTGTAATCACGGTTTGCTACTGCAATTTAGCATATGGTATTTACAAACATAATTGAAATCCTATTTTGGGTCATAAAGAGGATCAATTGAGAATTGACATATACAGATCATACTTCATACAATTCTCATGTTACACATCCATATTTGATCTATATTGTTAACGACATTGGTATTATGATGTCTGATGGATCTTGTTACAAATTATGTAGTGCCTATAATCATTTTAGTTTTGTATTAATGAAATTAATGGACCAAATTATTTTATAGCATATGACATTGTGAGCTCAACTAAAGTATTCTAATTGTATTATATGCAAAATTACATATAGCTCAAGTGGAAGATTGTTGATTTAAATTTCCAATTAATGTACTTACGTGTTAATTTAATAAGACTCGATAAAGGTGATCTAATTAAGTTTTGCGAGTTTAGATTATTGGATGTGAATTTCATATGTGTATAACCCATTAAGCGAAAAAATCTTTCTGTTATTATTGATGGACTAATAATAGAAAGAATATCTCAAACTATATATAGGACATAGTCCTTGTAAGGTTAGGTACCTTTTGAGATCTCCCTACTTCCTATTAATGAAAACAGTCCGATGTTGTCAACTTAATCCCTATAATAGATTTGCCCATTGTCTTTTTCTAAAATCTTCAAATTTCTTTGATGATAAAGTAATGATAGCTATTGTGTTGCAATCAGGTCATATTTAAAGGTATGCCATCATTTTCAATTATATTATATTATATTATAGATGCGATAAATTTTGATGAAACTAGATCTCAACTGCATGAATCTACTTTTGTATTCGTATGGATTTGAATATATCTTCTAGACTTGTGATTCCATCATAGAAAAGAATGGCATAAAACATCCAAGGGACGACAAGACAAAGAGCATCGAAGTACAATTGTACCTTGGAAGCCAATTACGTAGGTGGAACGTAAGGTATGGCATGAGGAGTAAGTTAAGGGTCAAGTGTATCTAAGGGGCGAAAGCCTAACAAATTAAAGGTGACTTAGTGGTGACATTTAAGAGACGTAGGAAAGATTTCAAATTATGTGAACTTGACCATTAGGATGGTTATAGTCAACGAATCATTCGACTAAAGGGTGCCTTTAGTCGACTAGTGGTTGAATTGACTGAGAAGTTGACTCGAGAGCATCAACCAGCGAATAGAATGGTTCTATTCAAAATTGAACTTGGAATCATTCCGACTGATATGAAATCTAGTTGAATGTTGTTATTTAAATTGACTTAAATTGATCAACTAGCAAATGAAATGTTTTCATTCATAGCTAAGTTGATTGATCAAGGCAACTAGTTCATTGAAGCAGTACCAAAAAGAAATTGAAGAGATCTATTGAGAAAAAGTTACACGACAAAAGTTTGGTGGTGCAACTGATACATAGCAACATCGGACTGATGGTGGAATATAGTTGACTGATCGACATCAACAAAGTAAAATAGTACCCAACAACTAAAGGTTTTCGAGGGATATTTAAAGGGTGAAGAGACAGTTGAAGCTAATGCTTAATGCTATATTTGTGTAATATCTGAGCCCACTGTAATCTCCTTGTCTCTTTAATTCTAATTTCTTATATTGTAATCCTTGAAAGTTTGTAAAAGATATCACTGTTAGGATTGAGGCGAACTAGAGGGGGTGAATGGCTCTTTTCAAGTCGACTTTGAAGATGCAGTAAAAAATCTCAACACACGAAAATAATATATCATAACAGGACACACTGGATTTACTTAGTTTACAGCCTTCCAAGGCTGGTAATCTAAAGCCTATATCTATCATTTTATCACCACTAATAATCTTTCTCCTTCTCAGACCAAATACAGAAGTGGAGAAACCTCTTACAACAATGTATTATAGTTTACAGCTCAATGAAACAGCGAAAGAGAACAGAAAAGGGTTAAAGCACTTTGAGCACAAGAACTCTTCCTCTTTTTCACTTTGAGATAACTGAGTGTTGAGCATTTGAACACTTAAGATGAACAGAAAAATCAAGAGCAAAGATGTACCAAGAAGGAAGTCAAACTCTCTTTATATAGAGCCTTTCGTTGAGTTAATTTCTTCACTTTTTTTTTACCATCAATCATCAGTCAACTAATCTTACTTATTAGTCAACTAATGTAGAAGTTGATTGTTGACTCAACCATTAAACAATCACTGACTTCTGATCTACGTTTGAATCATCCTGACATTTGAATAGAAGCTTACTGAAAGCTACCAATCGAGTTTGACAGTTGGGTTGAAAATTTTCTATGCTGCCCACAAAATCCATTTAGATGAATAATGCATGACAACAATCGATTGATATTACTCAGTCAAGTTGTTTAATCAAACTGTGAATATTCTGTTCACTCCGAAATAATCAGTTCAGTTCCACAAACGACTGTCAAACTTTCTGTTCACTTTTAATTCTTGGACAGTCAATTGGTTAACACAACTGTTAAAGTCACTGTGTAAAACCCCGATTTCGGTGTTTACACATCAATCAATTAATCAACCCTAATAGTCAACTAATGTGCAAAACCCAACTCGCTTAGGGTTTGACTCCTCAATCGACTGCTCCCACAACAATCGATTGTTAAGCCCAAAATCGAATTTTGCAAACCTAAACACTTAACATCAATACCCTCTTCACTTCTACAGTGCACCACTCAATTGAGAGATTATCAATCAACTGTTACACTATTTTCAACCATTCCAATGGATGAAATACGCTTATCTTTACTACCCTCGACCCACTTATACCTCGTGCCTTAGACTTTAATGCCTAGAGCCTCATCTTCCGAACTTTATTCGCCCTGCATCTAATCTCCTGATATGCTCAAGCATCTTTCTTTTGCCAAGAATTCAATCTCTAGCCTTCTTGGACTTTACTGCCTCACATTCAATCCCTTGACTTGCAAGAACTTCCTCTTGTCCAGAATCTAACCTCCAGTCTCCTTAACCTTGCATATGATCTCAAACCTACGAGGACTTTTCTTGCACATTTGCCACACAAATGAAATACCACAATTCATCTTAAATACTGTCAAAACATCAAAGCTTCATATCCAAGGCATGATTGTGCACCAACAATCTCCACCTACAGAAGAAATCCAAGAAAGAGAAAGTATAGAAGAGTTTAAGGAGTAATCGACCAAAGGTTCATAGGGCATGGAGCAAGAACTAAGAGTTTCAGCCACACAAACAACGATGTTAGCATTAGTATTTGTTTTAATTTTTCATTTTCGCTGTATATTCTTGTTTTGTATGTTTACATGCTAGGTAGAATCCGTATTCACCATTGCCTTCTTCTCTCCCAACCATGCAAAGCGCCATGGATTAGTACTTGATACCATGACATATATATATGAGTATATAACCAACATCCACCATATTAGATATGAAAAGATACTTTCTTCGTACCTAACACTTGACACATTTATAAAAGTCTTAAGATCTTACTCTTGGAATTTGATTATAGCACCTCTTTCACCATTTAATGAATTGTGTTATTCGCCACGGATTTGCATCATTTCCTTCCTAATGATGATAAATTCAAAGTTTTCAATCATCTCTGATCAAATGACAATTGCAAATGGAACCATAATATAATCATGTTCGAAATTGATATTTAGACTTCTTCCAATGTGATCGTGTTCAAACATTTACTCCAAACTTGCTTCTCTTTCAAGTAACCTTTATCGATAGCAACTTTCCTTTCTTTGCAATCAACTCGACGAGTTATTTTTATATGACCAAGCTTAATTACCACGACAAAAGGACAAAATCATCTTGTTGTTAGACAAAAAGAACTTTTTGATAAGATCATCATTCTCCTTATTGAACTCTTTGATCACCAACATCTCGCGTCTCTTAAGAACAAGGAAATTTCAGCTCCGCTCACATGATTTTGCCGCACATTAAAGGATCCAATGAAAAGAATATTATTATTGGAAACTAGGAAGAATAAACCTCTTTACTTGTGCTTCCAATATTAAGGTTTGAAACATTAAACTCGGTAAGAGTTTTTGTTTATGATAAGAAAGATAAGGTTTCGACACTATATTATGTCATATGGTGTTGTGCTTGTACACTTTAAATATTTATTTAATTGAAGTCTTAATAATATCAATCTAACTTTTATTGTAATTAGTTGTTTCATTTAACAATTAACTAAATTGTTAATTCTTCTATTTATATTTGTTAATTAATTAAATTACCTCAGTCTTCAAAATTAAATATGCTTGCGCCCGATTATGTTTTAAACTTCAATTTTAGATATTTATAAACTGCTTACGTTTTTCATTTCATAAAGATTTGTAGGTAAAACATTAAAATGAACAACAACAAAAATGAGACATGATCTTTCCTAATCCTCCATAAAAGAGGCATGCTTTTAATATTAATGATGCAATTTTGTTTGAATAAATGTATATTGTTATGAATTTATGTATTTGAGTTAGAAATTTGTTCATTATAAACATTTGATAATAAATTTGAACATTTAATGTCACTTTGTATTCGTAATCTTTTTAATAAAACCTAAATAAACTACTTGGGCAAAGTGAAATAATTTAAAATTCTTTCATTTATTTTTGTTTTGTTTCTTCACAAAATTATTATTATTAAAGTGGATGGAAAAAAGACAGATATAATTTTTAAAATTTTAAAATTTTGTAGGAAAATATTATATTTTAGACTTAAATTACATTTTAAATTTTGCAATTAAATTTATTTATTTTCATAAGCAAAAAATTTCTAATAAAAACGAATTTGACTTGAATTCAACTCAATCAAATTATGAAAATTTCAGATCAAGTTTTTGCAATAAAATTAAATTTAAAATTAAAATTTTTGTATACCTTTAAATTAGAGTTCTTATTAAAAAATAATTTAATTTTTTTAGCGCCTATCTTATTGTGATCATAATGTATTTTCAATAACATTTAATGAAATAAATTACCGTTTAACTTAGCCAAATAAATTTTTATTTAATTAAAGCATCATGTCAAGCTCTAATTGAGAATATACAAAGGAGAAGAAGAAAAAGCTCGAGTAAATCCAAGTTTTCTCATCATTTGCTTGTAAATCTTCCAATGTCATAAAAGAAAGAACATGAAAAAAATCTTCATTAATTAATGTTAGATCCAAATTTTATCATATTTATTTATTTATTTCATTTCAAAATAGTTTTTAAAATTTTTTAAATGATTAATTAAACTAAATTTAATTAATATTTTGAGTATTGTGGGTGCCCAACAAATAGACATTATAATAAGATCAATTAGGTTCAATCCAAACTCGATTTAGATTTATTTTGACTAGTTTAAAACTAAACAAGTTTGTGTGTGTGTATATATAATTTAATTAGATTAGCAATATTTTAAGGTTAAAAATTGTTTAATTCTCTTCTCTCTCCATACACTTCTCTTCATCTCCCCAATTCCTATTGTCCACAATAATCACCCATCTACCACCATTCTCTCAAGTATTCCTATCCTTTTACCCTTTTCTTCTTTCGCTTCCTCAATCACACTTCTCTCCCTCTCTCTTTCTTGTTGTTGTTTGCTTGTCGTACTCTCCTCTCCGATCTCCTCCCTTTTATTCCTCAATCTCTCTTCTCTCCCTCTTTATTTTCATCGTGTAGTGTCGCGCTAATGTTGTCTCGCATGTAGGTTAATGTATGGAATGGTAAATTTTGCCTTTACTGACCGCACGACTCGACGCTTTGATCCTTGTCCAATATATGGAATTGTCCATATCAAAAGTGAAACCTTCATGTACACATTTTTAATCTTTTCATTCTCCAAATAAATGGAGAATATTGATGATCCAAATTCTCCTTCTCGAGTAAACAATGAAAACCAATCGAAATATCCAATTTGATTTACACCAAATTGTAAGAACATGGGACATCAATTTAACATAAACATTACTTTTACCCTTGATATCTTTCACCTCTTTTAGGCATTTAGATTGTCATCTTTGAGTTAACTTGGTTACATCCCGACCAACTACATCTTATAGGTTGCACTAATAAGATATGACTCCATATATGTCTTTCAAATCTTGTAATTAAATTGATTAAAGACTTTCGCTCCGAGTCCAAAAAAATCAATTCATGAAATTTATTCCGGTTGCTATTTAATTTCTCCTCCACGGTTTAAGGGGTTTCGAAGAATTTTTTACCACCTTTGTGACTGTGACTTCAATACCATGTGAAGCATGATATCATGTTAGTAGTGGTAAGTAATATACCATTAGCCAAGGCCTTCAACCTTTACATAGAACAAATTAAAAAAAAAATGAAAAGAAAAGAAATCGTTACCCTTAACTAAAGGAATTATTTACAAGGCACTTTTGCAAGATTGAACTTTTTACAATCGTAAAACTTAAACACAAATTGTCTTGCAATCTATCATACTTAGATAGACACACACATCGAGTAATTTTGCCTCTAAATACAAGGCTTTGGATAGACATGTTTTGAGTAGATGACTTCTAAACAAGAGATAACCCATTACTCTATCATTGTACTACAATTCATGTATTAAAGTATATCTAGCTCAACATATCCATATCTTAGGGCAATGTTGTATCCTAACACAATGCAATAGAATAAAAAATAAAATTTCCCATTATTTCCTCGTAATCTTCTCCCATTGTCTTTTACCTAAATTATTTTTTAGATAACAAGAAAAACCTAAGCATCAATGACCAAAGATATATTACTAATTAACGCTTAAAAATTGCTCCGTTTGTGAGTATTAGTGATCTAAGGCAACCATATATTCAAGATACGATATCAAAACATTCTTATATACAAAACTACAAATTAAAGATTCATTAGAAGTTTATGAAGCCCTAAACAAAATGATTGCACGCACCATTTCATTCCTTTCTCCATGTACAGTAATGTGATTCACACTCCTCTAGAAAAAGTTAATTAATTCCTCATAAATATTCAGATTCAATAGAATTAATATAATGCCTATTATATTTTACATAAAACTACAACCATAGCAAATTCTTAATCAGTGCTGGTGTTAATTTTCTTTCACTCAATATCATCTGCTGACAGCCATTGAATTAAGAAAATTATCTTTACCTTAAAATCACTGAAGAAATAATTTCAGTGGGTCAAACCATGTACATTTGGTCATATAAACAACATCCATTTCCCCATATGCTTCTTACACGTGTGTCATGTTGTGGGAGCACTAGAAATAAATTTCCAACACGGTTCTTTGTCTACTCCTGACAGAAGTGTACTATATATTTTATGTGGCAGCGACTGTTCTCTGCCACAGAAGGAATGATAAGAATAGCATCCTATGTAGTATCTTTATCTTGTGGATGTATAAGAGTAGATCACTGAAGGGTGGGTAGTAGTGATTCTTAAGGAGGTGGAGAAGAGTTGCCTTTAGGAACCCTAATTGCAGGCCAACGTGTGGTTTCCGAAACCATTTATATATGAATATAATATATATATATATATATATATATATATATAAAACAACGATTGCAGAGTGCAGATTGCTCCGGTTACGACTTCAAAGGGTAAAGCAAAGGCTGTATTCTTCCTTTTCCACTGGTTAAACAAATGCTCTACTTCATTGATGATACGATTGATTAATTAATTAATTAGAGGGAGAAGGACTTGGCCTGGCCAAACTGTGGTGTAGCCTCATGCTGCTGCCTCCCTAGGCTTCACTGCTTCGATCCTTTAATTAATTTTCTGCCCTCGTATAACTTTAGGAGTTCCATAGTCGTCTAGCAAGGTAGGCTTGTCCTTAATTCACAGAATCAATGTACATGCAGATAAATTGGTAGTAAGTACTGTAGTTGAACCCTAAGTCCAGGAAAGTTGTCTGTAGGTAGTCTTTATTGGCAGGCAGATAAGCTCAGGGAGGATTTTAATGGCAGAATTTATGAGCGCGAAGCATACCAGAAAGGAGAAGTCTAGTGGAAGCATTGGCGAGCAGATCGTTGAACTGGGACTCGATTTTGTTGAGGAAGTCCTTGGCCTCCTGCAACGGCCTGGTGAGTTCTTCCCGGTATTGGATGAGCACGTCGCAGTACAACTCCTGTTGTAGTTTTGCATCAGTTTCGACTTTGAGAGTTTGCGTGATCGAGCTAGACGGAGGTACCATGAACTGGTCGAGCTCCGGGTCGGGGGAAGCGTGGTGGTTGTGGCCGGCGGCGGGGTCCAGAGCGAGCTGATGAAGCATGGCCGACAGCCTCGCCACCACCTCCGGCGGCGCGCCCACCTTAAAAGATGGAAGCTAGACGATCAACGATTCGGAGAATGGATCCGGAGTCGATTAATCGAGTACCACCTTTTGGCAGTCCATGAAAGCTGCGAGGAGGTCGGAGTACTTGGGGTGCGACATGATCCTCGCCTTGATCTCCTCCGCGCTGCCATGGGAGATTGGAGACGGCCCATGCTGCAGCGGCGCTGTCGGTGGCGGCGGCGGCAGCGGGGCTTGGAGGTGGGACTGAGGGGAGGAGGAGGCGGAGGAGGACGTGCAGGCGTAATAGTGGTAGTAGCTTTGAGGCGGCGGCGCAGTGGACGAGGGAAGGTAAAGGAACGGCCTCCGGCTCCCTGTGCTGCTGCCGCCACGAAATTCCTCCATCTCCCCCACTGCCTTCCTCGCAGGCTTATAGCAAGGAAAGGAAAAAAAAGGAAAAGAAATGGAAAAGATGATCGTAAAAAAAAAAAAGGGAAATAATAATAATAATAATAATAATAATAATAGCTAATTAATTAGCTAGAGTAGGGGATGAACGATGCATCTCCTGAGGATCGGCAGAAGTGGAGGAAAGATCGGAGAAGGAACAGCAAACGAACAAGTCATTTAAGATGGCTGTTTCTTTTTTCTTTTTCCCTGTCAAATCAAATCAAGCAGACGCGATGTGATGTGTGACTTCCACCACCACCACCACCTGCCTCCGGTCCTGATTCAAGGGACCGATCGATTCAGGAATCGAAGACAATTGAGCTCGCATTCCATTGCACCGGAAGCGGCTGCGATCGTTGGCAGATCCAGGCGAACGAAGCATGCATCGATCGTGAGGTCTATTTAAATATTGAGGGCAATGAGGAAAGTTGGTGGGTGGGGAATTTGGTGGAGGATCACGCCGCGCTGCCGGCTGCCGCCCTCCATCGATCGGTGCGTGGGTGGCGTAACGCAGCGAGGTCGGCGGAAGGCCGGCGAGGCATCGCCGTGCTTTTTCGTCGGCGAGGACTAATTAATTCTCTGATGGCCTGTTCCTTCTCTTCTCTTCAGTGCATTCTGAGATTGTTTTTGCCTTGTCCTAACTTTGTTGATTCTTTTGATTATTCCCTGTTTGATATTTTATTTTGTGGATGCGAATGAGGACGACAAGAACGGATTTGAACTGCTCGCAACGAAATGAAACCGTCTTATGCGGCATAAATTTTATTAAATAATGTTCTTATTATAGAACAACAACAACAAAATTGATATGGAACGGCTTAGAACGAATATTGAAAACAGATTTAATTTTGCTTTGATTTTTTTAATGTTTTAGTGGTATTCAAAGAAAATAATAATAATTTTGATACGTCATTATTATTATTATTTGTAATCTTAATTAAATTCTAACGGCTTCATATAATTTATTTTTATTAATAATATAATTTATATATTTATTTTTTAATTATAAATTCATATTGGAAGGAACTCACGAAATAATAAATTTTTTCTTTGAACAGTCGACGATCATTGAGTTACACATGGTGAATATATATACTGACTTTTAGTGAGTTAGATGTAAATATTTCTTGAAAATCAAAAGACTATTATCATATCCCACAAAGCTCATTATGCCTTCTATGTTTATGAAAATATTTAAGGGAAGGATAATTAATATGTGTGAGAAAAACAAAAGTTAAGAGGCATTAAAAAGCATAATAAGTATGAATAATTATGATTTTAAATTTGCATAATATTAAAAAAAATATAACTTAAAAGTTGTAGTTTTTCTAATGCCTATGAAGGCCTTATCTAGATGGGTGCAATTGATGCTTATAAAAGAATTTAAGCATACACAAGATTACTAATCCTTTATTGCTGTAAATATATTCTCTCAACGTTTGTGTTGGATGCATCTATGGATATATGATCATTTCGATATTGTTGCCTTTAGGGCGGTAAACGAATCAAGTGTTCATGAACAAGTTTAGTGTTCAGTTTAATAAGAGCTCATTTACGTTCGTTCAATATGCATGAAAGTCAATTAATAAACAAACTTTAACAACTTAATAAATTAAATAAAAAACTTGAACACATATATGTTCAACCATTCAAGGGGGAATCTAGGATTTTATATTGGGGGAACCACATACAAAAATATAATAACATTAATTAAAAAAAAGAAAAAATAAATAAAATTTTGACAACATGTATACAGTGAAAAATAAATAATCACTTAAAATTAAGGGGGGTCATGACCCCCCTAAATACCCTTAGATCCACTCCTAGTTCGGCTTGTTAATGTTCGTGAATAGTATTCGTGAACAAACTTATTTAAAAAATATTTATAAGCTTATTTATACTCATTTATAAATAAGGATTAAAATATTAAAAAATTAAAATAAACAAACAAACTTAACTTAAGAGCTTGATAACATTTAAATAAATTGAACTTGAATATGTTTGAATCAAGTTTGATACCGATTAAATAAGTCAAACTCAATTCAAGCTCAAGCCAAGTTCAATCTCTAAAAAATAAACCAAGTCAAGTTTAAACAGATTTTTCAATAGTTTAGTTAATTTTAGATTTAATTTGACTCGGCTTAATTATCTTATCAAATAAGTTTGAACACTATAAAATTTAATTAACTTGGTTTGACTCGTTTACAACCCTAGTTGCCTTGACCATTAATTCATATACATCCAATATAAAATTATAGCGTAAACGAACTCTTTGATATCTTACTTATTCTCCCTCTCAATGATATCTATAATTAAGTCCAATATATGAACTATCCGGTATCTTTAACATTAAGCTTTAGTGGCACATTAATTCTTAATTATCGTTTATTTTAAAGAAAAATCTCAATTTGAGGCATTTGTTATATTATAGCAACAAATGATTCCATGCATGGAATTGTAATTAAAGAACAATCTACTATGGAAACGATCATTTGGTAGTTTTCTTAATGTCTATGGGGGCCTTATTTTGATGGATTCGATCAATTCGTATACACGAGGCTACTACTCGTCACACAAAAGAATTATCATGCTTTGATGGTCGTATTGATACAAAAGTGTAATTAATATAAAACTTAGCTTAATTAAGATTTAAAAAAAGATCTACAATCCTAGCAACTTGTACAAATGAGCTCGATCATCGAAAATATCTAACCTATAGTGAGCATACCATTCACGTGCACACACCATCATAAGAAAAAGTTAAGGTGAAAATTCGACATGTTAGAAGTCTTACACGAAATCATGTAATTTATATATGAATCACACAAATGCACCGATAGATTGTCATGCATAATGGAGCGGACATATTCGAGTGTCATATACACTCCACTCCTTTACCAATAAGCTTTTGTTTCTTTTCTCTCGATTCCTTTCTTCTATCGATTAAACAATTGTTTTCTTTTCTCCATCAATATTTTTACTTCAATAACATCCACTTCATTCACTATCTCGGATAGATTCCCTCCTTTACATGTCTCCACTTTCTTCCCTAATTCCTTCCTTGTCATAAATAATGTATTCCTTGAAGTGGACAAGCATTGTTGCTATCATTTCGAACACCAGATAAAGTTGTTTGCATCATTGAATCCCACTTTTGTTTAATGAAAATCATATTTTTCACAAGTTTTTTTTTGGAAATCCAACTTGTTGGCAAATGGACTCTTGTTTAATGAAAATCACATTTTTTTTTTCTAAATAAAAAACACTCTTTTATTTACTTAAAGATATTATAGTAGTTGATCCTTTAGGATATATATGCGATAGTATTCGTTTCTTATAACTAATTAATTAATATCGATCGTTAAATGTACCTAGTCATAGTGACATTGAGGTTGGAAATCATTATTGCAAATAGACTAGCAATTAAGTTAGGAAATATATAATCATCAGAGCTACTAGGGCTACCAAGGCTTCTGCTTAGGATCCTGATCCCGGGACAATAAAAAATCTTATTATAAAGGGTGTTTAAATAAGAGACAGTAAAAAAACTTATATAAAAGAGTCCACTTTATAGTTT
Organism: Wurfbainia villosa; assembly: GCA_025175895.1. Lineage (NCBI taxonomy): Eukaryota > Viridiplantae > Streptophyta > Magnoliopsida > Zingiberales > Zingiberaceae > Wurfbainia > Wurfbainia villosa. Next base: position 114,542,075 of record CM045993.1, read on the forward strand.
TTGCCCAGGACCTTTATAAGCAACAAGACCGACTCTGATAGTCATCGAACATGACCCATAACTATATCTCGTTAAGCTTTTTCTATCATGTTTAGAGATGTCTTACAAAGTGGTCGCAAATGGTTTTTAAATTTGTGAGGGTGTCACAACCATCTCATTTACGAATTGGTATTGCAAACTTTATCTAAGTGGAGTGCCTAGATAATTAACCAACAAAGAACTTATCACTTCTAGCAGGTCTCATTGCTAATGGTAAGACGAGAGGAATGAGTCTCTATGTTCTAAAGAATGTAATGTAGGTATCGATGAATCATGATATATGAGACTCTAGGAATAAAAACCATGTCAAATCCTAGATTATCTATGATATAAGATGATAGAAGGACTAATTGGATGACAACCATTTTGCGAGAGGTTTGGTTGATCTACACCTTCTAAAATAGTACATAGTCTTAATTCGTTTGGTTAAATATTAATCATGGTAGCCAGGGCTAACCTTATTATACTTTAAAAGGGTCTATGCAATTTTTTTTAAAAGGCGCTTTATATTCATATAAAAATAATAATAAAATCAATATTATAAAAATAATTTCATTAACGGAATATATAAACTGAGATTTCTAATGCATCAACCCTCTAAAATTAAATTATTCAATGTTAAAACACATGTCAAAAATTTCAAATATCATCAAAGATCGATTTTCATAATCCAAATTTCAAAAAGTTTATTTTTGAATTGAAACAACTAAGATAAGGTTTAACTTGAAATAAAAATTTGACAATGACGCTCGATTCGAGTTGAAATGGATAGTTTCTAGAGCAAAAGCTACATTATCTATATAATAGTACAACACAACTAAACTAATCAGTAATCAATCATATCATAAGTTTCGAATCAAAATCAAAGAACAAACTTGAATTTTTTTCACCTCGTAAATCAAGTTTGGAATTTTAGGTTTCACTGTTTAAAGACATAAATCAATTCAAAATCTCATAAAATACATAAACCTAGATTGCACAACAGTCAACAACATCAAATGAGAAGGCATGCATGATAGAAATGCACGACGACTTGAAGCGGTGGTGAAGGGTTTGAATCTTTGAGAGATTTTAGGATTATAAAATAAAAAATACCAAAAAAAATTAGGATCCACCGAAGGGGTGAAGCTCTATGTAATGGCCCCACCATGACCACCCTACCACTGACAGGCTAGCGTATATATCCTAGCTGACGAAAGACTAGCATATACATCCTAGGTGACGAAGAGGGATTTCATGTGAATTCAAAATACACTTACTAGGTAATATATAACCTTAGTAATGTGATTAAGATTATGGAGAATGAAACATTATCAAATATTGTTTGGTTCAATTCGAAGTAATGCAACCAAAACTTGTTTGTTTGGAGGTTTTAAAGTATCACCTAATTTAACATTTTACTATATTATCCATTCGATGGTTTGACGACGGTCGATCGGCCATCGACCGCCGGTCGACCGTCGATCGTCGGTCGGCCATCGACCACCGATTAATGCGCCGTCGGCCGCGGCGGCCGACGGCGCTGGCGCGAATGGCGGCGGTGATGCGAGCGGCGTCGATGGTGATCGACGACCAGCGGCAACGAGCGATCGGCGACGACGGACAAAGATCGGCGATGATGACCGATCGACAACCAACTAGATTGTTATTTGATAAATTGATAAGGATAATTTTTTCCTAAATGGTAAAAAACAGAGAGTATTTTTGAAAAAAATATCCATAACCAAGGGAATCAAGAAAAACCAAACTTCTTAGAGGGTTTTCAATTTCCTCATGCATAACTCTTTTACTGACATGACATGATGTGTCAGACATCCATCATGACTTGGTAATCGTTCAAATCCTAAACCAAATAAGATTTTTATTGATAATCTGGATAATCAAAATTATGGAGAATAATCTCGAACCAAATGCACTCTTAATTTTTTTTGAAAGTCTAATGAGATATATATATAGAGAGAGAGAGAGAAAGAAAGAAAGAGAGAGAGAGAGATTTGATCTCCTGCACGATCAATCCCTCCGTGTCCGTTCCTGACACGCTCGCAGTCGTTCGATCAGCGCCGCGATTGTGAAATGCACAGTGACTCAGCGCCCGACACCTCGCCACTGCCGCTGCTGCCGCTTCGCCATCTGGCCACCTCCGGTCGCCGGACCGGGTGCGTTGGAAGCACACCTCGCCGGCGGTCCGGTCCAGCTCGGCTTCCAGCCGGATTATGGCCGGAAGCTAGCGCAAATCGGCCACAAATCGGCTGAATCGTGGCTGAATCATGGCCGCAAACCGGTCGGGAAAGGACTATCGGCGCTAGGCGATCCTTTCTCGACCTGGTGCGGTCGTCGCAGCCGATTTGCGTCGCCTTCCGACCGTAATCCGGCCGGAAGCCGATCTCGTCCAGACCGTCGGCGAGGTGCGCTTCCAACACACTCGGTCGAATCACCCAACTAGCAGCTCCTGCCACCCGTCCCAGGGCTACGGTGAGAGGGAGGTAAATCACGGGGCGAGACTATATCCCTGGACACAGTGACAAGGCAGGGGGTCATCTGACACCAAGGGGGATTTTAGACCCCTCATCCGGAATCGACCCTAATCCGTTTCTAAAGTAACCATCCTGTCTTACCATCGCGTCATCCCCGTGAGAACTATATGAGGCATATACCAATTGTAAAGGAGAGAAATCAAATGAATTATTAAATATTAATTATATCAAAAGATAAATTAGAAGGACCAAATTAATATTTCAGTTAATCGGAATAGGAATCTATTAATTAAATTATTTCTCCATAAGAGTTGTAAAAAAATTAATTATAATTTTTATCCTACCCTTCTCTCTAGGATAAAATAAAATGTTTTAGTTATAAGATTTTGAAAGGTTTAAAATTTTAATTTTAAAATTAATTAGAAGATAAAAAAAATATAGATTGTTGATTTAGACTACTTTAACTTATAATTTTATTGAATAAGATACTTTAACTTAATTCAATCAGATATATATATATAATCAAATTAATTAATATATTTTAATTATAATCACAAGTGTTACAGCAAAAAAAAGCCAATGTCAAATTGGAGAGTTGTGTCTAACCATTCACAGGGATCCACATGATTTGCGTTTAAAAATCACTCAATGAAAGATGTAAACTTACCAGTCAATTGTCTCTAAAAATTCGAATCGTCAATCTAATAGTTCTTATCGACTTGTCCCACATTTATTATGAGAGAAGTAAATTACAAAGGATTCTATGAGTCTTGACATGATAATTAAGACACGTAAGAATCATCTGAATCCGAAAAAAAACTTTAAACTTTTTTCGAAATCGATACGTCATATCCATAAATACCACCGTACTTTAACTACCACGTCATCTCCGTAAGAACACGAGTAAATTGTAATATATATAAATTACACTAATTAATAACCTTCTTAATGATATTTTTTTTTAATTCATCCCTCTTGTCAAATCACTGTTGATGTGCTTTTGTACAATTGTTTATGAATTTGTATCTTCCTTTGTTAACCACTAATCATTAGGCATTGCACACTAAGCAAGATGTAAACCTCTAAAGCGTCCTTGTGTAGTTTTAAATAACAAACTATGGGCCATGGAGATAATATAAACTAGGGCCAATCACTCTAGTTGATCGAGTGCTTTCACTGAATCTTATTTTTATATTATTCATTTTTTTTGTTTAATATGATTTCTTTATGGCTTAGAGGCAGGCTTTGTGGCTTGTGGGGGATGAAAGGAACGTGAGGGGTTTTATTTTTCTATGTTTGTAATTGTTGAGGTCTCTCTCTTCGGTCGTTTTTGTGCTCATGCATGCACTTGGCGACTGAGGCATGTGGAGCTATCGAGTTTAGGGCTCATGTGAGATCGATGATGCCAAAACAAAAATAACAAAAACAAACAAAAATGAAGTCATAAGGCCATTGACAATTATCCATCTTCTTTTCCTTTGATGATTGGAATTTATTATTTTCACGGAAATAATGTGGTGGTTAAAATATGATGATGCTTGTAAAAGTGACATGGATTGATTCCAAAGAAGATCTACAGATCTTTCCTGAATTCAGATGACTTTCATGTGTCTTGACCAACACAAGGCCCATAGAATTCTCTGTGATTTACCTTCCTCATAATAACCGTGAGACAGGTCAGTGGAAGTCGCTAAGTTGACGATTTTAATCTTTTGCAGATGATTGAAATTTATAAACCTAGTTTGATTGATATATAATTGAGAATATGAATCCTTTTATCTAAAACTTTTATATTTTCTTCGAGTAGTTAGCCATATAGACGAGATGATGTTGTGGTCTATAGACGAAATGGTTGCCGAGGCAGCAATGCAGTTCAACTTGCACATATATAATAGAGCAAATTTTAAAGGATGTCATAAGTTATTTTCGATGAGACCTCTCTAATGCTTAAATCACGAGATGCATTGGACAATATAAAAAAAACAACTAGATCAAAATGCATTACTCTCAAATGAAGCAATTATAGGCAGAAGATTAGGAAATACCTGTGAAGATCATATTCATGCATGGTCTCTAAGAAAATCAAGGATCATTTCCTTGTTTCCCCCACTAATCCAGACTTAATTATCATTTAGTTATGACGACTTTAACTGTTTGGCCATTACTAACGATAACTCGTCGTCATGCAAGGACCATAGCAATAGAATCGGTCCTCGACATTTAAAGGTTCTCGATGAAATAATCAAAATTGAAAAAAATAATTTTTTAATAAAAATTAAATCCTTTTTATGTATTATTTTAAAAATCAATGTTTAAATCCTGAGGGCTCCAATAGTCCTCGCTCAGGACCGACTCCTAATAGCAAGAATCATAGGTCAAGTCAGCCTGCATGGGCCACATGAGCCTGTGTTAAGCAAAATACTTGTGTTAGACATGTGAAATGGATTCACAAGTCAATTAAATGGTTTGGACTTGACAAACCAACATGATAACTAAGTTAGGTTATACAAGTCCTCCTAAGCTACGGTTCAATGGCAGAGTGATCATGAAGTCTTCCAAGTATGTATGATTCGATTTTTAATTACGAGATACTGTAAGATATTTTCCTTCAATAAAATACAAAAGAAATGAGATTTTGGACTGTTTGATCGTCTGCTATGAGCATATTCAAATTTATTCTAGTGGTTAGTGAAATTTTTTGTCACTAGAATCGTCGCAATAAATTTATCGCTAAGAGACTTTAGCGACGAAATTTTACTATTTCATCGTTAATATTAACGATGATGAAAAAAACATCGCAAAATAAAGGAATTTCGTTGCTAAATCTAGAATATCAGAAAAAGAACAATCACTGATATTGACGATGAAACATATACATTTCATCGCAAATAATCAGTCGACTGAAGAAAAGAAACAGTCAAACTATACATATCATCGTAAAAAATAGGCATAATCAGTCGACTGGTGATATACGCTAGTCGACTGCACATAATTTGACCGGTCACAGAAAGTCTTTTAGCCTACTGGTTCATCGACTGTGATTATTAGTGACGATTTTTAAAAATATCATCGCTAAATGTAAATATATTAGCAATGAAACTAATATTTCGTCGCCAATACTCATTTTTGAATAAAGCCTAGCGACGAATATTTTTAATTCGTCTCTAATATCTTTATTTTAGCGATAAAATAGTAATTATTCGTCGCAAATATGACATTATTCTGATAATTAATTTTTTTAATATGTTTATTTACGACGATCATGAAAATCATTGGTAATTGTTAGTTTTAGCAACGAATTAATAATTCATCACTATTTTACTGATTTTTTATAGTGCACATTCGATATGAAAAAAGTAAATCCCAAAGAGATTATGTCCCTTGAGTTATTGGTCAAAATAGTGGAGGAGAATCTCTCTCTTACCCAAGAATATATGTGAATTCCCTTTTATACAAGCAAACAACAATTAGTCTCATTGCACACTTCTCGCATGAGAAAACACATCCATTTCTATTCGCCTTCCTCGTGTATCCATTCATCATGTTCGCCTTCCTTATGCGCTTGTTTATGTTTCCACCAAGCTCCCAGGGCAAATCCAGATGGCTAGCGTAGCTGTGTTAAGATTTGAAAGGGCAAAGAGTTGATTTCTGGAGATGACGATCAGGCTACTGATGACTCTGTATTTCTGTGCTAACCACCTAACACCTGATTTACCCCCCCTTCCATACGCAGAGATAGCAGTGGGGGGTCGTTAATATGATGATTCCATATTTTTTTTGTTCATGTTTCTACCTATTCACCCATATAGGCAGACACCCCAGCCTACTTATTGGCTAGGTCAGTTGAATTCACCCTTAAGCTAAGCTTTCCCTTGGGGCAGTTCAAATCGACTAAAGGCTTGTTTGGGAGGAGGTGAGGAGAGTATAAGTAATGGAAGAGAAATGGAGGGAAGGAGAAAGGAAATTTACACCCCAAATTGGGGTGTAAGAAAAGTTCAATTTTTGTGAGGAGGAGGGGTATAAGTTCACCAACATTTCCCTCCCTTAACTTCTTCTCAAACAAGGATAATCTTTTTTTCTTCCTTATTTACCCTTACCTTTCCATTATTTACACCTCTCTCACTTCCTCCCAAACAAGCCCTCAAATGTTGTGATGCTTTTCCTTAGGCTTAATTAGTTCAAATTGACTTTGAAGTGGACATGTTTATCAGTTATTCGGTTTTGATTCTAATTTGATTCTAATCGATTTGGATTCGTCGACATTGAAATCGATTCAAAATTGATTCCAAATCAATTTCGATTCTAAAGTTTTAACTTTAAAACCAATTCAATTTGAACCAGTTCCGAACCGATTTTGAAACGGTTCCGAATCGATTCTGAAACGATTTCGGGTCATCTTCCTCGAATTTGAACTTCCAAATTCATCTATCGCGTCGATGATCCTTTTCTTTTTTTTTCTGATCATCTTCCTCGAATTTTCACTTTTAAATTAGCAATTTGAATCAAATCCAAATTGGAGCCAGAAATAATTCCGAATCGCTTCCGAAACGATTCAGAATTGATTCCGAAATCGATTGGAACCGAATCGAATCCGAATTGAAATAATTCCGATTCGATTTCAAAACTAGTTCATCTGAATCGATCTCGATTTTGAATTTAACAGATTAATTCCGATTCGATTTCGGATCAAATCAGTCCGTTAAAAGCAGCGATTTCAGCCTAAAATTCATAGGCTCGCCATGCGTCCAATCAGACTTTCTTGGCTCGATTAATCCACTAACATTCTTAGCTTGCTTGATTTGCCCGGCTAAATTGACCTAATTGGCTCCATTAATCATATTTTGTTCAATTTAAATAAATTGATTAATTGGACTATCGAGATGTACATTCAAAACTAAATTTATTTAGGTAGTTACTACTACAATGTAATCGTGATCGATGTGATGAAGAAGCATTTTCTTTAACACTTTGTGTTTGCTTTCATTGTCACCTAAAGCATATCTCGGAGACACTAATCATTACTACCACTTGAATAATTTAATCCAAACAAGTCAATTAATTTGTTTTGGGCATACTTTTACAAATGACCATTAATCTAATTAATTCCGAAACCAATTGATGCTGCTGAAATAGGATTTCGAGCGCATGGAATGGACATCGAGCTGCTCAAGGAAGGAAGTGGATCGTCGAGTAGAAGTACTATTGCACGGGCGCACGTAAGCGAATGGTAGAGGATGTCAAATGTACAAAAGGTGCCCGATCGAACTCATGTAAATTTTTTATCGATTATCAAGATAAATTTGAAAGATACAATTGAATTTTGATTGATGATCCAACATCATGAATGGATCGAGCACAACTGACATATGGATATGCAACGTGAGAATCGATCTCTCATTATATGGGAGTCTTCGTCCATCATTACTGGTGTATTGTGCTCTGGGAGACTACTTTTGTATTTAGTCCATATGAGAGAGGACTACTTATGTAGATTGTCCCTGTAATCTCCTAAAAAATTAAAACGGTTTATTTTGTTTTAGTTACTCTGATATGAGAAGTGTGGATGGATTGGATTCGTGAAAGTTTTGAATTGAGTTCCACGGATAGATCATATATAGATTAGGTGTTTTCTTATCGAGTCAACAACTAATCGGATTAGTGATACTCTAACCTACAACCAAAAGGGAGAGAATTTGCAGCACATCACATATGCACGATAAAGTGCAAGCAACAGAGAGAGTTAAGGAGCCAAAGGAATCTTGGCAAAACTCCTTCGATATTCAAGTCAGATTTCGCTGGAAAAGATAGAAGAGCAACACGGGAGCAAAGATGAAGTAATAGCTGAAAAAATAATCTCTCTGCCCTTTCACCTACCTACATGAGCATCCTTTTATACAAACTTGGGGGCGAAGGACTAGAAGCCTTATCTAGCCATGCAACCCTTATGCGTTTGCTCGCATCTGTACATGTCTACCCATGATCTTGGGACGTGATCGAAATGACCCTTTTGTTCATCTTCTAGGTCAGTTGAGAAACTCAATAGGTCAAACACAAGTCAGTTGAGCTGCCCCTTAGGCTGAGCTCCTCTTGGGCCTAGTGATGTCATTCCAAAAGTCTACAAAATCATGTTTGTGAGGACTGGGCCAAGCAAGAGAGAGAGGGGGGGGGGGTTTAATAACTTCAATTCGCTTAGATAAAGTTTCACAATGGAGGACTTGAAACAATCAATAAAGTACAACACACACACTAACAAAGTTGATTTTACTTGATTCACCACTCCCAGAGCAATTACGCCCAAGGCTAACCTAGTGTTTTACCACCTCTATTGATTTTCTCCTTCTCAAACCAAATTAGAAGGCGGAGAAATCTTTTACAATACTCTTTACAAGAAACACTTACCAAGGAGAGATTACAAGAGAAGAAGAGAAGCAGGATTACAGTAATATTTTTGTGCACACTCTTTCTCTTGTTGCTTGAAGATTGTTGAGTTTAAGAACTTTGAGCACAAAATTCGCAATGGAATAGTGTATATTTTGTCTCTATTTTGGAAAGAAAGTGCCCTTTTTAAAAACCTAAGAATCGAGCTATTTTCTGCTCACATTCGCTGCCACGAATAGATTGGTCAGCTCGACCAATCGATTGCTAACCATCGACTTACTATTCAATGGTCACTGACAATGGATCAGTGGCTGAGATCATCTTGGAGTTTGAATTTTAATCGATTGCCCTAATTGCTCAATTGATTGATTAGGATCAGTCGAACTAGTTAGTGATTCAGGAGGCTTCTATTTGCCTAACACTGCAACCAATTAATTGCACTCCACAATAATTGATTCATTTCCAGTGGTCGAAATGGCTAATCAATCTGAAGACATTCTGCTCATCTGATATAGTCAATCAATCGATTGATGTATTTCACCAATCAATTGATGCCCATTAGTTGAACTGACAAGTTGATTTGAGAGCATTATGTGCAAACCTGAGTTCGGGATTTAGCTCATCAATCAATTGCAGTATCCCAACAATCGATTGTTGGACCTCGAGTACTAGGGCCTCATTCCCGAGCACCATCTCCTTGTTCCCGAGCACCCAAACCTCATCCCAAGTACTGTCTTTCGTTCATGAATGCCTAAGCCTCATTCCCGAGTACTGTCCCTCATTCTCAAGCACCCAAGCTTCATCCTGAATACCATCCATCATTCTCGAGCGTCCAAACCTCGTTCCCGAGTATAGACCCTCATCCTCAAGTACCCAAGCTTCATTCTTGAGAACTGCCCCTCATTCTTGAGCACCCAAGCCTTGTTCTCGAGTACCATCTCTCGTTCCTGAGCACCCAAGCCTCGTCCCGAGTACCATCCCTCATTCCCGAGTACTGTCCGAGCTTCCTGAGCATGTTTCGAAGCCTGCAAGGTATCGATCGATTGGTAGATATCCCCAATCGATTGATACACTGATTTCAACCATTTTAATGGCCGAAATACTCAACTTTTCTACCCTCGATCTCTAATTATCTCATGCCAAATGAATCTCCAGTTCTCTAGTTTCTTTGGGCTTAGAGCTTCCTCATCTCTGAGTCTTCATCCACCCTTGCATCCGATCTCGTGATTTGCTTGAGCTTCTTCCTCTTTGCCAAGAATTCGATCTTTGACCTTTTTGGACTTCCATGCTTTGCATCCGATCTTCTGATCTGCATACTCTTCTCATCAAAAATCCAGTCATTGACCTTCTTAGACTTTCCTTTCCTTGCATCCGATCTCCAAATCTGTGAGGACTTCTTCTGTATACTCGTAGCACATGTGAGATCCAACTTATTAACCTAAACTTAAATGTTTGTTAACCATCGAAACTTCTCATCTAGGGCATGATTGCACATCTTTTTTATGTTTAATAATCTATTTAAGATTAGGATAATTTTCAACATATAATAAATATCGAATAAGCATGATGATAATATGATAGTAATATCATGTCATCAACATAGAGAGTAGGTAAACAAATTATATCTAACACCCATCAAGCACCCAAACATAAGCTTAATTCTCTATTTCTCCCCCTTTGTCAAATATCAAAAAGAGAAAATCCAAATTAATGTGTAACTCACACCCCTACAAATAACAAAGCTCCCCTTACTACCATGTATAATTACAAAGGAGTAGGGTACACCCTTACAAATCACAATATTAATGTATAACTCAAAAGAGACGTTTATATGAAAAATTTAGGCATCATGCAAGGAGAGGGAATTTTAAGAAACAAATTTATAGGAAATGACAAACATGCCATAAAACATAACTACAACACACAAGGAACTAATCATTATCAAGATATAATGAAGTTGCATCATCAGCAGTAGGAGGTGGTAATGGAGGAGGATGACCTGACATCCAGGAGTGCATCATCTCAAATATCTCAAGCTAGCACTTTGCAATGGAAGTGATGCTAGTCTGGGGTTCCATATGGCGACTCTCAAGGGCATCAAAATGTGCATTCTTTTGAGTCGTCTGATGGTGATGCGCTAAGCTCAACTCCTTGAATTGATTATCAATCGATTCCTCAAATTCTTCAAGGTAGGACTCAAAGTGATCAATAAAATCCTCCTCCTCGGGGTCATCCATGATCATAGGAACTGGGGCATCACCGACAACTTGGCCAGTCGAACCCAATGCTCCCCTAGCAGCTGCGTCTTAGCCCTTCCCCACTTACTGACCATCCTTCCACTCCATAGAGTAGCCTACTTGCTTCAGGCTAGCCAGAGAGAATGTTTTTGTGGTGATCCAATTATATTTTGCAGTCATGGATCACTAGTTGCCTTAAGAGACATCAATGCTTAGGGAATCTAACCACTCAGTAATGATATGCCCAATTGACATGCAAATCTTACCTTGGACTAGTTTGATGAAATGAGTGATGCAATGGAACATGTTTAATGACACGTTGATGTCCATAGTATGTCTAAATGCATACAACAAAAAGAGATGCAGAGGTCGGATAGTGGTGAGACTCTGAGTGACAATAGGTAGTATACAATTTATGATGTCCTTATAGAGAACATTGTTCGGTGTTGCTAATTCTAAGGCAGAGAATAAAGTAGCACCATCTGGATGCGGATGTGACTTGTGGTAGAAATGTTCATGTATGGAAGATAACGAAATATTCTCAAAATGTGTAGGGAGGAGCTCGAGCAAAGTGGGATAGAATGCAAAATTACTAGTGGATGCAAGACATCCCAAAAACTCCTAGAGAATGATAGGAGTGAAGTCGAGATTTTGGCTAAGGTTGTCACTGTTGGGACGCAAGTTGTTATAGAATTCAGAGAATAAATAAAGATTGATATCTCTTTCACAACTGACAATGGACTCCAACTTATAGTGTCTAATGATGTGAATTACATCAAAGCAATGGTCATGGAAGAATTTGTTATCTAGCGACCGAGCTAGGATTAACTAGAATTTATGGGTGTTAAATTGTGTCTCAAAGGAAGCATTTGGAAAATGCGGATCAACCATGGGTTGGGTCCCTGATTACCCTTCACCAGGCTCAATTTGTCTCTATTTTGACATAAACATGCTTAAATGATGCAAGAATTGCAATATAAATAACAGTGATCAATGAAAAAAATTAGTAAGAATCAAAATGGAAATGGGAAAGATTGGGTTTAGCATTTGCTTTGGCACCATTAAGTGTGCAAGAGAGGAGAACCTTGGAATGAACACGTGATAGTCACAAGAGGAAGTTTTCGTTTAGTGGTGTCTGGAGACTACTCTTCGCTGGAGCCCTAGTAGGGTGACTAAGGGAAATGAAGCAAGAAAAGTTGTTGGAGAAGAAATCGATGGCCAAGGAGGGAGAATATGGTGGGCGATCTAGAGGGGGAAGATCGAGGGTATAGTTTGTTAGAAAAGTTATCAGAGAAGAAAGACGATGACAGGCAGAAATAGAGGCATCGAGCGTGAGGGGTTTACCAAATCGATTGTAAGGGTTTGGGTTTTAAATGCACTTACCAATAGATTGATGTGAAGCAGTCGAATCGCAAGAACGATTCAACGTGGACCGGTCCAGCTGGGTTTGTTGCTTATTGAGAGTTGTTATTAGTTTTTCTGAGATATAGTGTAGATCTTGAAAATTTGTAGTTACTGATAAATTTCCTCCAATGATGAGATCTGTTATGGTATTTAGATGGAAATGTTCTGAATGTATTTGATGTGATGTTTGTCTAGATCGATGGTAACAATGGTGTGATCCCAAATCTAAGGTTTGTATTTTTCTACCAGAGATAGTAGCTAGGTCGAGATATTCTAACCTATTGTTCATTCATCCCTAGGTTCGAAGGCTCTGATACCAATGAAAATTTATGTTTTGGACACTCGTTTTTTTTTTTTAGGTGATACCAATGTTAATGTTTATGTTTATGTTTTGGATGATACCAATGAAAATTTATGTTTTGGACACTCGTTTTTTTTTTAGGTGATACCAATGTTAATGTTAATGTTTATGTTTTGGACACTCGTTTTTTTTTTTTTAGGTTTTCAAGTTTTTTTTTTTTTTTTTTTTAGACTTTCAGTTTTGGACTCGTTTTAGACTTTTTTTTTTTAAGGTTTTCTTCGTGAGCCTCACCTCCCTAAATCTTCTACCTCGCCCCGGTATCTAGACTCTCTGGGTCTTACCAGCACAGGTCTTACAAGTAGTTTAGGAGAGTTATCTCTTCAGAAAAGAGAACAAGGACTATGAAGAACAACTTAAAGAGATATGATATATTTAAGAGAAATTGCAAAGACATTAAGAACATTACAGGACTCTGAAAAAGGACATTATAAGACTCTGGAAATTGACATGCAGGAAATATAAACACACACTAAAATAAACACACAATAGAAAACTTACAATATAACGCTAGAGAAACCGGACTTTGAATCTCTGCTGACACTTACAAACTAAGATAAGAAGGTAGTCTTCGAAGGGGGATGGATGTCTTGAGAAGTTGGAAGGCTTCTCTTTTTATAGCCCTTGCTGCTGGTTTCTTCGAGGCTAAGTCTCCTTGTAGTGCTTTGTAATGCTGTAAAGTTGTTTGTTTTCTTTTGGTAGGTGACTTTGTACGAGTGCTTCCTTTTGAGCTGTAAAGCTTCTGCCTGATGTACGAAGGAATCAATTTTCTATCATGTTGTCGATATTTCTTTCTTGAGAGGAGGTGGAGCTGGGGCCGGTTGTTTCTGGTGCTGGTGGGGTTCTGGTTCTTCGTTGTTGTTCCGCCATTTGTTCTTCTGCCATTTGTTCTCTATATTGTTTGGCTGTAATTTGAGTGGATTTTTTAAGCATCCACTTGAGTTGTCTCTGTCTATAATGTTCTACCAATTCAGGATGTTGTGATGTGAATTTGAACGGAAGAAAATGAGTTCAACTGAAGGCCGATATCTTTTCAAAGGAAAGTTTCTACTAGCATTAAATTCATAACTGTCTCTGGCATCATCCCAGAGCCAGTTGGTTCCTTGGAGAGAAGCTCTCCAGTGTTTGGCTTGTTCGGGGAGAGGAACAGGGGCTCCCCAATGTTCGTCAGGATCACTTGGGAAGATGGCTTCAATAGGATCAGACTTGTAAATGATTTCCCTAGGTCGGAGTTTTATGACATGTCGGGCAGGTTCTATTCTGTGGTTTAGCTACTCTGGTGGAGAACTTTCAATAGAACAAGCGACATAACTTTCAAAAGTTTCTAAATCTAAGAGAGTTCGAATGACATTTCCTAATTTGAAAGGAAAAGCTTCAGTAATGTGGTCAGCTTGTACCCATAGTTCATTTAAGATCCCATGGTCTAGGAGTATGAAGGGATTTATTTCTATTCCCCTGAATTTTTGAATGTGATAGGTACTGAGGTCTATGCTGGCTTTCCTGATGGCGTATTGCAATTGGCACTGGCAGCCGTGTTTTTCGATTATGCAGTCTTTGAATTTATTTTGGCATCATCTGTTTCAAAATTTGTTTGGTGCCTATTTTGGTCTGTTTCTAGGAATGAGTTTACTAAAGAGTAATCTGTTGTTTGTGGGATTTCTTCTAGGTCAGCTACCGTGACTACTGAATATATTGATGATGTATCGGATACATCTGTCTGTACCTCTACTAGATCTTCATTAGTACAGGCTACTAGTGTGGCTTCTCTCGTAAATAGGTTTTTCCTATTAGGACACGCTGATGATAGATGTCCTTGTTGGTTGCAGGCGTAACATGTTATTAGATTCGAGTATGTTTTCTTGGGGTTAAATTTTCTGACGTGTTTTTCTTTGTTTAGATATGGCTTTCTGGCTTTACTCCTTCTTAGGTAATAAGTTTGTTTAGGTTTCTTTTTTGGTTTTGGGTTTATTCGTTCTCTTTGTGGGTTATTTCCGTATTGTTGCGGGGTATAAATTTGTTTACAGAACCCATATTGTTGATTTTTTAATTGTTTTTGTATTTGGATGTAGGTACATTTTTGTTTGAGTTTGTTTATTATGTGTTGTATTCTTACTCCTATGTTATTGTATTCTTCTGGCACTTGCATTTCTATCCATGATTTGTGTATTTCTTTACCTAGTTCTCCTGGCAACTTGCTAAAAAGTCTTTCTCCTACGTCTATATTGTAATAGTTTCCTGATATAGAGGCTAGGTGTAAGAAATCATTACAGAATTTTTTTATCATTGACCAATCGAAAAGTTGTATTTGTTCTAAATCTCTCATTGCTTATTTTTGTCGAATATCTAGGCCTGTGTTAGCATCTCTCGCTGTAAGAATTCTGTGGATTGCATAGCAGAAATTTATTATGTTATTTCCTCTGCTTGCTAATTTTACTACTTCTTCTGGGAATTTCTTTTTGTAGGCTTCCCAAGATGATCTGGCTGTTTCTCCTAGATAGTTCTCTCCTATTCTTAACATGGCTTCTCCAGATTCTACATCAATTTCATGTTTTGCCAAGTAGTCTCTTTGTACGGACACCATCCATTGTTCTAGATAAGTGTCGTATAATTGTGGGTCACATTCAGTGATGTTTAGTAATACTGATCCTGTTCCAAAGATAGAATGGGACCAGCTACAAAAATTTGAGAATAATTACATGTTCAGACAAACCCCAATTCACTCAACGTGCACTCACATTTGGGACCTAAAATCTGGAGCAGATCACATACCATGCTCTGTCTGTGGATATTTCCCCTCTTTAGACAAGAGAGGAACATGTAGAATCTGTAGACAACAGCTTTGCAACTACTGCTTATTTGAACAACACCATATAAGCATACCCGAACCCTCAACTAGAAAGAGTACAATGAAAACTACGTTGTTAGAAACTAGAATATCAGTATTAGAAACCAGGATAAACATCCTAGAAAATGAAATAGAATTGCTTAGGCAGACTATACAACAAAGAGAATTTGAAGGATTTGAAGATGAACAGACAAACATAGTAACTCAACCACAACCACCAGAAACAAATATGGTCTTTGTCAAAACACCAAGCATGTGTAACACCGAAAAATCTGTTGATTTGAGAATCCAATGTGTTCTAAACATACAAGGACATGAAATAAAAATTCAAGCCCTATTAGACACCGGAGCTACAAGTTCAACACTAGACCTAAAAGCAATACAAAACATAATCCCTAATGACGTGATTAAATACACATCAGAACCAATGGTTAGCACCCAATTTGATGGACAGCACCTGGCCTGCCACACATTTATAAAGAATGCACATATCAAAGTTTACAACAATTGCGGCCAATATAGCAGTGCTATACCCTTACCACATATCTGGGTTAGACCCTTAAACCATCCAGATCTTCAACTAATATTAGGACTTCAGTTCCTTCTAGCAAAAGATAGAGCTTTGTTTCTTTCACCAGATTACATATTCTTATTATCAAATCCCATAATATCTCCAGTCCTATCCGAATATCCCTCTTCCTATAGAGCTCCAGAAAGAGAGTGCAAATGCTCAGAAAACAGCAAGCTAGGATGTAGTTGTAAAACCCCAGACACAAGCCTAGAAGAGCATGATGAATCAGATAGTGACTTGGAACTAGAGATAGACTCCGACATAGAGGAACCACAGTTAATCGATACAACATACATACTAAAACAAATCAATACTTCTGACGACCTGGAAGCAATAGTATCCAAATTAGAAAAAATAGAAATAATAGGAGAAAACCCTACAAAATATTGGGAAAAAAACAAAACATTATGTAAGCTAAACATAATTAACCTTGATGTAACAATCAAAGCACAAGAACTCAAATACACAAATTGGGAAACAGAAGAATGTAAGTTACATATAAAACAAATGCTTAAAATGAACATCATAAGAAGATCTACATCTAGACATAGAAGCCCAGCTTTTATAGTAAATAAAAGTTCAGAACAGAAAAGGGGACAATCTAGGATGGTTTTTAATTACAAAAGATTAAACGATAATTGCCATAATGATGGATATAAAATACCAGACAAAGAAGTCCTCATAAACAAAATACAAAATTCAGAATGGTATTCCAAATTCGACATGAAATCAGGATTCTGGCAGGTTAAAATGCACCCAGAATCAATAGAATGGACGACATTCTCTTGCCCAGAAGGGCATTTTGAATGGTTGGTCATGCCATTTGGAATAAAAGTTGCACCCCAAATATTCCAGCGTAAGATGGATGAAATATTTAAGGATACAAAAGATTTTACATGCGTCTACATAGACGACGTACTAGTTTTCTCAAAGAGCAAACAGGAGCATATGACCCACCTCCACATGGTATTTACCCTCATAGAAACCAACGGTTTAATCATATCAAAAAAGAAACTACAACTTGCAACTAGACATATAGAATTCCTAGGAGCAGAGATAGGAAAAGGGACGATATCGCTCCAACCACACATATCAACAAAGATACCATAGAGTGTCAGTTTAAAGAATTACAAGAACAAATAGGAGACCTTCTCCTTAAATGAACAGAATGAATTTCGAAAACACCTATTATGAAGAGGCTTTGGAATATACACAAGCCTATACAAAAACCCGTGAGGACGGATATAACAAAGTAGAAGTACCAGGAAAAGCAGATCAAATTCAAATACAACAAAACAATACAATAATAGCACTACTGACCTCACTACATCATAGGATCACAGTACTAGAAACAAAAATCCTCAATATAGAAAGGAACACAGTGGAAGTAGGTAATATAAGAAATTGGAACCAATCTATAGAAACTCTAAGCAAAGATTTGGGAAAACTCTCCACAGGAGGCATAATCAAAAGAAGACCTTCCTCATATTCATTTATAACATATCAAGAAAAAAAATGAATAGGACAACAACCAATATATTCTCTGGAACCTCTAGAACAATAGGAGGACGAA
Organism: Wurfbainia villosa; assembly: GCA_025175895.1. Taxonomy (NCBI): domain Eukaryota; kingdom Viridiplantae; phylum Streptophyta; class Magnoliopsida; order Zingiberales; family Zingiberaceae; genus Wurfbainia; species Wurfbainia villosa. The sequence continues at coordinate 114,559,954 of CM045993.1, forward strand.
GATCAATGTCAGAACCTCCTTCTAGCCTATCATGGCTAGACAATCTACAACACAACACAACAAATCAACACAGAATAGAAGAAGTCATAGATATAGGCAAAAGTTCGCCACTCTGCTTCTTCAGCCGTTTGTCTCATGTAAGCTGCTAGGTCCGTGGGAAGACTGTTGAACCTGCACATGTCTATTTGGTCTGGCTGCTTCTTGGGACTAGAAATGGGTCTCGTGACTGGTTTTATTGACTTGCCTTTGTCAGAGACTGTTTCTGCGTATGTTTGTTGGGGAGTTGCCTTCATGAGGTGTTTATTTTTTATTGAAGAACTTAGGAAATAGGTTGGCCCTACTGCCTTTCTGATTTCTTGGAGAGCAACTTCTAAGGAGTCAAACCCTCCTAATTCTTCTCCCTGAGCGTCACCTAGCAGGAGTGCTTCAGCTTCTTCCCATGTGTATAGCCCGGCATGAGGACCTGTCATGATACCATAATAGACATATTTTCCTGTCTGTCTTGTTGTGCTGTGCATGTCTTTAATATGTTGGAAATAATAAATGAGTGCATTTATTACTCCGATTTTGTATGAGGCTATTCCGGGAACTGTGGGTATGTTCCATATGTTGTCTATTATTGTCTTTTGCATTGGTTCCATGTATGCTCGATGTTCTGTTCTGAATTGTTCCTCCACTCGAGAGTATACTCTTAATTCTTGAGGTTCTATTTTTGTTGTTGTTCTGTTTTGTCCCCATGTCTTGGGTGTGACCATTGTCCTGGGATTTTGTCTTTCCATCTGCAATTTTATCATGTTAGTAACCTTGATAATGTATCTGCAAGAGAATTATTAGTTCCCTTAATATGTTCCCATTGAATTTTTATGCCTTTGTTGATAATTGTGTCTGCAAATTTTATCCATCTTTTTGCGGAGAGGGTACGCTTCTTTGTCTTACTCTGCTCGTGATATTTTACTATAGCTTCACAATCTGTTCTTATAGTTATTTCCTTTTTATCACATATGAATAGGTAAAAGGCTTCGAGGCAGTAAATAACCGCCAGTATTTCATAATCTAGTGATGTCAGGTGTCCTTTCTCATGGAATTTTATGCCCATGAACTCGACTACCTAGTTGATTCCAACTCTTTTGTATTGAGCATTTGAACTATCAATCAATTGATATACTTGATAAAGCTTGATAACCTCTTATTTTTTGTCCAATTTTGTGTCATTTTATGTGGCTATCATACTTATATACGTTTTTGAGTTTTAACTTGGTTAAGTGTATGACTATTCATGTTTTGTAAGGTTTGTATATTTTTACTCAGTGGAAATATTCAATCATGATCTTTAGATGAAATAAACATGAATTATGTATCGATTTTCCCCAGGATTGATCAAATCAATGATTCATGCATATATGCCAATTTCTTGTCCAAAGTAATGCATCATAACAAGAATTATGAACAAGAAAACTATTCATAGCATCTCACTCCCATCTAAGCATTTCAATACATAATCAAGATAATCCTTAAGTTTTTGTGAGACACAGTTATAAGGTGAAATTTGTTTTAGTAAATTTGTTTAGCTTTGAAGTGATCATGATAATGAGTTTATTCTACTATACACATTCCCAACTCCTGTCGTAGATGACTAAATTTAATTTCTAGGAGTGGTTTAGTGAAGATGCTAACTAGGTTGGCTTTGGACTCAATATAATTGAGTACAATATCCCATCTAGCTACATGATATTTTATAAAATGTTTCTTCACCTTTATGTGCTTTGTTCTTGAATGGTGAATTGAGTTTTTGGGTCAGATTTATTGTCCTCATATTGTCACATAACACTTGAATATTTTTATAGATACGTCCATACTCTTCTAGTGTATGAGTCATTTACAATAATTGTGATACACATTCTCCCATTGCAATATATTCGTCTTCAGTTGTGGAGAGTGGCATACATATGACTCAACCAACTAACTAATAATGAATCAAAAATTTGACAACCCCTGCTAGTACTTTTCCTATTCAATTTACATCCAACATAATCGGAGTCTGAGTATCCTACAAGGTCAAAGGTTTCAGTGTTAGGATACCATAAACCTATATTTTGAGTTTTCTTTAAGTATCATAAGAATCATTTTACTGCACTTAAATGTGACTATTTGGCACAAGATTGATATTTTATGCATATACCCATAGAGAATAAAATATCGAATCTACTAGCTGTGAGATATAAGAGACTATCTATAACACTATGATACAATTTTGAATCAACTTCTTTTTCTTCAAGGTCATTATCTCACTTTGTATTAGCTACCATGAGAGTAGATATTTATTTTGCCCATTCTAATGTTTTTTGAGTATTTTGATCGATGAATATAAATTTCTTCTTTAGTTTGTTTAATTTATAATCCAAAAAAAAGTTAACTTGCCAACTAAACTCATTTCAAATTCATTTTCATGTGATTTATAAACTCATTTAAAAATTCTTTATTTGTAGACCCACAAATAATGCCATCAACATATACTTGAGTCACAAAGATATCTTTCCAACTGTTCTACAGAAATAGGATAGGATCAATTTGACCTCTATGAAAATCTTTAGACACCAAAAAGTTTGACAATCATTCATACCAAACATGAGATACTTATTTTAATTCATACAAGACCTTTTTTAGTTTAGACACGTTATTTGGAAATTTAGAATTTTCAAATTTCGACGATTGTTCAACATATACTTCTTTCTTAATAAATCCATTTAAAAATATTGACTTCATGTACATTTGATATAACTTAAACCCTTTGTGATCAGAAAAGGCTAAGATCATTCTAATGAATTCTAACCTAGCTACAAATATTATGTTTCATCATAATCCAACTCTTCTACTTGGTTGAACCCTCTAGCAATCAGTCTTGCTTTATTTCTTACAACCACACCCTTGTCATCAAGTTTGTTCTTGAAAATTAATTTTGTATCAACAATTGAATTTTCTTCAGGTATAAGAACCAAATCTCAAACTGAGCTAACTCATCTTGCATAGCTAAAATCCAATCTGGATCAAGCAAGACATTGTCAATGGTCTTTGGCTCAACTTGGGAGATCAAGGCTACTTGACTTCCTTCATTTCTAAAATATGATTGAGTTCTCACTCCTTGAATAATATTGCTCAACACTTGATCTAAGGGGTGATTTGAAATCGTCCTAGAGGATCTTGTTACGTGAGTTGTGTCAACTACATTTGTTGGTGCAATCGACCCAGGTCACGATTGACCAGACTCGAGTTGGACTTGAGTAGTGTTTTGATTTTTGACAATGTTTTGGGGAGATTGTTGGTGCAATCGACCCAGGCCATAATTGACCAGACTCGAGTTTGACTCGAGTTGTATTTTGATGTTTGACAATGGTTTGACCATTGTTTGACTATATGGTTGACATGGGGTTGACCATATGATGAAGAAGTCCAAGTGGGACACTTGGCATTGAAAGTCCAAGTCTTGTGTACTTGGCAAGGGAAAGTCCAAGCTTGAGTCTTGGCAATGAAAAGTCCAACATGAGTTGACAAGGAAAGTCCAACATGGGTTAGCATAGAAAGTCCAAGCATGGGTCTTGGCAAGGAAAAGTCCAAGCTTGAGTCTTGGCAAATTGAAAGTCCAACATGGGTTGGCAAGGGAAGTCCAAGGGGTGATATTGGCAGCGTAAAATTCAAGTAGGAGTTTTGGAAGCATAAGTCCAATGGTTGGTGGCATAAAGTCCAAGCGATAGTCTTGACAGTGTAAGCCCAATGTGCCTTGGCGGTATAGACCAACTTAGCATGACAATAGTTGATGGAAGTACCTGATGGCTAGCGTATGGAAGAACAAGTCATGGATGACTTGGAGGGATTCGATAGGCATGAGATTGACGGAGGTGGCTAGAAGGCTTAGGTCTAGGTTAAGGATAGTCTAGCAAGTATGAGGGCATCATACTTGGGGTTAAACCTCATGTTTGAGGTTAACAGTCGACTGGGGCTTTGGACCAGTCGACTGGTCAAGTGTTTTGACACTTGCCAGCTGAGTTGACTTGCAGTAGTCGACTGGGATTATGGCTAGTCGAACTGTTCAGAGTAGACTAGTGTTCAACTACAAGAAATAGCCTGACAATCGACTGCCAGCATTGGACAGTCGACTGATGGCTTGGGCAGTCGATTGCCATGGATGACAGTCGTGTTGGTGCAATCAACTCAGGTCATGATTGACCAGACTCGAGTGAGACTCGAGTAGGATTTTGATGTTCGACAATAGTTGACAATATGATTTGACCATATGACCAGTGGATGATAAGGGACATCTAAGGTCATATGAGGGAGATTATTGGAGAAGTCCATGTTTGGTGACTTGGCAGGGAAAAGTTCAAGTATGGATACTTAGCAAGAGAAAATCTAAGTCGGTCAAGAGTGACCAGACACTTGGTGTTGGAAAGACCAACAGAGAGTTGACGAGGGAAGTCCCGACAGGTCTGAGAGACCATGCTTAACAAATAAAGTCCCAGACGGGGAGTCTTGGCAGTGAAGTCTCGGAGGCGTATCCTCTTGGTAGTGAAGTCTCGGATAAGGAGTCTTGGCAAGGGAAGACCCGACTGATCAGGGAGATCGAACTTGACAAAAGGGAAGTCTCGGAGGCGAGACCTCTTGGCAAAGGTAAACCCTAGAGCATGACAATGGCTGATTGAAACACTTGAAGGCTAGCACGAGGATGAAGAGTTGCAGACTCAAGGGATCCGGGAGGCGTGAGGCTGATAGAAGTGAGTTGAAGGCTTAGGTCTAGGCTTAGGGTGAGTATCAAGTATGAGAGAATCATACTTGGAGTGTTAAACCTTAGTGTAGAGATATAACAATCGATTGCCAATTCGGTTCAGTTGACTGGGCTTCGTTTGTATGCAAACAGAAGCAAGGTGACCTCAACCAGCGCCTCGACTAGAGGCTAGTCGAGGAGGTGCCTCGACTAGACCACTGGACTAGAGTTTCGACTGGTCGTTCTGGATGGAGGCATAGAAGCGAGGCGCACTCGACCAGCGCCTCAACTAGTGGACAGTTGAGGTGGTGCCTCGACTGGATTACTCGATTGGCTCCTCGACTGGTCCCAACACATGTATGAAGACAGCTGATCAGAAGCAAGGCGACTCAACAGACGCCTCGACTGGAGTTCCAGTCGAGGTGGCGCTTCGACTGGTAAAGCGACCATTGCAGATCAGGAAGCTTCGATCGAGCTCTATAAGAAGAGGTTTGAGGGCATCTTCGAGTAAGGTTTTGGAGGGGTGATTTGAGGCGAGGTGTTGCTGCATTTCAGGGCCTTCAAAGTCATCCCAAAGCAACCAATAAGCAAAGATTCAAAAGTCCTAATCTGTAAAGTGTGTTCATTTGTTCTTCCATTTATTTTTGTTATTGTTGTAGTTGTTTTTTGTATCTTGTTCTTATTGTTATAAGAGACTTGTAAGAGGTTCCTCTACCTCCGGTGTGTCATCGAGAAGGAGAAGTTTGATAGTGGTGGTTTGCATCACTAGAGCTTGCTAGGGCTCGCCCATGGAGTAGGAACTAGGGTTCCGAACCACGTAAAATCTGTGTGTTGCTGTGTGTATTGTGTTTTGTGCATGTATTTGTATTTGTATTTATATTTTGTTGCATACTAACAATTATAGACAAGCACGACGAATCCAAGAGATGATCATTCTCTATACATCCCCCCTTCTAGCGATGCCAACAGTCCTACAAGTGGTATCAGAGCGAGGTCGCTCTTTAAGGCTTAACAACCAAGAGAGCACACTAGAGGAAAGAAGGAAGATGGAGGAGCCAAATTTTGATTTGGGATGGGACATCAATGTGCCTCCTCCATATGAACTCTATGGAGCTAAAGAATTCGATCAATAGAAGGTAAGGATGGAACATTTTCTAATGTGTGAAATAGAAAATTGGTTTATTTTGATACAAGGAGTTGAAGTTCCTATGGACAAGAAGGGTAGAATACTCAAGAAAAAGAAATGGACAAAGGAACAACTAGAACAATTCGAAAGAAATGATAAGGTAATATAATTGTTATTAAATTTGTTACCTAATAAGGTTGTGTCTAGATTAGGTGAGTTTAGGGATGCTAAGGAATTATGGAGCAAGGTAACCAAGCTTTATGAAGATTCCTCTTCCACACAAATGGAGGAGCCTCAAGAAGAAGAAAGTCCATCTTCATCCCAAGCTCATGTAAACTTGGAGGTTGATAGATGTTCAAATTCTGATGAAGAGGTGGAAGAAATAGTCGAAGCCTTCACTTCAAGAATTGAGGGGGAGCTTAGATCTTCAACCTTGGAACAAGAACAAGAAGAGGAGCCCTCTACCTCTGAGAGAAATGAAGGAAAAGTTCAAAATTCTCTAATCATTCAAGAAGGTAATTTAAATACAATTGTTAAAGATAAAAGTCATATAATATGCTTTGAGTGTAGGAAAATAGGGCACTATAAAAGTAAATGCCCAAAAAAAGTCAAGAAGGCTCAACCGACAACATGGGCCAAAGAAAAGTCAAAGGAAACCAGAGTCCTAATTCACAAGAGCAAGGAGCATATAGTATGCTTCAAGTGCAACAAAAGGGGACACTACTGAAGTCAATGTCCTAGGGGGAGACACTCTCAGAAGGGAAAAGGAGAGAGTTCAAATGTAGGGGGAGCTAAGGCAAACCCTAAGATAAATTTAAATAAAGCTCTTCCTTTATCTAATGTTAGAAAGCATGATCATAATTTTAATGCACTTGCTACTTTTCATGAAAAGCATGCTAGAAATATATTTTATTGCTTAGGTGCTAAACATGTTAATTTACCTAAGGACAATGCTAGATCAACCTTATCTAAGGGTAGAAAGGTAGAAAATAATAATTTAGGCATCAACCCTAAATGGACTAGATCTATGCCTAGGAAGAAGAATGCCTCAAGAGTCAATGAAAAATAAAAAATTGAGGTATTAAAAATGAAAAATCAAGCTTTAAGATCAAAGCTTGAGAAAATGGAGAGGACTCTAAGGAAGATGGAAAATATGATTTTAGAGTCAAATGGATGAAACTTAAGTGTTGGTAGGAAAGTTTTAGTTAAGGACAAGCAAGGCTTGGGTCACAAGCCTAGATCCAAGGTAGCTAAGCCTATTTATCATAATATTCCATATAATTATGGAATGAGTTCTAGATCTAGGAGTGTCAAGGTCACAAGGGAGGTCATCCCTAGAGTTGACCATGATGTGTGTCTAGTGGCTAAGGTTTCTATGAAATCTAGGAAAGCCACTAACAAAGTTACAAGGGAAGCAATCCCTAGGGTTAACCTTGACAAGACCAAAGTGACCAAGGCTTCCAAGCTTAGGAGGGTCATTAGGAAGGTAGTAAGGGAAGATATCCCTAGTGAGTACCTAGTTAACCCTAGGGGCTCCAAAAAGTATTGGGTTCCTAGGAGCGTGATCCCTTCATGCTAGATGGGTTAGGTCGTGTCAACTTGGATTGGTGGCGTAGTTAACCTAACCATAACAAAGTTGACACTTTAGATCATTTTCAAGGTTATAAGTACCTTGGAAATAAGTTTGATCAAATTTTAAAGGATTTTAGGATGTGGCAATATCATTTAAGAAATTTGAAAAATTAATAAAATTGGCACAACTTAGGTCTTAGAGTCATGGTGTGCAATTTTTGATTCTCGACACACTTGGGAGATAAGTAGTATCATGGTAAAATTGAATTTAATTCTACAAATGATAATTAATACTAAAATATAGGTATTCTCATACCTTTATATTTTATTTGTCATGATTTGTTTGCCATTTACCATGTCATGACATCATATTTATTTTTAATCATAAATGTCATGATTATGTTTAGGTTTAGTTTAATGTCATGTATGTTTAAATTTCATTTATATGCCATGACATTATGATTATTGACACATGTCTAATTATGCTATCATTTATGTCATAATCATCATTCATGCATTAATAAAATTGAGTTAAGGACAATGACATGATTTGAAATCCCATTTATAAGGGAATCAAATAGTGTTGCCTAGAAAATGCAAGAGACCTTAGTATAGGTATAACCAAAACCCACATCTCACATCAAATTGATATGTGTGTGTATTGATATACTCTAGACACATGTGAGATGCTAGGAAATGAGTAAAGTTCAAGGTGCATAGATGTTGCATCTAGATGAACTCAAACTCATCTTATATCATAGGTATAAATCATGAGAAAAGCTAGTATACAAGTCATGTATACTTAGCTCATAGACCATGATTAAAATTAAGGTTTTAAAAATATTTTAAAATCATTTTGAAAAATCTTGGTGAACCCTATCTTTTGATTGCAATCATCATTGAGGAGATTGAAACAAAGTTGGTGTAAAACATTGAAAGTTTCAATGCTTTTGAACTTTGTATTATTCTTTGAATTTAAAAGTTATTTTCATAGAAAATTATTTTTCCCCTATAGTGTTTGGCATAAGTAATGTGTGGTTGAAATTTCACAATTTTTTGAATTTTTTAGAATTATTTATGCATTTCTGAAGTTGATCTGAAAATTCAGTTTAAGAAAAGTCAGAAACCAATCGAGGTGGCGCCTCGACTGGAGCTGCTGCCACTCGAGTGAGAGCTTTCTCAGTCGACTATTATCGCTGTTTTGGCTTACCAATGTTGGTTTAATCCATTTGACCATAACCCTAGGATAGATAACTACTCCTACACCTCTAATGTGCTTAGACAAGCATTGAAAGAGTGAGATTTTCATTGGAAATGAATTGGGGAGTTAATTAGGGTAAAAATCATTTTCTAAAGGAGTTTAAAGTTCAAATTTGATCGTTTATCCTTATTTTCTATTGTTTAAGGTTTCTATTGGCTTAGGAACTCTCCAAGGACATTGTTGGTGCAATGGTCTAGGGGAAGTAAGCTTTTAATGGGAGATTATCCATCTAGGTATGATGGATGATGGTTTATAAAAAGGGGACAAAATAGAAAATTGCTTTTCATCTAGTGATAGATCACTAAAGAGAATAAAAGCATTCAAGATGAATTTTGACTAAGAAGGAGTAGGAAGAATTTTATTGAAAATGAGACATGGTAAACTTTGGTGGACTTTTTGATGTGTGTCAAGAAGGGGGAGAAATGGAAGGGGTTAAGTTAGTTTTTTTTTACTTAGGATACCCTAATATACACTAAACCCTAGAAAAAAATTTCAAAAATTTGAAATTCTGAATTGGGTATACTTCGTTATGCTTTGGCATAAGAAGAGTCAAGTTGGGTTTATTGGATAATCTAACTTAACGGTATTGTCAAACATAAAAAAGGAGGAGATTGTTGGTGCAATCGACCCATGTCATGATTGACCAGACTCGAGTGGGACTTGAGTAGGGTTTTGATGTTCAACAATAGTTGACAATATGATTTGACCATATGACCAGTGGATGGTATGGGACATCTAAGGTCATATGAGGGAGATTATTGGAGAAGTCCATGTTTGGTGACTTGGCAGCGAAAAGTCCAAGTATGAATACTTGGCAAGAGAAAATCCAAGTCGGTTAAGGGAGATCAGACACTTGGTGTTGGAAAGACCAACGGAGAGTTGACAAGGGAAGTCCCGACAGATCTGAGATACCGTGCTTGGCAAATGAAGTCTCGGAGGCATAGCCTCTTGGCAGTGAAATCTCGGACAAAGAGTCTTGGCAAGGGAAGACCCGGCTGATCAGGGAGATCAAACTTGGCAAAAAGGAAGTCCCGGAGGCGAGACCTCTTAGCAAAGGTAGACTCTAGAGCATGACAATGACCTATGGTAACACTTGAAGGCTAGCACGAGGATGAAGAGTCACAGACTCGAGGGATCCAGGAGGCGTGAGGTTGATAGAAGTGGGTTGAAGGCTTAGGTCTAGGCTTAGGCTTAGGGTGAGTATCAAGTATGAGGGGATCATACTTAGAGCGTTAAACCTCAGTGTAGAGGTATAACAATCGACTGCCAGTTTGGTTCAGTTGACTGGGCTTCGTTTGTATACAAACAGAAGCAAGGTGACCTCAACCAGTGCCTCGACTAGAGGCCAGTCGGGGCGACGCCTCGACTGGTGCCTCGACTGGTCATTCTGGATGGAGGCACAGAAGCGAGGCGCACTCGACCAGGGTCTCGACTAGTGGACAGTCGAGGCGACACCTCGACTGGATTACTCAATTGACACCTCGACTGGTCCCAACATAGGTATGAAGACAGCTGCTCAGAAGCAAGGCAACTCGATTGGCGCTTCGACTAGAGTTCCAATCGAGGTGGCACCTCGATTGGCGAAGCGACCGTTATAGATCGGGAAGCTTCGATCGAACTCTATAAGAAGAGGTTTGAGGACGTCTTCGAGTAAGGTTTTGGAGGGGCGATTTGAGGTGAGGTGCTGCTGCATTTCAGGGTATTCAAAGTCATCCCAAAACAACCAACAAGCAAAGATTCAAAAGCCCTAATCTGTAAAGTGTGTTCATTTGCTCTTCCATTTTCTTTTGTTATTATTGTAGTTATTTGTTGTATTTCGTTCTTATTGTTATAAGAGACTTGTAAGAGGTTCCTCTACCTCCGGTGTGTCATCGAGAAGGAGAAGTTTGATAGTGGTGGTTTACATCACTAGAGCTCGCCCGTGGAGTAGAAACTAGGATTTTGAACCATGTAAAATCCATGTGTTGTTATGTGTATTGTGTTTTGTGCCTGTATTTGTATTTGTATTTGTATTTCCGATGCATACTAATGATTGTAGACAAGCATGATGAATCCAAGAGACAATCATTCTCTATTCATTCCCCTTCTAGCGACGTCAACGGTCCTACAAGTCGACTACTGGTCAGGGTTGTGGGAGCAAAATGCTTGGTGAGCGACTCGGTGCGGGTTGCGAGAAGCGAATGCTTGGTAGTCGATGGTAGTCATCGGCTATGACCACAGCGATCGGCGGGTTATGGGAGTTGACTACCAGTGTATCCGTTGGAACTTATTTAACATGGGTTAAGCCGTTGTCTCACAATGACTATAGGAATAGTCGACTGATGGTCATGATCAGTTGACTGCTAGGCGGAATCCAGCCTAAGATGAAGCTTTAAAAGGAGCTCATGGAGGAGGATTTGGCCAAGGTTCCTTGAGACAATTTGGAGGGGATTTGCTACTGCAATCTATACCTTCAAGACTTTTCTCAAGCAATCAAAGATCAAGCAATCAAAAGTTCTTTGTAAGGTTTTCTTTACTTACATTTTAGTGTATTTGCTTGTATTTGTGTTGTATTACTTTTGTAATTATTGTAAGAGGTTTCTCCGCCTCCGACTTATTATCGAGAAGGAGTATTTGTGATTATTAGTGGTGTTTGACATCGCTAGGGCTCATTCGAGCCCAACCCGTGGAGTAGAAACCTTGAGGTTCCGAACCACGTTATATCTTGGTGTATTGGTCTTGTGTTTGTCGTATTTTATTCTTGTTATTATTATTTCCACTGCGCTAACATGATTTGTAGAAATGAACGAATGATTTCCATCTTCATCAACTAACACGCTATTCACCTCCCCTCTAGCGATGATCTATTCCCTAACAAGTGGTATCAGAGTGAGATCACTCTTCATTTGGACTAACCACCAAGGGAGCACTGCTAGAGGGTGAAGAAGAAGATGAAATTTGAAGAAAGGCTAGGCCGGGACATCAACACACCACCATCCTATGAGAACTATGGATTTGAAGGCTTCAATTCATGGAAAATAGGGATTGAGAACTTCCTAATGATGGTGGATATCAAGCTTTGGTCCGCCTTGATAGAAGGTTGCGAATTTCCAAGAGGCAAAAAGGGTGGAATCCTCAAGGTTAAAAAATGGACCAAGGAACAACTTAAAGAGTTGAAGACAAATATTAAGGTAATCAAAATGCTAAGTGATTTAATTCCTAATAATGTCTTGTCCAAGTTAGGTGAGTACAAGGATACCAAGGAGCTTTGAAGCGAATTGGCAAAGTATCATGAAGAATCATCACCGATTTCAAGTGAAGAACAATCACAAGAAGCCGAAGAATGCTCATCGGCTCAAGAAGAGAAGGAGGCCGGAGAAGCAAGTTCATCTTCCTCACAAGAAAGTGAGGAGTCGAAAGTTGAGAAGGACTCAATTTTCGTATCGGTGGAAGAGGAAGAATTGGAGAAAGCCTCCACCTCTAGGATTGAGGGGGAAGAGATTAGGTCATCCTTGATGCCGGAGCAATAAGAGGAAGTCTCTACCTCCAAGAGCCATGAAAAATTTGATCAAATTTTCCTTACCGTGGAAGGCAACTCAAACACATGCATTAGTAATAAAGATCACATTATGTGTTTCGAGTGTAGGGAATATATGCACTATAAGAGCAAGTACCCTAAGAAGGTCAAGAAGGCTCCACCGGTACCAAAAGTCAACAAGAATTCAAAGGATGTCAGAGTCACCACTAGTAAGATCAAGGAGCACGTGATGTGCTTCAAATGCAATAAAAAAGGGCATTATAGGAGTCAATACCCTAGGGGGAGGAAGAAGACTCAAGAGAGAGCATCACATGTAGGGGGAGCCTCTAAGACAAATCCTAAGGTATATTTCAATAATGCACCTTCTTCAAGTAATAGGCAAAAGCATGCTTTCAATTCACTTGCTATTTATCATAAAGAACATGCTAGAAATATATTTTATTACTTAGGAGCTAAATATGTCAACCTTAGAAATAAAGAGAAATTTGTGACTAATGTCCCTAGAAAAATTCTACCTAAGACAAGTATTAGAAAAATAGAAGACCATCTAAGCTTTAATCCAAAGAATTCTAGACATATGCCTAGGAAGGACAATAATATTCAAAGAAATAATGGGCCCACAAAATTTGAGAAATTAGAGCTAGAAAATCAAGCCTTGAGATCAAGGCTTGAGAAATTGGAGAAGACCCTTGAAAAGATGCAAAACTAAGTTAAAGGGTTAAATTGTCAAAATCTAGATTCTAAGAGGCAAGGTTCATCCAAAGGCAAGAAAGGTTTGGGTCACAAACTTAAGCCTAAGGAGACCTACCATAGTGTTCCATTTGATTATGAAACACAACCTAGGTCTAGGAAGACCATGATTACTAGGGAGGTCATCCCTAAGGCTAACCATGGAGTGTGCTTAGTGGCTTGGGTTTCGAAGAAACCTAGGAAAGCCACTAAGAAGGTTACAAGGGGAGTCACCCCTAGAGTTAACCTAGGCAAGACCCAAATGACCAAGACTACCAAGCCTAGGAGGGTCATTAGGAGGGTATCTAGGGAGGTCATCCCTAAGGAATACCTAGTAAACCCAAGGAGCTCAAATAGAATTTGAGCGTGATCGATTCACGCTAAATGGGTTAGGTTGTGCCAACTTTAAATGGATGAGTAGTTAACCTAACCATAGCAAAGGTGACACTTTAGGTCATTTTCAAAGTCATGGGTACCTTGGAAATGGAGGTTGATCTATATCCTAAAGGGTTTTAGGATGTGCCAATATATTTTGAGAATTATAAAAAATCAATCAAATTGGCACAAACTAGGTTTAGAGGTCATAGTGTGTCATTTTGGATTTTTGACACACTTGGGGGATAACTGGTAATATGACAAAAATGATTTTAATCCTAACAAATGACAACTAATATTAAAATTTAGATCTTTTTATGTCTTATATTTTATTTTCCATGATTGTTTTGTCATATGTCATGTCATGACATTATATCTATTTTTATCATATAATATGTCTTGATCATGCTTAGGTTTGTTTTTATGTCATGTATGCTTAGGTTTATATTTATGCCATGACATCATGATCATTGGCCATATTTATTTATGCTATCATTTATGCCACGATCATATTTCATGCATTAATAAAATTGATTTAAGGACTATGACATGACTTGAAGTCCCATGTATAAGGGAATCAAATAGTGTTGCCTAGAAAATGTATGAGACCTTAGTATAGGCATAACCAAGACCCACATCTCACATCAAATTGACTTGTATGTGCTTTCATACACCTTAAACATATGTGAGATGCTAGAAAATGAGTTAAGTTCAAGGTGTATAGTTCTTACATATAGATGAACTTAAACTCATCTTATACCATGGTGGATCATGGGGAAAGCTAATGTGCAAGTCACGTGCATTGAGCCCATTGATCATGATCCAATATACATTTTCAAAAATATTTTAAAATCATTTTAGAAAATCTTGGTGAAGTCTATCTTTTGATAGCAATTACCATTGATGGAGTTGATACAAAGTAGGGCCAAAACATTGAACTTTTCAATGGTTTTGAACTTTGTGTCAATCTCTTAATTTTATGGGTAATTTAATTTTCAAATATTTTTCACCCATTGTATTTGTTATAAGTAATGTACATATGAATTTTCAAGATTTTTCAAAATACATATATTTACTTATGTATTTTCGAAATTCAATTTTGAATCTGATTTCTGCAAGCTGCAGAAATCAGTCGACTGTTGCTTATGGCGATCGATTGGCATCAATGATAGTCGACTGATGACTGTAAGAGTTGACTGCCAGAGTTGATTTCGGATAAACAAGGTTTGTTTAGCCTATTTTCAGCTATATTAGGCTACCTTAACTGCTCCTAACCCTAGGATATGCTTTGGAAAGTATTAGAAAGAATAAAAATCCATTGGATATGGATTAGGAGAGTTGTTTAGGGTGTGTATCAATTTTAAGGTGTGTGAGAGTTCATGTTTGAACTTTTGCCTTTAATTTTGATGGTTTAGTGTTGCTATAGGCTTAGGGACTCTCCAAGGACATTGTTGGTGCAATGGTTAAGGGGGAGCAAATCTTTAGGGGGAGGTATCCATCATGGGATGATGGATGTTTTTCTTTCTTATGAGGGAGAGAATTGAGAGAGTTTATAGGAAGCCTCTATTTAGTGATATGTGACTTATCACTAGGAAGAGTGAAGACATCCTAGGTGTTTTTGGATCAAGAGGAAGATTGTAAGATCTCATGGGATATGAGACATTGACACCCTTGAGGAGAGAACCTTTTTGATGTATGTAAAAAAGAGGGAGAATTTATGAAATTACCAATTTGGGAGAATTGGTAAGGAGATTCGAGTTAGGTAACCTAACTCAATGGTTTTATGGTTTTTGTCAAACAACAAAAAAGGGGAGATTGTTGGTGCAATCGGCCCAGGTCACGATTGACCAGACTCGAGTTGGACTCGAGTAGTGTTTTGATGTTTGACAATGTTTTGGGGAGATTATTGATCCAATCGACCCGAGTCATGATTGACTGGACTCGAGTTTGAATCGAGTGGTATTTTGATGTTTGACGATGGTTTGACCATTGTTTGACTATATGGCTGACATGGGGTTGACCATATGAAGGAAAGTCCAAGTGGGACACTTGGCATGGAAAGTCCAAGTTTTGTGTACTTGGTAAGGGAAAGTCCAAACTTGAGTCTTGACAATGGAAATTCCAACATGAGTTGGCAAGGAAAGTCCAACTTGGGTTGGCATGGAAAGTCCAAGCATGGGCCTTGGCAAGGGAAAGTCCAAGCTTGAGTCTTGGCAAATGGAAAGTCCAACATGAATTGGCAAGAGAAGTCCAAGGGGTGATATTGGCGGTGTAAAGTCCAAACGGGAGTCTTGGCAGCATAAGTCCAATAGTTAGCGACATAAAGTCCAAGCGGTAGTTTTGGCAGCGTAAGCCCAATGTGCCTTGGCGGTATAAACCAACTTAGCATGACAATGACCGATGGAAACACCTAAAGGCTAAAGTATGGATGAATAAGTCATGGATGACTTAGAGAACTCCGATAGATGTGAGGCTGATGGAGATGACTAGAAGGCTTAGGTCTAGGCTAAGGGTGGTCTAGGAAGTATGAGGGCTTCATACTTGGAGTTAAATCTCATGTCTTTGGACGGTCGGTAGTCAAGTGTTTGACACTTGACGGTAAGTCGACTTCGATGGTTTGTTAGTAATATAGGAGGGTGTCCTAAGGCAATCGCCTTATGGTTGTACCATTTATTTGATAAATGAAGATTCACTATTTGAGTATATATGTTTTCATGCATTTGATTGGATCTTAAACTCATTTATTGAATGTCCACAATATGATTCATAGCATGAGAGAATTTGTGATTTGATCATAACTAGTAAGTATTTCTACATGTGTAATTGTTATGTATTGTAATTATCCCTAGTCGATGAATTGATGGATTTGGACACCATCAATTCTGTCGAGATTAGCATGAGGTATACTCTTTGGTGTATCCAAGCAGCTGATTCTCACTGGCTGGAGACATTGTGATGTCCGGAGTTAATTGTGGATGCTAGTTATGGTAACTAGTTCATTGAAGTGACCAGCTGTAAGACTTCATATGGTTCTCTGCATATATGGATATGTCAACGAAGTTCTTATTGTAGCTTAAGTGCGATGTTCCTTTGACTTGCGGTATTTAAGTCATCTTGGTCATGAAGACTTATGCTTTGACATCTTAAGCAAGCATCTCTGAGGAGATGTTGACCCGGGATGATTTATTTTAACTTAAGTTATTGGAGTGGATTAACGGGTTTTGGTTATGAACCAATAACTCTAAGGAGAAAGTTTCTTAATGATTAAGAAACACACACTCTATAAAAGCGCGGCTAGAGGTTTGGAGAGCCCTAAGTTTTATTTTGAAAATTCTCTTCCTCTCCTCTCCCTCTCTTCTCCTTGTCGTCGCCCAAGGAGGTCCACGCCAGCCTAGCACTTTGTGTCGCCCTCCACCCTAGTTACCGACGTCCAACTGTTGTTGGAAACTCCTCCGACGACCCTCTGGCGACCCACCTTGGATCCGGTGACCAAGGATCAGCCGACCATCTCCTTTGGCCGGCGCCAAGTCCTCCACCAAGTCGTCCAGTTTTTGGACAGCTTGTTTCCTTCTTGTTGGAGCATCGTTTGGACGACATTTGGAGCTCCAACATCGACTTCCTTATCGGGAATTGGATCTCCGATAATCCTCATAGGTGGAGGACCAAGGATTCATCAATCGGTTGACAAATACCTCTCCGGAGAAGCGAGTTTTGGGGACTCATTTTCGAATCCGAATTTTGATTCGGATTGTGATATTCTCTCGATTACATTGTCTTCGACACGAGGCTAGTGACTCCCACGAAGACGAGGCTAGTAGCTTGGTGAAGCTATCCCGACGGCACTCGACGTGGATATGGATAGAGGCAATTCTAGCGAGAGTTGCTCCGGTTGATGTCATTCCCACTGTACGTGATACGTCAGGTATAACTAGCGTAATTTCTTTTTATTGCAAAATTTAAAATTGCGATTATATCTACACATATTGTACTATGCATGCGTGTGGTGTGTGTGTTATAATAAATTAGATTTATTACTTTTTAATTCTTCCGTTGTGCACATGTTTATGAAACATGTTCAAACATACACTCGCCGCGGTGCCGGAAACCCAACAGTGGTATCAGAGCCCAGGTTGTGTTTCGACATAATCGTAAAATTATTTTGCGATAGTCATAATTGTATTTATGAAAATTTTCTACTTTTGGAAAGTTTAGAAGTATTTATGGAAATTTTCTAATTTTGAAAAGTTTAGAAATATTTATGGAAATCTTCTACTTTTAGAAAGTTTAGAAGTATTTATGGAAATTAACACTTTCCATAAATAAAATATGTGATTAGATTTAGAAATTTATTTCATAATTTAATCATGATTTGATTTGGGGAATCAAATCTAAAATATATTTTATTTCCATAAATAATTTTGACAATTTAAGAAATTTATTTTCTAAATTAAATTTGACTTTCCTTAATTAACACTTTCCATAAATAAAATATGTGATTAGATTTGGAAATTTATTTCCTAATTTAATCATGATTTGATTTGGGGAATCAAATCTCAAACATATTTTATTTCCATAAATAGTTATGACATATAAGGAAATTTTTGTACATGTCATAACTGTATGTCATGTAATTGCATTAGATGCATATCATTATGTCATGCGTATCGTGACATGTAGATGTATGTCATGTATATCATGCCATGTAGATAATAGTTATTTACATGCAAAGAGGATGAGACATTAAAACCCTTGCACAATATTAAAGCCTACACCTTCTATTAATATGGTTAGAAATAGAGTTCTATTTCTTGTTAGGGTTGTTGGACTCTCTCTAAGCCCGACTCGAACCTGAACATGTTCAAACCATGGAATAGTTTAATACTAATATGGTAAGAGTCAGAGGTCAATCGTTAGCTTTGGTTGTTGGACTCTCTCCAAGCCGGGCTAATTGGTTGAATGCGCTCTAGTCAGAGGTCAAAGGAACAGCAGAAGGGGAAGAAGAAAAAGGCTAAAAAGGCAGAACCAGCTCAAAAGGGCACTTGCCATCATTGTGGCAAAGAGGGTCTTTAGCGAAGAAACTGCAAGATTTATCTTGAGTCCATGAAGAAGAATAAAGCATTAGATGATCCATCTTCTTCAGATGTCTTCGTTACTGATTGTCATTTTATTTCCTTAGACACTTGGGTATTGGATACCGGGTGTGGTTCACATATATGTAATAACATACATAGGCTAAGGAGTAGAAGAAGACTCGTCAAGGGAGAGTCAAATTTACGTGTTGGGAATGGAGCATCTAGGAGCTGGAATATCCGTTTTGATGAGACAATCAAAAAGTTTGTTTTCTCACAAAATTTGAATGAACCTTGTGTGTACAAGAAGGTTAGTGGGAGTGCAGTCGTATTCATAGTATTGTATGTCGATGACATATTACTTATAGAAAATGATGTTTCTGTCTTACAGTCAGTTAAAATTTGATTGTCCAAGACGTTCTCCATGAAAGACCTGGGAGAAACAACTCACATCCTCGGGATTAAGATCTATACGGATAGATCGAATCGGTTATTTGGTCTTTCGCAGTCTACATATATTGACCGAGTGCTAATGAGGTTTAGCATGTCGAAATCAAAGAAAGGTTTCCTTCCCATCAGGCATGGGATATACCTTTCAAAGTCTATGTGTCTGTGCACAGAAGACGAGAGAATTTGCATGAGTAAGATTCCCTATGCATCCACAATAGGATCTATCATGTATGTTATGTTATGTACGAGGCCCGATGTATCGTATGCTCTGAGTGTCATGAGTAGATACTAGTCTGATCCAGGAATGGATCATTGGACGGCTGTTAAGACGATCCTTAAGTACTTAAGAAGAACTAATGATGTGTTTCTAATATATGGAGAAGGTGATATGATAATACATGGGTATACGGATGCCAGTTTCCAGACAGACAAGAATGATTCCAGATCTCAATCTGGGTACGTATTTACCTTAAATGAAGGCGCAATATGTTGGAAAAGTTTCGAGCAAGACATTATAGCGGATTCTGCCACTGAGGCAGAATATATTGCAGCTTTAGAAGCAGCAAAGGAAGCGGTTTAGATCAAGAAGTTCGTCTCTGAATTTGATGTGGTCTCATCAATGATCCAAACATGTGCTTCGCCACTATCATTTGATCAGAGAGATCATAAGTAGGAAAGAAATACAAATCGAGAAGATTCCCACTGAAAGGAACTTAGCGGACCCTTTAACTAAGGCCTTACCTCAAAGTAAGTTTGAGAGCCTTGTTAAGGCTTATGGTATTGGATACCGTGGCAATTGGCGTTAGGCCAAGTGAGAGTTTGTTAGTAATATATGAGAGGTGTCCTAAGGCAATCACCTTATGGTTGTACCATTTATTTGATAAATGAAGATTCACTATTTGAGTATACATGTTTTCATGCATTTGATTGGATCTTAAACTCATTTACTGAATGTCCACAATACGATTCACAGCATGAGAGAATTTATGATTGGATTACAACTAGTGAATATCTCTACATGTGTAATTGTGATGTATTAGAATTATCCCTAGTCGATGAATTGATGGATTTGGACACCATCAATTCTGTCGAGACTAGCACGAGGTATACTTTTTGGTATATCCAAGCAGCTAATTCTTACTAGCTAGAGACATTATGATGTCCAGAGTTAATCGTGGATGTTAGTTATGGTAACTAGTTCATTGGAGTGACCAACTGTAATACTTAATATGGTTCTCTGCATATATGGATATGTCAATGAAGTTCTTACTGCAACTTAAGTGCGATGTTCCTTTGAATTGCGGTATTCAAGTCATCTTGGTCATGAAGACTTATGCTTTGACATCTTAAGCAAGCATCTCTGAGGAGATGTTAACCCGGGATGATTGGGTATAAGTCGAAGTGGCCGAAGATATTTGAATAGCCTATAAAGGATTCGCCACTCCTTGCGAGGAGATGTATACCCATGGTCTCTCGTCGAATTGTTACTAAAGTCTTTGGCCAAAGCATTATATGTTTAGAGTAAGGTACTTTTTGATACATGTGCAGTAACTAGAATCCGTAAGATGAGGAAATGATACTTGGGCTAGGTGTGACGTAGTCAGCATAGTGGGGACTGACACTATAGACCATATCCTGAACCAAGTGGGTATAAGATGAGTGAAGGGAACGGGGCACAAATCATTGTAGCTGCTGAAGGGTTTCAGAAATGGTTCTGTGATCAACCGTTGATTTTCCGATTAATTAGGGATCATGATGTACTACTAGGTGTCACTCATGATCGTTCTATAATTAATGGTTAATTATAGACAACTAACATAAACTGAGAACCTATTTGGTCACACACATAACGAGCGTAATCCGAAGGATTTAAAACAAGATTGAGAATGAGATTCTCAGATCGAGAGAAACTAGGTTTGGTTGGACCAAACAAGGAGCGAGCATGAAATCATTTTAGTTGCAACAAAAGCATGGATGGATCGAGTCTTATGAAGACATGATGGACGAACCAAATTGGTTTGGTTCTAATCCAATGGTGGAGAATAAACCAAAGGGGTTTGGCTTGTTTTAAACAAATGAACCAAAGTTGGTTCAGTTCATTTTAATTTAAAATAGACCAACTCGGTTCGGTTTATTTTAACTTAAGTTATTGGAATGAGTTAACAGGTTTTGGTTATGAACCAATAACTCTAAGGAGAAGGTTTCTTAATGGTTAAGAAATACACGCTCTATAAAAGTGTGGCTAGAGGATTGGAGAGTCCTAAGTTTTATTTTAGAAATTCTCTTCCTCTCCTCTCCCTCTCTTCTCCTTGCTGCCACCCAAGGAGGTCCACGCCAACCTAGCACTTTGTGCCGCCATCCACCCTAGCTGTCAGCATCCAACTGTTGTCGGCCACTCCTCCGGCAACCCTCCGATGACCCACCTTGGCTCTGTTGGTGCAGGGGCACTAGATAATCGAACCTGTGTTTTGATTATGGCAAAGACACACAAAGTTAAGTTTATATTGTTATCTCACGAGCTAAATCAAGTGTGCAGAAAAGTACTAAAGCTGGAGCTGAAGGCTAGCGACACCCGGAGGAAGCCGTGGTGGTCGGGCGACACTTGAGTGAATTCGGAGGGAGCCGAAGGAATCGAGTGGAAGGCCGGAAGCAAGAGCTACTATCGAGGTAAGCTCGTGTGAGTGAGAGATTGTAAGGTCGTGTCCTCTTTACGGGGACGACCGTAGGCGACGATTCGACTAAGACTTCTTGTGGAAGGTCTAGGTCGAGATCGGACGGTTAGAAACCGTCGTATTTATCATTTTCCGAGCTAATCTCTTACGCGCAGGAAGTGGGCCGGGCAATGATCCGGACATTGGGCCGATCGTATCGATCAATCGATGAGATGCATCGATCGTATCATCGATCGTGATGAGGCATCACCGATCGATGGCGATTTATTCTTTTTGCCCTAGGTCAAAACGGATAACGTTTAACGTGGCCACTTCGCGATAAAATTTGGAAAAATTCATGATCCGTTCCAAAGAAATAGGAGACAAATTCAGAGGCTAAAGTCTATAAAAGGAGGGGAGGATTCATCTCCAAAGATCATCAATTATTCATCAAGTGCTCCTAAAACGCCATAACGCCGACGCGACGACAACCTCAGATCTTCTTCGTCGGCAGCAGATTCAAGTAATATTTTTGATATTATATTCTGTGTTTTTTATCTTCATAACGAGGTGAGGTAGGCTTGTTGCCTCATCCTCGTGTATTCGGTTTTTGTAATCGTTGTCTCCTACCTCCAACGAGGAGGAGACGTTTTAGTGCTTTGCCCTCCGTACGCGGTCTAGGACCGATAGGGCCTTGGAGTAGCAACCGCTGGGTTGTGAACCAAGTAAAATAAACGTGTTCATTTATTTTCCGCTGTGCTTACTTTGCGTATTGAACGAACGAAAAAGAAAAGATTTACGATCGCTATTCACCCCCCCCTCTAGCGACGCTTCTCGATCCAACAATTGGTATCAGAGCGGGGGCGCTAAGATTTGGTGAAACCACCAATCTAGCACGTTTTGGTTTTCTTTTCGTATTTTTCGATTCGTATATTTCTTAGGTTTTGTTTCCCTCACTACTAATCCAAGACCAAGTCTTGGTACATAGTTTTTGGTTGTGTTTTTGCTAGTACTAATCTCCTTCGGAGTACCTCACGATCAAACGAGCATAACTTTTGCTACGAGTGGACTCACCGATCGCTCTCTGAAAGATCTACACTTTTTACAGGGGGTTTACCCCCGTAACAAGCTGTTTCCAGCCCCAAAATCCAGCGTTTAGTACCCTTTCGGGGACATCGAAGGTCGTAAGTTTCAAATTTTTTTTAGTTTTTTTATCCTCCTTATTTATTTCTGTTTTTTTTCTATTATTTCCCGCATTACTAATCCAAGACCAAGTCTTGGAATTCTCTTTGGTTTTTATTTGTGTTTTTGCAAGATACTTAATGGCTCACATTGAGGGATATAGCACCACCCGACCTCCGTTCTTTAACGGAGATGATTTCCGTTATTGGAAAGGTCGGATGGAGTGTTTCTTGAAAACACAAGTCGAGACTTGGATAATAATCCAAACCGGCTTTGCTTTACCCACCAATGATCAAGGAGAGCCCTTGGATTTCAACAAGTGGACAAATGCAACCAAGAGGCAAATCGAAGCCGATGCAAGAGCAACCCAAATATTGCAATGCGGCTTGTCCAAGGAGGAACTCAACCGCATCGGACCATTCATTAGCGCCAAGGACCTATGGAATAAATTAATTGAGCTACACGAAGGAACACCCGATGCTAAGTATGTAAACGTGACCTTCTTTTCAATAAGTTGTATAACCTCAAGATGCAGGAACACGAGACTGGCAACACAACTACACGCCTGCGTCAGACATTGTCAACGGCCTACACACCATCGGACACAAGGTCGAAAACCGTGACCTATTAAGGTACGTTCTTAATTCATTTCCTAGGACTACCTTGTGGGCATCCATGGTCGATGCCTACAAAGTCTCTAAGGACCTATCGAGCTTAGGTTAGATGAATTATTTTCCGAGTTTGAACTTCATGAGCAAACTAACGTGATCCGGGAGAGGTATTGCTCTACTTGCAGGACAAAGAAGCAAGCCACCTACTAGGCAAGTAGATGAACTCGAACCCAAGACGAATCCAATCCGAAGAGGAGGCCATAATAGTCAATATTGTGCGGAGAATAGTTCGACAAGAAAGAAGGAAATTGAAGAATGAGAACCAAAAGAAAAAGGGAGCAAGGAAAGCCTTCCATGCAACTTGGGACAACAGAGAAGACATAGCTTACATGGCAAGAACGGAGGAGTCCGAGTCAGAATCCGAAGCCGAGTCCAACTACAACTCCGACTCAATTCAAGATTATTTCGAGAAAACTCAAAGCCGGACCAAAAGGGAAAGTTAAGGTTGATTTCTCTTTAATTAGTACACTTTACAGTACAATTAAACTGCTTAATAGGAAATTAACTAAGTCCGAGTCTAGGGTTGAGTCGTTACTTGAGGAGGTTGAAACCCTCAAGCAAGAGGCTACTCTAACCTCTTCAACTAGTCAAGTTCAAGAAAAACTCAACCCAAATTGAAAAACTTGAGAAGGAGAATTCTCTCTTGAAAGACAAAGTTCAAGAGGTCGAGGCTAGGTTGGAAAAGTTCACGTTGGGATCTAAGAACCTAAAAAGACTACTTGGAACCCAAAGAGCCGTGTACAACAAAGCCGGACTCGGATTTAAGTCAAAGACTACGAATAGGTCTTATATGTCTATCGTAAATCGTAGTCATCAAAGAGTCCAAGCATGGGTCCCAAAGGTTTTATTAAATTCACATATTAGGACTAATAAGTATTGGATTCCTCAGGATCAAGTTCATTATTTGAATAGACCTTATTGGTTCAATGGTCTAGGGGGAGCTAACACTAAAATAGTATACCCGCTTACTTAGCAAAACCATTTCATTCTTAGAATTTATGTTAACTTGTGAACTTACTTAGAATTCGTACATAACCAACTAAAATCCTTAGAAAAGTTTGAGCCTCGGGAGCCTCTTTTCATAAATAACTAGTTAGTCAACTCTTGATAATATAGTATCGTGACGCCGAGATGATAGTACGCTAGGGAGACAAAGTCTCGTGTATTCGAGCTAGATAAGGCGATCTAGCTTGGTGCACTTGACCGAGTGGAACTAGCCAAGCTACTCCTCGCCGTATCCTAAACTAGTTAGACCAGGAAGTAACCCTAAGTGACTTAAGTGATATTTTCTTGAATTTGGCTTTGTCTAAGGAAGTGGTCGTTGTTCCGATCAAAGAAGGCCCCTGTGCCACGCCACGACCTGGAAGCCAGTTTCTCGAAAAGTTACTTAACGATCTAAAGGTTAAATCTGAATCTAACCCAAGGTTGACTATCTTTAATCAATTTAAAATCATCTCACAAAACATATAAGGTGAACAAATTATGAGACACATAGAATGGGTGAGATGTTAAGGATAATTGAAATATACTTGAAACAATCCTTCAAAATACTACTTATTTTCTCAACTATTGTACTTAACAACTCGAGGCCAAAGTTTAGCGCCCCTACATCTCTTATACTTCATATATTTGACTAAGGGGAGAGCAAACTAATCTTAAGGGTTATATTATAAATCTTTAGATTATTAGTGCAGAGGACACACCTCGAACCAATCTATCTAACTATTGCTAGACGCATGCTTGGACTCATATTTGATTTATCTAGATGCATTCATAAACGACATTGTTTTAAACCCCTATTTTATACAAAAACCCCAACACTCTTTTTTGATTTATGGCAAAAGGGGGAGAAGAGCAAAAGTTAAGGGGGAGTAACACAAAATTTCATTTTGAAACACAAAATTTGCTTTTGAAAACTAAAGTATCTCTTTCAAAACTCACCTAGGGTTAAGGAGGAGTTTTGGTTAAGGGGGAGTTTTTGGGAATGGCATTCATCATCTACTATATGTGTTTTATGCTTTAATTTCCCTTAACTTTGTGTTGGTTTGCCATAGATCAAAAAGGGGGAGATTGTTGGTGCAGGGGCACTAGATAATCGAACCTGTGTTTTGATTATGGCAAAGACACACAAAGTTAAGTTTATATTGTTATCTCACGAGCTAAATCAAGTGTGCGTAAAAGTACTAAAGTGAGTGAAGGCTAGCGACACCGGAGGAAGCCGTGGTGGTCGGGCGACACTTGAGTGAATTCGGAGGAGCCAAGGAATCGAGTGGAAGGCGGAAGCAAGAGCTACTATCGAGGTAAGCTCGTGTGAGTGAGAGATTGTAAGGTCGTGTCCTCTTTACGGACGACCGTAGCGACGATCGACTAAGACTTCTTGTGGAAGGTCTAGGTCGAGATCGACGATTAGAAACCGTCGTATTATCATTTTCGAGCTAATCTCTTACTGCAGGAAGTGGCCAGCCGGGTCATTCACTGGACATTAGGCGATCATTATCGTATCGATCAATGATGAGATGCATCGATCATCGTATCATCGATCGATGAGAGGCATCACGATCGATGGCGACGATTCAACTTTGCGCTTAGGTCAAAACGGATAACGCTTGACGCGGCCAGCGATAAAAATTTGGAAAAATTCATGATCCGCTCCAAAGAAATAGGAGACAAATTCAGAGGCTAAAGTCTATAAAAGGAGGGAGGATTCATCTCCAAAGATCATCAATTATTCATCAAGTGCTCCTACAACGCCAACGCCTAACACCGCCATAACGCCGACGACAACCTCAGATCTTCTTCGTCGGCAGCAGATTCAAGTAATATTTTTGATATTATATTCTGTGTTTTTTATCTTCATAACGAGGTGAGGTAGGCTTGTTGCCTCATCCTCGTGTATTCGGTTTTTGTAATCGTTGTCTCCTACCTCCAACGAGGAGGAGACGTTTTAGTGCTTTGCCCTCCGTACGCGGTCTAGGACCGATAGGGCCTTGGAGTAGCAACCGCTGGGTTGTGAACCAAGTAAAATAAACGTGTTCATTTATTTTCCGCTGTGCTTACTTTGCGTATTGAACGAACGAAAAAGAAAAGATTTACGATCGCTATTCACCCCCCCCCTCTAGCGACGCTTCTCGATCCAACAGGCTCCAGTGACCAAGGATCAGCCGACCATCTCCTTTGGCCGACGCCAAGTCCTCTACCAATTTGTTTTGGACAGCTTGTTTCCTTCTTGTCAGAGCATCGTTTGGACGATGTTTGGAGCTTCGACAATGACTTCCTTACCGGGAATTGGATCTCTGGTAATTCTCATAGGTGGAGGACCAAAGATTCGTCAATCGGTTGATGAATACCTCTTCGAAGAAGCGAGTTTTGGGGACTCTCTTTCGAATCCAAATTTTGATTCGGATTGTGATCTTCTGTCGATCACATCGTCTTCGACACGATGCTAGTGACTCCTACAAAGACGAGGCTAGTAGCTTGGCGAAGCTATCCTGACAGTACTTGGCGTGGATATGGATAGAGGCAATTCTAGCGAGAGTTACTCCGGTTGATGTCATTCCCGTTGTACGTGATACGTCAGGTATACCTAGCGTAATTTCCTTTTATTGCAAAATTTGAAACTGCGATTATGTCTACACATGTTGTACTATGCATGCGTGTGGTGTGCGTGTTGTAATAAATTAGATTTATTGCTTTTTAATTCTTCCGCTGTGCACATATTTACGAAATATGTTCGAACACACACTCACCGCGGTGTCAGAAACCTAACATAGTCGACTGGAAATATGGCGGGCTCAAAGTCGATCGTGTTCATTCGCATGAAATAGTCTAACAATGATCGATGATTTGAGAAGTCAACCGCCCCGATGGAAGTCGATTCAGGTCGAGTTCCGAGAGTAAAATGCTCGATAGTCGATTAGTCAGTCTACTACGACCCTGACAGTCGACTGTTGCGTTATGGAAGTCGACTACCAGTGTATCTGTTGGAACTTATCCAACGTGGATTAAGTCGTTGTCTCACAACGACTACAAGAGTAGTCGACTGATGGTCGCAATCAGTTGACTACTAGGCGGAATCCAGCCCGAGGTGAAGCTTTAAAAGGAGCTCATGGAGAAGGATTTGGCTATGATTCCTTGGGATGATTTGGAGGGGATTTGCTGCTGCAATCCAGACCTTCAAGACTCTTTTCAAGCAATCAAAGATCAAGCAATTAAAAACTCTTTGTAAAGTTTTTTTTTTACTTTTATTTTAGTATATTTGCTTGTATTTGTATTGTATTACTTTTGTAATCATTGTAAGAGATTTCTCCGCCTCCGACTTGTTGTCGAGAAGGAGTATTTGTGATTATTAGTGGTGTTTGGCCGCTAAGGCTCGTTCGAGCCCAACCCGTGAAGTAGAAACCTTGAGGTTCCGAACCATGTTATATCTTGGTGTATTGGTTTTGTAATTGTCATGTTTAATTCTTGTTATTATTATTTCTGCTGCGCTAACACGATTTGTAGAAACGAACGAACAATTTCCATCTTCATCAACCAACCCGCTATTTATCCCCCCTCTAGCGACGATCAATTCCCCAACAACATTCTCACATGATGACCCTTCTATTTTGCATTATCAAATTCTTCTTTCACTCCCCCTTGATCATTTCCCTCTTCCATGTTTAGTTTTTTAAGTTTAAATAACATGTCATCATCAACTCTTTGTGCCACACTTGATGGCAAATTTTCTTCAAACACCGCATTTAATGATTCTTCATCTAATCGTGTTCTTTTGTTGTACATCCTATAGACCTTGCTGACATTAGAGTATCCAACAAGAATACCCTTATCAACTTTAGCTATAAACTTTCCTAATTGATCCTTAGTATTTAGAATGTAGACCTTATAACCAAACACCCTAAGGTGTTTAATTGCTAGAGGTTTACCAAACTAGAGTTCATGTGGATATTTGCCTAAAAATCTATGCATCAGAGTGTAGTTTTGTATGTAACATGCAATGTTTATTGCCTCTGCCCAGAGATGACTCGAAAGTGAATATTCATTCAACATGCCCTGAGTCGCCTCTTGTAGAACCCTATTCTATCTTTCCACAATTCCATTTTATTGTGTTGTCATAGGGATTGAAAACTCATGTTTATATCATATTTCTAAGCAAAATTTAGAAAACCTATCATTTTCAAACTCACCTCTATGATCACTTCTTATATGATTTATTTTATGATTCTTTTCATTCTCTATCCTTCTACAAAAAGTAATCAGTGTATCTAAAGTTTGATCTTTATACTTTAAAAAGAACACACAAGTATAACTAGTATAATCATCAACTATGACAAATCAATATCTATTATCATTCAATGACTTATACTTACTGCTATCAAACAAGTTGATATGTATGAGCTCTAATGCACTTGAGTACTCATAACACTTTTACCTTTGCGGACAACTTTGGTTTTTGGCAACTCTTGCACCAACTCTTTTTTTGATAGTCTTTTGATGTTCCTCATGTTGGTGTGAGTGAGTCTTCAGTGTCAAAGCCAAGTTTCCTCTTCTTTATACATGAAACACTTAGCACACACCTTAGTTGCCAAACATAATTCAACTTGATAAATATTTTCCCATCTATGACCTATGAGCATGGAAGTGCTTAGTTCACTATGCTTAATTTAACTTTGAGATGAGTCAAACTCAACTTGCTATCCCAAATCACAAAGTTGACTAACACTTAGAAGATTAAAAGTCATGCCTTTTACAAATCAAACATTTCTTATTTAAAATTGCTCTGACACTTTAATATCACCTATACTTGTAGGATCGTTGGCGTCGCTAGAAAGGGGGGGGGGAATGAATAGCTACGCTCGTCTTTTCAATTCGTTGTACCCTTCTACAATGATTAGTATGCAGCGGAAATAAGAAAACGAATACAGAAAAAATGACAAACGCAAACACACCAATTTTACGTGGTTCGGAACACAAGTCCCTACTCCACGGTTGAGCCCTCGTCGGCTCTAGTGATGCATACCACCACTATAAACTTCTCCTTCTCAGTGATACGCCGAAGGTGGAGAAACCCTTTTGCACAGTTTATCAGAAACATTACAAGAAAGCTTACAGTAGACAATGAAGAAGCAGTAAAATGAGTACAGATTTCAGAGTGAATGAAAATGCTTCTTGCTTGCTGAATCGTTGACACTCCTGTTGGATGATCAAGGCTTTTAAGAATGAAGAAGCTTTTTCCCTCGTGTCTTTCTTCAGAAAATGTCGTAAGTTCTTCTTTTTTAACTTTGAAATATATAAGCCCAGAATACTTGATAGCTCGAGCCTGATTAGGGCTTTTCTGCCCGCCCAGTCGAGTCGCCTCGGCTGGTGCCTCGACTGGAGCATTAATTGACATTTATTAATGGCTTCAACGGTAAGATTTGGATCATAATTAGTTTTATTTCCGTTGAAAATATAGGTCCATTCGAGGCGATGATCCGATGCCTTGACTGGCAGGCTTTGGTTCCAACTGAACAGAGCAACAGTCGAGCTCCCAGTCGACAGTCCCTTGCTTCTGTTCCGTTGGATTAAAGCTCTAGTCGAGTCGCCGCTTCGACTGGCAGGCTTTGGTTCCAACTGAACAGAGCAACAGTCGAGCTCCCAGTCGATAGTCCCTTGCGTCTGTTCCGTTGGATCAAAGCTCTAGTCGAGTCGCCGCCTCATTTGCCGTTTTCCTACGAACATACATGCCGCGGTCGAGACATCAATCGGTCGCGGGCTTGCCTCTCGTAAGAAATAACCTTAGTCGGCGTTGCCTCGTGTCTGATCAAAACCTGCTGTTTGTCCAGAGCAGTCGAGCTCTCAGTCGACACCTCCTTGCGTCTGCTTAGTTGAACCAAGCATCAGTCGAGGCGTCGCCTCGACTGGTATGAGTCAACCTGCTGCTCGACAAGAGCAATAGGTTCCAGTCGAGGCGTCACCTCGACTACCACCTTTACCTGATGCCTATGAATTACTGTTCATAGGTCTTCCATGTCAGGAATCATCTCCGGGACTTCGTGCCAAGACTCCCTGTCCGGGTCTTCACTGCCAAGAGGCCACGCCTCCGGGACTTCACTGCCAAGACTCCTCGTTCGGGGACTCCACGTCCGAGTCTTCACTTGCCAGGACTCCACGTCCGGGTCTTCACTTGCCAGGACTCCACGTCCGGGTCTTCATCAATCTTGCATCCAGTCCTCGACTTACAAGAGATTTCCTGAAAATACATCTCAAACAACCATATGAGATAACACATAATTATCACCTTGACTTAAACCCTTGTCAATCACCAAAAACATCCTTTGGGTCTGATTGCACCAACAATCTCCCCCTTTTTTGATGTTTGACAATACGGTTTAAGTTTAGGTGATGAAATTATACCACAATATAACGTATTCGAAATTTAATATGCAAAAAGAAGAGATATAGATGTGTAGTTTCAAAAGTTTTAATTTCAGACTTAAAGCCCATCTTCTCCCCCTTTGGCAAACACCCAAAAAGAAAAGTTGTTTATAGAAGCACTCCCCTTGAATTCATTACCCTTAGGTTATCAAATGCACTAACAATATATTTTAGCAAGATAAATGTCAGTCGTGCATTTCTAAAGAAAGATATAAACCACCGGAAGAAAAATTTAACATAATTTTCCTTAATATTTGTTGTAATATCCCTGTTCATGACAGCTAAAAAAAAACAAACCTACATACACAGAGATATTAGAAACAAATATACAAGCATACACCCAAAACGTCACCCAAAACATCCTGATATATATATTTTCTTGAATTCAAACTGTTCATACAGATAAAAAGAAAAACCAAAACTAAATCTTTGAAGATGATGGTCTGAGTCAGACATCATGGCATGAAGGAGACTTAGAATTTCCTCTCGTAGAGACTTCGAAAAACCGAGCATCTAGCTTGGAGTGAAGCTCTTTGAATTTAGTGTCGATTGACGTACTAAGGTCCATGAATTTAGTATCAACTGAGTTTGTGAACTCAGCATGATCTTTTCGCAGATTCTCTAGCTGTTCAGACATGGTGGAAGATGGTTCAATAGCTGGACGTTCTTGTTCACCTTCTTCCTCCATATCCCACCTTTCACCCGCTTGATGTCCATCCGCCCACTCAACGGTGCTACCAACTTTTGACATGCCGGCCAAAGAAAAGTTTCTCCACTTTATGAAATCAAAGTCTGTCATCTGCCTAATTTTCCCCCTGCTTGTGTTGATGCCTATGGATTCTAGCCAAAATGTGATGATATGACCAAAAGACATGTAAATTTTCTTTTGGACAGGAGTTGAGAAGTGGACTATGTAGAGAAAGATGTTTAAAGCAACATTAAAGTTTAAATGTTGCTTTAAAAGATGTAGAGCTAGTAAATGATGTGGTCTTATCTTAGCTTGCCCCCTAGTAACAATTGGAAGGATGCAACCTACAATGACCTTATATAGGACATTATCGGGGGCAGCTAATGCCATGGCCAGAAATAGAGTAAGACCCGGGTTATGCAGGTTTTTAAAGAAGTACTCATGAATTACATTTATGGAGTATCCCTCAACAGGTTCTTGAATGCTTGGATAACATTCAAGGGTTGAGTTTGACTCTCGACACTCTAGAAATGCTCTGAGGATATCAGGAGTGAAAGATATGTCCTTTCTGGCTACCCTACTCTTAAAGACGAGCCTATCACCTGTAGGCTCTAGATTGTTGTAGAATTCACTAACTAAGTCTATATTGATGTCATGATCACAATAGACTAGTTTATTGAGCCCATAGTAGTTAATCATTTGTATAACATGTTGAGCTTGTTTTTCAAAAAATTCTTTATCTAATGATCTAGTATGCATCAACTTAAATTTGTGGGCAGTAAAGGTATGTTGATGATGTGTGGAGGGAAACCGGGGATCCGTAAATAGATTTTCCCGAGGTGTTTCACTTGACTCGCCTATCCTACGTTTTTGTCTAATGAATGCCAAAATGATGTTAAAAAAAATAATATGATGGTATGATGAGTGACAGTAACCAACACCCAATTAGTTAACCAATATTACTAAGTCGTGTAATCAAAGAGATGAGTTTAGAAATTTACTTAGGTGCCATTTTTCCTGTTGTTGACTGGTCTTGTGGGATCAAGAAGATGACTTTTGTGAAATCACCTTCTCCAGCTAGAAAAAAAAACTGGCGAACCCTAAAAAATCTGGCAAAATCTAGGGTTTGAGAAAATCGTTGTCTAGGGTTAAGGATTGACCAAAAGAGGGAATGAGGGGCTGGAGAACTTACTTGAAGTTAGTTTAGGAGCGAGTGAGGTAATACAGGGTTTTGTCGGTGTTAAACTTGGCTGGAGACTCGAACGGCGACAGAAGAGAAAAAACGCGGCGAGAGGAGTCGAGGCGAGTCATGAGTTTGGGAGAGGCGGTAAGTGAATTTCCTTATATATTTCTTAGTTACGCAGTCGAGGCAGTAAGTTGAACGCCTCGACTGTTATATCAGTCGAGGCGCCAGTCGAGTGCGCCTCGCTTCTGTTTGCTCACACCCTCTGTCAGTCGAGGCGATTATTGAAATGCCTCATTGTTGAGTTCATTTTGTCTTAGATATTTTAAGTTCCAAATTCGTTGTATTTAGGTATTTAAAACATTTTAAAAGTGACAATATACTCTATTGACAATATCAAACATATATTGGATGTTTCACTTGAGTTTTATCATTATTTAAGATGTCCAACCAATTTTACTTGGTTGGAATGTCCAATTTTTTTTTTAAACCAAATACACATGAATTATGTATTGGTCTTCCCCATAATTGGTCAACTTAATGATTCATGCAGTTTTCAACCGCATTACTCAAGTTATGCATCATAACAAGCAATTTGAGTAAATTGGTTGCTCCTAACATCTCACCCCTATCTAGCAATACACAAGCATAGTTAATCCTATGATTTGTGTGAGATGTTTCCCAAAGGTATCCCAAACATTATTTTCCCATTTCTTTTGAACTTATGAATTAGTCCTTATGATCACGGAGAGTTTTCACTCAGCTGCACACATTCCCAACTCTCTTCTTAAATGACTAAATTCATTTTCTGGAAGAGGTTTTGTGAAAATATCAGCAAGATTCGCCTTAGACTCAACATAATTGAGTATAATATCTCCTCTTGCTACATGATCCCTAATGAAGTAATGTCTCACTTCAATGTGTTTTGTTCTGGAATGATGGACTAGGTTTTTTGTTAAGTTGATCGTGCTAATATTATCACATAGCACTTGCACGTTCTTATATGAAAAACCATAATCCTCCAATGTGTGAGTCATCCATAACAATTGTGACACACTCTCTCCCATGGCTATGTACTCAGCCTCAGTGGTGGAGAGAGCAACACAATGTTGCTTTTGACTAGACCAACTAAAGCTGAACCTAGGAATTGACAGCCCCCGCTAGTACTTTTTCTATCTAGTTTGCATCCTGCATAATCTGAATCTGTATAGCCTACTAAATCAAAAGACTCAGTTCGGGGATACCACAGTCCAACTGATATTGTTGCTTTAAGATATCTCATAATTCTTTTAACAGCAACCCAATGAGACTCTTTAGCACACGATTGATATCGTGCACACATGCCCACAGCAAATACTATATCAGGTCTACTTGCTGTAAGATATAAAAGACTACCTATGACACTCCTATAACGCTTTAGATCAACAGGTTTACCATCTAGATGAGTGTTTTGTGCCATTGGAGTGGCAACCTCCTTAACATTTTCCATGTTGAATCTTTTTAGCAACTCCATGGCATATTTTGATTGACAAACATGAATTCCTTCTTTGGTTTGTTTGATTTGAAGTCCAAGGAAAAATGTCAACTCCCCTACTAGACTCATCTCAAACTCACTCTCCATGTGTTCTATGAATTCATTGAGATAATCCCTATTGTTTGAACCACAGATTATGTCATCGACATAAATCTGAGCTACAAATATGTCTTCACCGTTTCTTTTCAGAAAAAGTGTGGGATCAATTTGACCTCTTCTAAAACCCCTCTCAACTAGAAAAATTGACAACCTTTCGTACCATGCACGAGGTGCTTGTTTCAGCCCATAAAGAGCCTTCTTGAGCTTATACACGTGATTTGGAAATTTAGAATTTTCAAATCCGGTGTTCAACATAGTCCTCTTCCTTTATAAACCCGTTCAAAAATGCTGACTTCACATCCATTTGATATAATTTGAATCCTCTATATGCAAATGCTAGCATTAATCAATGGATTCTAACCTAGCCAGTGCATAAGTTTCACCATAATTAAGTCCTCAATTTGATTGTATCCTTTGGCTACTAACCTAGCTTTATTTCTCATTATTTCTCCTTTATCATTCAATTTATTCTTGAATACCCATTTGGTTCATATTATGGTAGCTTGATCAGGTCTTGGAACTAAATCCCAAACTTGACTTCTCTCAAATTGTCCCAATTCATTCTGCATTGCTATAATCCAGTCCGGATCAAGCAAAGCTTCATCAATTACTTTTGGCTCAATTTCAGAGATTAATGCTACTTGATTCACTTCATTTCTAAAGTATGATCTTGTCCTCACCCCTTGATGGATGCCTCCAACAACTTGGTCTAGGGAATGACTAGTGCCCATTCTAGTGGATCTTGGTACTTGAGATGTTTCTTGAACCTCATTGTTAGATACAATCTCAAGCAATGACCCTTCTGATCTAGATTTTTCATTTTCGGAGTCAGATTTGACTCCCCCTACACTTGTGTCCTCCCTCAAACTTAATCTTTTGAGTTCGACTTTTACTGCATCACTATTATCCTTAGAATCAATTTGGTCTTTACATTCCTCAAAAACCACATTTGACGATTCCTCAACCAAATTTGTTCGTTTGTTGTAAACTCGATAAGCCTTACTAATGAGGGAATATCCTAATAGAACACCTTCATATGCTTTTGCAGTGAATTTTCCTAGATGCTCCTTAGTGTTTAAAATGAAAACCTTGCAACCAAAAACCCTAAGATGTTTGACTGTTGGTGGTTTTCCAAACCATAGTTCATGAGGTGTTTTTCCTAAGAATCTATGTATCAAAACTCTGTTTTGAACATAGCATGCAGTGTTAATTGCCTCTGCCCACAAGTAACTAGGAAGAGTATACTCATTTAGCATACTCCTCGCAGCTTCTTGCAATACTCTATTCTTCCTCTCTACCACACTATTTTGTTGTGGTGTCCTAGGAGTGGAAAACTCATGTTTATAGCCTTTTTCTGAACAAAATTTCTTAAACCTCATATTTTCAAATTCTCCTCCATGATCACTCCTAATTGTTTTAATTGTTGAGTTTTTCTCATTTTCAATTCTTCTACAAAAAGGAATAAAAATTTCTAATGTTTGATCCTTATGTTTGAGAAAGAAAGTCCATGTATATCTAGTATAATCATCTACTACTACCAAGCAATATCTACTTCCATTCAAGGTTTTTGTGGAGCTACTATCAAACAAATCTAAATGCAATAAATCTAAAGCATTTAAAGTACTTACAGTGTTCTTGTTTTTATGTGATGCTCTTATTTGTTTACCTTTTTGACATGCATCACATAGCTTATCCTTTTCGTACTTGAGCAATGGTAGACCCCGCACAAGCTCTTCCTTGGCCAACCTCTTGATATTTTTTATGTTGACGTGTGCTAGTGTCCGATGCCATAGTCATGATTCATCTTCTTTGGACAAAAAACACTTCACACGCAGGTTAGTAGCACTACTAAATTGAACTTGATAGATATTTTCCTTCCTCGTCCCTACTAGCATGATAGTATCGGTTTCATTATGTTTAATTAAGCATTTAGTTGAATAAAATTTTACTCTATATCCTTCATCACATAATTGACTGACACTTAACAAATTAAAAACCATTCCTCTAACTAGCAGAACATTCTTAATCCTAAATTGTTCAGATATTACTATGTCTCCTACTCCTATGACTTTTAGTTTACCACTATTACTAAAAGAAATAGTACCTTTACTCCTGTTTTTAAATGTAGCAAACTTTGTGGAGTCCCCGGTGATGTGCTTGGAGCATCCGCTATCTACGACCCACATCATTGGATACTCCCCCTCGACCGGTACCTAATCAAACATGAAAAACAAGATCTTTTGGAACCCATATTTTGGGTCCATTAGCATTTACGACATATTGTTTAGGAATCCAAGCCTTAGTTGTGTTTGCTTTACCAACATGAGTTCTATTGACTAATGACATGAAACTGAATTCCCTTTTTGTTGGTTTGTAGCCTATTCTTGCTCTGTTGTAAACTGCCCTTTGGGCATCTAAAATCATGTTAAGAGTTTGAGAGCTTGTTGTGAATCTCTCAAGTGTGCACTTGAGATCATCAACTTGTGCTCTCAAGAAATTGTTTTCTTCCCTAAGTTTTTCGATTTCATAAGTATCAATCCTAATTTCTGCAGGAACAGAATCCTGAGTTTTAAGTTCCTCTAATTCTGATTTTAACATCTTAACTTTATTTTTTGATCTACTCAAGGCATTAGTTAAGCATGCTACTGTTTCATACAATTTATCTAGTTCAGGAGATGTTACCTCATCATCATCATGATGTGCCCTTCCGTGAAGACTCATCTGAATCTGTGTAATCAAACGCCATTAGTGTCGTATGATTGGCTCCTTTTGCCCTATCTTCATCTTCTGAGGAACTGGAAGAAGAGTCATCCCATGTTGCCCTCAACGCCTTCTTCTTTCTGGACTTGTCCTCTTTCTTGTTGACATCAGGACATTCACTCTTGATGTGTCCTTTCCTGTTACACTCAAAACAAACCACATCAGATTTACCTCTAAATTTATGTGATGACTTACCTTTCCTCTTGTCTGCGAAGATTTTCTTTACATCCTTCTTATTGTACTTTCTGCTTCTCCTCATCATCCTCCTCACGAAATTGGCTACCTCGCTGGATGAGGACTCGTCGTCACTGTCACTATTTATCTCAGATGAGGATGAAGATGACTCCTTCTTCTTCTCCTTTTTCTTGTTCTCCTTGTATTGCTCACCTGAAACAAAAGCAATACCTTTCTCTTTTGGACCCTTGTTAGCTTGCTCATGTAATTCCATTTCACAAAATAATTCATCCAACTTTATAGTAGACAGATCCCTTGATACTTTGTAGGCATCTACCATAGATGACCATAAAGCATTTCGAGGAAAAGACTTTAGGACGTACCTGATAATGTCTCTGTTTTCCAAATTTTCTCCGACTGAATGCAGCCCATTCAATACTTCCTTGAACCTTCCATGCAACTCACCAACAGTCTCGTCATCTTTCATAGCAAGATTTTGTAGCTGGTTCATGTAGAGATCTCGCTTTGCTATCCTCGAGTCTCTTGTCCCTTCGTTCAGTTCTATCAGTTTATTCCAGAGATCTTGCGCGCTGCCGAACGGACCCACTTTGTTGAGTTGATCCTTCGCTAGACCACATTGCAGAGTCACGGTGGCCTTAGCATTTGCTTGTGCCTTGCGTTTTTGTTCTACAGTCCACCTTCCAGACTCAAGTACTTTGCCTTCTGCATCCATCGGTGTCGTGAAACCTTCGGTTACCGAAAACCACATATCTATCTCAGTCATGAGATAGTACTCCATCCGGCTTCGCCAATACTGGAAGTTTGTTCCGTTAAAGAATGGAGGCCTATTTTTGCTGTAACCTTCTTGCATCGCCATTTGAACTTGCTCTTGCGGTTGTGAATCCGAAGAAGAGCACCTCGCTCTGATACTAATTGTAGGATCGTTGGCGTCGCTAGAAAGGGAGGGGAATGAATAGCTACGCTCATCTTTTCGATTTGTTGTACCATTCTACAATGATTAGTACACAGTGGAAACAAGAAAACGAATACAGAAAAAATGACAAATGCAAACACACCAATTTTACGTGGTTCGGAACACAAGTCCCTACTCCACGGTTGAGCCCTCGTCGGCTCTAGTGATGCACACCACCACTATAAACTTCTCCTTCTCAGTGATACACCGAAGGTGGAGAAACCCTTTTACGCGATTTATCGTAAATGTTACAAGAAAGCTTACGAGACAATGAAGAAGCGATAAAGCAGTCGATTTGAGTGAATGAAAATGCTTCTTGCTTGCTGAATCGTTGACACTCCTGTTGGATGATCAAGGCTTTTAAGAATGAAGAAGCTTTTTCCCTCGTGTCTTTCTTCAGAAAATGTCGTAAGTTTTTCTTTTTTAACTTTGAAATATATAAGCCGAATACTTGATAGCTCGAGCGATTAGGGCTTTTCGCCACAGCGAGTCGCCTAGTGCCTCGACTGGAGCATTAATTGGCATTTATTAATGGTTTCAACGATAAGATTTGGACCATAATTAGTTTTATTTCCATTGAAAACATAGGTCCAGTCGAGGCGATGATCCGACGCTGATCGCGAGCTTTGGTTCCAATCGAATGAGCAACTGAGCTCGATCCGATGCCCCTTGCTTCGCCGTTGGATTAAAGATCTAGTCGAAGTCGCCGCTGATCGTAGCTTTGGTTCCAACGAACGAGCAGCAACAATCGAGCTCCCACCGAGTCCCCGTCTATTCCGTTGGATCAAAGCTTTAGTCGAGTCGCCGCCTTGACTGCTGTTGGTTTTCCTACGAACATACAGGCCACGGACATCAATCGACCGTGGCTTGCCTGCTCGGTGAAATAACCTCAATCGAGGCACGCCCGATCGATACAATAACTCTGCTTGTCCAGAGCTGAGCTCTCGCCGACACCTCCTTGCGTCTGCTTATTTGAATCAAGCATCATTCGAGGCGTCGCCTCGACTGGTATGAGTCAACCTGCTGCTCGACAAGAGTAGTAGGTTCCAGTCGAGGCGTCACCTCGACTACCACCTTTACCTGATGCCTATGAATTACTGTTCATAGGTCTTCCATGCCAGGAATCATCTCCGGGACTTCGTGCCAAGACTCCCTGTCCGGGTCTTCACTGCCAAGAGGCCACGCCTCCGGGACTTCACTGCCAAGACTCCTCGTCCGAGTCTTCACTTGCCAGGACTCCACATCCGGGTCTTCACTTGCCAGGACTCCACGTCCGGGTCTTCACTTGTCAGGACTCCACGCCCGGGTCTTCACTTGCCAGGACTCCACGTCCGGGTCTTCATCAATCTTGTATCCAGTCCTCGACCTACAAGAGATTTCCTGAAAATACATCTCAAACAACCGTATGAGATAACACATAATTATCACCTTGACTTAAACCCTTGTCAATCACCAAAAACATCCTTTGGGTCTGATTGCACCAACAATACCTACTACCTTAAGATCTCCACTATTGCCAAATGAAACAGTACCTTTACTTTTACTTTTAAGCGATGAGAACTTTGATGAATCCCCTATCATGTGCTTAGAACATCCGCTATCAATGAACCATATGGTTGAATGCTCCCCCTTGGTGTGTGCTTGCTCAAACATGATGAACTAAATATTTTGGTACCCAAATTTTAGATTCAATAGCATCAACAACAATTTTCTTGGGTAACCAAGCTTGTACAATTCTAGTTTTAGAGATGTTATTTCTACTGATTAAGGACATAAACTTCACTTCTTTTTGCTTTGGTTTGTATCATATTCCAACTTTGTTATAAACAACTCATTGAGCTCTTAAAATCATATCTGAGTATTTAGAGCTTGATGAGAATTTTTCTAATGTGCTTCTTAAGTCTTTTACTTGCAATTTTAGAGATACATTTTCATGTTTGAGCTCATTAATTTTCATAGTAGCATTTTCATGAAGTAAACAAGTAGTACATGGCACGTTTTCTTCCTTAAATTATTTTAATTCACATTGCAAGTTTTTGACTCTACCTTTGATTTTGATAGGGCATTTGTTAAAGATGCAATTGTAGCATCCAATTTATCTAATTTAGTAGAAGTTACCTCATCATCACTAGATGATGACTCATTTGAGGATTCTACATCCTCTCCTTGACTTTTGTCTTCAACTATGTGTCTTGTGTTCCTTCCTTCAAGTTCCTCTTCCGATGAGCTGGAAGAAGAATCATCTCATGTTGCTTTCAAAAATTTTTTTTTCTCTTGGGCTTTTCATCTTGCTTTTTCAATTCAGGACAATCTACCTTGTAATGTTCTTTCCTATTGCATTCAAAACAAACTGCATCATATTTTGATTTAGATCTTACCGGAGACTTACCCCTTTTCTTGTTTTCATCGAAGATCTTCTTCACATCATTCTTATTGTATTTTCTACTTCTTTACATCAATTTTCTGACAAAATTAGCCATTTCGATGGGAGAGAGTTCTTCATTATCGCCACTTGTTTGGTCAGAATCGGAGGAGATCACTTCCTTCTTCTCCTTCTCTTTCTTCTTGCTCTTCTTGTTTCCTGTATCATCACCAACTAAAGTCATAATTTTTTTCTTATGGCTTGAATTACATTGTTTATGGAGTTCCAACTCACAAAATAGCTCATCTAATTTAACAATAGATAAATCCCTTGAATCCTTATAGACATCATCATTGATGACCATAATAAGTTTCTTGGGAAGGATTTAAATGTGTA
The DNA here is from genome assembly GCA_025175895.1 of Wurfbainia villosa. Taxonomy (NCBI): domain Eukaryota; kingdom Viridiplantae; phylum Streptophyta; class Magnoliopsida; order Zingiberales; family Zingiberaceae; genus Wurfbainia; species Wurfbainia villosa. Next base: position 114,600,895 of record CM045993.1, read on the forward strand.
CATGATGAGGTCTCGGTTCTCCACATTTCACTTCATAAGGGACCAACCTTGTTCAGTTGCTCTGCAACAAGTCTATATTGAAGTGTTACGGTTGCCTCCATGTTGGATTGCGGCTACTTTCTCTGCTAAGTTGTCCAACATCTAGACTCCAAAATTTTGTCTTCTTCACTAGTCAGTCCATCACCATGAACCACATGTCGATGTTGGTCATCAAGTAGTACTCTATGTGGCTCTTTCAGTAGGGAAAGTTGTTTCAGTCGAAGAATGCAGGATGCGTAGAACTGTAACCCTCTTGCATCACCATTTTGCTTTGCTCCTTTATTTGTTAATCATCTAGTGCAACCTCGCTTTGATAGCACTTGTAAGGATTGTGGAAAGGTAGATAGGGGGGGGGGGGGGTGAATAGCTTTAATTCACTTCAATGAAGTTTCACAATGGAATACTTGAAATCAATCGGTAAAATACAACATATACGATAACAAAGTTGGTTTTACTTAGTTCACCGCCCCCAGGACGTATGTCCAAGGCTAACTTAATGTTCTACCACCTCTATTGATTTTCTCCTTATCGGACCAAATTCAAATACGGAGAAACCTTTTACAATATTCTTTACGAGAAACTTACAAAAAACACTCAACAAGGAGAGATTACAAGAGGAAGAAGAGAAGAAGGATTACAATAAAGTTTTTGCGCACACTCTCTCTTGTTACTTGAAGATTGCTTGAAGATTAAGAAACTTGAGTACGAAACTCACAATGTAACAGTGTATATGTTGTCTCTATTCTAGAAAGAAAGTGTTATTTTTAAACAGTTGAGAATGGACTAGTTCTGCTCACTTTGGCTACCATCACTTGACCAATTGATTGCTGACCGTCGACTTACTATTCAATAGTAATTGACAATGGATCAGTGGTGGCTTAGATCATTCCAGAGTTTGAACATCAATCGATTGCCTTGATTACTCAATTGATTGATTAGGATCAGTCGAACCAGCCAGTCAATTCAGGAGGCTTCTATTTTCCTAACACTACAACCAATCGATTGCCTCTCCATAGCAATCGATTCATTTTCAATGGGTGAACAAGTTAATCAATCTAGAGACCTTCTGCTTTCCCGATACAGTCAATCAATCAATTGATGTATTTCACCAATCGATTGATGCCCATTAGTTGAATCAGCGAGTCGATTTGAGAGTGTTATGTGCAAACTTAGTTCAAGATTTGACTCATCAATCGATTGTAGTATCCCAACAATCAATTACTGGACCCTGAACACTAGGGTCTCGTTCCTGAGCACCGTCTCTTCGTTCTCAAGCACCTAAGCCTCATCCCGAGTATCATCCCTCATTCTTGAGTACTGTCCCTCATTCCTGAGTGCCCAAGTCTTGTTCTCGAGTACTGTCCTTTATTCTCGAACACCCAAGCTTCATCTCGAGTACTACCCCTCGTTCTCAAGCACACAAGACTGATTCCCAAGTACTGTCCCTCATTCCCGAGCACCCAAGTTTCATTGCCGAGTACCATCCCTCATTTCTCAAGCACCCAAGCTTCATTCCCGAGTATTGTCCCTCGTTCTTGAGTGCCCAAGCCTCGTCTTGAGTACCGTCGCTCATTCTTGAGTACCGTCTGAGCTTCCCGAGCACCTCTCGAAGCCTGCAAGGAATCAATAGATTGGTAGATATCACCAATCGATTGATACACTGATTTCAGCCATTCTAATGAAAAAAATATGCTTAAACTTCTTTACCCTCGATCCTCGATTACCTTGTTAGGGCAATCTCTTGCCGTAATATGGTTTTGATGGTATGGCAAAGGGTTTAAGTTAGTTTGATATGTTGATTTGATATGTGCGTTGAAGTCGTGCAGGACTTAGTAATTCGCACATGGAGCCATGGCGAGTTTCACATCTCATGACTCGTGCCTTGAGTCGGTGAAGGATAGCTTTGCGGAAGCCGTGCGCTTGGAGCATCCGAGGGACCGCCGGACGAGGAGCTTGGAGTGAAGCCGGAGGAAGTAGACTTCGAGGCAAGAGACGCGAAGGAGCATTGCAGAGCCGTGCGCCTGATGCTGCCGAGGGACGTGGCCGCGAACGAAGAGAACTTCAAAGGCGAGGGACTCCGAGGGATGAGAGTGAGCGATTGTAACCCGGGAAGGGTAGCTCTTAGGTGAAACTTGGCCATTTGGCCAAGTGTCGGATGAGTTTTCCCGACACCAGTCGACTGCCATGTCATGGCAGTCGACTGCTCTGAGTCGATGGTTCGATCGGCTGGTCTAATGTGGCTGAATCAAGTTGATCGGTCATTGCCGGCAATGGGCGATCGGTGATGCTGTCGATCGCCGAGGGCGGCGCGATCGGTGATGTCTGCGTCTGCACGAGAATAGTCGACCTCGTTGAGGACTCATTGGTTGACATCGGATCGTGATGGGTGCCATCGATCGGTGATGCGATCTGGATAGTATCCAAGCGTGGAAGCGGCCGTTATTGGGCAGCGACTCTGACACCGGATCGGTGATGGGTGCCATCAGTCGACTGCTCCTATGTCAACGGGAAGAAACCCTCTTCCTCTATAAAAAAAGGGGGGTAAGGGTTTGGGAGGCTAATGCTTACACTCTAACACTCTCCCAAAGTTCCCTAAAGCTTTCCATCCTCTTATCCAAGCTTATTTTCATTATACTTGTAAGAGGAGTGTTGATTGTAAAGAGGTTACCTCCACCTAGCTTTGTGCAAAGGAGAGATCTAGTGGATAGATTGCGGAGTGATTCACCGTGGACGAATCAGACCATGGATTAGCGGCGTAGCCGTGAACAACGTTATATCTCGGTGTTTGTATTGCTTGCTTATATTTTGTTTGTCTTTGTTTGTATTTGTATATTCCGCTTGCGCTAATATTTTTGTAGACGAGCAAAATACGACGACCATTGAACGAGGGCTATTCACCCCCCTCTAGCCGGCCATTCGTACCGATTCGATCCCCAACAAGTGGTATCAGAGCCAGGTTATTTGTCGAGGACTAACCGCCGCAACAAACACTTCATCTAAAGATGGCCAGCTCAAACATCCACCCACCGAAGTTCGACGGCGAATTCTCTTGGTGGAAGAAGCGAATGGAGGTATTCTTCGAAACCGACTTTGAAATTCTATTAATAATGGAAAACGGTTTCGAGTTGCCTAGGAACGAGGATGGGGAGCCATTGGAGAAATCGAGGTGGAGCAAAAGGCAAAGAGAAGAATACTTGGCAAATTCAAAGGCCAAGCACCACCTATACAATGTCCTCCCCCAACAAGAAGTCAATAGGATAGGGGAATGTTCTAGTGCTAAGGAGATGTGGGAGAAGCTAGTGGAGCTTCATGAAGGTACCTCGGAGGCTAAGCTAGCAAGAAGAGACCTCCTCCACTCCCAACTCTCAAACATCAAATTGGAAAAGGGAGAAAAGGTAACTTCCCTACATTCTAGATTTAAAGAAATATTAATTGGGCTAACAAGTGTAGGTGAGAAGCTATCAAACCGGGATATGGTAATGAAGGCCATAGATGCTTTTCCCCGGTCCTCAAAATGGAGCTCCATGGTGGACTCATTTTATATCTCCAAGAACTTAGAAGTAAGTACCTTGGAGGAATTTTTCTCAACAATGGAGCTTCATGAGACAAGGCTTGAAGGTATACAAGAAGAGCCTAGAGTCCAAAATTCAAGGGGAGTAGCCTTGTTGGCAAATAAGGGGAAGAAGAAGATGGAAGTCCCCTCCTCCTCCTCCTCCGATGACGAAACGTCTTTCTCCTCCTCCATGGATAGCACCGAAGAAGCCTATATGGTAAGGAGGGTAAGACGTGCATTTAAGAATTTTAGATTTGATAAATCTCATGATAGGAAAAGAAGACCAAGGGGGAAGGTCATATGCTATAATTGCCAAGGAGAGGGGCACATAAGGGACAATTGTCCCCTCCTAAACAAGAGCAAGGAAGAGAAGAAAAAGAAGGAAGAAAAGAAGAAGAAGAAGGGGAGCAAGAGAAAGGAAGAAGAAAAGAAGGCAAAAGGAAAAGGGAAGGCCATGACACTCAAAGCCAAGACTTGGGATGATGTTGCCCCATCCTCCTCATCCGAAGAAGAAGAGCATGTCTACTCCAACCTAGCACTAATGGCTCTTCATGACTCGGATTGCTCCTCCTCCACCGAAAATGAAGAATCAAGCTCAAGTGGAGAGAGCTCAAATGAAGGGGGAGCTTCTACATCCTCATCATCCGAAGAAGAAGAAGAAGACATGGAAACTATGGTAACAAATGCTTCTCCTAAGAAAATAGTTTCCATAATCTCTAGTTTAACTAAGGACTTATTTGGCATGAAAAAGAAAAATAAGAGTATGCTTAATCAAATTAAGGAATTAGAACAAAAACTAGAAAAAGCATGCCTAAATGATAATGTTTCTTCTTGCCATGATGATGCATGCTCATATGACTATATGCCTTTGGATGTTAATGATGCATGTATGGATGAAAATAGGGCTTTAAGAGAAAAGGTAGATTATTTAAATAAAGTCCTAGAGAAATTCACTATTGGCTCCAACACCTTGAACATGATCATAGGGAGCCAAAGAGCAAGTTTTAACAAAAAAGGCCTAGGATATAAGGAAAAGAAAAATGAAAAGGCCTACAAATGCCTAATAGCTAGGGGACAAGATAAAAAGAAAGTAATTGCTAGAAAATGGATCCCCAAGGAATATCTAGTGAACCCAATAGGAAAGAACTTATTTTGGGTTCCAAAATCCATCCTTAAGGGTTAGGATAACCCTAGGATAGTCAACCATATGGAATTAACCTATATCATATTTTGGTTGACTTAGGATGACGGGACAACATTTTTTAGATAGTGTTGGGTGATGATAACGTACCCATAAATAGATAATATTGCTTAAATCATGATGATTGATGAAATTCCTATGTATATTTGCAATCATGATTTATGTTTTTGAAATTTGGCACGTTATCATGAGAAATAGGTTTGAATCATGCTTTAGGTGATACATTGGTTATTATCATCATATAATACCTAATGCATGACTATTATTTGATGAATACATGAATTTCATGATCATAATGTAGAATTCATTCATATATGTCTTTATGATCATGAGGATTATTAGGTTGATACTTAACCATGATAGAATTGCATGAATATATTGGTTAAGTATGCACAAATACCCCCCTAGGATGCATCTCACACTCACTATAGGCTAACTTGATTGAAAACTTAGCATGAGTGAGATGTTAGGATGATACAAATGTCCACTAATGCCTATGGCATTTAGATGGTAATTTAAAGTATCAAAATAGCAATAATAGACCAATCATGGGGAAGGCTTATGTTTAATTTATAGACATATTGCCCAAAGATCATGGTTGGATATTTCATATGTTTTCAAAACAATTTCTTACTTTAAAATACATATATTCATGTTTTGAAACAATTGGATGCAAGACTAGGTGTTAAAATAGATACTCTTATGATCAAAAACCTAGTAGTTTTTAAAGCTTTTGGATTTTTGGCAAATACGTGGAAATATAATGATTTCTCATGAAAACATATTTTTCACTGATAGATATACTTAAAAGAAATGTGTTCCCCAAATTTCATGATTTTTTGAATTTTCTAGAATTTTTAACGTATTTCTGAAATTCGATCTAAAAATCAGAAAATCCCGAAATTCACGTGCGGATCAGTATCCGAACGATCGATGATGGCTGAATATCGGACGAGTAAAGGTGAATTTTAAATCAACTTGTGGTATTTTCTTTCTATTAGACTTGATGCCATGTGTTTTTAACTTAGTAATAATCTTTTTGATGGTGTCAAAGGGGGAGAAATGATTATGTTTAAGTTAATTATGAAATAGGGAGAAATTTATGATAGGGGGAGAAATTTACATAGAGAGTTTAATGGATTAAGGGGGAGTTGCATGTTGTTATATCATGTTTATGTTTACATGCTTTCTTTCCTTTAAATTTATATCAAATGTTTTTACCTAACTTAAACGGATTACCACACATCAAAAAGGGGGAGATTGTTAGGGCAATCTCTTGCCGTAATATGGTTTTGATGGTATGACAAAGGGTTTAAGTTAGTTTGATATGTTGATTTGATATGTGCGTTGAAGTCGTGCATGACTTAGTAATTCGCACATGGAGCCATGGCGAGTTTCACATCTCATGACTCGTGCCTTGAGTCGGTGAAGGATAGCTTTGCGGAAGCCGTGCGCTTGGAGCATCCGAGGGACCGTCGGACGAGGAGCTTGGAGTGAAGCCGGAGGAAGTAGACTTCGAGGCAAGAGACGCGAAGGAGCATTGCAGCCGCGCGCTGATCTTTGAGGGGGCGTGGCGCATGACGAAGAGAACTTCAAAGGCGAGGACTCGAGGATGAGAGTGAGCGTTTGTACCCCGGGAAGGGTAGCTCTTAGATGAAACTTGGCCATTTGGCCATGTGTCGGATAAGTTTTCAGGCACCGATCGATTGCCATGTCATGGCGATCATTTACTCTAATCGATGGTTCGATCGGGGTCTAATGTGGTGAATCAAGTTGATCGATCATTTGCCCGGCATAGGCGATCGTGGATGTGTCGATCGGCTCCAAGACGGCCGATCGGCGATATCGCATCTGCGAACGCGAGAATGAAGTCGACCTCGTTGAGGACTCTGGTTGACATCGATCGGTGATGGGTGCCATCGGGATAGTATCTAGCGTGCCTCTTCCTCTATAAAAAGGAAGGGGGTAAGGGTTTGGGAGGCTAATGCTTACACTCTAACACTCTCCCAAAGTTCCCTAAAGCTTTCCATCCTCTTACCCAAGCTTATTTTCATTATACTTGTAAGATGAGTGTTGATTGTAAAGAGGTTACCTCCACCTAGCTTTGTGCAAAGGAGAGATCTAGTGGATAGATTGCGGAGTGATTCACCGTGGACAAATCGGACCGTGGATTAGCGGCGTAGCCGTGAACCACGTTATATCTCGGTGTTTGTATTGCTTGCTTATATTTTGTTTGTCTTTGTTTGTATTTGTATATTCCGCTTGCGCTAACATTTTTGTAGACGAGCAAAATACGACGACCATCGAACGAGGGCTATTCACCCCCCTCTAGCCGGCCATTCGTACCGATTCGATCCCCAACATACCTTATATCAAATGAATCTCCGATTCTCTAGTCTTTTTGTGCCTAGAGCTTCCTCATCTCCAAGTCTTCATCCACCCTTGCATATGATCTCGTGATCTACTCAGGCTTCTTCCTCTTCGCCAAGAATTTGATCCTTGATCTTTTTGGATTTTCGTGCCTTGCATCTGATATGCATACACTTCTTCTCACCACAAATTGAGTCCTTGAACTTCTTGGACTTTCCTTGCCTTGCATCTAATCTCCAGACATGCAATGACTTTTTTTGCATACTTGTAGCACATGTGAGGTTCAACTTATTAACGTAAACTTAAATATTTGTCAACCATCAAAACTTCTCATCCAGGGTATGATTGCACACCAACAATGTTGACTTAGTTCGACACTTGCCATGTGGATCACGATTACCTTGCCATATCACAAGCCTCCTCTTATTCTAGTTGAAAGAGGAAGTATTCAGATTGACTAGACATTTGCCGACTTTAAAGCTCAAAGATTCCCACCATTAGGGTTTGCATGCCCCATCCCATCTAGGTTGGGCTTCTCTTCTAGAACTCCATGAATTGATCAACCAACTTCCTCAATCGTTCCTTGGGAATCCAACAAATTGAGTTGTCATCTTAGGATCCAAATCATCCTTCTAATTTCGGACCTGACTTGGGAATCCAAAGATCCCTGTCATACATGTTCCATCAATCATTGGACTCTGACAGCTGCACCGGATTCCAAAGGTGGTGATGTCCACCAATTCATCTTGAGTCCTATCCAACGGTCATGACATGCAACATGTACTTTTGCAACCCCAATCAACAATTGGGCCTTGCTCAACACTTGTCACCTTCCATCACCCCCAAGCTTACATCCCTTGAATTCTGACCTTTCTTCCTCTCTCGTTCTCTTAGGTCACAAATACATCAACAATTGGGCCTTGCTCAACACTTGGCACCTTCTATCACCCCCAAGCTTGCATCCCTTGAATTCTGATCTTTCTTCCTCTCTCATTCTTTTAGGTCACAAATACAATGGAATCTCAACCACCTATTCAGTTCTAGTTTGAGACCATCCAATCCAGTTATACAGAGATTGAGAATTCAACCCTCTACATCACCTTCTGCATACCTACTGACCATTTTCTCTAGATTCTATGATCTTCTCATAGCCCCCATCTGTCACTTGTCGATTATATCACCTTCTATGCTAAATGGTTGACGACATCCACTTTCCCCTTCCTCCCTTCTTTGAAGAGATTTCCTCCTACTTCATGATCCCTCTTGGGCAGCTAACACCCAACTCCTTTTGACTCGTCTGCGGAGTTGTCATTGTCTTCCACTTCTACAATATCCCCCTCTCCCCTTCTATTATTTCTTTTACCCTAAAAAGAGTGATGTTGGGGTCTTCTACTTTACTGCCCAGTCTTCTTCCTAATTTTTGTAGAATTACCCTACCTTCCATAAAAACTAAAAAGAGCACTACTTCTATGTCAGCCTTACCGTTCACCTAGCTGATTCGTTGGTAGACCGAGCTGCCACCTCAACCTCCAAGACCTTCAAGACCTCAATTGTTGAGATACTTTAAGACCTCCACTTTGATGTCGACTTGTTAATCAAGGAGGATCTACTCTTCTACTTTAAGTTGAACCCAGTGGAGACTGAGCTCACCCTTTCTCTAGGTACTTAGTTCAAATTTGTCTTCCTTCTGTGACGACTAACTTATTTTCATTTTTTTTATTTTTCCAGCGGACAAAAATGTGGTGAGCTTCCATCAACAAACAAATGAAGTAGCCCCAATCCCATGCCTCAACCCCCACACTCAACAATCTAACCCCTAAAGCCGAACTGACTCCACATGAATCCTTAATTTGCCAAGTAATCTTCTCCACTAAATCCGAGTAGCTCTTGCAACCTCACAAAAGGACTCAGTGCCTGCGATGTCCTATCGAGTTGAGCTCCTTTTGGCTTTCATCAAGTCCAAGTTTTTTACCTATCTGACTCCCCCACTCGTCGACCTTCCTAGTTTGCTTACACCTTCATCTCCCAAAGAGTTACTCTTTCCTCCTGGTCCCTCCTGAGGAGTATACAGTGTGACCATTCATCCTACATGGTCAATCTTGACCTTTAAACCTTAGACCAAATCCCTGTTGACCACCTCTGCTTGACAATTACTGTGGAAATAGACCATTTATGTGAAAGATTATTGGATGTTGAGCTCTCGACACCACCACTCAAACATTCTAACCCCCCTGAGGTGGCTTCCAACATTAGTGAGTTATATTGCCTTCCCTCGGGTGCTTTACTCAACCCCTTTACCCAGTAGAGTGAGGCCACTTGATCACAGGCTGACCTTTCAGTTCCCAAGGAGCTCTGATTTGTTGGTGATGTTGTACCACTCGGATAATCTCCTCAACAAGCCTGTTGTACGCCTAGACAGAATGACCATATACTTGATGGAAAGTGTAAAATACTCTCAGTGCTTGAGCAAGGGGCCTCCTTGCGTGACTTTTTGGCCTTTCTAGAGCACGATCTCCTGTTGCTTTGTCTGGGGTGTAGTTGAAGAATTGTCTAGAGATTGCATTTTGAGAAGTCAAGTGTGTGATGCTTTTCTTTGGCCGACTGGTCCCATATCCTATCGGTCGAGATCATTCTTCCTTGCCCTTTGAGTCTCTTCCATATTAATGTACTTTTCTATCCTTCCTAGGAGATCATCATTGTCGATTGTAAGTTTTTTCATTAATGACTGAAAAGAAGTCTCTCTCTATTAATCCCTATGAGAATGCATTTATAAGGATATTAGAGATGGCTGAAGGCACCTACAAGGTAACACGATTGAAACGTTGGATGTACTCCAGTAGGGTTTCTCGATTACATTGCTTCATCGAGAAAAGACCGTGGGAGGTCTTGTGATAATGTTGTTGCTAGCAAAATGATACAAAAATATGGTGTTGAATTCTTTGAAAGAGTGGATAGACTCCAATTCAATCGATTGAACTATCACTATATCGACTCTACCAAAGTTGTCATAAAGACTCGACACTTTATGCCATCACTATACTAGTGTAGGAGGGAGGCATTCTCAAAGCGGTATAGATGTTCCTTAGAATCAGAAGCTCTAATGTACTCTCCAATCCGAAGAGATTAGAAATGACTTAGCAACCCTTTTGCTAGGATGCCTTTAGAGAAAAAGGTGTCTCGCTGAATTAGCATCATCTTTTTTCCTCTTGGTACCTCTACTCAAATCCATTTAAAGTCTTCCTTAGGGGGATCATAGGCGGTTGACTCCCAAGACTCCTCTTGCTAGGTTGATGCCCCTTTGGACACTTTTGTAGGTAGGGGGTTCCATAAGGAATGTTTCTGATGGAGCTCTTCCATCGTAGCCATCATTATCACCTTAGAATTTCTCTTGTCAAGCAGAGGCTCCTGAGTCTAAGAGCACATTACAACCTCTATATCTTTAGATGACCATCCTCACTCTCTATTACTTCTTCTAGAATCTTTCATCTCAACTCAAAAGTTCTTACATATGGCATCAGTGATTCGATCTGAGAAGTGTGGATGACTCAGATTCTTGAAAGTTATGAGTTGAGTTCCATAGGTAGGTCAGCCATAGGTCGGGTAGCTATCGGGTGCTTCCTTATTGAGTCGATTGGAGGTAGGTTGACGACTAATGGGATGAGCGATACTTCGATTTGACAGCCAAATGGGAGAGAGTTTGCGCCACACTATAGATGTGCGATCAAGTTGACTACAAGCAGAGTTAAGAGTGAGTCAAAAGGGACTTGACAAAACTCCTCCGATGCTCAAATCAAATTTCGTCGAAAAAGATAAAAGAGCAACATGAGAGCAAAGATGAAGTAATATCTAAAAAAGTAATCTTTCTTATTTCCCGCCTGCCTACACAAGTGCCCTTTTATATAATTACGAGGGCAAATGATCAGAAACATTACTGCGCTACGCAACCCTCAAGAGTCCACTTGAGTTTGTATGTTCCAAGTTCCCATGTTCTTGAGACGTGGGCAAATCACCCCTTCCATTCATGTTCCAAGTCAGTTGAGTTGTCTGATGAGCAGAGCCGGTCTTGGACCAGACATTTTGGGACGACCGTTCAGGGCCCAAAATTTTTTCACACTGTTAAAAAAAATTTTAAGGCTCAAAAAAATTTTTATGTCGAATTTCATCATAAATTAGGGCCCAACTTAATAAATTTTATCCAGGATCTCAAAATAAGATGAGTTGACTCTGTCGATGAGCCAAATTAAGAACGGTTGAACTGCCCCCTTGGATTGAGCTCAAGTCAATTCGATTGTCCCTTGGGCCAAGCTCCTTATGGGACCAATAATATCGTCCTGAAGTCTACATCATCATGTTAACCTAGTTGGCGATTGCCACGTGGAGTCTCATCATCTATATGCCATTTAAGCAATTTTCAGTATATATAACTACCATTTAATTATAGCCGTGCTAGTTAATGGGCTTCTATAGGTCATTTTCTCAATAAACGGTGGACACGAGGACGTGCTACTGGTCAATAAGTGCTCGAGCGAAGTTAGAGAATTTTGAGCGTTCAGAGCAAGTAGCTCGAGGAGCTCCAAATACGTTGGAGGGAGAAGTCGAGTAGCTCGAAGCGACGAGCTTGTGGTGTTCAAAAAATAAAATAATAAAAAATATATATATATATATATATATATATATATATATAATCTTACATGCAAGGCCATCGTTACGTGTGAGTTATGTCAAGAAACGAGGATTTGCAGTCCGTCAGGGATGAATGAAAAAGCCGACGGAGGGCATGCAGAAAGGGAAAGAGGAAAAGGAAAAAGGGTAAGGGAAACAGTGAGCTCCCAAGTGCAACAGCGTCCAAGGGGTTTGTCGCACCGCGCGATTCGCGCGCGGTCTGTCATCTCCTCTCTCTGTGGCCAATGCTTGATGGCCGATGTGACAGTGCTGTTGCAGCGGCCTGCAGGCATGGCCGCTGCAGCTGCAGCTGCCCCCGAGTTGTCAGCCTCCGTCCAATCCAAGACAGGCCTAGGCCTGGCAGTAGCTGCTAATCAAAGGCCATCAGACTCAGGAGCCACGCCCCATCGCCTTCGCTTTAGTACATGCCCATCGCTATTTTTATTGAATTCTTTCTGTAGACGTGAGTTCGACGACCAACCGTCATAATAATAATAATAATAAATCAACAAATTACTGCGAGTTCTGACGTCCCAAGGACGACGAGTTTGAGACGCTGTTTGTCATTTCGACCCTACTCTTTTGTTGGGCTGCAGCGCAGCCCGAGAAGCTTTTGTTGGCTTAAAAGCCTACTTGCGGCCCACTATGAGACCAAAATTTACCATTGAAATTCATACACTAAATTCTTACATATTAATTAATAATACACATTGTTTTTTTATTAAAAATTAAACTCTATAAAACGATTTAATACATCTTTAATTGCTGATTTAAATTACAAAATATAGATTATATGTGCAAAATTTATTCATCTGATTCATTAATATTGATAATTGACATACAATTAGCAAATTATGGATCTTATAAGGAACCATCACTATAGACATTTGGATTATGCATTTCTTCTTTTTTTTCCTCATTGGATGAGAGACAATGATTGTCGTTGCTGCCTAAGCTTCTGCAAAAGGCTTTACACTGCGTTTGCAAGAATTTCATCCAATGATCAAAATCGAATAATGACGAGAATCATTAGAAGTGAAATGTTTTAGATTGAGTAGAATAAAGATATAATATATAGAATTTAAATTTAGTAATATTAAACGTAATGAGATAAATGTTAAGATAGGAGATGTGAGTTATTTAAAATTGAGAACTTTAAATATTTATGATCATTTTTGCAAGATAATAGAGAGATTGAAAGAAATATCTTACACAGAGTATAATATGATGGTTGAAATAGAGGAGAACATTGGATTTTTTATGTGATCATAAAATACCTCTAAAACTTAAAGAGAAGTTCTACAAAATGACGGTTAGACCTGCTATGATATATGACATTGAATATTGGACAACGACTCGAATAAATGAGCAGAAGATGAGAGTTGCAAATATGAGGATGGACAAAATAAGAAATGAGAGTATTAGAGAGAAAGTCGGAGTTACATTTATTGAGAAAAAACTTCTAAAGACAAGTTTAAGGTGGTACAAATATATATTTAAATGACCAATAAATATTCTAGTTAGATGATATGAAACTATGACAAATATACATATCAAACGTGGGAGAGAAAGGAAAAAAGATTTGATTATCAATAATAAAATAAGTTAAAATTTATTTAAATATATATAATGATATAGTAGGGGATATATCTCAATAGTGTACAATGATGCATATAATTGATCCCATCTGGTGGAATAAAACTTGATTGTTATTGTTGTTGGTGATCAAAATGGAAGAATGGTTGATACTTTTATAATATGACTAAGTGTGAAGAAGTGTTAAGTCAAGTCAAGGAGGTAGCTGTTAGTAATATATGAGAGATGTCCTAAGGCAATCGCCTTATGTTTGAACAATTTATATGATAAATGAAGATTCACTATTTTAGTATACATGTTTTCATGTATTTGATTAGATCTTAAACTCATTTACTAAATGTCCACGATACGATTCACAACATGAGAGAATTTATGATTGGATCACAACTAGTAAGTATCTCTACATGTGTAACTGTGATGTATCAGAATTATCCCTAGTCGATGAATTGATGGAGTTGGACACCATCGATTCTGTCGAAACTAGCACGAGGTATACTCCTTGGTGTATCCAAGCAGTTGATTCTCACTGGCTGGAGACATTGTGATGTCCGAAGTTAATCGTGGATGTTAGTTATGGTAACTAGTTCATTGGAGTAACCAGCCGTAAGACTTCATATGGTTCTTTGCATATATAGATATGTCAATGAAGTTCTTACTGCAACTTAAGTGCGATGTTTCTTTGACTTGCGGTATTCAAGTCATATTGATCATAAAGACTTATGCTTTGACATCTTAAGCAAGCATCTCTAAGGAGATGTGAACCCGGGATGATTGGGTATAAGTCGAAGTGATCAAAAGTGTTTGAATAGCCTATAAAGGATTCACCACTCCTTGCGAGGAGATGTATACCCATGACCTCTCGTCGGATCGTTACTAAAGTCTTTGGCCAAAGCATTACATGTTTAGAGTAAGGTACTCTTTGATACATGTGCAGTAACTAGAATCCGTAGGACGAGGAAATGATACTTGGGCTAGGTGTGACTTAGTCAACCTAGTGGGGACTGACACTATAGACCATGTCCTGAACCAAGTGGGTATAAGATGAGTGAAAGGAATGGGGCATGAGTCATTCTAGCTGCTGAAAGGTTTCAGAAAGAGTTCTGGATCAACCGTTGATCTTTTTGATTAATTGGGGATCATGATGTATTACTAGGTGCCACTCATGATCATTCTATAATTAATGGTTAATTATAGATGACCAACATAAATCAAGAACCTATTTGGTCACACGCACAATGAGCGTAATCCGAAGGATTTAAAACGAGCTTGAGAATGAGATTCTCAGACCGAGAGAAACTAGGTTTGGTTGGACCAAACAAGGAGCGAGCATGAAATCATTTCAGTCGCAATGGAAGCATGGATGGGCCGTGGAAGCGTGGATGGGCCGTGTCTTATGAAGACATGATGGATGAACCAAATTGGTTTGGTTCTAATCTAATGGTGGAGAATAAACCAAAGGGGTTTGGTTTGTTTTAAACGAATGAACCAAAGTTGGTTTGGTTCGTTTTAACTTAAAATAGACCAAATCGGTTTGGTTTATTTTAACTTAAATTAATGGAGCAGGTTACCGGGATTTTGGTTATGATCCGATAATCATTAGGAGAATTTGTTCTCTATAAAATAGGGTTTAAGGGTTTTGTGAAAACATAATCCAAGCAATCCCTAGTTGCCGCCCACCCCTCCTCTCCTCTAGTGGTCGGCGCCCAACCCTAGTCGCCGCCCAGCTTTGTGTCGCCGTCCAAGCTTGTTGTCGGCGTCCAAGTTTCAGCCGGCGACCCTCCGGTGATCTTCCTTGGGTTCGGCGACAAGGTGAGCATCTAGCTTCCTTATTTGGCCGACCCTAATCCTCCAAAGTTGTCCAGTTTTCTGGACAACTTGTTTATTTCATGTCGGAGCATTGTTTGGACGACGTTCGGAGCTCCGACAGTGGCTTCCTTGCAGGGGTTTCATATCGGAAATGGATTCCATGTATGAAAACCAAGTTTGGAACTTGGTTGACCCACCTTAAGGCATAAAGCCTATAGGGTGCAAGTGGGTTTTCAAGAAGAAAACCGACATGGATGGTAATATGATTACCTATAAGGCTAGATTAGTGGCGAAAGGATATCGTCAAAAGCAAGGTGTTGATTATGACGAAACCTATTCGTCTGTAGCTATGCTTAAATCCATTCGGATGCTCCTGGCCATAGCGGCTCATTATGATTATGAGATATGACAAATGGATGTGAAAATAACTTTTCTTAATGGAAACCTACTCGAGGACGTGTATATGATACAACCTGAGGGTTTTACATCAGTTGATAAAACCAAGGTATGCAAATTGCGACGGTCCATATATGGATTGAAGCAAGCATCCAGGAGCTGGAATATCCGTTTTGATGAGACAATCAAAACGTTTGATTTCTCACAAAATCCAGACGAACCTTGTGTGTACAAGAAGATTAATGGGAGTGCAGTCGTGTTCCTAGTATTGTATGTCGATGACATATTACTTATAGGAAATGATGTTTCAGTCTTACAGTCAGTTAAGATTTGGTTGTCCAAGACATTCTCCATGAAAGACCTGAGAGAAGAAACCTACATCCTCGGGATTAAGATATATAGAGATAGATCGAAGCGGTTGCTTGGTCTTTCGCAGTCTACATATATAGACCGAGTGCTAAAGAGGTTTAGCATGTCGGAATCCAAGAAAGGTTTTCTACCCATCAGGCATGGGATACACCTTTCGAAGTCTATGTGTCCGCACACAGAAGACGAGAGGATTTACATGAGTAAGATTCCCTATGCATCCGCAATAGGATCTATCATGTATGCTATGTTATGTACGAGGCCCGATGTATCGTATGCTCTGAGTGTCACGAGTAGATACCAGTCTGATCTAGGAATGGATCATTGGGCGGCTGTTAAGACAATCCTTAAGTACTTGAGAAGAACTAAGGATGTGTTCCTAATATATGGAGAAGGGGACATGGTGATACGCGGGTATACGGATGCTAGCTTTTAGACAGACAAGGATGATTCCAGGTCTCAGTTTGGATATGTGTTCACCTTGAATGGGGGCGCAGTGAGTTGGAAAAGTTCCAAACAAGACACTGTAGCGGATTTTACCACTGAGACAGAATACTTTGCAACTTCGGAAGCAACAAAGGAAGCGGTTTGGATTAAGAAGTTCATTTATGAACTTGGTGTGGTTCCAGCCATTGTTGAAGCAATACCAGTCTACTGCGACAACAATGGAGCAATTGCACAGGCGAAAGAGCCAAGGTCTCATCAATGATCCAAACATGTGCTTCGCCGCTATCATCTGATCAAAGAGATCATTAGTAGGAAGGAAATACAAATCAAGAAAATCCCCACTGAAAGGAACTTAGCGGATCCTTTGACTAAGGCATTACCTCAAAGTAAGTTTGAGGGTCATGTTAGAGCTTATGGTATTGGATACCGTAGTGATTGACATTAGGCCAAGTGGGAGTTTGTTAGTAATATATGAGAGATGTCCTAAGACAATCGCCTTATGTTTGAACCATTTATATGATAAATGAAGATTCACTATTTGAGTATACATGTTTTCATGTATTTGATTATATCTTAAACTCATTTACTGAATGTCCACGATACGATTCACAGCATGAGAGAATTTGTGATTGGATCACAACTAGTGAGTATCTCTACATGTGTAACTGTGATGTATCGGAATTATCCCTAGTCGATGAATTAATGGATTTGGACACCATTGATTCTGTCGAGACTAGCACGAGGTATACTCCTTGGTGTATCCAAGCAGCTGATTCTCACTGGCTGGAGACATTGTGATGTCCGGAGTTAATCGTGGATGCTAGTTATGGTAACTAGTTCATTGGAGCGACCAGCCGTAAG
This sequence comes from Wurfbainia villosa, assembly GCA_025175895.1. NCBI lineage: Eukaryota > Viridiplantae > Streptophyta > Magnoliopsida > Zingiberales > Zingiberaceae > Wurfbainia > Wurfbainia villosa. Next base: position 114,618,192 of record CM045993.1, read on the forward strand.
ACTTCATATGATTCTCTGCATATATAGATATGTCAATGAAGTTCTTACTGCATCTTAAGTGCGATGTTTCTTTGACTTGCGGTATTCAAGTCATCTTGATCATAAAGACTTATGCTTTGACATCTTAAGCAAGCATCTCTGAGGAGATGTGGACTCGGGATGATTGGGTATAAGTCGAAGTGATCGAAGGTGTTTGAATAACCTATAAAGGATTCACCACTCCTTGCGAGGAGATGTATACCCATGACCTCTCGTCGGATCGTTACTAAAGTCTTTGGCCAAAACATTATATGTTTAGAGTAAGATACTCTTCGATACATGTGCAGTAACTAGAATCCGTAGGACGAGAAAATGATACTTGGGCTAGGTGTGACTTAGTCAACCTAGTGGGGACTGACACTATAGACCATGTCCTGAACCAAGTGGGTATAAGATGAGTGAAAAGAATGGGGCATGAGTCATTCTAGCTGCTGAAAGGTTTCAGAAATAGTTCTGGATCAACCGTTGATCTTTTCGATTAATTGGGGATCATGATGTACTACTAGGTGCCACTCATGATCGTTCTATAATTAATGGTTAATTATAGACGGCCAACATAAATCGAGAACCTATTTGATCACACACACAACGAGCGTAATCCGAAGGATTTAAAACGAGCTTGAGAATGAGATTCTCAGACCGAGAGAAACTAGGTTTGGTTGGACCAAACAAGGAGCGAGCATGAAATCGTTTCAGTCGCAATGGAAGCGTGGATGGGTCGTATCTTATGAAGACATGATGGATGAACCAAATTGGTTTGGTTCTAATCCAATGGTGGAGAATAAACCAAAGGGGTTTGGTTTGTTTTAAACGAATGAACCAAAGTTGGTTCGGTTCGTTTTAACTTAAAATAGACCAAATCGGTTTGGTTTATTTTAACTTAAATTAATGGAGCGGGTTAACGAGCTTTTGGTTATGATCCGATAACCATTAGGAGAATTTGTTCTCTATAAAATAGGGCTTAAGGGTTTTGTGAAAACCTAATCCAAGCAATCCCTAGTTGCCGCCCACCCCTCCTCTCCTCTAGTGGTCGGCGCCCAACCCTAGCCGCCACCCAGCTTTGTGCCACCGTCCAAGCTTGTTTCCGGCGTCCAAGCTTCAGCCGGCGATCCTCCGGCGACCCTCCGGTGATCTTCCTTGGGTCCGGCGACAAGGTGAGCATCTAGCTTCCTTATTTGGCCAACCCTAATCCTCCACCAAAGCTGTCCAGTTTTCTGGACAGCTTGTTTATTTCGTGTCATAGCATTGTTTGGACGACGTTCGGAGCTCCGACAGCGGCTTCCTTGTCGGAGATTCAATCTCCGGTAATCCTCATAGGTGGAGGACGAAGGATTCGTCAAACGGTTGGCGAATACCTCTCCGGAGAAGCGAGTTTTTGAGGACTCATTTTGAATCCGAATTTTGATTCGGATTGTGATCTTCTCTCGATCACATCATCTTCGACACGAGGCTAGTAACTCGTACGAAGACGAGGCTCATGACTTTGTGAAGTCATCCTGAAGATACTCGGCGTGGATACGGATAGAGGCGATTCTAGCGAGGATCGTTCCGGTTGATTGTCTTTCCCGCTACACGTGATACGTAAGGTATACGTAGTATAAATTTCCTTTTATTGCAAAATTTGAATTTACGGTTATGTCTACACATGTTGTACTATGCATGCGTGTGGTGTGTGTGTTGTAATAAATTAGATTTATTATTTTTATTTCTTCCGCTGTGCACATGTTTACGAAACATGTTCGAACACACACTCGCCGCGATGCAGGAAACCCAACAGTAGCAACTTGGGAAGATGGGTCAAGTTAAAAAGATGGTGACTCGGGAAAGTGAACCGAGTCAGGAAGTTAGTAGTTCGGGGAGTGAATATAACGATGAGTCAGAAAGACAACAATTCGAAAAGATGGGACGAGTCAAAGAGATGGTGACTTAGGAAAGTGAGCAGAGTCAGGAAGGCAACAACTTAATTCTTTATTGAAAAAACCTGTTGCCAGTTACGATGAGATGCTTGGCTGAGCTGAAGAATATATTAATGAAGAAGAAGGATTGAAGGTGAGGAGAGCTAAGAATAAGTTCGTCTCCACTCCTGTAGAAAGAAACCAATCACTTGTACAACGGGGTCTTCCTAGAAGAGAATATGTCAAACCTATTTTTCCTGAGGTTCCTTGTCCTTGACCCTTGATGTTGGAGGCTCCTCCCCATCCTCCCCTTCGTGTTATGGCCGTTGAGGCCGTACCTCTGCTCCAAACATGGAAAGAACAAGAATTAGAGGTTTATGATAGGCAAGACATTCTCCAACGCCCTGTTTGGTACTGAGGAGTTCCTTGCAACCCACCGACTTCATTCTTCTGTCAGTACCATATGGAATATGGGAATTTTAACAATCGGTGTTTTGAGTTACAGAGAGAATTGGAGTGCATCAGGAAGGACTACCCACATCTGCAACAACAATTAGGGTTGGGTTCAGGAAGAGGGCATAGGTCTCCTACCCCTCACCCAGGGCCTTACAATAGAATGCCACAGGCCCTTCCTCCATAAGTACAGGTGCCACCTAGTCAGGGAGTCATCCCTCAGGAGGGATTAGCAAGCGAATGGACTTTAGCTACTCTAGAGGATGTTGGGGATCCTTTATATGGCTAGGGGGGGGGGGGGTGAATAGTCTCTTTCAATTTCTACACAAGTGATTAGCAGAAGCAAAAATAAATCGAAAACTTACTAATGAAAGACAAAGAAAACAATCGCTAACACAAGTTGTTTAACGTGGTTCGGAGATGATGCTCATACTCCACGACAATCCTTAAGGTGGATCACTCCATTCAAGCCTTCACTAGAAAACTTCTTTTGATGAGAACTCTAAGGTGGAGAATCCTTCTTTATAATGCACACTCTTCTTCTTACAAGATAATTAAATTGAGCTAAGAAAGAAGAGGTTAAAGAACTTAGAAATCTTAGAAGAAGGCTTGGTGAGCTTAAAAAGAAAGATTAGAATGAGAGCACTAGCCATCTTTAAGCTCCCCAAGCCCCTTCTTATAGAACTTGGGCATTTCTGCCCATTGAGCCCGACGCCAGTCAACTTTTGCACACCAACAGTCGACTGGTGTTACTATTGATTGAATCCAATAGCTTCTGACAAAGTCTGATCATGATGACGTGATCATCACCACTCAACGAATACTTAATCAGTCGATTGCTCATACCAGCAGTCGACTGCCCAAGCCAACAGTCGACTACCAAATAATCTGTGCCTTGGCCACTTGAGTCCAATCGACTGCTAAACCCTAGCAATAGACTGATTAAGGCTAGTTGACTGGTTCATAATACCAGTCGATTGCCAAAGCTTATGTTCAACAATTGACCTGCAGTCGGCTACTTGACCAGTTGGCTGGGTCATAACCTAATCTACTGCTCAAGTCTTCTGAACCCTCGAGTGTTGAACACTCGAGACCAGTCAACTGGTATACCTCAAATATGACCATTTCATACTTAAAAATATATTCAAAACCTAGACTCAACCTTCAAACTTCTCCATTAGCCTTGCACCTTCAGGATCTCTCCGAGTTCACGACTCCTTCATCCTTGCGCTTTCCTTCAAAATCTTCCTTCGGTTTTATCATGCTTTGGGTTCTTCCTTTGCCAAGGTCCTTGGACTTTACGCCGCCAAGACTACATGCTTGAACTTTTTTGCCATGATCCACTTGGACTTATATCGCAAAGACTACATGCTTAGACTTATGTCATAAAGTCTACATTCTTGGACTTTTCTTGCCAAGGCATCACCCTTGGACTTTCCTTGTCAAGTCTTCACACTTGGACTTTCTTTAAACTTGAAACTTAATCATCCATATTAGATCACAAATATTTCCTAACTATAAATGATTATCCAAACATCAAAATTAAATAATATTTGGAGTATTATTGCACCAACAATCTCCGCCTTTTAATGTTTGACAATCATTTAAATTAGGTCTTTAAATATGCAATGCAACATCATATGTCACAATATGAATTGAATTCTAACTTAAATCTTTTCCCTTCTCCCCCTTTGACAAACATCAAAAAGTGATAGACAAATTTTCAATAAAGTAAGTATGAATAAGTGGTTATGCCTTGAACTAAGGTATAAGATATACTTAAGACTCTCTCTTAATCCAAGACACATTCTATCATGTTGAGCAAAGTATGAAAACATAAGTAAGAGTATTACCTAACTTTGCACCAACAATAAAGCATGTGCATATAGGTCTTGGATTTATAAATATTTCATAGGAAAACTCCCCCCTTAACTAATGCATCACTTAGTCCTACTCCCCCTTAATCCTTAAACAATTACTAGTGTAATGCTGAGATAATCATATTATAGGGTTAGGACAACTTAGGTTTGACATTAGATGAGGAACTCAAGCTAATCTGCCAAAAATCAGTGCTAGCAGTCGACTAAGACAAGCATTAGTCGACTGGTATAGGACCAGTCGATTGGTTTATGCAATAGTCGACTGCCATTGTTTGTGCAGTTTTATTTTTCATTCAAAAATTAGAAATTCATAACTAAATCTAGGGTGTCAAAAATTCATGAAATTTTGCAGACACATTTGTTAAGTCATTTTCTATCAAGGAAAAATAATTTTAAAAATATATCTTTTTTAGATTTTGAGATTGGCACAAATTTGAAAACTAGCAAAAGTTCTAAAGATTTTCTAAACTTTGTATCACTCTTGCTTATCAACTAAGAACTATTTTTCAAAATATGATAAACATAGTTTAAAAGGTATTTTATTTGACATTTCCAACCATCTGGTGTAAAAGGTTGGAATCCGCCAACCTAGCGGCCCCTACCAGTCCGCCCCCGGACCATCGTAAGAGAGATAAATCACGGTAGGCCTTTGACCCTTGAGACTAGTAACTAGCGCATGGAGGGATAACACCCTCGCATTTGTGAGGGATTGACCCATTGTCCTCTGGTGCAACGTCTGTATGCGCTAGTCACTAAGCCCTTCCCGTGGGGGCTTGACATTTCCAACAATGTTCTTAGATATAAGTGCACATCAATTGTATACAAACATTCCCAATGATTGATCCAATTAAGGATTCATGTCTTTAGATGTCATTTTGGCTTAAAGTAATGCATCAAGCAAGCATGATGAACCAAATACATCTTCGTAACATTTCACATGGTGACTAAGTGGCTCAATACAAAAATCAAGATTTCTTAGGTATTTTGTTAGATGTATCAAGGTATAATCCTAGATTTTGCTACGGGATCATGTAAATCTATACCTTTACTCTACAAAACACATTCCCAACTCTCTCCTTAGTGATGTAAATTCTGCTTCTGGAAGAGCTTTGGTGAAAATATCGACAAGGTTGGACTTAGATTCAATGTAATTAAGTTCAATATCCCTTCTTGTCACATGATCTATAATGAAGTGATGCTTCACTTCAATGTGCTTGACCCTAGAGTGATGTATTAGATTTTTTATCAAATTGATTGTACTCACATTATCACAATAAACTTAGACTTTGGAGTAGTGTAGCTCATAATCCTCTAAGGTATGTCTCATCCATAGTAGTTGAGCTATACAACCACCTATGGCCACATACTCGACCTCGGTTGTAGACAAAGGAACACAATATTACTTTCTACTACTCCAACTCAATAGAAAGGATCCAAGAAATTAACATCCACCACTAGTGCTTTTTCGATCCAATTTGCAATCCACATATTCAGAATCGGTGTACTCAATCAAATCAAAAGTTTGTGTCCTAGAGTACCATAAACCTACATTAAGAGTGCCCTTTATGTATCTTAATATTCATTTAACTTCTACTAAGTGGAACTCTTTGGAACAAGATTGGTATCTTGCATACATACCTACCACAAATAAAATATCGAGTGTATTAGCGGTTAGGTATAGTAAGCTACCAATCATACTCCTATAAAGTTTTGAGTCAATCAATTTTCCATCTTGATCATTATCTATCTTAGTGTTGGTTGCCATAAAAGTAGACGCTACCTTAGCATTTTCTAAACTAAATTTCTTCATAATTTCCTTGCCATATTTGGTTTGATAGACATGGGCTCCCTCACTAGTTTGTTTTACTTGTAGGCCTAAGAAAAATATCAACTCTCCTACTAAACTCGTTTCAAATTCATTTTCCATATTCCTAATAAAGTCTTGGAGAAGTTCATTATTTGTGGACCCAAAAATAATGTCATCAACATACACTTGGGCAATAAAGATGTCTTTTTCTTTTGACTTTAGAAATAAGGTTTGGTCAACTTGGCATCTTCTAAAGTGATTTTACCTAGCTTTGTTTCTAATGATTTTACCTTGATCATCCAACTTGTTCCTAAAGACTCATCTTGTGATAACAATTGTACTATCATTGGACCTAGGAATTAGTTTTCATACTCGACTTCTCTCAAATTGAGCTAACTCTTCTTGCATTGCTAATATCCAATCTGGATTAAGCAAGACATCATTAATTAATTTGGGTTCAATTTGAGAGATAAGGGCAACTTGACTAGTAGGAGCTCTATAAGAGGACCTAGTCCTTGCTTCTTGTGATAATTCTTTTACTACTTGGTCTAGAGGATGGTTTTGATGAATCCTTAAGGTCCTAGGAGGTGAGTCACATTCAATTTGATCATGGTTATCCTTCCTCCTTTCATTAGCTGAATCTCCTCTTCCTCCCCCTTGATCAGTACCTCCTAATCTTCCCCCTTGATCATTACCCCATAAATTTAGATTTTGAAGTCTTTGGGTATTAGTGTTGATTTTTGTCATTGATATCCTTATAAATGGAGGATTTTCTAGGGTAGGTACTTGTAGTCTCATCAAATTCAACATTAGAGGATTCCTCAACATTTTGAGTCATCTTGTTGTATACTCTATAACCTCTACTAGTGGATGAGTATCAAATTAGGATTTCTTCATCTACCTTAGATTCAAATTTTTCTAAATTGTCTTTGGTATTCAAAATTTAGATTTTGCATTCAAAGATCTTAAAATAATGGATTGCTGGAATTGTGCCATTCCATAATTTAAAGGGTATTTTACCTAAAAACTTATGGATTAGGGAACGATTTTGGATATAGTAAGCGGTGTTAACCGCTTTCGCCCACAAGTAGCTAGGTAAAGAATATGCATTAAGCATAGTCCTAACCGCCTCTTGTAGGACACAATTTCTCCTTTCCACCACCCCATTTTAGGCATGCTTATCGGTTCCTTGATTCTGATTTCGGTTCGGTTCTAATCGGTTTTGGATCCGTCGACATTGGAACTGGTTGAAACAGGTTCAAAATCGATTCTGAACCAGTTCAAAACTAGTTCCGAACCAATTCCAGTTCCAAAAAGAAACGAATTCAATCCAAACTGATTTTGAATCGATTCTGAACCAATTTCTAAACGGTTCTGGACCGATTCTGAAACGGTTCTGGACCATCTTCCTCGAACTCGAGCTTTCAAATTCATCTATCGGGCTGGTGATCCTATTCTTTTTTTCTGTCACAAAATAATCTTGTAGACATGTTAGCATGCTAAGAGTTTCTGTTGGTGCAATCGGCCCAGATCACGATTACTTTGACTCGAGTAGTGTTTTGATGTTTGACATTAATGTCTGACATTGATGTCTGACATGTGTTGGGGAGATTGCTGGTGCAATCGACCCAGGTTATAGTTGATGTTTGATGATGGTTTGACCATTATCATGGGAGAAGTTCAAGTCTTGTGTACTTGACATGAAAAGTTCAAGCATGGGTCTTGACAAAGGAAAGTCCAAGCATGGGTCTTGGCATGGAAAGTCCAACATGGGTTGGCAAGGGAAAGTCCAAGCATGGGTCTTGGCAAAGGAAAGTCCAAGCATGAGTCTTGGCATGGAAAGTCCAACATGGATTGGCAAGGGAAAGTCCAAGCTTGAGTCTTGGCATTTGGAAAGTCCAAGGGGAATATTAGCTGCGTAAAGTCCAAGCGGGAGTCTTGGTGGCATAAGTCCAATGGTTGGCGGCGTAAAGTCCAAGCGGGAGTCTTGGCAGCATAAGTCCAATGTGCCTTGGCGGTGTAGACACTGTTAGCATGACAATAGCCGATGGAAGCACCTGAAGGCTAGCATATGGATGAACAAGTCATGAATGACTTGGAGGGATCCAATAGGCGCGAGGCTGATGGAGGTGGCTAGAAGGCTTAGATCAAGGCTACGGGTGGTCTAGCAAGTATGAGGGCACCATACTTGGGTTAAAATCTCATGTTTGAGGTGTATCAGTCAACTGAGACTATGATTAGTTGACTGATGTGAGTCAACTAGTGTTTGACTGTGGGAAGATGACCTAACAGTTGACTGACAACATGGGTAGTCGACTGATGGCCTGAGCAGTCGACTGATATGGAGATCAGTCGATTGCTCATTGGGATGTCGAGCACAGAATGCTCTTCAGTCGAGTGATCGGCATGAGCACGTGACTGATTGAGCCATCAGTCAATTGATGGTCTATCCGTTGGACTTATCCGACGTGGCTCATGACGTTGTGAGACAACGACTACAAGGGCAGTCGACTGATGGTCCCGATCTGTCGATTGCTAGGCGAAAATTTAGTTCGAATGTAGATTATAAAAGCAGCTCGGAAGGAGGATTTTTGGCATCGGTTCTTGGACGTGTTTGGGGAGATTTGTTGCTACAAATCAGGGTCTCCAAGTGCAACTCAAGCAACCAAACAAGCAAGCATCCAAAAGCTCTTTGTAAAGTTTTTTTTACTTGCATTTAGTGTATTTTGCTTGTATTTTCATTCTTATTATTGTAAGAACTATTGTACGAGGTTTCTCCACCTCCGGATTATTCCGAGAAGGAGTTATTGTTATAGTGGTGTGTGATTGGCATCGCTGGGGCTCATTCGAGCCTAATCCGTGGAGTAGGAATCATTCGGTTTCGAACCACGTTATATCTTGCGTTGTGATTGTCTTTCTTGTTATTTCTATTTGTCATTACTATTCCGCTGTGCTAACAAGAGTGTAGACGATCAAACATGAATCAATTCCATCGACAAGCTACGACACTATTCACCCCCTTCTAGCGGTCACGAAGGTCCCTACAATTGGTATCAGAGCTTGGAGTTCTTCTACGAACTAACACCTGGGAGCAAAAGATGCTAGAGGGCAAGAAGATGGATTTTCAAGAAAAACTAGGATGAGACATCAACACACCGCCACCATACGACCAAGAGGATTTTCCGGCATGGAGGGCGAGAATGGAGACATTCTTGATGATGGACATAGAAGATTGGTTCATCATCATATAAGGCTTTGAACCCCCTAGGAATAAGAAGGGAAATGTTCTAAAGTTGAAGAAGTGGACACAAGAGCAACGTCTCAAGTTCAAGACCGAAGTCAAGGTAACAAAGCTTTTAGAAGATTTGATACCTAATGACATTTTGTCTAGACTAGGTGAATATCAAGATGCCAAAGAGCTTTGGAGAAAATTGGCAAAGTTCTATGAAGGAGAGGAGTGTGTTGGGATGTATATTGAAAGTCTAGCTCTTTTGTATGAACATTTTTATTTTGAAATAAGAATCACATGATCATTGTTTGCACTTTATATTTATTATATGTGTGCATATTGTCTAATACTTTACATTGTAGATAACATGGTGCTTGGGTGTGGCACAGAAGATCATGTTATCAGTCCCTTGTAGAGTATAAGTAGAGGCTCACAACCAATATGGTTTTGGACAAACCATTGGGATGGTTGTAGTGTAGTTTGGTATTGTTTTGTCTTGAACATAGAGTTACACTAGTACACTTAGGTGTATTGAGCAGGACCGACATAGAGGTGATTCGATTTATTGTTGACTACATAATTGAATCGAACCTCGGATATTATGTTGTACATGCTCTTAATCCCGATATAATAACGGGCACATGTACTTAGTATTTATTTCTTTGATTTACCAAAGGGTGAGATTTCTATGGATTAAATCAATATGCCCGGTAAGTTGGGAAATGATATTATTTACATGGTGTGTCGTTGATTATAGGAGGAAACCGTGTCCTATATATTAGGTTGATGATGTCCCCTTGAGGAGCTCATAAGGTTCATCATGTAAACCCTGTAGGTTGACTTAGTCAACATGATGATAAGATTGAGTGGTACTACTCGAGGAATTAGATGTTAATTAATTGATGGTCAGTAAATCAATTAATTGACGGACATTCGATATCTTAAACACGGGGAGATGGATGTACAAATAATATATGGAGCCCATATTAATTTATGGGGGTTGGTGAGGTAGTTCAATGATGATCCTCTAGTGGAATGGAACATCATTGATGGATCAAGTTTGTGTGGTTCCGATCCATCGGGTGGCCAAGATCCAACTCCTCCTCATGGTCCCTATTGTAGCCTATTAACACTTCATGAAGTCTAGATCCAATGATGGAAAATAAAACTCTAGAACCGACGGTTGAGATCAAATCTCTAGATCCGACGGTTGAGATCAAATCTCTAGATCCGACGGTTGAGATTAAATCTCTTGATCCGACGGTTGGGATTAAATCTCTAGATCCGACGGTTGAGATTAAATCTCTTGATCCGACGGTTGAGATTCTCTCTAGATCCGACGGTTGAGATTAAATCTCTAGAACCGACGGTTGAGATTAAATCTCTAGAACCGACGGTTGAGATTAAATCTCTAGATCCGATGGTTGAGATTAAATCTCTAGAATCGACGGTTGAGATTAAATCTCTAGAACCTGTTGGTACAGTAGGCACCTAAGTCGAACCTAAGTTTTTGATTATAGCAAACGATACAAAGTTAAGCATATATTGTTATCTCATGAGCTAAATCAAGTGTGCAGAAAAGTCTCAACGCTGGAGCTGAAGGCTAGCGACACCCGGAGGAAGCCGCGGTGGGGCGACACTCAAGAGACTTGAGGAGGGGAAGGAGTGGAAGGCGGAAGCAAAGCAACACGTGAAATCTTGAGGAGTAAGCTCGTGTGCGGCGTAAGTAAGGTCGTATCCTCTTTGCGGGATGATCTTAGCGTAGATCCACCAAAGACTTCTTATAGATGGTCTAGGTCGAGATCGGATGGTCGACCATCGAAATTATGTTTTGTTGAGCTAACCTTGCCTTGCGGCTATCATCGCCGCGCTTGGAGGACTCGACGTCACAAACAATCGATCGTCGGTGTCGAATCGATGAGCTACCATCGATCGACCGATGACCCATCCGATCACGGTCAAAGGATCGACCTCGAGTAGTCAAGAGTTATCACCATTTTTCAAGGGTTTTGTGCCCATTTGTGATTGGCTAAAGACCCATTCGATGAGGGCTCAAAGGCTATAAAGGAGGGCCAAACCTAGGGTTTTCATCAATTCAAAAGCTTCCAAGTGCTTCCGATCGCTCGACTCTCAGGCATCCCTACGACAGCGCCAGCGGCGACTAGAGCTTCAACCTCCAACCTTTAAAGTCGTCGGTAACGAAAGTTCTAAATTGTATTTCAGTTTATTCCTTTTAGTAAAGCTTTCATTATAACGAGGAGAGGGGGAGTGTCCTTCTACCTCGAGCTTTTTGTATCCGTCTAACTCCTACCTCTAACGAGGAGGAGTTATTTAGTAGTTTTCCCTCCGTACGTGGTCAAGGACCACTAGGGCCTTGGAGTAGTAGCCTTCGGCTACGAACCAAGTAAATCTCTTGTGTCTATTGTCTCCTTTACTTTTTGTTTTGTTTATCTTTCCGCTGCATATAAGTTTTTTTTAAAAAACGAATTCGTACTAAAATGTTTCTATCGCTATTCACCCCCCCTCTAGCGATCCGATCGATCCAACAATTGGTATCAGAGCCGAGGGTTGCTAAGATTTGGTGAAACCACCAATCTAGCCTTTTTACAGATTTATTTTTCTTTTAATTCTGTTTTTATTTATTTATTTCGCTTTGTTAAGTTTTTCTCCCGCACTACTAATCCAAGACGCGAGTCTTGGTACTTGTTTTCGTGTTTTTGTCGTTGTTAGTTTCTTCGTCTCCGTCTATTTGTGTCTTTTGTTCTAATGGCCCATCTCGAGGGTTTTAGCACCGTCCGACCTCCGTTTTACAACGGAGATGACTTCCGTTATTGGAAGGGTCGGATGGAATGCTTTCTCAAAACCCAAATCGATATGTGGATCATAATCCAAACGGGTTTCACACTTCCGACTAATGAAGTGGGTGACTCCTTGGATTATGATCAATGGACCATTGCGACAAAACGACAAGTCGAAGCCGACGCCAAGGCAACACAAATCCTCCAATGCGGCCTATCCAAGGAGGAGCTAAATCGCGTCGGCCCCTTCATAAGCGCAAAAGATCTTTGGACGAAACTAGTGGAGCTACACGAAGGGACCGATGAAGCCAAGGTATGTAAGCGTGATCTTCTTTTCAATAAACTATATAACCTAAAAATGCAGGAACACGAGTCCGCGACCCAACTTCACGCCCGAGTCCAGGACATAGTCAACAACCTACACGCAATCGGGCAAAAGGTCGAAAACCGCGACCTTATAAGGTATGTTCTAAACTCGTTTCCGAGGACTACCTTGTGGGCATCCATGGTCGATGCCTACAAGGTCTCCAAGGATCTTTCTAAAATTAGGTTAGATGAACTCTTTTCCGATTTCGAATTACATGAGCAACTAACTGAACCCGAGAGGGGTATAGCCTTGTTTGCAGGTTCAAAGAAGAAGAAAATCGCAAGCCATCACCAACCGAGGAGGAAGACGAGTCCGAAGAAGAAGTTGACCCGGAGTTGACTGCCGAACTAATGAACCTAGCTCGAAGGATAGCCAAGGGACGAAAGTGAACCACAACTCGACCCAACCAAGGTAAGCCTAAAAGTTCTAATATTAGGTGTTATGAGTGTAACAGGTTTGGACATATCAAGTCCGAGTGCCCCAAGCTCAACCACCAAGCACCTAAGCACAAGAAGGCCCTCAACGCGACATGGGAAGAAGCGTAATCCGAAGAAGACGAAGACCACGTCTTCATGGCGAAATCGATTGAGTCAGACACTGAGACCGAACCTCAACTTGAGTCGAACTCGAGGATGACTCTGACCACGGTTACCTTCAAGTCAAGCCACGGATACGCATCCGGCTCAAAAGATACCCTTAAAGTAAGTCAACTTTATTTAATACTTTACATAATACGGTTAGGTTTTTGTCTAGGAAGTTAGCTAAGTCCGAGTCCAAGGTCGAGACCCTTGTTGAGGAGTTAAACTCTCAAACACGAGGTCTCTAACCTCTTCGACTAGTCGAAGTTCAAGAGAAGGACTCAACTCGGTTGAAAAACTCGGTTGAGAACTCTCTCTGAAAAGTCAAGTCAAGATCTTAGGAACACGCTTGGAAAGGTTCACCGGGATCCAAAGGACTTGACCTCCTACTTGGATCTCAAAGGGCCGTGTACAACAAGGCTGGACTAGGGTTTAACTCAAACACGACTAATAGGTCATATATGTCGATTGTAAGTCGACATAGGAAACATGTCCAAGCATGGGTCCCTAAGAACCTTTTGATTTCAACTCTAGGATCCAACCTGTACTGGATTCCCAAGGACCAAATCCACTATGTGGATAGACCGAACCGATTCAACGGTCTAGGGGGAGCCAGTACAAAACATGTTTGTGCTTTAACTTAGAAATTGCATGCTTTAACTTAGAAAGTTTGTGCTTTAACTTAGAAATTGCATGTTTTAACTTAGAAAGTGTGTGCTTTAACTTAGAAATTGCATGCTTTAACTTAGAAAATTTGTGCTTTAAAACTTGTGAACTCACTTAGAACACGAACATAACCAACTAAAATTCTTCGAAAAGATTGAGCCTCGGGGAGCCTCTTTTCAAAAACATAACCAACTAAAATTCTTCGAAAAGATTGAGCCTCGGGGAGCCTCTTTTCAAAAATAACCAGTTAGACTAGGAGATAGTCTTAGGTGAGTCAAGTCATCTTTTTCTTGAAAAAGGCTTTATCTAAGGAAGTGGTCGATGATCCGATAAAAGAAGGCCCCTGTGCCTCGCCATGACCTGGAAGCCATGATCTTGAAAAGGTAAACTTGACAAGCCTAGGTTTAAATCCAAATCTAACATAAAATTACTTGAACCTAAATGCACTTAATCAACTTAATTGGAAGTCATCTCACAAAAAACACATAAGTATAACATGATTGATCATATAGACACAGGTGAGATGACCTAGGTTTAACAACTTACAACCAATTTTTTTTTTTAAAAAAAATAATAATCTAACATCCAATCCAACCACCTTGTGTGTAGGATCAATGGATGTTGGACAGCGGTTGCTCCCGACACATGACTGGGGATCAACTCAAATTCACAAAGCTTCGATTCAAACGACAAGGATCGGTAGCCTTTGGGAATAACGGCAAGCTCAAAATCATCGGATCAGGTGATATCGAGCTTAACTCAAATTTTGTTATTAAAAATGTATTACTTGTAGAGAATTTTGAATATAACTTGCTTAGCGTAAGCCAATTATGTGACAATAACTATAAGGTCGTATTTTTAGAAAATGAATGTGTAATTAAAACAAATAAAACAGCTAAAACAATACTCAAAGGAACTAGGACAAATAACATTTACACAATTAACTTAATCAAATCCTCAGCCAAATGTCTTATGACACAGGAAGAGGAATCATGGTTGTGGCACCGACGACTCGGTCACTCGCACCCAAGACTTGTCCACAAGATGAGTCAGAGTGGCTTAGTCAGAGGCTTACCCAACCTCAACAACTTGGTTAATAAAATCTGTAATGCTTGTCAACAAGGAAAACAACCTAGGACACAACACAAGTTAACTAACCAAGAACGAACCTCAAGTGTACTTGAGCTCCTGCATATGGATCTATTCGATTCACATGGAGCCAAGTCACTCAATAGAAGTCAATATTGCTTAGTCATAATTGACGACTACTCCAGGTTTACCTGGGTTAGGTTCATCAAACATAAAAATTATACCCTAGATCAATTAATCAATCTATTCAAATTAATCGAGAATCAAAAAGACCTTAAGGTTAAAAGACTTAGAAGCGATCATGGTGGTGAATTCGAAAATCAAAGGTTCACCGACTCAGAACTAAACGGATACCACCATGAATTCTCTTTCGCTACGACCCCTCAGCAAAATGGCCTAGTGTAACGGAAAAACAGAACTCTACAAGAATCCGCTAGGACCATGTTGAACTAATACGAACTACCTGATAGGTTTTGGGCGTAAGTGAGTACGACATGCTATGTCCAAAATAGGATCCTTATGGTAAAAAGGCACCTTAAGACCTCGTACGAGATTTATCACGATAAAATACCTAACATCAAGTACTTTAGGGTATTTGGGTGTAAGGTACATATCCTAAACACTAAGGATTACCTAAGAAAATTTACATCCAAAATCACGATCGAAATCTTTCTAGGATACTCAACTAAAAGTCGAGCTTATAGAGTATACAACCACGACACCCTTAGAGTCGAGGAGACTATCAATGTAGTATTTGATGAAGTGACCGAACCTACAAAACCCTTAATGACCCCAAGTGTTGAGCCCACTGATACCAAACTCGTCTCCGACCTTGAGATCGAGTCTAATCCACATCAACCAACTTCTCTTGTCGACCAAGTGACAAGTGATCCGAGTCAAACTAGTGTTCAACAAAGTCACCCCATTGATCAAGCATTAGGTGATACAAACCCAACCCAATCTAGGATTCAGACTAACCACCCTATCGATCAAGTGATAGGAGATCCTAATCTAGGAGTTCGAACTAGAGCATCCTATAGGAACCTTAGTCAAATTTCCTTAATTTCAAAGATAGAACCCAAATCAATTGAACAAGCTCTTCTTGATCCCGATTGGATTATTGCAATGCAAGAAGAGCTAGCTCAATTTACTAGGAATGAAGTGTGGGAATTAGTACCACCACCTAAAGACAAAACGATAATTGGAACAAGGTGGGTGTTTCGAAATAAGCTTGATGATAAAGGTGAAGTAGTTAGAAACAAGGCTAGGTTAGTCGCCAAAGGGTTTAGTCAAGTCGAAGGCTTAGATTACGACGAAACCTATGCCCCAGTAGCTAGACTCGAATCCATTCGAATGTTGCTAGCTTATGCTGCACATCGAGGATTTAAGCTGTTTCAAAAGGATGTTAAGTCGGCATTCCTAAATGGATACATTAAAGAAGAAGTTTATGTTAGACAACCCCCCGGATTCGAAAATCTAGATAAACCTGACCATGTTCTAAAACTTAAGAAAGCTTATTATGGACTTAAACAAGCTCCTCGAGCTTGGTACGAGAGACTTTCAATCCATCTTAAGTCAAAAGGGTTTAACCAAGGCTTAGTTGACCCAACTCTCTTCGTAAAAACCTTAGGTAAAGAAATATTCATAGCTCAAATTTACGTAGACGATATAATTTTTGGAACCTCTAACTCAGCCTTACTAAACGAGTTCGTTTCACTCATGGAAAGTGAGTTCGAAATGAACTTGGTAGGCGAGTTAAGTTTCTTTTTAGGTCTACAAATTAAACAAACTAAGGATGGTATATACCTATATCAACAAAAATACACTAAGGAGTTAATTAAAAGATTTGGAATGCAAGACGCTAAGATAATAAACACCCCAATGGCGATTAATGTTAACATAGGAGAAGACCTAGAAAGTAAGTCCATTGACTTAAAGTACTATAGGAGCGCGATAGGAAGTCTCCTATACTTAACTGCGAGTCGACCTGACATCCTATTCGCAGTAAGTATGTGCGCCAGGTTTCAAACCTGTGCTAAGGAGTCTCACCTAACCCTAGTTAAGCGTATCCTTAGATATCTTAAGGGTACACTTAACGTTGGTATTTGGTACCCTAGATCTACGGAGTTCGAACTAATCGGCTACTCCGATTCGGATTATGCCGGTAGTAAGCTCGATAGAAAGAGCACGAGTGGTTGTTGTCAACTTCTCCGAGTCTAGTGAGTTGGTGCAAGAGGAAGCAACACTCGTGTTGCTTTATCTACCACCGAATACATCGCGATGGGTGAGTGTGTCACGCAGCTTCTTTGGATGAAGCACACCCTCCGCGACTTTAAGTTAGACTTTACGAATACTAAACTTCATGTAGATAACATTAGTTCAATTAATCTTACAAAGAATCCGATATGTCACTCTAGGACCAAACATATAGAGGTCAAACACCATTTCATTCGAGAACATGTGGCCAACGGAGCCATACAACTCGAATACGTCGAATCGAAGTCTAACTTAGCAGACCTATTTACTAAACCCCTACCCGAAGCCGAATTTAGTCTATTAAGACGAAAATTGGGCATGTGCGTAATAGAATAGGTACATGCAAATTATATGTTCTTACTACTATTTCTTTAATTTCATTTTTATGGAACTAGCATAGGACATACCTTAGATATCATGCACCTATAGATTTAAGGAGCCAGTACATCTCACAACCTTACTCCTGGTTCCAGATGTAGAGCTAGTGCATCGCTATGAACCACGGAGTATAATCATACATACTAACCGACTCTGACCAGGACTGGTTGATCTTACATATCAATCAAGCCAAATATGAGTCGAACATTTTATAGATGAGCTTATTTTCAGTATATTTTTTTATAAAAAATGGGGAACATGCTTGGACTTTAAATTTAACACTTATTTTGTTTTCCACACACCCCTTACTCTTTTCGATATACGACAAAAGGGGGAGAAAAAGGCCAAAGTTAAGGGGTCAAAATTTTTTGATAACTTAACTCTTACTTCATATTTAAACCAAAAGTTAAAACTTAGTTAACTTTTACCAAAAGGCCAAAGAATTCTTAACTTAAACTTATTTGTGTCGTCTACGTTTTACTTAAACTTATTTTTTAAACTTTATGTCGTTAATGTTTTACTTAAGGGGGAGAAAGGGCTTAACTAAAACGTTTTACTAAGGCCAACTTTAAGTAATGTTAATTACTTAAAGCAACCCTCAAGGGGGAGGATTAAGGTCTTTCTTCAAGACTCACCCTCGGTCAAGGGGGAGGTTTCCTCAAGGGGGAGTACTTGAAGAAAATCCTTACTACTCCAACTTAATCTTCATATTTTTTGTTTCTCATGCACATTATTACTCTTCATGCTTGCTATTTACTTAACTTTGTATGTGGGTTTGCCATAAATCAAAAAGGGGGAGATTGTTGGTGCAGTAGGCACCTAAGTCGAACCTAAGTTTTGATTATAGCAAACGATACAAAGTTAAGCATATATTGTTATCTCATGAGCTAAATCAAGTGTGCAGAAAAGTCTCAACGCTGGAGCTGAAGGCTAGCGACACCCGGAGGAAGCCGCGATGGTCGGGCGACACTCAAGAGACTTCGGAGGGAGCCGAAGGAATTGAGTGGAAGGCCGGAAGCAAAAGCAACACGTAAGTACTGAGGTAAGCTCGCGTAGCCGTAAGTAAGGTCGGATCCTCTTTACGGGGATGATCTTAAGCGTAGATCCGACCAAAGACTTCTTATAGATGGTCTAGGTCGAGATCGGATGGTCGACGACCATCGAAATTATGTTTTTGTTGAGCTAACCTTGCCTTGCAGCTAGCATCAGTCGACTGCCAGCTTGGAGGACTCGACTGCCATCAAATAGTCGACTGCCGAAGGTCGAATCGATCGATGTCGCCATCACGATCGATGATGGCCATCACGATCACCGTGGTCAAAGGATCAGCCTCGAGTAGTCAAGAGTTATCACCATTTTTCAAGGGGTTTTGTGCCCATTTGTGATTGGCTAAAGACCCATTCGATGAGGGGCTCAAAGGCTATAAAAGGAGGGCCAAACCTAGGGTTTTTCATCAATTTAAAAGCTTCCAAGTGCTTCCGATACGCTCCGACTCTCCGACATCCCTACGACGAAGCGCTACCGAGACGACGACTAGAGCTTCAACCTCCAACCTTTAAAGTCGCTTCAGAACGAAAAGTTCTAAATTGTATTTCAGTTTATTCCTTTAGTAAAGCTTTAAATCATATCAAGGAGAGGGAGAGTGTCCTTCTACCTTGAGCTTTTATTTTTGTATCCGCTAACTCCTACCTCCAACGAGGAGGAGTTATTTAGTAGTTTGCCTCCGTGGTCAAGGACCACTAGGGCCTGGAGTAGTACTTAACCAAGTAAATCTCTTGTGTCTATTGTTTTACTTTTTGTTTTGTTTATCTTTCCGCTGCATATAAGTTTTTTTTAAAACAAATTGTATTAAAAAGTTTCTATCGCTATTCATTCTCTAGATCCGATCGATCCAAGAATCCTTTATTGAGATTAAATTCTAGATCTCGATTATTGAGATTAAATAGAACCAATGGTATTTTTATAATATGGAGTTGGATGTTTTGAGATTAGGTTTTGCCCATCAATGGCTTACGAAGAAACCTAAGGAGGAAACCAATTAGATTAGGGTTTGGCTCTTTTGTTAGGTTTATAAAGGAGAGGCGCAACTATAGGAGAAGAGCTCTTCTTCTTCTAGGAAGGTACTTCCTAGATCTCTTCCTTCCACCTTCCAAGAAGAAAGCCTGAGGAAACCCTATGGTTTGGCTCCTATGGTCTGGCTAGGGTTTGCAAGAAGGTCACAACCATAGGAGATTTCTTCTTCCTAGGTGCCACTCCTTCATCTATTCCTCCACCTTGACCTTTCTTCATTCTCTCCTCTCCTATTTGTTCATCCATTCATTATTCTTCTGGTTAACAATAAAAATTTTCTTTTAGAAGATCGTATTTTGTGAGGATTACCAAATAGATATATAGAAGATCGAGAGGCATAAAAGTACAACTTTATTATTGATCTGCATGTTCTTATTGATATGCTAGCTTATGTTCTTTTTATGATTATACTAGTTTACATTTGTATTTGTATAATCATGGACCAGATAGATTCATCGCTTCCATGCCAATAGATTGATTGCTTGAAGTTTGTTTTTCAAGAACACTAATTAAGGTGAAATTTATCCTATTTTTTAATTGATTTTTCTTTCTTTCAAAAGATTGATGATCTGATGAATCAACTATCAAAGGAGACATTCCACCTCAGGAGAGAGAGTACATCCACTTCAAAGAGAAAAATCAAAAGAACCATCAACATCCGAAGAGAGAAGAAGTCTTCCACCACCATTAACCTAGGTAACTCATATCAATTCAAAACAAAAATTATATTATGTGTTTATAGGAATAACTATAAGCAATCAAGAATTTAAAGATTGAGCCACATGCAAGATATATGTGTAGCTTCAAGAGAAAACTATAGAAGTCAATGCCCTAGAAAAGGAAGAGTAAAATGTGAGCAAGACAAAACCCTAAAAATTTAAATTTTATAATAGAAAAACACTAGAAGTAATCTTTCTAATAAAGATATAAAAATAATAAATTTTATTGTTTAGGCTAAGAGTTACAATGTATAATTTGAGACTAATGTCCCTAGAAAATTATCTAATTAAGAAGGTATACATTTATCCAAAGAGAAGGATAGACATAGAATTCAAAGCATCAAAATCAAAACAATTGATAAAATCAAAGTCAAAGACAAAATCTAGAGTCAAACCAATCATCAAGAAAAGAAGCAAACCTAAGAGGAGACTACTATAGTGTTCCATAATATGGAACAAGGAGAAGTCATGGTTATTCATAATCCCAAGGCAAGGAGGTCTAAAATCTAGGAAGATTAAGCACTTAATCCTAACCATTAAGACCCAAATCCATGGCTCCTCTAGGAGGGTCATTAAAGATATCTAGAAATTATCCCTGGAATATCAGCTTAAGGCTATTGGGTTCCTAAGAATTCCATCGCTAAAATAATTTTGGTAGTTAACAACCATAGTAAGTTTATAGCATTTCAAGGTTTGATACCTTGAAAATAATTAATCCTAAAGATTTATAAAAATTGAAGATAAGGTATTGAGACTAATGGTTGAACTTTAAATTATATCAAGATTATATCTTGATGTAATACTCTTTAAGGATGGAAAATAATTCCCAAAAATATATCATTCTTTTGATTATTCATTAAAAAAGAGATTTGAAACTATTAGCTTAAAATGAAATAACAAATATGTAAACACAAAAACATTTAATGCATAAATAAACAAATTTATAAATTAATTTAGAATCAAAATCGATGATAAAATAAAATGAATTGAAAGATATAAGATCGATTTGTCAACATTGACCCAAATGATGTTATCAAGATTTTGTATGAGCTAATAGTCGAGTGATCATTCAAAGAATAAATGTTTCATCAATGATCGACACCAACACTTGATCGATGGTCCATTTGGCAACTTCATCGATCATATTTGATGGTTCATTAGGCCCATTTTCAAAATCCTTCCATCATCCTATCCTTGACTTCCAATTTACCAGCCTTAGGTTTAAAAACCTAACCTATTTCATGTCCTTCTATCAAGTCATTTCCATTTTTTCCTCCATCGGAGTTAGGGTTTTGTGAGGCCTTCTTCCTGCTGCTCCTCCAACGCCTTCAGAAGTATCTTCCTCACATCCTCAACCAAATAATGGCACCAAAGTTTCAAACCTTAAACCCCATAATACCACATTTTGATATTGTCATGCCCGAGAGTATGCGTAAAACAAATGGAGACTCTCAAGACGCTATATCTAATAAAGCTGACAAATAATAGGATATACAGATATCAACATATCAAACATAAAATCGATCAACAAGATACAAAGACCAACTCGGACTTGAATCATAAATCAATCTCAAATATAATCCAATATGAATACAATACAGGAAAAACCCAAACCAACAATCAAGGATACAACAACACGTAAAACATATCCATTCGTCCGGTGAGAGATGATCACCATGAGCTGAATCTTCACTCTATCCGGCGACAGCCCAAAATCTTGGTAATAGAGCATGAACAACATATAGATATATCTACAAGTATACATGTGAAGATCTACAGTATTGAGTTATACGACATATCCAAATCTAATAACAACTACAAGAAAGTCATACTAAGTATATAAAACTAATCAATCATAAAGTAATGTACCAACGCATGACTTTGTAACCATATGCTTGATCATCCCGAAGGTATACTATAACATAATTATATAACGTATCTCAATCCCATACCGACCAATACTCGGAGATCATTAATTGACATAATGACATGTAATCAAATGCATATAATAAATTAAATCAACGCATGTATCATGCTCAACACATAGCACGACGCCATGCAACAATCATAGCTCAATCAATGCAAAGATCACGCATATGTAAAGATATATCATATATATCAAGAATGCATATGCATGGTCATCTCATGACCACCATCTGATGATAATTGCGAATCCACCGCCACCACTCGAGTGGTTTGGTAGACCGAAGCTGTAACACTCCTAGGGCCTCAGCCACGCCCCTACCATGAGTAGACAAACCACCCACAGACAATCAACTCACACAACCACTGGTTTATAAGTAACACCACTGCAACCGCTCACTACCACCATCCATAGTGGCTTACTCATGATCCAATGCTCCCAACCTCAAACCAAATCATGGCAGATGTGATGAAACTTCTATCCCATGATGCATGAAATGTAATGATGCATAAACACACAAATCCTCGCACTCTAACTCACGGGAGACCTAGTCAACCAAAAGTCAACCATGCAAGGACGACAACCAGAATCACAACCTATTTACCCATGTACGATAAATAGATCCAAAACTCATATGATATGCGATAATCATAATTTGGACTCACCTAACCAAATGCAAACCCAAAGAACAACGAGGTCATAAAAATAACTCTAACCACATGTACTTACTAAACATCTATCAAACACATAATAGGGTTTTATATATCAGCTAGATCAATGAAGAATATTCAAAGGTCAAGGCAAGACAAGCATATGATTAAATAAGAGGATTTAAGGTAAACAGTATAAACATATATCCAAGATCATGCAATCGAATCGATCAAAACTACGATGAAGATAATCATGGCTCGAATAAACAGGACTCGTAGATCCCAAACTCATGTTTAAATAATGATTGAGTACAAGTATCCAACAAACGAGGAACAAAACACTATCATTCCTATACTTTCTCACAACGAATTAAAACTCAATTATCAACTGACATACACCTAACCACACTCTTGTATCATAAAGATCAAATAATCATCAAAAACATAATTCAATACTCTAACAACCCAAACTCACCACTAATCAATCACAGCCTACCTCATCGTTACAAAGAACATACAACCAACATAAGATCATCTACTGATCAACAACGATCCATTGATATCACAACAACACAACATCATAAATGACCACTTAAAATCAATAACAACAAACAGACATTACACTCAAATCACTAAAATGATCGATGAACAAACCTCCCCAACCATCCACCAAATAGATCACCAAATAGGACAAAGACAGAAACAAATCAAAATCTTCACCTAATGTTTCCAATGCCTCACCACTTATACCACCATCTATTTCCCTCAACCTCAAATTTCAAACAATCACCCAGATCAATACAAATCTTACCACATAACATCTCAATCAAATTGCAATTACACACAAATAGAGATAACAAAGCTTATGGTTAGATTTATATCAAACAATGAGCCCACCACCGCGATCAAGCTAAATCAAAATCGAGATCTCATCTCACAAGAGGAAGAAGATATACCTTTTATCCTCAGAATTTGAAATCCAACTCACGATCGGAGACTGAGTTACCGCCACCTTGGCTCCTGAGGACTCTTCAGAATCAAGCTGAACTAAGATCCTTCCCAAACGATAGGCAACCCAAATTAGAATATTCGGTGATGAATCCCTAGAGTCGCGGTGGTTGTCTCATGCCAAGCATTGGAGGAGTCACACGAGATAGGAAGAGGCACTCGATAGCTCCGAGGAGAATGAAATCACCGCACTGATTCAAGAGGCCAGAGGAGGAAAGAAATCTCAAAGGAAGAGCCAACAAAGAAAAAAAAAAACTAAGAAGTGAGGAATCGCGATCCTTGTAAGTTGATCCGCCTCAACTTGAACTAGCCTTAGGTTAAAACCTAACCTAAGTTGAACCCAAGCTAACCTAGGTTTAATCCAAACCGGTTTAAACCCAATCCAACTCAAGCCAATCAGCCCAATTAATTCAGCCCATTAGCTTCAGCCCAATGGATTCGGCCCAACAGGTTTTAGCCCAATTTCAAACCCCATCACTAATTAAACCCAATTAACTCACTTATTGAGCCCAATTTAATCCACTAATTAATCACAATTAATTAAAGGGTTTGATCCATATAAATTTTTTTTTTCTATACTTTACAGATATAACCATGTCATTTGTGTCATCACACTGCATTGCATTACATTCATTGCATTCATATAGAAAACAACGTAGGGGTGAGTCTAGGGCTGAGTCTAATGAGGCTGGGTCATTCAACCGGCCGATTAGCATTTGATTAGTGATTTTAGGACCTACTGGTGATCGAGTATGACATTAGATGAAGGTCATTTTACGACTCCATAAACGATGATCTTCTCAAGGAGTTTTACCAAAATTTAAGGAAGATCGATGATGGCCCGACCTACATCACTCGTAAAAATGCAACGGAGTTCACATTTTGAGGAGTTCTTGAGTGTTGCAGATGATACTCATTTTACCCTCAGAGGATCGAAGTGTGATGTGGTCGCCAGAGGGGGTGAATAGCCTCTCATTCGATGACGAATTCGCTCTCTCATGTTTTGCTTCACAATTGTTGTTAGCACACAAATATGAATAACAACAAATACAATCACACAAACACATATACGTGGTTCGAACCGAATGGTTCCTTTCCACTCGAGCCTCCGAGCTCTAGTTATGTACGACACTAACTAAACTCCTTCTCGACTACACGTGAGGTGGAGAAACCTCTCACAAGCTATTACAACCAGTAATATATGAAATACAAGCAATACAAAGACAAATACGAAATACACATAAAGAACACTTTACAACGCTTGCTTTGAACCCTTTGCTTGTAGCTTGCTTTAGATGGCTCTTGAAGGTCTGAAATGCAGCAGCAATTCCCCTCCAATAGCTTCACAAAAGGCTTGGCGAAATCCTCCAACTTGAGCTCCATTTATAACCTATCGTTTCCAACAATGATCGCCAAAAGGCCTCAAATGACCGCCCTCGTAGTCGTTGTCTCACAACGCCGATCCACGCTTAAGTTCCAATGGATCACCTACGATCGACCCATGGCCGATCGGTGACCTAGTAGCCAATCGCACGGCCATTAGCATTCGGTCAACACTCCCATCGCCGATCGTCATCCTTGGCTGATCTTGCCGACATCACGATCGCCAAGCACAAACTCGCATCACCAACACCTCGAACCCTAGTTGATTTGGACTACAAACCGCACCTATGCCCCGATGTTATCGGGCAAAACCTCAAACACCAAGTTGTTTGACATCGATAAACCTCAAACATCAAGTTTGAGCCTCCGACACTCGCCTTAGCCACTTTAAGTCCACATCTTCCTCATGGAGTTTCCCACAAGCTCTCTTCCTCGCCTACCCTGGATGCCAAGCGCACGACACAACGCCATCCTTCACGCCTCTTGCCCTCAAGTATGCTTCCTTTGGGCTCACTCCATTCGCCTCCCATCCGGTCCCTGATGCACCAAGCGCACGTCAAGAATGTCATCCTTCACCGACTCAAAGACCCCGAGCCTAGTGAACTTACCAAGTCATCAAGACTTCCCACATGCACCAAGCGCATGGCTTCGCAATGCATTTCTCACCAAGCACCAAGCGCACGGCTTCGCAATGCTTTGGACTTTTCCCACACCAAGCTCTATGCTTGGATTTTCCATGTCAATCCCATGTTGGACTTTCCCATGACAATCCCATGTCATGAGTTTTGTCTATCATCAAAATACTATCAAGGTACTGCTCGAGTCAAACTCGAGTCAACCTGGGTCGATTGCACCAACAATCTCCCCCTTTTTGATGATTGACAAAATTACCATCTCAAGTCTACCAATTCTCCCATATTGGCAATTCTCACATCCCAAATGAGAATTCCAAACCTAATTGGTAACTTGGTAACTTCTCCCCCTTTTTGACATAACATCAAAAAGGTCCTCTCCAAGGGTATGAATGTCTCATATCCCAATGAGATCTTACAATCTCTCCCTTGGAGGAACACATGTCTACAATCTTTCTAGTGATCCCATATCACTTAAAGAGAGGCAACCCAATTTTCCTCCCATGAGAAAATACACATCCATCTTCCCATGATGGATACCTCCCCCTAGAGGTTTGCTCCCCCTTGACCATTGCACCAACAATGTCCTTGGAGAGTCCCTAAGCCAATAGGAATATTTAACCAATTAAAATTAAGGCAAAGTTCAACAATGAACTCTCTTCCACCTTAAAATTGATACTCTCCCTAAACCCATCTCCTAATCCATGTCCAATGGATTTCCACCCTTTCTAATGCTCTCCCAAGCATATCCTAGGTTAAGTTAGGGACCTTAACCTAGCTGAACATGGGCCTAACCAACAAGATTTACCCGAATCATTGACAATGATAATTAAATCACTTACTTCATCAATGACGCCACCATGACGATCGATAATCAGATTTGAATTTTCTAAATTTAAATGATTTCAAAATTCATAAGTAAATATACATAGGTTTAAAAATCTTGAAATTTGGTATGTATATTACTTATCACAATCATTATGGGTGAAAAATATTAGAAAATTATTTTACCCACTAAATTAAAAGATTGACATAAAGTCCAAAAGTTAAGAAAAGCTTCAATAAAGAACCCTCTTTGTATCATCTCATTCAACGGTGATAACTATCAAAAGATAAGCTTCACCAAGGTTTTTCAAAAAGTTTTCAAAATATTTTTGAAACCTTTAATTTCTTTTTCCTAAACATCTCACTTGTATCTAGATGTGTAAAACACATACAAGTCAAGTTTTTAGTGAGATGTGGGGTTTGGATCTTTAATGGTCTCATGCATATTCCTAGGCAATATTCTTTGATTCCCATCAAATTATGCCATGGTCCTTAATTCTATTTTATTTAATGCATGATGATGATTATGGCATAAATATGATATAGATAAAAGCATATGACAAAATCATGATGTCATGGCATGTGAGAGACATATAAAGATAATTCTAAACATGATCATGACATTTTTATAGATAAAAATGAAAATGATGTCATGACATGGCAAGACAAATAAATCATGGCAAGTAAAATATACTAAGGTATAAAATAAATAAGTGTTAAATCCAAATTGTCATTTCTAGGATTAAGTCCATTTTTGTCTTAATAGCCATTTATCCCCCTAGTGTGCCAAAAACCCAAAATGACACACCAATACCTCTAAGACCTAATTGTGCCAATTTAAATCATTTTTAACTTCTCAAGCACATTGGAACATTCTAATGTGTCAACTCTACTATGGTTAGGTTAACCACCCATCCACTTAGGGTTGACACATCCTAACCCATTTAGCGTGAATCGATCACGCTCTTAGGAACCCAATACCTATATGAGCTCCTTGGGTTAACAAGGTATTCTCTAGGGATAACTTCCCTAGATACCTTCCTAATGACCCTTTTAGGCTTTAGAGTCATAGTCTTTTGGGTCTTTCCTAGGTCAACTCTAAAGGTGACTCCTCCTTTGACCTTCCTAGTGGCTATATTTGATTTCTTTGAGGTCTTAGCCACTAAGCAAACACCATGGCTAGTCTTAGGGATAACTTCCCTATTAGCCTTGGTTTTTCTAGACCTAGATGTGGTTCCGTAATTAAATGGAACATTATGGTAGGACATAGGTTTGTGACCCAAACCTTTCTTACCCTTAGACATTTTTTGTTTCCTAGGTCTTGACTTTTGTACATTAGACCCCTTAACCGAATTTGAGATGATTGCTAGGGTCTTCTCCAATTTTTCTAGCCTTGACCTCAAGGCTTGGTTTTCCACCTCTAATCTTCCCAATTTTGAATTTTCATTCGTTCTTTGGGAAGGACTCTTTCTAGGCATATGCCTAGATTTCTTGGGGTTGACACCTAGGTGGTTTTCAATTCTCCTAATGGACTCTTTAAGTAAAATAGGTCTAGTGTTTTGAGTCCTAGGTTTGTCCTTAGAGAAACTAACATGCTTAGCACCTAAGCAATAAACCTTATTGTTTCTCCTAGCATGCTTTTCATTGATAATAGCAAGAGAACTAAAATAATTTTTGGCATGCTTTTTGACTTTAGGAATTGAAGGTGCATTAACTAAATGTACCTTAGGGTTAGCTTTTGAAGCTCCCCTACATGAGATACACCTTCTTGCCCTTTCTTCCTCCCCCTAGGGCATTGGCTTCGGTAGTTCCCCTTTTGATTGCATTTAAAACACACAATGTGCTCTTTGCTTCTAGTTGTGGGGACTTCGGCATCCTTTGACTTTGGATTGACTTTTGGTGCCGATGCCTTTTTCTTAGCCAATTTAGGGCATTTTCTCTTGTAATGCCCTTTCTCCCTACACTCAAAGCATATTATGTGATTTTTATTTAAAATAATAACACTTGAGTTACCTAGGGAGGTGGTGGAGGCCTCTTCACTTCTTCCGGAGGTAGAAGCTTCATTTTGATCTTGCTCCGGAATGGAAATCCTTTCCTCCCCCTCAATGCTAGAGGTGGAGGTCTCCACCAAATCATCCACATCTTCGAATGTGGATGCCAAATCTTCCACGACATTCTCCTCTACTTGTGCCGGTTGGGAATTTTCTTGGAATTTCATTACTTTATCCCATAATTCCTTTGCATCCCTAAAATTACCCAACCTAGACCAAATGTTGTTAGGAATCAAATCACTAAGTAATTCGATTACCTTGCGATTTGTCTCGAAGTCCTTGATTTGGTCTTCGGTCCACCTTGACTTCTCAATTTGCCTATTTCTTTCATTCCTAGGCAATTCGAAACCATTTTCTAAGATTAGCATAAAATCAAAATCAGTTTCTAGGTATACCTCCATTTTTCTTCTCCACCATAGGAAATCTCCTTTGAATTTTGGTGGTTAGAGGTTGTAGTCGGCCATCTTGAATTGCTTGTGTTGGCGGTTAGTCTTCGACAAGCGCCTTGGCTCTGATACCACTTGTAGGATCGATGAAGTGTGGATGTGGCCGGCTAGAGGGGGGTGAATAGCCCTCTTTCGTTCGATGACGTAATTCGCTCGTTCTCGTTGCGTGCTCGTCTACAATTGTTGTTAGTGCAGCGGAATACTAATACAAATATGAATACTAACAACAAATACAATCACACGCAAACACACGTGATATACGTGGTTCGGAACCGAATGATTCCTACTCCACGGGCGAGCTCTAGTTATGCGCACGACACTAACTAAACTCCTTCTCGACTACACGTCGGATGTGGAGAAACTTCTCACAAGCTATTACAACAAGTAATATATGAAATACAAGCAATACAAAGACAAATACGAAATACACGTAAAGAACACTTTACAATGCTTGCTTTGAACCCTTTTCTTGTAGCTTGCTTTAGATGACTCTTGAAGGTCTGGAATGCAGCAGCAATTCCCCTCCAATAGCTTCACAAAAGGCTTGGTGAAATCCTCTAACTTCAGCTCCATTTATAACTTGCATCAAGCTATTTTCGCGCCCAACAGTCGACTGTCAAAAGGCCCCAGTCGACTGCCCCTGTAGCCGTTGTCTCACAATGGCCAGATCCACGTCGGATAAGTTCCAATGGATCACCTACCACGATCGATTTGCCCATGGTACGATCGGTGACCTAATAGCCAATCGCCTAATCGGCCTACGGAGCGTTACGTGCTCGCGACACTCCCATCGATTGATCGCCATCTCCGAGCATCGGGCCGATCACAAGACATGACAATCGACTGCCAAGCACAAAACCCGCAGTCTTACACCAATCGAACCCTAGTCGACTTGGACCAATCGAATCGGCACCTATGCCAGTCGACTGCTGTCGGGCAAAACCTCAAACACCAAGTTGTTTGAGCTTCCGACCGTCGGGTAAACCCTCAAACATCAAGTTTGAGCCTCCAACACTCAGTCTTAGCCACTTGGCCAAGTCCACATCTTCCCTCATGGAGTTCCCCACCGAAGCTCTCTTCCCTCGGCCTACGTCCCTCGGATGCGCCAAGCGCACGACTTCGCAATGCCATCCTTCGCGTCTCTTGCCCTCGAAGTATGCTTCCCTTTGGGCTCACTCCATTCGCTCCCCGTCTGGTGGTCCCTCGGATGCACCAAGCACACGGCTTCACAATGCCATCCTTCACCGACTCAAGGACCCCGAGCCTAGTGAACTTACCAAGTCCTTAAGACTTCCCACATGCACCAAGCGCACGACTTCACAATGCATTCTCACCAAGCACCAAGCGCATGGCTTCGCAATGCTTTGGACTTTTCCCACACCAAGCTCCATACTTGGATTTTCCATGCCAACCCCATGTTGGACTTTCCCATGACAATCCCATGTCATGAGTTTTGTCTATCATCAAAATACTATCAAGGTACTGCTCGAGTCAAACTCGAGTCAACCTGGGCCAATTGCACCAACATACCCTTCCTTTGATGCACCTCTTCCTGCTCTATTTGACCATATATCATTAGAGTCCATGCATCAACATTTCTTTCTTTAAACTCGTCCACTAGCTCAAAATCTTTTTTCAATCAATGACTTATCTGCACCTGACAATGTTCTTTACAAAGTCATTGTTGGGTGCATTCTACCTATAGTGACTCGGGGTCAGGCCAAGATCCGACCTCCCCATCTTTTCCTTATGTATGCCATGCGTCATCTTTTGAACATATTTCACTGCATTGAATATATTTCACTGCATTGTCCATTTTGTGAACCCTGTACAAGGGAAAGTTCATGTGCCATTTGGACATGTCATTACAACATGGTTAGAGTCCATTGACATTAACATATCCAAGGGATCACTGAGGCCGATCTCAGACGCATACAACCACATCACGGTGCGAAACTTTACACTAGCTGGGATGTAGACTGGCCCTGGACAGATGGAGTGCGTGGCTCGGCCTCAGCCCATGGAGCATGAGAAGCCAACTATAGAGGCTGGAGAGCCCGCGGTCGAGCATGAGGGGCCCGCTACTGAGGAGGATGACCCTGTGACAGCAGATGCATCAGCAGCAGGTCTATCAGAGCGTGTTGCACATATAGAGGTCAGATTTGAGGACTACTAGTAGACTGTTGACTCACGATTGGCGGAGATCAGATTGGAGCAGTCCTCCATGGGTCAGGAGTTAGGTCAACAGCTCAGCTAGATGGAGCAGTGCCAGATTGATATATATGAGATGATACAGACCTAGACACTGAGCCAGTAGCCTCCATCGCCTCCACCATCTGTGGGAGATGATAGCTAGGTGAGGATTAGGGATCTTGTTTTTCTTTTTCGTAGTAATGTCGAGAGTTGTTCTTGAACATATATTTTGATTGTAGAACAAAATTTCTTGTTTAATGAAATCCTTTGTTTATGAAAAATCATGTGTCTTTGTTTGATTGTGTATGTGTTAATGTGTTTATATATTCTAATTTG
Source organism: Wurfbainia villosa (assembly GCA_025175895.1). Taxonomy (NCBI): domain Eukaryota; kingdom Viridiplantae; phylum Streptophyta; class Magnoliopsida; order Zingiberales; family Zingiberaceae; genus Wurfbainia; species Wurfbainia villosa. Next base: position 114,649,864 of record CM045993.1, read on the forward strand.
TCATGTCATGACATCACATTTTATTTTATCATATGACATGTCATGATATTGTTTAGGATTATTTTCTATGTCATGTTCATTTTTAGAGTCTATTCATATGCCATGACATCATGATCATTGGTCATACTTATTTATGATTATCATTTATGCCATAATCATTCATGCATTAATTAAAATTGAGTTAAGGACTATGACATGATTTGAAGTCCCATGTATAAGGGAATCAAATAGAGTTGCCAAGAAAATGCATGAAGCCATAATAACCCTAATCCCATATCTCACAATTATATTGACTTGTGTGTGCTTAATACATCTTAGATACATGTGAGATGTCAGGAAAATAAGTTAAGTTCAAGGTGTATAGATGTTGCATCTAGATGAACTTAAACTTATTTCAATCATAAATATAGATCATGAGGAAAGCTAATGTACAAGTCATGTACATCTGGCCAATAGTTCATGGTTCAAAATAAGTTTTCAAAATCATTTTAAAATCCTTTTAGAAACCTTGGTGAAGTCTATATTTTGATAGCAATTACCATTGAAGAAGTTGATACAAAGTAGATCAAAACATTAAAGTTTTAATGGTTTTTGAACTTTGTATCAATCTCCTATTTTAATGGGTATTTTATTTTCAAACTATTTTTCACCCATTATATTTCATGTAAGTAATGTGCGTATGAAATTTCAAAATTTTTCGAAATACGTATATTTACTTACGCATTTTCAAACTTCATTTTTGAAAACCTGATTTTTGAAAATCAAGGATCAGTCGACTGTTACAGTTTATCAGTCGACTGATGGTGATTTCAGTCGACTAATAGCCTGATTTTGAGTAAACAAGATTTGTTTAGCCTGGTTTCAGCTATGTTAGGGTTTCCTAACCAATCCTAACCTTAGGATATGCTTTGGAAAGCAATAGAAAGGGTGAAAATCTATTGGATATGGATTAGGAGAATTGGTTTAGGGTGTGTATCAATTTAAGGCGTGGGAAAGTTCAATGTTGAACTTTTAATCTTATTTTTGATGGTTTAGTGTTCCTATTGGCTTAGGGACTCTCCAAGGATTTTGTTGGTGCAATGGTCAAGGGAGAGTAAGCCTATAGGGGGAGGTATCCATCATGGGATGATGGATGTTATTTTTTTTTCTCATGAGAGGGAGAAATAGGAATTTGAGATGTCCAATTTAGAAATTAGGAGACTTCATAGGAGTGTCTCTCTTGAGTAATATAAGACTTATCACTAGGAAGATTGTAAGCATCCTAGGTGTCTTTGGACCAAGGGGGAGATTGAAAGATCTCATTAGGATATAAGACATTGACCTCCTTGGGAGAACCTTTTTGATGTATGTCAAAAAGGGGGAGAAAGTAAACTTACCAATTTGGAAAAATTGGTATGGTAAGTTGAGTTAGGGGCCTAACTCAAGGGTATTTTTTTGTCAAACATAAAAAAGGGGGAGATTGTTGGTGCAATCAGCCCAAGTCACGATTGACCAGACTCGAGTTTGACTCAAGTAGTGTTTTGATGTTTGACATTGATGTCTGACATGTGTTGGGGAGATTGCTGGTGCAATCGACCCAGGTTATACTTGATGTTTGATGATGGTTTGACCATTGTCATGGGAGAAGTCCAAGTCTTGTGTACTTGGCATGAAAAGTCCAAGCATGGGTCATGTTGGTGCAATCGGCCCAGGTCACAATTTATCGGACTCGAGTTTGACTCGAGTGATGTTTGACAAAGTGAGTTGACATTGATATTTGACATTAATGTCTGTTGATGTTTTGGAGAGATTGTTTATACAATCAACCCGGGTTAGGTTTAACCGGACTCGAGTTTGACTCGAGAGAGACTTTGATGGTTGACTGGAGTTGACCATGTCATGGAAAGTCCAAGTCTTGAGTACTTGACATGTAAAGTCCAACATGGTCTTGGCAAGGAAAAGTCCAAGCATGGGTCTTGACATGGAAAGTCCAACATGGGTTGGCAAGGGAAAGTCCAAACTTGAGTCTTGGCATTTGAGAAGTCCAAGGGGGGAGTCTTGGCAGCATAAGTCCAATGGTTGATGGCTTAAAGTCCAAGCGGAGTCTTGGCAGCGTAAGTCCAATGTACCTTGGCGGTATAGACTGACTTAGCATGACAACAGCCGACGGAAGCACCTGAAGGCTAGCGTATGGATGAACAAGTCATGGATGACTTGGAGGGATCCGATAGGCGCGAGGCTGACGGAGGTGACTAGAAGGCTTAGGTCTAGGCTAAGGGTGGTCTAGCAAGTATGGGGACACCATACTTGGGTTAAAACCTCATGATTGAGGTTGACAGTCGACTGGCATTATGGCCGATTCGACTGTCGTGAGTCGACTAGAGTTCGACTGCCGATTTAGGGTTGAAAATGCTCGCAATGATCGATGGTAGTCGACGCCATGTATGGCGCCGATCACGGTTTAGTCGTGAGCACAGAATGCTTCGTAGCCGACTGGGCAGTTGACTACGAGCATTGGCAGTCGACTACCAATGTTGGCAGTCGACTGGTGAGAGTCCCGTTGGAACTTTTCCAGCGTGGATTGAGTCGTTGTCTCATAGCAACAGTGACATCAGTCGACTGATTGGCAGAAATCCAGCCCGATGCAGGTTAAAAGGGAGCTGTTCATGGAGATTCTGGCATTGGTTCTTTGGAAGCTTACTTGGGGCGATTTGAAGGCGAATTGCAGGTGCATTTCAGGGTCCTTCAACCTCATCCAAGCAACCAACAAGCAAAGCGCTCAAACCCTAGTTTTGTAAAGTGTTCTTTATATTTTGCTTGTATTTTCGTGTATTGCTTTTGTAATCACTTGTACGAGGTTTCTCCACCTCCGACTTGTTGTCGAGAAGGAGTTTATTGATTAGTGGTTGCGTGTGCATCACTAGAGCTCTTTAGAGCTTGATCCGTGGAGTAGAAACCGTTCGATTCCGAACCACGTTATATTCTTGTGTTCGTGTTTGTCTTGTTTCTTGTTATTGCTATTATCTATATTCCGCTGCACATAAAGAGTTTTGTAGAGACAAACACGAACGATTTCCATCGACGTAACGAATCGACACTATTCACCCCCCTCTAGCGTTCCAACAATCTCTTACAAGTGGTATCAGAGTGGGTCGCTCTTCACCGGCTTCACATCTGAGGGAGCAAGCTAGAGGGAACAAGATGGAATTCAAGGAGAGATTGGGTGACGACATCAACGTTCCACCTTCCTTCGACCGCGAAGATTTCGCGTATTGGAAAGGTAGAATGATGCATTTTCTAATGTGTGACTTTGATAATTGGATTAGTGTCTTAGTAGGTTTTGACACTCCAAAAGATGAAGAAGGAAGAAAAATCAAGAAGAAGAATTAGAGCCAAGAACAACTCCGATACTATAACATCAACAATAAGGTAATGAGTATTTTTCTTAATATAATCCCTAATAATATTTTGATCAAGATAGGGGATTGTAAAGATGCCAAGGAGCTATGGAGCAAATTGGCGAAACATTATGAAAACCCATCACCGGTCCAAGAAGAAGAGTGCTCATCGGCTCAAGAGGAGGAGACCGAAGATGAAGAGAGTTCATCATCCTCACGAGCAAGTGAGGAGTCGGAAGTTGAAGAGGCGTCAACTTTCGAATCGGTGGAAGAGGAGGTGGAAGAAGTAAAAGAAACCTCCACCTCTAGGATTGAGGGGGAGGAAAGAATTTCCACTCTGGAGTAACAAGAAGAAGCTTCCACATCCGGACAAGATGAAGAAGCTTCAACTCCGGCACCTACCACCATCATAGGTAACTCAAACATGTCAATTGTAAATAAAAATCATATAATATGCTTTGAGTGTAGGGAATCCGGACACTATAAGAGTAAGTGTCCGAAAAGAGTAAGGAAAGGTCCATCGGCGTCAAAAGTCAAGGATGCCGGTTCCCCAACCATCAAAGGCAAGGAGCACATTATTTGCTTCAAATGTCGACTACCGGAACACTACCGGAGTCAATGCTCTATGGGGAAGAAGAAGGAGCAAGAAGGAGCATCACAAGTAGGGGGAGCTTCTAAAGCTAACCCTAAGGTATATTTCATTAATGCACCTTCAAATTATAGGCAAAAGCATGCTAGAAATAATTTTAACTCTCTTGCAATTTATCATAAAGAGCATGCTAGAAATAAGGAATATTGTCTAGGTGCTAAGAGGGTCAACTTTTCAAATAAGGAGAAATTTGGGACTAATGTCCCTAGAAAAACTCTTCCTAAGGAAAGCATTAGGAAAATAGAAAACCACTTAGGCATTAACCCTAAGAAGGGTAGGCATATGCCTAAAGAAAATGGTAATGCCCAAAAACTTAATCAAAAATCAATTGGGCAATTAGAATTAGAAAATCAAGCCTTGAGGTCAAGGCTTGAAAAATTGGAAAAGTCCCTTTGGAAGATGCAAAATCAAGTTAAGGGTCTAAAAGTCAAAGACCTAGGAAACAAGAACCATCCAAGGGCAAGTTTAAGCCTAAAAAGACCTACCACAATGTTCCATTTGATTATGGAACACAAACTAGGTCTAGGAAGACCAAGGTCAATAGGGAAGTCATCCCTAGAGTTGACCAAGGTATGTGCCTAGTGGCAAGGGTTTCAATGAAACCTAGGGAAGCCACTAAGAAGGTTGCAAGGGGAGTTACCCCTAGAGTCAATCTAGGTAAGACCACAATGACCAAGGCTAACAAGCCTAAGAGGGTCATTAGGAAGGTATCTAGGGAGGTTATCCCTAAGGAATACCTAGTAAATCCTAGGAGCTCAAATAGGTTTTGGGTTCCTAAGAGCGTGATCGATTCACGCTAAATGGGTTTAGGGTGTGCCAACTTTAAATGAAAGGGTAATTAACCTAACCATGGTAAAGGTGACACCTTAGGTAATTTTCAAGGTTATGGATGCCTTGGAAATAGAATTGATATTATGATCCTAAAAGATTTTAGGATGTGCCAATATACCTTGAAGATTATGAAAAATCAATTAAATTGACACAATTTAGGATTAGAGGTCATAGTGTGTCATTTTGGGTTTTTGGCACACTAGGGAGAAAAGTGATAATATGGCAAAATATATTTAATTATGTCAAATGACAATTAATATTAAAATTTAGGTATTATTATACCTATACATTTTATATGTCATGCTTTGATTGTCATATAACATGTCATGACATCATATCTAGTTTTAATAATTTAAAATGTCATGTATGCTTAGATTGTATCATATGTCTTGACATCATGATCATTGGACATGTTTACTTATGATATCATTTATGCCATGATCATACTTCATGTATTTAAATTAATGAAAATTGATTTAAGGATTTTGGCATGACTTGAAGTCTCATTTATAAGGGAATCAAGTAGAGTTGCCTTAGAAAATACATGAAATCCTAGATTAGGATGAACAAAATCCGCATCTCACATCACATTGACATGTATGTGTATTTATACACCCTAGATACATGTGAGATGCTAGGATATGAGTTAAGTTCAAGGTGCATAGTTTTTGCATTTAGATGAACTAAAACTCATCTTATTTCAAGCACGGATCATTGGGAAAGCTTGTGTACAAGTCATGTACATTAAGCCCAAGGAGCATGATTCAATATAGGTTTTCAAAAACTTTTTAAAATCATTTTAGAAAATTTTGGCGAAGTCTATCTTTTGATAGCAATCACCATTGATGAAGTTGATACAAAGTGAGCTAAAACATTGAAGTTTTTTTTCACTTTTGAACTTTGTGTCAATTTCGCTATTTTATGGGGAAAATATTTTTATAATATTTTTCACCCATTGTATTGCTTATAAGTATTATACGTATGAAGTTTCACGATTTTTTAAAATATGTATAATTACTTATGTATTATCAAAGTTCATTTTACGAATCAAACATTTGCGATTATCGATCGCCAACTTATGGCGATCGATGATGGATTCGACTAATAACTGTAAGTAGTCGACTGTCAGGCTGATTTCGGGAAAAACAAGATTATTTAGCCCGTGTTCAACTATGGTAAGGGTTCCTAACTACTCCTAACCCTAGGATATGCTTTGGAAAGCATTATAAAGGGTGAAAATCCATTGGATATGGATTAGGAGAGTAATTTAGTGTTTGTATCAATTTAAGGTGTGGAGAGTTCAATGTTAGACTTTTAGCCTTATTTTTGATGGTTTAGAGTTCCTATTGGCTTAGGGACTTCTCAAGGATATTATTGGCGCAATGGTCAAGGGGGAGCAAGCCTTTAGGGGGAGGTATCCATCTTGGGATGATGAATGTGTTTTTCTTCTTGAAGGGGAGAAGTTATGGGGAGAATGTCATCAATTGAGAAAATTAATGGGATTTTGAGATACCCAAATTTGGAAATTGGGAGAGTGTATAGGATTGCCTCTCTTGAGTGATATGGGACTTATCACTAGGAAGATGGTAGACATCCTAGGTATCTTTGGGCCAAGGGGAAGATTGTAAAATCTCATTGGATATGAGACATTGACCTCCTTGGAGAGTAAACCTTTTGATGTATGTCAAAAAGGGGGAGAATGTGAACTTACCAATTTGGGATAATTGGTAAGGGAATTTGAGTTAGTATTCTAACTCAAAGGTACATGTTTTTGTCAAACATCAAAAAGGGGGAGATTGTTGGTGCAATCGGCCCAGGTCACGATTGATCGAACTCGAGTTTGACTTGAGTGATGTTTTGATGTTTGACAAAGTGAGTTGACATTGATGTTTGACATTAATGTCTGTTGATGTTTTGGAGAGATTATTTTTAACCGGACTCGAGTTTGACTCGAGAGAGACTTTGATGGTTAACTGGAGTTGACCATGTCATGGAAAGTCTAAGTCTTGAGTACTTGACATGTAAAGTTCAACATGGTCTTGGCAAGAAAAAGTCCAAGAATGGGTCTTGGCATGGAAAGTCCAACATGGGTTGGCAAGGGAAAGTCCAAGCTTGAGTCTTGGCATTTGAGAAGTCCAAGGGGTTTAATATTGGCAGCGTAAAGTCAAAGGGGGGAGTCTTGGCAGCATAAGTCCAATGGTTAACGGCTTAAAGTCCAAGCGGAGTCTTGGCAGTGTAAGTCCAATGTGCCTTGGCGGTATAGACCGACTTAGCATGACAACAGTTAACGAAAGCACCTGAAGGCTAGCGTATGGATGAACAAGTCATGAATGACTTGGAGGGATCCGATAGGTGCGAGGCTGACGGAGGTGGCTAGAAGGCTTAGGTCTAGGCTAAGGGTGGTCTAACAAGTATGGGGACACCATACTTGGGTTAAAACCTCATGTTTGAGGTTGACAGTCGACTGGCATTATGGTCGGTTCGACTGCCGTGAGTCGACTAGAGCTCGATTGCCAATTAAGGGTTGAAAATTGGTGATGGCGATCGACTCTTGGTTTAGTTGCGAGCAGAATGCTCCATAGCCATAGGCGATCGGCTACGGCGTTAGCGATCGCCAATGTTGGCGATCCAATCGATGAGAGTCCAGTTGGATCTTTTCCAGTGTGGATTGAGCCGTTGTCTCACAGCAACAGTGGCATCAGTCGACTAGTGACTTATGGCAGTCGACTGATTGGCGGAAATTCAGCCCGATGCAGGTTAAAAGGGAGTTGTTCATGGAGATTCTGGCATTGGTTCTTTGGGAGCTTACTTGGGGCGATTTGAAGGCGAATTGCAGGTGTATTTCAGGGTCCTTCAACCTCATCCAAGCAACCAACAAGCAAAGCGTTCAAACCCTAGTTTTGTAAAGTGTTCTTTACATCTCTTTGTATTTTGCTTGTATTTTCGTGTATTGCTTTTGTAATCACTTGTACGAGGTTTCTCCACCTCCGACTTGTTGTCGAGAAGGAGTTTATTGATTAGCGATTGCGTGTGCATCACTAGAGCTCTTTAGAGCTCAATCCGTAGAGTATGAATCGTTCAGTTCCGAACCACGTTATATTCTTGTGTTCGTGTTTGTCTTGTTTCTTGTTATTGCTATTATCTATATTCCGCTGCGCATAACGAGTTTTGTAGAGACAAACATGAACAATTTCCATCGACGTAACGAATCGACGCTATTCACCCCCCATCTAGCGTTCCAACGATCTCTTACAGCGTCTTGGCAAAGGAAAGTTCAAGCATGGGTCTTAGCATGGAAAGTCCAACATGGGTTGGCATGGGTCTTGGAAAAGGAAAGTCCAAGCATGGGTCTTGGCATGGAAAGTCCAACATGGGTTGGCAAGGGAAAATCCAAGCTTGAGTCTTGGCATTTGTAAAGTCCAAGGGGAATATTGGCGGCGTAAAGTCCAAGCGGGAGTCTTGGTGACATAAGTCCAATGGTTGGCGGCGTAAAGTCCAAGCGGGAGTCTTAGCAGCATAAGTCCAATGTGCATTGGCGGTGTAGACATCGTTAGCATGATAATAGCCGATGGAAGCACATAAAGGCTAACGTGTGGATGAACTAGTCATGGATGACTTGGAGGGATCCGATAGACGTGAGGCTGACGGAGGTGGCTAAAAGATTTAGGTCTAGGCTACGGGTGGTCTAACAAGTATGAGGGCACCATACTTGGGTTAAAACCTCATGTTTGAGGTGTATTAGTCGACTGGGACTATGGTCAGTCGACTGATGTGAATCAATTAGGGTTTGACTGCGAGAAGATGACCTAGCAATCGACTGACAGCATTGGGCAGTTGATTGATGGCCTGAGTAGTCGACTGATATGGAGATCAGTCGACTGCTCGTTGGGATGTCGAGCACAGAATGCTCTTCAGTTGAGTGATCGACACAAGCACTCGACTGATTGAGCCATCAGTCGACTGATGGGTATAATCAGTTGACTGATGGTATATCTGTTGGATTTATCCAACGTGGCTCATGTCGTTGTGAGACAACGTCTATAGGGACAGTCGACTGATGGTCCCAATCAATCGACTGCTCGACAAAAATCCAGCCCGAATGCAAGTTATAAAAGCAGCTCGGAAGGAGGATTTTTGGCATCGGTTTTTGGACGTGTTTAGGGCGATTTGTTGCTGCAAATCAGGGTCTCCAAGTGCAACTCAAGCAACCTAACAAGAAAGCATCCAAAAGCTCTTTGTAAAGTTTTCTTTACTTGCATTTAGTGTATTTTGCTTGTATTTTCATTCTTATTATTGTAAGAACTATTGTAAGAGGTTTCTCCACCTCCGGATTGTTTCGAGAAGGAGTTATTGTTATAGTGGTGTGTGATTGGCATCGGTAAGGTTCATTCAAGCCCAATCCGTGGAGTATGAACCATTCGGTTTTGAACCACATTATATCTTGCGTTGTGATTGTCTTTCTTGTTATTTCTATTTGTCATTACTATTCCATTGTGCTAACAAGAGTGTAGATGATCAAACGCGAATCAATTCCATCGACAAGTGACGATGCTATTCACCCCCCTCTAGCGGTCACGAAGGTCCCTACAGTTTCCACCTTTAGATTAGCAACTGAAACCAGATCCAAATCGGAACAAGAATCAGTTTTGAAATGGTTCCGAATCAGTTCTTAAATCGATTAGAATCAAACCAAAACTAGAATGGTTCTGGTTCAGTTTCAGAATCGGTTCATCTAAATCAATTCCGATTTCGAATTTAACAGATTGGTTCTGACTCGATTCCGGATCAAATCGGTCCGTTAAGCATGCCTACCCCATTTTATTGAGGTTTTCTAGGACAAGAGAAATCATGCTTGTACCCTTGTTCTAAGTAAAATTTTGAAAAGTTGGAATTCTCAAATTCTCCACCATGATCACTATGAATCCGATTGATTTAATATTTCTTTCATTTTCAACCCTTTTGCTAAATCCTATGATTGCTTCTAAGGTATCATCCTTATGTTTCATAAAATAAATCCAAGTATACATAAAAAAATCATCTACTATAACTAAGCAATACTTATTACCATTTAATAAAGGAGTGCTATGAAAATCAAATAGATCTAAATGCAATAATTCTAATGGTAATGAAGTTCTAGTTAGTGTTTTACCTTTGTGTGATGATTTTGATTGCTTTCCTTCTTGACATGCATCACACAATTTGTCCTTGACATACTTAACTTTTGGTAGCCCTTTCACTAGTTCCAACTTGGCTATCTTGGCTATGGATTAGGACACGATTTTGGATATAGCAATGGGGTTTTCAGGATTTTCTTCCATATCCAGGACAAGAAAATCAGTGGGTATCATAAAATTTTCAATTGCTATTGGGATGTCTTCTATTTTACCTAAGGATTGCTTTAGTGAATGACCTGCAAATTTTAAAGTTATATTCGTGGGTTTTAATCCACTCGGCTTCAAATGTTCATATAATGCAGATGGTAGAAGATTTACACTAGACCCTAAGTCACATATGGCAAAATCAAAATTAATTCCATAGATTGTACAAGGAATCAAAAAGTCACTTGTGACTTCGAGTTTAGAAGCATATTTATCTTGAATTACCAGGTTGCTTTCTTTTGTTGGAATGACAATTGCACAATCTTCAGTTTCTTTTTGTTCTTCCATGCTACGATATTCTTCAGTAAGTACTACATTGCAATGTTTTACTAGATTTGCTTCATCCTTTGTAGGGAATCTCCCCGTTATTCTTGAAGATGAGCTAACTATCTATGCAATTTGAGTTTCTAATAATTTAGTATGACTAGCTAAATTATCGACCTTTTTTAGTAGTTGTTGCAGTGCTTTCTCTGTTTCCTTATGTTGGCGGAACTCGTTATTTTGAGCAGCTTGTGCTTCAATAAATTTCTCCATTAATGATTCTAGTTTTGACTTTTGATCATGATGGGGACCTGAAGATTGTTCAGGAATGTTATGTCCGTATTGAGGTTGATTGTTCCGGTATGAAAATTTTGGGTGGTTCCTCCAGCCTAAATTGTAAGTATTGGATTAAGGATTGTTCATATGTCCATGGTTGAAATTGTTTAGGGCATCGACTTGTTCGATGGATGTTCCTGAAGATGGGGTAAGTCCTGCTTGACAATTTTGAGATGCATGATCTGAAATTCCACATATCTCACAAGTAATATTTGTAGAATTGACTGCATTCATATTAAAGTGTTCAAATTTGTGAGATAATGCATATAATTTTGCAGCGAGTAAATCTATAGCGCTTACCTCATACTTACTTGGGATACGAGTAAATACTCTCTTCTCTGTTGCCCACTGGTGGTGGTTAAGTGCGACATTTTCAATAATATCGAAGGCTTCGTCCAATGTTTTGTTCATGAGGACTCCTCTTGCAGCTGAATCTAGAGAGATTTTTGTAAGATAGGAGATATCGTTATAAAAGGTGTGGATGATAATCCATTTCTCCAATCCGTGATGTGGACATTGCTGCAATAGCCCTTTGAATCTGTCCCAAACTTCAAAAAGTGATTCTCTATCTTTTTGCATGAAGTTCGTGATTTGATGGTGGAGATTTGCTGTTTTGCTTGGGGAAAAATATTTGTCTAGAAATTTTTGTTCTAGTTAATCCCATATTGTAATGCAATCCGTAGGAAGAGAATGCAACCATGCCCTGCTTTTTCCTGTAAGGAGAAGAGAAATAATCTCAGTTTGATCGCATCTGTAGAGGCTCTATTAAATTTTAAAGTTTCACAGAGTTCTAAGAATACCTCAAAATGTAGATTAGGATCCTCTGAAGGTGTTCCTCCGAATTGATGATGTTGAATCATGGATAGAAGTGTGGATTTTAGCTCGAAATTAGTGACTTCTATTGGAGGTCTTTGGATGCTTGATCTTAGCCCCCTTGTACATGACACTGCATAATCGCGTAAAGATTTGTTTTCTTCATTTGTCACCAAATTTAAAGGTTGGAGTTTCTTCTAGTCGCCTTAGGAGTCTTCGTCTAGCAAGGAGAGTTCTTTCGATTTCAAGATCTAGCTTTGTCAACTCCTTGGTAACCTGTGCATGTAATAAGAAGAACAACTCCAAATAAAGTAAGTGTGGTAAATGAAATAAATGAAGTAAAATAAAATAGAAAATAGAAAATAAATAAAAATCTAGATTAATCTAATTGAAATCAAATTGATATTGACATAGTCCCCGATAACGACACCAAAAACTTGATGGCGTGAATCTGCAAGTGCATGGTCGTCGTCAAGTAATAAAATATTGATCCCACAGAGATTGGTCAAGTACCAGATGAGTGTAAGGAAAGATTATCTAGAAGATTAAATAATTGAGTAAAGGTTGAATGAGAGAGTGAAAACAGACGATCGAGACACAAGTATAGGACTTTAGTTTATGAAACAATCTTAAGACTTTGGTTTCACTACAATGTCTAATGTCTTGTCAACTCTTGGTTAATATATATTCTTGAAGGAAACCTATCTAAGGATATATTTAGATTCTACTTTCACAGTATTAGTTCTTTTGGAGAACTTGTTGCAACAATGAGAACCTGTCACGAGAACCCAGGCAGATCTTTGCTTCAACACTAGTACTGATTACTTATAGAATCCATAAATTATTAGGTTCTAGGATAGGGTATGAAATATCTTTTGGAGCATTCATAGGTCGATGAACTTATTTGCAATGGCGGACACTTGTCACGAACCTAGGTAGGTCACTACAGTTAATGAAAACCTTAGAAATAGATCATGAAATCCTCGAGAGATTCTAATTGCTTTTAGAGCATTCATAGGTCGATGAACTTATTTGCAATGACGGGCACCTGTCACAAACCCAGACAGATCACTACTGTTAATGAAAGCCCTTAATTGCTATAGTTTCTCATGATTGGTTATACAAATATGGGATAGAAAAAAATCCAAAAGCATGTGAATAAGTGATCAACAAACTTGCAAAGACAAACCATTGCATCGTAAAACCAATTCAAGAAATTTGCAATGAATAAATAAAAAGAGTTGTATAATCCAAGGCAAACCAACAAAGAGCTACTCTCTAATCCTAAGATACAAGACTACTCCATAATGGAGTTACAAAATATATTCAATAGAAAAAGGAAGAATGAATCTGACATCCTATGCTTTGAGCATCTTGTCCTCGGCTTCAGAACTTACCTTGAGGATCTTATACTCAATGTTCTTCGATGATATATTCGATCCTCCCTTTTCTCATCTGGAATAATCCAAAATTCCCCGAATGCTTTTTCCCTTGGTCCTAGGGTCTTTTTATAGCTTTTTTTTGGAGAGAAAATCAGGAAATTAGTTGCAAGAAATTCAGAATAGCCTTGAGAAAAATTAGGATTTCGATTATCCCATGACATGGTCGTGCCATTTGGCACGACCTGGGCGTGTTAGGTGTTGTGGAGAGCTGGCACGCCTCGAAATCAAGCGTGTCAACGAGGTTAGGCACGGGCATGCCACTTGGCATGACCTTGGCGTGTCAGGTACTATGGAGACCTGGCACGCCCTGAAATCAGGTGTGTCAACGAGGTTAGGCACATCCGTGCCACTTGGTATATCGTGGACGTGTTGGACACTGGGGACTCTGAAAAATATACGTTGTTGTTCCATTTGCTCCCCGTTTCATTGTGGTTTTCTCCATGACTCAATTATGTCTTCTTTTGCCCTAATTTATGCCCTCATGAGAATAAAAACATAGAAAATGCAGTTATCTGAACTAAAAGTGCAATATGAAAGTAAATGCTATATTTTATGCATGCTATGTGAATAAAATACTAGAAAAATATGATAAATAAATCCTAAAATATGCATGTGATTCACACTCATCACAAATCTAGCTTATAATAATGTCCACAAAGTGAACTTGAAATTAATGAGATGAAGAAACTTCTTTATGCATGGGTAGTAGGAAGTCTCATGTATACATAAGTATGCACACATTTGTTATAGTATACATAATAGGAATGTTAGATAGATACATAAATAAATGCACTATAAATAGAGTCTTTCAGTATTTGTAATAAATTAATTAAATACTCACAAAGCGAATATCTGATTGTCTGGAGATGATTAGATATTAAAACATCACATTTTGATGGATGTCTAGACGGTGAGAGGTTTACATTAAGACATATCTTCTTATTGTTAAGAAGAACTATCATTTGAAAAAGCATCAAACAGAGGTTGATAGACACCTCAATAATGAAGCATAAATTAGTAAGCTGCTATAGAACATCCAATATGATTGCAGATTTTATCATAGGATAAAGATCATTTGGTCCTTGATGATTATTTGAGATCAACCGTAATAATAAAGCCGCGGAACTTTAGGCCAAGAACAACCATGATATGTCGACTTTATTGTGCATCGACATAAAGTGTCAAACAATTAAAAGAAAGAGTTTAAAGTGATCAAGCTTTGATAGAGAATATTAGGACAAATTTTATATGCATTATCAGCATGGGCTGAAAATGAGGATTCATATGGATGAAGTATCCATTAAGTGGGAGTATGTATTACCTTGTTATTTAGGATGCTATATAGTTAAGACACATGTATATTTTATTTTAATGTGCACACTAAGATAGGAAAATACATGTGTATTTTATTTTTGACACTCTATATAAAGACTTCACGATTTACTAATGTAGTTAGCATATGGTGATTGTAAATGTGAAGTAGGACTCAATTTTGAGTCATGAGGTTTAGATTATAGTTTGCTAATGCAGTTGTATACGGTGCTTGCAAACGTGATCAAGACCTTGTTATGGGTCATAAGGAGGACCATTTAGCAATTGGCACGTGCAGATCACATTTCATGCAATTCTCATGCTATACATCCACATCTGATCTATGTCATCGATGACATTGGTGTTGTGATTATTGATGGATCATGCTACTTATTATATATATGGAGTAGCAACCATCTGTTGGTGTAGGGGCACTAGATAATCGAACCTGTGTTTTGATTATGGCAAAAACACAAAGTTAAGTTTACATCGTTATCTCACGAGCTAAATCGAGTGTGCAGAAAAGTACTAAAGCTAGAGCTGAAGGCTAGCGACACCCAGAGGAAGCCGCGGTGGTCGGGCGACACTCGAGTGACTTCAGAGGGAGCCGAAGGAATCGAGTGGAAGGCCGGAAGCGAAAGCGACACAGTATGAATCGAGGTAAGCTTGTGTGAGTGAGAGATGGTAAGGTCGTGTCCTCTATACGAGGACGACCGTAGGCGACGATCCGACTAAGACTTCTTGTGGAAGGTCTAGGTCGAGATCGGACGGTTAGAAACTGTCGTATTTATCATTTTCCGAGCTAACCTCTCATTGCAGGGAAGTGGCCAGGCTGGCAGTCGACTGCTAGACATGGAGCAGTCGACTGATGCTCATCAGTCGACTGATGGGAGTCATCAGTCGACTAATGGGAGTCATCAGTCGACTGATGGCAACGAATCAGCTTTTGTGCTAGGTCAAAACGGATAACGTTTGATGCGGCCACTTCACGATAAAATTTGGACAACTTCGTGATATGTTTCGAAAAGAGAGGAGACATATTCAGAGGGCAAACTCTATAAAAGGAGGGGTGGATTCCAACTCCAAAAATTATCAAGTTTATTCATCAAGTGCTCCTACAATACCAACGCTCCAATACCGTCATAACACCGACGTGACAAAAAGCTCAGATCTTCTTCGTCGGCAGCAACATCTAGTAATATATTTTAATATTGTATTCGTTGTTTTTATTCGTAATGAGGTGAGGTAGGCTTGTTGCCTCATCCTCGTACTTCCGGATTTTGTGATCGTTGTCTCCTACCTCCAACGAGGAGGAGACGTTATAGTGTTTTGCCCTCCGTACGCGGTCTAGGACCGATAGGGCCTTGGAGTAGCAACCGCTGAGTTGTGAACAAAGTAAAATAAACGTGTCACTTTATTTTCCACTGTGCTTACTCGTTTACTTGTGTCTCAACAAACGAATTCGAACGAAAGATTTACGATCGCTATTCACCCCCCCCCCTCTAGCGACGCTTCTCGATCCAACACCATCACTTTAGTCCTATTCCAATGAAGTTGATGGACCAGATTGATTAAGTTCAATATGACATAATAAGCTCAACTAAAGAATTTCGGATATATATTACATTCAGAATCTCATGTAACCCAAGTGGGAGATTATTGGATGTAGGTTCACATGTGATTATCGTAACCATCCTATTGTTTCGTATTGGTTTAAACTCGATTAAGTGATCTACTTATTGGTTTATGGGTTACGATTATAGGATGTGAGGATTTAATGTGTAGAACTCGTTAAAGTACGGATTCATTATTGATGATGGGTCGATAACGAATCCAACCCGATCTCTATAAATAGGGCATGGTCCTCACAGGGGCTAGTGACTCTAACAGACTCCTCACTTCCTATTGGTCAGGAGTTTACAATGTCGTCACCCTAGAATCCTATGGAAGACTTTCTCTTTTCTTCTTCGCAGGAACTCTGTGTTGGATCTCATCGACGAAGAACGATGGTCACTCTGTTGCACTTAGGTTCCTTTATGCTTATGCTTCGTTACTTTTCATGTATTTATTGCTATAGAAATTCGACAAGACTAGATCTTAGCTACGAATCGTGTTGTATATATCCAATTTTTTGTATACATCTTTAGATTCATGAATTTCCATCAGCTCATACTCAAAAACTAAGTTATCAACCATTGAACTTATCAATATACCCTTAGCAATGGAATCCTTCTCCAATGCCATATAGGCATCAAGGTCTCATCTGTATTGTACATTGGGACCTTCAATAGGTTCTACCATAACCTGATATACAATCTCCAGAACTTCTTGTTCCTTAAGAACATACTGTATCTTGAGGTACTAGATCTTGTAGTTTTCTCCATTAAATTTCTCACTCTTATTCAACTCAACTATGATGTTCTTTGTTGTCATAATTTACCATAAGTAAATAAATTATTCGGTATTTAGTGTATATTCTATGTATGTAATCTCTGATTGACTCAATATAAATTTGAATTGGTTATAAAATCAAGTAACAATTATATTCCCTCTCGTCATTTGTATGTACCAATCTGACTTACATTGATCTATTCTATTATATACATCCCATATAATGAACTTAATCATTATACAATCATGATATTTAGTATTAAATGAATTGATCATTTATAATTATACTCATAATGAACTTATCAAAGATATATTGCAATAAACAAATATCATGTATTATGTAGAGTAAACAATATAAAATGAACAAATCATTTGAATGAACATATCATTAACATAAACATGTTGTACATTGTTAACACATAACAAACTCTACTAAGAATATTACACATAACATTCTTACTATTCATAACTAAAACAACTCTAATAAATTAGATAGACAATTACTACTCCCACTAGGAAAAATACTAGTGTAGTAGTAATTCAAATATGCCCTATCTTTTTAGGCTCAACTAGAGCACTCTTAGGTTGTACATGATATCAAGTCACAAAATCTTGCAAAGAACCTACACGTAAAGAACCCATAGAAAAGTTCTCTTTAGGTTCTTCTTCTAAATCCTCTTCACACTCTACATAGTGAAATAACTATGTGCACAACTGTGTATATGTGATGCACCCCTCGTAGTGCCCCCACATCTGATGTGCAATATCACTCAAGTTTTCTTACAATGAACGAACCAATGCCCAAATCCTGTAATTATCTAGAATCAGAAAATTCTGCATCTCGAGTCTTCAGAATAGATGATCCAGTCTCCCCATGTGTCCACCAACTTAGTAAGAAGGGTCGTACTCTATCTCCTGAATAACTTCCCTCAACTTATTTCGCAACACGTCACAACGAGTCATGGTAATAATCATCTGTGCCATCTAAAAATTGAAATTAAATAAGTCAGTGAAAAACTGACTAACCAGTACTGAAATCAGCTTAATTCAATTTATACATGCATACAATCAACACAATAAATCAAGAAAAATAAATCTTCTTAATTTTCAGGAGTCACAGTCGACTAACTCAATCAATAGTCTATTAGTCAACTGTCAACTAAGACCAGTCGACTGGTACCAAGGAAACTCAACTCAGTAGTGTTCCGTGAAAATTTGTACACTGCACGATTTGCTCCGAGCACCCCAAGCATCTGAGCACCATGAATGAAATTCTATCTTCTCAGCGTCCCAAACCACCAATCCTAGTGTACTAAACCTATATTGAGTTGTTTATTCCGAGTCCTACTTGTTCCAACAACTACTTGGTCTTTCAGTCATGAGATAAGTCGACCATAGTCAACTTTATCAAGTCAGCCAATGCCAACTTGTTTACTCAAAAACTCAAGCATAGCACTGAGATTTTGAGCACCACTACATGGCGTCCCTATCATCTCATGCTTCTACTAAGTACTTAGCACTGTGCTTACTCATCCGAGTACTGAGCCTAGCTCTCCTCAATCGAGTAACACACTTAGTGAATTTCCCATCGAGTCGAGCATTGTGCATTCTCGTGCATTTCTTACCTGAGCATAATCTAATATGTCGCCCGAGCACCCAGCCCGAGCGCCGCTGCCGAGTTGCGCGAGCTTTGTTGCCCGAGTGCCACATATCGAGAACCAAGTGCACTGTGCCCGAGCACCCTGTGCCCAAGCACTGTGCCTTTCCAAACCGAGCCTATTAGTGCAATATGCCCCGGGTCAATGTTGACCAGACTCGAGTGGGACTCGAGTAGTGTTTTAATGTTTGTCAATATTGTTGGATATGGTTTGACCATATGTTGACCATATGACTAGTGAATGTTTGGGATATCCAAAGTCACATGGGGGAGATTATTTGAGGGAGATTGTTGGAGCAATCAAACCTCAGGTCAAGGTTGATCAGACTCGAGTGAAACTTGAGGGGAAGTCCAAGTTTGGATACTTGGCATGGAAAGTCCAAGAATGATCTTATCATGGAAAGTCCAAGTTTGAAGTCTTAGCCATGTAAATCCAAGTATGTAGTCTTGGCGGTGAAATTCTAAGTTTGAAGTCTTGGCAAGGAAAGTCCAAGTTTAAAGTCTTGACAAGGAAAGTCTAAGTTTGAAGTCTTGTCCACGTAAGTCCACGTGTGTGGTGTTTTAATGTTTATCAATATGGTTGGATATGGTTTGACCATATGTTGACCATATGACTAGTGAATATTTGGGATATCCAAAGACACATGGGGGAGATTATTTGAGAGAGATTATTGGAGCAATCAAATCTCAGGTCAAGGTTGACTAAACTCGAGTGAAAATCGAGGGGAAGTCCAAGTTTGGATACTTGGCATGGAAAGTCCAAGAATGGTCTTGTCATGGAAAGTCTAAGTTTGAAGTCTTAGCCACATAAATCCAAGTATGTAGTCTTGGCGGTGAAATTCCAAGTTTGAAGTCTTGGTAAGAAAATCCAAGTTTAAAGTCTTGACAAGGAAAGTCTAAGTTTGAAGTCTTGGTCACGTAAGTCTAAGTGTGTAGTCTTGGCAGTGAAAGTCCAAGCATTGAGATTTGGTAATCGAAAAGTCTAAGAGTATAGTCTTGATGGCATAAGTCCAAGTATGTGGTCTTGGCAGCGCAAGTCCAAGTGGATCTTGGCAAGGAAGTCTAAGAGTGAGGTTTTGGCAGCGTAAAGTTCAAGCATGTAGTCTTGGCAACATAAGTCCAAATGAACCTGGGCAAAGGAGACTCGGTTAGCATGACATAGTCGATGTAAGCATCTGAAGGCTAACGCGAAGAGTGAAGAAGTTGTGGAGGACTCGGATGGACCCTGAGAGAGTGAGACTGATGGAGGTGACTATAAGGCTTAGGCTTAGGATATGGGTGGTTTATCAAGTATGAGGGGATTATACTTGAGTTAAACCTCATGTTTGAGGTTTATCAGTCGACTAGGGTTATGGATCAGTTGACTAGTCAAGTGCACGACACTTGGGAGCCTAGTTTGACTCGAACAGTCAACTGGAATTATGACAAGTCTCAAGTTCATTATTATCTCGTGACTTTGTGATAGATTTCGTGGTTTAGCGGTCGATGACCAATAGCGATCATGCTAGGGTTGAGCTGATCCGTCATAGGCGGATAGGGCACAGATTGTTTGGCAGTTGACTGCTAGCTTATAGCAGTTGAATAGTGCCTATGACAGTCAACTTCTGAGTCAAGGAAGTTGATTGGTCTATCAAAATCTAACATGGATTAGTCCGTTGTGAGACAACAGATAGGTGAGCAGTTGACTGCTAGGTAAGGGCAGTCAATTGCTAGGTGAAAATCAGTCCGAGCTCAATTTTATAAGGGGACTTCGTAGAGGATTTGTAGTCACCGATTTTTAGTGATTTGGAAGGGGATTTGCTGCTGCATTCTAGACATTCCAAGCTCTTCCAAAGCAACCAAAGTGCAAGCAATCAAAAGCGCAATCTTGTAAAGTGTTTTCACTTGTTTCTTTCATTTGATATTGTATTTGTTTGTATTTGGTGTTTCCTTGTTGTAAGCTCTTTATTACGAGGTTTTTCCACCTCTGACGTGTTGCTGAAAAGGAGAGAGTTATTAGTAGTGTGGATACTAGAGCTCGATCGTGGAGTAGAAACCATAGGTTCCGAACCACGTAAAACCCTTGAGTTGTGATTGTGTGTGTTTGTATTTTATTTTGTCCTATTTATTCTTGTATATTCCGTTGCACACTAATCATCTTGTAGACAAGCACGATCGAAATGGTCAAACGACGAAATCAGAGAAATCGCTATTCACCCCTTTTAGCGCACAAATCAATCCCTACAAAGCCAAGTGTCGAGCTCCTTTGTCGAGCACCTATGTTCGGTGCCTGACACCGTGCGCTTGACTGGTTGCTCGGTGCCTGAGCACCCCATGTGCTCAAGCGGTGCTCAGCGCTCGAGTACCTGAGGGGTCTACAAAGCACCCTGTGCCCGACTTCCATAGTCTAAAGCACTTCGTGCTCGGGCATCACACATCCAACGTGGTGCCAAGCACCTCATGCTCAAACACTACATGCACGAGCACCTAGTGCTTGGGCACTGCATCCGCAGTAATTTTCCCACTCAGGAACTGCTCAACTGATAGTTTCCCACTCGAAAACTCCACGACTATCAGTTTCCCACTCGAGAAACTTTGGAGAAAAGTCGAATGCTCCCACTCCCTTTTCCCGAGCAAGTGAAGTGCTCGGACGATACTTTTCCAAGTCGGAATTCACTCGACAATTCATTGTTCATCATCTTCTTCGATGAACAAGCGAATTTTATAGTCTAAATTCATACAAACAGATGCACACCAACGTTTGCTTTGATACCAATGTAGGAATTACTGCATCTTATACAAATTGCATGAATTAAAATGCTATGTAAATACAATACTATAAATAGGAAACTTACAGTGTATTTGTCGGAGTTCCTCGAGCTTTTGAAATAGACAAGAAGAGATCTTTCGATCTCTTGCTCACCGTCTAAAGAACGATTACGAATGAACTATCCTTACTCTTCCACGAACCAAGATCCAATGCCTTGGATGTTCTTCAACCTTGACACAAAGTCTCAACAATCTCTTAGCAGCCTTACGACTCTTGATCTCACTAGAGCTTCCGCAACAATTCCCTTTGTTCTCACAGCCTCTACACATCTTCACCTCTTGTGCTTGGATGCACACCCTTTTAAAGGGTCTTCTACAACATATGAAATGCACTTGCGCACAAGCATGGCAATGTGTGTTCAGTTACAGTTCCAAATGGTTGGGTTCGACCAAGAATTTTTTTTTTTTTTTTTTTGATATGATTGACAAAGAATTTAAGGAGGTTCATTTTGTATTCTAATATCTGTGTTTAATGTGCAAGTGTTTGACAACTCGAGTATGAAGTTTGTAAAGGTGAGATTGTTAGCCCCTAGGGCAAATCCAGATGGCTAGCGCAACCGTGTTAAGGCTTGAAAGGACAAGGAGTCAATTTCTGGAGGTGACGATTAGGCTACCGATGACTCTGCATTTCTGTGCTAGTCACCTGGGACCTGATTTACTCCCCTCCACACGTAGGGGCAGCAGTGGGGGACCACTAATGTGACGGTTCCATATTTTTTTTGTAAAGGTGAGATTGTTAGTCAAGTTTGTCTAGGAGCTTAGTAGGTAGTAAAGCCTATGACTCAACAAGGCCGAGTTGGAAGATTGGAAATCCAAAAGGTAATAGTTGAATAAAAGTTTAGCTTTTGTTCGTAAAGTTGAAGTTAACTAGAAACTTAGTAGGTTGCTCATAAATCGATAGAGACAAATTGGAAGATATGAGATTGAGGCAAATCAAAAGCTTGATAGGTTGCTCGCAAGGTTGAGGTTGACTAGGAGCATGATAGGTTACTCTTGGAGTAGCAAAGTTTGTGACTCGTCAAGGCTAAGTTGTGCTCACATGATCAAGTGGGTTATCAGTTCCATGACTTGGAGCCAAGAACGAGGTCAAATGGATGCAAGGCAATGGCGCATCGGTAAAAGCTTGGGGGGGTCTCTGGAGCAAGCCATGGTTCGATCCCTGCCGACTGCAGCTTGCGGAGGGAATTCCGCCGTTTTTCACTCGCTTGCGGGTTGCGGAGGCGGGTTCCCGTTTACCAATGGGTTGGTGTGGGGTGCGGACCCTGATTGGCATTAAACCCCTCACGGCGACTTGGCGGCGCGTCTTCCTGATTTACCCTTGTGGGCCGGTGGAGACTCTTCGGAGGCCGTGGGGCAGGGCCGGTTCGCCAAGTGGACTAGTCGGACGAAGCTTGGATACCACTTGTAAATCAAAAAAAAAAAAAAAAAAAAAAAAAAAAAGGTTAGTTTTCCATATAGAAGCTTCCTAGAGGGTTGTACGACTAAAGATCTAATAATGGGTTTGAAATCACACTGAATGTTTGAGATTGATCTTGACTTTATTTGGGATCCTCAAATAAATTTAGTTGATGGAAAGTTATTCTTAATTGAAGAAGTGTTAAGTTGATTAACGAGTATAAAATAATTATTTTGCTCAAAAACAAGAAGGATCTGTTTGTAGGCTAGTCGATTAAGAAAAAAGGATTCAATTGATCGAAGGTATTGAGTCAACTAGACGGTCAATTTTTTGAGATAGATATTCGTTGTTGGCTTTGATTGAATCTCGGACAATTGAACTTATGATTGTTCACTCATAATAACTATTTTGTTGATAAATTAGTAATTTGAAGATAAAATTGTTGTCTTATCGATTAGGATTGATGGGAAGTTACATTAAAAAATATATATCAAATTGACGACGAAATTTGATAACGAAAAAAATTTGTTGTAAATATGTAACAAAATTTGCGACGAATTTCAAATTTCGTCGTAAATTAGTAACGAAATTTTCAACAAATTTTTTTTCGTTACAAAATTATTTAAATTTCCAACAATTTATTTTTGTCGCAAAATTCATTGCAAATTCACGACGAAAATAATTTTTCATCACCAATTTGCAATGAAACAACAAATTAGTTGTAAATTTTTTGCAATGAATTACATTTTCGTTGTAAATTTTTGCAACGAATTTTGAATTCGTTGAAAAATTTGTAAAATTCGTTGCAAAAATTTACAACGAATTTTATTTTCGTTGTAAATTCTGCAACGAATTAAAATTTTGTTGCAAAAATTTTCAATGAATTCATTGCAAATTTTGCAACAAAATTTTTTTCGTTGTAAATTAGCAACGAATCTAAAATTCGTTGCCAAAATTAGTAACGAATTCATGAATTCATTGGAAATTTCTCATCAAATTTGGCGACTGAAAATTTTCGACGGAAAATTTCAATTATTTTAGCATGGTGGGAATCATAAAATTTGCTACGAATATAATATTCGTCGCTAAATTGGCGACGAAAAATAAATTGGTCGCCAATTTTGCAACAAAAAATAAATTTCGTCGCAAAATTAGGGACGAAAAATAAATTCGTCGCCAATTTGGCGACGAATAATAAATTTCGTCGCTAAATTGGCGACGCATCTAGTATTCGTCACCAATTTTTCGATAAATTTAGCAACGAAATAGGATTCGTCGTCGATTTTCCCCTAATTACTCCCTGCTTCCTTTCCTCGATCGAATCTCACGACGACGCTTCCCCCCGATTTGATACGATTCTTTCTCGTCTTCGTTGTCGCAGAGCAGCGGCGTTAGTGAGCTCACGCGAGTGCGTGGCCTCACGACATCGGGCCGTAGGCACCGCCACGTAATTTGGCATGGGGGCGCGACGACGCGGCAGGTGAGGTTCATTGTCGGTCTCTGCATCGTGCACTTGGGTGGTTAATCGTCGTCCCAGCTGGAGCATTTGTTCCAGACACCACATGCACATTCAAATTGGGTCGTTCATCGCCGTAACAATAAAGTTAAAATGTTATTCAAATTATATAAATCAGTATAATGTGTAATATAAATATAAAATTAATATTTTATTTTTCATAGATTTGTCGTACTTCATCATTTAGGTGATCGGTGTATTCGTGAAGTCTTCAACTGTGAGCTCATCCGTTGTTTCCATCAGGACAGGTATAAATATTATATATTCATAAATTTATAGTATTATCATTTTATATTATATATAATTAATGTTTGATTTTAAGTAATTTTATTATTGTAAATATATAATATTTGTTTGAAATGATATTATAGTTTGCAATTAAATATCACACAAAATCATATTTAGTACTAGAAGAATTTATTTTGAGTATAAATTTATTGTTAGATTAATATTTATGACTTAAAGAAATCGTTAACGGCTTAACAAGTTTAGGGGAGAAGCTCTCTAATAGAGATATGATCATGAAGGCTATAGATGCATTCCCCCGATCATCTAAGTGGAGCTCCATGATGGATTCGTTTTACATTTTCAAGAATCTAGAGATAAGTACTCTAGAAGAATTCTTTTCAACTATGGAGTTACATGAAACTAGACTTGAAGGTATAATAGAAGAGTCAATCAAGCTATCAAGGGGATTAACTTTGGTAGCCGACAAAGGGAAAAAGAAAAATGAGACTCCACCTTCCTTATCCGATGAAAAATCCTCCTCCTCCTCCATGAATAGCAATGAAGAGACATACATAGTAAGAAAGGTGAGATATGCATTGAAAAATTTTAAATTTAACAAGTCTCATGATAGGAGAAAACCAAGAAGAAAAATTATATGTTATAATTGCCAAGGAGAGGAACACATGAAAGATGATTGTCCCCTCTTGAACAAAAGCAAGGAAGAAACGAGAAAGAAAGAAGACAAGAAGAAGGGGAGCAAGAAGAAGGAAGAAGAAAGAAAATCAAAAGAAAAAGAGAAAGCCAAGACACACAACTTGAAGGCCACGTGAGATGATCCTTCATCATCGGAAGAGGAAGACATTGTCATCCACTTGGCGCTAATGGGAGTTGATGATGTAGAGTCCACCTCCTCGGAAAAAGGAGAAACAAGCTCAAGTGAAGAGGAGAGCTCGAGTGAAGGGGGAGGGTCGTCATCATCATCCAAAGGAGATTGGGTAAGGTAACAAAACTACCCTCAAATGATGTTGTTTCAATGATTACTAGCCTAACTAGGGATTTATTTAGGGATAAAAGGAAGAACAAAAGCATGCTTAACGAAATTAATGAACTAGAAGAAAAATTGAAAATTGCATGTTCCTATGATAATGATAATTCTTCTAGTGTAAATGACGCATGCTTATTTTGAGCATAAATTTATGACTCGAAGCAACTGGAGGGGTGAAAAGTGGAAGAATAATTGGACTCGGTTCTTTGAGTCGATTCTATAGAGTCCCTGGTGCTTCTTCTTCATCTTCCTCGGCATCAAAAGCAGAAGTAAATCAATTAACAGAAGAGGTTAATCATTTGAGGGAGTTATTAGCACAGAAGGAAAACGAATCAAGAGAAAGAGCTGAGGAAGTAAAAGAATTAAATGAACAAATGAACGAATTTCAAAGGCAACAGATGTTCATTATGCAACATCTTCAATTAACGTCTAGTTCAAGTCAACTTCCTCCTTCTGGATTTGCTCCTCCTCTTGATCCCTGTAATAATGACAATGATGATGTATTTTTTGACGATGATGGTGGTAACAATGGTGGTTATCTTTGACTTTATTTGTTGTATTTAAATGTTACTTGACTTATCGCATACTATATATATCTATGTATTGTAAGTTTGTTTAGGTTATATATATATATATATATATATATATATATATATATATATATATATATATATATATTAATTCAATATTAAAGTTTGATGTGTAAATTTATTTATATTGTTGTATGTGTTTATTGTAAAACAGGGGGAAAAGTATAATCTATTAAAATATTTTTTTCTAAATTTGCAATGAAAAAATTATTTTCGTTGCAAAAATTGATGTATCAGTCAACTAATACATGAAAAAATGCATCAAAAAAATAGATTTTCATCATCAGTCGACTGATAGTACTGTAGTATCTTACAGAATGTTTCATAGCCGACTAAGCAATCGACTGATGAAAATGATCAGTTGACTGTCATTACTGTAGCACATTACAGAACCTTTGGTAGCCGACCGATCAGTCGAACTGGTCATATATGCAATCGACTGATTGTATTCGTCAGTCGACTGCTCTTGAAAATTTTGTAACGATTTTTTTTTCATCGCAGATTTGGTGACGAAAAAATATTCGTCCCCAAATTAAATTTTATTCGTGGAAATATATTTAAGCTAAATTCGTCGTCAAATTTGGCGACGAATTTCATTTTCGTCGTCAAATATTTGCAACGAACTATTTATTCGTCGCAGAATTAGCGACGAATAATTTTTTCGTCGCAGATTTGGAGATAAACTATGTTTCATCGCCAAAATTTGTGACGAAAATAATTATTTGTCGCCAAAATTAGCGACAAATTTTGCAACGAAAATTTTATTTGTTGCAATTTTGGCGACGAATTTTTTTTTCGTTGCAACAATTTTTTTTTTTCAAAATTCGTTGCAAAATTTATCACCAAATACTCATATTTTTGTAGTGTTATAATAAAAAGAAACCAAGTTCAATAAAACCAAATAAATTTTGCAAAACTAAGGAGCAACCGTCCATAATCAGCCATGAAGTTCGCTCCCAAAGCTATGGTGCAAAGGTAGAATGTAACGTTCAGTTCAGTTCTTAGATATTTACGATTCGATCCTTTCCTTTAAATGGAGTGACAAATCAAAGACGTTACAGCTATTGAGATTGTCCAAACGAACACTTTCTATTGCAGACATCCATCTCATGCGATGATGATAGGTGCAAGGACAAGTGATATCATAAAAATAGAAGGAAGTGAAAGAGAGGAAGAAATCTCCACGAGGATGGAGCGATGGTAAGGCAGGGGTTGCTTGTAGAATAGGCAGGAGTCGATTTCGGAGAGGGGTCTAAAATCTCCCTGACTTCAGATGACCCCTCCTTTGTCTTGCCACCGTGTCAAGGGATCCTGTCTTCCCCACGATTTACCCTCCCTCTTGCCGCAGTCCTGGGACAGATGATAGAGGCTGCTAGTTGGACAGATTTCCAACTTTGCAAAAAGAGAGGAAGAATAATAATTAAGTGGTCGTTGTCGCTTAGAATGAGAGATACAGCTGCTAGATTCCACACCACTTGGAAGAGCAAAGTGGATGCCTCACAAATTCTCAGCATTATCAATGAGATGCACATTCGTTAATTCTATCTATTTGAAAGAATATATATCATAAAACTTGGACTAGTTGGCTGATTAAGTCAGTCAAGGGGTTGAGTCGGGCCGCGTCGATTGCACCATACAGGCAGATGACTGGTCTAGCTGGACCATTAAGTCTGTATCGACTGAGTGCGATCGTAAATATATGGAGTAGGGAATAAGGACCTTACTTTAGCAGTGAGCTTGCTGAGAATGAATACTGCAGCTAAGAATACATGCAAAAGAATATTTCTACATCCACTTTTAAGAAATAAGATTATTCTCTATATAAGAATAATTGATTCCTGCATGAGGTCCAATATAATTAATATACATTCTAGACACTAACAAGATGTCTGATTAATGAACATATGCTAGAAGTGTTTTGATAAGCTGCTAACAGTGCTGAGAATCCATGAAGTGCTTACTGTTCTTTAGGGAACCAAAAGAATAAAACTGATCCACTTCCTTCATAGTTGAACACTAACTTTATATATCTACATGAAAAGAGAGGTTCCACGTGTAGAATTCACAAGCTCCAGAAGGTCAATATGATGCTGATGCCAGGCAGATGCTGAACAAGCAGACTAAACCTTGTAGTATGCGAATATATATATATATATATATATATATATATATATACCACTGGAAATAAGTTCTTTAGGACTAAACCTTTGTGCCAGTGACAGTACCAAAAGATGATGAAGAGGAATGAGAAACCACGGCTAATGCTAGGGAAGCATAAACCATGGATATTTGCTCGAATATTTGTTAGCTCAACTTGTTACATGAGCTTAAGGGATACATTTTGCATGAGCTTAACTTGTTATATGAGTTCGAATATTTTTTATCGTGGTGCTATGGTGCAATGGCAAACTATTCAATTTGACTCTCAGATATTCATAGTTCGATCCCCAATTATGATGAATTTATAGATTTTTTTTCAAATGAAATAACAAACTAAAGAAGTTGAGGTTGTCCACACAAGTACTTCTCGATTTACCTCTTTCCTTCATATATGAGACCGTCGTAAGAGACCGTTAATGTGACAGTTCCATATTTTTAAAGGGATAAATTTTACTCTCGGATTATAGCACAATGGCAAAGTGTTCATGCAATTTCCCAAGTATTCATGGTTCGATTCCTAGCTACAATGTATTGCATGATTTTTTTCAGTGAGATAAAAATCTAAGATATTAAACTGCTAGACCGTTCCTTACGAGTACTTTCGAATTTATTCTAATGATTGATGAAAATTTTTTATAGGATCGAATTGATTATTTTAGAATTTATCAGTTTGAAGAACCTAGTAAAAAAAAAAAAACTTTGCAAATGAATATGATATTTTGGTAGAAATTGTTAAGATGACCAGCGATAGAGCACTGGTGTGGCTCAATTAAATATCCTTTAAGTTGAGCAATTAAACCCTTAATCTAGGCTCGCACCTAAATTAAAAAAATCTTATAGTAGATGTCGTGTAATAAAGAAATCTTTGCCATTATATATTTTTTTTCGGGCCGTCTAAAATATAGTATAAAATTGTTGAATCTTTCAACTCTTTCTGTCAAGCGGGTGAGTATAAGTTTCATCGTCCCTAGCTTTGATCCAATACTTTTAAGTGCACCTAGTTAAATCCTCCTTTATTAATTGTCGGATTTGATTTGTCCATCGGTATGTTTTGTTTGTTTCTTTGATCTATTTGTTTATTTTTGATTTTTTACTGTCTAGGTTCTAAGTTTAGTTAGGGGTTTAAATTTTGATGCAATCGATCTCTAGTTAAGGTTGATAAAATTCAAGTTGAATTTTGATGTTTGAACAATATGTGTAGATGACTGAGCAATATTCTCGAAAGAGAGATTATTGTTCAAGAGTGACAAAACTAGGTTTGATCTTTGAGTGAGACGATAAGTGGAAGAAGAAATTGTTAGATAGGAAGATTATTGAAACAATTGACTTCGATAGTTGAGCAAGAAATCCAAATCAGACATATTGATTGGAAAGTTTAATAGGAAGTTAGTGAGGGTGAAGTCTAAATGGATCATAGAGGATTAGATATTGGACATAAGAGATGAAGCCCAAGTAGGGCATAAAGGACTAGATGTTTAACATGATGAGATGAGTAAAGTGTTGGTGCAATCGACCCAAGTCACGATTGACCTGACTCGAGTTAGACTCGAGTAGTATTTTGATATTTGACAATGTGTTGGGGAGATTGTTGGTGCAATCGACCCGGGTCATGATTGACTGGACTCGAATTTGACTCGAGGGGTATTTTGATGGTTGATTAGGATTGATCATGTGATGAAGAAAGTCCAAGTGGGACACTTGGTATTTGGGAAAGTCTAAGTCTTGTATACTTGACATGAAAAGTCCAAGCATGAATCTTGGTAAGGGAAAGTCCAAGCTTAAATCTTGGCAATTGGAAAGTCCAACATGGAGTTGGCATAGAAAGTCCAAAGGTATAGTCTTGGCCACGTAAGTCCAAGGGGATAGTATTGGTGGTGAAAGTCCAAGTCATGAGTACTTGGCATTTGGGAAATCCAAGGGTTGATATTGGCGGCGTAAAGTCCAAGGGTGGAGTCTTGACAGCATAAGTCCAATGGTTGATAGCATAAAGTCTAAGCGTGGTCTTGACAGTATAAGTCCAATGTGCCTTGGTGGTGTAGACACCGTTAGCATGACAATAACTGATGGAAGCACCTGAAGGCTAGCGTATGGATGAACAAGTCATGGATGACTTGGAGGGATCTGATAGGCGCGAGACCGACGAAGGTGGTTAGAAGGCTTATGTCTAGGCTAAGGGTGGTCCAGCAAGTATGAGGGCACCATACTTGGGGTTAAACCTCATGTTTGAGGTTATCAGTTGACCAAGACTTTATACCGATCGAATGGTCAAGTGTTTGACACTTGGCAACCGAGTCGACACTCCACAGTCGACTGGGATTATGACCAGTTCGACTACTGTGAGTCGACTAGTGCTCGACTGTGGTTTAGGGCCGAAAAAACCTTGGTAGTTGATTGACATAAGTGGCAGTCGATTGTTGGCTTTCCCGTCGCGAGCACAGAACACTCCGTAACTGACTGGGCAATTGGCTATGGGCGCAGACAGTCGACTGATGAGAGTTTCGTTGGACTTTTTCAGCGTTGATCGAATCGTTATCTCATAACAACAGTGTCATCAGTCGAACTGATATTTTTGGCAGTCGACTGATAGGCGGAATCCAGCTCGAGTTGCAGGTTTAAAAGGAGCACGAAGGGAGGGATTTAGCAATGATTTCTTGAGCGTTTTTGAGGCGATTTGCTGGTGCAAATCAGGGTCTTCAAGCACGGTTTAAGCAATCATCAAGCAAGCATTCAAGTTCACATTTGTAAAGGTTTCCCTTACTTGTATTTGTGTAGTTTACTTGTATTTGCTTGTATTTCATTCTTATTGTTGTAAGAACCATTGTAAGAGGTTTTCTTCACCTCCGACGTGTTGACGAGAAGGAGTTATTGATTAGTGGTTGCGTGTGCATCACTAGAGCTTGTTGAGCTTACCCGTAGAGTAGGAACCCTAAGGTTCCGAACCATGTTACATCGTCTTGTCGTGTGATTGTGCTTGTGTATTTATCTTCATTGTATATTTTGTATATTCTGCTGCGTACTAATATTGTATAGCAAGCACGAATGAATTCCAATCAAATGACGACAACGCTATTCACCCCCCTCTCTAGCGAGCGCATAGGTCCTACATAAAGTTCAAATGAGTTATGGAGGATCGGACACTTAGCATGAGAGCAGGAGAAGACCAAATGAATTACAGAGGACCGGACACTTGACATGAAATGAGTAAAGTTTATGTTGATCAAGTAGAATCAGATACTTGCCGTGTGATGAAAATTCTAACAGGTCACAAAGGGAGTCCAAACAGATTGATGAGAACTAGATATTTGACAATGATGAAGTTTCGATAGGTTAAGGTTGACCGGATGTTTGGCAAAAAAAGGAAAGTCTAAATAGACCAAGGAGGACCAACAATGGTGAAGTCCTGAGAGGTTAAAGGTGATTGGATGTTAGGCGGGTGAAGTTTTAGCAAATCAAAGATGACAAGATGCTAAGCGGAAGAAGTCCTAGTAGGTCGAGACCAATTGTATTAAGGTCGTTGCATTATTAGAGGAGGTGAATAGTGATTTTTGATTCGTCGCTTATTGATTATGTGCTCATTTACAAAAGTTTATATATGCAATGGAAACAAAATATAAAATAAATACAAGCACAAACACAAATCAATTTTACGTGGTTCAGAACATCTAATTCTTACTCCATAGTCTATCGTCTTAGAGGTAGGACCACTATGTTGTCTCCTTCTCAGATATTTTCTAGAGGCGGAGAAACTTCTTACAATCCTATTCTTTTACAGGCAAACAGACTAAATGCAAAGATAGAAAGAAAGAAAACAAAATACTATGTAAACAACAATTTATATAATAATCTTTACTTTAAACACTTTTGATTACTTTTGAATTGCCTCTCGAGGTTTGGAAATATAGTAATACTCACATCTAAAGCCCCTAAGATCTAGCTCCTTCAAATATCCTTGAAGCTTTCTTTTATAAGCTATAGATCATGACTGATTTTCACCTAACACTCAACTAGTAGAACTTATTAGTCGACTGTTCCATTGTAGATTTGAATGTTGCACCTACAGAATGACTCTTCCAAATCATATTTGACCATATCAGTCGATTGATTATTACCATCAGTTGACTGATACCCAAACAGTCGAGTTTCATGATTGATTGTCAAATCTTATATTATGCTACAATGCTATCAGTAAATTGATCCTCTGAATCAGTTGATTGATGGTGATTAATCAAGTTCATAACTCTCAATTCGCTCAAACATTAACATCAATCGGTTGTTATTGGTGCAAATAAGATTCATATATTTTCACAATGGTATGATATTGTTCACTTTGAATCTAATTCCTCATGGTTTTATTTTTGGGTTATACCCAAAAAATCTTACACCAATAAAAATATCTTTTCATCTTATAAGTCATGATATTTTTTTATGTCTTTCCAATAAAGAACTTTGATTGTTCTTCCAACAATCCCTGCTCAAACGAAGGACCACATTGGATCTTCCCCTCAAGCCCATCATAATGTCTGATTCTTAATCCACCTGATCTTTTTGCCAATTGTCTGGTCCTTCTGATTCAACTGAACTTCTTTCCAGTTATTTGATCCTCCTAACCTAACTGGACTTCTTGTCTGGTGTCTAATTCTCTTGATCAAGACATGGGAGCCCCCACTTACTTCATTTGAGGCTCATTGCTCAATATGGACTATTAGCTATGATATCAATTATTAGTGCAAATAAGATTCATATATCTTCACAATAATATGATATTGTCTACTTTGGGTCTAAGTCATCATCATTTATTTTTGGGCTATACTGTCAAAAGATCTCACATCAATAGAGATATCTTTTCATCTTATAAGCTCATAATCTTTTTCATGTCTTTTCAATGGGGGACTTTGATTGTTCTTTCAATAATTCCAACAGTTGCTACTTCATAACAATTGACTAATCACGATCAGTCGAGTTGAACAATCAAATTCTAAATCCTCTATTCATTCAAACAATAATATCATTTGATCGTTAATCTCAATAGTTGATTGATCATGCCTAAAACCAACATAAACCCCTGATCTTGGGGTTTACGGTTCATTAATCAATTGATACTTCACATTAGTCTATTGATACTTTTATTTCAGTGTTTTCAAGGATAAAACCTTACTTATCCTAGCATTCGATCAATCTGAACCTGCTAGGATTTTAGTCTTGCCAAGTATTTGGTCTTCCTTTATTTGTTTGAACTTCACTTCTCGTGCTAAATATCTGGTCAACCTTGACTTGCAGGGACTTCACCATTGCTATTAGTCCTCCTTGACTTATTTGGGCTTCCCATTTCATGTCTAACATCTAATCTTTCATTACCTATTAGAGTTTTCATCCCCATACCTAACATCTGGTCCTCTATGATCTGTTAGGATTTTCATCACTTGCTAAGTGTTTGATCCTTCATGATCTACTACAACTTCTCTTTTTGTCTCGTGTCTAGTGTTTGATCCTCTATGACCCACTTAGACTTCACTTATCTCATGTCAAGTGTTTGGTCCTCCATGATTCACTTGGACTTCGCTTCTCTTGTACCAAGTGTCCAAGCCTCCATGACCTACTTGGACTTCGCTTCTTTCATGCCAAGTGTCCAGTCAACCACGACCTACTTGGACTTTGTCCATTTGTTAAGTACCCAATCAACTTTGATCTACTTGACTTCTCACTCAACCAACCAATATTAAGACCCTTATCTATCTTGGTTAGCCTAACCCGAGATCAATTACATCAACTCTCTCTCCAATAATTTTCTTTTCTACACATAACTTAGTCCCATTAACCAACAATCTTCCCCCAGGAAGTATCGCTTGAGCATCACCACATATTACTCAAACATCTAAACTCAATTGAAATTCAATTCAAGATTGGTCAACCTTGACCAAAGACAGATTGCATCAATAATCTTTCCTTTTTGATGTTTGACAATATATTTTAAGTTATGCTAGTCCAACTTATTAGTTATTATGCCAAAGCATAATAAAGGGTTCTTAATTTAAACCCTTCAAATTGGATATTAGGTAATATAATAATTCAATCTTGATAAGCTTGAAACAAAGAACTTGGGGTTTGAGAGGGTTTACGAGAGCTTAGGGTATGAGCAATCGATTGTTGCATCAATCAATTAAAAATATTTGAAACTCAACTGATTATTGTCAGTTGATTGATGGAGAAAAGTAATTGACTGTTGTCACAGTTGGAGCGAACATAAAGTTCAGGACTTGACCGTGAGACTCAACTGATGGTATAATAGTCGATTGATGATAATGAGCAGTCGACTGATATGATCAATAATGAGCTAGAAAGAATCAATCTGCAAATGAAACAGTTGAATTTAGCAAGATCAATCAATTAATTGGTGCATGCAGTTGATTGTTAGGAGAAAAACAATCAGGAATTGAAGCCTATAAAAAAGTGTTTCATGGAGGATTTTACACTCTGATTCTTGGGGATTTTAAAGGAGAGTGTTGCTATATTTTTGGACTTTCAAAAGACAAATCAAAACAATAAAAAATTGGGCAAAAGCAAGATTTATTTGAAAAGTTATTTCATTTATATTTATATCTTTGTTTTCTTATTTGTGTTGTCTGTAAAATAATAGAGATTGTAAGAGGTTCTTCACATTTGGAAGGAGAAAATTTAATGGTGGCATCACTAAGACTAGATCATAAGATAGGAATCGAAGATTTTGAACCATATAAAAATCGGTTTGTATTTGCATTGTGTGCTTGTGTTTGTTTAATGTTTCTATTTTTCTATTACATACTAATCTTTTGTAAATGGGCACACGTGAATGATCAAGAATCATAAATCGTTATTCACCCTCCTCTAACAATGTCTGATCCCAACATAAAGGAGTTGAGTCGAACTTAGCTATGTTTTTTTATCAAGCTTGAGTTTCTTTTTATCGAGCTCAACTAGTAGGATTGTTCTCCTTATAAATTAAGTTAAATATTTATCTACTCCATGAAATTTTTATTATTTTCTTATTTTTAATATATTATGAATAATTTAAGATGATAAAAATTTATAAATTACTTTATTTTTATGTATTTAATAAAAAAATCAAAAAATAAATTTATAATTAAATTTTATATAATTTAGTAAATATGTTTGTGAACGTTAAACAAACCAAGTTTACTAGTATTGAAGTTTGTTTGTTTAATATATTCTTTTATTATTGAATGAATATAAATAAGCTTTTGTTGGTACAATCAATATCTCGTTAAGATTGATCAAGCTCGATTTGAGTTTGAATATTTAAACAATATATGACCGAGTGATACTTCTCAAGAGGGAGATTATTAGTCAAAGATAATCAAGCTCAGGTTGATCTTAGATGGAGATTGTTGAAGAGTGAGATTATTAGTGCAGTTGATCTTGGATTTGAATGACCATGATGGATATAAGTTTTGATAGAAGTTGTTTGAGTGAGAAGTCAAGTAGGTCAAGGTTGACTGAATACTTGACAAGGAGAAAAGCCTAAATGAGTCATGGAAGATCAGACACTTGACAATCAGAAGTCCAATAAGACATTGACAAGTGAAAAGTCTACTTTGAAATTGGAAGTCTAATAGGACATTGGCAAGTAAAAAGTCCACTTTGAAATTGGAAGTCTAATAGGACATTGGCAAGTAAAAAGTCCAAGTGGATCATAAATGACCAAATATTTGTTGGGCAAAAGTTCAATAAAGAGTTGGTAAGAGGCAAAGTACAAGTGGACTATGGAAGATCAAATATTTGACATGAGATGAATGAAGTCTAAGTGAATCATAGAGGATCGAACACTTGGTATGTGGATGAAAGCTCTAATAGGTCGTAGAGGATTAGATGTTAGACACATTGATTGATGTTCCTAATAGGTTAAAAAGGATTAGATTTAGGCAAGTATAGAAAGTCTTAGGTTATGAAGGATTGAATGTTAGGTGAATATGAAAGTCTAGATAAGTCCAAGAAGACTAGATGTTTGACATTGAAGAAGTCTTGATATGTCAAGATTGACTAGACGTTAGACACAAGAAGGAAAGTCTAAACATGATAGGGAGGATTGGATATTTAGTATCAATGAAGTCCTAGCAAGTTAAGGGTGACCAATTGCTAGGCGGATGAAGTCCTAGTAGGTAAATGGTGACTGGATATTAGGCGGTAAAATCCTAATAGATTAAGGATTATCAAATGCTAAGAGAGAGAAGTCCCAGTAGGTCGAGATTAATCGGATACTAGGCGAAGCAAGAGTTTAGACTTAATTATGACTAAAACTGAGGTATCAATTGACTAATAGGGTATATCAATCGCCTAATAAATCATAAATCTTGAGTTTGGGAGTTTAAGGGGGCTTATGGGAGTTTTGGGCATCATCAATCAATTTCTAGGATTAACAGTCAACTAATATTTATGTTTGAGTGAACAGATAGTTTAAAACTCGGTTGTTCAACTCGATTGTGTAGAAGATTCATTGACCGCTAGAGGGGGGGGGTGAATGGCGCGTTGACTTGTCAAAGGAGGAATTTGATCGTTTCTACAAATTATGTTAGCGCGCAGCGGAATAATGATAATAACAATAACAAACAGCACAATCACACAATTACACAATCATATAATGTGGTTCGGAATCGAATGGTTCCGACTCCACGGATTGGGCTCGTAAGAACCCTAGCAATGCAAACACACACTACTAATCCAATAAACTCCTTCTCGACAACAAGTCTGAGGTGGAGAAACCTCGTACAATAAATTACAACAAGTAATACAAAGTAAACAAACAAATACAAGTGAAAATGTAGGGTTTTGAGCGCTTGCTTGTTGGTTGCTTGGATGAGCTTGAAGGATCCTGAAATGCACCTGCAATTCACCTTTAAATCGCCTCACCAAAGCTCCCAAAGAACCAATGTCAAAATCCTCCTCGTGCTCCTCTTTTTAACCTACATCGGGCTGGATTTTCGCCTGGCAGTCGATTATCACAAGGCCCCAGTTGACTGCTAACACTATTGTCGTGAGACAACAGCTCAATCCACGCTGGAAAAATTCCAACGGATCTCTTGGCGGCATTCACGACATCACCCGATCATCTAGCGTCATGACGCCTTGATCGGCTCACGGAGCATTCTCTGCTCGCGTTCAACCATCGATCGATTGCGTCCATGGTAGTCGATCGATATCGATCGATCGCTCTAATGAGCGATCGCGCTAAGCCTTTTCAAACTTAAACGACAAATGAACTCTAGTCGACTCACGGCAGTCGAACCGGTCATAATGTCAGTCGACTGCCAATCTCAAACATGAGGTTTTAACCCAAGTATGGTGCCCCCATACTTGCTAGACCACCCTTAGCCTAGACCTAAGCCTTTAGCCACCTCCGTCAGCCTCACGTCTATTGGATCCCTCCAAGTCATCCATGCGCTAGCCTTCAGGTGCTTCTATCGGCTATGTCATGCTAACGGTGTCTACACCGACAAGGCACATTGGACTACACTGCTAAGACTCTGCTTGGACTTTACTCCGCCAACCATTAGACTTATGCTGCCAAGACTTCACCCTTGGACTTTACACCGCCAATATCAAACCCCTTGGACTTTCCAAATGTCAAGTACTCATGACTTGGACTTTCACCGCTAAGACTACACCCTTGGACTTACGTGGCCAAGACTACACCCTTGGACTTACTTGCCAACCTATGTTGGACTTTTCCAAATGCCAAGACTCAAGCTTGGATTTTCCCTTGCCAACCCATGTTGGACTTTCCATGCCAAGACCCATGCTTGGACTTTTCCTTGCCAAGTACTCAAGACTTGGACTTTCCATGACATGGTCAATCCCAGTCAACCATCAAAATCCCCCTCGAGTCAAACTCGAGTCCGGTCAATCATGACCCAGGTCGATTGCACCAACAATCTCCCCAAAACATTATCAGACATCAATATCAAACATCGATGTCAAACTTCCATGTCAAATATCAAAACATCACTCGAGTCAAACTCGAGTCCGGTCAATCGTGATATGGGCCGATTGCACCAACAGATTGTTCATAATTAGTCAACTAATGGAATGAATCAACTAACTAATATCATTGTTCGAGCTAATAAAAAGTTCAAAACTCGACTGCAGGATTCAATTGACACTTAGGTGGATATAGTCGTTGAGCTAATAGATTAGAGCAATGTTGGAATCTATAGTGGAGCAACCAACTGGTGAGAGAAGGAAATCGACTGATTAGTGAAATTCAACCCAATAATAACCCTATAAATGAGGATTTTAAAGAGATTTGAAGTAGCTATTTATTGAGGGTTTTAGAGGGGAAATATTGTTGTATTTCAAACCTTCAGGAGGCAATTTTGAAGCAATCTAATAGTGAGCAAAGTAAAGATTTTTGTTTAAATTATTGCTTACATTGTATTTCGATTGTCTTTATATCTTTATATTGCTTGCATTTGTTGTAAAGAAATAGGTTATCAGAGGTTTTTCGCCTCCAAAAGATGTCCGGGAAGAAGAAAATATAGTGGTGTTCAAGTTAAAAAAACTAGACTATGGAGTAGGAATCGAGAGTAAAAATCAATTTATTATGTTGTGTTTGTTTTGTATTATCTCTTTTGTTATCCCACAATTGCTCTTAACTGTAGTGTGTGGTGTGCGATGTCGATGTCTTATAACTTTCAACAATTTAGAGTTGTGTAGCATGCGATGTACATTGCGGATAGAATAATTGCAGGCTATCAATGCCTTTATTTGTTGTACAAATTTGTGTAGATAAACACAAATAAATGACGATCAAGTGATGAATTGAAGATCATTATTCACCCTCTCTAGTGACATCAATAATCCCAACATGTGGTACCAGAGCAGAGCAACTCCGAAGGATTCACAATTGACGAAGCATAGTGCTAGAGGAAGAAAGAAAAGTCTTGAGATCTCTGATACTAATAAGTGGTATCTGAGCCGGTTGCTCTTCATCAACCTAACTACCAATGGAGTACAAGCTAGAGGATCAGAAGGATCCATCATAATTAATGTAGTTCAATAATAAATTTGGATACACCATTCAATTTCACCTTCTTTTGGATTAGAGGGATTTGTTCAATGGAAGGAAAGAACTGAAATGTGTTGGTACAATCGACCCAGGTCACGATTGACTAGACTCGAGTGAGACTCGAGTAGGGTTTTGATGTTTAACAATGGGTGGACCATTGTTTGACAATATGAGTTTGACTATATGTTGACAAAATAAAAAATGGATGATTGGAATATCCAAAGTCATATGGAGGAGATTATTTGAGGGAGATTGTTAGAGCAATCAAATCTCAGGTCGAGGTTAACCAAATTCGAGTGAGACTTGAGGGGAAGTCCATGTTTGGATACTTGACATAGAAAGTCTAAGTTTGGATACTTGGCATGGAAAGTCCAAGAATGGTCTTGGCATGGAAAGTCCAAGTTTATAGTCTTGGTCACGTAAGTCCAAGTGTGTAGTCTTGACGGAGAACATCCAAGTTATGGATACTTGACAAAGGAAAAGTCCAAAGGTGAAGTCTTGATCACATAAGTCCAAGTGTATAGTCTTGGTGGTGAAAGTCCAAGCATTAAGGTTTGGAAATGGGAAAGTCCAAGGGTGAGATTTTTGGCAGCGTAATATTCAAACATGTAGTCTTGGCGCATAAGTCCAAATGAACCTTGGCAAAGGAGACCCGATTAGCATGACATAGTCGATGGAAGAACCTGAAGGCTAACGTGAAGGATAAAGGAGTTGTGGAGGACTCGGATGGACCCTGAGGATGTGAGGATGATGGAGATGGCTAGAAGGCTTAGGTCTAGGCTAAGGGTGATCAATCAAGTATAAGGGGATTATACTTAGATTAAATCTCATAGTTGAAGTTTATCAATGGACTGGGACCAGTCGACTGATCGAGTGTTTGACACTCAGAAGACCTAGTTGACTCAAGCAGTTGATTGGGGTTATGACCCAGTTGACTGGTAGAGTAGTCGACTGAGGCTCGACTGCTTTGTAGAGGAATCATCATTGTGCTAGAAAGGGTGAATAGCATTTTTCGCTTCGCTTTGATTGTGCTTGTCTATAATACGTTAGTGATACGCAGCGAAATAATAAAGTAAAGTAAAAAACAACAAATACAAGCACAACACAAGCAATACACAAGATTTATGTGGTTTGGAACATACGGTTCATACTTCACGACAAGCTAGTGATCCATATCCACTATACTCTTCCTCCTTCTCGGC
Source organism: Wurfbainia villosa (assembly GCA_025175895.1). NCBI lineage: Eukaryota > Viridiplantae > Streptophyta > Magnoliopsida > Zingiberales > Zingiberaceae > Wurfbainia > Wurfbainia villosa. The sequence goes on from CM045993.1 coordinate 114,690,311, forward strand.
AACACGCCGGAAGTGGAGAAATCCCTTACAAAGAGATACAATGAAAATACAATAAATATTACAAAGAAGAGATGAAATATATCTAAAGAAAATTTTACACAACAATCTTTGCTCGAGAGCTCTTTTGGTTGCTTTGGAAGCCTTTGAAAACCTTTGAAAACCTTGAAATGCACCAACACTTCGCTTCGAAATCGCTCAAGAACCTTAGCCGAAATCCTCCATGAGCTACTCCTTTTATAACCTATAGTTGGTTGATTTTGTGCCTAGCAGTTGACTGCTAAAAGATACTAGCTGACTGCTACCCTATTCGTTGTCTCACAATGACTCCATCCGCACTGGAATCTGCCCAATGGATACATCAACAATTGACTGCCCTTACCAACAATCGATTGTTGCCCTGTAGTTGACTGGCCAGTCGAGTATGCAACAATCTGTGCACTGCTATAGTCCCATCAGTTGACTACCCAAGGTCAGTCAACTGGTCTAACTCCCAATCAACTACCACAACCTTAGCCGAGTAGTCGAGCCTCGGTTGACTCATCGACCAGTCGACTGGTCATAATCTCAATCGACTTCCTCGAGTTGACTAGACTCTTGAGTGTAGAACACTCGACCAGCCGATTGATCCAAAGTGTCAGTCGACTGATAAACCTCAACCATTAGGTTTAACCAAAGTATGATCCTCTCATACTTGATACTCACCCATAGCCTAAACATAAGCCTTCTAGCCACCTCCATTAGTCTCACGCCTCTTGGATCCCTCGAGTCCGTGACTCTTCATCCTTCGTGTTAGCCTTCAGATGCTTCCATCAACTATGTCATGCTAATCAGGTCCTTTGCCAAGGTTCATTTGGACTTATACTACCAAAACTCCATGTTTGGACTTTACGCTGCCAAAATCTCACCCTTGGACTTCCTTGCCAATATTCATTTGGACTTATACCGCCAAGACTCATGCTTAAACTTTACGCTGCCAAACCTACCCTTTGACTTCCCTTTGCCAAGTACCTATGACTTAGACTTTTAATTGTCAAGTACCCATAACTTGGACTTTTCAGTTGCCAATACCATGCTTGAACTTTCCATGCCAATAACATGCTTGGACTTTCCTTGCCAACACTATGTTGGACTTTCCAATTACCAAAGTTCATTTGGACTTTATGCCACTAAGACTGCACACTTTGATTATGCTGCCAAGACTTTATCTTTGGACTTCCCTTGCCAAATATTCATATTTGGACTTTCCTTGCCAAGTATCCAAACTTAGACTTCCGAGGTTGATTGCTCCAATAATCTCTCCCATATGACTTTGGATATTCCAATCATCCACTAGTCATATAGTCGACATATAGTTAAACCATATAGTTAAACAATGATCAAACCCATTGTCAAACATCAAAATACTACTCGAGTTCCACTCGAGTTTGGTCAACATTGACCTAGGGCTTGTTGCACCAACAATCTTCCCCTTTTTGCTGTTTAACAATACCTTTAAGTTAGACTAACAATAACCCAACTTAACTCTTCCAATGTCAAAGCATAGTGAATGTTTACCTAACTAAAATCTCACTTCTCCCCCTTTAATATACATCAAAAAGACTACCAAGGTTTTCAATGTCTCATCTCTCAAAGAGATCATGCATTCTCCCCCTTGGTCCAAAAAATATCTTGGATGTCTTCACTCTTCCTAGTGATAAGTTTCATATCACTAAATGAGAGGCACTCCATAACGAAGGTTTCCCAAACCCTCACTTCTCCCCCTTTGATCAAAATTGCATCCATCATCCCAATATGAACACTCCCCCTAAAGGCTTGCTCCTCCTTGACCATGTAAAGAACACTTTACAAACTAGGGTTTTGAGCGCTTGCTTGTCGGTTGCTTGGATGAGCTTGAAGGACCCTGAAATGCACCTGCAAATCGCCTTCAAATCGCCTCACCAAAGCCCCCAAAGAACTGATGCTTGAGCCTTCCACGAATAGCTGCTTTTATCCTCCATCGGGCTGGATTTTTGCCTAGCATTGCCATAAGTCCCGATCGCTAACATCAGAGCCTGTGAGACAACGGCTCAATCCACGCTGACAAGTTCCAGGACTTCTTGGATCGGCCGATCGCCAACATTGGCCGATCGCTAACGCCGTAGTCGACCGTAATCGGCCCACGGCCGCTCTGGCGTTCGACATGCTACCGCGAACTAAGCGATCGGCTAGGCCGCGATCGAGATCGCATCGATCGCTCATGAGCGATCGCCGCCGAGCAATTCCAGCTCTTAAACGGCAGTCGAACTCAAGTCGACTCACGGCAGTCGAACCGGCCATAATGTCAGTCGACTGCCAACCTCAAAGATGAGGTTTTAACCCAAGTATGGTGCCCCCATACTTGCTAGACCACCCTTAGCCTAGACCTAAGCCTTCTAGCCACCTCCATCAGTCTCACGCCTCTCGGATCCCTCCAAGTCATTCATGACTTGTTCATCCATCGTGCTAGCCTCCAGGTGCTTCCCTCGACTATGTCATGCTAACGGTGTCTATACCGCCAAGGCACATTGGACTTACGCCGCCAAGACTCCGCTTGGACTTTACGCTGCCAAAATCAATCCCCTTGGACTTCCCAAATGCCAAGACTCAAGCTTGGACTTTTCCTTGCCAACCCATGTTGGACTTTCCATGCCAAGACCCATGCTTGGACTTTCCATTTGCCAAGACCCATGCTTGGACTTCTCATGCCAAGTACTCAAGACTTGGACTTTCCCAAATGCCAAGTACTCATGACTTGGACTTTCCATGCGCCAAGTGTTCCACTTGGACTTTTCATGCCAAGTACTCAAGACTTGGACTTTACCAAATGCCAAGTGTTCCACTTGGACTTTCTATGCCAAGTACACAAGACTTGGACTTTCTCATGACAATTACATTGTCATATGTTTTTGTCGAAACATCAAAACATCACTCGAGTCAAACTCGAGTCCTGGTCAATCGTGACCTGGGCCGATTGCACCAACAATCTCCCCCTTTTTGATGTTTGACAAAACTAAATCAAATCATTCGAGTTAGACCACTAACTCAAATCCCTTACCAATTATCCCAAATTGGTAAACACTCTCCAAATGTTCTCCCCCAAACATTCTCCCCCTTTTTGACTAACATCAAAAAGGTTTTCTCTCCAAGGAGGTCAATGTCTCATATCCCAATGAGATCTTACAATCTCTCCCTTGATCCAAAAATAAATACCTAGGATGCCTACCATCTTCCTAGTGATAAGTCACATATCACTCAAGAGAGACAATCCTATACTCTCTCCCAATTTCCAAATTGGGTATCAAAAATCCATCAATTTTCCCAATTGATGATACTCTCCCAGTAACTTCTCCTCTTCAAGGAGAAAAACACATCCATCATCCCAAGATGGATACCTCCCCCTAAAGGCTTGCTCCCCCTTGATCATTGCACCAACAATGTCCTTGGAAAGCCCCTAAGCCAATAGGAACTCTAAACCATCAAAATTAAGGTTCTAAGTTCAACATAGAACTTTCACTCACCCTAAATTTGATACTTTGACCTAACACAGCTCCTAATCCATATCCAATGAATTTTCACCCTTTATAATGCTTCCTAAAGCATATCCTAGGGTTAGGAGTGATTATGAACCTTTTTCATAGCTGAACACGGGCTAAACAAACCTTGTTAACTCGAATCAGACTGGCAATGACTACAAGAATCGATCCACATCATCGATCACGCCACCAGTAGCGATCGATAACCAAAATCCCGATTTTCAGTTATCAGAAATGAGTTTTGAAAAATCATAACTAATTATACGTATATCGAAAAATCACGAAATTTGATACGTATAATACTTATGACTAATACAATGGGTGAAAAATGTTTGAAAATTATTTTACCCATAAAATAGTGAAATTGGCTAAAATGTTTTCAAAACCTTATCTTAGATCATATTCCTTGGGCTCTATGTACATGACTTGTACACATGCTCTCCCAATGATCCACAAATAAAATTAGATGAGTTTTAGTTCATCTAGATGCAAAAACTATGCACCTTGAACTTAACTCATATCCTAGCATCTCACATGTATCTAAGGTGTATAAATACACATACATGTCAATTGGATGTGAGATGTGGGTTTTGTTCATTCTAATCTAGGGTTTCATGCATTCTCTAAGGCAATCCTACTTGATTCCCTTATAAATGGGACTCCAAGTCATGCTAAAGTCCTTAACTCAATTTTAATTAAATGCATGAATGATTATGGCATTTATGATGATATAAATAAGCATATGCTCATAATCATGATGTCATGGCATAATATGAAATCTAAAAACACATGACATTTAACTTAAATCCTAAACATGAACATGACATTTTATAAGATTAAAACTAAGTATGATGTCATGGCATGTTATATGACAAACAAGGCATGACACATAAAATATATAGGTATAGCAATACCTACATTTTAATATTAATTGTCATTTGATATAATTAGGTTTATTTTGCCATATTAACCTAAATTCTCCTAAATGTGCCAAAAATCCAAATTGGCACATTAAAACCTCTAAACCTAAATTGTGCCAATTTGATCAAATTATCAAACTTCTCAATTAATATTGGCACATCCTAAAATCTTTTAGGATTATGATTCAAATCTATTTCCAAGGTAACCATAACCTTGAAAATATCCTAAAGTGCCACCTTTGCCATGGTTGAGTTATCTACCCATCCAATCAAGGTTGGCACACCCTAAACCCACCTAGCGTGAATCAATCACGCTCTTAGGAACCCAAAACCGATTTGAGCTCCTAGGGTTAATTAGGTATTCCTTAGGGATAACCTCCCTAGATACCTTCCTAATGACCCTTCTAGGCTTATTAGCCTTGGTCATTTGGGTCTTACCTAGGTTGACTCTAGGGGTAACTCCCCTTGCAACCTTCTTAGTGGCCACCCTAGGTTTCCTAGAAACCCTAGCCACTAGGTACACACCATGGTCAACTCTAGGGATGACTTCCCTATTGACCTTGGTCTTCCTAGACCTAGTTTGTGTCCCATAATCAAATGGAACACTATGGTAAGCCACCTTAGGCTTAGGTTTGTGACCCAAACCTTGCTTGCCCTTGGTTGACTTTTGACTCTTAGGTCCTAGGTGTTGACTTTGACTTTTGGACCCTTGATTTTGACCACTAGACCCTTTAAATTGATTTTGTATATTATTTAGGGTCTTTTCAAGTTTTTCAAGCCTTGACCTCAAGACTTGATTTTCCTTTTCTAATTGTTCAATTTTAGAATTTTGATTTAAGTCTTGGGCATGGGACTTTCTAGGCATATGCCTAGTCCATTTAGGGTTTAGACCTAGGTGCTCTTGCACCTTTCTAATTGTCTCCCTAGGTAAAAATTTTCTAGAGCCATTTGACCTAGGTTTGTCCTTAGATAAGTTGTTTTTAGGGACATTAGTCCCAAATTTCTCCCTATTATCTAAGTGAATATTTTTAGCTCCTAAACAAAAGTATTTATTTCTATTAGCATGCTTTTCATGGCAAATTGCTAGGGAATTGAAATTTCTAGCATGCTTTTGTCTATTAACTAAAGAAAGAGCATTATTAACTTGATATACCTTAGGGTTAGCCTTAGTAGCTCCTAAACAAAAGTATTTATTTCTATTAGCATACTTTTCATGGCAAATTGCTAGGGAATTGAAATTTCTAGCATGCTTTTGTCTATTAACTAAAGAAAGAGCATTATTAACTTGATATACCTTAGGGTTAGCCTTAGTAGCTCCCCCTACTTGTGATGCTCCCCTTTGCCCCTTCTTCTCCCCCTTCGGGCATTGACTCCGGTAATGACCCGGTAGTCGGCATTTGAAACAAATCACTTGCTCCTTGCTCTTTTTCATTGAGGCACCGGTCTCCTTGACTTTTGGCACGGGTGGAGTCTTCTTAACCCGTTTAGGACACTTACTCTTGTAGTGTCCTTTCTCCCTACACTCAAAGCATATAATATTCATTTTATTATTAATTGACATGTTTGAGTTACCTATGGTGGTGGAAGGTGTTGGAATTGAAACTTCTTCATCTTGACCGGATATGGAAGCTTCTTCTTGATGCTCCGGTGTTGAGGAAACTCTAATCTCCTCCTCAATCCTAGAAGTGGATGCTTCTTCCACTTCCTCCACCTCTTCCGATCCAGATGTTGATTCCCTATGAACCTCCGAATCCTCAAGCTCTTTGGATGAAGATGTACTTGCTTCTTTTTGAGCTTGAGAGGATGAGCACTCTTCTTCTTCTTCTTCTTCTTGGACCAATGATGAGTTTTCATGGAGCTTTGCCACTTGGCTCCACAACTCCTTAGCGTCCATATAGTCCCCTACCATACACACAATTTCATTAGGGACCAAATCAAGAATAAATTTTACTACCTTCATGTTTTTCTCGAAGGCTTGGAGTTGATCTTCACTCCACTTCTTCTTCTTGAGGAATCCTCCCTTTGGTCCTATTGGATAGCTAAAACCCTCCATCAAGATAGACCATTCTTCGAAGTCCCTCATCATTAGGAAGTCTTCAATTCTTGACTTCCATTGCTTAAACCCTTCTTGTCCATAGAAGGAGTAAGGGATTGGTGTGTTAATGTTCCATCCCAATTGTTCTTCCATCTTCACCCTCTAGCTTCTTTGTCCTAGCTCCCGGCGATTAGTCCATAAAAGAGCCCCGAGCTCTGATACCAATTGTTGGAGATTTGAGGCCGCTAGAGGGGGGGTGAATAGCGTTTGACCGTTCGTAGATGGAATTCGATCGCGTGTTCGTGTCTACAAGTTTCGTTAGCACAGCGGAATATATATATGATAACAATAACGAAACACAATCACAAACACAATAACACGAAGATTTAACGTGGTTCGGAACCACACGGTTCCTACTCCACGGATCGAGCTCTAACGAGCTCTAGCGACGCCAATGCAATCACTAATCAATAAACTCCTTCTCGACAATAAGTCGGAGGCGGAGAAACCTCGTACAAACATTTACAACAATAAACGAAAGAAATACAAGCAAATACAAGTAAAAATATAAAGAACACTTTACAAACTAGGATTTTGAGTGCTTGCTTGTCGGTTGCTTGGATGAGCTTGAAGGACCCTGAAATGCACCTGCAAATCGCCTTCAAATCGCCTCACCAAAGCCCCCAAAGAACTGATGCTTGAGCCTTCCACGAACAGCTGCTTTTATCCTCCATCGGGCTGGATTTCCGTCTAACAGTCGACTGCCATAAGTCCCCAGTCGACTGCCAGCACTGTAGCTATGAGACAACGGCTCAATCCACGTTGGACAAGTTTCAACGGGACTCTTGGCAGTCGACTGCCAACATTGGCGATCGGCCTTAACGCCGTAGTCGATCGGCGATCGGCTCTGGCGACGTGCTCGATCTGAGAACTAAGCGATCGGCTATTGACCCTTAGCGATCGTATCGTGAAGCCTCGATTCGGCTCGATGAAGCGATCATTGCCACGATTCGGCTCTTAAGCGGCGGATCGAACTCGTCGACTCACGGTCGAGCCATAATGTTAACCCAAGTATGGTGCCCCCATACTTGCTAGACCACCCTTATCCTAGACCTAAGCCTTCTAGCCACCTCCATCAGCCTCACGCCTCTCGGATCCCTCCAAGTCATCCATGACTTGTTCATCCATCGCGCTAGCCTCCAAGTGCTTCCCTCGGCTATGTCATGCTAACGGTGTCTATACCACCAAGGCACATTGGACTTACGTCGCCAAAACTCCGCTTGGACTTTACACTGCCAAAATCAATCCCCTTGGACTTCCCAAATGCCAAAACTCAAGCTTGGACTTTCCCTTGCCAACCCATGTTGGACTTTCCATGCCAAGACCTATGCTTGGACTTTCCATTTGTCAAGACCCATGCTTGGACTTCTCATGCCAAGTACTCAAGACTTGGACTTTCCCAAATGCCAAGTACCCATGACTTGGACTTTACCAAATGTCAAGTGTTCCACTTGGACTTTCTATGCCAAGTGCACAAGACTTGGACTTTCCCATGACAATTACATTGTCATATGTTTTTGTCGAAACATCAAAACATCACTCGAGTCAAACTCGAGTCCTGGTCAATCGTGACCTAGGCCGATTGCACCAACAGACCATTGCACCAACAATGTCCTTGGAGAGTTCCTAAGCTTATAGGAAACTTAAACCATTGAAAATAAGGGTAACAGTTCAAACTTGAACTTTAACCTCCCTTAAAATTTGATACTCCACCCTAAATAAGTCTCCTAATAATTTTCAATAATTATTTCATCCTTCCAATGCTTTCTAAAGCATATCTTAGGGTTAGAAGACCTTAGGGTAATTAGGGGTGCTGATAAATGGCTAAACAACCCTTATTCAACCAATATCAGACACATCCGTTAACTGGTTTCAGCTACCAGTCGACTGTTCTCTGATAGCAGTCGACTAGACTCTGATTTTTCAGAAATCAGAGTTTTCAATCGAATTTCAAAAAATGATAAGTAATTATATATATTTTGAAAATCTTGAAAAAATTTACGTACATTACTTATATGAAATACAATGGGTGAAAAATAATTTTATATAAAAATACTCATTAAATTGCAAAATTGATACAAAATTCAAAACTATTGAAAACTTCAATATTTTTGCCTAACTTTGTGTCAACTTATTCAATGATGATTGCTATCAAAAGATAAGCTTCACCAATATTTTTAAAATATTATATTGAACTATGGTCTATTAGCTAGATATACGTGACTTGTACATTAGCTTTTCTCATAATTTCTAATGTTATATTATGAGTTTGAGTTCATCTAGATGCAACATCTATATACCTTGAACTTAACTCATATTCCTAATATCTCAGATGTATCTAGGGTGTATCAATACACATATGTCAATTTAATATTTTTGTAAGATGTGAGTTTTATTTTTCCCTATCTAAGGTCTCATGCATTTTATCTAGGCAATTCTATTTGATTTCCTTATCATGGGACTTCGAATCATGTCATTGTCCTTAATTCAATTTTATTAATCTTAATGCATAAAATATGATCATGGCATATAATGATTGCATAAATTAAAATATTTTCCTAATTAACCTAAAATTTATTACGACATTGTAAATGATTAATATGAAGCATGATGTCATGACATGATATATGACAAACAAAATATGACAAATAAAATATAAAGGTATAAGAATACCTATATTTCAAGTCTAATTGTCATTTACTAGGATTATATCAATTTTGCCATAATGCCTAAATTCTCTCAAGTGTGCCAAAAATCTAAAATGATACATTATAACTCTAAAATTTAATTGTGTCAATTTTGATCAATTTTTCAACTTCCATAATTTCTATTGGCGCATTCTAAAATCTTTTAGGATATAATTCTAAACTCATTTCCAAGGTATCACTTAACCTTGAAAATGTTCTAAAGTATCAACTCTACCATGATTAGGTTAACTACTCATCTAGCGTAATGGAATTAAGCTCCTAGGAATCCAATACCTCTTTGAGCTCCTTGGATTAATTAGGTACTCATTAGGTATGACTTACCTAAGTACTTTTCTAATGACCCTCCTAGGCTTGAAAGTCTTGGTCATCGTGGTCTCACTAAGGTTAACCCTAGGGATAACTTCTCTTGTAACTTTATTAGTGGCTTTCCTAGGTTTCTTTGAAACCTTAGCCACTAGACATCTACCATGATCAACTCTAGGGATAACTTTCCTTGCGACCTTGGTTTTTCTAGACCTAAAGATAGTTCCATAGTCAAATGGAACACTATAGTAGGAAGACATAACCTTATTGAACATAGGCTTGTGGCCCAAATCTTTCTTGTCCTTAGATAAATCTTGCCTCCTAACACATAGAGTTTGACTACTATACCCTTTAATTGAATTTTGCATCTTCCTAAGGTCTTTTCTAATTTATCAAGCTTAAATCTTAAAGCTTGATTTTCCTTTTCTAATTTCCCAAAATTTGAATTTTCATTCATCTTTTGGGAATTATTCTTCCTTCTAGGCATATGTTTAGATTTCATGGGATTAATGCCTAAGTTCTTCTTATCATAAGGTATAGTAGTCTTAGGGTTATCCTTAGTCCTAAATTCACAAGATTTTGCCCCTAAACAAAAATATCTATCTCTAGCATGCTTCTTATGATCATGAACAATTGCAAGTGAATTAAAACATGATACATCACTAACATGCTTCTTAACCTTAGAATTTGAAAGTGCATTATTAATTGTTACCTTAGCCTTAGAAGCTCCCTCTACTTTCAAGCTCTCTCCCCTGTCCTTCCTAGGGCGACTCCCCCTCAGACATTGGCTTCGGTAATTCCCTCTTTGGTTGCACTTGAAGCATATAATATTCTCCTTACTCTTGTGGATCGGGGCACCGACTTCCTTGGCCTTCTCCTTCCCCTTGGGCACTTGAGTCGTCTTCTTGACTCTTTTTGGACACTTACTCGTGTAATGTCCTTGTTCCCTACACTCAAAACATATAGTATGATTTTTATTTTTACAACTTATGCTTGAGTTACCTAGGTCGGTTATAAGAGAATCACTCTCGGATGTAGATGGCACCTCCTCTTGCTTCGACATTGGAGATCTAATCTATTCCCCCTCAATCTTAGAAGTGGAAGCTTCTTCAACCTCCTTTACCGATCCGAATCTTGAGCATCTCTCAACTTCCAAATCCTCAAGCTCTTAGGATGATGATGATCTTTCTTCTTGAGTTTGAGAAAATGAGCACTCCTCCTTAGACTCCTTCACTCCATGTGTCGGTGAGGGCTCTTCATGGGACTTGACTAATTTGCTCCACAACTCCCTTGCATCCTTATAATCTCCTACCTTATACAAGATGTCACTAGACATTCAATTAGTTAAAATTAACATTACTTTTTTATTAATTTTGTATTTTCGATTTTGCTCCTCGGTCCACTTCTTCTTCTTGAGAAATCTTCTTTTCTTGTCCTCGAGAGGATCAAAACCATCTATAATACTAAACCAATTATTCATATCATTCATCAAAAAATATTCCATTTTACCTTTCCAATATTCGAAATCTTTGTCATCGAAGAAAGACGGAACCGTGATGTCATCCCCCAATCTATTTTGAAACTCTATTTCTTCTAGTTGATGCTCTTCTAGCGCTTTGCTTCCTCAGTTGTGAATTCTTGAAGAACGTCCTCGCTCTGATACCAATTGTAGAGGAATCGATCGTCGAGCTAGAGAGGGGTGAATATCATTTTTCACTTCGCTTTGATCGTGTTTGTCTACAATATGGTAGTGATATGCAGCAAAATAATAAAGTAAAGTAAAAAACAATAAATATAAGCATAATACAAGCAATACACAAGATTTGCGTGGTTCGGAACCTACGGTTCTTACTCCGATCCACAGTGAGCTAGTGATCCATATCCACTATACTCTTTCTCCTTCTCGGCAGCATGTCAGAGGTGGAGAAATCCCTTACAAAGAGCTACAATGGAAATACAACAAGTATTAATCATAATCTATTGTAACACAATGAATTATTCTAGAGTTTGGATGTCATCTTGGATTTGAAGGAACTGAAGAGACTGTTGGAGTTGATTGAAACAAAGAACGCTCCCAATTGAGATGGTGGAGTTGTTGGTTTCGGGCATGAAGAGATTGGAGGTCAATTTGATGATGCAAATCCTAATGAAAACTTTGAATTATATCTCTTATAATAATTTTGGGCAAAGTGATCGTGCGTTAGACAAATCTAACGACACCCTCTATCTTATCCTCATCCTCTCCTTGATTTTGTTGATGTAGGAATTTCACATTGTGCACCAACAAATCTAACATCCTCTAAGACAGTTCACATAGATACTGAATGCCTAATTGCAGTTAAATTATTGACGATGGTCATGATTGGTTGCATATAATTATCGAAAAGATTATCTCTTCGTTGCAAAGAATATAATTGCAGGTGAAGTAGAAGAACTCGTGCTCCAAAGTAGAATGCAAATGCTCGAATAAGAGTTTCTCAAATTTGACAAGAGCTATCAGTGATAGTCGACATTAACCGAGTCAATATTAATTACTTTGTCTTAATCCAACAACGCAAGTTGTAAGTTGGATCTTCTTATCGAGGCAGAGGAGAGGTACCATGGACGAAATCCAAGTGATGTTGTAGACACGAAGTTGGATCTTCTTCTGGAGCGGCGTTGCTGCTGGAAGAGTAGATTTGAAGTAGATCCAAGTGGATGGTGAGGAAGTTGCAGGGAATGAAGAATTAGAAAGAAAGAAAGAAAGAGAAAAAAAGAGGAATAAGTCGATCGCCGTGATACAATGGAAGAACAGATAACAAGTAAATATGATAAATCTCAAATATTTATGAGATTGTTATCGTGATTATGATTACAGTATCGAACACTCAAGAATGATTGAAATTAATTGGATATTATTCATTTTGCTGTATTGGTGCTGCGGCGGTTGTCCGTTGCGCTGCCCTCCTCCATCGTCTTCCCCGCTGCAGCAGCCTCCGCTGCCTTGGCTGTGTCGTAGGTAGCGTGCAAGCCCACGAAAAAGTAGTACAGGAGCAGCAGTGCCGTCCATATGCCGAACCGCATGAACGACTTCCCGTCGATCGAGCCCAACAAGAATATATTGATGGCGATGGACGCCGAGGGCAGCCAAGGTACCAACGGCACCCCCCACAACCTCGGCTGCCTCGCCTGCGGCACCCACCACCACAGCCCCGCCGTGGCCAGCAGCCACGTTGGAACCGTCACCACGTACGCCACCCACCCCTTGTCGGTCGCCGCCCAGTAGACCGCCGTCGTGGCGGAGGAGGCCAGGATGAGGAGGAGGAAGCCGGCCAACTTGGCCCGGTCGGCGCTCGACGTTTGGCCGCTGACGTAGTAGCGGCGCACGAGGAGGGCAAGGGCAACGAGCATGAAGATGAAGAGCGTGGAGATGGAGAGGAGCTCGGCGAGGATGCCGAGGTCGGTGAAGAAGGCGATGACGGCGGTGGCGACGAGCATGACGACGTGGCGTTGATGGGAGTGCCGGTGCGGGGATCGACCTGGGCGAACCAAGGCGGCATCATGTGGGTCCGGGCCATGTGGGTCAAGTAGCGGGCCTGGCCGACGGCGGAGACCAAGAGCACGGTGGTCATGCCCTTGAGCGCCCCGAAGGCGACGATGTACTTGGCCCAGTCCATGCCCACCGCCTGGAAGGCCACCGAAAAGGGGGCGTCCGGATTGATCTGCCTGTACGGCTGCATCAGACAGAGCGTGACGGCCATCACGCAGTAGGCGAGCGTGGTGATGGACATGGAGCACACGAGGCCGATGGGGATGTCGCGCGCTGGGTTCTTGGTCTCCTCCGCCATGGTGGACACGGCGTCGAAGCCGACGTAGGCGAAGAAGAGCACGGCGGAGGCGCTGAAGATGCCGCGGGCGCCGAAGTGGAAGAAGTCGTCGAGGTTGGAGGACTTGGCCTTGGTGAGGCCGGCGACGACGATGAAGAGGATGACGGCCACATGGATGATGGAGGCGAAGTAGTTGAAGCGGGAAGTGCCCTTGGTGCTCACCACCGCCACCAGGCAGACGATGGCGATGACGACGACGGCGATCGGGTCGAGGCGGCTGTAGTCGGAGGCCAGGGCGGTGGCGTGGATGCGGAAGTCGTTGGGCTGGTGGTTGAGCAGGGTGGCGAAGTAGGACGTCCAGGAGCGGGCCACGGCCGCCCCGCCGATCACGTACTCCAGAAGGATGTTGCCGGCGGCGACGAAAGCCACGAAGTCCCCCAGCTCCACCCTCAGGTACGAAAACGACCCACCTGCGCACCGCCATCAACGCCATTAACCACGACCAATTAATAATTTTGCAATCATGTTACCGATCTCCATCCATGGCCTCACAAAAGTAAAACAAATCGAAGTAGGCAGGATTTCCCGATTGAAATTAGGGACTGCGTGTGGAAGACAAATTGCAGCTTATTAATTAGCTTTTATTTTTCTAGGGGAAGATCGCGATGGCCATCGAGAACTAGAAAATTGAAGAAAGAATGATGTTTGATATTTCGATCGAATTGAGAAACGGTTAGAAGTACCGGCGACGGGGATCTCGACGGCGAACTCTGTGTAGCAGAAGACCGAGAGCATGGCAGAGATGCCCGACACGACGTAGGAGAGGACGACGGCGGGACCGACGACGCTATTGGCCTCCTGGCCGGTGAGGACGAAGATGCCGGAGCCGATGACGGCGCCGATGCCGAACCACATGAGGTCCCACCAGTTGAGGTTCCTCTTCATATCGTGACCACTGCGCTCGCGCACCTCGTGCAGCTCCGCGTGCTCCTGCGACCGGGAGAACAGCCGGTCCCGGAGGCGCGGTCCCGTCTGTCTGAGCGACCTCGCGTAGCTCCCCCAGCTCCGGAACGTCTCCTCCGGGAAGAAGTCCTCCTTCGTGCAGGAGCACCCTCGGCGACGCTTCACCGCCACTTCTCCGCCGGCGGCATCACTCCCGCTATCCCCTGTTCCCATGCTGCTTCCTCTCTTCTCCTCCTGGCTGATCTGAGACGAGAAGAATTGAATTGAAGAGAGATTAAATAACAAAATATTGAATTTTTGTCACCTAGCGACCGACGGTGGAGTCGGAATCTCCGTTCCAGAGAAGAAGCGCAAGCCGGCCTTGAAATCCTTCCCCTCGTTTACAGGCTGTATAAAGCCACTGAGATAGTGGTCAAATTTGAATATTCCAACTTCTATTTTTTTTTTTTTTTTTAAGATTATGAATAATTAATGACGTCGGCTTCTTGCAATAATAAATTACACCAAACTATATTTTTTCTGTTTATCTACTTGGAAAAAAAAAAAGACTAACAGACGGATAAATTTTAAATTTATTTATAAATCATTTTTTAAAATATTTTTCTTCATTTTTTAGAATATTTTTTTACCTTTGATTCAATTTTTGATTATTTAATTATTTCTGAAACGGACAATTCAATCCATGAAATTTTTTTATCAATCATCGAAATAAATTCATATAACACATACAAATAATTTGGATCTCTCTGAAAAATTAAATTTAAAAAATTTTAAAGAGAGATTCATGACAAAAATAGAATCTTAACGGATTAACTGCTTATTCCAACGCTCTACGCCATGCTTCGCGAGCACTGTTGGTTCATTTTCTTCCTTGGCCCCGGAGTCAAAGTAATTAGGGCGTCAGAGACAGTTCAGAGATTGAGGCACATTGTGACTCACATTTCAATGGCGTGCTATTTCGATAAGCATCCAAAATAGCAAGTAAACCGAATCTAATTATACCGGATAAAGAATCTTTATTGTCATTTCTTGTTTGGAAAAGGATAAAAGTTTCAGTTATATAAAATTAAAATAAAAAGTGGTTGTTTATTCACAACACGGCACGAACCTATTTGTATAATGTTTGCATCATATCCATGTCGTTTAGGTTAGAATTGCAATGGTTTTAAGGTCTCCGTGCTAATCGTAAGTAGTCAATTATACGATTAAAATTTGAAAAATATAATTAAAAATTCGATTGCAAAAGATTTATTAACATCGACTAAGTAGCAAAAATATAAGACACGCTGATAGATAAGTAGAGATGAGATGACTCAATTCATTTAATATGGTTTAAAACATTTTAGATTTGCCTCCGGAGCTACAGTGCATGCAGCGGCAAAAATATATATGGTTTGAGCTCCAACTGCAGTGCATTTATAGAAATTTCTTTCAAATGAAGTACTCGACCCTAGAAAGTTGGACTATTGGACGGTCTCATGTAAGGACTTTCCGATTTATCTAGATGACCGATAAAAAGACGAGAGAATAATCAAAGTTCCATATTGAAAATACACAAAAAAAAGATGATGGACTTATAAGATGAAAAAATATATTCATTTGAATGAGACCTTTTGAATATAATCCAAAAATAAAATCATGAGAACTTATATCTTAAAATGGACAATATCATATATCATCGTGGAAATATGTAAATTTTATTTGCACCCACCCTCTTTTGACAAGTATTCAGTTAATGTTTATCTTCTTGTACTTTTCAACCCATTACATTGAAAGTAATTCATCAAGTGTCCTATGATTGTGCAATCAAATCCAACTTGATCTTATAATAGATCAATGTTTGTATTTTGATGTTTGAGCAACAAGTGTTTTGAAATCTAATAGGAAGTTGACAGATAGAAAGTTCAATAGGTGTTGACATTTTAAAAGTCTTTTCAAAGACTTAACAAATGCAAAAATACATCAAGGAGTTAGCATGGAAGAAGTCCAACATGGTACTAGGAAGTGACGAAGTCCAAGTTGACAAGGAGAATCATATGCTTAGTAGTGAAGTTTATGTATATCATGGAGAACTAGATATTTGATAAGTGATGAAGTTCCGATGGATTAAAGTTGACTAGAAGCTAGATAATGATAACTAAAATAGTGAACTCTAGGGATTGAAAGTTTGGCTAATCAAGATTCACCTTGGGCTAGGCAAGTAAAAATGTTAATAGGTCGAGATCAAACTAAATACTAGTTAATGGATGAAGTCTTTAAGAAATACTCTCTAGGCATTGAAAGTTCTTGAGAAGATGAGATTTTAGATATGATAAATTCAATTAAATTGAGGTCGATTGAATACTAGATGAGAATGAAATTCTAATAAGTTGAAATTGACTTGTACTAAATAGGTAAGGTAATTCTAGAAACATTGGATCCCTTGACACAACAAAATTTCAATTTAATATTGCTAGAATTAAAAGTAATAGTTGATTGATGGAGGAATTCAGTTGACTAACGTTGGAGTCAATTGATGGAATAGTTGAGTCAACCAATATAGGTGTTTGGGGTGTTTATGGTTTAGATTAGCCAATTGACATGGAATTTAGTCTATTTATGGTGCATTCCAATAAGTAATTGACTTAGGTTCGATTGCCAATGATAGAAAGTTCTATTTGGGAAAATAATTGTTTACTTATAGCAGCATAAAGTGATTACGCTCGCCTCCAATGCCCTTTATCGTCAGTCCCTCGATGACGGTGAAGGAAGATAAATCATAGGGGCTATGCCATTTGACCTGTTAGTCAGAAATAGCGGAGGATTTTAAAGTCCAAATGAGAGTTTTAGATCCCACGTTGAGATTCGATTCTTGCCCACTTATAACATTATATACGCTGCTTTAGCCAATGGATTGTCCTGAGGGGATGAGAAAACAATTGTTTATAAATTGACCTATGGTAGAGTAATCAATTAATATTGAGATGCAATTAATTGATATTACATATGGAAGGAAGAAAAGAGTTGTTGATTGGATAAAGTTGTTGATAATGGTTGAATTCACATATGCTACAATAGTCCAATCAACTTATGTGTATAATAGGAGATTACTTGGCAAATTCCAAAAACCTATAGAATGCTTATAAAAGGACGAAAGCTTGGAGTTTTTTAGCTAACATTCTTGGATGGTTCTTGAGCTAGTGTTGCGGCATTATGGAGCCATTTTGTAGCAACTTAATGGCAAAGAAAGCAAGAACAAGAGAAAAACCTAATTTGTAATTCATTCCCTTGTATTATTTTAGTTTTGCTTGTATTGGTTTTCCTCTTTGTATTGCTAAAGCAACAAATGTTGTAAGAGTTTCTCCATTTTTAGAAGGTATTCGAAAAAGAGAAAACATAAAGTATAGATGAAATTTTGAATCCACTGATGGATCATAACCATAGTGTAGGAGTCTAAGAGAGGAGTGTCAAACTACATTATATTTATTTGTGTTTTGTTTTTGTACTTGTGGTTGTGTTATTTGTATATTCTATTGCATACTAACGATTGTAGAAGTAGGAATAAAGTCAAATGAATGCAAATTAGCAAGCATCTATTCACCCTTTCTAATTGCACTCACAATCTAAACATCCTATACCTATATACTTGACGCATTTATTAGAAAACACAATATTATCCTAACTTGAACTCTTTATCAAAGACATGAAAATCACATGATTAAACTTGATCACTTGATCAACTATGATTGCAATAACATTAGTGTCATTCTTATTGGTGCAATCGATTCAAGTCACGATGATTAGACTAGAGTAGGATTTTGATGTTTGACAATGAGTTTGATCACATGTTGACCATTTGACAAGTGAATGATTGGGATATCCAAAGTCATATGAGGGAGATTATTTGAGGAAGATTATTGAAGTAATCAAACCTCAGGTCAAGATTGACCAGAGTTGAGTGAGACTCGAGGAGAAGTTCAAGTTTGGAAAATTGGCAAGGGAAAGTCCAAGAATGATCTTGGCTTGGAAAAGTCCAAGTATGGATGCTTGACAATTGGAAAGTCCAAGTCATGGAACTTGTCAAAAGAAAAATCTAAGGGTATAGTCTTGGCTACGTAAGTCCAAGTGTGTAGTCTTGATGGTGAAATTCTAAGTTTGGATACTTGACAAAAGAAAAGTCCAAGAATGTAATCTTGGTCACATAAGTCCAAATGTGTAGTTTTGGCAGTGAAAGTCCAAGTATAAATACTCAATAAGGAAGTCCAAGGATGTAGTCTTAGCCACGTAAGTCCAAGTATGTAGTCTTGGTAGTGAAATTCCAAATTTGAATAATTGGCAAAGGGAAGTCCAAGGGTGTAGTCTTGGTCACGTAAGTCCAAGTGTATAGTCTTTCCGGTGAAAGTCCAAGCATTGAGGCTTGGCGGGCGTGAGACTAATAGAAGTGGCTAGAAGGCTTAGGTCTAAGCTAACGGTGATCGATCAAGTATGAGGGGATCATACTTGGATTAAACCTCACTTTTGAGGTTTACTAGTCGACTGAGACTTTGGGTCAGTCGACTGGTCAAGTGTTTAATACTCAAGAGCCTAGTCAACTTTGGGGCAGTGATTTTTGGGCGATTTTGAGGCAAAATGCTACAGTATTTCAAGTCTTCAAAAGACATTCAAAGCATCAAGCAATTAAAGTAATCATTTGTAAAGTGTTCTTTACTTAAATTTGCTTTTGTATTTCATTTTGGTTGTATTTTATTTTTGTAAGTGCATTGTAAGAGGTTTCTCCACCTCCGGTGTCATACTGAGAAGGAAAAGTTCATAGTAAGAGTAGATCAATGGAGCACCGTCGTGGAGTAGGAACTAGGGTTCCGAATCACGTAAAAATTGTGTGTTGTGATTGTATCGTCTTTTGTTTTTGTGTATACTTGTATATTTTTTTTATATGCATTACTAACGATTGTAGATGAATACGATACGATCGAGCGAAGAAATCAATAAAACGCTATTCACTCTCCCCCCCTCCCCACTCCCCACTCCCCTTCTAGTACACATCAGGTCCTACAATCCTTACAATGTGCTTTTGCTATCATTGTTCTTTTTTATCTTTGCATCTTTTGTCATTTAATGGATTTCCTTTGATCCTATTATGTGTGTGCATGTTTAAGTGTATATATGTATGTGTGTGTGAGACATGCTCCAAATAGATTCGCACTTACGTGGCATGACACTTACAACATAGTGTTTATCCATAAAAATTCATATGTCAAGTTTAAATTTTCTAACAAATAATATAGATATAGTAAAAAATATTATCATATACAACTCATCTGTGAGTGCTCGTGAACATCTTCATTATCCATCGTCCGATCTCTTGCGTACTATAGTTCAATCCTTGAATCATAGAGGATCGGATGATGAATAATAGAGGTGCTCATAAATTCTCACGGATGAATTATATAGGATAACATTTCTATAAATATAGTTATCCTAACTTATATGAGAAGGATGATATTCGCACTTTGCCATCACTGATAAAATATCTCTCTCTCTTATTACTCTAGTGTTGAGGGCTTAGCAAGCTCTCCATTGATCATTTCAAACCTTAATAGCCGCCTCTAGAAATTGGAAGGATGGAATACTATGTCAGTACATTGATTGTTTTCCACACACAAGTGATTATGCGAGGTCACGATGAGGACAAAGGACCATAGGTGAAGGTGATGATCAAGTTGCTGGGTCTAATGAAATTCACATGTATCTATAATTGAATGATATTGATCATTTTGGATCTAATCTCTTATAAATTTTTTAGATTTTACCCAAAAATTTTATATTAATGGAGATATCTTTTTCATCTTATAAACTTACGATCTTTTTCATGTCTTATCAATATAAGACTTTGATTGTATTCCCAATAATCTCGATAATCATCTTTCAAATGAAGAATCACATCAAACTCATTCTCAAGCTCATTCATTCTCAAAGGGCTTTCTCTATTTGATATTCGATTCTCAATCTACCAGGTCTTTTTGTCAGTTGCCCAATCCTCCTGATCCAATTGGACTTTCTGTTTGGTATTCCACCAGATCTTTCCTGCTAATTATCTGATCCTCTGACCCAACTAGACTTTCTATCTAGTCTCCCACTATATCTTCCTGTTAGTTGTCCGATCTCTTAATCCAATTAGACTTCAAGCTTAGTGTCTGATTCTCTTGATCTGGACATTGGAGCCCCTACTTTCTTTGTTCGAGGCTCATGACCTGACTTGGACTATTGACTCTGATACTACTTATTGGGCCTGATGAAATTCATATATCTTTATAATTAAGGTATAATATTATCTACTTTAGGTCTACATCCTCATGAATTTATTTTTGAATTTTATCCAAAATGTCTCGTACCAATGAAAATATTATTTTCATTTTATAAGCTCATGATCTTTTTCATATTTTACTAATGCAAAACTTTGATTGTACTTCTAATAATCCAAATACAAGTCACAAGCAAGGGCAAGGGTTGAGGGTGCTTCGAGCGGGATTGGTGTGCACTTACGAGGATGAGAACTATAGGTGCATCATAGGTGCTGGTTGAGTGCATCAACAAGGGTGAAGGCTCAATGATGACAAGGATAAGTTGAAAAAAAATTGCTCTCTCCCTCTTTTTTTTTTTTCTCATCGCTCTCAATCTTTGAGATAAAAGATGAAATTCATCATCCTGACAATCTTTATCGATTGGTCCTATAACCATTGTAAAAGAGATAAATCATAATGAGTATTTTATCTAATTAAAAATTAATACGACGAAATAGTTGACACTTGACACTCCAAAAAACTTTACATCCCACAAAGATTGACTCATCACCCTAAATCCCCATAGAGGTAAACATTGTATTAGCCCAAAAATCTATAATGAGAATGATGCTTATGTTGGGCCAATGATTTTTGATGATTAATTAGTTATTCAACTTGACAAGAAGCAATTGAGAGTGGATTAGCAAGGATATCGAACAATTTACAACTCAAGAATCCTTTTTAATCGAATGAATGACGATTATACTACTTGCACGATGCATTTTGTGAATAATTAAATGAATCATGTACTATTTTTCCTATGCATGTTGAAAAATTATATATTTACGCCTTATTAACTATAGATCTCTATAAACTTCATGCATAATCAACAAAGAATACCCATAGTAATCTCATTTTGATAATAAATTTTTAATATTCTATGCAACAAACCAAATAAGTGAAAATGACAAAAAGAATGACAACTAATTAATGAGTAATTAACCTCATCGCCTATTTATTGTAAGTTTTGATCTTTCGTATTCAAGTAGAATCGTAACCTTTCCTAGTCATCTCTCTCTCTCTTTTTTTTCCGTTTCGTAGACCTTTCGGTAGGGGATGAGTGTTTTCTTCATCTTCTTCCTAAGATATGTGATGAACAAGCATCAAATGATGCAATGAATTTGAATTATATTACTAAAAAATATATGAATTTTACAACAAATTTTAATTTAAAATTAATTATAAAATTATTTAGCAATGATATTATTTTCATTGTAAATAAGTCATAAAATTTACTAATTAAAATAAAATTCATTGTAAAATTTTGCAACGAAAATCAAATTCGTTGTAAATTCTGCGACGAATTCTATATTCGTAACGAAATCTGTGCCGAATTTATATTTTCATCGTAGATTTTTGAATAAGATGGCATCCGCAATTATCGTAATTTTTCCAAAAAAAATTTCAAATGAGAGACAAAAATATTTCGTTAGAGATTTTATTATAAAATTTGCTACGAATAGTTTTTCATTGCGACGAATCCATTTTCATCGTAAATTTTACAATAAATTTTTAATTTCTTCGTAAATTTTATGAGTGTGATTTTTTATCATAGATTTGGCAACGAAAAGTATGTTCGTCGCAAAGTTTGCGATGAATTTAGTGACAAAAATTTATTTGTTGAAAAATTTATGACAAATACATAGTTTATTGTTAATTTTGTGATAAAATATTTTTTATTATAAATTTTGTTATTGATTAATGACAATTTAATAATCTGTCATCAAATTCATTATAAATTTATAATAATTTTGTTCGTTGTAAAAATTCATCACTATTTCAATATATTTTGGTAGTGTATTAGCTTATGAATCTTCTATGGATCAAATCAAATGAATTGGTTGGTGAAATGGAAATGCGGCGGGGCACAATCAACAGTTTTGTTGACCTTGACTAGCCGAATATTTTGACTATTTGAAATGGATGAGAGATTGCGTTGACAATCTTCTAGTAATCGACTTCCAACAAAAAGAAAAAAAATACTATATATTGGAAAAGTGTTATTTTTTTCCAAACGGATAATGCCAAGAATATCTATAAGAATTAAATAAACTATTTAAAAATCGATATAAAATATCCTCTTTCAACTATTGTTCAATGGAGTCAAAGTTGGCATTTTAGGTGGACTTCCGACGTCGACTTTTCACATAAAGTCAATAGCTCGTTAAAGTTTGCTAAGGGAGAAACTGTTAGGTTCTAAACAATGTAATTAAACACAAAATACATGAAAAATGAAATTTATCAGAGATCCATGTAAGTTTTAATCGATCATTTATTTAAAAAGCAAATCCTTTTAATTTGTTGATCTGAAAGATTGAGTCAATTTTAGCATATTTAAATATCCGTGCTCTATGACGTTACATGAGCACAGCAGTCAACTATCTAATGAATATAATCGGAGAATATTATTATCCACATCGTAATGCTAATTACTTTTTAAAAAGATATCAAATGACTTAATTTTTTAGTTGATACCATCTTACACGGTTTTATATAAGATCGTATTTATTATTTAACCATCAAATCATATTTAATATGATATTTTTCTTTATTTTATAAAATATAGACATAATCCATAGGCTTGTCGGATAAATTCAAATATATATTGAATTAATTTTTTAATTTAATAAATTCGAATTCAATTAGATTAATCTATTAATTCAATAAATTTTAGAATCCGATTAGATTAACTCATTAATCTAACAAATTTATGATTCAATTAAATTAATTCATTCTTAACTTAGATTAATGTGAAACTTTGATTATAATTCCAATAGAAACTAATTCCCACGCATTCGGATGCTTGACTAGAAGAAAATGAAACACAATAAGAAAACAAGGTTTAATTTTGACAACTTGTTACATTCACCTTCATTCAATTACTTTTAATCCTTAGTTAAAACACACCCTTTAGTAGCTGTTTGAAGCTCGAGTGGAAAGGGCTCAAATAAATTCCTTATCCACTAATTTTGGAAGGCGCTCAATCGATCTATATAGAAAAAATGACAATTTATCAAGTTTGAAATTGTCTAAACACAATTCCATAGTTTCATATTTATCAAAGAGTGCATCTCATTTTTTTTTCTCTTTCATCAAATATAGATTTAATGCTCAGATATTGCATACACCTGAGCCATAAAAAGTGGTGTTGGCCTTAACTTTCCCTCCATCCCTCCTCTTCGTCTCTCTCGTTTCTTCAGCACAAAAATCCTCTCGATCTCTTTTCTTCTCACCGTTGCCTTTTCTTTTTTTCTTCTCACCCATTTGTCTCTTTTCTCGACACCAGATCTCCTCACGCAATGTTGACATCATTTTCTGCAGCATGCTACTAGCGACCTTCTCGAAGGCGTCGTTCCCTCCATTGTGAGCACTATCCAGCGGTGCTCGAAAATATCTGATTAATGTATACCAATAAGTTCCCGAACTCTCTCACTCATATAGATATAAATATTTTTAAATTTTCTTACAAGACTAGCACCAACACTATCATATCAAGAATTCTGAATTTCAATTTTGACTTAAAATTAACAATGCATTAAAATTAACATATGATATTGATCTTGCAAGATCAACACCACAGTGATGTTGATCTTGCAAAATCAATACCACCGTGATGCTAAAATTGCAAATCCAACACTATAGTAGTGCTGGAATTACAATTCCAACACCACACTATGGTACTGGAATTGCACACTATGGTGCTGGAATTGCAATTCCAGCACCATAGTAGTGCTGGTCTTACAATTCCAGCACAACGGTGGTGTTGATCTTGCAAATCCAGCACCACGGTGGTGTTGATCTTGCAAATCCAGCATCATGTAGTGAGAATTTAAATCTCAACATCAATATGTTTCTGGTAATATAATTTCAACACCACCTTTTGTCTCGGCCAACTTAAAATTGTAGTGGTGTTGGGAATTTAAATCTCAAGACCACTGTATTCCTGGAAATATAATTTTCAATACCATTTTTTTCGTTCAGCTTGATATTGTATATGGTGCTGAGAATTTAAATCCCAACATCACTGTATTCCTGGTAATATAATTCCCAACACCATCTTTTTTTCGGCCAGCTTGATATTATATGTTGTGTCGTGAAGTTAAATCCCAACATCACGTATAATTTCAAACTGGGTGAGACAAAATGTGGTGCTGAGAATTATATTCTCAATAATACAGTAGTCCTGAGATTTAAATTTTCAGCACCACGTACAATTTCAAGCGGGGCGAGATAAAAAATAGTACTGGAAATTATAATTCCAAGAACATAGTGGTCTTGAGATTTAAATTCTCAGCACTACATACAATTTCAAACTTGTCAAGGCAAAAGATGGTACTGAAAATTATATTACCATGAATATAGTGGTGTTGAGATTTAAATTTTCAGTACTATGTATAATATTAAGTTGTTCGGAAAAAAAGATGGTGATAAAAATTATATTAGATTGTATTATGCAACTTGTGTTTCTCGATCTTTCTCTTTTAATTATATATCCACCAAATGTACTCAACCTTAGACTTTCTTCGAATCTTAGGTTCCACTTCCATCAACTTTGACGAAAATAAGTTAAACTCTCCTTTTGTCAATTTAGGTAACTAACTAATAGACATTGGCTAAGAAAATGAAAAAAAATGGTCGAATTACACATTGATCAAAGTTTTCCAACGGCTATAAAATGGCAGTGTTGATACTATGGATTCATAACTTCAGACCTCACAAAGGTAAGGGTGCACAATATATTGGAGATCATTCGATGGAAGAGGATCGATAGGCCGCTCATGAGAACTTTCATGAGTTAACAATTTATTTAGTTTCCAAAACAAAATTTTTGACAATTCAATCGATGAAATTAGGTGTTGGCTTGTACTAGGATTATATTAGACAAATGTTTTGGGAAAAAAAAAAGTGATACATGAGCCAATGATCCCCTCTAGCTTAGCAAACTTAGCCTAGATGGCACAACTCCACTTTAATCGATTTTGTACATGTGACATAAGAGCTCGAATTGAATTTTAAAAATTATATTGATGAATTAATTTTTAGGTAATTTATATTATTTTTTGAGCCCTTTTAAAGGGAGATTTGAGCTATTTTAAAAATGGACTCGAGACGATCGTCTCTCTGATCTTATATTAGGTATGCCCCTGTGTGGCATTAGGACTCATCTAAAGGCACCTCTCGTTGTTGTGACCTTCGTGTTCGTGGGCTTGAATCTCCTAGGTATTCAGTAGCTCGAGTGTTCAGTGTCTAGAGTATCTTAACTAGCTCGACAATGTTAAGTTCCTATACAACTTGACATCTCGAGTCACTTTCACGAATCGACTTTCTAAATCCATTTGTTTAACTTGGTTATAAACTTCACTAGATGTTTATATTGGCAAGAGCCTCCACACAATCTGTGCTAACAAAACCATAATTCTTAGGGTACAACAACTCTATAGCATTCTACTTGGGTCATATAAAAAAGGTAAAAGTCTACAAAAGATTAGAATTATAAATCTGATCTTTATTATCGGTCATCACGTCGTTATGAGAGATAAAATATGAAGGATCCTATAAATCTTGATGTGGTGGCTAAGACATGTGGGAGTCATCTGAATTCAAAAAATAATTTTATATTTCTTTCAGAATCGATCAATATTATTTTTATAAGCATTTTTATATCTTAACCACCACATTATATCCGTGAAAACAAAAAACAAAGATAGTAGTGCTAAAGAAAGCTCTTTGTTCCATTTTCAAAATTAATTTAAACATCGGAGGACTTTGTCATCCTTACGATACCCTTTAATACATGTCGATCCGTATAGATTCAATCACATCATTAGGAGTGACTACTAGATTAACGTGCATGACGAAGAGAGAGATTTTTGTTGCATTAAAAACATTTATATTAGATAATGATTCGAAAAGGAAATGAAACCATTTATTAAGTAATGCTTTCCTACGAATTAATTATGTTTTGCTAAAGTAAAAGTAATTGATGTGGAAATGGCATTTAGCAGGAGCATTAAATAGAATTCAACGTAGCCCACCTTTTAATTGTCTGTTTCCACGATCGTCTCTAAGTCGCTTACATAGTCCTTTTCCCATGCTGAAAGACAAACACTTCAAACTAAATTATAAAAAAAAAACATTAAGATAGTTGACTTTGCCAGATAATAAAGTTGGATGCGCCAATAAAATAGTATTGCCAATGTGAAAGCTAGCTTCGAACAGAAGACAAAATAAAAATAAAAAATAAAAAATAAAAATAAAAATAAAATTGAATGGAATGATTTTGTTGGACTGTTACCTGCTATCCTAAGTCGTCTGTCTCTGATAGCTAGCATTGTGTCGCTTTTGCGTTGCCAGTCAATTCACGCCGTGGCCAGTCAATTCGAGCTGTACACGGCGCTTGGCCTTTCTTTTTTTGACAACGGATATTTCGATCCGATTGATTTTAAAAACGATCCATTCGAATTTTTATTTTATTTATCACTTGAATAAATTGAAAAAATACTCAGATCGAATTTTGATGGGCATAATATCTTCGAATATTTCCAAACTCTAATAGTGTGTTTGGTATATAAAAAATGGTACATTTTTCATTTTTATTTATTTTTTAAATGAAAAAATACATTTGATTCGTGTTTTATCATTTTTTATCTTCATTTTTCAGAAAATGAATAAATATTTTTTGAAAAATTAAAAGATATGGAAAAATTATTTTCCAAAAAATAGAAAAAGATAGAAAATAGAAAATAGAAAAATAAAAATAAAAAAAACTTAAACCAATGGCTCTTTAATAGACCTGGCCAAGGTCCGGGTCAAACCCGGACCCGACCCGGAACCGGACCGTGGTCAACGGTCCGGTTAACCGGGTCAACGGGTTTGACCCGGACTCGTGACCGGACCGCTTATTAGGTGGTCCGGTCCCGATTTTTTAAAAAACCGAACCGGAAAATAAAAAAATCGGCATTTAAAAAAAAAAAAAAAAATTTGGTAGAAAGTATCGCCTGCAGACACGCGTGTCATCGCTTTCGCTACATTACGACATGGCGTCATGCCGGCGCGTGTTGCTCTCACGACGACACGAGCGTGTCGCCGCTAGAGGCGTGTTGCTCTCTGTCCATAACGACACGGGCAGTACCAAAATGACACGGGCTTTGGACACAAGACCGGCGTGCGACCTGGTCGCCTTTATTTTCTTTTAAAGAAAAGAACCGACGCGATTTCGATTTGTTAGATTGATCATCAACGACGCGTGGTTATTGTAACAAGGCCGTGGTTACCCCGGTTGGTCGGCCTACTTGGAAATTTTTTAAGTTTTTTCCTATAAATACACCTCCATTCCCTTTCATTTTTTCACAAATCACAACTCTCTTCTATTTCTCATTCCTTTTCAAGTCTCACCTCTCAAGTCATATTTTTACAAATGTCCGGAGGATCAAGTCGTAAGGGTGGTCGGTGCGAGAAAGGAAAGAGCATAATGCCACCCGCCCGAGTTCGAGTTCGAGCAAGGCGGCAATTCACCTCCATTCGATATCGGTGCCTGCTATGATCTTGATATTTCCGATGATGAATTTCAAATCGTCATCATCATCAAAGTCAAGAAAGTAGGCAATACATCCGACGATGGCGGGTTCTACGACTACAAAACCAACTCGAGTGCCTCGCGATCCAGATATCTTCACCAAACATTTCAAAAATAACGCTCCTTCCTGATATGCAAGCAAAATGCAAATATTGAAATGTTACAAATTTCAACAAGGAGGAGGTTCGGAACCTTACTCGACACGAGAGAAATCATCCGTGGAAATTGGTATTGATCGTTCTCAAACTCAAATTCGACATTCTCTTCTCAATCGGGTTGGGATAACGAATCTAAACTCTTTAAATTTAAACTAGATTTAGAGAAGAAAGCTGCTAAATTTTGCAATTGAACAACTTTCTTTTAGTTTTAGTGATAAATTATCTTTTGAAAATTGGCTTCTCAAGTGCAAATCCATTAAACGTATCCCAAGAAATACTCTAAAACGTACTTTTAAAATTAGTCTTAGAACAAAAACAAGAATTGATTAAAGAATTTTCTAATTTAAACAAAGAAAGTTTCTTTGTGTTCAGATATTTGGAGTGATCATTGACAAAGTTGTTCATATATAGGTATTACTTGTCATTGGATTGATAATAATTGGGACATTCAAAAAGATTGCTAGCATATAGATGTTTTAACAAACACACACTAATGAAAATATTTCATAACTTATTTTTTATTATTTTAGAAGAATATGGTCTAACTTCTAAAATTTTTTCAATTTCTTTTGATAATGCTAGTAATACTCTAGTAGTATTAGTGAACTTATTGATATATGTAAATCATCAATAGGTGGAAGATTTTTCATATTAGGTGTACATGTCACATTTTAAATTTGTGTGTCAAGATGGACTTAAAAATTTAGGATCACATATTCAACCAATTAGGAGTGTAATTCATTATTTATGGACACATCCTCAAGTAATGAAAGAATGGAGAAAATTTTGTAAAATAAATGGCATGAAGCCTAAACGGTTTACATGACGCTCCAACTCGTTGGAATTCTACTTATAAATTGTTGTTATCTACTTTTGAATATAAAGATTTATTATGTATATTTTTTCATCAACATGTTCAATCACGTGATATTTATTTGTTTTCAAATCAATGGAATATATATATATTAGTATTTGTGAAATTCTAAAAGTTTTTAGTGATGCTAGTGATATATCGGTGTTTATTATCCAACTTCACATTTAGTTTTAACACATTGTTGTAATATTGCATGTATTTTTTTAATGAACATATTATTGATCAAATGATACTTATTTATCTCAATGTATTTATGTAATGAAAGAAAAATGGGAAAAATATTTCTTAAACATTCTCGAAATATTTTTATGTGCTTTTGTTTTAGATCCTGACTTAAATTAGATGGTTTGCAAGATATGTTAGCATTATATTATGAATCTTCTTTAAGCCACATCAAAATCCTCCTAATATTCCTTTGATTTTGTTTAATATTAAAACACATTTACATGATATTTATAATGAATATAACATTAAATATGGTGAACAAATTATTGGGCATGAAACACATCAATCCACTACAACTAGTATTATTACTTCTAAACTCACTAAAGCACAATTGTTATGTTATTAAACTACTAAACGTCACGAGGATCCTCAAGTTCCGATCGGAACTTGAGAATTATTCACCACTTCTTTTGATTTTAGTGATGAAGAAAGCTTCGACATTCTAAAATGGTGTCATGAAGAACTCAATTATTTCCAATCTTATCTATAATGGCAAAAGAAATTCTAGCTTGTCTTTCTTTAATTGCTTCATGAAACAAGCTTTAGTATCTGGAGGAAATACATTGGACGAGAGACGTTCTAGCTTAAGTAGGAAAATTTGGAAGCGCAATGTTTACTCAATGATTGGTCGTCGTCAACCCAATATATTAAAAGTGACGAAGAAGACCAAGACGAAAGGAAACATCCGAACTACAACGACGGAGGAAATCTGATTTTTTTATTGTAATAGATTTTTTATTTAAGTCTAAGATGTAATAGATTTTGTATTGAGATAATGAAATATTTGATAGAGTTTTTATAAGTTTAATTGTGATTTTTTTTATTTTAATTATTTACATCATTTTTTATTTTTTTATTTATTTAACTAAGACGACGATTAACCGGATCGGACCCGGACCGGATCGGACCGGAACCCGGACCCGACCCGGACTTGACCGACCGGGCCGGGAACAGTTCCATGACGCCGAATCACCACGAGCGGGCCGGTTAAGAGTCGATATTTTGTCAACCCGACCCGGCTGGCGGTTCGACCGACCGAACGACGCCGTGGCAGTCTACTCTTTAACGCTGATTTGAGAGGAGGAGGAGGAGTAGAGAAGAATGCAAGTAATTGAATAAAAAAAAAAAAGGAGCGGAGAAGAAAGAAAAAGTTAGGGTTGCTTTTTTTTATTTTCGAAAATGAAAACATTTTTTTGTTTTTAATTTTTTAGAAAATAAATTTTTATTTTTTTAAAATTGTAGTTGAAACACGACCATGTTATTTTTCATGTTTTCTTATTTTCTGAGAAAATGAAAACAAAAAATTAAAAAATTCTTCACCAATTAAATGCCCTTTGAATTTTTACGACGAGGAGATGTATAAATTCTCCTCTCTTTTTCTCTCCTTACTCTCCCTTTTCCTTTCCTCATTTCTTCTCAAATGAAGGTTATTTTTTTCTCCTTTATTTATTTTTACCTTTTTATTATTTACATCTCCTTTATCTCCTTCGAAATACATAAGTCCTAAATATCTCCTATTGAAAAAGTTATAAATAGAGTTATTAGAAATTTTATCCGGTGATTTTTATTTAAAAATAAAAAACGTGAGCTGCGATGTGAGTGGGGCTATAACAGGGGCCACTTGCATGGTATACGTTTTTTTTTTATAAAATATTATTTGAAATAGAGATATTCCATTGTGAAGTATAAGGTTTTTAAAGAATGAAATATTTATCGATGATGTGAATATAGAAAACATGAATATTTAAGAAAAATATCTCTTTTTATTAGGGATGTCCGAAGAGTATTCATAATGGGAACATTTAAAAAGGATATTTCTTCAAATAGTTGAAAGTGGAGTTATTAGAAATCACCGAGTAAAAAAATATAAAAAAATGAGTTGTAAATGTGAGTGGGTCTACAGTAGGGTTTATCCGTTTTAAATTTTTTTTATTATTTAAAAAAATATTTCATGGTGAAA
The DNA here is from genome assembly GCA_025175895.1 of Wurfbainia villosa. Taxonomy (NCBI): domain Eukaryota; kingdom Viridiplantae; phylum Streptophyta; class Magnoliopsida; order Zingiberales; family Zingiberaceae; genus Wurfbainia; species Wurfbainia villosa. The sequence goes on from CM045993.1 coordinate 114,721,770, forward strand.
TAAAGAATGAAATATTTATTCGATATTTAAGAAAAATATTTCATTGCATTGTGGATGTCCTAATAAGATTCCAAAAGTTGGGAATCAGCCTAACTAGCTACCCCTGCCACCTGTCCCAAGGTGAGAGGAGGGTAAATCGCAGAGGACTGTCAGCCAGATGGCGAGAGAGGAGCCATCTGAGTCCAGAGGAGATTTTAGACCCTACTCCGAAATCAACCCAGCCCGTTTCCTGTCCTAATAAGATTGATAATGGACAAAGAGGGAGATGTGGGCTTTTGGACTTGCTAAATAGTGATTAAGGAATTATTTAGATAGATGCATTTAATAAGTTAATTAGTTGAGTCTCAATCTTGAAGTACTAATGAGTAGTGGTGGTATAACATGGGCCTCCGGACAATATAATCTATTTGAGCCTAGCAAGATCCAATACAGCCCATATATAATAATCGATTTATACTCATTCGATTTAATTGAATTTGAAATTTTAACAAAATGAAAATATTCTAAGTGATAGATTGAACTTACTAATATATATAAGATTCGATTAAATGAGGTTACTGAGTTTTAATAATTATAGCATTCTATTTTAATTTTTATGATAGATTTTATCCAAATATTATTTTCATCTATTTCAATCCTATTTTTTTTTAAAAAAAAATTCTTCATTAAACTAAATCAAACAGAATCAAATCAAATCGATCAAGATAAAATAAAAATAATAATTATTTCGGTAAGGACTTTCACGGTGATGATCATAAAAGAACTTTTTTTTTATTTACGTCATTAAATTGATAATGCCTTTTTAATTTATTTTTAATTTTGGAATTTTAATAAAAAAAATTTAGAAATAAAAAATAAGATTAATGAAAATTAAAAAAATATTTGAAAAAAACTTTTTCCTTTTATTTTTTTAATATCTAACTTATAAAAGAAAAAGAAAAAGTGAAACAAAATTAATATAAAAAAAAAGAGAAAAATAAAAAACTTAGGAGGCGTTTGGTTCGTAGAGAATTTTTTGTTTTTTATTTTCATTCTCTCTTTTTCCAGAAAATAGAAAACGATTTTTTTTGTTACCAGTTTTTCAGAAAACGCTCTTTTATTTTTTTGGAAACAGAAAATGATTATTTCTCATTTTTCAGTTTTCCAGAAAATGCTCCTTTATTTTCTGAAAAATGGAGATGGAAAACACGAACCAAACGTGTTTTCTTATTTTCACAGAAAATGAAAATGAAAAACGGAGATGAAAATATTTACCAAACGCCCCTTAGCTATTTTATTAAGGAATTTTCATATAAAAGCTATGGAAGACTTTAAACTTTTAAAATTTATGTCAAATTAATATTTTTTTTTTTTACTTTTGAATGGCCTTCTTAATTTATTTATATATTTTTTAAAATTTTTAAAGAGTTTAAATCCATCAATAAATTTTGATAAAAAAAATCATTGATAACAACGTAATTTTATTCTAAAATTACGTCTTGAAACTCATATGATTCTCTAAATTTATCTATTTTTTATTATTTTTTTATTTTTAAACCTTTAATAAAAATAACAAAAATACAAAAGAACATTAATAAAAGTAAAAAAAATAAAAAATTATTTTTTATTTTTAATAACTAATTACAAGAGAGAAAAATGAAACAAAAAAAAATAGAAAAAATAAAAATAATATTTTGCTGTTGCTTTGGTCGAAGCATCATCACTTGGGTACTATTTTGGTCAAAGTAACATCATTTTCATGTTGTTAGATAATGGAATATTAAAAGATTTGATTTAATAGATTTATTTTTTTTCTTTGATTTTATGGCGATTTATCAAACAGCGTCTATGAAGTTTAGAATTGCTCAAACAACATATATGAAGTTTAGAATTGCTCAAACAACATCCTATACTTTCATATTTACCAAAGGGCGCACCTTATTCTTTTTGTTACCCTTCCTGCAAAATATGTATTTAATGTTCAGATATTACATGCATCCAAACCACAATTGAAAATCCCAAACCATTCAAACGTGGTGCTGAAAATTCAAATATGATCACTGTGTTCCTGGGAATATAATTCCCAGCACAATATTTTTTATCTGATTTTTAATTTATATCGATCAGATTTTTAAAATATTATTGTGAATACCTAATAAAATCTTGAATATCAGAAATTTTGGCCAAGGATACACAGAAGGGCACTACCCAAACTCAATAGACTTAGATTGGATCGAAGAATAGGTGAATAGGACCATCAATGGATTTTGACCGAAACCCATTTATGGACCTAGAGGAGTCTAAATTCAGAAATCTTGACATAGACTGAAAAATCTTACCACATGAATTTTTGATATGTCAAGGAAACATAATTTTAATCCTCTTACCTCTTAAATTTGACTTGTGTTGAAAAAAATGATGCTGGGAATTAAATCCCAACATCATAGTGGAGTTACAAATTCCAGTATTACCATTGTGGTATTGGAATTGCACATTCCAATACCACTGTGGTGTTGAAATTGTAATTCCCAATACCACTGTAGTATTGCAATCTCAAAGATTACACAGAAGATCGAATTTGCAATTCCAACACCACTGTGGTGCTGGGATTGTAAGTTCCAGCGCTAATGTTGCAATCTCAACACCACTACTGTGGTGTTGGAATTATAATTTCCAGCACCACAGTAGTGTTGCAATCTCAACACCACCACTGTGGTGCTGAAATTTACAATTCCAAGTACCACAGTGGTATTGCAATCCCAACACTACTGTGATGTTGCAATTCCAATATCACCACTGTAGTGCTGGAATTTGCAATTCCAATACCATTGTAGTGTTCGAATTGTAATTTTCAGCAGCATAATGATGTTGTAATCCCAACACCACCACTGTGGTGCTGGAATTTGCAAATCCTAGCATCACGCGGTGGTATCGATCGGGAACACCACAGCTGGTGTTGAATTATAATTCCGGCACATGGTGGTCGAGATTTACAATTCCATTATGGTGTTGGGATTTAATTACCAACACCATTTTTTTCCGACACAAGTCAAAATTGAAAAGTAGGAGGATTAAAACTAAGTTTTTGTTGGATCGAAAAGCGTCGCTAGAGGGGGGGGGGGGTTGAATAGCGAGCGTAAATCTTTTCGTTCGTTCGTTCAATACACGAGTAAGCACAGCGGAAAATAAAGAGACACGTTTATTTTTACTTGGTTCACAATCCAACGGTTGCTACTCCAAGGCCCTAGTAGGCCAGATCGCGTCACGAGAGTAAAATACTATAACGCCTCCTCCTCGTTGGAGGTAGGAGACAATGATCACAAAACCGAAAGTACGAGGATGAGGCAACAAGCCTACCTCTCTCGCTAACAAAGAATACAATAGAATATGTTACTTATTGCTGCTGCCGACGAAGAGGATGAGAACTTGTCATCGCATCGGCGTTATGACGGTGTTGGAGCTTTGGCATTGTAGGAGCACTTGAGAATAAACTTGATGATATTTGGAGTTGGAATCCTCCCCTCCTTTTATAGAATTTAGCCTCTGAATGTGTCTCCTCATTTTTCAGAACAGATCACGGTTGTTGAAATTTTATCGCGAAGTGGCCGTGGTCAAACCTTATTCGTTTGACCTAGCCGCAAAGTCGATTCGTCGCCATCACCGATCGATGCATCCCATCGATCGACTAATGAGCATCACGATCGCCAATGTCCGAATTGATCGCCCTGACCACTTCCCTGTAGTAAGAGGTTAGTACGGAAAATAGTAAATGCGACGGTTTCTAACCGTTCGATCTCGACCTAGACCTTCCACAGGAAGTCTTAGTCGGATCGCCGCCTACGATCGTCCTTGTATGCGAGGACGACCCATCTCTCACTTACCCGAGCTTACCTCGATGCACCTTGTAACTCGCCTCGGCCTTCCACTCGATTCCTTGGCTCCTCCGAGTCACTCGAGTGTCGCCCCACCACGGCTTCCTCGGGTCGCTAGTCTTAAGCTCGGCTTTAGCACTTTTACACTCGATTTAGCTCGTGAGATAACGATGTAAACTTAACTTTGTGTCTTTGCCATAATCAAAATACAGGTTCGATTATCTAGTGCTCCTGCACCAACAGTTTTCTCGACATATCAAAAATTCATGTTGTAAGATCTTTCAGTCTATGTCAAGATTTCGAAATTTGGACTCCTTTAGGTCCATTAATGAGTTTCGATCAAAATCCATTGATGGTCCTATTCACCTCTTTTTCGATCCAATCCAAGTTTATTGAGTTTGGGTAGTATCCCTTTATGTATCCGTGGCTAAAATTTCTGATATTTAAGGTTTTATTAGGTACAATAATATTTCAGAAATCAAGCCGATATAAATTAGAAATCAGATAAAAAAAAGGTGGTGCTGAGAATTATATTCCCAGAAACACAGTAGTCATGAGAATTAAATTCCCAGCACAACGTTTGGATGATTCGAGATTTTCAATTGTGGTTCGGATGCATACAATATCTGAGCATTAAATACACATTTGACAGGTAAAAGAAATAAAGTCGCTAGTTTGATAAATATGAAAATATGAGGCGTTTGAACAATTTTAAATTTTACGTGCGTTGTTTGATAAATTGTCGTTGATTTTATAATGTCTCGAAATTCTTGATTTATGATCTTATCATTAAAATTTTTTTTACACAATCACATTTAAGAGGTGACATTTTTATTTACTACAATACAACGTCAATAAATTTTTTCTACTCTTTTTTATTTTATTTATGTTAAGTTTTAGAATTTTAAAAATATTGAAGTGACCAATGAGTTTTAGTCATTAAAAAGATGCTTTTCAATAAAAAAATAAAGTAAAATAAACTGCATATTATTTGTTCGTGTTAAAGTTTTAGTATTTCAAAAATGTTAAAAAAATATAGAACCTTTATTAGAGTCTCTTACGACTGTTCCGCGCACAACTTTAATTCTTAATTTATCATTTCGAAAATTTTTATAGATATTCAAAAGTCAAATTGAATATTCTATTATTATACTCTCGAAAATTAATATTTTATTATACACAATTGCGGTTCATTTTGATAAAAAATTAAAATAAAATGTACATTTTGATAATTGTTAAAAATTAGGTATTTCGTATTTGGATTATGGTGCAATGACAGAATACTAACACTAACAGTATAAAATTAGATATTAAAAATCGATCCCCAATTTTAATGTATATATGAAAATTATCTTTTAAATGAGATGACAATTTATAAATTTTGAACGGTTGGATTGTCGATTGTGAATGTTGAAATTTTTTTATAAAATCGAATTATTCATCTTAAAATCAATCGAATTAAAGATTAAAAAGATAAAAATTAGGTACTTCGCCGTTAAAATGTCGTCCTGGTGGATGACAACGAAGCTTCTGTTCCTCTCAGTCCATGCATGGCGGTGCGGGTGCCACTGCTGCAGTGGCAGCTTCGGTGAGCGTGTGCATCACTCCAGCTCCCGTCGCGAGATCCAAAACCAGATTGCGAGATCCAATTACTATACCAAAAGCCACGAGATCCAATTATATATCACGCAACCAAACAGAATGAGAGTCCAGTGGAGCTGCTCCGGCAATTTTGCAGAAAAGAAAGCTCCTTCGCCATCGAAGTTGGCGAAAAGTCAAAGCAATATGATTTCTCTTCTGCTCGATTCAGAAGAAAACATCATGGGAAGGCAACACTCCAAGAGATTTCTCTTGTCTGTTAAATAATGAATGATTCGTTGGAGGTGGGAGGAGGCGGTGGCGCCGTGGCGGTGGTGTGATCGAGTGGCAACCACCACATGCAGTTCTTAATGATCGCCTCGCCTTGCCGGTCGCCACCATGCGAGCGATTAATCTACGTCTGAGTGCGTCGTCAACAGCGCCGTACGTAGATCGAATGAAACCCAATCCCCAGGTCATGCCTCCTCAATCCCATCTCATTCCGGCGCTAGCTATAAATTGAGTAGTCGCCTCCCGACCTCCCATCGCCATGGCTGGAACGATGAGCAGGCTACTCCTGTTCCTGCTCGCATCGGCTTTCGCCGTGGCCGATGACCCTTACCGCTACTTCACTTGGACCGTCACCTACGGCACCATCTCTCCTCTCGGTGTCTCCCAACAAGGCATCCTCGTCAACGGCCAGTTCCCTGGCCCCCGACTGGATTGCACCACCAACGACAACATCATCGTCGATGTCATCAACCAGATCGACGAGCCCCTGCTCTTGACATGGTACTAATAATAGCTTCGAATTTTGGGACTTCAATGGCGGGTAAACTAAGGAATCAAGAACGGGTTGCAATGTGTGCAGGAATGGGATCAAGCAGAGGAAGAATTCATGGCAGGATGGAGTTTTGGGGACCAACTGCCCCATTCCTCCCAAGGGAAACTACACCTACAAGTTTCAGACCAAGGATCAAATCGGCACCTTCACCTACTTCCCCTCCACCGCAATGCACAGGGCCGCCGGCGGCTTCGGCGCCTTGAACATCCATCAGCGGCCGCGCATCCCTGTTCCCTACGCTCCGCCTGCCGGCGAGTTCAGTTTGCTCGTCGGCGACTGGTACAAGTCGAGCCACAAGGTACGCAGAGCCTCGTTCGACTGTAAATATCGACTGGATAGAAGATTGATCCAGTCGAGTGTGCATTAGGCATTACGGAAGACTTTGGATTCTGGACGCCCTCTTCCCTTCCCCGATGGCCTGCTCATCAACGGAGTAGAAAGGGGAAGCTTCTTTTCCGGCGATGAAGGTGGCGCAGTTAGCCTCCCCTCCCCTGCTCTAAAATTCCTCTGCTTTTTTTTACTGAACCTACTGCTTTCTTCAGGGACGACCTGCCTCTTTAGGATCTCCAACGTGGGGTTCGTGATGTCGATCAACTTCAGAATTCAGAATCACAAGCTGAAGCTCGTCGAGATCGAGGGATCTCACACGCTTCAGAATCTCTACGATTCGCTGGACGTCCACGTCGGCCAATCCTTGTCTGTGCTGGTAACTCTCGATCAAGCCCCCAGAGACTACTACATCGTCGCTTCCACGCGCTTCGCGCGGAAGGTCCTCACCTCCTCCGGCGTCTTGCACTACAGCAACTCCAAGTCCGGCCTCTCCGGTGCCATCCCTACCGGCCCTGCTGCCGGCGCGCATTGGTCTATGTTGCAAGCTAGAACCTTCAGGTGAGCTCGAACTGGATCTCGGTACGAAATTCGTCATGGCCTAATCCTTCTTCGCTGTCACTTAAAGATGGAACCTGACGGCGAGCGCGGCGAGGCCAAATCCACAGGGGTCGTACCACTACGGCAACATAACGAGATCAAGATCCATTAGCTTGGCCAATTCAGCTCCGGTGATAAATGGCAAGCTGCGGTATGCCGTCAACGGCGTGTCCTTCGTGGTACCCGACACGCCTCTCAAGTTAGCAGACTACTTCAACATCAGCGGAGTCTTCACCTGGGACAGCGTTCCTACGACGATGGGCACGCCGGTGCTCCGCTCCAATCTGCATGACTTCATTGAAATCGTCTTCCAGAACCCCGAGAAGACGATCCAAACATGGCATCTCGATGGCTACGACTTCTGGGTCGTAGGGTGAGTTCAGAATCGTAATTTCACACTGATTTCATCGGCGTTATCTCCATTATCTCTTTGCAGATACGGCTCCGGCCAGTGGAGTGAAAATCTAAGGAGAAGATACAACTTAGTGGATGCCATCACGAGGCACACCGTTCAAGTAAGGATGAGAATTGCACGCACTGTGCGGCGCCGACGTGACTTCTTGATCATCATATTTGCGATTTGCAGGTTTATCCGAAAGGATGGTCGGCGATCATGGCGTCTTTGGACAACGAAGGGATGTGGAATCTGCGGTCTGCTATGTGGGCGAGGCAGTACCTGGGGCAGCAGCTGTACATGAGAGTGTGGACGTCTGAGCAGAGCTATTATAATGAATATCCCATACCTCACAATGCTCTCTTGTGCGGGAAGGCTTCTGGTTTCCATGTGTAGTCGACGACGACGACGACGGGAGAGCTTTTGTTTCAACGAGTTACTGTCGCCGATGGCTGACTGATTTGCACTCTTCTATTTTGCTTTACCGACTTCATTGTCGTTGCTTTGAGTTTTTTTTTTTTTTTTTTTTATTTTATAACAAGGATAAGAAATGATGCACTTTTAAGAAAATGAGATTGAATGCGTTAGCATTTGTTTTATTTTCAGTGAATACTTTTATTTAATTAACATTGTTAAGTTGTTAGTAAGTGTGTTAGTCATTTATTGTAAAGATCCTAACCAATTGATATTCGAGTTGAAAATCTCTTTATTATTAGAGCAACTGTCAAGAAAACAAGAAGATAATAACCGGATTAAATATATCCATTAAAGTCTGATGGAGAATTATCAGTGTGGAAATGTTCAACGAAGGCCACATTAGAGAATTTTCAGTCTGATGAAGAATGATCAGCGTGGAAATAAATGATATCTTTTGAGAGTCTAAATCAATAGATTTGCAATGCAAAAAAGGAAGACTGTGGCAAAACTACGTACAATATTTCAGAAGAGATTTATAGTATTTTTTTTTTGATTCACATGATTCTCATATTTTAGTTACTACATCAAGATTCATACCGAAGTTAAATCTCATGATTAAGATGTACGATCGATGGTTTTGGTCGATCAGCGATTGAGTGTAAGCACTTTTCGGAACCTAGTCGCTCTTGGCGATCTATCGAATTATGACCACGATCGGTGTAATCGATCGAGCTTCAACTACTCGGGTGAAGCTTTAATAGTCGATCGCCATCGTAGCGCTAATTAAGCGACCTTGAGCGATTAACGCGCCATGGATAACGATCGGCCCGGTTTAAGCGATCACGAGACATAGAAGCTCGTAGTCGATCGATCGATCTTGAGTTAACGATCGAATGTTGGTAAGGGCAGTCGACTGCTGATGTATCCGTTGACTGAAATGCCAATGTGGATCAAGTCTGTTGTAAGACAATGACACTGTAGACAATCGACTGTCAGGCGCGAAATCAGCTCGATACAGGTGATAAAAGGAGCAGTGAAGGGAGGATTTTGCATGTAATTTTGGGGCGATTTTGAAGGGGAAGTGATGTTGTATTCCAGACATTCAAGAGCAATCCAAAGCAATTAACAAACAAGCAATCAAACGTTCTTTGTGTAAAATTTTCTTTACTTATATTTGCTTATTGCTTAGTATACTTATTGTATTTCTTGCATTACTGTTGTAATCACTTTGTAAGAGGTTTCTCCACCTCTGGAGTGTTTTTCAAGAAAGAGAGATTTATTAGTGGTAGTGTGCATCACTAGAACTCATTATTGAGCTAGCCCCGTGGAGTAGGAACCCTAGATTTCAAACCACGTTATATTTTATGTATTGTGAGTGTTTGTCCTTCTTTTAGTTTATGCTTTATTATTTCCGCTGTGCATAACGAGTTTTGTAGATGCACATGAATGTAATTTATCGAAGGGAAGAAAAGGTTATTCACCCCCTTCTAGTGCGTCGTCTGATTCTCAACAAGTGGTATCAGAGTGAGGATGCTTTTCAAGGACTAACCATCAAGAGAGCAAAGTGTTAGAGGGAAGAAGGAAGATGGATGAGCCAAGTTTCAGATTATGTCGTGACATTAACACACTACCATCTTACGCAAACTATGAATTTGAAGGTTTCAATCGATGAAAAATAGAGATTGAGAACTTTCTGATGATGGTGGATATCAAGCTATGGTCCGCTTTGATAGAAGGTTGCGAATTCCCAAGGACAAAGAAGGGTGGTGATACTACAGGTATCTCCTTTGCATAATCCCCGATAGAGGGGTTAGCGGGTGACCTAAGATCCAGCCCAGAATATACGGCTCAGCTAAGAAAGGAAAGGAAGATTGGCACGGGCGAATATTGAGAGCCATTGGCATGGGCGAACCTCAGAAGTCATTGGCACGGGCGAGTACTGAGAGCCATTGGTACGGGCGAACCTCAGAAGCCATTGGCACGGGCGAACCTCGGAAGCCATTGGCACGGGTGAGTATTGAGAGCCATTGGTACGAGAGAGGTAATGAAAGCAATTGATACGGCAAAGGAGAGGCGGAGGGCATTTTGCCAAGAAGCCAGCACAATCTGATCCCTACAAAGGGAAGTTGGGCACGGGAAGGAGAGGAATTGGTTCGGGTTGATGAGGAACCCTAGGGCTAGGGCGCTCGTGGGCTATATACCTAACACTAGCTTCCCTCAACACGGAAGGTTGAGGGAAATAGTTTAGCCTAGTTGCCCGAAAAGTGGAGGGAAAGGGTGTTAGGCAACAGCGGCACAGGAGGCCCCACATAACATTCCAAAGAGTCTCCACTCCTGATATCTGTAACAGAATTATTCTCCAGGGAAAGGTGGTGGCCACGTGTACGATGAAGATAACCCACGACGTTATGATGAAGAAAAGGAGGGGAGATAAAAGAGGAGGAGGCAGGAAGAGAGAGAGGGATCCGCAATTATTCCAACCCAGCAAGAGAGAAGAAGGAGGCAATTATTCCCAGGGAGCGAGAGAAGGAGACGCAAGAGGAGAGGAAAGAGGAGGACTTCACCGGAGAAGAAGAATAGAGCCCTGTCGTTGTCTTAACAAGGACTTCACCGGAGGAGGAGGAGGATCTTCATAGTGAAAGTGCTTGGGCATCATTCCCGGTGAGAAAACTCACCTCCGTGGAGTAGGAATCCTTATTCCGAACCACGTTATATCTTGTGTCTGAGTCTCGATTGCTGGTGCTGGTTTTTGCGTTTCATCTACTTCATCTTTTTACTCTTTACTGATTGCGGCCTGTGAGAACCCTCTGAGATCTCCATCCGTGCTTCACTGCATTGGAAAGGAGTGAACAGACGTCACCCGTCCGCATCAGTTGGCGCCGTCTGTGGGAACATTTGAGCTGGACGTCGAGATGCAACCCGAAGAAATACACCAACCTGATGCCTCTGCGGCGGAGGAGCGCCCCATCACCCTTCTACCATCACAACTAAAGGCCTTGATGGATGACGCTATCACAGAAGCCCTGGCTAGGGAAAGGAAAAGGACCGGATATCTGCATCCGCATTCCGGGGAACCTTCTTCCAGAGATCTACCCCCAGAAATGCCTCCCCCCTCCCGTACAGCCGCCAATGGTGAGGTATTGCTTGGAGGTGGACTTGGGGGAAGAACACCTCAGAATACTATGCCCTTTACCCAAACGCGCCGGGAGGAGCAAGGTGAAAGTCAATCCACCAGACCTCCGGAAGTATACGAGCCCAGTCCCTTCACGATGGACATTCTTTCGGAGCTCCCCCCATCCTACTTCCGGAATCCTCAAGTCAATAAGTATGATGGTTCGACGGATCCTGACGAGCACATATTTCAATTCGACGGAGCGGCCTCGCTTCAGCATTATCTGACGCTCTCAAGTCGAGTCTTAGAACCACCACGTGGCTCGGCGCAAAAGTGGTTCACTACTCTACCTCCGGGGTCTATCACCTGTTTCACTGACTTCCAGAGAATGTTCAGTCGAGAATTTGTCAGCTGCAAGGCGTATAAACAAGACACTTCTATGTTAATGCATATCACCCAGGGACCTTCGGAATCCCTTAGGGGGTATATTCATCGGTTCACTGCGGCAGGATCCCGCCACCCGATCTCGAGTCTTTCAGAGGCTATTCAGCGGAGGGCCCTTCCTCGATTCCTTGTTAAGACAACCTACGGATAGTTACGAAGAGCTCTTGGCCGTGCGGGCGTTTATCCACACGAAGGAGAAGGATTAAAGGTATGCGGAGGGCGAGCAATTTGCCCTGGCCGATCCCCACGAAAGAGTTCGTCCATTGCTCTTCAAGCCCCCCCTCGGCGGGAGTATACAAGACCTTTTCGGCAGGAGGTCCCGAGGCCTCATCCGATGCTGCAAGGTGTTCGCCCTACCCCACCATTACAAATAATGGCTGCTGAAGCACTTCCTCCTGTGAGGACATGGAAAGAACGTGAAATGGAATTTACGATCGGCGAGTGTCTGCTCTGGCGACCCTTGGGACCGCGGGGATCGCGTAACCCCCCCCGTTCTTTTGCCAATATCACAGAATCACGGCCGCGATGGTGGCGATGTTTCAAGTTACAAGAAGAATTGGATCGCCTCCATCTGCGCATATCCGCATGTCAAGTTTCAGGCAGGAGGGCCGGTGCGGCGAGGCCCTCGACCTAATGTAACCCGTCCAGGGCCGTATAATCAGCAACCCCGGGTCGCTTTCCAAATGCCATCCCAGGAGGTCGTCCCTCAAGAAGGCCCATCAGGGGAGGACCCTTCATCCAATCTAGATGACATTCCCACACGGGGAGTTATTCATGTTATATAGCCTGGAGGACCTCAGCGGGGACTCAATCGAACGCGGAAGTCGTGCGCCCGTCTCATGGAGAGTTAGCCATCGTCGCGATCGGACTATTCAAGTTGCACCGCCGTTTCTTCGGGCGGAAGATCTGCAATGTATCCTGCTGCCCCACACGGACGCCTTGGTTATCCGCGTATCCCTGACCAATTATGAAGTGGCCCGGGTACTAGTTGACTCGGGAAGCTCTGTTAATATCCTTTTCCAGGAAGCCTTTGGACAAATGCAGCTGGGAAATGCCCAATTAGAAGACGTGTCTACTCCCCTCTTGGTTCGCGAGGCACATGGTTCACGAAGCAGATATCATTGCCTTTAACTGGGTGTAAAACCTAGCCAAAAAACGATATAATTCCTTTCCTTATGTGGATGCTCCGTCCACTTATAACTATTCTTGGGCATCCTTTCCTCACCCTTTTGAGGGTGGCTTCTCCATACCACAGGTGAAATTTCGATGGGTCAATTGGTGGGTGAAGTTAGTGGAGAAACGAGAAGGCCTCGAGGAGTTACGTGCAAATGGTTGGGACGATCGGAAGAAAGCCAGCCAGAGGACTGAAGGAAAAATTTGTCATCATCAGCGATGTCTGCGTCTGGAGGAATCCCCAAAGTCGATAAAATAGAGGAGGGAGAGGGTGGAGATCGCTCGGAAGGCCACGAATAGCCCAACAAATTTGGATGTCAAAGAAGAGCCGGTGGCTTGCACGAAGGAGAATGAAGACATCTTTGCAAAGGATGTGCATGATCTCACGGGATCCACCCTCATGTGGCGGAACATCATCTCAATATCATTCAAGGAGCGACCCGTCCAGCGAAGAGGCGACATTTTGGACGAGAAAGGACAAAGTCATAGCGAAGAGGTGGACAAACTACTAAAAGCGGATCATGTAAAGGAAATCCAGTTCCCCGACTGGGGCTCGACTGTAGTTTGGGTTCCCAAGCCTTCGGGGCCATGGGGGATGTGTATCGGTTTCCGTGAGTTGACTAAAGCATGCCCTAAAGCGCTACCCCTTGCCTCGTATTGACCAATTGGTGGATTCTGCTGGGATATGAAGTGGTATCCTTAATGGATGCATATCAAGGGTATCATCAAATACCTTTGGCTCAAGAAGATCAAAGAGGGTTAGCTTTGTATTTACTGGGGTTATATGCTTATGTGGTAATGCCGTTCGGACTAAAAATGCGAGAGCCACCTATCGGCGCCTTATGGACAAAATCTTGCGAGCGAAAGGGAAGAATGTGGAGGTATCGTGGGCGACATCTTGAGTCAAATCAAAGGTCACTCGGGATTTAGTCAAGGACTTAAATGAAACCTTCGCTACATTAAAGGCGGTTTAATATGAAGCTAAATCCTAACAAATGCACTGTTAGGGGTAAAGAGTGGCAAGTTCTTGGGGTGCATAGTGACGGAGAAAGAAATGACCACGAAAGTGCAAGCCCTATGCAACATGAAGTCACAGTTAGTCTGCGAGAGACCCAAAATTGGTGGGGGATTGTTTCTTTATCGATTTATAGCGGATCGGCGGACAAAGAAATTCAAGATTTTGCACAAGGTCGCTAAATTTGATGGGATGATCAATGTGAGCGAGCTTTCAGAGTTGAAGAAATATTTATCGACTCCGCTAGCCAAACCAATACCCGGAGAACCATTATGGATGTATCCGCAGACGGAAGGAGCCTGTCAGGTATTATTGAAACAAGAAGGTTCCTATCAAGAACCTATTTATTACACCACCATATTCAAGGGAAGAATTCGCTATACGAGTCGAGAAGTTGATATCCTAGTGCTAACCGCCTGCAAATTAAGGCCATACTTCGGCTCATCCTGGCCATCGTCTAACACATGAATTGGGTAAGGTCGCCACTAAGCCAAATTTCTCTGGAAGATTGGCCAAATGGGTAGTAGAACTAAGCGAGTATGATATTCACTACCAACCTTGAACGGTTATCAAGGCCCAAGCCCTCGCTGATTTTCTGGCAGAGGTACATCAGGGCGCCAAGAGGGTTCGAAAGAAAGGAGGAGGGATCAGAGGCATGGAATATATTCGTAGATGGTTCTTTGTGATCTGCCGGTAGCGGCGTTGGCATCCTATTAATTTCCCCGGAAGGTGAAGAAACTCGATTAGCAGTTCGCTTGGAATATCGGGCATCTAATAATGAAGCGGAATATGAAGCCATTCTAGTGGGACTACAGGCTGCTAAAGCAGTAGGGGCTTCTTCCATTGTGATCCACTCGGACTCCCAGTTGGTAATATCACAACTTCAGGGTTCTTTGCGAGTTCGGGAGGAAAGCATAGGTATTTGAAGACTTTGAGAAAGAAAAGCTCAATTTCGTAGTCCTCTTGAAGCAAATCCATGGGAGCATAACGGGAAGGCAGATGAATTGACTCGGATGGCTAGCACTATGGGAGGAATAAAATCCTCGGAAGCAATTCATATGAGCGTTCATACTTCCTTAGCAATATGCAACGTGGAGGGAGACATACCTGAATCAAGCCTGACTCCTGATTGGAGGACCGACATCATAGCTTATTTGCGGCACGGGAAGATCCCTGAAGGGAAAATAGCGGCATCCACTTTAATAAACCGAGCTAAACGGTTCATCCTCTTAAATGAAGACCTATACAAGACTTCTTTTGGACGACCCTTGTTAAAATGCCTGGGAAACGAGGATGCGGAATGGGTACTCCGAGAGATCCATGAAGGATGTTGCAGCAATCATTTAAGAGGGAGAGCTTTAGCAAGAAAGGCTTTATTGGCAGGATACTTTTGGCCTACTCTTCAACAAGATGCTGCTCATATAGTGCAGACCTGCATCGCTTGTCAGAAGCATAGCAACCGTTCTGAACGGCCAGCTGAGTTAATGAAAGTCGTTATCTCTTCTTGTCCTTTCGATCAATGGAGAATAGATATAGTGGGCCCGATGCCGGCGGCACCTTTACAAAGGAAATTTTGTTAGTAGTCAGTGGATTATTTTTCCAAATGGGTGGAGGCGAGCCCTTAGCCAAAATTAATGAGAATGCGTATCTGATTCTTATGGAAAAATATCATTTGTCGGTATGATATTCCTCGAAAATAGTCGGTGACAATGGACGATTCCAAGGAAAAAGATCCAAGAGTGGTGCCAAAGTCTCAACATTCAGAGCTTTACTCGTAGCCCATCCTCAAGCAAATAGGCGTGGAGGTAACTAACAGATCCTCATTCAAGGATTAAAGACTAAGTTGGGTGCTTGAGGGAAACTCAGTAGAGGAGTTACCCGGCATCCTCGTGGGCTTATCAACCACGCTAAGACAAAGAACGGAGAAACTCCCTTTAGTTTGGTATACGGGGCGGAAGCCGTTATTCCGGTAGAGGTTTTGTTGAATAGCGCTCGGATAAAGGCATACGAACCAAATCAGAACCAACTTATCCAAGCAATCAATTGGACTTGGTGGAGGAAAGGTGAGATGGTACGAGGCGAGCAAAATTTTACAAGCAAAGGGTACAAATGAGCCTTTAATAAGAAAGTGATGCCTCGGAGATTTCAAGAAGGAGATTTGGTTTTTTATGAAGTCAACCTACTGAGACCCCGGAAAGCTAGCGCCAAGGGAAGGACCTTATGAAATAATACGTGCATGAAAGGGTCGTCATATTATATGAAGGATGACCAAGGCAAAGAGCTTCCACGACCTTGGAATGCCCTTCATTTAAAACTCTTCCATACTGTATGAGAAATATGGGATAGAAGAAGAGAAATTGTGAAACTCCAAAGGAAGTACTCCTTGAATTGATTGCGTTCATTATAGGCCAAGTATTTTCCAAATTTCATTAAGGGGTTACTTACAAAAGCAATACAACATTGTTAATAAGTCTTGGAGAAGAAGAGGAAAAACAGAGAATACATTCACATGTCAAAATGTGATATTAAATTACAGCTTAAATCGGTCGGGAGGGTAACGGCGAAAGCCAGCCTCCCAATTTAAAGAAAATGAAGGATAGGCTGGAGGAGGCAACCCTTGGGCGGCATATTGCCGAACCGCATCATTAAATCCATCTTGATAGGTGGAACACATTAAAATGGTGAGTCGCTCCTCGCGATTCGGACGGTCAGGGCTTCGCTCTCGATGCAGCCTCTCGCATGTCTCTTGCTGCTCTTGAAGACTTCGACGCACATCCACATAGCGCCGCGCCACCTCCATAATAGCATCGGCCAAGATGGAGACATCATCGGCTCGGGAACTTTGGTCCTACTGTACAAGGTGCGTCATCTCCACCATATTTTGACGCATGGAAGCCAAATCCTCCACCGCTTCGAATACGATTTGGTTCCGGGCAAGTTCGCTCATCCTCCGGAGGGAAGTTTCACCTCGCGTGAGCGGCATGAGCATGCGCCCGAATTTATAAGGGATGAGTTTTCTTTGTACCTCCTTGCACAATGGCGTGCGAAGGTCCCTATCTTATCTTGTGCTCGTTGATATTGAATCTGAAGATGAGCAATGGACTCACAATCAAGATGCTTCACCTTGAGGAGCTCTGATACCTGTCATTTAAGATTTAGTAACTCATTAGCCGAGGAAGATTCTGCGCCAAGAGAGGCCGACGGATTTCTCGTGGGACGAGTGGCTCGCCCTTGGGCGTGGTTGTGCCTTTAAGGCGATAGTATCGACATCCTCTGAATTTGCTGGCGAGCTTCGGCCAATTGCTCTTGGCACAGGTGCAATTGTTGTAGCAGGAGTCGTTCTCGATTTTGAGCATCCGCCAAGCTTTCCCGTTGTTGACGCTCCCATTCTTGGGCTTGAACTTGGTGTTGATGAAGGGAGTGATCCAATTCTTTATGATTGGTCAGGGCCTACATACCGGTCGAGTGAAAAGAAATTGATCAACTAAACAAAGCTAAGGAAACTGAGTAAAGAAACATACGAGTCGAGCATGGCGCGAGCCTTCCATGCGAGGAACCACTTCCTCAGTTAGAATCCGAAGACTCCGGGGAGAAAGGGAAGAGGACGGGACGGAAGATGCTGAAGAAGGAACCTCTCCTATGAAGGAGAGAAGGAGGGTGGTATCCATCGGTTGAGAAGGAAGCGCATCGTTTGGATGGCCCATGAGGTGGTAGTCAGGCGCAGATCCATAGTTGCTTAGGAAGGATATGTGTCTCTGGGTTGGGGGTTGATAAGCGGAAGGAAAGACGGAAGGAGGCTGATCAAGGAAGGATCTTGAGACGACGAGAGGATGAGCATTGGGTGGAGGAGCCCGCGATAGGGATGCAAGAAGTAGAGAAGCCACTGTCAGGGCCCACAGGAGGGAGGGATTCTGCGAGCGATGAGCGGGGAAGTTGGCGATGAAGGGATATCCACCACCATGGGTTGAAAGGGAAGGACGGCTGGGGAAAGGGAAGACAAGGTGATCCATCCTCAGAATGGCCGACATGGGAATACATCTTCCTGTGTTCTTCCCTAGTTGGGGAAGGAGAAGACGATTTCCGAACATCGGTGGCGGAAGGAGAAAGAATGGGAAAGTTAGTGTTTGTAAGGACCCTGGCTTCCTCCGGGATGGAGGTAGTGAGGGTCACCGGAGGAGGAAAGGGAGAACGGCGAGGTGAATCGGGTATGATGGTGATTGGGGAAGGTGAAGCAGAAGAAGAAGCAGAGGGTCACCAAAGATCAAAGATCCTGCGATTCGGTAGCGCCCGCTATCTCCTGGAAGAAGTTAGAATGCATCTTAGGGGTCTGAAAAAGAAAAGGAAAAAGAGGGGTTGGGAAGAAAGAATCGGGGGAAACAAGGTTTGGTGGCGGCGGAACAAACAGATGAGGAAGAAGGAGACCAAAAGGCGGAAGGAGGAGGATGACAGGAGAAACTAAGACCAAAGAACCCCTATAAAAGGGGGTGGAATGGGCTTGCAGCCATTAGTGGGCCTCTCGTCTGTGGTAAAATGGAAAGAAGGGTTTATATTTCTAAATGACCCATTATGTACTAAAGCCCCTCATTTGCAGAGGAAGGAGGGAAACCAAAGAGGAATGATATGAACCCTCCTTTATGCTCATTCTTATATACAAAAGTTTCTATCCCCGCAAGGAAGAGCGGAAGATATCCTCGGTGGTGGTGGAACGGAAGAACCGATATCCTTGTTACTATTTATTCTATATACAAAAGTTTCTATCCCCGCAAGGAAGAGCGGAAGATATCTCCGTGTGGTGGTGGAACGAAATAACCGATATCCTTCGGTTACTATTTATTCTATATAAAAAAATTTCTATCCCCGCAAGGAATTGAGGAAGATATCCCGTGGTGGTGGTGGAACTAAGAACCGATATCCTTCGTTACTTATTTATTCTATATATAAGTTTCTATCCTCGCAAGGAAGAGCTAAAGCTATCCCCGTGGTGGTGGAACGGAAAAACCGATATCCTTCGATTATTATTTATACTATATATAAGTTTCTATCCCCGCAAAGCGGAAGCTATCCCCGTGTGGTGGTGGAGCGGAAGAACTGAGATCCCCTCAGTTATATATCACTTTTTGTCCCCGAAAAGGGAAGGAAGTCGAAGTCCTTGTTTAACCCTATATTGTTTTATCCTTGCAAAATAGCAGAACTAATTCATTCGATGATTCTATATCCTAAGCAGATTATAAAAGCGAAGAGCCGAAATACATCTCCGTTATAAGTAAGTTTATGTGGATACGGAAGAAGTAAAGTGTGATACAATGCCAAGATATCGGAGAAAGAAGACAAACCGGGAAAAAGTTCATGGACGCAAAGAATTACATATTCGAGTCATCTATAAGGAAGAATAATAAACAAGAAATTCTTATATATCCCGGCTATAATTCTTTGCTAGGAGGGACAGAGGGAAGTCCCTTGTAGGGTTGAGGTTGGCACAATAGTTGGCGCCGGTAGGACTGCTGCAGGAAGGTCTGCCTGGCCAATTCCTTTTGGGACCCTATCAGTTGTTGGCGCAGGGAACGATTATGGGCGGAAATTTCCTCCAGCTGTTGCTGTAAACACTCCACCTGTTTTTCCAAGGTAGCTATGTATCGGCGATCATTTATCTGTTCTCTAGAAGGCGAGGAACTACTGCCCTGCTCCGATATTCTGTCCATGGCAAGCAAAGGAAAAAGGAGAATGAGGGAAGCTATCAGGTAGAGGTCGGTAGTTTTTATGGCGGCGAAGGGGAAGAGTGCATTCATTGGTAGGAGAAGTAGGGACCATAAATGCAGAAAGCGTGGGGCGAGGTAGGAAGGTTGACGGGACTAAAATTTTAATTAAGAGGGTCCGAATCCACAAGACATCATAGAATAAGGCATGTTCGGATCAGATCACCGTCCTTTTGGAAGACAGAAGCATTACTTCTACAGGAAAAAGACAAGAACGGATATCATTTGCCTCCCTGATTTTTTATTAATATATTTGAAACGATTACATTAACTTGATCTACAAAGATTTTCCATGATTACTCCTAACAGAAGAAGCGGGAGATGTCTCTTTGGGAGGAGAAGGAGCTAATATGACTCTGAAGCGCTCGCCTTGAGGGGGAGGAAGAACTGGTGGACCTTCATCGAAAGAGGAAGGATGAGTCTTCGCCGGGGGAACTGGGACGAAAGTCAGTGCTGGTGGAAGTGGGGGAAGTTCAGCGGCAGCACGAGGGTCTCCCACTGTATACTCCCACGTGAGGGGAGGATTCCACACCCGGTTGCGGAAGGAGGGGAAAGGAGCGCGGAAGGACCTCCTTGCCGGAGGGGTGGGAGCTGGTTGGAGAGGCAGATATGGAAGGGGGGGCTGAGGGTCAAGTGGCAATGAGGGTCTCCGAATCTTCAAATTCCTCAGAGACCCAGTCTTGTAGTTCAAAAGATTCTGACTCTGAAGAAACTTCGATGGGATGTCCTGCTGAAGCCATAATAAGAAGATAGCAGGACAAAGACATGGGGGACGAAGGATTTATAATGGAAGGAAAGAGGCAACCGAGGTTCTGGGAAAGGGAAAGAAGACGAAGAGATCGATACCATTTCCAAAGCAGTAAGAGAAATAAGGAAGATCAACAAGCAGGAGCTATTTAAAGCGTCGCCCGAACCGGAATCGGAGCGGATATGAATGATGTCGGGTAAAGACCTTGCGAGTGAATTCCCAAACTGAAACCGGGACGGGTGTGAATAATATCAAACAACATACTCCCAGCAGATTTCCAAATCGAAAATGGGGCGGAGGTGGATAATGTCATTTAATATCCCCTCCATAAGCCCGAGTCAATGAAGTGATTACACCGTCCTATACAAGAAGGAGGAGGAGTTTTAAAAGGGGTCGAATTCCTACGGCCCAAGAAGCATGCCTGTAAGGTGATAACTAAGCCTATAAATAAATTCATCATTCAAAGGTAGGGAGGCTATTGATAAAATTATCAAAGAAGGAGAATAGTATAAATTATAATTCAAAAGAGTTCGGCGACTTAGCTAGCGCCCAGAGGATCTAAATAACTAGTATCCGTGCCAGGAGGCGGGTATCCTCGCTCGACATTTTGAGCTGAAGACCCCTCAAACCCTAGTATAAAGAGATCTACCCCTTTCTTGACATAACGCCTCTTGAGGTCGGCTTCCTGCTCCTTTAGTCGGTCCTGATATTGAGCCACCTGGGTTTGACTTTCCGCCAATTTGATCATCAAAACATCTCTCTCAGTGGCTGCTTTTATAGCTCGCTGTCCTAAGGTTGAAAGAGCTTCAAGATACTCCTGTTGGAAGATGGATTGCTGTTGGGCCACCGGTGATAAGGTTCGGGGAAGAGCCGTTACTGCAGAGGAAAGTTCCTGACACTTCTTTACACAGGATTCCCTGGTAAGGGCCCAGGCTTGATGTTCCAGGTTAAGGCGGTTGCATTCTTGTTGAAGCTGTGAGATAGTAGCCGCAGAGTCAGCCTTCTTGAGCATGGCATCCATAAGATATCTTTTATACTCCTTCAGTTCTTGAGTCAGGATGTCTACCTGCTGCAGCTCACTAGATTGTAAGAAGAGGCGCTGTTCTAGTTCTTCATTTTTTCACTGCAGTTCCTCTTTCTCACTTCGAACCAAGGCTAGTTGCATCGTGGCGTCTTCGCATTGACCCCTAAAGTCCGCCTCCTTTGCCTCTTGTTCGTTTAATCGTCGCTACGAGCTCTTTACATTGCGACGGCGGCAAAATGGCGAGTCTCCACACTAGATTGGAATCGGGCCAGGTGGGCTACCATGTTGTTATGTTGAGTGGAGGCCTAAAAGGAGAGGAAAATTATCAGCATAGGGAAATACCCATAGCAAAGAGGAGGAGAAGGGAGAGTAAATACCTCTGCCAGCAGTTTGCCCACTTGCTCACACGGGCCTTGTATACCCGACTGGTTAAAGAATTTTACCGTCGAAGGGTGCCGAATTTTCAGCAACGATCCTAGAGAGGCCCTAGGAGGAACCAGAAGGGAAGGGTCTTCTCCTTCCAAGAAGATGGGGGCCACTGCACAGAGGGGCAGGAACTATTCTCGAGTCGGACGGCGCTGGAGCTTGGAGGGATTCCGCATGAGGAGGCCGGGGTGAATTCTGTGTGGAGGGAGAAGAATGCAAAAATTGGGAGGGAGAATCCCCTCCTTGGGGAGCTGGAGAAGAGACAGGGGAGGTGTTGCCTTCCCCTCGGGGTTCATAAATGATTAAGGGTCGAGCTTCTGGTTGATGGGAAGACAAGGGTAGGAGAGTCGATGAACTTGAAGCTCCTTTCTTGACAAGTCGCAGCTTCTTCCGAGGAGATGACGGAGCCGCTGTGGATTTGCCTCTCTTAGTCAGGGTCTTCTTCTTCTTGGCAGCCTCGATCGACTCCCCTTCTACCAAAGCCTTCTGCATCAGATTATCTACAAGATATACTGGTAAGAAAGATGAATGCCCTAAAAAGGAAGTCACATTGCAGATAAATGTCACCCTACCTATAGCAACCGAAGTCGTCAAAGGTAGAGGAGACAATCCAAAGTGGCTTAAGAGGGAAGTTTCTAGCAGGTGGTTCGAGCAATAATGCAGCTCTCCTAAGACTCTATACACTTCCGGGAAGGGACATTTGGTCCTCATTTCTCGGAAAGAAGGCAATTCAGGAAGGTCTACCTTCCAAGTATCGGAGTAAGGTAAAGCTTCTGGGAGTTGAACAAAGAAATATAAGGCTTCCCAACCCTTGTGGGAAGTAGGCAGGTTAACAAGGAATTGGCAGACGAACGACTAGACAGATAGAAGAGGCCTGCCTTAGAAGACTTTAATTGGAAGAAGCAATGGAATATCTCGGGTCAAAGAGAGGTTCAAATGTTGGAACACTATATGGGCTCCCGATAGAATCCAAGGAGTTGGGGTGAATTGGTTCAGAGGTAGTCCATAGAAGTTTAGGAGGTCCAGATAGACCTGTGGTACTGGCAAGGATAGGCCGTTAAGAAATTGTTCATAAAAAAAGCATGTCAAGCCGGGAGGAGGTTTATGAGGTCGATGCAATTTGGTCGTAAAACAACATTTTATAGAAGACTCTATGTAGTTGTTCCTTAGGTTAAAGAAATAATGATTGCAATCTAACTGAGTTATGGTATGTTCATACCAGGCGGGTGAAGAGAGGGCCCTAGGAGCCATGGGTATGAAAGAAGCAAAGCATTTACTCGGAGGGTAAAGAAGAATCGTGTGAGGAAAGGAAGAACAGGTCGAGAACACCGCCGATGAGAATCACGGAGAAGAAGAAGAACAGTGGATTACCAAGCACACTAACCGATACCTAGAATGAGAAGGCGAGGGTTTATATAAGGTTTTCCGCGATTCATTCATGCATGGAAGGAGAAGGAGAACGGAGCCCATGGACCCGATGGGCCTCCTTCAATATCTGGGGAGTTATAAGGGAGCACGGATTTAAGCAAGAAATGAAGAATAGGTCGAAACTTTATGTACATGGGAAAGTCAAGCTTATAACTTCGCTTGACTATTTTTCGGGGTTGACTAATGATACTACAGGTATCTCCTTTGCATAATCCCCGATAGAGGAGTTAGCGGGTGACCTAAGATCCGGCCCAGAATATATGGCTCAGCTAAGAAAGGAAAGAAAGATTGGCACGGGCGAATATTGAGAGCCATTGGCGCAAGCGAACCTCGAAGTTATTGCGCGGGCGTCGAGAGCCATTGTACGGCGAACCTCGGAAGCCATTGGCAGGCGAACCTCGGCCATTCGCAGGCGAACCTCGAAGCCATTGGCGCGGGTGAGTATTGAGAGCCATTAGTGCGTAGAGAGAGGTAATGAAAGCAATTGATACGGCAAAGGAGAGGCGGAGGGCACTTTGCCAAGAAGCCAGCACAATCTGATCCCTACAAAGGGAAGTTGGGCACGGGAAGGAGAGGAATTGGTTCGGGTTGATGAGGAACCCTAGGGCTAGGGCGCTCGTGGGCTATAGACCTAAAACTAGCTTCCCTCAACACGGAAGGTTGAGGGAAATAGTCTAGCCTAGTTGCCCGAAAAGTGGAGGGAAAGGGTGTTAGGCAACGGCCTGGGAGGCCCCACATAATATTCCAAAGAGTCTC
This sequence comes from Wurfbainia villosa, assembly GCA_025175895.1. Lineage (NCBI taxonomy): Eukaryota > Viridiplantae > Streptophyta > Magnoliopsida > Zingiberales > Zingiberaceae > Wurfbainia > Wurfbainia villosa. The sequence goes on from CM045993.1 coordinate 114,745,660, forward strand.
CACTCCTGATATCTGTAACAGAATTATTCTCCAGGGAAAGGTGGTGGCCACGTGTACGATGAAGATAACCCACGACGTTATGATGAAGAAAAGGAGGGGAGATAAAAGAGGAGGAGGCAGGAAGAGAGAGAGGGATCCGCAATTATTCCAACCCAGCAAGAGAGAAGAAGGAGGCAATTATTCCCAGGGAGCGAGAGAAGGAGACGCAAGAGGAGAGGAAAGAGGAGGACGACCGCTTCACCGGAGAAGAAGGATAGAGCCCTGTCGTTATTATATCTCTTGTATTTTTCTCGTCTGGTGGGATTATTGTAAAAGGCTTTTTCTCCTCCACCTTCTAAACTCACTTTCCTAAAGGAGGATCTTCATAGTGAAAGTGCTTGGGCATCATCCCCGGTGAGAAAACTCACCTCCGTGGAGTAGGAATCCTTATTCCGAACCACGTTATATCTTGTGTCTGAGTCTCGATTGCTGGTGCTGGTTTTTGCGTTTCATCTACTTCATCTTTTTACTCTTTACTGATTGCGGCCTGTGAGAACCCTCTGAGATCTCCATCCGTGCTTTCATGCATTGGAAAGGAGGAACAGACGCCACCCGTCCGCATCAGGTGGAATCCTCAAGGTTGAGAAATGGATTAAGGAACAACTCAAAGGATTCAAGACAAATCTTAAGGTAATGAAAATGCTAAGTGATGTAATACCGATGTCTTGTCCAAATTAGGTGACTATAAAAATGCCAAGGAGCTTTGGAGCGAATTGACAAAGCACCATGAGAATCCTTCACCTGCAAAAGAAGTAGAGAAGTATTTATCCTCTCAGGCTCAAGAAATAGAGGAGGCCAAGGAATAAAGATGCTCAACGGTCTAAAGTGGAAATGATAATGACATCGAAGTAGCAAGTTCATCATCTTCTCAAGAGCGTGAAGAATAGAAAGTTGAGGGATGTTCAACATCCGAGGAAGAGGTAGAAGAAGTAGAATAAGTCTTCACCTCTGGGATTGAGGGAAAGGAGATTAAGCCTTCTATGTCGGAGCAAGAAGAAGAACCATCTACCTCCGAAAGAGAAGAAGAGCAATCTCAAAATTCCTGCATAGGTAATTCAAGCACAATAAATAAAGATAAAAATCATATTATGTGTTTTGAGTGTAGGAAAAATGAACATTACAAGAGTAAGTGTCCAAAGCGGATCAAGAAGACGGCATAAGTGATGCCAAAGACCAAGGAGGCTAGAGCACCGATAAGAAAGAGCAAGGAGCACATTATTTTCTTTAAATACAATCAAAGAGCCACTACAGAAGCCAATGCCCTAGGGGGAGGAAGCAAACCAAGGGCAAAAAAGGAGTCTCAAATATAGGGGGAACTAAGGCAAACCCTAAGGTAACCTTTAATTATGATTCATCTTTAATTAATAATCAAAAGCATGCTAGAAATTTTATTGCAATTGCTCATGAACAAAAGCATGCTAGGAATAAATTTTATTTCTTAGGTGCTAAATCTTGCGATATTAGGGTTAAGGACAAGTCTAGAACAATTAACCCTAAAACAATCCTACCTAAGGAAACTATTAGGAAAATAGAGAGCAATTTAGGCATTAACCCTAAGAATGGTAGACATATGCCTAAAAAGAAAGAACAATGTCCCAAGAACAAATGGAAATTCGAAATTGAAGGCATTAGTGGTAGAAAATCAAGTTTTGAGGTCAAAACTTGAGAAATTAGAAAAGATCCTAAGAAAGATGACAAATTCAATTAATGGGTCAAATGATCTAAAATTAGGGTCTAGGAGGCAAGAATCATCTAGGGACAAGAAAGGTTTGGGTCACAAACCTAAGGAGACCTACCATAGTGTTCCATTTGACTATAAAACCACTTATAGGTCTAGGAAAATCAAGGTTACTAGGGAAGACATCCCTAAGGTTAACCATAGTAGGTGCATAGTGACCAAGGTTTCAAAGAAACCTAGGGAAGCTACTAAGAAGGTCATAAGGGAAGCCATCCCTAGAGTTGGCCTAGGCAAGACCCAAATGACCAAGGCTTCCAAGTCTAGGAGGGTCATTAGGAAGGTATTAAGGGAAGCTATCCCTAGTGAGTACCTAGTAAATCCAAGGAGCTCCAATAAGTATTGGGTTCCTAGGAATGTGATTCCCTCACGCTAGATGGGTTAGGGTGTGTCAACTTGAATTGGTAAGGTAGTTAACCTAACCATAACAAAGTTGACATTTTAAGACATTTTCAAGGTTATGTGATATCTTGGAAATGAGTTTAGATTTTTATATCCTAAAAGATTTTAGAATGTGCCAATAGAATTGAAAAAGTTTTGAAAAATTGATTAAAGTTGATACAATTAGGTTTAGAGGTTATGGTGTGTCATTTTGGGTTTTTGGCACACTTGAGAGATTTGGTATTATGGCAAATTGGATTTAATTATAACAAATGACAATTAATATTAAAATTTAGGAATTCTCGTGCCTTTACATTTTATTTGCAATATTTTGTTTACCATGTGTCATGTCATGATATCATATTTCATTCAATTATTTAAAATATCATGATAATGTTTAGGGTTAATTTTAATGTCATGCTCATACTTATGTTTGTATTTTTATGTCATGACATCATGTATCATTGACACATGCTTAATTATGCTATCTTATATGCCATGATCATATTTCATGCATATTGATTAATAAAATTGATTTAAGGATAATGACATATTTCAAGTCTTATAATAAGGGAATCAAATAGAGTTGCCTAGATAAAATGCATGAGATCTTAGTTTAGAAATAGCCAAAATCCACATCTCACATTAAATTGACATGTGTGTATATTGACACACCCTAGACATATATGAAATGTTAGGAATATTAGTTAAGTTCACGGTGCATAGTTGTTGCATCTAGATGAACTCAAACTCATAGTGTACCATAGATGAATCATGAGAAAAGTTAATGTACAAGTCATGTACATCTAACCCATATACCATGGTTTAAAATAGGTTTTGAAAAACATTTTAAAAAATCTTGGTGAAGTCTATCTTGTGATAGTAATCACCATTGATAAAGTTGATACAAAGTAGGCTCAAAATATTGAAGTTATCATTGATTTTGAACTTCGTATCGATCTCACAATTTAATGGGTATTTTTATATAAAAATATTTTTCACCTATAGTGATTGACATGAGTATTATACGTATGAAGTTTTATTATTTTTTAAATTACATATAATTACTTATGAATTATCCAATTTCAGATTATAGAATCACGACCTCGCCAGTATGAGGGCAATAATCGTAGTGGATAAGTCAACTGAATACTAATTTCAATTGACTGTTAGGTTTGATTGCAGCTGAACAAGGTTTGTTCAACCATTTATCAACAAGTTTAGGTCAACCTAACGTCTCCTAACCCTAGGATATGCTTTGGAAAATATTGGAAGGGTGAAAATCCATTGGAAATGGATTAGGAGAGTTGTTTTGGGTGGAGAATCAAATTTTAAAGTGTGTGAAAGTTCAAGTTTGAACTTTTGTTCTTAATTTTAATAGTCAAGTATTTCTATTGGCTTAGGAACTCTTCAAGGACATTGTTGGTGCAATGGTCAAGAGAGAGCAAGCCTTTAGGGGGAGGTTATTCATCAAGGGATGATGGATGAGTTTTTCTTCAAAGGGGGAGAGTTGGAGAATGGAGAAAATGCCTTGCATTTAGTGATAAGGGAGTATCACTAGGGAAAATGGAGGCATTAATGATGATTTTGGACCAAGGGGTAGATTGAGTTATCTCAATGGGATATGAGATATGAATACCCTTGGGGGAGACTTTTTGATGTATGTCAAAAAAGGAGAGAATTGATGGTTTAAGTTAGGTAGCATAACTTAAAGGTTTTGTCAAACATAAAAAAAGGAGAGATTATTGGTGCAATCGACCCAAGTCACGATTGACCAGACTTGAGTTTAACTAGAGTAGTATTTTGATGTTTGACAAAACGATTGACAATGTGATTGTCATGGGAAGTCCAAGAATGGTCTTGGAATTTGAGAAATCCAAGTCATGTATACTTGGCAAGGAAAGTCCAAGTCATGGGTACTTGGTAATGAAAAGTCCAAGTCATGAGTACTTGACAATTGAGAAGTCCAAGCAAGAGTCTTGGCAATGGTAAAGTCCAAAGGTATAGTCTTGACGGCATAAGTCCAAGTGTGTAGTCTGGGTGGCGTAAAGTCCAAGTAAATTTTGGCGGTAAAAGTCCAAGTATGAATACTTGACAATTGGGAAGTCCAAGGGTGTGATATTGGCAGTGTAAACTCCAAGTTGTAGTCTTGGTGGCATAAGTCCAATGTTTGATGGCGTAAAGTCCAAGTGTTTGTCTTAGCGGTATAAGTCCAAATGTACCTTGGCAAAGTAGACTCAGTTAGCATGACAATAGCCAATGGAAGCACTTGAAGGCTAATGTATAAATGAACAAGTCATGGAGGACTTGGAGGGATCCAATAGGCTGAGGCTGATGGAGGTGGCTAAAAGGCTTAGATCTAAGCTAAGGGTGGTCTATCAAGCATGAGTGGATCATACTTGGATTAAATCTCATGGTTGAGGTGTACTAGTCGACTAATGGCTTTGGCCAGTTGACTGGTAGAGTGTGTAAGCACTCGGAGCCTAGTCATCTCTGGGCAGTCGATTGAGATTATGATCAGTCAACTGGTCAAGTAATCAACTGAGCTTCAACTACTTGGGTGAAGCTCTGATAGTCGATTACCATTGTAAGCAGTCGATTGACCTTAATCAGTTGACTACCAAGGATGACACTGATCGGTTTAAGCGACCACGAGCACAAAAAGCTCTAGTAGTTGGTGATCGATCACGACTATCGAGTTGGTGGTCAATCAGCGATAAGATACGATCACGATGTATCCATTGGTTGGAATGCTAATGTGGATCAAGCCTGTTGTGAGACAATAACACTGTAGGAAGCTGATTGAGGCCTTTTGGTAGTCGATTACCAGATGCGAAATCAGCCTGATGCAGATGATATAAGGAGCAGTGAAGGGAGGATTTTGCAAGTGATTTTTGGGGTGATTTTAAAGGGGAAGTGATGTTGCATTCCAGACTTTCAAGAGTAATTCAAAGCAATCAACAAGCAAACAATCAAACATTCTTAATGCAAAGTTTTCTTTACTTGTATTTACTTATTGCTTAGTATACTTATTGTATTTCTTGTATTACTGTTGTAATCACTTTGTAAGAGGTTTCTCCACCTCCAGAGTGTTTTCCGAGAAGGAGAGGTTTATTAGTGGTGGTGTGCATAACTAGAGCTCGCTATTGAGCTAGTCCCGTGGAATATGAACCCTAGGTTTCGAACCACATTATATCTTGTGTATTACGAGTGTTTGTCCTTTTTTTTAGTTTATGTTTTATTATTTTTGTTGCGCAAAATGAGTTTTGTAGATGCACATGAACGTAATCTATCGAAGAGAAGAAAACACTATTCACCCCTCCTCTAGCGCATCGTCTGATCCTCAACACAAGGTTTATACTAGTTTCATGATATTTAAGACTTCTATGCATATTATGTTAGTCTTTGTATCCATCATTACCCAAATTCTTCGTTCTACTCATCATTTGTTCAGTCTTGAACAACTTACAACATAAGTAAAATATTCTATCCAATGAAATAGAATATATAAGTCATCTTCTATATGATATTTGTCCATTTGTCATTTCCCATGTGTAATGTGATAAATCAAAATGTTTGTTGTTACTATCCTTAGGAAATAAAAAAATCATCCACTCTTTTTAGACTAATTTTTAGTAAGTAATCTCGCTTTTTGAGATGTTATTCCAATTTCCATGATCCTCTAAATTCATATTCAAATTTAATTTTTCATATTGAGAGTGTTCTTCTAAGTTCTCATTCGACTTAACCAAATTGGCAGCGTTAGTCAATTCTTCATTTTCATAGTAACTTTATTCTTCTATCATCAAATTACCCTTAATTCCTCTCTTTCTATTTTGCTATTTCTTCTAAAATATTTGTTAATATTATCAACTTGACTTTGAATTAATATCTCCTCTCTTTATTTTATTTTTCTCTTTTGAGCTCTAGAAAGATATTTAGAAGGTATTTTTAATGTTCTTTTATTATACCTATAAGATATTAAAAGTGAATATATAATTCAATAATTCATAATGAAATTAATTCAAAGTTTCACATTTAACCATTTATAACTCTACGTATTCAAAAAATATCTATCTCATTATTTAAGTCATAAATGTGTAATTTAAAAAATAATATGTGTATATGAATTCATCTAAAGAAAATAATAATTAAATCAAAATGACAATTGAATGTCCTTTTCTTGATTACAAACACATATTGACTTACCAAGAGGACTCAATATATTATCGTGAACCATGTACTTTTATTTTAATAATTTTTAAAAATATTTTTTCAGTTTTCTCATGCAAAACTATACTAGCTAGATAATTAGCATTTGATAAAACAAAATTGAATAAAAATATTCTTTGAATTTGAATATTTTTAATTAAGAGATGATGATTTACTTATCTTCAATCCTAATTTTCAAAATATAGAGCTTGTATCTAAATTTAGGGATTTTCGAATTTATACCTCAAATTCTTAAAATTCCAATTTCTACACAAAATTTATAAAATTTATTAGCATCTAATTCAAAAATTGAATCAAACAACAATTGGCCAATTGGATTGGATTTTATCCACCTCGAATTCGATAGAATGGACCAATAATTCAACCAACAAAGTAGTTGAAATCGAAGCCTAAGGAGAAGAACAATTTTGCCGGTGGTCACCAATAGGTGATGAGTTAGTTGACGACGATGATGTGTAAGTAGAATGGGAAAGGTGATGGCTAGAGTAAGGGTTAAACTAAATATTTATTTAGATACATAATTGACGTTGATGGGTCTATGTGTGTCTTAATATATGTATTTTTTTTAAAACTTTCTTAAGCCCATGTCAATTTTGGAACATCTCTTTTATAATGGGCCACCAACAATCCAAGAATAATTAAAAAAAAATGAGGTCTTTTCTTGGGTTGAGCTATGAGGCGACTGTTTCCTGGCCTCATAGAAGGTCTGACCAGCTCTTGTAGCAATTGAGATCCGAATCTTCATCCTCATGGATAGCAATAAGGAAGTTGTAGTAAGGCTTTTGAAAATTGAATCTTGGCAAAAGCAACATGAAGAAAATGATAAGAGGAAGATTGAGAGGCCAAGAGAAAGGACACAAGAGATTCATGTCCAAATTTGAAAAAAAAAGAAAGAGAAGGAGAAGTCAAAAGTTGAGGCAAAGAAGAAGTGAAAGAACACGAAAGTTGCTTGGGATGACACATCCTTATCAAAGGAAAAAAAAGTCAAGGAGACAAGATTCTAATCTTCATGGTCAATGATGTTGAAGTAATATCAATATCCAAGGAAGAGAGAGAAGGAAGTTCAAGTGAAAGGAGAGCTCAATCATACAACTCTAATGACATGATGAGATTAAAAATCTACCCCTGGACAATTTATTAGATGCAATTTCTTGCCTAATCTTTAAGTAAAGAAGAGAGAGAGAGAGAGAGAGAGAGAGAGAGAGAATGAGCATCTAAAAAGTTAGTAGTTATTTAAAAGAAAATTTAGAAAATGCTACCCCTGGTGGTAAATTACATCATTTAGAGGTTGAAAATAAGAAGCTAAAGAAAGAAGTAGAGACCTTAAGGATAGCCCTAGAAAATTTTACATTTGGCTCTGAATCCTTGAACATTATTATAGGGAGTAAAAGGATAACATTTCAGTCAAAATGGGCTAGGATATAAAAAAATCCAAAAACAATAAAGCATATTACTATCTAATTGCTAGAAGACAATCAAAGATAGAAAACATCTCTAAGAAATAGATTCCCAAAGACTACTTGGTAAATCTAGTTGGGTGTATCTTAATGTAGTCAACCATAATAGATTTCACTTGATATCTATTCGACATGGTTGATTTGATATTTAGCATGGATAGAATTACATGTTCACATAGCGCAGTTATAAATATTTTATTTTATATTTTAAGTTCCTACCCATATTGGGGCAGGAAGTTATGCCCACATTGGGCATGGAATAATGGATGTTTCTTGTTGATGAAGAGGATGGCTGCTTTAGGTATCCAAATGAGTGTTGAGGAGAGTTGATTTTGGATGCTTGTGTAGAAGCTTAGAGGTGCCGTGAGATTTTCTTGAAGCCAAGAGTTTTCTTGTGAGGACTGTACATGCAGTGAAGTGCAGTCAAGAAAACATATCTCTCTCGTCCTTCTTGAGTAGAACAAGGAACAATCATCGTCATCGGACTTAGGGTTGCAGCGTTGTGAACCTGTGGTGAAAGTTTGAGTTAACACCTGTGATTTTCATCTCGACTATGAGCTAGTGTTCTGCGAGATCTAGAGTTTGCAGAAATTTCAAAGCAGTTCCAAATCATTTAGCATCTACATATTTGAGGTATAAGTATGATTCCACAAAATTTCTATTTTTCATAAGTAGTTCTTACATTAGTATAAGAGCTAGATTGAACGTGAGATCGTTTGACAATTTCTTGAGTTAAAACTCAAGAAAGGTTGTTGATCATGAAATGCAGTTCTTGTTGAAGACGTTGAACAGTGTTCCGTATTGCGAATAGGAGAAACAGTGGTGGATCATTGTTGGTGCTCGGGTGTAGCAGGATGCATAGTGAGGAAACTCAATGCCCGAGCGGAGAAACAGTGTGTGCACTGTTGGTGCTCGGTTGCACGGGTGATGCTCAACCATGCGCATGATGCTCAACCGCGCGCGAGGTGCTCAGCTGCACGTACAACACTCGACCATGCGTGAGGTGTTCGACTGCACGGGAGGTGCTCACTCGTGTGTGCGATGCTCGACCATAAGCACAGTGCTCAACCGCACGTGAGGTGCTCGACCGCACGTGTGGTGCTCGGGCACACATAGTGGTGCTCAAGAAAACCACAATTCTCAGTCGGCGTCGTATTTCTCACTTGGGCACACATAAAGGTGCTTAGGAAAGTCGTGATTTTTAGTCGGCCTTGCTCGACAATGGTTGGTGAGTACTTGGTAGTGTTTGAAGAAGTTGGCAAAGTAGTCGACAGTACTCGCGAGTGTTAAATACTGGAAAATTTAAATAGTAAATTAAATGGCCAAATAATTGAGGAAATAATCCTGGAAATTTTTAGGGAATTTTAGGAATTTTTCCGGAATTTTTCTGGGTTTAAACGGACTCCGTACGAGATTTCTACGGGGATAAAATAACTAGGCTTTATAAAAGGGGATAAAGACACGGAAAACCCTAATTGTTATATTTCTCTTTTCTTTTCCGCCGCTAACTCCTTCTAGCTCATGAGCGCTGCCTCGACTAGCGCCGCTGGCTACGCCCTATGCCGCGCGCTCGACGCGAGCATACCGCCTCGACGCTGCACGAGTCTGACGCCGTCCGACGCCTTGCAATGTAGTTCGCGCCCCGCGTACTGCGCCTCGACGCGACGCGAGCCGCACCGCTGATGCGCCGGGCTCCCTCTGCCCAGGCGAGAGTTCCTTTGCAAGCGCCGGCCACCCCTTGCCTTCCGCCGCCGCAAGCTTCCCTAGTGTACGGTGAGGGTGGAGCTTAGGTAAATACCTAGATCTTCTCTTTTCTTGCCGTTCAAGGATCATATGGGTGTGGTGGGGGCAGTGATTAGGGCAGCAAGGAATTGGGGACGGCTGAGAGGGGCTGTAAGGGTTTTGTTTTGGGATATGGTCGTGTAAGGAATGGCTGTGGAGGGTTGTTGAATGGCTGTGGGTTACATTGGGTTCCAATTAGGGTTCATTAGATCCCTAATTTCGTGGAACAGTAGGTGGTAAATGGGCTGATTTTGGAGTTGTGGGTCGGTTGTGAAGGAGGAGGTGGGTATAGAGTGTGTTTCGGGTTGTTCATAGGTTATAAAGGGTTGTGGACCGGATTTATGGTCGATTTGGGTTGATTCGGGTGTTGATCGGTTGATTTGTATGGATATTTGTGGACAAGGATTGGAAATTGGTTTGGGTTAATTGGGTTATGAAGGAAATCGATTAATTATTCGATTTGTCGGTAAATTGTATTTTTGTGCTTGACTATGGTCTTGCTTTATGCAGGTTTTGGTCACGAGGCAGGTCCCCATTCGTGATTTATCGGCTCTTCTTATGATATATATTCAAAGCGGTATTTTGACTTAACGTTTAGATTAAGTCAAATTGATATGCTAGTAGGATAGCTTACAATAACATTTTCATGTTTATATGCCTGATATACTTTTGGTGCCTACTAGATACATGCATGTGATAGGATATGATTATATTTTCCTGTTTGATTTGGATCATAGTATGTGGATTAGGGATATGTACATATTGGTTGTACATATCATTCGGATAGGTATATTATGAGTAGGATTTACATGCTTTAGTATCATGCACCATTTTCGCATGATTGCATGCTACGGACGGGGTTCCATTATTGTTGAGCCCGCAATTGTTAGTTACATGGCTCGCATACACCGCCACTCATGGGTTAGTGGTACATCGGAGGGTGTGCGTTCTCTGCTCAGTTCACCGGTCCGCCATGGGTAGCGATGAGGCAGCGTGTAGCGGCAGGATCCCTCCTCCGCCTATGACACTGTGGAGATGAGAGCTTAGCTCCCCACTATGTTTGGGGCAGGAGGATAGGTGTACTCCGACAAAGATCCGTCCCACCTGGCCAGAGAGCAAAGATGATGGCAGAGTGCATGCTTGTCATAGCCCTACCCACTCCTGGCCACCATTGCGTGTGCAGTGGCTAGCGTCGGGGTGACCATGTCATTGACGCATGCACTTTGCATAGATTGCATTTGTATTGTGTTTGCATTATTGTATTGATGCCTTGGATGTGCATATGATTGTCATGCATACAGGATACATGCTTATATATGATCGAATTTATTACTTCTAGTCGTGCACATGCTCCTATATCGTAGGAGATTCGTAAGTACACATTTTGTATTTCTTGCTTGCATACCCTATTTATGTGAGACTCAGATCGCATGTTATTTTTATTGTTAGCTATACCGATTTCAGATATCTATTTTACCCGCAGAGTTCTTTGAACTCACCCCGCTGGTTTATATCTATTTCGTGATGAAGTCAGAGAGTGCAATTTTGGACCCCACTCGTCGTAAAGTTTTGATTTGGATATTTGTTTTTTACTAGATTTGGATATTTTGGTTAGAGGACATGTATAGGTTTGGAGATTGATTTTGTATTTGGTCGTGTCCTTATGGAACTTAATTGGATTTTGGTTTGGTTGGATTTTGTTGAGTATTCCTGCCCAGATGGCAGAAGGGGTAAGTCTATTTATTTTAGACTGTTTGTCATTTATTTTGGATGATGGCCTGAGGCCAAATTATATAACTGCGTGTGAGTTTGGATTCCGGTCGTGTTGACCGATGTATAGTGGCCGTGTAGGCCTTGTATGTAAATTGGGATTGTCACCCGTACAGGGGAGATGCTGCCGGATTTTCGTCTGGTGGGGTCTCCTTCGGGGCGTGACAATTTATTTGGTATCAGAGCCAGGTTTTCGAGTTCCTAGGGGTTTTTGGATTTTTCGGAGTTCGCCATGTATTGGCAGGTTTTGCGAGGTAATTTGGATTGGTATGGATTTCCGACGATTTTATGTTTCGGAAATTCGAGGATTTTGACGAGATTAATATGGGGTTTTGGCGGCTACTGGACCTCTCCTGACGGTGAAATAGGTATGATGATAAATTTGATATGTTTTTATTTATGGTAATATCTGTATTCATTTAACAGATATGAGACGAGGTGGGCGTACTTCTGCGCCGAGACGTGGTGTGGGACGGCCACGCCAGAGGACCCAGAGATCTTTGATGCCAGAGAGATCTACTGAGGATGAGCATATTGATCAGGGTCAGATTCCACAGGGTGCTACGGGAGTTGTGGATCCTCGCCTCGGATCCTCCTCCCGAGATACCCCTGGGCATCCGATGTACCATGGGAGATCCTATCGCTACACATCGTAAACCCCGCCAAGGGACCTTCTACGGCACCGACAGCCCATCAGAGCTGGCCGACCACTCAAGACGCCCCTACTTATCCCATCGATGTAGCCGCGCACGAGCCTCTGATTCCGTGATTGGCTAAGTCGATGAAGAGCCGGTTCACTTTATTCAGCGGAGAGACTGATCCGATCATGGCTCGCTCTTGATCGAGACGATGGAGCGACCTTCTACTATATGGTCACTCCGAGTGGGAGAAGGCAGAGTTAGCGCCTTCCATTTACGCAGGCGAGGCCGAGATCCGTGGGATATGCGGCCGATTATCGGGCGGCAAGAAAGTTACATGGGCGAAATTTAGAGAGGCTTTTGAGAGTCCGTGATTTCCTGGGCATATCGATGATGAGACGCTGTGATTTTCAGTCTAAGATGTAATAATCGCCGGATGGAGTATAATAGAATTTAATCAGTTAGCCGTGTTTTGCCCAGTAATTAGTTCCGAGATAGGTCACGGATGATGATGCAACAGACAGTGGACCGATGGGCATCTATGTGTTAGGATGGCAGGATTTGGTAGTTCTTCCTACCGAGAGGCGTTGGATAGAGCTTTGTTGATCGAGTCGGCTCAACAAAGGGTTAATACAGACAGGAAGAGGAAACAGACTGAAAGATCTACAGGTCAGACCCATCAGCCACAGACTACTGGACATCAGCAGAGTGGCCGCAGTCAACCGGGTCAGAGTCATTCTGGGGCATCTAGCCGGCCTCAGAAATCAGGACGATCTTCAGCTGGGCCCTCGCGGTCTTTTCAGCAGAGCCGGAGACCGCCATGCGACACCGTACTGCTGTGGATCGAAGAGCATATCATCTCACCGCACCTTTGGGACACGGCTTGTTATTATTGCAAGTTGCCTGGACACATGAGCCGAGATTGTTCGTTGAAGGCTCAGCATGTGGCTTCCGGGGTTTCTATTCAGGGAGGACCGTTGCGTCGGGCCACCGACTCGAGAGGGGGCCGACAAATGCGGACCTTCGCAACGCTGCAGAGGACTCCCCTTCAGAGTCGCCATGGTATTCATGGACAGGAGTACACCAAAGGCCCGTGACGGTGTCACAGGTTCGGGCCAGGACCGCAGCAGTGATGCCCCCCATGTACAAGATTATTCGCAGATCACCCATCGATACAAGATCGGCACCTTCGCCACTAGTTCAGATCACCACGCAACTGCAGATAAAGATTAGTCGCACTCGCTATACTCACCTTCCTATCACCTTCGTACTACCAGACGGGCCTCGTGCTCAGCACAACCACCTTGGCGTGATACCACCTCCACCGCCACCGAGATCTGGGCGGATTCATGCGATTCAGAGAGGATGCGCAATGAGCCAACGAATCCGTATTTCACGGTTTCACTTTATGCATTTTCACTATATTATGCTAGTTGATACCGGTAGTTCGTGATTCGCTTATTTCTCGTACTTTTATGAGAGAGATTGGTAGATTACCGCTAGTAGATCACAGAGATTAGTCGCCTCCTACCATCTCGCAAATACATTGGATGTTACCCAGAGGTCCGAGGTTGTCCTTTAGATTTTGGTAACATCATTCTTACTAGATTTATTGGTACCGGATATGGTCGAGTTCGATATTATTCTTGGCATGGATCGTCCGCATATCATGCCACGCTGGATTGTCGACGAGGGTGGTCACATTCGACTCTCGAACCAACCTCGTGGGATTTTACCGCATCCGGACGACGATAGCGACCATTTCGCGATTCGTGCTCGAAGCTTTTATTGCACTTTGCGTGGTTTTCTATTATCTATGATCAATGTAGAAGATAAGTGGTGACTCTCGATCGAGGACATCCCTATTGTCCGAGAGTATTCGATGTCTTTCCGCAGGAGTTACGTCCGCCTCCCGTAAGGCAAGTGGAGTTCATGATTGAGTTAATACCGACGACGCGATCGAAAGCTCCTTATCGTATGGCCTCGAGAGAGTTGGATGAGTTAAAGGTTCACCTGTGAACTTTTGGACAGAGGTTTTATTCGCCTAGTGCATCACCCCGGGTTCTCCTGCCTTTGTGAAGAAGAAAGATGGTTCGATGAGACTGCATCGACTACAGCGATTGAACGCCGTCACTATCAAGAATAAATACCCCTCGCCACGTATTGAGGACTTGTTTGATCACCGAGAGGTACATCACCTATTCTAAGATTGATCCGTGGTCCGATATCATCAATTACGAGTTAGAGATTCCGACATTCGTAAGACAAATGCCTGCACTGATATATGGACACTATGAGTTTTTGGTAATGCCATTTGGGCTTACCAATGCTCCAAATGGTATTCATGGACTTAATGAACCGTGAATTTATGGATTTTCTAGATCGGTTCACATTGTTTTTATCGATGACATTCTCGTTTATTCTCGCTCCGAGGAGGAACACGCGCAAAGATCTTCGACTTGTTCTCGATAGGCTCCGGCTGCGCTATATGCGGGTTTAATAAATGCGCGCTTTTGGTTACACTCACCGGTTTTCTCGGGACATGTGGTTTCGAGTAGAGGTATTTCACTGACCCCGTAAGATCGAGGTCCACCTGGGAGCAACAAATCGCTCAGAGGTTCGCAGTTTTCTAGGCTTGGCTGGTTATTACAGACGGTTCGTTGAGGGTTTCTCGAGCATTTCTATGCCATTGACACGCCTTACCAGGAAGGGCGTGAAGTTTACGTGGACAGAGGCGTGCGAGACTAGTTTTCGTGGAGTTGAAGAGGAGATTGGTGTCAAGACCGATCTCGGTATTACCATCGTGGACGATGGTTTCGTTCTTTATACGATGCGCCTCTACTGTGGTTTAGGCGCAGATTGATGCAAAGACACAGGTAGTCTCCTATGCTTCTCGGCGCTTGAAGGATCATGAGAAAAACTACCCACCGATTTAGAGTTTGCCGCTATTATCTATGCCTCAAGATTTGGAGGCATCATTTATATGGTATTACGCTTTGAGATTCTTACGATCATAAGAGTCTCAAATATCTTACGCAGTATGAACTCAATCTCCGGCAGAGAAGATGGATGGAGTTCCCAAGGATTATGATCGTACCATCACCTACCACCCAGGAAAGCCAATGTGGTTGGCGACGCACTTAGCCTAAGTCCCGAGGGACTTTAGCTTCCTTCCGAGTTTTGGTCACTGATTTGATCTGTGGTTTCTCCGAGTTGAGCTTAGAGGAGCAGTGGACCGGCTGAGCAGTGGCGTTCTAGTTACCATGGTTGCTCACTGCTCTATCCGACGAGTCCGGAGGCTCAGCCGCTGATCAGATTTACAGTTCATTGGTAGTCAGATCACTTCTAGACAGCAGACTGAGTTCACACGTGATGATGAGGGTATTATATATTTCGAGGTAGATTATGTGTACCTCACCACCTCACCCTAAGCATGGAGGAGTTACTACAGGAGGCACATCGCTCTCGATTTGCGATCCACCCAGGCGGAACCCGCATGTATCGAGATTTAAAGCGTTTGTATTGGTGGAACGGTATGAAGAAAGACATCGCGGATTTTGTAGCTAGATGTCTGATTTGTCAGCAGGTCAAGGTTGAGCACCAGAGACCACCGGATTACTTCGCAGGATTCCTATTCCCGAGTGGAAGTGGGATCATATTACTATGGATTGGTTCACTTCTAGGTTCCGCAGAGTCTGCGGCAGCTTTAGGCACACGCCGGTTTAATCGCATTCCATCCGCATGACGGATGGGCGATCTGGCGGACCATTCGACACTAGAGAGGATTTCTTGAGGTCTGTGTTATAGATTTGGAGGCAATCGGGAGGATCATTTACGTTAGTGAAATTCGCCTACACTAACAGTTATCAGTCGGCTATCTAAATGGCCCCGTATGAGGCATTGTATGGTAGGCAGTGTCGTACACCCACCCTCTGGGAGGAGGTTGGGGAGGCCCAGTTGCTAGGACCCCAGAGAGCTCAGCATGAGGCAGAGTTGGTCCGTACTATCAGACGTAGGATGACAGAGGCGCAGGATCACCAGAAGAGTTATGCAGATCGTGAGCGGAGACCTTTGGAGTTCTCTGTTGGTGATCATGTATTCTTCGCGAGTTTCACCCACGAAAGGGGTGAAGAGGTTTGACTCCGTGGTAAGCTTGCTCCTAGATATATCGGTCGTCGTTTGAGATTTTGGAGAGGATCGGATGATTGCTTATCGTCTAGCGTTACCCCATCTTTGTGAGTATACATGATGTATTCCATGTGTCTATCTTTGAGAAGTATGTGCGGATTCTACACATATTCTATCAGATGTATCAGGTTCCATTCAACCTGATGCTACTTACGCAGAGGTTCCGGTGCGGATTTTGGATTTCAAGGAACGACAGTTGCGGAACAAGGTTGTGCGACTTGTCAAGGTCGGGTGGAGTCACCACCGCAAGCGAGGAGGCTACTTGGGAGCTCGAGGAAAGATCGAGCTCAATACCCCACTTGTTTACTTGAGGTACGTGAGGTATATTTTCAGTACTTGTGGTATTTCTTACTCGTGCATCTGAGTAGGAAATTTGGAGACCAAATTTTTATTAGTGGGGGAGAATGTTAAATACTGGAAAATTTAACATATAAATTAAATGGCCAAATAATTGAGGAAATAATCTTGGAAAATTTTCGGGATTTTTAGGGAAGTTTAGGAATTTTTCCGGAATTTTTCTGGAATTAAACGGACTCCGTACGAGATTTTTTCGGGGATAAAATAGATAGACTTTATTTAAGGGGTATTAACCTAACCCGGAAACCCTAAGTTTTTATTTTTCTATTCCCTTTTTTCCCCGCCGCGCCGCAACCACTCCTTTGGCAGTTTCTCGCGCAATCTCTCCTTCCCCGATTCCTTTTCTCTCTGTGGCCCGATCTCTCCGTATGAATCCCTCTTCTTCGCGTGAGCCCTTCTTCCTCGCGGCGGCAGCGTCGCCGCGCCGTGCCTATGGCGACCGCCGCCCGCCAACGTCCACTCATCTTTCGCCGGCCGACGCCCTCTTTTCTTTCCTCCACCGCGCCCGTCTGCGGCTGTGTCTTGATCGTGTCGTTTAACGTCTTTGGTGTGTGCGGCAGTATTAGAGCGTGACAGATTTTTCTCCATTGAGCCGGAAGAAGGCTCCCATCACAGTATAACTTGAATTAACTTCTTTTATCTGTTGTTGGTTGATACGGGTTGGATTTCCTTGGAGGAATAGGTTTAAGAGCGAGGGCTTGTGGGTGTCGTCTTTTAGAGTTGGATGTGGTCATTTGTGGATTTGGGGTTGTTATGAGAGTGGAGGATTGTAAATGTGAATAATGTTGAGCCATTGTAAATTGACTTGGAGATCGATTTGGGAAAAGATTGGTTTTGGTGGAATTTACAGGGTGGGTGAGCTTGATTGGTCGGTTTGGGTTGATTCGGGTGTTGATCGGTTAATCGGTATGATATTTGGAGGATTAGGAATTAATTGGATTAATTGGGATATGAAGGAAATCGATTTATTATTCGATTTGTCATTGAATTGTATATTTTGTGCTTGACTATAATTATGCTATATGCGAGTTTTTACGCGGTCCCGATCGTGACGATTCTTCTTCTTGGATATATTTTAGTGGTATTTTGACTTAACGTTTAGATTAAGTCAAATTGATATGCTAGTTAGGATAGCTTACAATAATTTTTCATGTTTATATGCCTAGTATGTTTTTGGTGCCTACTAGATACATGCATGTGATAGGATATGATTATATTTACCTGTTTGATTTGGATCATAGTATGTGGATTAGGGATATGTACATATTGGTTGTACATATCATTCGGATAGGTATATTATGAGTAGGATTTACATGCTTTAGTATCATGCACCATTTTCGCATGATTGCATGCTAGCTGGACGGGGTTCCATTATTGTTGAGCCCGCAGCTAGTTACATGGCCTGCACACACTGCCACTCATGGGTTAGTGGTACATCAGGAGGGTGTGTGCAGTTGCTCTGTCATGCTCCGCTAGTCCGCTCATGGGTAGCGATGAGGCAGCGTGGTAGCGGGCAGGGATCCCTCCTCTGGTCTATGACACCGGGAGATGAGAGCTTAGCTCCCCCACTCTGTTTGGGGCAGGAGGATAGGTGTACTCCGACAGCATCCTGTCCACTCGGTCACTCAGGAGCAGTGATGGCAGAGTGCACAGTTGTCATAGCCCTACCTACTCGGCTTCACCATTGCGTGTGAGGCGTGGTAGCGTCGGGGTGACCATGTCATTAGCGGCATGCATTTTGCAGATTGCATTTTGTATTGTGTTTCTTTGCATTATTGTATTGATGCCTTGGATGTACATATGATTGTCATGCATCATGAGGATACATGCTTATATATGATCGGGACTTTATTACTTCTAGTCGGACATGCTCCTATATCGAGTAGGAGATTCAGTAAATCTGATCATTTTGTATTTCTTGCTTGCATACCCTTTTATGTGAGGCTGTCTTGGCATGATATTTTTATTATTAGCTATACCGATTTTGCATATCTACTATACCCATGAGTTCTTTGAACTCACCCCCGTTAGTTTATATCTATTTCGGGATGAAGTATCGGGAGAGTGATTCTTAGGACCCCACTCGTCGTAAAGTTTTGATTTGGATATTTGTTTTTACGGTATTTGGATATTTTGGTTAGAGGACATGTATAGGTTTGGAGATTGATTTTGTATTTGGTTTTGGTGTCCTTATGGACCTTATTTGGATTTTGGTTTGGTTGGATTTTGTTGAGTATTCCTGCCCAGATGGCAGAAGGGGTAAGTCTATTTATTTTAGACTGTTTGTCATTTATTTTGGATGATGGCCTGAGGCCAAATTATATAACTGCGTGTGAGTTTGGATTCCGGTCGTGTTGACCGATGTATAGTGGCCGTGTAGGCCTTTGTATGTAAATTGGGATTGTCACCCGTACAGGGGAGATGCTGTCGGATTTTTGTCTGGTGGGGTCTCCTTTGGGGCGTGACAACCATACTGTTTGATACTGGGGCAACCCATTCTTTCATGTCTATGACATTTGTTAAGAAGATAGATATAACTCCGGATATCTTAGATATTCAATTTTTAACGACCCTACCTTCGGGTGAAACAATGACATCTACACACTGATTGCATGTCGTGCCGGTCAAAATTTCAGACAGAGAGCTTTATAGTGATTTGATCTTGTTGGACATGCATGACTATGATGTCATCTTTGGAATGGACTTTCTTAGCAAGTACGGTGCTTCCATTGAGTGTCGTAAGCGAAGGGTAGTATTCCAACCCGAGACCGAGGCCAAATTTGAGTTTATTGGAGAACTAAGGAAAAAGACTAAGAAGTTCTTGTCTGCTATGGAAGCTCGGAAGATGCTAGCTAGTGGATGCACGGGGTATTTAGCACATATAGTTGATACTAAGCAAGCAAGAAGCCAAAAGCTAGAAGAAGTCCCAATCGTATGTGACTACCCAGAAGTATTTCCTGACGAACTACCAGGACTAGCACCTAGAAGGGAAGTTGAGTTTGAGATTGAACTTATTCCTGGTACCAACCCAATCTCAAAAGCACCCTATCGTATGGCTCCGGTGAATTGAAGAGCTTGAGAACAATTACGGGAGTTATTAGACAAGGAATTCATTCGCCCTAGTCATTCCCCATAGGGAGCTCCAGTGTTGTTCGTGAAAAAGAAAGATGGATCTATGAGGATGTGCATAGACTACCGAGCCTTAAATCAAGTGACGATCAAGAACAGATATCCTCTGCCAAGGATAGAGGATTTATTTGATCAATTGAGGGGAGCCACAGTTTTCTCCAAGATTGACTTGCGGTTAGGTTATCATCAAGTAAGAGTTAAAGAGGATGATATACCGAAAACAGTCTTTCGAACGAGGTATGGACACTATGAGTTCGTGGTCATGCCCTTCGGAGTGACAAATGCACCCGCTATGTTTATGGACTTGATGAATCGGATATTTAAGGAGTATCTTGACAATTTTGTGGTCGTTTTCATTGACGACATCCTTATCTACTCGAGAACCCAGGAAGAACATGTCGAACACTTGAAGACAGTCTTGCAGACCCTTCAGCAAAGACAGTTATATGCAAAGTTATCCAAGTGTGAGTTTTGGCTTGATCGAATATCGTTTCTGGGTCATGTTATTTCAAAAGATGGAGTTATGGTAGACAGACAAAGATAGAAGCGATCGATGGTGGGGTCAACCAAAGAATGCTAGTGAAGTCAGAAGTTTCCTCGGATTAGCAGGGTACTATCGAAAGTTTGTGGAAAACTTCTCAAGGATAGCTTCACCGTTGACGGTTCTTACTAGAAAGAATAAGAAGTTCGAATGGACCGAAGATTGTGAAAAGAGCTTCCTTGAATTAAAGAGGAGACTCACAAGTGCTCCAGTGCTTACCCTTCCAGAAAGTAATGAGGGATTTGACCTATATAGTGATGCATCCAAGATGGGACTCGGAGCAGTACTTATGCAGAAGGGTAAAGTCATTGCTTATGCATCTAGACAACTCAAGGACTATGAAAAGAATTACCCCACTCATGACCTTGAGTTGGCAGCAGTGGTCTTTGCTCTGAAAGTTCGGAGACATTACTTATATGGAGTCCAATGCAAGATTTACATGATCACGTAGTCCAAGTACTTCTTCACTCGGTAAGGATTTGAATATGCGACGAGATGGCTTGAGCTAGTAAAGGACTATGAGAAATCCACTACCATCCCGAAAGGCAAATAAAGTAGCAGACGCGCAGAGTAGAAAATCATGTTCCACCTTGATGTCCCTAGCAACACTATCCCAACCACTGGAGAAAGAGATAATGAATTTTGGAGTTGAGATCATTTCTGGATAGCTCTCCGCCTTGACCATAGTACCTACACTATTTGAGGATATATTAGCGAGACAGGACAAAGATCCTAGCATCCAAAGGATCAAGCAAGAGATCCAAGAAGGGAAGGATGAAGGATTCCGTGTCTCTGATAGTGGGGTATTATATTTGGGTAAACGCCTATGTATCCCCAACGACCCAGACTTAAAAAAGAAGATCCTAGAAGAAGCTCATGGGACCCCATATTCGATGCATCCTGGATCCACCAAGATGTATCAAGATATGAAAGGGAAATTCTGGTGGCTTGGTATGAAAAGGGACGTGGCTAAGTATGTTAGCACTTGCCTGACATGTCAGAGAGTGAAAGCCGAACACTAGAGACCAGGAGGAGTTCTACAACCTATCTAGATTCCAGAATGGAAGTGGGAGGAACTAGCCATGGATTTCATAGTAGGATTGCCCAAAACAACCAATGGCTACGATTCTATTTGGGTAGTTGTCGATAGATTGACAAAGTCTGCTCACTTCATGCCTATCAGAATATCATACTCCATGGGCGATTAGCCCATTATCGTCAAGGAAGTGATTAGACTGCATGGAGTACCTAAAACCATTATCTCTGATAGAGACAGTCGCTTCACTTCACACTTTTGGGAGTGTGTTCAGAAAGCCCTCGGCACTAAGTTACGATTCAGCACTGCATTTCATCCTCAGACAGATGGGCAAACAGAAAGAGTGAATCAGATTTTGGAGGACATGCTCAGAGCTTGTGCCTTGGATTTTAAAGGAAGCTGGTGTAAATATTTGTGTTTGGCAGAGTTTGCCTATAATAATAGTTATCAAACCACAATTGGAATGGCACCTTATGAAGCCTTGTATGGAAGGAGATGCAGATCGCCTATCTGTTGGTATGAGGGTGGCGAGAAGAAAGAAATGGGACTCAAGACTGATTTTATAGATGACGCCACCAAAGCTATAAAGAACATACGTCAAAGGATAGAGCGCCCCAAAGTCGGCGAAGAGTTACGCCGATGTCCGACGCAGAACTAGAGTTCCAAGTCGGAGATTGGTTTCATTAAGGTAGCTCCTATGAAAGGGGTAATGAGATTTGGGAAAAAAGGCAAGTTAAGTCCCAGATATGTAGGCCCCTACCTGATCACCAAGAGAGTTGGTAAGGTAGCTTATGAGCTAGAGCTACCACAAGAAATGTCAGCTATCCACAATGTATTTCATGTTTCAATGCTTAAGAAGCACGTCCCAGACACCAACCAAGTGATTGAGCCAGACTGCACTGATTCGTAGATTTAAGTTATGAAAGTCGACCTATTAGGATAATAGATCGAGCGTCGAAACTAAGAAACAAAGAAATACTGTTAAAAGTCTTATGACAAAGTCAAAGGGTTGAAGAAGCAACCTGGGAACGTGAGGATGACATGAAGCAAAAGTACCCTGAGCTTTTCTAAGTTTTGAGGACGAAACTTTTTTAAGGTATAAGGGATTGTAACATCCCAAATTTTAATTCCTATATTTTTATTAGAGGAAAATAGAAATAAGAATAGAAGTAATAAAAATAGGAATAGAATAATAATAATAATAATAAAAGAAATAATTGGTTCGTTAGCCGAGGCTCGAACCATGAACCGTTGATTTAAAGGAAATAAAAGAAAAGATAAAAGAAAAGAAAACCGGACAAGAAGGGGTGAGTCACCAAAAATCCAATAAAAAAATTTATATGATTAGGGAGAAGTCACGAATTTAATTGAAGAAAGAATTAATTCTGTTAAAGAGAGAAATTTAAGGAAAATTTATAAGGGAATAAAAATTTTATATGATTAGGGAGAAATCACGAATTTAATTGAAGAAGGAATTAATTCTGTTAAAGAGAGAGATTTAAGGAAATTTATAAGGGAATAAAAATTTTATATGATTAGGGAGAAGTCACGAATTTAATTGAAGAAAGAATTAATTCTGTTAAAGAGAGAAATTTTAGGAAATTTATAAGGGAATAGGTTAAGCCTTGATGGTTATAAATTTAACCTCCCTAATACCCTAGAGGACACCTCTCTACACTCTCTTGGTCCCTCCACCGCCGAACCACACATCAAGGAGAATTTTCTCCTAGGGTTGTCTTCTCTGCCGAATCCAAGGAAATGTGGGATTCAAGAGACCTTAGAGGGCAGCTGCTAGGGCGGGATAGAAGGTTGCATCTCATTAGATTTTACAAATATAAGTTAAAGCAATCGAAGGTAAGTATTGCTCACCTGCAGTATAAGTAGTTATCGTATGTCATTGATATGTTTTTTCTGTGCTTGTTATTTCCAGTTACATGGTTGAGCAGTTTATATGCATATTATTTCCAATTATGCATGATGTTTTCAGTTACGCGATTTTACCGTTATATTATGGGTAATTTAGCATCATGTTGAGATCCAAGATAAGAATGTGATTTATGATCATGCATGTTGTAGATGAGTTGTAGCTTACAATTATATGCATGATGTAGAGTAAGATATAAAAATATTTCCTTTATAAAGAAAATTTAAAGATGCTCCCCGTTCGAATTAGGGATTAAGAGCACAACGATCTTCAGTATGCTCCCCATTTCAATTTTGGGGGTCAAGAGCATAATGATCTTTATGGTGCTCTCCATTTGTGATTTAGGGGATTAAGAGCATTTCCTTCAGTATGTATAAGAATATAAGTATAAAGGAAGTATTTTACTTTTTGACAGGGCATGTGCAAGCATCGATTTGCCACTGGAGGCCCTCGATTTGATTACCTAGTAGGTTCGGTGGTTGCCACCCGGCCTATTAGGAATCTGCGCATTATTGGTACTATGCCGGGCCCATATCCAGGATGATTATTATTTTGAAGTATCAGTATAAGTATAAGTAAAAGTTTTCAAAGTTAATCATTCCAGTTCAGATACACTGTTTACAAGTTTTAAAATACTTAAGAGCATGATTTTATACAAGAGACAAGTAATCAGAGTTATGATTTCCAGTTATGTTTGCATGTGTATCAATGTATCCAGGGCAAGAGAACTAGTTGCATGATTTCATACAGTGCATGTTTTTGTGAGCATAGAAAGTACTTACTAAGCGTTATTGCTTATAGTTTGCATTTCCTTATACTGCAGATAAAGGTAAAGAAAAGCTTCAGTAAGGTGGCATGGCAGATGAAGTGCTGGGTGTGTGTGGCGACGGAACAGTGGAAGTAAAAGATCCTGAGTGCAGATGTCTAAACCAGATTTTAAGTTTTTAATTGTTTTTTTTTCTGATATTGTTGGAGTTCAATTGGATTGCTTATGGTTGAGACCAAAGAATGCTAGAGTCATGTTGGGTTAGTTTTAATACTCGTACGTTATGTGAAGATCTTGAATTGCTTATTGTTTAAGTGATGTAAAGGTCCTTATAATTATTTTAGTTGTTAGCATATTGCATTAGTATATTGCATGAATTGAAGATAGAGACAGTAAAGTAGTGACATCTCCCCTGGTAGAGAGTGGAAAAACTAGGGGGGTGTTACATGAACGGGTCAATGCGGTTGAGCTTCTCTTTAGATAGCCCACATTGTAAGATTTGTGTAGCCTTGGCATCGGTTTCCACTTGATGCTTCATAGCGTTTGTCCATTGATCGCAATCCAAGCATTAACCGTCTTCGTTTGTTGGAAGGGTGAAGTCGGTTTGTATCACGATCTACATCTCTACTTGAGTTTTCAAGTAGCACTCCATCAGATCATTCTAGTAACGGAAGTCATCTCCATTGTAAAATGGAGGTTGGATGGTGTTAAACCCTTCGAGATGGGCCATTTAGAAAAAGAAAACCTTCCAAACACAAAAACGACACACAACGGATTGCCAAGACTTTTGTCTTGGATTAGTAATGTGGGAGAAAAGAGAACTTAACGAAAGGCTTAAAACTTACGAATTGAAAAACCAAAACGAAAAGAAACTAAAAACAAATATGAAAAGAAAATCGAAAACTATGCTAGATTGGTGGTTGCACCAAATCGTAGCACCCCCGGTCTGATACCAATTGTAGGATCGAAAGAGCGCGCTAGAGGGGGGGGGGTGAATAGCGAGTGAGAAATCTTTTCGTCTTTTTGTTCGTTTAATTAAAACTAAGAGTAATGCAACAGAAAAAAAAATGACACAATTTATTTTTACTTGGTTTACAACTAAACGGTTGCTAATCCAAGACCCTTGCAATCCTAGACCACATATGAAGGGTAAATCACTAAAAAGTCTCCTCCTCGTTGGAGGTTAGAGATGACAATTACAAAATAAAGAAAGTTTGAGGTTGAGGGACAATCCCACCTCTCCTCATTACAATTAAAGAACTCGAAGATGAAAAGTTGAATACAAGGAACTGAGATGAAGACTAAAAACTTATACCGACGACGATTGAAGATTGAAGTCAAGGAAATGTCATCGGCGTTGCGGCAGCGTTTCGTTGTCGTAGAGATGCGACATTGCGGGAGCATTTCAGAAGCTTTCTTAATGACCTAAAGGGGTGAAACCCCTTTCTTTTATAGCCCTCCAACCCCCTAAACGTTGAGTGAAAATCTGATCCAAATGGACACCTCACCCCAAGAAAAGGGGTTTTTATTTTGACCTTCATCGAAGCTGACAGTTTGAATAGCGATCGACTGATTGCCCTAATCAGTCGACTGATGCCACCAGCAGTTGACTGCTAATAGCCAGCAGTCGACTGATGGTTTGGTTATCCAGCTGCAACAAAGAGTTAGTCCAAAACATAAAAGTAAAAGTAAAAGCGACGGTCACTTATCGTTCAATTTCGACCTAGACCTTCCACTGGAAGTCTTAGTTAGATCGCCGCCTAAAAATATTCCCCTACGGAGGACTCGACCTCACCTTCACTCACACTCAAGCTTACCTTTAGTCCTTTGTGACTTGTAGCTTAGCTTCCAGTCTTCACCTGGGTTCGTCGGCTCCCTTCGAAGTTCTCCCGATGTTGCTCAATCACTACGGTTTCTCGACTCGAGATTCTCCGAGTGTTGCCAACCTTCAACTCAACTTAATCATTTCTGCACACTTAACAAAGCATGTGGATAATAATATGACATTAATTTTGGATTTTTACCATAATCAAAATCTATGTTCGATTATCTGATGTCACTGCACCAATAAAACAGACCGATAAAAATCACTAGGTTGATAGATTCCAATCTTTTTTTGTTGTGGACATTCTTTTTGATAAACCCAAGGGCACACACCTCTCATCTAGTTGTGTCCCTTCTGTTCCTTGTGCGTGTAACTGTCATATATGTTCAAACAAGGTGTTGCTGCCTGTTAATCTATCTCATGCGACGATTAGACCTCTTGAGATGAGCTTGAGGTCGAAGTTAGGTCAGCCATGTAATTCACCAATCTCCCATGTATCGATTCGACACATTTTCTATGTGATTGGATCTTCTCCTTGTATAAAAAAAGTTAGAATCGTCAATCTAACGATCTTCTCATTTCACCTTCATAAATATGAGAGAAAGTTAATTATGGATGATCATTGATCTTAATACAATAATAAATATGACAGAGGATATAACCCAATATAAATATTAAATAATTCATTAATATAAAAGATCGATTTACCAATACATTATGCAAATATTATATCGTATTTACCAATACATTATTCATATTAAATCTTCTCCTTGTCATGTGAACTTGTGTTGTCTTCGTATTAAGGTGCATTGTTATATCAAAATGTTCTATGCTAATTGATCAAAATTGTTCAAATTTAATTAAAAATATTTTAACTGCTGCAAGAGTTTAAATATGATTTGATCGAATTAAAATAATTTTAATTAAAGTTGAATAATTTTAACTAAATGAATAAATAATCTTTTATTATAAAAATATATAATAATTTTATCAAGGTGGAGCAGTATTTAATTAGGGGAATCCACCCTCTTGATTTTTAATTAAAACATCAATAATATTGATTTATTTTTTGTCTGTGTCATTTGTTTGCTTAATAAATAGTGGCCCTTCGATTGTCTTTACCGATGGAAGAAATAAATCAGGAGTGCGATTGACAAATACATAGGTAGGGCCCATTAAGAATCGAAGCAATGAAATTCTAAGATCGATCTTTATCCACTACAAACATACCTTTGCAAATTTACCAACCGCACTCGTCTTGGGAGCTACTATTTGTTTGCTTAACGATCCAAAAGATCTTGCTCTTCCGAAGAAACACCCCTACCATCTAAGTTGCATATATTATAGCTTTAATCCTAGCTATCAACACCATGAATCCATCTAATACAACATGGCAAAGGGTGTTGGGTTACTTAGCGAAATTAAACACCAAAATGCAACGAAAAACAGAGAATCCATCAAAGATTCAAACATATTTGAATTGATTGTTTGTTTAGCATTTACCTCTTGATGCATAGAACCTTTATAAATATTGAGGGTCAAGTCAATCTGAATCGATTAGGATGTTCAAACCTCTTTAATATTCACACAAATGCAACTGTCGTCGTCCATCTCACAAGTACAATTAAAGTTGTCAAATGGATCGACCCATAACGGGACGGGTTAATCCATTGTCAATCCAATATTTAGTAGGGAGGGGCAAGCCGACTCGCCATTTCAGTGGATTGAGAAATCTTCAATTCAACCCAATCTAAGACAGGCTTGCGGATTAGGCAGGCCAAGTCGTAGGCCATAAAAATTAAAAAAATATATCTAAAATTACTGAGGTATTGAGGGCTTAGGCAATGATCAATAAGGCAGATGAGGTACCATGATTAAAAAAACTAGCATTTAAAGTAACTAAAATTTTATAATTGAGATTCAAATACTGACCTACAAAGTTGAGTATCATATTTTTTATTCTTCGAATATTTTAAAATATCCAAATCTTGATAATATGCAAATGTAAATTTTTGATCCTCAAAATAGAGATTCAATTGAGATTTTCTAGCTCTTGTAATTATTTAATTTTGATATGTCATTATTTCTTACATTGATTATAATAGTAGTGACAAAATAATATAAAACGATTAGAGTAAAAAAATAGAGTACCTCATCAAATATTCTTTTGTTCTTTTCTCTTAACTCTTTTATACTTTGTTAAGGTATGTGTGATAGAAGAAGATTGTAATTGTGAAAAATTTATCTTGTTAATATTAGAATATTGGTAAAAAAATTTATATAATTTTATTTTCACATGTTTCCTCTTTTGTCATTTCTCAACCTGCGGGGTCAACCCGAGCTCACCGCGGGCCGACCAGTCTAGATCCGTAACCTATGCGGGTCGATCCATTTTGGCATGCCAAAATAGCAGGTTAATAAAATTTCAACCTCACCCGCTTAAGTTGTTTGGCAAGGCGAGCCAATCCGACGAGTTCAACCCAACTTGACAGCTCTAAGTACAATTGAGAAATCACATCTCTACATCGTAGTGTTAACTAGTATTTAAAATTAAAATTGACACGATCTTATCTGATAAAATCATAATCGAAAATTTCTCAACCAAAGTCTTATTTAATAAGACTTTTTTTAAATTTTCATGGGTATTAAAATCGTGAAACTTATTTAGTTTGGATCTATTTGAAAATCTCAGATGTATATTGTATTAAATCATTAATCAACAAGTTTAAAAAGTCCAAATCTAATTTTAATTTTAAATTTAGATCCAATTTACTTTAATTGTACTAAAATAAATGAAACTCTAAATTTTTAAAATGGAACTTCGATTAAAATTCCAAGGAACAACATATCGTATTTGTCACATTTCAAGATCAATCATTCTCAAAGATTAATCAAAAATAAAAAAAAATAAAAAATCAATACGGTTAAAAAGATGACATTGAAAATTTTGAACTTGATTCGACACAAAGGCAACATAAAATGACCAAACAGAGTAGCAATCTCCTATCTTGCTACAAGAGAATAAACATTTATCTTCCCCAAACTTTGAAGTCATCAAACATCAGAAATAGTAAGAAACACAATACACACACACATCATCAACAACAACAACAACAATTTTTCACACATCTACTATCAAATCACAAGTTAGAGATCCAAAAAAAGGTAACTGTTTTTCACCTCCATGCCTCTATCCGCTCCACCTTCGAGTTTATACGACTCACGATGATGGCGCTCGTCCCCTTCGACTTCTCAGATGGCCACGAAGCTCTGCTGGCTGATTGTCCTCTCGCCTTTCTTCCTTTCCTGGGATTGTGACTGTTACATCGGCTAGCCTTTTTCCAATGTGAGCTTGCATGAAGAGTGCCAAGTCCATTGGCAGACAATTCTTGTTCGCAACACAAACCGCCGGGTCGTGTGGGATTCAGATAGAAAATGGATGAATTCGATGCCATCGCTGCTTCGGTCGAAGCATCGTCATGTGAAGTTTGAGGACTTTCAGCTGATTCAGCTTCTGCTGTATTTTCTTCAGGAACTCGAAGAGTTTCAAAAGCTGGATCATCGACCGCAGGCTCAGTTGCTTCCTTACTGCATGACTCGAGATGATACGTGGGGCTCGTATGACCGTTCTCATCAGATGGATCTGCATTTGAAAGAGAAGCATCATCTAAACTTGGTTCTTGTCTCTCTTTCAGTGTCTTCAAGATTAGCATCCTCAAGAAGTTCATCACATGCACCGCGTGCATCAGCGCAGTCAAAGGATCTGCCATCTGACATTATCGAAATGTCAACCTTGCGATGTAACATAATTAAGTTGAAATGTAAGCACAGTAGATGAAACTAAAATGCATCCGCCATCAGTTACCTGAGTCATATTTGGAGCAAAAACCGTGGCCATGTTGCGTGCATTCATCTTGTTTATTTGCTCTTCTTGGACAACATCGACCATCAAATTGATTGCCCAATCCAGTAGAGCAGCCTCCGTCGGCGGTAGCAATCCAGCAAGTCGGGCGCTATCTTCTTCGGTTTGGCATTGCATCACCTGCTCAGATGATAGTGAGTCCAGCAACCCAGTAGGAAGCTCTCTAAACCAGGCCTGTAGAAGCATCGAAGAAGTGGAAGCCTGGCATCAGATGAGACATTTTCTGCTGAACAAAGCTCAAGAACACACAAACAAGCATCTATAGAATGATGGCTTCAAATAGTCAGGGCGAAAAGAATTTACAGATCGATGAATTATTTTCACAAGAAGAAGGCAATGTCAGCGAATCGAAAACATGGATCGCAGAAAAATTAACATGGAACAGATCGGTGGGGATAAGGTTTAGGGGACACCTTTATCAAACCAGCTAAACAATGGACATCAACACCCTCTGGAACTATTCCATTATTTAGCTGGTCCCTGACATGCTCCTCTTGACTGTTCTCAGCATTAATTCTGAAGATTCCTTCAGCCTGTTCATTTTCATTATAATCAAGGTTGAATCTTAAATTGTTACCAGAGGTTGCAGTTAAAATCGGCAGATTACCCGAAGGCCGCCTTGCTCGTAAAGACGTCTTTGCATCAGCAAGAGGATGGTCGGAACACTATTGCCTCTTGCATCGTATGAACACTGCATGGATTCAGTAGAAACACCAAAGACAGTTGTACTGCAGTAGAATTCGAATAGAGAATTAGCGAGTAGAATGTGAAAACCTTGTTATGTCGTGAGGACTAGTAGCGAAGGATGTTCGAACAGAAAGATAAGGAAATCGATTAAGCTAATCCAATATCACTGCAAAACTTTGAAGTTGATACAAATTAAGAAACAAATAATGTAAACACACTCTACCCATTACAATTCAAATCTATTCTGAACTACAAAATACTTTTCTAGTAATGCTACATGGTAATGCAAAACCAGCAGTCAGTATCCAAATCCAAGCTAGAGAATTGGGCTAATTAAGTATATTTATACATTACATCAACATATAATCCAATCTTCACCTTGCAGTTTACCTAGAGAAGGAGATAAGTGCTTTCCCAAGACTGTCATAGATTTTTAATCTTCGCATCACAAATTTCTCTCAATGTACAAGTTTTGTCAAGTAGTCATGACAGTAAGGACAGACATCAACATGTGCAACTGGATACTTGGATAGGATTCTAAGGAATCGTCTCCACAGAAAATGACAAGATCTGGTTAATATGCCAAATTCGGTCTATGAAGGCGACAACTGACCAATGCTGACTATTTCGATAAGTTTGATCAAATCAGATAATCTGTAAATCTCACTTCTGGGGCAGTAGGAATTGATGACCCAATCTGTAATCTGTAAATTTCCTAATCCTAAATGATTTGAAGTCAATCAGTTGCATTTCATACTGTGAAAGGCACAAGTATGTTAATGGATATCTGATAAAGGCAAGAAATTCCATCAGGTGTTGGACTAACACCAGAAGTAAAACAAACCTACAATTCCTGAAGAGGGAGCCATCGATATTCATGACAAGCAACACTAAAATTTCACTTGAAAGAATTACAAAATTTCCACTGAATGGTTTGACCTGACAGACAGATCAGAATCTTGAAGAAGTTTCCAGAAAGGGATACCATAACCAAGTATGAACCTATCAACTTAGAGAAGCAAACTGATGGTTATGTATCTAAATCTTCTGCAGCATGCAAACTTGCATTTAGATATGTAGATGTGAAATGCTTCAGCTGAATCTCCAAAGAAGGTATAGGTCCTTCATTTCAGTTAAATTGTTGATGGTTAAATGAATTAGTTACTAGTTTTTTTATAAAAAGGAAAAAAAAAGAAATCAACCAAATGCTGTGATTTTAGAAAAAGGAAGAAGAAGAATCTAAGAAAAATTTTGAGACCTTGCGCTTGGAGCTCTGCGAGGAACCTCCGGCTCGAACTCGACGGGGAGGCCAAGGAATCCATGGAAGCGGTCGAAGGTGACGTGAGCAACGTGGCGCACTTCGGTGGGCCACCCAATCTCCATGGAGTTGAAATCCTCGCCGCCGGCGCCCTCCGTTTTGCAACGAAGCAGCGACTTTCGGAACACCGTCAAGAAGAAGGCCAACACCGAGAGCTGCTGCTGCCGCTCCTCCTCCTCCTCCTCCTCCTCCTCCTCCTCCTCCTCCTCCTCCTCCTCCTCCTCTTCTTCGACCTCCGTACCTCCTCCCTCTCCTCCTCCTACTCCCCACCTCCACCTCCTCCCCCTTTTCCTCTCTATCTCGCCGCCGCCGCCTCCGCTGCCTCTCTCCTCCTCTGCCTGACACTCTTCGATCCCATTGTAAGGACTTAAAAGGCCGCTGGAGCCATCATTCGGGCCGCAAGAAAGGGGACGCCTTGGTGAGGAAGGGAAGTGGGAAGGGGACCGGAGTACTTCCGCCATGGCTTAGTATTACCGGAAGCAGCAGAATAGAGAGGTACTCGTGTGGACCAAGTAATAATTGACGGACTACAACCAGAAAAGGGACGCGAGCCAAAGATTGATTTTTGAGAATAACAGTACGACAAACATCTGATTTCTCAAACCAGGAACGAGAAAGGTGGGATTTTTAGCACACGGCAACTTCTACTTCCACGGCTTCAGCTTCCAGAAAGGGATGGTGCTGGAGCTGGAGCTGGAGTTGGATTGAAGGAAACGATTTGAAGTGGTGGGACGTGGAAATCATAGCACTACCTCGAAGGCTGCTCCTCTCCTTCCTTTTCTTCCTTTTCTAGGCTGGCTCCAGCCTCCAGACTCAGCCCTCGGGGATAAAGCCTAAACCACTGAAAGAACAAAAAAACAAAAAACAAAAATGCAGAGGAAGAGAGGTAGATTTGGAGGTTCGGACTCTCTCTTCTTGGAACTGCTCTGTGTTGTTGTTGTTTTTTTTTTTAAATTTCCTTGTGCATTAACAAATTAATCGCTTAAAAGGACGGAATAATGAGTTGGGCAAGGGGACAAGAAAGAACATGAAGTTACAGGGAACATGAAGTTACAGCCTACAGGAGGAGGGTGAGAAGAAGCGCTACGGGTTTTGACAATGGAATTGCATGAAGCAATTAATTCCCTGGATTCGGCTGGCTGGCCTTCTCTCTCTCTCTCTCTCTACTTGCGACTATGCAGTACGAGGTCCAACACAGAGAGGCGAATGGCTTCCGTTTGTGACGGTGAAATGACGAGCAGAAACAGATCAAAATTATGGCTCTTTTTGCTGTGGAAATACTGAATACCGCCGTGATTTTAAGAGACACAATTTAAAATTTCGATGCATATTCCCCAATGCAACGGTAAAAAACGAAAAGATATGTTATATAAAAAATACGATTATATTGAGATATTGTTTCGATAGTAAATTAAAAAAAAAATATTCGAACAATTTTAAGATTCAAAAATTTATTTGATAGATGAAGATGATTTCGATATTGAATCATCGTTCGAAGCTAATTTAACTACGAAATTCGAATTGAACTGTAAAAAATCTATGAGCATGTATTTTTTAATTTATTTTCTTTTATTTAATTATGAGATCGCTGCTAACGAAGAACACTTAAGATTCGAGATGAACGCATCATCTCTTACACTAAGCTAATGTTATTTTCTTTCCACGGTTCGCAGGCGAAGTAAAAAAAAAAAAAGGTGAGATTCTTCAGTGCTGTTTAGTTAAAACTTGTTCAACATGAAAAAAAGGATTAACTTCGACTTTAGGGGGAAAAAAAAGGAATAATTCATATAGACATACATGATAATTACATGAAACAAGCCTAAATAGCAAAAAAAAAAAAAAAAAAAAAAAAATCCTTTTTTACTTGCCACACACTAATTCGATCTGTTTCAATTTCTAACTCGTTGCAAATTGAACAAACAATCAAGCCAGCGGCAGAAGACAGTTCACGTTGTTGTCTCCTTTCTTGGCTCATTAGCTCACCATAAAGTCCCCTGCTGTTGTCCGAAAAGCACACCCCCCACTTGCATTGCTTTCTCGTTTAATCTGGCAGTTGCCCTTCAATGCAACCATTGTCATCCCCCCTTTGTGTCTGCCACATGCCTTCGCTTGGTTTATTCTCCAGGTGCAGAATTTGCCGCGTGCGTGCGTACGTACGTATGTATATGCTGCTGGTTCGATCAATTGAGTCGCAATCGGAACACCGATCCGGTTCGCAGGGACCGACCGATTGGGTTGGAAATGAACAAGTGTGAGCCTGAAGGGCGATGAAGGGAGGTGGCGATGGGTCCGGAGGCAGATGGATAAAGTGGAGAAATGCAAATGATCCAACATCTAACTCTAACAAGTAGCTTCGTGATCCAACAAAGTAGCAGGTTGGATGAGAAATAAAGAAGAGAAGAAAAAATAAATAAACAGATAGAGGCACTCATGGAGGAGATGCCTTGCAAGGGACATTCTCGTTTGGTGCTTGAGTTGGTAAGTTAATTAGCCACCGTGGAAAGAGCACAGTCAACAGGCAATTTGTCTCCTTCTCAATTCTCATCCTCGTTTTCTATTTTGTTTTTGTTTTATAATCGTATCTGAATTTCAGAGGGAAACGATTTTTTCTTTTGATTTATTTATCGGATAAATTCAAAATATAATTTATACATATTCATAGATCGATTTTCAAATTATTCATTTTTAATCAGATTCAAATTTAAAATTTTTCATGATCTCTTTCTACCCTATGCAGAGCTGACCTGAAAGAGGACTGTTGAGACCTTTATTCACGATCCAAAATTTATTTTTTCATAAAAAAAAGTCTAAATTTTATAAAAATATAAATTTTCATGGATTTCTTTTTATTTGTTTCGCTGTTCAATTTGGAATTGAATCGGAACCAAATCGATAAATTCGAAACTGAAACCAATTCGGATGAATCTATTCTAGAATCGAATTGGAACCGTTTCGATTTTAGTTCGGTTCGATTCCAATCAATTTCAGAACTAGTTCGAAATCGATTTTGATTCCAATGTAGATCTGGTTCCGATTGCTAATTTAAAAGTGAAAATTTTTATCATGCTAATATGTTTACAAGATTATTTTGTAATAAAAAAAAGAATAAGATCATCAATACGTTAGATGAATTTGGAAGCTTAAGTTCGAAGAAGATGATTCAGAACCATTTCATAATCGGTCCAGAATTATTTTGGAATCGATTCGAATCGATCCAGATTGAATTGGAACCGAAATCAATTTTGAACCGGTTCGAATCGATCCTAATATCGATGGATTCAGTATCGATTAGAATTAAATTGAAATCGAAACCGAAAAACCGACAAACATATTTACTCAGATCTCATTAAAATTTTTATCATTTCAAAATCAACTTCTAACCCTGAGTTGAGCTAGCTAAGGCATACACAATGTCCCTTGCTCCGTGACCAACTTAGGATTTGCGTTTGGCTAGCATAGGCCCGCCAACAAGTAGCAGCTTTAATGAGTTCATCGACGAGTACGTCTTCTTCCTTGTTTAATCTGGATTTATTGGAAAATTGCTATATTTATTTGGTAATTTGAGAAACAAAGTGCATAAATATTTAATTAACAAACTTAATTACCAGCCACAAACTTCTCTTTGCGCAAAAAGTGCTTTATCATCCCTAAAGATAAACAAGAGAAAGCACGAGAATTGATTATTAATCGAATTAATTAAATTAAATATATATTTTTAAATTAATCGAATAGATAAAAATCAATCAATTCGATAAAAAAAAAAAAATAGTCGACTGATGATTTCTAATTTGATTTTATTTAAATTTTTTTAAATAAATCGAATAGAATTAATTATAAAAATAATAATATTTTTAAAAATAATAATAAACTTTCTGAATAAATCGAATTTTTGATTTTTTGAACGATCAATTTATTCTATTTAATCGAATTTTGCACAACTCCTATATACG
Source organism: Wurfbainia villosa (assembly GCA_025175895.1). Taxonomy (NCBI): domain Eukaryota; kingdom Viridiplantae; phylum Streptophyta; class Magnoliopsida; order Zingiberales; family Zingiberaceae; genus Wurfbainia; species Wurfbainia villosa. Next base: position 114,781,338 of record CM045993.1, read on the forward strand.
TCACTGGCTACCGAAGGCTCATGGGTCGGCGCAAGGAATCAAATCTCTGCCTGCAGCCTCTGCTGCCTTCTTCTCGATCGATTAAAGCATTAAAAGTATTTCCTTTTTGGTTGCATCTCAAGGCAACGAAGAGGAAGAGTTTGGACTCGGGAACAGCAAATCCAACTCTCCTCCGTCAAAAGAAAGACAAAGAAAAAGAAAAAGACTCGTTCGCCTCCCTCCGTCGCTGCTGCTTGCTGCTGAACCAAAATCGAAAGAAAGAAAAAGGGATGGTGCGCTGCAGTGCAACAACGGTCAAATGATTCAAATTCAAATGATATCAGGCGGTCGGGAGGCACGTGATGCTCTTTTTCTATTCCTTTAGCACGTGACGAAATGGATAATATTTATTCGGTTTCTCTTCTTAACGGGAAATAGAATAGGAGCTCCTGGAGGTCACGGTTGCAAAAATAGAAAAGTATTTCAGAATATAATTTATTTATTTTACTAAGATAATATTCGATGATAAATTTTAGAAAAATCTATAAAAATAATTTGTTTTTTGTAGAAGTTTATTTGACGGATAGAATAAAACTTCGATATTCGATAATTTTTCAGGGATGATCTATTCTACGAGTTGATTGGGACCGCCAAACTACGAGCACTTTTCTGATGTACTTAGGTGGTTGATGGATATTCGTAGAGACTCCGATCTCTTTCGGCCTAGTTGTCGAAAAGATGTCCTCATAAAATCATAGAGTTGGATTGATCACTCCTAGAAATTAATCAGACCGAAAATTCAAATACCCAAGAGTTAATAAATAAATAAAGGAAATGGAATTGGAATTGAGCATTCGATCCATTAAACTCCGTCCATCAAAAGTTATTTGTAGTAAAAGACGATTACGTTCGTCCCTAATATTTCTCATCATCGATCTCTCAACGATGATAAAAAAAGATAAATTATAGAAGACTATATCTTTTGATCCATTGATTAAAAATAATAGAAGATTTTTGAATAAGAATAAAATTTTTAAATCTCTCGTATCAAAATTTAACTTCTGTCTATTTATATAAGCGCTGTTTTAAGGATTAATTTAGTGGATAATAATTTTATCCTCTTCTCACTCTCTTGCCTGTTACTAAAACTAAGTTAATTAGATTGGGCCCACACACCGTCTGATCAATAATTTTTATGGATTTGATAAAACACTCTAAATCATCTTCTTCGATCATAAAATGGTTAGGCATGTGGTTTTACCATTTGCAAATTACAATGATGCAATAATCTAAATATTCAATAAGACTTGCGATTTGATTAACACGTCAAAATTGATTAGAGGATGTATGGGTATAATCTGGACAGAATGATAGGATGTTAAATGAGATAAATGATCAATCAAATATTAAACAAAATCCGATCTTGACTTTAATTCTAAAAGATTGAAATAAAAGTATCGATCTAACAGTTTTTCCATCATTCATACATCAATTTTTATGAGCATTTATCAAGAGACCGCTTGCTAGCTAGGGTCGTCATAAATGAGTCAAACTGAATTAAATTTTGCGATGTCCAAATTTATTAAATAATGTAACCGAGCCAAATGAAGTCGAATATAAAATAAATCAAGCTATTAAAAATGATCATTCAAATTTGTTTTTTTAATGAGCTTAAACTTGATTTAAGTTGAACTTGAGTTTGATTTGTCATGTTAATGAATTATCAATTCAAATTTATTTGATGGTTTAAAATTTATACATTTTAAGTTGATTTGATTAATTATTGAATGTAATAATAAAAGTTTTTTTAAGACTTTATCGACTAATATAATTTGTAAACAATAAATAAATAAATAAATAAATAAATAAATAAATAAATATATATATATATATATCCCTCATGGTTGCTCTTCCGATTTAATTAAAAAATGATCAATGTTTGTTTGTTTGCTGCTTCTTCTTTTTTTTTATTCTTCGTGTTTTGTGTATTTACAGTTTGGAGGTAAGCAATGTCTTTTTGTTTGCTTCTTCTTCGTGTTTTGTGTATTTAGTATTTGGAGATAAGTGATGTTTGTTTGTTTGCTTCTTCTTCTTCTTCTTCGTGTTTTGTGAATTTACTGTTTGGAGGTTGTTAAAATAACACGAATCGCAGAAATAATTGAAAGTAATTTTTCATTGATCCGTTTGTACATAAGTAGGGTATTTTATACATATATTACAAGGCCAAATCACTAGAAATATTTAATTGAAAGATTCTAGATAAGAATATAAGATAAAAAAAATTTATCGATAATTTATCAAACAGTGCATATGAAGTTTAGAATTGTCCAAACAGTACCCCATACTTTTATATTTACCAAATAGCATACTTAATTCCCTTTTTACCTCTCCCGCCAAACAGACATATAATTTAATGCTGAGAGAGAATTTACATGTATCCGAGCCACAACTGAAAATTTCGAACCATCCAAACGTGGTGTTGGAAATTCAAATCCCAGGACCACGTATTCCTGGGAATATAATTCTCAATACCATCTTTTTTTATCTGATTTCTAATTTATATCGGCCTGATTTCTGAAATATTACTGTGAATACCTAATAAAACCTTGAATATCAGAAATTTTGACCATGGATACACAGAGGGGCACTATCCAAATTCAATGGATTTGGATTGGATCGAAGAAGAGGTGAATAGGACCATCAATGAGTTTTGACCGAAACTCATTGATAGACCTAGAGGAGTCCAAATTCTGAAATTTTGACATAGACTGAAAGATCTTACAACATGAATTTTTGATATGTCGAGAAAACTTAGTTTTAATTCTTCTACCTCCCAATTTTGACTTGTGTCGAAAAAAAATGGTGCTGAAAATTAAATCCCAACACCATAGTGGAATTGCAAATCCCAGCACCACCACTGTAGTGGTGTTGGGATTGCAACACCATTGTGGTGCTAAAATTTGAATTCTCAGCACCACGTTTGGATGGTTCGGGATTTCCAATTGTGGTTCGGATGTATGCAAATTCTCTCTCAGTATTAAATTGCAGATCTATTTGGCGGAAGAGGTAAAAAGGGAATTAAATACACTATTTGGTAAATATAAAAGTATGGGACGCTGTTAGGGCAATTCTAAACTTCACGTGCGCTGTTTAGTAAATCATTGTTTATTCTATTTGATTTAATCTAATTTAATTAATTTTCTTTTATCCCCCTACAAATTCAACGAGAGATATTTCACGTTGAGTTTGATTATCAGCTTATTGAAACAATGTCTGGATAATGACTTAGTAAAGATATCAGCGATTTGATTCTCTACAAAAATATAGGAGACAGATAATTATTTAGTTGTAACTCATTCTTGAACAAAATGAAAATTAATTTCCATATGTTTTGTACAAGCATGAAAGATCAGATTTACTGTAAAATATCTTGCTCTAATATTGTCATGCCAAATTTTTGGTACGGTACTTGACCTAAGATGTAATTTAGAAAGAAGTAATTGAAGCTAAATAATTTCAGATGTTGTATTGGCTAAACTTTATATTCGACCTCAATACTTGAGCATGAAATTATAGGTTACTTTTTCGAATTCCATGAGATAAGGTTTCGTCCAAGAAATATTGCATATTCACTGGTAGAGCATCTATCTTCAGGAAAACTAGCCCAATCAGCATTACTATGGACATGTAAATCTTAAGATGAATGATGATATAATAGAAGACCATGTAGAATAGTACCTTTGAGATAATGAAGAATTCTTTTCATAGATTTCCAATTTTGTTCAATGGGAGCATGCATAAACTGACAAGCATGATTCACAGCAAATGTAATATCAGGTCGTGTGATAGTAACATATTGTAAGACTCCAACAATGCTTGGATAAATCTGAGGATCAGACATAGCAAGAGAGGATGAGGGTATAAAGTGGTTATTTATAGCAATTGGTGTAGAAACCGGGCATACTCCATCCATTTTAGCTCTATGTAGAAGTTTAATAATGTATTTGCTTTGAGCGACAAGACAATCTTCATCATGTGGGATAAGTTCAATACCAAGAAAAAATCTAGCATTATCTAAATCTCGAATAGAAAATTCTTGATTGAGGACCCTTAATAAATTTGTGATACCCTTTTGATCATTTTTGGTCATTAAGATGTCATCCACATAAATAAGAAAAAATATCATAGATCCATCATTATATTTATAAAATAGAGAAGAGTCAGTTTTTGATCTAGAAAATCCTTGAGCTTGTAACCAGTTAGATAAGTGATGAAATCTTGCACGAGAAGCTTGTCGAAGACCATATATAGATTTCTTGAATTGACAAATATGAGTTGGAAATTATGAATAATAAACCTAGGTGGTTGCTCCATAAATATAGTTTCCTCAATATGACCATGAAAAAATGCATTCAAAATATCTAGTTGTCGAATAGGTCAGTTCGAACTTACAACTTTTGATAATAATAATATGACAGATGTGATTTTGTTAACTGGGCTAAAGGTGTCATTAAAATCAATACCTGGTTGTTGACTAAATCCTTTCGCTACTAGTCATATTTTATATTGTTCAGGAAGGAACATGAAGTGTATTGTGCATGTGAAAGATTCGACCGGATGAATTAAAAATTGTATTTCCAAGGTGAGTAATTTTTAAACCTAAGTCGTTGCCTACTTGAACCATATCAGGACCATGATAGGAGAAGGCTTCTCTGAGAATGTCATAATTTGGTGTAACATGATGAGTTGCTCTATAGTCTGGATGTCATCCTGATGATGAATAATTTGTCATAGTTATATAAGGATTGCTTGCAAGAGAGAATACTTGTGGATGTGATGATGAAGCTGAGGATGAATATTGATTTGAAGATGCAAATCCTCTAGGAAAATTCGAATCAAATATCTTATAACATTGATGTGTTAGTGCAATCGACCCAGATCATGATTGACCAGACTCGAGTTTGACTCAAGCAGTATTTTAATATTCGACAAAATGTATGACAATGTGATTGTCATGGAAAGTTCAAGTCTTGTGTACTTGACACATGAGAAAGTCCAAGTCTTGGTACTTGACATGGAAAGTCCAAGCATGAGTCTTGACAATTGGAAAGTCTAAGCATGAGTCTTGACATTTGGAAAGTCGAACATGGAGTTGGTAAGGAAAGTCCAAGAGTGTGATATTAGCGGCGTAAAGTTCAAGCATGGGTCTTGGCAGCATAAGTCCAATGTTTGACGGTGTAAAGTCCAAGCATCAGCAAATGTAATATTGGGTTGTGTGATAGTAACATATTGCAGGACTCCAACAATGCTTCTATAAATCTGAGGATCACACATAGAAGGAGAGGATGAGAGTATAGAGTGATTATTTATATCAATTGGTGTGGAAATCAGACATGCTCCATCCATTTTCGCTCTTTGAAGAAGTTCAACAATGTATTTGCTTTGAGAGAGAAGGCAACTTTCATCATGTGGGATAAGTATAAAACCAATGAAAAATCGAGTATTACCCAAATCTCGAATAGGAAATTCTTGATTGAGGAGACTTAATAAATTTGTGATACCCTTTTGATGATTTTTGATTATTAAGATGTCATCCACATAAATAAGAAAAATTATCCTAGATCCATCACTATATTTATAAAATAGAGAAGAGTCAATCAAATCGGGGGAGGGTTGTGGTGTTTGCCCGATTTGGTTGGACAAGATTGCTCTGCATGAGATGACCATTGTAAAAGGATGCAAATACACATACTGTGTGACATGTATTTTGCGGTGGGCAATGTATAATAAAATACATACTTGTCCTCAGTGTAAGCATCCCTTTGAGTTTCGAGATGTTCAATGCTGCTCAGGCAACATTCACGATTATATGTTCTAAGAGAGTGTTTGTCTCCTTTGAAGGCACATTGGTTTGCAATTCCAATTGTAAATACTTATGACATAGAGCCACAGGAAGAGAGTTACGATGATTTAGAAGAACTTTTAAAATAGAAGTCAATCAAGAACTCGACGATATCGAACAAGATGAAAGTTATTACGTCATTAAGGTGAGCATTCACATTGTAAACAGGAGATGAGGTATAATGGGTACATAAGGACAGGAAGAAAAGAAGCTAGCCCTATTGGAAATCGAACATGCTCCTTCCATTTTAGCTCTTTGAAGAAGTTCAACAATGTATTTGCGTTGAGAGAGAAGATAACCTTCATCGTGTGAGATAAGTTCAATACCAAGAAGAAATCGAACATTATCCAAATCTCAAATAGGAAATTCTTGATTAAGGAGACTTAACAAATTTGTGATACCCTTTTGATCATTTCCGATTATTAAGATGTCATCCACATAAATAAGAAAAAATATCTTAGATCCATCATTTTATTTATAAAAGAGAGAAGAGTTGGTCGGATCGGTGGACGGTTGTGGCGTCTGTGCGATTTGCTTGGACAAGATTGCTCTACATGAGATGGTCCTTGTAAAAGGATGCGAACACATGTTCTGTATGACATGCATTTTGCGGTGGGCATCGTAAAATAAAATACATACTTGTTTTTTATGTAGGCAACCCTTTGAGTTTCTGAATGTTCATTGCTCGCTCGATGGCAACATTTACGATTACTTGTTCGAAGAGAGTGTTTGTCTCCTTCTGAGGGCACATTGGTTTGCAGTTCCAATTGTAAATATTTAAGACGTAGAGCCATAAGAACAAAGTTATGATGAGTTAAAAGAACTTCTTTGAATAGATGTCAATCAAAAACTCGATGATATCGAACAAGATCAAAGTTATTACGTCAGTAAGGTGAGCATTCGCATTGGAAACAAGAGAAGAGAGTGTAATGGGTACATAAGGACAGGAAGAAAAAGAAGCCTGCCCTAATGCTCAACGATATCAGGAGGATGCAGTTAAAGTCTACCCTTCTTGCAGCTTGAAGGACGCGCCTAAAGGTGTCACAGGTAGAAGGGAAAAATGAGCAATGAAACGAGATGCAACCAATACGACCATGAAAGAAAGCCATGCAAGTATTTCTTGAAACTCAAACTTCCTCTTTAGAACTCGAGGAGTTAAAAAAAAATTCCGGTCTCATGGACTATGGTGTTGCTCGTGGTCGTGTTGAATAAACCAGTAGCTCTTGTATAATACTTAGGATAATTTTTTTTGCAAAAATATAGGAGGCAAATAATTGTTTAGTTATAACTCGTTCTCTAACAAAATGAAAATCAATTTCCACATGTTTTGTACGAGCATAAAAGATTGGATTTCCGATAAGATATGTTGCTCCAATATTACCACGCCAAGTTTTTTATATATATGGTATTTAACCCAAGATGTAATTTAAAAAGAAGTAATTGAAGTTAGATAATTTCAGATATTGTATTGGCTATAGTTTTATATTCGACCTCATTACTTTAGCGTGAAACTGTAGGTTGCTTTTTTAAATTCCAAGAGCTAAGGTTTCGTTCAAGAAATATTGCATATCCACTGGTAGAGAGTCTAGCATTAGTAGAACTTGCCTAATCCGCATCACTATAGCCATGTAAATCTAGGGATGAATGATAATATAGTAAAAGACCTTGTATAATAGTACCTTTGAGATAATGAAGAATTCGTTTCACACATTTTCAATTTTGTTCAGTGGGAGCATGCATAAATTGCCAGGCACTATTCACAACAAATGTAATATCGAGTCGTGTGATAGTAACACATTGTAGGGCTCCAACAATTCTTTGATAAATCTGAGGATCATACATAGCAGGAGAGGATGAGAGTATAGAGTAGTTAAGATGACCCTTGTAAAATAATGAGAACACATGTACTGTGTGACATGCATTTTGCAGTTGGAAACGTACTATGAAATACATACTTATCCTCTGTGTAAGCATCCCTTTGAGTTTCTGAATGTTCATCGCTTGCTCGATGGCAACATTCACGATTAGATGTTCTAAGATAGTGTTTGTCTCCTTTTGAGGGCACATTGGTTTGCAATTCCGATTGTAAATATTTACGATGTAGAGCCATAAGAAGAGGGTGACGACGAGTTAGAAGAACTTTTAAAATAGAAGTCAATCAAGAACTCGATGATATCGAACAAGATGAAAGTTATTACGTCAATAAGGTAAGCATTCACCTTGGAAACAGAAGATCGGGTGCAATGGGTACATATATAAGGGCAAAAAGAAAAGAAACCCACCCTTTTACCCAATGATATCAGGACGACGCAGTTGAAGTCCACCCATCTTACAACTTGAAGGAGGTGCCTAAAGGCGTCATAGGTAGAAGGGAAAAAACGAGCAATGAAACGAGATGCAACCATTAAGGTCACGGTAGACGGTGATGCAAGTATTTCTTAAAACTCCATCTTCCTTTTTAGAAATTGAGGAGTTTAAAGTTTTTTTTCCTGTCTCATGGTCTATGGTGCTGCTCGTGTTCATATTGAATAAATTAGAAGCTCTTGTACAGTGTTCAGGAAAAAACTTTTGCAGAAATATAAGAGACAGATAATTGTTTAGTTGTAACTCATTCTCGAACAAAATAAAAATCAATTCCAACATGTTTTGTACGATGATGAAAGATCTTATTTATTGTAAGATATGTTGCTTCAATATTGCCACACCAAATTTTTGATATGGTATTTTACCCAAGATGTAATTCAGAATGAAATGATTGAAGCTAAATAATTTCAGATGTTGTATTGGCTATATCTTTATATTCAACATCAGTACTGTTGGTGCAGTAGGCACCTGAATCGAACATGAGTTTTGATTATAGCAAATACACAAAGTTAAGTTCACTTTGTTATCTCACGAGCTAAATCAAGTGTGCAGGAATACTAAGCTAAGATGAAGGTCTGCGACACTCAGAGAAAACCGTGTGGTCGGGCGACACCGGGAGGACTTCGGAGGGAGCCGAAGAAATCAGGTGTAGACCGGAAGCGAAGCTTCAAAAGGTAAAGGTTGAGGTAAGCTCATGTGAGTGAGCGTAAGTAAGGTCGTATCCTCCGTACGGGGACGTCCTTAGGCGATGATCCGACTCAAGACTTCCAATGGAAGGTCTAAGTCGAGATCGGATGGTAAATAACTATCAAGTTTACTTATACTAACTGTATTTTTGAGCTAACTCTTCATTGCAGCTGAAAATCCTGCCATCAGTCGACTGATGGCTTGTATCAGTCGATTGATGCCTCCATCGATAGGAGATCGATCGATTGTCAAGGATCAACCTCGAGGAGAGTTAAAGCTTATCACCATTTCTCAAGGGCTAGGTGACATCACCTCATGAAACCTCATCTAAACATTTAGGGTTTCACAAGGCTATAAAAGTAGGGGTTCTCCACCCCTTTTCCATCATTCAAAGTGCTCCAAAGTGCTCTCACTACGCTACTCTTCTACGACGATTTTACGACGACAAAGTGCTACCGCATCTCTGACGACAAGAGCTCAAGTTCCTTTTTTTTTAGTCGTCGGTATATTTTTATAAGTTGTCATCTTTTGTTCACATCTTTCTTTATCGTGCTTTAATCGTAACAAGGAGAGGGGGAGTGTCCCTATACCTTGATTTTTTCATGTCGATTGTATTCGCTTACTCCTACCTCTAACGAGGAGGAGTGTTTTTAGTGTTTTGCCCTCCGTACGCTGTCTAGGACCGTTAGGGCCTTGGATTAACAGCCGAAGGCTGTGAACCAAGTAAAAACAAATTTGTTATATTTATTTTCCGCTGTACTTTACTCTTTTACTTGTTTTTTAAACGAATCAAAAAGTTTTCCTTGCGCTATTCACCCCCCTCTAGCGCTCAAATCGATCCAATAATGGGTATCAGAGACGGGGGCGCTACGATTTGGTGAAACCACCAATCTAGCAATTTTTACAAAATTTTTTTCTGTTTATTTTTGTTTTTCTTTTCGTTTAAATTCATTCTCCCACACTACTAATCCAAGACAAAAGTCTTGGTACATTTTCGATTGTGTTTGTTTTGCGAGGTACTTGCTTTCCGTATTTTGTCTAAATGACCCATCTCAAAGGGTTTAGCACCGTCTGACCTCCGTTTTACAATGGAGATGATTTTCGTTATTGGAAGGGTCGGATGGAGTGTTTTCTTAAGACCCAGATCGAGATGTGGATCGTAATCCAAACCGGATTCACCCTTCCTACTAATGAAGTGAATCTTTGGATTACGATCAGTGGACTAATGCCATGAAAAGACAAGTGGAAGCCAACGCAAAGGCTACCCAAATACTCCAATGCAGCTTGTCTAAAGAGGAGCTAAATCACGTCGGCCCTTTCAAAGTCCGAAGGACTTGTGGACTAAACTCGTTGAGTTACACGAAGGAACCGACGACGCTATGGTATGTAAGCGTGATTTGCTTTTCAATAAATTGTATAACTTAAAAATGCAGGAACATGAGACGGCGACACAACTACATGCTCGTATTCAAGACATCATCAATAGCTTGCATGCCATCGGACAAAAGATCGAGAATCGAGACCTTATAAAGTACGCTTTAAACTCTTTTCCTAGGACCACCTTGTGGGCATCCGTGGTCGATGCCTACAAGGTTTCTAAGGATATTTCTAAACTTAGATTAGACGAGTTATTTTCTGAGTTTAAACTTCATGAACAAACTAATGTGGTCCGGGACGAGAAAGATATTGCCTTAATTGCAGGTTCGAAGAAGAAGGCCATGAACAAATCACCCCCAAGTAAGAGGACGAGTACGAGTATGAGTCGGAGGTAGATCCCGAAATGGAAACCGAACTAGTAAATCTAGTTCGAAAGATGATCAAGAGCCGGAAACAACCCATCAATCAAGGTAAAACTAAGTCTAAATCTAATTCGAATTTGAGATGTTTTGAATGTAACAGGTTCGGGCACATCAAGTCGGAGTGTCTGAAACTAAAGAACAAAACACCCAAGAAAGCGCTTAACGCTACTTGGGAAGAATAGTCGGAGGAGGAAAACGATGATCTCGTCTTCATGGCCAAGTCGACCGAGCCCGAACAAGACTCTGAACCTGAGAAAGAGTCCGAGTCCGAATCCGACGACGAGTCACTATTCAAGACAAGCGACGGATAAACATCCGGTTCAAAAGAATCACTTAAGTTAAATCGATCTTTGCTTAGCACTTTATACAATGCAATTAAATTCTTAACTAGAAAGTTAGCTAAGTCTGAGTCCAAGGTCGAGATCTTAGTTGAGGAGGTTAAACTCTTTAAACACAAGGTCTCCCTAACCTCTTCGACTAGTCAAGTTCAAGAGGAGGACTCAACTTGAGTTGAAAAACTCGAAGTTGAGAACTCACTTTTGAAAAGTTAAGTTGAAGACCTTAGGCATACGTTGGAAATGTTCACTTTGGGATCCAAGGGACTTGACCTTTTACTTGGATCACAAAGGGCCATGTACAACAAGGTCGGACTTAAGTTTAGCTCAAATACGACTAACAAGTCGTATATGTCAATTGTAAGTCGAAATAGAATACATGTCCAAGCATGGGTCCCTAAGACCACTTTGATTTCTTAATTAGGATCTAACCAATACTGGGTTCCCAAGGACCAAATCCACTACGTGGAAAGACCAAACCGATTCAATGGTCCAAGGGGAGCTAGTACAAAATTTGTTTGTGTTATTACTTAGAATTTGCATGCTTAGGTCTTTTTTTTTAGAACGGTTGGATGAGAACTATAACTCATCAACACTTGACAACATAGTACTAGGACGCGGCGAGATGATAGTACGCTAGGAAAGCAAAGTCTTGTGTGTCCAAGTTAGATAAGGCGTATGTAGCTCGGTGCACTCAACTAAGTGGAACTAGTTAAAGCTACCTCATCGTATCCTTAGCTAGTTAGACCAGGAAGTGATCTTAGGTGAATCAGGTTATAATTTTCTCGAACTTGGCTTTGTCTAAGAAAGTGGTCATTGTTCCGATCAAAGAAGGCCTCTGTGCCTCGCCACGACTTGGAAGCCAATTTCTTGAAAAGATGACTTGGTGAGCTTAGGGTTAAATCCGAATCTAACGCAAGGTTGATTAGTTTTGATTCATTAAAATTAATCAAGTAAAATTGAAGTCATCTCATAAGGACACATAAGGATAACATGTTTGATCATATAGAAATGGGTGAGATGATCTTGTTGGATCGAAGCGGATCGCTAGAGGGGGGGGGGTGAATAGCGATAAAACCTTCTCTTTTGTTTGTTCGTTAAAACTCGAGTAGATAATTAATTTGCAGCGGAAAGATAAGCAATAAATAAAATGAGACAAATATTTTTACTTGGTTCGTAGCCTTCGGCTACTACTCCAAGGCCCAAGTGATCATTGATCACGCACGGAGGGCAATTCACTAAAAACACTCCTCCTCGTTGGAGGTAGGAGTTTGACGATTACAAAAAAACCTTCGAAAGAAAAGATAGAGAGACAAACCCTCTCTTCTATTAATGTAAAGTACAATGATAGAAAACCTCGATTAATAAAAGGAATTGCAATATTTAAAGAGACGACAAATTAAAATATCAACAACTAAAGAGTAGAAACTAAGCTAGGGTTGTTGACAGCACTTCGTCGTAGAGTCGTCGGAGAATCACGGAGTTGCAAAGGTTTTTGAGCACTTAGAGATGATGAAAAACACTAGGATAAGCCCTCCTTTTATAGCCTTTAAGCCCCTCATCGAATGGGTCTTCAACCAATAGGAATTGGGCACAAAACTCCTTGAAAAATGGTGATAAAGCTTGACTCCTCGAGGCTGATTTTTGACCATCGGTTGAACTGATTTCTTGGCCGGTTGAACTGATGGCTCAGCAGTTGAACTGATCCTTGGCCGGTTGAACTGATAGCTTAGCAATTGAACTGATCCTTGGCCGGTTGAACTGATTTTCAAACTTTTCGACTGTAATAAAGAGTTAGCTCGAAATATAAGTGAATTTGACGACCACTTGCCATCCGATCTTAACATAGACCTTCCATGGGAAGTCTTGGTCGGATCGTCGCCTAAGGATGTCCCCGTATGGAGGACTCGACCTTACTTACGCTCACTCACACGAGCTTACCTCAACATTTACCTTTGAAGCCTTGCTTTCGATCTCCACCTGATTCCTTCGGCTCCCTCCGAAGTCCTCCCGGTGTCGCCCGACCACTACGATTCTCTCCGAGTGTCGCTGACCTTCGGCTTAGCTTAGCATTTCTGCATACTTGATTCAGCTCGTGAGATAATGACATGAGCTTAACTTTGTATTGTTTGCTATAATCAAAACTCAGGTTCGACTTAGGTGCCTACTGCACCAACAATCTCTCCCTTTTTGATTTATGGCAAACCCACATACAAAGTTAAGAAAAATAAATTAAGTGCATTAATAAAAATGAGTATGAGATATACATGAATGAGTAGGAGTATATAAAAACTCTTTTTCAAGTGCTCTCCCTTGAGGAATCCTCCCCCTTGACCGAGGGTGAGTACTTGAGAAAGAGTTTTAACTCTCCCCCTTGATGTTTGCTACTAAAAAAGAATTTAAGTAACCGAAATTACTTAATATTGGCCATAGTGTTTAAAATAAGTTTTAAGTTAAGAAATCAAAAAATTGATTTCTTGGCCTTTACTTCCGTTTTGTTAACAAGTTAACTTAAAGTTAAGTAAATTACCTTTTTTTTTTAACAAGTTAACTAAATGTAAGTTAACTTAAAGTTAAGTAAATTACTTTTTTGTTAACAAGTTAACTAAATGTGTTTAAGTTAAGAATTCTCTTAACTTGTTTTGTTAACTTAAAGTTAAGTAAGCCTTGACCATAAAAAAAATTGATCCCTTAACTTTGACCTTTTCTCCCCCTTTTGCCATATATCGAAAAGAGTGAGGGTGTGTGTGGAATAAAAAAATAAGTATTAATTTTAAAGTCTAAGCATGTTCCACATTATTTTGAAAATCATATACTGAAAATAAGTTCATCTATAAAATGTTCGACTCATATTTGGCTTGATTGATATGAAAGATCAACTAGTCTTGGTCAAAGTCGGTTAGTATGTATGATTATACTCCGTGGTTCATAGCGATGCACTAGCTCTACATCTAGAACTAGGAGTAAAGTCCTAACATCTCACACCCATCTACGTGACTAAGTACACAAATACATTAGTCCTATGTGTTGTGAGATGTATTGGCTCCTTAAATCTATAGGTGCATGATATCTAAGGTATGTCCTATGCTAGTTCCATGAAAATGAAAAGTAAGAAATAGTAGTACGAAAATATAATTTGTAAGTTCCTATTCTACTACGCACATGCCCAATTTTCGTCTTAATAGACTGAATTCGGCTTCGGGTAGGGGTTTAGTAAATAGGTCTGCCAAGTTAGACTTCGATTCGACGTATTCGAGTTGTATGGCTCCGTTGGCCACATGTTCTCGAATGAAATGGTGTTTGACCTCTATATGTTTGGTCCTAGAGTGACATATCGGATTCTTAGTAAGGTTAATTGAACTAATGTTATCTACGTGGAGTTTTGTGTTCGTAAAGTCTAACTTAAAATCGCGGAGAGTGTGCTTTATCCAAAGAAGCTGAGTGACACACTCACCCATCGCGATGTATTCGGCTTCCGTGGTAGATAAGGCAACACAGTGTTGCTTCCTACTGCACCAACTCACTAGACTCGAGCCGAGAAGTTGACAACAACCACTCGTACTCTTTCTATCGAGCTTACTACCGGCATAGTCCGAATCGGAGTAGCCGATTAGTTCGAACTCGGTAGATCTAGGGTACCAAATACCGACATTAAGTGTACCCTTTAGATATCTAAGGATACGCTTGACTAGAGTTAGGTGAGACTCCTTGGCACATGTTTGGAACCTTGCGCACATACTTACTGCAAATAAGATATCGGGTCGGCTTGCAGTTAAGTAAAGAAGACTCCCTATTACGCTCCTATAGTATTTTAAATCAATTGGATTTCCGATTACATCTTCTTCTATATTCACATTAGTTGTCATTGGGGTATTAATAATTTTAGCGTCTTGCATTCCAAAGCATTTAATTAATTCCCTAGTATATTTGCGTTGATGTAGGTATATTCCATCTTTAGTTTGTTTAATTTTTAGACCTAAAAAGAAGCTTAACTCGCCTACTAAATTCATTTTAAATTCACTTTCCATAAGTGAAATGAACTCATTTAGTAGGATTGAGTTGGTGGTTCCGAAAATAATATCATCTACGTAGATTTGAGCTATGAATATGTCTTTACCTAAGGTTTTTACGAAAAGAGTTGGGTCAACTACACCTTGGTTAAAACCTTTGGACTTAAGATAAATCGAAAGTCTCTCGTACCAAGCCCGAGAAGCTTGTTTAAGTCCATAGAGAGCTTTCTTTAACCTAAGGACATGGTCGGGTTTGTCTAAACTTTCAAAACCGGGGGGTTGACTAACATAAACTTCTTCTTTAATGTATCCATTTAAGAACGCAGATTTCACATCCATTTGAAACAACTTAAATCCTCGATGTGCTGCATACGCTAATAGCATTCGAATGGACTCTAAACTAGCTACTGGGACATAGGTCTCGTCATAATCTAAACCTTCGACTTGACTAAACCCTTTAGCGATTAGTCTAGCTTTATTTCTAACCACTTCACCTTTATCATCAAGTTTATTTCTAAACACCCACCTTGTTCCAATGATTGTTTTATCTTTAGGTGGTGGTACTAATTCTCATACTTTGTTCCTAGTGAATTGAGCCAACTCTTCTTGCATTGCAATAATCCAATCGGGATCAAGAAGAGCTTGGTCAATAGTCTTGGGTTCAATTTTGGAAATTAAGGAGATTTGACTAAGGTTTCTGTATGAGGCTCTAGTTCGAACTCCTAGACTTGGATCACCTATCACTTGGTCGATAGGATGATTTTCTTGAGTCCTAGTTGGGTTTAGGTTTGAGTCTACAACTTGATCAATAGGATGACTCGTCTGAGTTCTAGTTTGGTTAGAGTCATCTATCACTTGGTCGATAGAGTGACTTGGTTGACTTAGGTTAGGATTAACACTAGACCTGATCTCCGGATCAGAGTTAGGTCTAGTATGAATCGGCTCGCTAATTGAGGTTTCCGAGGGTTTTGTAGGTTCGTGTCCTTCATCAAATACTACATTGATAGTCTCCTCGACTCTAAGGGTGTCATGGTTATATACTCTATAAGCTCTACTTGTAGTCGAGTATCCTAGAAAGATTCCGATCGTGATTTTGGATGTAAATTTCCCTTGGTAATCCTTAGTGTTTAGGATATGTACCTTACACCCAAATACCCTAAAATACTTGATGTTAGGTATTTTATCTTGATAAATCTCGTATGAGGTCTTAAGGTGCCTCTTTACCATAAGGATCCTATTTTGGACATAGCATGCCGTACTCACGGCTTTCGCCCAAAACCTATCGGGTAAGTTATACTCATTTAACATTGTCTTAGCGGTTTCTTGTAGGGTTCTATTTTTGCGTTCTACTAGGCCATTTTGTTGTGGAGTTCTAGGGCAAGAGAACTCATGGTGGTATCCATTTAGGTTACAAAATTCTGTAAACCTATGGTTCTTGAATTCACCACCACGATCAGTCCTAAGTCTTTTGATTTTAATGCTTTGTTGATTTTCTATTAATTTAAATAGGTTGATTAATTAATCTAGGGTATCACTTTTGTGTTTGATGAACCTAACCCAAGTAAATCTAGAATAGTCATCAATTATGACTAAGCAGAATTTACTTTCATTAAGTGACTTAGCTCCGTGTGAATCAAATAGATCCATGTGTAGGAGCTCAAGCACACTTTTGGTTCGTTCTTGATTAGTTAGTTGATGTTGTGTCCTAGATTGTTTACCTTGTTGACACGCATTACATATTTTATTATCCAAGTTATTGAAGTTAGGCAAACCTCTGACTAAGTCACTCTGGCTCATCTTGTGGATGAGTCTTGGGTGTGAGTGACCGAGTCGTCGGTGCCACAACCATTATTCCTCTTGTCGTGTCATGAGACACTTAGTTGAGGAGTTAGTTAAGTTAATAGTGTAAATATTGTTATTTCTAGTTCCCATAAGAATTGTTTTAGAAGTTTTATTTGTATTAATTACGCATTCATTTTCTAGAAATATGACCTTATAGTTATTATCACACAATTGGCTTACACTAAGTAAATTATATTGAAAATTTTCTACTAATAAAACATTTTGAATAACAAAATTTGAGTTAAGCTCAATATCACCTGATCCGATGATTTTGAGCTTGCAGTTATTTCCGAAGGCTACCGATCCTTGTCGTTTGAATCGAAGCTTCAAAAACTTGAGTTGATCCCCGGTCATGTGTCGGGAGCAACCACTGTCCAACATCCATTGATCCTACACGCAAGGTAGTTGGATCGGATATTGGATTTATTAAAGATTGGTTGAAGATTATTAACCTAAATCATCTCACCCATGTCTACATGATCAAACACGTTAACCCTATATGTTCTTGTGAGATGACTTCCAATTTTACTTGATTTAAATTTAATGACTTAAACACTTGTCAACCTTGCGTTAGATTCGGATTTGACCTTAGGATCATCAAGTCACCTTTTCAAGATCATGACTTCCAGGTCGTGGCGAGGCACAGAGGCCTTCTTTGATCGGAACAACGACCACTTCTTTAGACAAAGCAATTTTCAAGAAAATAGAGACTTGACTTACCTAAGACCACTTCCTGGTCTAACTAGTCTAGGATACGACGAGGTAGCTTCAGCTAGTTCCGCTCGGTCAAGTGCACCAAACTAGATACACCTTATCTAGCCCGAATACACAAGACTCCGCTTTCCTTGCGTACTATCATCTCGCCGCGTTTGGGTACTATGTTATCAAGTATTAACGAGTTATAGTCCTATCTAACCATTCTAAAAAGGAAAATCAAACTAAATAAAAAACCTAAGCATGCAATTTCTAGGTTAAAACACAAACAAGTTTCGTACTAGCTTCCCCTGGACCGTTGAATCGATTCGGTCTCTCCACATAGTGGATTTGGTCCTTGGGAACCCAGTACTGGTTCAATCCTAAGTTTAAAATTAAGGTGGTCTTAGGGACCCATGCTTGGACATATTTTTTATGTCGACTTACAATCGACATATACGACTTATTGGTCATATTTGAGCTAAACCCTAGCCCGACCTTGTTGTACATGGCCCTTTGCGATCCAAGTAGGAGGTCAAGTCCTTTGGATCCCAAAGTAAACCTTTCCAACATATTCCTAAGATCTTCGACTTGACTCTTCAAGAGTGAGTTCTCAACTTCGAGTTTTTCAACCCGAGTTGAGTCCTCCTCTTGAACTCGACTAGTCGAAGAGGTTAGGGAGACCTCGTGTTTGAGGAGTTTAACTTCCTCAACCAGGGTCTTGACCTTGGACTCGGACTTAGCTAACTTTCTAGTTAAAAACTTAATTGCACTATAAAGCGTACTAATTAGAGATCGACTTACCTTGAGTGTATCTTTTGAACCGGATGCGTATCCGTGGCTTGTCTTGAATAGCGCCGCGATCAGGCTCGTCTTGGTTTCGATTCGTGTTCGGTTCCTCGTCTCCGATTCAACCGGTTTAGCCATGAGGACTCGATCATCGTCTTCTTCCTCGGACGCTTCTTCCTCGGACGCTTCTTCCCATGTAGTGTTTAGTGCCTTTTTGTATTTTGGTGCTTTGCTTTTGAGCTTTGGGCATTCAGACTTGATGTGTCCAAACCTGTTGCATTCGTAACACCTAATATTAGAACTTTTAGGCTTACCTTCGTTGGGTCGAGTGATGGTTCGCTATCGGCCCTTGACTATCCTCCGAACTAGGTTGACTAGTTTGGCCTCCATTTCCGGGTCGACCTCCGAATCGGACTCATCCTCTTCTTCCTTCGGGGGTGGCTTACTTGCGGTTTTCTTCCTTGAACTTGCAAAAAGTGCTATACCCTTCTCGGGTTCCGAGTTAGACTGCTCATGAAGTTCAAAATCAAAAAATAGTTCATCTAACCTAAGTTTCGAAAGATCCTTGGAGACCTTGTAGGCATCTACCATAAATGCCCACAAGGTAGTCCTCGGAAAGGAGTTTAGGACATACCTTATAAGGTCGCGGTTTTTGACCTTTTGCCCGATCGCATGTAGATTGTTGACTATGTCTTGGACGCGGACGTGAAGTTGCGTCGCGGACTCGTGTTCCTGCATTTTTAGATTATATAGTTTATTAAATAAAAGATCACGCTTACATACCTTGGCTTCATCGGTCCCTTCGTGTAGCTCCACTAGCTTTGTCCAAAGGTCCTTTGCGCTTATGAAGGGGCCGACGCGATTTAGCTCCTCCTTGGACAAACCGCATTGGAGAATTTGAGTTGCCTTGGCGTCGACTTCGACTTGTCATTTTGTCGCAATGGTCCATTGGTCATAACCTAAGGATTCACCCACTTCGTTAGTCGGAAGTGTGAAACCCGTTTGGATTATGATCCACATCTCGATTTGGGTTTTGAGAAAGCATTCCATTCGACCTTTCCAGTAACGGAAATCATCTCCGTTGTAAAACGGAGGTCGGACGATGCTAAAACCCTCGAGATGGGTCATTTGGAAGGGAAACCTTGCACAAAAAATACAAAAAAAACACGAAAAAGGTTCCAAGACTTCGCCTTGGATTAGTAATATAGGAAATGAAAAGAAACAAAAGGAATAAACGAGAAATAACCAATTAAAATAAAAGATGAGCACTTACAACCTTCGATGTCCCAGAAATGGTACTAAACGATGGTTTTTGGAGATGAATACAGCTTGTTATGAGGGTTTACCCTTGTGAGAAGTGTAGATCTCTCTGAGAGCTTCGTTTTGGTAGGTAGCCCGTGCCGTGGGTCAACTTGTACGAAAAGTTATGCCCGTTTGACCGTCGGCTACTCCAAAAGCGAATACTTGCAAAACAAAACCAAACGAAGAGTACCAAGACTTCGTCTTGGATTAGTAGTGCGGGAGAAAAATTTAAATGAACGAAAAACAAATCTGTAAAAAATGTTAGATTGGTGGTTTAACCAAATCTAAGCGCCCCCGGCTCTGATACCAATTGTTGGATCGAAGCGGATCGCTAGAGGGGGGGTGAATAGCTATAAAACCTTCTCTTTTGTTCGTTCGTTAAAACTCGAGTAGATAATTAATTTACAGTGGAAAGATAAACAATAAATAAAATGAGACAAATATTTTTACTTGGTTCATAGCCTTCGGCTACTACTCCAAGGCCCTAGTGATCCTTGATCACGCACGGAGGGCAATTCACTAAAAACACTCCTCCTCGTTGGAGGTAGGAGTTTGACGATTACAAAAAACCTTCAAAAGAAAAGATAGAGAGACAAACCCTCTCTTCTATTAATGTAAAGTGCAATGATAGAAAACCTCGATTAATAAAAGGAATTGCAATATTTAAAGAGACGACAAATTAAAATATCAACAACTAAAGAGTAGAAACTAAGCTAGGGTTGTTGACAGCACTTCGTCGTAGAGTCGTCGGAGAATCGTGGAGTTGCAAAGGTTTTTGAGCACTTAGAGATGATGAAAAACCCTAGGAGAAGCCCTCCTTTTATAGCCTTTAAGCCCCTCATCAAATGGGTCTTCAACCAATAGGAATTGGGCACAAAACTCCTTGAAAAATGGTGATAAAGCTTGACTCCTCGAGGCTGATTTTTGACCATCGGTTGAACTGATTTCTTGGCCGGTTGAACTGATGGCTCAGCAGTTGAACTGATCCTTGGCCAATTGAACTGATGGCTCAGCAGTTGAACTGATCCTTGGCCGGTTGAACTGATTTTCAGACTTTTCGACTGTAATAAAGAGTTAGCTCGAAATATAAATGAATTCGACGGCCACTTGCCATCCGATCTCAACATAGACCTTCCATGGGAAGTCTTGGTCGGATTGTCGCCTAAGGATGTCCCCGTATGGAGGACTCGACCTTACTTACGCTCACTCACACGAGCTTACCTCAACATTTACCTTTGAAGCCTTGCTTTCGGTCTCCACCTGATTCCTTCGGCTCCCTCCGAAGTCCTCCCAGTGTCGCCCGACCACTACGGTTCTCTCCGAGTATCGCTGACCTTCGGCTTAGCTTAGCATTTCTGCATACTTGATTCAGCTCGTGAGATAATGACATGAGCTTAACTTTGTATCGTTTGCTATAATCAAAACTCAGGTTCAACTTAGGTGCCTACTGCACCAACAGATCTAGGACTAATAATCTTCAACCAACTCTTAAAAATTCAATATCCGATCCAACTACCTTGTGTGAAGGATCAATGAATGTTGGACAGTGGGTGCTCCCAACATATGATCGGAGACCAACTTAAATTTTTGAAGCTTAGATTCAAATGACAAGGATCGGTAGCTTTCGGAAACAATGACAAGCTCAAAATTATCGGATCAGGTGATATTGGGCTAAATTCTAACTTCACAATTCATAATGTTTTATTAGTTGAAGATTTTCAATATAATTTACTTACTGTAAGACAATTGTGTGATAACAACTATAAGGTTATATTCTTAGAAAATGAATGCTTAATTAAAACAAATGAAACCTCTAAAACAATACTTAAAGGAACTAGGAATAGAAACATCTACACAATTAATTTACCCAACTCCTCAACCAAGTGTCTTATGACACAGCAAGAGGAATCCTAGTTGTGACACCGACGACTCGGTCACTCACACCCAAGACTCGTTCACAAGATGAGTTAAAGTGGCTTAGTCAGAGGTTTGCCCAACCTTAACAACTTAGATAATAAAATTTGTAATGCTTGTCAACAAGGTAAACACCCTAGGACACACCATCAACTAACTAACTAAGAACGAACCAAAAGTGTGCTTGAGCTCATTCATTTGAATCTATTCAATTCTCATGGAGTCAAGTCACTTAATGGGAGTCAATTTTGCTTAGTCATAATTGACGACTATTCTAGGTTTACCTGGGTTAGGTTCCTTAAACACAAAAGTGATACCTTAGACCAACTCATCAACTTGTTTAAATTAATCGAAAACCAAACGAACCTTAAAATTAAAAAACTTAGAAGCGATCATGGTGGTGAATTCAAAAATCACAAGTTCATAGATTTCTGTAATCTAAATGGATACCACCATGAATTTTCATGTCCTAGAACCCCACAACAAAATGGCCTAGTCGAGCAGAAAAATAGAACCCTACAAGAAGCCGCTAGGACCATGTTGAACGAATACAACCTACCCAATAGATTTTGGGCAGAAGTCGTTAGTACGACTTGTTATGTACAAAATAGAATACTAATTGTAAAGAGGCACCTTAAGACCTCATACGAAATCTACCATGACAAAGTACCTAACATCAAATATTTTAGGGTATTTGGGTGTAAGGAACATATCCTAAACACTAAGGACTACCTAGGAAAGTTCACATCCAAAACCTCCATCGATATCTTCCTAGGATACTCAACTACAAGTAGAGCCTATAGGGTATATAACAATGACACCCTTAGAATTGAGGAAACCATTAATGTAGTATTCGATGAAGGACATGAACCCATAGTAAAACCAACTAGCAAACCGATTCGTAACAGACTCGACGCTGACCTTGAATTCGAGTCTAATATTAATCATAATCCGAGTTAGTCTAGGATTCAATCAAGTCATCCTATCGACCAAGTGATAGGTGACCCTAACCCAAGTCATTCTAGGATCCAATCAGGTGATCCTAGCCTAAGGGTTCGAACTAGATCATCATATAGAAATCTTAGTCAAATCTCCTTGATTTCGAAAATCGAACCCAAAACCATTGAACAAGCTCTTCTTGATCCCGATTGGATTATTGAAATGCAAGAAGAGCTAGCTCAATTTACTAGGAACAAAGTTTGGAAATTAGTACCGCCACCTAAAGATAAATCAATTATTAGAACAAGGTGGGTCTTTTAAAACAAACTTGATGACAAAGGTGAAGTAGTTAGAAACAAAACGAGATTGGTCTCGAAAGGGTTTAGTCAAGTAGAAGGATTAGATTATGATGAAACCTATGCTCCCGTAGCTAGACTAGAATCCATCCGAATGTTGTTGGCACATGTTGCACATCGAGTATTTAAATTATTTCAAATGGGTGTCAAGTCAACGTTTTTGAATGGACTTATTAAGGAAGAATTGTGCGTTAGTTAACCCCGAGGATTCGAAAGCTTAGATAAACCCGATCATGTATTTAAACTCAAGAAAGCCTTATATGGACTAAAACAAGATCCTAGAACTTGGTATGAGAGACTTTCTATATACCTTAAGTCTAAAGGGTTTAACCAAGGCTTAGTTGACCCAACCCTTTTTGTGAAAACCGTAGGCAAAAAAATTTTTATAGCCCAAATCTACGTAGATGACATCATTTTTGGAACCACTAACTCAATCCTACTAAACGAATTCATTTCACTCATGAGAAGTGAATTTGAAATGAACTTAGTAGGAGAATTAAATTTCATTCTAGGATTACAAATTAAACAAACTAAGGAAGAAATTTATTTACATCAACAAAAATATGCCAAGGAATTAATTAACCGATTCGGAATGCAAAATGCTAAAACCTTTAATACACCCATGGAAACAAATGTTAATATAGGAGAAGATGTAGAGGGAAAGCCTATTGACCTAAAATACTATAGGAGCACCACAGGGAGTCTCCTTTACTTAACTGTGAGTCGACCCGACATACTATTCGCAGTAAGTATGTGCGCAAGGTTCCAAACTTGTGCTAAGGAGTCTCACCTAACTTTAGTCAAGCGTATCCTTAGGTATCTAAAGGGTACTCTAAGCGTAGATATTTCGTATCCTAGATCTACCGAGTTTGAACTAGTCGGCTACTCTGACTCGGACTATGCCGATAGTAAACTAGATAGAAAGAGTACGAGTAATTGTTGTCAACTTCTCGGCTCAAGTATAGTAGGAAGCAACACTGTATTGTTTTAACCACCACCGAAGCCGAATACGTCGCGATGAGTGAGTGTGTGGCTCAGCTTCTTTGGATGAAGCACACTCTCCAAGATTTTAACTTAAACTTCAATAATATTAAAACTCACATAGATAATATTAGCTCAATCAACTTAACCAAAAATCCTATATGCCACTCTAGGACCAAACATATAGAAGTTAAACACCACTTTATTTGAGAGCACGTAGCCAACGGAACCATTCAACTCGAATATGTGGAATTCAAGTCAAACCTAGCCAATCTTTTTACCAAGCCGCTACCCGAAGCTGAATTTAGTCTACTAAGACGAAAATTGGGCATGTGTGTAATAGAGTAGGATTTACATTTTTTTTACATACTATATTATTTACTTTTCTTTTCATGTTAATGGAACTAGCTTAGGGTTTACCCTAAATATCATGTACCTATAGATTTAAAGAGCCAATACATCTCACAACACATAGGACTAATGTGTTTGTGTACTTAGCCACGTAGATGGGCGTGAGATGTTAGGACCTTACTCCTGGTTCCAGATGTAGATTTAGTGCATCAACATGAACCACGGAGTATAATTACATAAATTAACCAACTCTAATCAGGGCTTGTTGATCATTTCATATCAATCGAGTCAAATAGAGTTGAACTTTCAAATAGATGAGCTTTTGTTTAACTTACGATTTTCAAAATTTATTTGGAACATGCTTGGACTTAATACTTATTTTCCAACTTATGTTTTTCCAAAAGCCCCCGTTCTTTTTAGATTTATGGCAAAAGGGGGAGAAAGGCCAAAGTTAAGGGATCAATTTTTTGTAAATGTTTACTTTAACATTTTTAGAAGGGGGAGAAAGGCCAAGGTTAAGAAATCAAGTTTTGATATCTTAACTTAAACTTATTTTTAAACACTAAGGCCAATATTAAATAATTTCGATTACTTAATTTAAGTAGCACGCATCAAGGGGGAGGATTAAGATCCTTTTTCAAGTACTCACCCTCGATCAAGGGGGAGCACTTGAAAAAGGTTTTTCATACTCTTACTTAACTTACTAATCTAAGTATACTCATTCCTTCATATTCATGTTTTGTGCTTATCATTTACTTAATGCACTTACTTAACTTTGTGTTGGTTTGCCATGTTAGTGCCTATAAGATCCACATATCTCCACAATGGTATGATATTGTCCACTTTGGGCCTAAGCCCTCATGGTTTTGTTTTTGGGCTTTACCCAAAAGGCCTCATACCAATGGAGATATCTTTTTTCTTATAAGCACATGATCTTTTCCATGTCTTACCAATGTGGGACTTTGATTGTATTCCTCATACTCCCAACAATCCCCCCCTCAAACGAAGGACCAC
Organism: Wurfbainia villosa; assembly: GCA_025175895.1. NCBI lineage: Eukaryota > Viridiplantae > Streptophyta > Magnoliopsida > Zingiberales > Zingiberaceae > Wurfbainia > Wurfbainia villosa. The sequence goes on from CM045993.1 coordinate 114,806,595, forward strand.
ATTGGGCCCCCCCTCAAGCCTATCCCTCCTCGAAGGATTTTCTCTGCTTGATGTCCGATCTTCAACCCACCAGGACTTCCTGCCAGTTGTTCGGTCCCCCCGACCCAACTAGACTTCCTTCCTAATGTCTGGTTCTCTTGATCCGGACGTGGGAGCTCAACTTCCTTCGTTCGAGGTTCATGGCTTGACATGGACCATGGCTCTGATACCAATTGTTAGTGCCTATAAGATCCACATATCTCCACAATGGTATGATATTGTCCACTTTGGGCCTAAGCCCTCATGGTTTTGTTTTTGGGCTTTACCCAAAAGGCCTCATACCAATGGAGATATCTTTTTTCTTATAAGCACATGATCTTTTCCATGTCTTACCAATGTGGGACTTTGATTGTATTCCTCATACTCCCAACATGCCATAGATCAAAAATGGAGAGATTGTTGGTGCAGTAGGCACCTGAATCAAACTTGAGTTTTGATTATAGCAAATACACAAAGTTAAGTTCACTTTGTTATCTCACGAGATAAATCAAGTGTGTAGGAATACTAAGCTAAGCTGAAGGTCTGCGACACTCAGAGAAAATCGTGGTGGTTGGGTGACACCGGGAGGACTTCGGAGGGAGCCGAAGAAATAAGGTGTAGACCAAAAGCGAAGCTTCAAAAGGTAAAAGTTGAGGTAAGCTCGTGTGAGTGAGCGTAAGTAAGGTCCTCTGTACGGGGACATCTTTAGGCGATGATCCGATTCAAGATTTCCAATGGAAGGTTTAAGTCGAGATCGGATGCTAAATGACCATCGAGCTTACTTATACTAACTGTATTTTTGAGCTAACTCTTCATTCCAGCTGGAAACCCTGCCATCAGTCGACTGATGCCTCCAACAGTCGACTGATAGGGTTGATCAGTCGACTGCTGGTCAAGGATCAACCTTGAGGAGAGTCAAAGCTTATCACCATTTCTCAAGGGCTAGGTGGCATCACCTCATGAAACCTTATCTCAACGTTTAGTGTTTCACAAGGCTATAAAAGTAGGGGTTCTCCACCCCTTTTCTATCATTCAAAGTGCTCCAAAGTGCTCTCGCTACGCTACTCTTCTACGACGATCTTACGACGACAAAGTGCTACCGCATCTCCGACAATAAGAGCTCAAGTTCCTTTTTTTTGGTCGTTGGTATATTTTTATAAATTGTCATCTTTTGTTCACATCTTTCTTTATCGTGCTTTAATCGTAACAAGGAGAGGGGGAGTGTCCCTCTACCTTGATTTTTTCGTGTCGATTGTATTTGCTTACTCCTACCTTTAACGAGGAGGAGTGTTTTTAGTGCTTTGCCCTCCGTACGTGGTCTATGACCGTTAGCGCCTTAGATTAGCAGTCGAAGGCTGTGAACCAAGTAAAAACAAATTTGTTATATTTATTTTCCGTTGCACTTTACTCTTTTACTTGTTTTTTAAACGAATCAAAAAGTTTTCCTTGCGCTATTCACCCCCCTATAGCGCTCAAATCGATCCAACAAGTAATTGAGCGTGAAAGTGTAAGTTGATATTTCGAATTCCATGAGCTAAGGTTTCGTTCAAGAAATATTGCATATTCACAGGTAAAGTGTCTATCTTCAAGAGAACTAGCCTAATCCGCATCATTATAGGCATGTAAATCTCGAGATGAATGATGATATTGTAAAAGACCATGTACAACAGTACCTTTGGGATAATATAGAATTTTTTCATATATTTCCAATTTTTTTTAGTGGGAGCATGCATAAACTGCTAGGCATGTTTAATTTTCAACATAGATTGCATTTTTGTATTTCAGTGTCATATAACATACAGAATCTTTCAGATCAACATATGGCATGTTTTCATTTCTAACAGCAATACGTAACTGAACGAAGTACAATGAATAGCGTTTCTTCGTTTCTACAAATAAGTTAGCGGAAGCAATACAAATACGAATAAGAATACAAGTAAGAAAACGATGAAAGCAATGCTAACACCCGATGTACGTGGTTCGGAGATGACGCTCCTACTCCACGGCAATCCGTAAGGTGGATTAGTCCTAGCCAAGCTTCACTATATTCTCCTTTGGATGAACCAAGGTGGAGAAACCTTGTTTTACAATACTCTCCTCTTCTTTACAATGATGGAAGATTAAAACCTAGAGAAGAGGAGGTTTAGAATCACTAAAGCACTTGGGAAAGCTTGGTGAACACGAGGGTGTAGTTAGGAACGAGAGCACTAGCTCCACCAAGCTCCCCAATGCCCCTTTTTATAGAAGAGGGGCTATTTTTCCCGTTGGGTTTCGATCAGTCGACTGATGCTTACCATCAGTCGACTGCCGCCAAAGCCAACGACTTCTAAACCGCAATCTCCGCGGAGATTCGTAGTAGCAATTTCCAACGGCCAAGTGATCAGTCGACTGATCCCTCCATCAGTCGACTGATGGAGTGATCACAGTGATCGAGGATCGAAATCGCGACTATATTTGCGTCGATTTGTAGCCGATCGGCGATCGCCATTGATCGGCGTCGATCGAACATCGATCGCCTGCCATCAGCAGTCGACTGATGGTCAGGGTTTCACCCTGACTCAGTCGAGCACCTGACCAGTCGACTGATACATCGTATCAGTCGACTGATACTCATCAAGTATGAGTAATTCATACTTGATTTTACACCCTAGACCTAGACTCAACCTTCTAGCTCCTCATTAAGCCTTGCGCCTCCAGGATCCCTCCGAGTCCGCGACTTGTTCATCCTTTGCGCTTTGCTTCCAAGAGCTTCCTTCGGTTTCGTCATATCTTGGGTTGCCAAATGCTTGGACTTTACGCCGCCAAGACTACAAGCTTGGACTTATGCTGCCAAGACCTTACTTTGGACTTCCTTTGCCAAGGTTCACTTAGACTTTACGTTGCTAAGAATATAAGCTTGGTCTTACGCTGCCAAGTCCATCCCTTGGACTTCCTTTGCCAAGATCATACTTGGTCTTCCTTTGCCAAGGTTCACTTGGACTTTACGCTGCCAAGACTACAAGCTTGGTCTTATGCTGCCAAGTCCGTCCCTTGGACTTTCCTTGCCAAGATCATACTTGGACTTCTCTTTTACCAAGTCTTCATCCTTGGATTTTCCTGTCACTTAAATATGTTCGTAATTAGATCACAAAACATTTGCCTAACTTAGATGATTATCAAACATCAAAACATATAAATACTTGGAGCATTGTTGCACCAACAAGGAGGAGAGGATCAGGGTATAAAGTCGTTATTTATAGCAATTGGTGTGGAAATCGGACGTGCTCCTTCCATTTTAGCTCTTTGAAGAAGTTCAACAATGTATTTGCTTTGAAAGAGAATACAACCTTCATCATGTGGGATAAGTTCAATATCATAAAAAAATCGAGCATTACCCAAATCTCAAATTCGAAATTCTTGATTGTGGAGACTTAATAAATCTGAGGATTAGGCATAGGAGGAGAGGATTAGGGTATAAAGTCGTTATTTATAGCAATTGGTGTGGAAACCAGATGTGCTCCTTCCATTTTAGCTCTTTGAAGAAGTTCAACAATGTATTTTCTTTGAAAGAGAATACAACCTTCATCATGTGGGATAAGTTCAATACCATGAAAAAATCGAGCATTATCCAAATCTCAAATTTGAAATTCTTGATTGTGGAGACTTAATAAATCTGTGATACCCTTTTGATCATTTTAGGTTATTACGATGTCATCCACATAAATAAGAAAAAAAATATCCTAGATCCATTATTATATTCATAAAAGAGAGAAGAGTCGGTCGAATCGGGGGAGAGTTGTATTGTCTGCACGATTTGCTTTGACAAGATTGCTCTGCATGAGATGGACCTTGTAAAAGGATACGAACACACGTATTATGTGACATGCATTTTGCGATGTGCAACATACAATGAAATACATACTTGTCCTTAGTGTAAGCATCTCTTTGAATTTCTGAATGTTCATCGCTCTCGATGGCAGCATTCACGATTACATGTTCGAAGAGAGTGTTTGTCTCCTTCTGAGGGCATATTGGTTTCCAATTCCAATTATAAATATTTACGATGTAGAGCCACAAGAAGGGAGTTATGATGAGAACAACTTCTTCAAACAGAAGTCAATCAAGAACTTGATGATATAGAATAAGATCAAAGTTATTAAGTCAGTAAGGTGATCATTCATATTGGAAATAGGAGATGAGGGTGTAATGGGTACATAAAGACAGGAAGAAAAGAAGCTTGCAATTTTGCTCAATGATATCAGGACGATGCAATTGAAGGCGACACATCTTACTTCTCTAAGGAGTTGCCTAAAGGGGGGCACAGTAGAAGAGCAAAACGAAAGCAATGCAACCAATAAGTCCACGGTAGAAGGTCATTTAAGTTTTTCTTTAAACTCCAACTTCTTCTTTAGAACTCGAGAAGTTAAAAAAAATCCTATCTCATGGCCAATGGTGGTGCTCATGGTCGTGTTGAATAAACTAGCAGCTCTTTTACGGTACTTAGGATAAAAACTTTTGCAGAAATATAAAAGACATATAATTGTTGAGTTGTAATTCATTCTTGAACAAAATGAAAATCAATTTCCACTTATTTTGTATGGGCATGAAAGATCGAATTTGCTGTAAGATATGTTGCTCCAATATTGTCACACTAAATTTTTGGTATGGTATTTAACCCAAGATGTAATTAAGAAAAGAAGTGATTGAAGTTGGATAATTTCAGATGTTGTATTGGCTATAGCTTTAAATTCGGCCTCATTACTTTAGCGTGAAACTTTAGGTTTCTTTTTTGAATTCCAAGAGCTAAGGTTTCATTCAAGAAATATTGCATATCCACTGGTAGAGCGTCTAACATTAGTAGAACTAGCATAATCCGCATCACTATAGGCATGTAAATATAGAGATGAATGATGATATAGTAAAAGACCTTATATAATAGTACCTTTGAGATAATGAAGAATTCTTTTCACACATTTCAAATTTTTTTCAGTAGGAGCATGTATAAACTGCCATGCACTATTCACAACAAATGTTATATCGGATCATGTGATAGTAACATACTGTAGGGTTCCAATAATGCTTCGATAAATTTGAGGATCAGACTTAGCAGGAGAGGATGAGGGTATATAGTGGTTTTTTATATCAATTGGTGTGGAAATTAGATGTGCTCCATCCATTTTAGCTCTTTGAAGAAGTTCAACAATGTATTTGCTTTTAGAGAGAGAGGACGACCTTCATCATGTGGGATATGTCCATTACCAAGAAAAAAATCGAGTATTACCCGAATCTCGAATAAAAAAATTCTTGATCAAGGAGACTTAATAAATTTGTGATACTCTTCTGATCATTTTCGGTTATTAAGATGTCATCCATATAAATAAGAAAAAATATCCTAGATCCATCATCATATTTTTAAAATAGAGAAGAGTCAGTCGAATCAGGGGAGTGTTGTGGTGTTTGCCCGATTTGGTTGGACAAGATTGCTCTGCATGAAATGACCCTTGTAATAGGATGCGAACACACATACTGTGTGACATGCATTTTGTGGTGGGCAATGTACAATGAAATACATACTTGTCCTCAGTGTAAGCATTCCTTTGAGTTTTTGAATGTTCATTGTCCGCTCGAAGGCAACATTCATGATTACATGTTCTAAGAGAGTGTTTGTCTCTTTTGAGGACACATTGGTTTACAATTTCGATTGTAAATATTTATGACGTAGAGCCACAAGAAGAGAGTTACGATGAGTTAGAAGAATTTTTTAAATAGAAGTTAATCAAGAACTCAACGATATCGAACAAGATTAAAGTTATTACATGACTAAGGTGAGCATTCACATTAGAAACAGGAGATGAGGGTGTAATGGGTACATAAGGACAGGAAGAAAAGAAGCCCGCCCTATTGCTCAACAATACCAGGATGATGCAGTTGAAGTCGACCCGTCTTACAACTTGAAGGAGACACCTAAAGGCGTCACAGGTAGAAGAGCAAAACAAGCAATGAAACGAGACACAACCATTAAGGTTACGGTAGAAGGTCATGCAAGTATTTCTTAAAACTCCAACTTCCTCTTTAGAACTCGGGGAGTTTAAAAAAAAAATCCTATCTCATGGCCTATGGTGTTGCTCGTGGTCATGTTGAATAAACCAACAGCTCTTGTACATTGTTCAGGATAAAAACTTTTGCATAAATATAGGAGACAAATAATGTTTAGTTGTAACTCATTCTCGAACAAAATGAAAATCAATTTCCACATATTTTGTACGATGATGAAAGATCTTATTTATTGTAAGATATGTTACTCCAATATTGTCACACCAAATTTTTGGTATGATATTTGACCCAAGATGTAATTCAGAAAGTAGTGATTGAAGCCAAATAATTTCAGATGTTGTATTGGCTATAGATTTATATTTGACATCAGTACTTGAGCTTGAAACTGCAGGTTGCCTTTTCGAATTCCATGAGCTAAGGTTTCGTTCAAGAAATATTTTATATCCACTGATAGAGTATCTATCTTCAGGAGAACTAGCCTAATCCGCATCACTATAGGTATGTAAATCTCGAGATGAATGATGATATAGTAAAAGATCATGTATAACAATATCTTTGAGATAATGAAGAATTTTTTCATATATTCCCAATTTTGTTCAGTGGGAGTATGCATAAACTGTTAGGCACGATTCACAACAAATGTAATATTAGGTCGTGTGAAAGTAATATATTGTAGTTCTCCAATAATGTTTTGATAAATATAAGGTTCAGACATTGGAGGAGAGGATGAGGGTATAGAGTGATTATTTATAGCAATTGGTGTGGAAACTGGACGTGCTCCTTCCATTTTAGTTCTTTGAAGAAGTTCAACAGTGTATTTGCTTTGAGAGAGGAGATAATTTTCATCATGTGGAAAGAAAAAATAGAGCATTACCTAAATCTCGAATAGGAAATTCTTGATTGAGGAGACTTAATAAATTGGTGATACCCTTTTGATCATTTTCGGTTATTAAGATATCATCCACATAAATAAGAAAAAATATCATAGATCTATCATTATATTTATAAAATAGAGAAAAGTCAGTTTTTGATCTAGAAAATTCTTGAGCTTGTAACCAGTTAGATAAGTGATGAAACCTTGCACGTGGAACTTGTCGAAGACCATATATAGATTTCTTGAGTTGACAAATATGAGTTGGAAATTGTGGATGAATGAACCTAGGTGGTTGCTCCATAAATATAGTTTCCTCAATATGACCATGAAAAAAATGCATTAGAAACATCTAGTTATCGAATAGGTCAGTTCGAACTTACAACTTTTGATAATAATAATATGACAGATGTGATTTTGATAGCTGGGCTAAAGGTGTCATTAAAATCAATACCTGGTTGTTGACTAAATCCTTTCGCTACTAGTCATATTTTATATTGTTCAGGAAGGAACATGAAGTGTATTATGCATGTGAAATATTCGACCGGATGAATTAAAAATTGTGTTTCCAAGGTGAGTAATTTTTAAACCTAAGTCGTTACCTACTTGAACCATATCAGGACCATGATAGGAGGAGGCTTCTTTGAGAATGTCATAATCTATGTAACATGATGAGTTGCTTCAGAGTCTGGATGTCATCCTGATGATGAATAATTTGTCATAGTTATATAAGGATTGCTTGCAAGAGAGAATACTTGTGGATGTGATGATGAAGCTGAGGATGAATATTGATTTGAAGATTCAAATCCTCTAAGAAAATTTGAATTAAATATCTTATAGCATTGATGTGTTCGTGCAATCGACCCAGGTCACGATTGAACAGACTCAAGTTTAACTCAAGTATTATTTTAATGTTCGACAAAAAGTATGACAATGTAATTGTCATGGAAAGTCTAAGTCTTGTGTACTTGGCACATGGGAAAGTCCAAGTCTTGGTACTTGGCATGGAAAGTCTAAGCATAGGTCTTGACATTTGGAAAGTCTAAGCATGAGTCTTGGCATTTGGAAAGTCGAACATGGAGTTGGCAAGGGAAGTCCAAGAGTGTGATATTAGCGGCGTAAAGTTCAAGCATGGGTCTTGGTACCATAAGTCCAATGTTTGACAGCATGAAGTCTTGACAGAATAAGTCCAAATGGATCTTGGCAATTGGAAAGTCCAAGGGTGTGATATGGTGGCGTAAAGTCCAAGCAGTAGTATTGGCGGCATATGTTCAATGTTTGGCGATGTAAAGTTCAAGCATGTGTCTTGGCAGCGTAAACCCAAATATGGCTTAGCAAAGTAGATTCGATTAACATGACAATAGCCGATGGAAGCATCTGAAGGCTAGCATATAACTGAATAAGTCATGGATGACTTTAAGGGATCCGATAGGCATGAGGTTGATGGAGGTGGATATAAGGCTTAAGTTTAGGCTAAGGGTGGTCTATCAAGTATGAGGGGATTATACTTGGGTTAAACCTCATATTTGAGAGTCGATCGAGCTCGACTTTAGTTGTGTGCCACTGGCATCGTCGTCAAGATCGACCGAGCTCGACTTTAGTTGTGTGCCACTGTACCAATCGCCGATAGTCAACTAGTTTTGAGTAGTCAATCGCCATAGAGGCAATGATCGCTATAAGTGGACACGAGTATAGAAGCTTCGGTAGTCGACTGATCAGTTGACTATGGACTTAGTAGTCGACTGATGGTATGAGCAGTCGACTGCTAGTGTATATGTTGGAATTTTTCTATGTTGAATTGAGCCATTGTGAGACAACGATTACGTGGGCAGTCGACTGTTAGGTGAAAATAAGCTTGAGTTGCCGCTTTATAAGGAGCATGAAGAGGGGGATTTTGGCCATGATTCTTGGAGAGATTTGAAGGGGAATAGTTGGTGCTTTCCAGTTCTTCAAAGTCATTCTAAAGCAATCAAATCATCAAGCAAGCAAAGCTCACTTCGTGTAAAGTGTTTAGTTCTTTATTTTGTATTTCACTTGTATTTGATTGTATATGTTTCTTATTATTGTAAAAATCATTGTAAGAGGTTTCTCCACCTCCGGTGTGTCACCAAGAAGAGAGATTTATTAGTGATGGTGTGCATCACTAGAGCTCACTTGAGCTCACCCCGTGGAGTAGGAATCCTAGGTTCTGAACCATGTATATATTGTGTTGTGCTTGAGTTTGTTGTGTATTTTATTTCTATTATTTTTCGCTGCATATACTAACAAATTTATAGACAAGCACGCGATCGAATTCCGAGCGAAATCACAAAAACGCTATTCCCCCCTCTAGTACGTCATCAACGTTCCTACATGAAGTGCAAAGTGACCATTGTGAAAACAAATTTGATAATGTCCACCTCATCCATGGCCTCGTCCTCGTCCTATGTTTCTTCCACATTGATTTCGTTGATTGTGTTGTTGATGTATAACCATATTTGATTTGCTGGTTGTATGTACTGAGAGAAAAATAGAATCTAACATCCTTTAAGATTGTAGTTACATGAGTATTTTATGAGAGGATAACATGCCATGAAGAGCATCAAGTGACACTTGTTCCATACGAGTTGTCACACTAGGAATAAAATTGTCCTACTGAGGTCCAAAACCTTCAAGAATGTGTATCAATAAATCTAGTTCTGAAACTGGATGCCCAATTGCTTTTAGATTGTTAGCAATAGTTTTGATTGATTGAATATATTTATTGATAGATTTGTCTCCTCGTTGCACCGATTGTAGTTTTATGTGAAGTTGAAGCATTCGTGCTTGAGAGTGTGATGCAATGGTTCAAGCAAGAGATTTCCATATTTGTTGAGAGTTGTTAAGCCCTACAATAATAGGAAGTATAGGCTCACTAAGGGATGAAATCATCCACGTCATAATTAGTTGATCCATCTTGCTCCAAATTGTATAATTAAGATCGTTTTCTTGAGGCTTCAGAGAGGTACCATCTACAACTCCAAGTAGATCATGGGCACGAAGTAACGACTGAAACTGCATCTTCCAAAGTAAATAATTATCATTATTAAGTTTAATGGGAAGAAAGGATATGACATTTATAGATAAAGAGAAGAGTTGCACCGCGTGATTTGTTTCCGTGGATGATGGTGATGAAATTCTGACATTTGATTTTAACGAAAAAGAATGAGAAAAACTGAGGAGTTTCAGATAGGGCTTTTGTATGATCACGACTCAGGGAGAGATTCAGAGACTCCATCAGGAGGATGGACGTGGAGCAGCGATAGGACTTCTAGAGGGTCACAGCTAGACATTGTTAGATCCAGACACCAGCCTATTTTGTGGTCAAAAGACTGCATAAGAGAGGGCGATAGCAGAGAGAAAAAATATCATAGATCCATCATTATATTTATAAAATATAGAAGAGTCGGTCAGATTAGGGGAGGGGTGTAGCGTCTGCGCGATTTGCTTGGACAAGATTGCAACACAAGAGAGTACCCTTTTAAAAGGATGCGAATACGGGTATTGTGTGACATGCATTTTACGGCGGGCAACTTACAAGGAAATAGATACTTGTCCTCAATGTAAGATTCCCTTTGAGTTTCTAAATGTTTATCGCTCACTCGATGACAGCATTCACGATTACATGTTCGAAGAGTGTTCGTCTCCTTCTGAGGGCACATTGATTTGCAATTCCGATTGTAAATATTTAAGACATAGAGCCATAAGAAGAGAGTTAAGATGAGTTAGAAGAACTTCTTCAACAGAAGTGAATCAAGAACTTGACGATATCAAACAAGATGAAAGTTATCACACCAGTAAGGTGAGCATTCACATTGGAAACTAGAAATGGGTGTAATGGGTACATAATGACAAGAAGAAAAGAAGCCCACCCTATTGCTCAACGATATCTGGATGATGTAGTTGAAGTCGACCCATCTTATAGCATGAAGGAGGCACATAAAGCCGTCACAGGTAGAAGGGCAAAACTAGTAATGAAACGAGACACAACCAATAAGGCCACGGTAGAAGGTCATGCAAGTATTTCTTGAAACTCTATCTTCCCCTTTAGAACTCGAGCAGTTAAAATTTTTTTTTTGTCTCATGGCCTATGGTGTTGCTCATGCTCATGTTGAATAAACAAGCAACTCTTGTATAGTACTCAAGTTAAAAACTTTTGCAGAAAGATATGAGAAAAATAATTGTTTAGTTGTAACTCGTTCTCAAACAAAATGAAAATCAATTTCCACATGTTATGTACAAGCATGAAAGATCGGATTTGCTATAAGATATGTTGCTCCAATATTGTCACATCAAATTTTTAGTATGATATTTAACTCAAGATATAATTCATAAAGAAGTGATTGAAGCCAAATAATTTTTAGTGTTGTATTTGCTATATCTTTATATTCGACCTCAGTACTTGAGTGTGAAACTGTAGTTTACTTTTTCGAATTCCATGAGCTAAGCATTCGTTCAAGAAATATTGCATATCCATTGGTAGAGCGTCTATCTTCAAGAGAATCAACCTAATCCGTATCACTATAGGCATGCAAATATGAAGATGAATGATGATGATATAGTAAAAGTCCATATATATTAGTACCTTTGAGATAATAAAGAATTTTTTTTACACATTCCCAATTTTGTTCAGTGGGAGCATGCATAAACTACAAGACATGATTCATAGCAAATTAATGTAATATCAGGTCGTGTGATAGTAACATATTGTAGGGCTCCAACAATGCTTCGATAAATCTTAGGATCAGACATAGCAGGAGAGGATAAGGGTATAGAGTGATTATTTATATCAATTGGTGTGAAAATCTGACGTGCTCCATCCATTTTAGCTCTTTGAAGAAGTTTAACAATGTATTTGCTTTAAGAGAGAAGATAACTTTCATCATGTGGGACATGTTCAATACCAAGAAAAAATCGAGCACTATCCAATTCTCGAATAGAAAATTCTTGATTGAGGAGACTTAATAAAATTGTGATACCCTTTTAATCATTCCCAATTATAAAGATATCATCCACATAAATAAGAATAAATATCATAGATCCATCACTATATTTATAAAATAGAGAAGAGTCGGTCTGATCGGGGGAGGATCGTGGTGTCTGCGCGATTTGCTTGGACAAGATTGCTCTGCATGAGATGACACTTGTAAAAAGATGCGAACACATGTACTGTGTGACATGTATTTTGCGGTGGGCAATGTAAAATGAAATACATACTTGTCCTCAGTGTAAGCAACCCTTTGAGTTTCTGAATGTTCATCGCTCGCTCGATGGCAGCATTCGCGATTACTTGTTCGAAGAGAATGTTTGTCTCCTTCTGAGGGCACATTGGTCTACAATTTTGATTGAAAATATTTAAGACGTAAAGTCACAAGAAGAGAGTTATGATGAATTAGAAGAACTTCTTCAAACGAAAGTCAATGAAGAACTCGACGATATTGAACAAGATCAAAGTTATTACATTAATAAGGTGAGCATTCGCATTGGAAATAGGAGATGAGAGTGTAATGGGTACATAAGGACAAAAAGAAAAGAAGCCCACCCTAATGCTCAACGATATCAGGACAATGAAGTTGAAGTCAAACCTTCATACAATTTGAAGGAGGCTGTCACGCCTCGAGAGTATGCCGAGTCAAAAAATAAACGGACAACATCTCCCCTATATGTGGCAACATATCCTGTTTATACAAGGACTTTCAGCCACTATCTCAACAACACATATAAATGTAAACATCACAATACACAGCGAAAAATAACACAAACGATATCACAACCTACACCCAGTGCATACTGGTATGACTGACACCACAACATAAAGGAAACATCGGCAAAACCTGAATCCACAAGTGTGTACATCACATAACAAGTCCATAACACATAACACCACGTAAAACCCCAAGTACATGACAAAACATACAGAAAACCCAAAACTCATACTCTCAGATGTGAGATGAAACGATGTCAGCCAGCGATGCTCCAAGTCGTCACGAAGACTTCTACCTATTACCTGGGCGACAAGAAAGCCCAGGGTCCGTGATGGTGAGTATAACTCAGCGGTAATAAGAATAAAAGTGCATACATAATTTATATATAACATGTAAATCAACAATATGCTGTCTAAAAGTATAACAGATATACACCAGCATAATATAACAATTATATAACTAAATAGTTCAACAATAACTCAAGTTACTGACATACTTGAAGATCGGCAACGATGTAACTCATACAACCTGAGTATAAATATCATACTACATCACCTACAACATGGTAGAGTAAATATTAACTCTATAAACCATAACACCGACATACTACCGATCTATGTCCGATACGCAAAGAACCGGGTTCATCCCGTATCACCTCAAGGTACTGGTCAAAGGTATACAATCGTCTGACCAACTCAATACTAGTAATCCATACACGACCATACAGAATATACAAGTAGAATGCAAGATGATATACAATCAAATGCAGCAAGCATAGTACAAACAAATACAACAATCAACAATCATATATATAGACTCTAGCTATATATATTCTCATATATATATATATATATATATATATATATATATATATATATATATATATATATATATATATATATATATATACGTCATCTACCACGGCAATGCAGATGCATGGTCATGCCTGCGCACCCCTACTCGCTACCACGAACCCAGTGTTGTCTAGGTGATATGACATGACAACTGTCCCAACTCAACACCAACCACTGCTCTCGAGTGGCCGAGTGGGCAGTATGAACAAGTAGCATATAAGCGTAAAGAGCTAGCTACACAACGGGGGTCCCTACTGCTGGCCACTCCAATTGACACTACCCATGAGTGGTCGAGTGCCACACACCTAGGACAACTGCAAGCAACTCCAACTATCATCGTCTATAGTGGTAGAGTGCAACACAACAAATGCTTTGCCCTCACACCAGTTACTCCTCCATGAGTAACCTGGGAGGCATGATGACTGACGACCCTCTCAACTACAAGGGAGACAATGTCACCAGCATACATGTAAATGACATGAATGCACAGTCACACATACAGACATCCACCACAGACTCTCTATTCTACAGAGAGTCATACCAATCTGATCAATACACTCTCTATCCTGTAGAGAGTCGTACTCAACTGATTATAACAAGCTAGGACCACCGGTCCATAACGACACACTATCCATAATTCACATGACCATACATATGTCCACAGCACACTCTCTATTATATAGAGAGACATACTCAACTGATCAACACACTCTCTACCCTGTAGAGAGTCATATACAGCTGACAACACCAAGCTAGGATCTCTAGTCCGTAGCGACGCTATATCGATAAATTGCACGTCCATACACGACTACATGATCCATAGTGGATACGTACGCAACATCAAGATATAACCTGGAAACTCAACTTTACTTCTAGAATCATCCACCCCCGGATGATTTATCTAAATTACACAATTCAGTTTTACAACCGAATTTATCTACGTACATATAGGTAAACCACTACAGGTCCACTTACCATAATATCTATAATTCATAACAAAGATGAATGAATAGATAACAACAATAATAGGGTATTTAAGTGCAAAGACAAGTATCAAGCATCAGAAAACTAGAGTGGATTTAAGATCAACTTGATAATAATATGAAGTTATATACTTCAGGATTTAGCTACTACCTGACCAGGGTAGGAATATTACCCACCTGCTATGTAGTCTATGTCGATAGCCTTCATATCCAAGACTGTCTCGAATAAAAATGCTGCAACATGCAATATATATATCAATAGATCTCTAGCATAACCCTAAGCTCTGATTAGTTAACCCCTACTAATCATTTCCCTTTATGGATTCATATAATTCTCAGTCATCTTTAAGATGACAGTTATTCATCCTACCTTTTGATCTCACTAATCATACAAGTAATTAGTTATGAATCCCTTTATTCTAAATCAATTCCTTGTCAAAATACAACATGCAAATCCACCATCCACCCACTATAACAATGATCATAGAACGATATTACTACTGCACTCTTTAGCATGATCAAGTCAAAACTCACCTAATCTCCAATTCAATTACAACATCAATTGCACATTATAGTAGCATCCATCACACTTAGATTAACTAACAACCTATCAAACGATAAACATTTGCAACCATTCAAATATGAACTTACCTCAATCTCAACTTCCACAACCCCATCTGAAATATTCCTCCCCTTAACAAACATCCAAATCAGATTTCACCAATTCCCACTCCAATCACGATGACAAATCCATGATCACAGCTTATATCTTGCTTCCTCGGACCATCACCCAACAACTAGGTTTTTGTCAAATCGAACACCAACCATCGATTCACTCCTCTGCATTCAGAGTTCACAACCTGTCATCAAGAAAAGAACCCATGACTCGCATCAGAAATCATCAGCAATAATAGGTTCAGAACACCGAAATGAAAAGATGCCGACCCTGGCGGTGTCGCGTGCGGGCGGAGGCTGAGGGAGGAGACAACGGCGTCAAATCGAACTAGGCTCGCAGCTGCTTGCATCATCGGAGGGCGACGACTGGACCATACTCGAGCGACGGCAAAATCTGACCTCGAGCGACGACGAGAATGCGTGCGGGGAAGAGGAAACCAACGACAGAACATAGCTCACGGTGGAGGTTTGTTGCGACGGTCAGAGGGCGGTCGCGAATGGGCAGAGCAAAGGCAAGAAGACCGGTGTAGCGAGCTGGCTTGGGGCGCCGACGATCGAAGAGCAAGGAGAGCTTGCGACAAATGATTCGGCGGCGGCGACGAAGAGAAGGAGAAGAAAAATCGCGATGAAGTTACGGTGAAGAAAGAAATCGGGGAACCGAAGAAGAAAGAAACGCTCGGGACCTAATAAAAGGGAAGACTACGGAGAGGAATACTCATCGGCGAAGTAACGACTAAGGGGAAAAATGACATTGCGGTGGGGAAGAGGAGTCACGATGGGGGCTTGGGTCCTTTGCATGTCGTCGGCTTTGGGCTGAGCCCAAGTTAGGTAAGTTCAACTTAAGTTAAACCCAATTTCCACTTAAACCCCAATCTACCTTAACCACCTATATATATTTGTCGTATTTTATATTCTCCCCCACTTAATTAAATTTGGTCCCCAAATTTCGTACTAAATGTAAGAACCAATACAAGAAATTTCCGGAATCATCACATACCTCAAGTGAACATATGAGGATATCGAGCTCAAATGGTATCTTCTAGCTCCCACGTAGC
The DNA here is from genome assembly GCA_025175895.1 of Wurfbainia villosa. Taxonomy (NCBI): domain Eukaryota; kingdom Viridiplantae; phylum Streptophyta; class Magnoliopsida; order Zingiberales; family Zingiberaceae; genus Wurfbainia; species Wurfbainia villosa. Next base: position 114,822,807 of record CM045993.1, read on the forward strand.
CTCTTCATCAATGTTATGCTGTCATCCAACCTTTACAAGTCGGATGGTTTTGTTCCGCAATCGCCGCACCTTGCGACCAAGAATCCGCACTGGAATCTCCTCATAAGTTGCATTTGCCTAGAGTGGAATTGGTACCTCTTTCAGAACATGACTTGAACGCGACATGTATTTTCTTAGCATAGAAACATGAAATACGTTATGAACACCCGCAAGTGTAGGAGGTAAAGCCAATCGGTAAGCTACACCCCCAATCTGCTCCAATATCTCAAATTGACCAATGTAGCGTGGTGCTAATTTTCCTTTTAGGCCAAATCTTTTGACTCCTTTGGTGGGTGAAACTCGTAGGAATACATGATCCCCAACTGGGAATTCCAAAGGTCTTCGCCTCTGATCTGCGTAACTCTTCTGTCGATCCCGTGCCTCTAATAACTATCATCTAATGACACGCACCAACTCTGCATCATGTTGGATACTCTGTGACCCCAATAGCTGTCATTCCTCAACCTCCTCCCACAACATAGGAGATCTGCAGGGTCTGCCGTATAAGGCCTCGGAAGGAGCCATTTCAATGGAGGAGTGATAACTGTTCTTATAGTCAAATTCCACTAAAGGAATGTGATCCTCCCAACTACCTCCATAATCCATGACACAAGATCTTAATAGATCCTCCAGAGTCTGGATGTTACGCTCAAACCATCCATTTACCATCCAAAATCCACTCCACCATACACTATCTAAGTGTATGAGAGACTACAGCGACCAATCTCCCTTGTTGCAACTGTCCGTGCTCCAACAACTCTCAGATAGCTACCCAGTAGCTAGCCAAAACCCCACGAGCATTCTTGCTCCATACATCGACAAATCAAGATAATAACTACTAAAGTCACATCATGTATATGACAACTTATCTCGTAGTTTCTCAATTGGCGTAAGCATGAGATATGTCTCATTCAACAACATCGGAATCGCTCCATTCACTGAAGTGATGCATCTGCATACAATACCCTTCCATCCACATTGGTAGGATTAACTAACACTAATGCAAAAGTCAACTATCGACTGAGTCCTGAAAACTAGTTTCACAGTCTTTCGACCAAGTAAATTCCATCACCTTTTTGATCAAACAAGTTAGTGATATACTAACGCTAAAAAGCATCCTATCCACATCTACGGTAATAACCAAATCCATACAAGGAAACCACCATCTACGGTGGCCGAGTACGCAACTCTAACTACCACCATCAACAATGGCCAAGTTATGCAACTCCAACAACCATAAACTGATCCAATTGTGTCCAGAATATACGATTTCTCAAATCCATAGATGACTAAATCGTTAAATAGTTTAACAACATATTCAAAAGTTCATAAAATTCATACCAAGTATGAAATTGTTGTCTCTACACACCTGCATCCTCTTTACTCTAAACTGATGATATATCAATCATCACAACGACAATGATAATTGTATGACACCATGTCACTACAATATCAACACTCCAGTCACAAATCAACCCTAGAGTATACACAGGTGTCCTTAGCTGATCTAAACAAATAATCTATCCACAATGAAGGATATTCATTTTCAACAACTATTGCATTCCATCATCGATAATCGATGCATAATCTCAAAGGTCCATCTCTCTTTTAACAAAGAGTTTCGGATTCTCTCTAGAAGAAATACTGGAACAGATAAATATCTCATCCAACATCTCCTATAATTGAAACTTGCGTTCTTTCAATTTCCATAGTGTTTAGCATCACTGATACCAACAAAATTATCACTTGTATGAGGTATTCAATATCGACACTAACTTCGAAATCACTCCGATCGCCTACTCCACTTGTTTATGCAGCGGTAAGCCTAGGAGTTCATCCAAAACTACATCTGAATACTCTCGGAGTATATGTACATCCGAGAGACATATCATACCATAATCTCAACAATTTAACCATCCGTAAGGATATGTCTACAGTAAAGATATGTCTATCAAAGTCTAAGGGCATCCCTTGACTTCTTGGTCGTTGGTCAATATCTCACCTGACGGTAGAGATACCGCCAACCCACTAGTCTATGTTTAGGAATCCTTCTAATCCGAACTAAGAATGTTCTCGACAAAGATACCTGTAAACTAGAAGTATCTCTCGATATATTAATCCAGAGGGTAAACTAAAGTAATACCCTAAACGGTCAATTATCTATCGATCCAATCCAAAGGCTCCATGCAGGTCTCGGTCTTTCCCCGAAGAGAACGGGATCATATCCAACAGTCCACGACAAAGCTGTTGCATTTCTACGACGAATGACTCGGGGATTTTCCTGGATTTTTTGATCCCATCACTTAATCCTACGAGCTACAATTGTAGAATATAGAATAGATACGACCATCGTCTTATACTCTCTCCTCTGTACAAAGCCAATCCACGTCTGGGGGGTAACCATTGTTGTTGTCTGCATGAATCTTCTAAGATGTCTTCTGCTGAGCAAATCACTTCCCCTGAAGGGAAGTATCAAGGAACTCCAACTGCGCCTGAGGTAGTAGGTCACTGCTGGTGAGATAACCTAATTGTCTGTGATGATCTCTGTCGTTGAGACTGTACATCATCCTCCCGGAACACCATTGATAGTCTTCAACTAAGTCTTCAAAATACTCCTCCTCAACTGTACTGGTTGCTTACAATAGCAACAAATGATCTGATCCAACGGATAATCGACCAGCGTGTCATCGCTCGTGACCGCACACACACATAATCCCTTCGGAGTCTTTCTTTAGCTTTCGCTAATAACCTGAGAAAGTTCTGACGATCTGCGGTTGGTCGTCTATGATCGGAAAAGCTCTCCAATAGTAGCTCGTGGCCTATGACTCCGATCTTGCTCCTTTTGTCCAACATTCGGAGGCTTCTCATTCCAACATATGACTTGCAATGTCTGCTTATCGATCTTCAACTCCTAAACACTTGTACAGAGTCATTTCTAAACTCCTGACTCAATCCAATATCTTCCGGCAGGATCTGGTAGAAGATACAAACATCCTAATCCAAATGTAAGCCAATAACTCTGGGTGGCTTAAGGCACCCATTTACACTCTTGAGCTATTAAGTGAGCATAAACTTTGCAAGTCTAACGACTCTGCATGGTATTCCCGTTACCAATGATCACCCTACTTGAAGCTCAAGAATTTCCTAACAATAAGTTAAAGGAATAACACGAGGAAAATACCCTCTCACAACATCACTAAACCATGATCAGTGATATATTATTCCCTGGAGGTTAATTCCTGCATCTTCCACCAAATACCGACTTGATCCCGATAATGGTATGCAACTAACTCTACTTCCTTTGTATAACACAAGTTAAGTACTCAAAAGTACCTTCAAAGTTATACAATCCAGCACGACAAACTCATGGATCAAAATCCCTATGAAACATCATAAACTAACCTTCCGCTATCTGCATCATATATATATACTCTAGCTATATATATTCTCATCACACTCGTCTATATATATATATATATATATATATATATATATATATGTATATGCAAACGCCATCTACCACGACAATGCAGATGCATGATCATGCCTGCGCACCCCTACTCGCTACCACGACCCCAGTGTGGCCTAGGTGACACGACATAATAACTGTCCAAACTCAACACCAATCACTGCTCTCGAGTGACCGAGTGGGCAGTATGACCAAGTAGCATATAAGTTTAAAGAGCTAGCTACACAACGGGAGTCCCTGCTGCTGGCCCAGGTTAAGTAAGTTCAACTTAAGTTAAACCCAATTTCCACTTAAACCCCAATCTGCCTTAACCACTATATATATATGTGTGTGTGTGTGTGTGTGTGTGTGTGTGTGTGTGTGTGTGTGTGTGTGTGTGTATTTTTGTCGTATTTTACGGAGGCGCCTAAAGACGTCACAGGTAGAAGGAAAAAACAAGCAATGAAATGAGACACAACCAATTCGACCACAGTAGAAGGCCATGTAAGTTTGTCTTGAAACTCAAACTTCCTCTTTAGAACTCGAGGAGTTAAAAAAAAAATCCTATCTCATGGCCTATGGTGCTGCTTATGGTTGTGTTGAATAAACCAGCAAATCTTGTACAATACTAAGGATAAATTTTTTTGGAGAAATATAGGAGACAGATAATTATTTAGTTGCAATTCGTTCTCGAACAAAATGAAAATCAATTTCCACTTGTTTTGTACGAGCATCAAAGATCATATTTACTGTAAAATATGTTGCTCCAATATTGTCACACCAAATTTTTAGTATGGTATTTGACCCAAGATTTAATTCAGAAAGAATTGATTGAAGTTGGATAATTTCAGATGTTGTATCAGCAATAGCTTTAAATTCAGCTTCAGTACTTTAGCGTGAAACTTTAGGGTGTTTTTTTGAATTCCAAGAGCTAAGATTTCGTTCAAAAAATATTGCATGTCCACTGGTAGAGCGTCTAGCATTAGGAGAACTAGCCTAATACGCATCACTATAGACATGTAAATCTAGAGATGAATGATGATATAGAAAAGACCTTGTATAATAATACCTTTGAGATAATGAAGAATTTTTTACACACATTCCCAATTTTGTTAAGAGGGAGCATGCAAAAATTGTCAGGCACTGTTCACAGCAAATGTAATATTGGGTTGTGTGATAGTAACATATTGTAGGACTCCAACAATGCTTCTATAACTTTGAGGATCAGACATAACAGGAGAGGATGAGGGTATAGAGTGGTTATTTATATCAATTGGTGTGGAAATCAGATGTCCATTGAAGAAGTTCAACAATGTATTTGCTTTGAGAGAGAAGATAACTTTCATCATGCGGGATAAGTTTAAAATCAAGGAAAAATCGAGCATTACTCAAATCTTGAATAGGAAATTCTTGATTGAGGAGACTTAATAAATTTGTGATACCCTTTTGATGATTTTCGATTATTAAGATGTCATCCACATAAATAAGAAAAAATATCCTAGATCCATCACTATATTTATAAAATAGAGAAGAGTCAGTCGAATTGGGGGAGGGTTGTGGTGTTTGCCCGATTTGGTTGGATAAGATTGCTCTGCATGAGATGACCCTTGTAAAAGGATGCGAACACACATACTGTGTGACATACATTTTGCGGTGGGCAACGTACAATAAAATACATACTTGTCCTCAGTGTAAGCATCCCTTTGAGTTTCTAAATGTTCATCGCTCGCTCGAAGGCAGCATTCACGATTACATGTTTTAAGAGAGTGTTTATCTCCTCTGAGGACACATTGGTTTACAATTTCAATTGTAAATATTTACGACGTAGAGCCACAAGAAGAGAGTTACGATGAGTTAGAAGAACTTTTAAAATAGAAGTCAATCAAGAACTCGATGATATCAAACAAGTTGAAAGTTATTACGTGACTAAGGTGGGAATTCTCATTGGAAAAAAGGAGATGAGGGTATAATGGGTACATAAGGACATGAAGAAAAGAAGCTCGCCCTATCGGAAACCGAACGTGCTCCTTCCATTTTAGCTATTTGAAGAAGTTCATCAATGTAATTGCTTTGAGAGAGAAGATAACCTTCATCATGTGGGATAAGTTCAATACCAAGAAAAAATCGAGCATTACCCAAATCTCGAATAGGAAATTCTTGATTAAGGAGACTTAATAAATTTGTGATACCCTTTTGATCATTTACGGTCATTAAGATGTCATCCACATAAATAAGAAAAAAATATCCTATATCCATCATTTTATTTATAAAAGAGAGAAGAGTTGGTCGGATCAGTGGAGGGTTGTGGCGTCTGCACGATTTGCTTGGACAAGATTGCTCTGCATGAGATGGTCCTTGTAAAAGGATGTGAACACACATACTGTGTGACAAGAATTTTGCGGTGGCCATCGTAAAATGAAATACATACTTGTCCTTTATACAGGCAACTCTTTGAGTTTCTAAATGTTCATTGCTCGCTCGATGGCAGCATTTACGATTACTTGTTCGAAGAGAGTGTTTGTCTTCTTCTGAGGGCACATTAGTTTGCAGTTTCAATTGTAAATATTTAGGACGTAGAGCCACAAGAAGAGAGTTATAATGAATTAGAAGAACTTCTTCAAATAGATGTTAATCAAAAACTCGATGTTATCAAACAAGATCAAAGTTATTACGTTAGTAAGGTGAGCATTCGCATTGGAAACAGAAGATGAGAGTGTAATGGGTATATAAGGACAGAAAGAAAAAGAAGCCCGCCCTAATGCTCAACGATATCAGAACGATGCAGTTAAAGTCGACCCTTCTTGCAGCTTGAAGGACGCGCCTAAAGGTGTCATAGGTAGAAGGGCAAAACGAGCAATGAAATGAGATGCAACCAATATGACCTCGGAAGAAGGTCATGCAAGTATTTCTTGAAACTCAAACTTCATCTTTAGAACTCGAGGAGTTAAAAAAAATTCCAGTCTCATGGCCTATGGTGTTGCTCATGGTCATGTTGAATAAACCAGTAGCTCTTGTACAATACTCAATATACAAACTTTTGCAAAAATATAGGAGATAGATAATTGTTTAGTTGTAACTCGTTCTCCAACAAAATGAAAATCGATTTCCACATGTTTTGTACGAGCATAAAAGATCAGATTTGCGGTAAAATATGTTGCTCCAATATTGTCACACCAAATTTTTGATATGGTATTTAACCCAAGATGTAATTTAGAAAGATGTGATTGAAGTTAGATAATTTCAGATGTTGTATTGGCTATAGCTTTATATTCGGCCTCAGTACTTTAGCGTGAAACTGTAGGTTGCTTTTTTAAATTCCAAGAGCTAAAGTTTCGTTCAAGAAATATTGCATATCCACTGGTAGAGCGTCTAGCATTAGTAGAACTTTCTTAATTCGCATCACTATAGGTATGTAAATATAGAGATGAATGATGATATAGTAAAAGACCTTGTATTATAGTACCTTTGAGATAATGAAGAATTCTTTTCACACATTTCAAATTTTATTCAGTAGGAGCATTATAAACTACCATGCACTATTCACAGCAAATGTAATATCGGGTTGTGTGATAGTAACATACTGTAGGGCTCTAATAATGCTTCGATAAATCTAAGGATCAGACTTAACAGGAGAGGATGAGAGTATAGAGTGATTTTTTATATCAATTGGTGTGGAAATCAGACGTGCTTCATCCATTTTAGCTATTTGAAGAAGTTCAACAATGTATTTTCTTTGAGAGAGAAGACAACCTTGATCATGTGGGATATGTTCAATACCAAGGAAAAATCGAGCATTACCTGAATCTCAAATAGAAAATTCTTGATTGAGGAGACTTAATAAATTTATGATACCCTTTTGATCATTTTTAGTTATTAAGATGTCATCCACATAAATAAAAAAATATATCCTAGATCCATCATTATATTTATAAAATAGAGAAGAGTCAGTCAAATAGGGGGAGTGTTGTGGCGTCTACCCGATTTGGTTGGACAACATTGCTCTGCATGAGATGGCCCTTACAAAAGGATGCGAACACACATACTGTGTGACATGCATTTTGCATTGGGCAACGTACAATGACATACATACTTGTCCTCAGTGTAAGCATCCCTTTGAGTTTCTGAATGTTCATCGCTCGCTCAATGACAACATTCACGATTACATGTTCTAAGAGAGTGTTTGTCTCCTCTGAGGACACATTAGATTGAAATTCTGATTGTAAATATTTACGACGTAGAGCCACAAGAAGAGAGTTACGATGAGTTAGAAGAACTTTTAAAACAGAAGTCAATAAAGAACTCGACGATATTGAATAAGATGAAAGTTATTTCGTCAACAAGGTGACCATTCGCATTGGAAATAGGAGATGGGGCTTAATGGGTACATAAGGACAGAAAGAAAAGAAGCCTGCCCTATTGCTCAACGATATCAGGACGATGCAGTTTAAGTCGACCCATCTTACAACTTGAAGGAGGCGCCTAAAGTCGTCATAGGTAGAAGGGCAAAACGAGCAATGAAACGAGACACAACCATTAAGTCCAGGTAGAAGGTCATGTAAGTATTTCTTAAAACTCTAATTTCTTCTTAAGAACTCGGGGAGTTTATAAAAAAAAATCCGATCTCATGGCCTATGGTGTTGCTCGTGGTCATGTTGAATAAACCAGCAGCTCTTGTACATTGTTCAGAATAAAAACTTTTGTAGAAACATAGGAGGCAGATAATTGTTTAGTTGTAACTCATTCTCGAACAAAATAAAAATCAATCTCCATATATTTTGTACGATGATGAAAGATCTTATTTGTTGTAAGATATGTTGCTCCAATATTGTCACACCAAATTTTTGGTATGATATTTGACCCTAGATGTAATTCAGAAAGAAGTGATTGAAGTCAAATAATTTCAGATGTTGTATTGGCTATAACTTTATATTTGGCATCAGTACTTGAGCATGAAATTGTAGGTTACTTTTTCAAATTTCATGAGCTAAGGTTTCGTTTAAGAAATATTTTATATCCACTGGTAGAGTGTCTATCTTCAGGAGAACTAGCCTAATCCGCATCACTATAGATATGTAAATCTCAAGATGAATGATGATATAGTAAAAGATCATGTATAATAATATCTTTGAGATAATGAAGAATTTTTTCATATATTCCCAATTTTGTTCAGTGGGAGCATGCATAAACTGTTAGACACGATTCACAGCAAATGCAATATCAGGTCGTGTGACAGTAATATATTGTAGCTCTCCAATAATGCTTTGATAAATATGAGGATCAAACATCGGAGGAGAGGATGAGACTATAGGGTGGTTATTTATAGCAATTGGTGTGGAAATCGGACGTGCTCCTTCCATTTTAGCTCTTTGAAGAAGTTCAACAATGTATTTGCTTTGAGAGAGAAGACAACCTTCATCATGTGGAAAGAAAAAAATATAGCATTACCCAAATATAGGAAATTCTTGATTGAGGAGATTTAATAAATTGGTGATACTCTTTTGATCATTTTCGGTTATTAAGATGTCATCCACATAAATAAGAAAAAATTTCCTAGATCCATCATTATATTTACAAAAGATAGAAGAGTCGGTCGGATCAGTGGAGGGTTGTGGCGTTTGCGCGATTTGATTGGAAAAGATTGCTTTGCATGAGATGGACCTTGTAAAAGGATGCGAACACACATTCTGTGTGACATGCATTTTGCTGTGGGCATCGTAAAATGAAATACCTACTTGTCCTCTGTGTAAGCAACCCTTTGAGTTTTTGAATGTTCATCGCTCGCTCGATGGCAGCATTCACGATTACTTGTTCGAAGAGAGTGTTTGTCTCCTTCTGAGGGCACATTGGTTTGTAGTTCTGATTGTAAATATTTAAGACGTAGAGCCACAAGAAGAGAGTTATGATGAGATAGAAGAACTTCTTCAAACAGAAGTCAATCAAGAACTCGACGATATTGAATAAGATCAAAATTATTACATCAGTAAGGTGAACTTTCACATTGGAAATAGGAGATGGGAGTGTAATGGGTACATGAGGATAGAAAGAAAAAGAAGCCCGCCCTAATGCTCAACGATATAGGACGATGCAGTTGAAGTCAACCCTTCTTTCAGCTTGAAGGAGGTGCCTAAAGGCATCACAGTTAGAAGGGAAAAATGATCAATGAAACGACACGCAACCAATACGACCATGGAAGAAGGCCATGCAAGTATTTCTTGAAACCCAAACTTCCTCTTTAGAACTCGAGGAGTTTAAAAAAATATCCTGTCTCATGGCCTATGGTGCTGCTCGTGGTCATGTTGAATTAACCAGTAGCTCTTGTACAATACTCAGAATAAAAACTTTTACAGAAATATAGGAGACAAATAATTATTTAGTTGTAACTCGTTCTCGAACAAAATGAAAATTAATTTTGACATATTTTGTACAAGCATGAAAGATCGAATTTGCGGTAAGATATGTTGCTCCAATATTGTCATACCAAATTTTTGGTATAATATTTAACCCAAGATGTAATTCAGAAAGAAGTGATTGAAGTTAGATAATTTCAGATGTTGTATTGGCTATAGCTTTATATTCAGCCTTAGTACTTTAGCATGAAACTGTAGGTTGCTTTTTTGAATTTTTAGAGCTAAGACTTCGTTCAAGAAATATTGCATATCCACTGGTACAACATCTAGCATTAGTAGAACTAGTCTAATTCGCATCAGTATAGGCTTGTATATATAAA